>OZ038380.1:14703876-15908876 GCA_964036045.1 Eutreptiella sp. 'Long Island Sound 2002' | reverse complement strand
GGGGGCCCGGTGCGACCCTCTGGCGGTGGTGCCACGCCCGGCCCGGCCTCGGGCCCGGCGGGGGTTGCGGCACAGCCGCAGCCGCGTACCCCGGGGCCATTGCCGGGCGAGGCGGTGCCAGATCCGCAGCATACAGCATCACGACGCACCCCGCCGGTGCAGGGCCCGACGCCGGATGCACAGGCGGCCCCCATCCCCGGGTTTGAGTCGCAAGGCCAGGCCTCCGCGCTGTCTGACTTCGCATCCAGTGCCAATGGGAAGACAGCGACTGTGCCGACTGCGGATTTCGAAGAGCGGGCACCGCCCGAAGGCACTTGCCAAGGCAGGACGCCCTCAGGTGGGCCCAGCGTTACGTCTGAGGTGGACGACGCGGTGGGGGGGGCGGATGCTGATAAGACGGATTTGGTGGCACGACCCGAGTCGGTGGTAGCGCCCGCACACGGCAATGCGCTGAGTCCCACTCATGTGGTGTTGGGCTTTGAAGATCAACCGCCTGGGTCCGCTGGGCCGGCAGTCACAGCTGGTGTGCAACCAGCGACAGCGGTCCATACGGGACAGGGCCTTGCAGCCGTTGCACCCCCAAATGGAGAGGCTGTGCAACAGAGTTCCACCCCGGGGCAACAGGTCGCAGCTCAAGGGCAGCAGGCTGGGGTGCTAGAGCAGCCGGAGGCTGCTGCTGGCCAGCAGGGGGCGGCTTCTGGGCAGGCGGGGGCGGTTTCTGGGCAGCCGGGGGCGGTTTCTGGGCAGCCGGGGGCGGTTTCTGGGCAGCCGGATGCGGCTTCGGGGCAGGCGGCGGCGGTTTCTGGGCAGGCGGCGGCGGTTTCTGGGCAGCCGGGGGCGGTTTCTGGGCAGCCGGATGCGGCTTCGGGGCAGGCGGCGGCGGTTTCTGGGCAGCCGGCGGCGGTTTCTGGGCAGCCAGGGGCGGTTTCTGGGCAGCCGGGGGCGGTTTCTGGGCAGCCGGCGACGGTTTCTGGGCAGCCGGGGGCGGTTTCTGGGCAGCCGGGGGCGGTTTCTGGGCAGGCGGCGGCGGTTTCTGGGCAGCCGGCGACGGTTTCTGGGCAGCCGGATGCGGCTTGGGGGAAGGCGGCGGCGGTTTCTGGGCAGGCGGCGGCGGTTTCTGGGCAGCCGGGGGCGGTTTCTGGGCAGCCGGGGGCGGTTTCTGGGCAGGCAGCCACTACTGGGCAGCCGTCAGCTGCTGAAACTGACATTGACGAGCAGAGGGAAGTGGCGCGTGCTGGAGTGCACGTGAGCCACACGTCCACAAGTGTCGCAGGTGGCGAGACCCGTCGTGGTCGGTCCCCAGCGAGGCAGCCCAGAGGAACCGACGGTGAGGGCCCCATCGCCGCGCAGGCGTCCGTGACGCAAACCGGGTCCCTGTGGAACGGGGACGCCCTGGAGGAGTGGGGGCACGTGGACACGGAGATCGTGCAGGGGGTTGCGGTGCTGGAGGACCCCGAAAGTCCCACGTTCGCCCCTCCGCCCGACGACGAACCCCTGAGCCTCGGGACGGACAGCAGCCTGCCCTCCACCGGCGCCCGCTCCGACACCCCCACAACCGCCTCCGACCGAGCGATGGCCCGGTCGCCGTCCGCATCCGAGTCGGGGTCCGGCCGATGGGACCGGGGCGGCCGACGACGCAAAATCGGGTCCGCCGCCGGGACGCACAGCCCCTCGCTCCACAACGCGATGTCGCAGCGGGGCAGCCTGGCCCTCTCCCATCCCTCCGCCGAGAGGAGCGGCAGCTTCATGGCCGCAGAGGACCTGACGTTGCGGGGCACGAGCTTCGCGTCCGGGGGCCTGCAGGACGTCACAAAGCGGCGGGGGTCAGCCCTCAAGGGCAGGGCTGCCAGCCTCCAAGCGGCGCCGGGCGAAGGAGGAGACGGAGGCTCCGAAGCAGCGGACGCAGGCTTGCCCCTCCCGCCGCCTGCGCCGCCGCTGGAAGTCGAGCCTGAGCGCGGGAATACTGAGGATTTGGGGGCGCTTGACGCAGGCGACGACCCCGCGGACCCCGAACTTGTGGACTCGGAGTCGCGAGAGCCCGACTCCGAACTCGCGATCTTGAAAGCCGAGGCCGGCGGGGCCTACTGGCAGCCGACCGGCCCCGGCGGGGGCGGCAGCGCTGCGGCTGCCGGTCGCGGCACCGCGGGGAGTCCCGCAGCGGTGGCGGCACGTCCCGGGTCTGAGGCCGGGGCGCGCCCCGCGAGCCCGCCCCTCGAGCCCAGGCACGCCGCTGTAGAGGGAAGCCCGGCCCCCGGCGCGGCGCCCGACGCGGATCAGCGCGTGGCCGCCACCCCCCCGAACGCCGATGCCGGCGACTCCCCGCAGACGTCCCTGGGGCCGGGCAGTCCCTTCTCCGGATCCCCCGCGTTGGCCCCGGACGCCGCCGAGGGCCCTCATGGGGACGGCCCTTGGGACTCGCCGTCCGGCGGCGCGAAGGCCGCCGCCATCGGCAAAGCCGCCGGGCCCGCCTCGCCCAAGGCCGCCGCGAAGGCCCGGCACGCGGCCGGGCCCGCGCGGCCGCTCCTCACGCACCCGGACCCGGACGTCGTGCTCGAGCCCTCGGTGCACAAGAACGCCCTCTTCGCCCGGGGGCCGAAGGGCGCGAAGTACGCGCCCGGCCCCGCGCCCGGCCGCGCGTCGCCCGAGAATTGGGTGGCGGGGTCGGTGGTGTTCGCGGAGGGTGTCCCCCTCGTGGGCCCCGGCGACGACGAGCTGGAGCGCCACGGGTCGCTCCCCGCGACCCTCTCCCCGAAGACGAGCTTCACACGCGATGGCGGACTGTCGCTGGGCAGTCCTCACACCAACGCCCTGGCCCAGGCTCTGGTGGCGGAGGAGCCACCCTCGCTGCTGCAGCCGCCGCCGTTCCAAGCGCCGGTGGAGCAAGTGGCGGAGGTGCCGCCCGTCGCGGGCAGAGGCATCGCCGGGCTCGGCTCGCCGATGGGCGCGCCCGCGGCGAAAGGGATGGCGCAGGCGGCGAGCCCGAGTCACGCGCGACCGGCCGGCGGCAGCGGGGGCCCTGCGGCGGCGGCCCTGCCGTTGCGGGACCGCCTGCAGGTGCCCGGCGCCCAAGCCCTGGAAGACCACCCGGTGCTGCACGTGATCCCCCCGTCCCCCAAGGGGGCAGGCGTGGCGCAGGCCCCCAAGGGGCAGGCCGGCAAGCCCCCTCTCAGCGACAAGGAGGTGCAGGAGCGCCTCGGCGGCCGCTTCGCCTTCCCCAGTCTGGTCGCGAGCCTCACCCGCGAGGCCGAGGAGGGCGGCCAGGCCCCGGCCAGCCCCGCGGGCCCGCCCCCCGACGGCGCTGGAGCGCGCGCGCGACCCGAGGGCAGTGCCCCGCCCGTGCCGCGTGCCGGGGTGCAGCCGCGGCTCTCGGAGCTGCTGCCGGCCAAGTCCGCGAAGAAGGAGGCGCCGAAGGCCCCATCTCCGCTGCCGGACGGCAACAGCATCATGACGGCCACGGCCCAAGAGCTGCAGCGCCTCGGCATTGCGACCGGCAGTCTGTCGGCCCTCCTCCGGCCCAGCACCGGGCCCGGCACCGCCACCACGTCGCCCAAGGCGGGGGACGACGTGGTCGCGCGGTACCTCGCGCTGAGCAAGGCGATGGTGGAGGAGGTGATGCCGGTCGTCGTGAAGTCGCCGCGGTGGCAGAGCGAGACGGGCGCGCGCGCCTTCGACGGGCCGGAGCCGGAGGAGGACGAGTACTCCACGTCGATCCTGCGGTCGTTCATTCTGCTGCACCGCCACCACAAGGACCAGATCCGGGAGCTCCACGACAAGCTCCTCAGAGCCGCCCGGCCGAAGCCGGGCAGCGTGCCTCTTAACCAGTTCCCGATGAGCGGTCTGGGCCCGGGTGCCGGGCCCCCCGCCCGGAGGCCGCAGGAGGGCGTGCCCGAGCCCAAGAAGGTCCGGGCGCGGACCGCGGCGCTGAAGGCCGCCTTCGGGCCGCACCTGCCGTCGCTCCGCACGTACTCCGGATCGCTCGGCGTCCAGATGGCGCACCTCCTGCGGGACCAGCAGCGGCAGCTGAAGGGTGTCCTCACGCACGAGGCCGTGGCCCCCGCCCCGCACGAGTCCCCGCGCGACGGCCCCCCCGTCGTGACCACCCACGCGAACATGCGCAAGCGGAGCGCCCACCAGATCATGCCGCGCCCGGCGGCCCCGGGGCAGCGGTCCGACGAGCGGCGGGGGCGGAAGGGGACGTTGAGCTGGAGCCCCGCGCCGCACGAGTCGGTGGGGGCGCAGCAGCCCGCCCCCCGCTTCGCAGGGCCCGTCACTTCGGGGGTCGCCGCAGCCCTGCCCCCGGGGCTGCTGCCGCCTCTCGGCAGCTCATTCCACACGTCGCTGATGATGTAGGGGCTGCGGGTTTCACGGGCCACCGGCCGGGGACCGCAGGTCTGCGCGGGTGCGAGGGCGTGACCCGCGTTCGGCAATCGCTGTTCATCTTCAGTGCGCATCCACTTGTCTGGCGCTCGTCTGTTATCACTTTGCTGCTGCTGCTTGTCCTGCTCATCACCAGCGCCTCTGCGCCTGGGACTTGAATCCGCTCTCAGTCTACCGGACGGAACGACTTTGTGCCGACTATCGATCAAGAGGACACGGGGCTGCTTTTGCGGAACAGCCTACACAAAGCAACCCCCACCCCCCAATCGCGGCCCGATTTCCCCAATTTGCCCCGCTTTTGTGCTCCGATTTGTTGGGTTTTGGGGGCCCTGTTAATGCTTGACGGTGCTTAGTGTTCACGCATCTTACTTCTTGTGTGTGGACAGGCCACTCTTGACCGCCATGGCTACCTGTCATATTTGTGGTTGCAAACGCTCCCGCTTGCAGGCAGTGACAGATCTTGCACCTTGTGTTCAAGCCCTGGTCAACGGTGATGTCAATCACCGTATTCCTGAATGGGGAACATACTTTCATAGAAAATGTCCATATGTGCAAAGCTCTGTGCATGGGCTCGGCCATTGGGCCCCCCACAAATTCTTGGGAGTAGGAATGCAATAGGGAAAGGATGGACCTCTGTATCGGGATCCACTGTATCATATGCTGGAGTCGCCTACTTTCCCAAGCACAGTCTTGAGTACTCTTTGAACTTCTAGAGTCAGTCAAAAAAAAAAAATAGGGAAAGGATGGACCTCTGAAAACCTGCTGAAAGTGGTCCCCCGATTTGTTGCCCTGATTTGTTAGAGAATTCCCCCTGATTTCGGGGGGTTGCACAAGGCCTGCACTCCCGAGCGCTTCCCTGCACTTCCCTGTCCACTCTGGAGGCCCTTGTACCGGCATTTCGCCAGGACGTGCCTGTGCAGTGCAGCCCCACAGGGGCCATCATCACTTCCTCAGCACCTGCTCTAGCGGCACGATTCCTCACCAGGGCCCAGGCGGGGGCCAGGCTGGGAACGGGCGGGGCGATGGCAAAGGCCGGGCGACGGCACGCTGCGCCACGGTCTGGCAAAGGATCACCTGGTCCTGATGCGGAGCATCGCTTCTCATACCGTGGTCCCAATTGGCAGGTCAACATGTCGTACAAAAGCGACGCGGTGACCAGTTTGAGGGTTGTATGTCCGCCTCTCCACCCCCGACTCTGCCGTCATGGAAATCACGGCACAGGCCGCCTCTGCTGGTGCGTTGGCAATTGCAGGCGAAGGACCCACTCCCAATTCCCATTTTCAATGATGATGATGATTTCAATGGTGCCGATCAAATCAAAAGAATTCGTCGACGATTTTGTGCCAAAACTCACCATTCAATGTGACCGCACACATTGAGCCCTTGCTGACCTTTTTTCTTTTTGTTGCGCCTTCACTGGCACTGCCCAAAGCGAAGCCCACGCACATCGCTGCACCTTGTGTTGTTTTTGTTCTCTGGTGATTCGGAGCAGGTGTTGAATCGCATCTGGGCACTCGGGGCTAAACTTGGGCCGCAGGCATTGCGGCCGCCCCTGTGATGTATTGTTTGGTGACCTGAGCACTCAGGACTTGGGTGATCCATGCATTTGCACCGAAACGGCAACTGCGCCATCCGCTGTGCCTTGTAAGATCAAGTGGTGGCAAGTTTGCACTGAAACTTAATGGACGGCGGGGGTTTCTGCGACTGATCTTCTCCGATTGCGCCATTGGACTCGTCCAGTGACTGATCTGACACCAGCAGTCGATGGGGTGTGCCACAGCAACTGGGTGGCCCCCTCGCAAACAGACCGTTGGATGCCACTCCGTTGCTGGTCGGATACCCAGACTCCGCCGGCAGATGCCCTGAATGCTCCTGGTGCCGCACCCATTCCCTGTCCCAGTTCGAGGCGGCTGCATCAGTTTTGTTTCAGGTCCTTGCTTCCCCCAACAGCGGGGGCTGGAGGTGGGTGCTGTCGAGCCGCAGTCGTATTTTGAGTCCCAAGTAAGATACCATTCATTCGATTCGATGTGCGACGTCCAAGCCGCCGTACATGCCCGGCACCGTATCCACGCCGGACCCGTGGTGCACAGGTACCAGCCCAGCCGTACGCAGCCCTGCTGCCCATGGTGCTGCCCATAGACCTCTTGTCTCCCTGTACACCGCCCGCAAGCCCATGCTTGTACCGTGCCCATGTGTCCGACCCTCTTGGGTACAGTGCCCCCTTGTACAGTCCCCATTCGGACAGTCCATCCGTGTCCAGCACCCCAGTGCACAGTCGTATGGAGCCTCACGCGTTGGAAAGCCGAGCTGTATGCCGCCGTAGGTGGGGCTCTCCTGATGTGCACTGTGATGTATGTTGCGGTTTCGCCGCTGTGACGTGAATGTATGGCGAGTGTTAGCCGAGTGCTTCCAGGCTGATGGCCCAGCCAGTGGAGGTGTGGACTGCATCAGCCTTGGACAAAGGCAATAACACACTGGAGGGGGGAAGTTCCGAACCGTCGTGTGATTGTTGGCTCCTGAATCCGAATCTTGACGGGAGATGGGTGCAGAGTCAGGGAGCATCGCACGGGGTTGGAGAGGGTGCGATCCTGCTGGAGCGCAATGCACGGAATGGTAGGGTGCTGCAGAGGGTTGTCACAAGGAATGCAATGGGGGGGGTGGCGGCCCAGAGCAGGGGTACTGGGAGCAGTTCGGAACTCGTCTGGAGGGGGTTGGCAGAACGATTCCGAGAGCGGTTACTGTCGGTTCCAGGTGCCGCTGGGGGCAGCAGTAGGGGACAGGGAAAGAGCGGCTGGGTCGCAGGCTCGGCCCACAGAAGCGGGGGGCTGGGGGGGCGCTCCCCACTTCCAATGCATCACTGGTCATATCACTGGTCATACCCTCTGCCCAACCGCCTGCAGCCGCTCACTCACCGCTTCCAGCCCCTTTAAGCCCGTAACCATGACCAAAGCCATTCACCCCGGGTCTGAGGCCCCCAAAAGGTCCGTGTACTTGTCATACGACCGCAGATATCCGGCCGTTTGATGAAGTCGGTTCTTCCCCTGCCCCTGCCATTCCATGGAATGCCAGGGGGGGGGGGCTTGCTGCAGGGGGCCAGACCCAGTTAAGAACCCCCTCCCCCTGGGGAGGGGTCACTATGCGTGAGATCCTGATGCCCAACTCAATTGGGGTCCAACTTGATGTTCCCCCTCAGAAGCAGTTTTTTTGTTTGTTTTTTGTGTGCTTCTGACTTTTTTTTGTTCGTAGACGATTAATTTGACTTAATTTGGTTGTCTGCCCCGTTTCCATGTGCTGAAATCCCCCTCTGGCTGATGTTCTCCCTTTTTTCGAGGTCCTAGTGTCTGCATGCAGCGTTTATGGGTCGCACTCAAGCTACGCCCTGTCCAAGACGCACACCACCGCTTTGGCGACCGCGTTTCAATCCATTCTTCAGCCCCCTGTCCCCTCAAGCGCATCCCTGCCCCCACTTCCAACCTTGTGCCCATTTGACAGCAGGGGACGAGGAGTGACACAGTCAAAAGATGTGGAGGACAGCGGAGAACTTGTGTCCTCTTCGGCAGAGAGGAGGGACCGCTAGGAAGTAGGAATTGCTGACTGAAGTACCTCCTGCACACAGTTCACCATGTGATCAGCGGCCCCTGCCCACAGAGCACGGGTGAGTGCAACAGGGGACAACCAAGTAGGCCTTGATCTGGCCCGATCCAGATGGGCGTCAACGCAAAGTCCTCTGAAGCAGCCGCCCACACTACATTTCACATCCCCACACTGCCCCTTCTTGATCTTCCAATCCCTCGCCCTTTCTCAGTGTACCGTTCCGTATGACGATCAACGCTTAATCTGCAGTTGAAATTCAATCCGCTTAATCTGCATTTGAAATTCAATCCGCTTAATCTGCAGTTGAAATTCAATCCACTTAATCTGCAGTTGAAATTCAATCCACTTAATCTGCAGTTGAAATTCAATCCACTTAATCATTGAAATTCAATCCACTTAATCTGCAGTTGAAATTCAATCCACTTAATCTGCAGTTGAAATTCAATCCGTTCCTGGAGGTGCTGCGCCCAGCAATCTCATGCAGGGTCTTCTGTATTCTTTACTGGTGCCTGGGTTCATTCTACTGACCGGTTGGTGGATGTTGAAGTTATCCGGTGTCCGAGGGCGGCACTGGTTGCGGTGGCATGTGGCGCAATGATTAGGGGATCTGGGGCAGGCATACATGTGCTTCGTGTTTGTTTGCTTTCATTGATGCTTCTTTGGTTGACTGTGGTGGGGAGGGGGAAGGTAATCTGGGCATTCCCGAGATACCCACCGGAAACAGTGCACGCGGTGTGCGAGTACCCCTGCTTATTCAAATTGTGTGCCCCCACGTTGTGCAAGCTCTTACCGAGCGGAGGGGTGCACCCTCACCGCGTACCCTGTGTGATCTCCGTCGCACCTAGTTTCGCAACTGGCTTGGCCTAGCGCAGTGAAACACTCATCTTCACGGGTCATCCCGCACTCTTCATTAGTGTTCATTAGCAAGGGATCCGAGGCATTGTGCATGCATGGCTTGAGTAGGGGCCTCCTCTGCGCACGAGCCGTAGGCCGCGTGGCACGTGGTGCCCCGTGCGGCATGACCCAAGGCAAGCACGCGTCTATCTTGTGTACAGATGGAGATTGTGTTGTGTGGTTCCCCGTTGCCTTGCGCTTTGGCCGTTGGCTTCTGATCATCGATGTTTTTGTGTTGGGAAGTGGACGGAGTTGTTGTCGCTTCAATCGCCAAAATACATTTGGTGACCTTGGCAAGGCGGTCCTTAAGGAACCAGAATTTTTTTTGTTAAGGATTGCCCTTAAGGACCGCCCCTCGGGGCATTTTTACACTGGCCCGACGCGGGCCATTGTCCCTTTTTTTGGGACCCCCAAGAACGCAAGGGTTACGTACATAACCATTCCACCCATTTCTGGGCCCCCGATGAGGTAGGGGTTGCGTAGCCACTTCTAATTTTGTCCCCTTTTCCCACACCCTGAGAAGGCAAGGGTTACGGAGCAATTCCGCCCACTTGTGGGTCTGAGGAGGCAGGGTTGATGCTGCCACTTTTGAATTTGTCCTGTTTTCTAGAGACCCGCGAGAACGCAGGGGTTACGTAGCAATTCCACCCACTTGTGGGCCCCCAAGAAGGCAAGGGTGATGTAGCCACTTTTGAATTTGTCCCCTTTGTTGGGGACCCACGAGAACATTAGTGCTTACATAGCAAGTTTGCCCACTTGTGGGCCCCCGAGAAGGCACGGGTGATGTAGACTCTTTTGATTTTGTCCCCTTTTCATGAGTTAGACACCATTCTTGAGAACCTTCTTGCTGTTCTTCTTCACCTTCCTGAGTACATTAACTATGAACCGACCTTGGGCGTAGGGAGAAGGCCGAGGGCTTGTTGGCGGCCCTTTTGCGCCCCCTTTTCAAGTTCACGGCAAGTGCAAACCACAAGAGGTGCACAAGTGGATGCCATTGGGGGTTTGATGAACGTGATGTGCACCTAGCCTTTGCACACAAGGCATCACGTCATTCTAGGGGGGTGAGAGGAATCGTCCAGTGTTGATGTGGCGAGGAGCCCCAACGGCAGCCACTTGAATTCCATCGCACCTTGGTTGAAGACGTACGGGCCCGCTGTATTGAGTTTGGGTGGGTTGGTGGTGTTCCGGTGGACAGTTGGGTTGGTGCATGCCGGTGTTCGTGTGAGATAGTGTTCACCTACCGCGACGGCCACCGACTATGGTCAGAGCACGGAGCGCATGTGTGAGACTTTGTGGGTGAGGTGTACTTGGGAGGGACCAGAGGATTGGGGCCATTTGAGGTGTTTGAGGAGCTCTGCAGACCCCCTTTTCGTGGAAGTGGAAGCAAGGGCATGAGGTTGAGGTTGAGGATGGTGGTTTGCTTGGGTTTGCTACTGATGCAAGTTTCTTTGGAACATGGTGGACGTAGAGGTTCCTTTGAACATTCAAGTATTGTGGGCTGTCCCCAGGAGGGCAACTCATGAGATGGATAGTGAGCATGTGCAGGGTGTTGGGTTGGAGGATGAGGACGAGGATAGTGAGGATGAGGATTTGGTCAGGGCGGGTGAAGTTGGCAGTAGCTCCATTTTTGACCTTCGGACCCAAATGGCCCCGTCTCCTCCCGTGACCCAAGCCAAATCCTCTAGCTCCTCTAACCTTGCCCCGCAATTGGTGTTCATGCATGACGTTGATAAGGCGGTGTTGTGAGCAATTGAGAGGGGCACGCTGCATGAGTGGATTGTTGTTGAGTTCAGGGCCATTTGTAGGAAGCATGATTTGTCCGTGAGAGGGGGGAAGAGTGAGCTAATGGAACGTGTCAAGATTAATATTCAAGGGTTGTACGTAAAGTAGTGAGTTTATTTATTATCATTATTATCAGTTTATTACCAGCTGTGCCACCGGCAATGGAACATTTGGCCAGTTGAACGCTGTGCCACTTCATTTGACAAAAAAAAGCTTCTATTCATGTTAAATTGTGCAGGCTGTGAGGTAGGGGTAGGATGCAATCATGGAACACATGGGGGGGGCGGGTAGCAACAAATGGGTTAATGATTGAACATGTATGGGGCTAGGAACCAATGGTTGAATAGTTGGGAACCCATGGGTGAAGGCATGGAGGGCTAGGAACCAATGGTCAAACTCATGTAGTACCCGCGGGCAGCAACAGGCATGCATGCCTCACATCCACAGAACGAGCAATGACTTGGCTCCGACTGCTCCAAACAGCACACGTCGTCCACCTCCATTGCGCCGAAAGGTTTTCTCTGTGTTGTTTGTGGATAGCTGAGCGAGCCAAACCACTCTGCCAACAATGTTTGAGCGCCAAGAAAGCATGCGGCTGAGTGAACAAAAACGACACCAAAGTGACGCCATGGCCATGCATTTCCTCTGGGAAAGCGCTAGCCAACGCTAATGGGTCCAAGGACCCACATTTGATTACCTTCGTACCTCCAGATAGGTTTTGTCATTATAGGGTGGCTGTTGCGTGCCGCACTAGACAGCGCCTCCTCTTTCCTTGTATATGAGCTATGGGTCTGTGTCCTGTGCCCTGTCTACCAGGGATCCAGTGTATCATATACTTGAGTCGCCCAATTTCCAAGAACTATCTTGAGTGCTCGTGAACACCTCGAGGCAGCCCCCCCCCCCCCCCAAAACCACATGTAGTACCCGCGGACTCTTGGGGGAAACTATGTAACGGAACCCCCTTAAGGACCGCCCTGGACCCTGGCCCCAAACCATCTGCTGACCATCTGCTGACCCGCCAAGGGGTCGTTTGATGGGGAGATTTTTTTTAATTTTTGTTTTTTGTGTCATTCCATTTTTTTTGTTGAATTGTTCTTGTTATTTGATTCCACTACACCCTTTCAGAACCGTCCTCAAACCACCAACCGCAGCGGTTAGTGGCCATTGTTTTGCTCATACCCACTGTGGGTGTGACCTCACCCTAACCCTAACCTGAACCTTCGTTAATGACCATGAACTTACGTTAAGGATAACGATGTGCATACCATCCCACAGTTGATTGTTTCTGTTGCAGCCCTGGATGTCGTGGGGATGGTGGGGACCCTGCCCTCTGTGTTGCACGGTGTGCTTGTGGCGCTGCATGTGGATGGGGGTACAACCCTAAACTTTTGCTGTGTGGACTGCCC
Source organism: Eutreptiella sp. 'Long Island Sound 2002' (assembly GCA_964036045.1). Classification (NCBI taxonomy): domain Eukaryota; phylum Euglenozoa; class Euglenophyceae; order Eutreptiales; family Eutreptiaceae; genus Eutreptiella; species Eutreptiella sp. 'Long Island Sound 2002'. The sequence continues at coordinate 15,896,823 of OZ038380.1, read as the reverse complement.
CGTCGCCTTCTCCGTGGCGGTGTGCACATGGGATGGGGGAGGCATACATGAACGAGACTTAATTTTTTTTGCGTAAGGGCCCCCTGGTGGTACCCTTGTGACCTGCTGCACGTCCGGCGTTTGATTGTTGAATGGACGTCCCGATTGGGATCCCCAAGTTGGCATTTACATGTTTTTGCCCCGGACCGCTCCCTCTCTGTGTGCCCCGTCTGATGATGCACCATCTGCCGCTGAAATCCAATCCATTCTTGGCCATGCCGTGTGGCAGAGCGCTGTCTCCATGCTGTCGGGTACTTTGCCATCGCTTTCATTGCCAAGACACGGTTGGCCCCCGGGCCATGCGCTGCCGTCCTGTGCTGCCGCATGTCCTGGGTTTCCTGCCTTTTGGCAAATTGAGGTGCCTTTGGGCCTGGCAGTGCCCAATGCACCTGATGTGAATGTCAGCCATATTGCCATGTTGCTATTGCTGGCATGGCTGTTACATTCATACGGTCCACCGGTGACCATGTGCCCCCACAATTATTGGCCCTTCTACCCGTGGGGATGATTTCTTTCATGTGAAGTACATGCGGAATGGTCATCAGATCGAGCATCATGCTCCTTTGGACCGTGTCCTTTCCCCAATCCGCAGCCCTTATCCAGCACCTTCAGAGGCCTCTGCAGCACAAGGGTGGTACCGCATGTCACGCGCAAGCACGGGCTTGTCTAAGCACGGGACCCTCATCGGACTCCTCATCGGGGAGCTCAGAATTCAGTACGGACGTCAGTGAGCGACAGAGACTTCGGAAGAAGCGCAGACAAGGGCGGGGTGATGCCTGTAATCAAGACTCCTGAGCGCCTAAAGGCGCAGTGACCTCACCCTACAGGGCAGAAGGGTATATGCACGAGAAGTGCACGCACACGTGATGGCGCCTTTGCCGGAACTGTGGGCGGCTCCGCTGCGTGTGTTGCACATTGGCACATTGGAACTGAGTGGGCCTGCCAGTGGGATACCGGGGGTGACGGCCATTGTCGGATTATGGCTAAGCACGGGACCCCGTGTGACCGTTGTTTTCCTGACTTTCAGCGTGCTTGCGCAAGGGGGGGGGGGGCACCGTGTTCACCACCACACCTGTCTGCGATACCATTGATCTGCTCTGGTGTTCTTCGAGATTCTTCCCCAGCACCTCAACAAGCACGGCTCCACCGTGTTGCCTATAGCCTGACTGAAATACAACTGTACGTTGGGGGCGGGCGGGCGGGTGTTTGGTGTGCAGAGGGTCGTGGCCTTTGAGGGATACCCAGGTGATACCCCCAGGTGCCCTGTACGGACCTGTGGAGTGAGTCTAACAGCCTGCCATGCACGATCAACTGTGTTCCATGGTGTTGCCGCACCACCGTTTCGGATGTCAGGATGCTGTTTGTTACGTTCTGCTTGTGTGGGCGCCCCAAGCCCCCAAGACCCACTTGCCTTTGGCCACGCGCAGTGCACTGCGGTGCATGGCCACGGGATACCCCGTCCTCCGGTTGTGTCCCCTGCCTTCGGCTGTGGTTGCGCAGCGGCGGAGGTGGCGGGGGGCCACAGTCTCCCACGCCGGTCAAATGTTTGTGCAGTGTGCCAGTGCTCCGGGCATACCTTCCATTCACTTGTACCCTGACCCCCCCCCCCCCCGCGAAGGACGTGCATGTGTGGAGCGCTCTTTGTCCTGCGTGCGGCCCCCGCGAAGGGGACAGGCCCACTCCATTTCCTTGGCAGCATGTTGGCAACAATGTCCCGACCTTGTCAAGCCGTGCGGCGAGGAGAGGGCGCCGCCGCGCCCGCGCCCCCCGTCCCTGGGCTACTGTTCCCTGGGCATTAGCAGGGGACCATGGCACAGAGGTTGGGGCTGGAGAAGGGGAGGTATTATCAGAACACATATGCCCCTTGGCAGCGGTCGTGTCTATTGCACATTGATGTTCTCGGTGTTTGCTGCCCTTCACTGTGACACCGTTTTGTCCGTTCATCACCATTCATACAGACCTTTTGGCGACAGGTGCCTTGGGCCAGCTTGGCCCCGTGACGAGCCGTTTGCTTTGTTTGTGGCAACTGCCCACTCGACTCTGACAATGTCAGCGACGACGCCTCCAAACCGTCTCCTGGCCCCTGCTTCCCCGCCATACCCCCCCCCCCCCCCCGCTGGACCCTCTGTTACTGGCCCTCACGCTTGATTGCAGGACGTGGCCCCAAAGTTGTGCCAACCGATGCCCCTGCCGAGACGGTTTGAAATATCAGAAAAAAAACAAACCCGAGGCCGTCCAGCTCAGTAGATCAAGACCGGCCGGTCTGGACTCAGCCTGCCACATGAGGGGGCACAAACACAAACGGCACTCTCCTCCCCTGCCCTTGCGCACACACCGGCAGAGGCACCAAAATTGCAGCAATCGGCACTAATTTCCTTTGGGCAGGGCGGTCGTCTGTGCACGACCTTGTGAGGCACATGATCAGGGTCTTGCAGCCGAAGAATGGTCCATGTTGGGGCCGATGCAGCGTACCGCATCCATTCAGACAATTCAAAACAAACAACTCACGTTCCTGGCCACGAAAAGCGACACCGGGTGTTGTTTGGACGAGGCGTTGTGTGAGTGGTGGTGGGGGTGGAGCGGGGGCGTCGCATCACGTGCGGGGCATACTGGCGCTGCGTGCACCTTTGAGGGGGTCATCCCGTGCAGGGTCGGGCAGTTGAGTCATCATCAGAGGGTTTGGAGTACCTAGCAGGACCTTCGTGTGTACAGATGTCAGTGAGGCACGCTTGCGCGAGAGGGCAAAGCGTGTCGCTCACTGAGCCCGGCTGCAGTCTGTGCACATGATACAGAGGCGCCACCAGTCAGCCTAAGTTACTGAGAACGAAGTTGGACAGATTGTGCCATGACCGAAAAACCTGTGAGCGGGGTCACTCGGTGGCCAAGTATCCGTCTCCATGCCAGCCACCCTGAGGGCCAGTCGCACATTGCTGTACACCTATTGCTTGTCTTCTTGGGGACCTGATCATTTCTAATGCCCAAAAGGGACTCATGAGAGTCTTTGCATGCCTAAACTTAACCTTGTTCGTCCCTGGGCCCTGCGTTCTGCTTATGCTAGAGCGCCCGTTGTTGTCACTCATGACTGGTCCCTTTGGCCCGTCATCTGTTTAGCCCCCAGTCCCCGCACACTTGCCTCTGAATCTTTGCCATGTCCTGAGCCTTGATTTATGTGTTAAGTTGCGTTAAGTGCTGCCACTGTATTGGAAGCCCGGCTTGCAGTTTGGGGAGCGCACCGTCCGCTGTGCGTGCGGCCCCTGATGCATTCCGTGGAGCCACTAGTGTGCGTAAGGAATCAGGCACCCAAGGAGCCAACCCTGAGGGCCCTACGACAGAGCGCCGTTGTTCGTCTGTGCCTAGGGGATCCAGGCCACCGCTGGGCCCCTGAGGCGCCCGGTGGAAAGGAATGGTGGGCCGGGCAAGAGAAGGAACCTCCGACAAAACCGGGGTGGGCAGAACCAAGGACGACGGCGCGGACACAGTGCAGCGTAAATCACCAGGGACACCAGGCAGAGCAGTGCACCCGGGGCTCACGCACACGAAAACACAGTGAGGCAAATTGTGGACGGCCTGACAACAGAGGTGTGTTGACAGCAAAAACAGTCAAACGACCCCCACAGCAACCAGCACGACCCCGGTACGCCAACTACTAGGCGCCACTGACGCGCAAACGGCACACCCTTCCACATCCAACATGGCCCTAGCACACCAACCACTGGAAACGACACCAGCAGGAGCACTGGCCGCAGCGGCCGACAGTTAGCAGCAACCCAGCGCAACATGCGAAGGGAAGAACGGGTGACTGTCCGGGGCCCCGTAAAGAAACAATAGCCAGGCGGAATGTCACACAGGGGGTTGGAAAAGGGCTCCTGTGTTAGGGGCTATAATTTCCATGGGCGCCAAGAGCGCTAAAAGGAAAGTTTTGTCAACAATGGTCTACGTAAAAAGGGTCATGCATGCTTGTCCACATGTTGCTAAAATAATGCGCCCCAGGTATGAACTAGATCACGCATGAGTCTCCCACCCTTGACGCAGAGCACAATTGTATGTACCCCCCCCCCCTTGTCTCAGCTACGCCCTTGTCCAAGCTACAGTAGGGGTTTTATTTTCGTCTCGGAGGTACCTGTCAGCTCAACCCAGTTCCTGCTGAGGGTAGGGAGGGCGACCTGACCTATCCAGAAGAACTGTGGCGGCGCCTCCGGCGCCGTATCCAAAGGAGAGCTGTGGCGCTTCGCTGGACAGATGGGACAATGTTTGCCGCGGCTCCGCCGCGTGATACTTGCTGATTGAGGGCATAGGTCTGTCGGTGGGGACCTATTGCTGAACTTTCCACTGTTCTATGGCCAAGCTACAGTAGGCGTAGGGACCGTATTAATTTGGTACTTTGGCGTAGCTTAGACAGGGGGGGGGGGGGTAGAACAATAGTGGTTGTAGGCACACACGTTTCAAGTAGGACCCCGACTCTGATGGCTGGTGTAACCACCCGGCTTTTTCAACTTGGCGTCATGGTGAAAACAGCGATGACACACAACCGGACTCTCATGATAATGGTGTTGATCCGGGTGCTTCCACCAGGATACCGGTAGCCGCGGCTACATGGATGTGACACGTCTACACCCAAGTCTTGCCCCCTGTGGTGTCTTCCTTGGGGACACACCTCACCCGTGTGAAACTACCGGTACCAAGATGGAGACTGTACCTGGTTGTGGACCGATTGTCCGTGCGCGCTAGTGATTCGGGCCCTCTTAGGGGCTGCTGCTCATGCCTAGCGCCTGGACTCAAAAAAAAAGTGTGGCCGGAGTGATACAATGTAAGGTTATCACCAAGGTATATGCATCAAACAACCAGCATGCAGTAACCCTTGTTACCTAAATAGCCTTAGGGGGAGCCTTAAGCGCAGTGCGCGCGCAGTGCAACTATTTGGGCGTTTGGCCGTACTAGAGACCCATACTTTGAGATACTAGGGGCCCCTAGGGGCATCATGGTGACCCCTAGCGGAGATTTTGCAAGGCGTAGCACGTTTGGGTCAAGGCATGGCAAGGCGTAGCATGGTTGTGTCAAGGCATGGCAAGGCGCAATGGCTGGACGGAATGAACCGGTGGTACCCTCGGCGGTGGTTCGGCTCGGCCGGTTAAGTTCCGGTGGTTCGGCTCGGTGGTGGTGTCGGCCGGCCGATTCGGCCGGCCGAACCAACGCTCGGTGGTTTGGCCGGCCGAACCACCGGGCCGTTCCGACGCCGCCCCCCCCCAAGCATCCCCAGGTTAGGTTATTTAAGGGGCCACATGCAAGGCGGTACACACAGAACGCGGTGCCTACACAAGGCGGTGCAAACAAAAGGCGGCCTGTGGCCACCGCAGGAGTCATGTTATTTAAGGGGCCACAGGCAAGGCGGTACACACAAAACGCGGTGCCTACACAAGGCGGTGCAAACAAAAGGCGGCCTGTGGCCACCGCAGGAGTCATGTTATTTAAGGGGCCACAGGCAAGGCGGTACACACAAAACGCGGTGCCTACACAAGGCGGTGCAAACAAAAGGCGGCCTGTGGCCACCGCAGGAGTCATGTTATTTAGGCGGCCACAGGCAAGGCGGTACATACAGAACGCGGTGCCTACACAAGGTGGTGCAAACAAAAGGCGGCCTGTGGCCACCGCAGGAGTCATGTTATTTAAGGGGTCACAGGCAAGGCGGTACACACAAAACGCAGTGCCTACACAAGGCGGTGCAAACAAAAGGCGGCCTGTGGCCACCGCAGGAGTCATGTTATTTAAGGGGCCACAGGCAAGGCGGTACACACAAAACGCGGTGCCTACACAAGGCGGTGCAAACAAAAGGCGGCCTGTGGCCACCGCAGGAGTCATGTTTTTCTTAAGGGGCCACAGGCAAGGCGGTACACACAGAACGCGGTGCCTACACAAGGCGGTGCACACAAAAGGCGGTCTATAGCCACCGCAGGAGTCATGTTATTTAAGGGGCCACAGGCAAGGCGGTACACACAAAACGCGGTGCCTACACAAGGCGGTGCACACAAAAGGCGGTCTATAGCCACCGCAGGAGTCATGTTATTTAAGGGGCCACAGGCAAGGCGGTACACACAAAACGCGGTGCCTACACAAGGCGGTGCAAACAAAAGGCGGCCTGTGGCCACCGCAGGAGTCATGTTATTTAAGGGGCCACAGGCAAGGCGGTACACACAAAACGCGGTGCCTACACAAGGCGGTGCAAACAAAAGGCGGCCTGTGGCCACCGCAGGAGTCATGTTATTTAAGGGGCCACAGGCAAGGTGGTACACACAGAACGCGGTGCCTACACAAGGCGGTGCACACAAAAGGCGGTCTATAGCCACCGCAGGAGTCATGTTATTTAAGGGGCCACAGGCAAGGCGGTACACACAGAACGCGGTGCCTACACAAGGCGGTGCACACAAAAGGCGGTCTATAGCCACCGCAGGAGTCATGTTATTTAAGGGGCCACAGGCAAGGCGGTACACACAAAACGCGGTGCCTACACAAGGCGGTGCACACAAAAGGCACCGCAGGAGTCATGTTCTTTAAAGGGTCTAAGAAGGGGACTTTGCTTTTTGAAGAGGCACATGGGGTGGGGGGGTTATCGGAACGAGCCGGCAGTTCGGCCGGCCGGACCACCGCCCGGTGGTCCGGCCGGCCGAAATGGGCCGGCCGAGACCGCCGCCGAGGATTTTTGGCCGAAAATTTGGCCGACACCACCGGGCGTTGGTTCGGCCGGCCGAATCGGCCGGCCGGACCACCGCCCGGTGGTGTCGGCCAAATTTTCGGCCAAAATCCTCGGCGGTGGTCTTGGCCGGACCACCGCCCGGTGGTTCGGCCGGCCGAACCACCGCCGAGTTTTTCGGCCGAGGACCACCGCCGAGCCTCACCACCGTTTCATTCCGATGAGCTAGGCGCAATGCTCGTGTGCACACATTGATCTATCGTGCTTGCACATATGCTACAGGACTTCATACCCCCCTCCTCCTTTCTTAGAAACACTTTCTTCATGGATTTGAGTCTTAGTGATCGGGTGTTCTACACCCGCTCCAACGGCGTGCGAGTTCCTGCCACGGTGGTTGGGATGGCGGGAGATGGGCTCATCCACTTGGAGTACTACCAAGATGCACTACGGGTGGTAAACCGCCAATGCAAGATGGAGTCCATGTGTACTTAGTAGACAATGGAATAGAAAGACAGTTCTGTGTTCTTGAGGGTGGCAACCAATGCACTGTTCATGGCTTTTCCAGTTGTGCATGATGTGTGTTATGTGAAGGGAAGGTAGTTTGCAACTTTCTTGAGCTGGGGTAGTTTGGGTCACCTAATTCTACGGGCGTTTCCAAGGGGTGTGCTTGGGGGCTCTTCGGGGGGAACATAGTCTAAAAGTAGCGCGCAGTGTGCGCGCAGTGCAAAGATTCCCCCTTAGGGTAGGGTTAGGGCTAGGGTCACCGAGCTCGTGGAACCAGTCTTGGTTTTATAACCCTCTTTAGTGTCTAGGGTAAACCTAACAGGTTTGGCAAGCAAGCAAGCAGCAAGCATGCGCTAAATGGGCAAAAATCACAGCTCCATCGTGGTGCTTTGGAGTCGGCCAAAATTTTGGTGGGTGCTACCTATGGGTGTGAGGGACAACCACACAAAGTATGAGCTAGAAACCCAACAGTGGCGGCCGGGAATGGGCGTCGCAAGTGCCGCACCTCCATTTCAAAATCTGCAATTTAGGGCCAAAATCAGCCAGGAACTGAAAACGGCCAAATGAAGGGAAATAGTGGCTACTCTACATAGCAGCTAGACTTTCCCGTGCCAAAGGGCCCTCTAGGGCCCTCTAACTCCACAATATGTCCGCGAACCTCCCCCAAAAGGCCCCCAAAAAGCCCCAAAATTTGTGCACATTGGCCGCTGACAGCCCCAAACCAAAAATAGACCATATCTTGGGCTACGTGGCTCAAAACACGATTTCGAGCACACCTAATCCACTCGCAACCACCCACTTTTGGTGGTTTCAGGACCCCCCCCCAAAAAAAAAACGAACGTCTAAGCACCCCTTGACATTGGGCACGGTGGTTGTGGTACCTTTGACTCCTCCAGCTGCTAGATGGCAACGACAATGTGTGTTGCCGCTTTGCCGCATTGAGACATGAAGTGCTTCTGTGGATGCTAGAGTGATTGTGGAGCGTGACAGCCATCGTCCAATTGTGGCCAAGCAACAATGTGTGCACGTGCTAGTGCATGGGTGCCAAAGTGTAAGTAGGGGAGAACAGCGGTGGCTACAAGCCTTTTTTGTAGAGGGGCAATGCACGGGTGGTGTTGGACTCGGAGTATGTGTATAAAGGGATAATGGAGAGGTCTGTATGATGGCGTTGCCATGGTTGGTGCAAGTCGTCCAAGGATATGGGGCATAGGGGCTTGTGGGAACAAATCTTGTGGCTTAGGAAACAAGCAGGAATCGGGCCCCGAACAGGCTCTAACCCGAACCCGGCTTGTCGTTGACCACGTGAATTGCTATGTGCACACATAGCAAACACTTGGTGGAACTTTTGATTGTGCCTAGGGGCCTTGTGCAGATTTAATGGGTGCTGCTTCGCTATGGGGGTGGAGGGCAATGAAATGGGGCGGCTCAAGCACCCGACTAATTTATTGCTTTTGTCGAAGCGCCACTAACAATCCGGCCCCAAAAAATGGGGGTGGGACTAGGGGCCAAACGCAATTTACGCCGTAAATTACGTAACTTTTTGTAAATGTGTGGAAAGTGGCGGAAATTTCTGTAACTTTCTGTAAATTTGGTGTAAATTGGGGAACCCAAGTGCTTTACATGCTATTAGATGTAGATGTAGATATCTAGGGTATCTAGAAATCTGCTTGCTTGCATTGAATCTTGCTCCCAAAATCGGTAAATTGTTCTTGGCTAGGTGAGTTTTGTGATGTAATGTGGGTGCGCAAGCAGGATCCAGAAGCCGGGTAGCAAGAATTTGTTGCTCCTGCTGCCGCCCTCCGCCATGTGGAGTCCGAAGGTGCCCCTTAACTTTGTGGCAAGTGCAGATTGAGTGCGCCGCAAATAATGCAAGGCCCCACAATGGCTTTAAGTTCTCGTTCAAGGCCCCCACCACTGCCTCGCCACATCAAGCCCCAAAGCCTTCAACCGCCGCCGTGCCCTCTACAACCCAAGTACTGGCCAACTTTGTCGAAGTCTTGAGCTCTTCGTATTGCATTAGCCGCCATGGCCAACTATGTGGGTCACTAGCTCATGCTCTGAATGCAACCGGGGGTTTCATGAGCACCGCTACCTCACAGTGGAAGGCGTGAAGGGAGAGGCAAAGGCCAACCACTGGTGTTTTGCCGTGCTTGCATGGGTTGTGCGAAGCCTTTGAGTGACACTGATACCCAACGGTGCAAGCACTGTAAATGCTATGTGCATGTTGAATGTGTATTTGATGGTGCATGCCTCCATTGTGCTAAGCCCACCTACCCACCTTGCCCCCCAACTACCAAGGTTCGTATTCCATGTTTCGCGGCCATCTGGGTGCCCCTGGCTAAAGTATGAAAATGGGGTGATGTGCTGCGCAGCATGCCGGGCATACCCCCAGTTGGTAGCCCAGCTTGAGTGGATTGTAGGCATCACGAACATCAAGTGGTACAAAGTTGCCAAACACCAAACATGCGGGGCACATGCCGTCTCGCTTGCTCTTTGGGAATCGGGCAGGAGCTGAGAACGCTCTTCTAATGGAGATGCGGCAAGCCCTATGGGCACATTTTCGTCTTGTGTACCGGGCCGTGAATCGGTATGGCATGCTATGGGAATGCCATGCACGCAGTGCGCACGCAATGCAAAGTTTTGGATGCCGGCAAATACTCGAACCCTAGTTTCGGCCCCTTTTCACAAGTTTTTGGTTCCGTACTAGGGTTTTTTTTACCTTCCTAAGCATTTAGGATGTGGCATATTTGAATTGTCAACCATTTTTGCCCATTTTCAACCATTTTCCCTAATTTCCTCCCCCTCACCCTTGCCATGTATAATGGACAGGGCGCTGGACGAGTGGACTGCTTGCTGAAGGACCGTGGAAGTATGTCTTGCACATTTTGTTTGTGTCAGACACCTGACATGACAATCACTATCACTTCCTTTTCTTCCAGTTGGGCGGTACTGGGTATTGGCAAGGCAGCATTCTTCAGCCAGTTGTCTGCAAATGCGGAAACGCCTGATCAATAAACAACATTACAAACCCGATTAGTTTCAAGATCGATATAAACACGTCCTTGGGCGTATCTTGCCAGTCGACACCAGCTTGGAGGACTGTCAGGCTGCAGCAGGGGCTCATCAACGTTCCCATCACAACACATGGGAGCAGACTATTGTGGATCTGGTGGGGCATTTGAATGGGGTCACCATGCTACTAGACAGGTGACGGGTATTCTTGGGTGAGTATCCCAGCCTCTGTGTGTGCAGTATGCACGCAGTGCGCACGCAGTGCAAGAACTTGGCCTCTGTGATGTGGCTGGCGATGTAGAAGCCGCTACATTGAATGGAGTGAATCCTTTGCTAGCTTACCGCGGCAAGGATGTTGTTGCCGACCTTGTGCAACATGTTGCCTCTGATGTGTGCACAACGGATGCCCAACCCCTTACCGATTTTGCCTTGACTTCAGATTCATGCACGGACAGGTGTGCAAAAAAAGAGGAGTTGTTGTGCGCTCCCTTCACGCGAACCAAATTCTGACGCGCTTCTTTTCTATGCAGGCGTTGCCGGCGGGGGATGCAAAGGGAAGGCACCCGGCGTGCGCGCGGCGTAGAGATTTAGCCGTCTAGCCCGACCAAGCAGCCGTAGATTAACTGGTGGCTAGGCCAGAAGAACTATAAATTCCCTATGCTAGTCGGACAAGGGCAGGAAAAAAACGACAACCCAGCAAGGAGACCCCAAAATAGGGTGGTGGTTGCTCCCAAGGGGCCATCTTATGTGTTTTCACTGGTGTAGGTGACGGAACGGAGGGATGTTTACACAGGTCTTCTACCCAAGGGTTTGCTCTCCTTAGGGGGCATTTGTGATGGGGTAAAAGCCAATCCATTTTGGCTAAACCTGCCGTGGTGTCCTGCCCTGAAGATGGAGGCGCCTAATGGTGCCTTGCTGGACAGTGTCAACTAATTGTGAGCGCGCCTGACGGTGCCTTGCTGAACGGCTATGCCGCATCTTTGCCACATTGAGACCTAAACTAATTTTTTTATGCTAGAGTGATGCTGGATGGTAGCGACCATCGCTGATCTGCAGCCCAGCAAAACCCATCGGGACCGCAACTGGGAGGCGGGGGATTCAGAGGCTCCAATGCCTCCAGTGATGCAGAGCCAGAGATGCGCAACAGTGATGAGGACTCATAGCTTAGCACTGACATAAGCAACAGGGCAAGGGCAAGGGCAACGGCAGCGCAGCTGAGGGGATGGGGTTTGACTGCAGCACAGATGTCAGATGTTAGACACGAGAAGGCTGAAGCAGCGGAGGGTAATCAAGAGGTCTGGTGTGAGCCATGACAGGGCCTAACGGTGCATTTATGACAATGATGACAACCCATGTGAGCGCCTAACGGCGCTATGCTGACGTTTCTGCACACTCATGCGGGTGTCTGACGGCACATTGTTGAACAAAGTGCCGAGTTGCATGCTTGAGTGATTCTGGAGGGTGACGACCATTGTTGATTTATGGCCACGCAATCTCCTGCAGCTGGTTGGACCTGCATCATTTGATACATCAGTTGCAAGGTTTAGCTGACAAGTAGTCACTACTTCAAAATTTCTGAGTGTCTATTTTTTTTTCACCAGAGCTATGGAAGCTGCTTTTCATGACTCAGCTCGGCCGTAGAAGAAGGCGCCGTGAAATGGTTTCTACGGATCACAATCAAACGGAGAGCAATATGAAGCGGCCGAAGACCCAGCACGAGCCCTATGATCTCGACTGCTACCCCTACACGTTCTCGCCACTGCTATTGTTCGCCCAGGAGTCCTACTTTGACAAGGGACACTCGAACTACAACGCTGTCGCCGAGTTCTTCCGCCCTGCTCTGAAGGTTGACATGCTTGAGAACGTGCTGCACGAGCGGAAGAACATGCTCTACGAGGAGCTCCTGGATCACGTGACGTCCCACAGGATGCTTGTGACGTGCTGCATCGACAGCCACTTTACGGCGTTTCAGGTGCTCAAGGGGCACTCACTCATCTACTACGATCCCCTGAAACCGGGGCTCACGTACGTGAGCAACGAGGACAGCTACAAGAAGTTTGTGAGCTTCCTGCTGCTCAAGTGCAAGTACGGCGACAGCCAGCACATCCAGGAGAACAAGGACTACTACACCGGAACCAACTCGAACGCAACACGGCGCATCATTTACAATTTGTGGAACCGCATCAACGATCTTCAGCTTAACAACCTGCATGGGATCAAGGCCAGGCAGGTGACCCTCAACCTGAATCGGTATCTGCTTGTCAACAGCTCCTGCAACGTGCAGAACATGTCGACACAGAAGACAGGCAACACCTGCTACTTCCAGACTTACTTGTTCGCGCTACTGTGCAAGCTGTGCAGCCCCTCTCTGGCGGGCGACGGCACCTCCATCGACCTGCAGAACGTCGATGTTCTCGAGCAGACCACCGTGGACGTCAGCCGCTTCCTGCTCGAGTTCTTCGTGCAGGACGCGGTGATGCGCCCACTCACAAACAGCAACTTTGTGCTGGACTTCCACCGCTACCAAGAGGCGCGCTACTACGATGTGATGACGCATTACCTCCGCCACAGGGGCGTGCCCGACTACGAGGTGCAGTATCAGAAGGTGCTGCACTATTTCAGGTCGACAAAGACGCTGCACAAGTACGACAAGTTCTCCGTGAGCGATAAGATGGCCTCCACACCCAACACAAAGTCCCTGCAGGCAGTGCGCGACACGGAGGACGGGCGCTACAAGTTGTGCATGTTCAACTACTACAAGTACCGCGCGGCGGACCTGATGTTCGGCTTCAACACGGGCATCATGCGCAAACTGGGCAGCTTCAACGAGTTCAATGCACTGCGCAAGAACCAGCTGCTCGCCTTCTACGAGGACCTGTGCCCCGTGGTTGGAACGCGCAGCGTTGCGACAAACAAATACCGGGACTACTACTTCATGCCGCAGTTCGAGATTGGCCAGAGAGAACTCGTCGACCTACACCACTACACCTACGAAATCGACCTCCAGTCCATGCTCGGCACCAAGAACGCCGAACGCGCCCTGACGGAGCGGGTGTTCACTGTTAACCAGCGGCTCGTCAAGGAGATCCTTTTCTCCACACAGCGTCAGGCCAACTACGACAAGATCATGGCGCTGGAAGACATGCAGCGGAGCAAGCAATACTATGACTTCTTCCTCGACACGTTCATGAGTGCCGAGTTCTTCCAAATGTTCGCGGGGCTCGGGTTCACGGAGATCAATCCGAAGGAGAAAGAGATCAACTCGCTGACGCGCACGGTGTTCTATTCGAGCGAGATGATGAAGCGACAGGCCTGGCGGCAGGAGTATGAGTTCGAGAAGGAATGCATCAACCAGATGGCCAAGTCGACACTTACGAAGTATCTCAACACGTTTGAGGGCAGCCAAGACATGGAGCAGAAGTGCCGCATGGAGGTGAGGATCGGTCACGGGTTCACCTACTCCAGGTACAACACGCTGATGCACTTCTTGAACGTCATCGAGTGCTACTGGCAGAATCCGGACGTGAACAGCATCCAAGTCTTCGGCAAGGACATTCGGACGCTGCTCGCAGTCTGCTGCCAGAAGATCTTCTTCCAGGAGGGGCACACGTACTACCACTACGGCCCCATCGAGACCGCGTCGGCGTATCGGCAGCAGATGGACCTGCAGATGGCCAACGCGAACGGGGAGGTGCTGCCGTACGTGAGCCGCAAGACCCGCGAGAACCAGCACACCCTCGTGGTGATGGACCGCGTCTACGAGTACGGGTACCTGCGCAGGATCATCGCCAAGCTGTTTGCGCAGGCGCGTGGCGTGCGCCTGAAGACGGACGACGTCGTCCTGAATCTGACGCTGCTGTCGCTGCTGCTTGACTTCGGGCTGTACTCGGAGCACGCGGCGTGCCTGAACCTGCCATTCCTGCAGAGTCTGAAGCATGAGAACGACAAGCGGCAACTGCAGGTTGAGGTCTCGGAGCTCATCAACGAATTCGACAAGGCCAACAAGGACTCTGTCACGCGCCTGAAGGTCGAGGAACTGATCTTTGAGGCGTCTTACAAGTTCATGGTGAACAAGAACTTCTCCGTGCACTCGAAGGAGTTCCAGCTCATCAACCAGCTCAATTCGGACCCTACGTACCATCGTTACCTGCTGCTGTGCAAGATCTACATTTCGCTGTGCCAGATCAACAAGTCCGTTGAGGTCGACTACTACAAGATCCGCTGCAACAACGACTACCAGATCATCATCCCGCGCAACTTCAGCCAGACGACCAGCGACTACCTCGACCAGATCACGAAGCACTACAACTTTTCGGAGCGCGACGGGTTCATCCTGCACGACGAGCTGCGGTTGTTCGACGTGCGCCCGCAGCAGCCCGAGATCAATTTGTACAAGGTGCGGTTCGACTCGTCGACGTCCGTGCACTCCATGGTGAAGTATATCGAGATCGCGAATGTGTTCCGGGCAGCGGATGGACAATACTTGGTTTTCATGGCAGACAACTCGCTGCTGGTCGAGGTCAGGGCCGGCAGCGGCGTCACGATCCGGATCAACGGCATCCCGGTCGAGATCGCGACCATTTTCTTCAACCAGGCCGTCTCGTTTGTGCCCTGCTGCAAATACGTCGATAGCGAGGACGTGATCTTGTTCACGTCGCGGAACTTGCACTACCATGTCGACGGTGGTGGGCAGTTCAACGAGAACTACTACGGCATGAAGCACGAGCTCATCGAGTGCATCATGTCGGAGCAGATCTTCGTCGACCTGAACGACCAGCACGTCTTCAAGAAGTTCAAGCTCTCGGAGCTGCTCACGGAGTCGAAGACTGTCATCTATTTCCCGGACTACCTGCTGCAGGTGCAGAGCCGCCAGCAGCTCATCAACCTGCTCGACTTCGCGATCAACATCCGGAATGTCTCGCTGTTCATCCTCGTGCTGCTGTACCTGTGGCGCGCCTCCATCGCCCTCGAATTCATCGAGAAAGAGAACAAGGTCCGGAAGATCACTGGGCCCTGGCGCCAGGCCATCCTCTACGTCCTAAACCGCACCTCCAACGCGCCGTACGACGCGATCTTCGCGCCCCAGTTCTCCGATCTGAACCAGCACGAGCGCCTCCCTCTCGCCGCGTTCATCGATGCCCTGTGCGAGAACTTCACGCGCTACCAGCGCTTCACAGACGGCCAGTACCAGATCATCCCAACGCAGAAGCAGAAGCTGTTCCTGCAGCGCATCATCCGCTCCGAGGAGTGCTTCCACTTCTCCGAGGTGGGCTCCGGCAAGACGAAGGTGATTCTCCCTCTTCTTTGCCAGATCTTCCTCTCGAACAACGCGCAGGCGCACGCGCACTTCGCGCGCGGGGGGAAGCCCAAGCACGTGCTCGTGATCCTGGTCCCGGAGCATCTGGTGCACGATGCCCAGGCCCAGGTCTACCGGTACTGCCTGAACCTCAACTTCCGCGAGGACTACCGCATCTTCGACGACATCTTTGCGCTGCTGCACAACGACGTCCAGATCCGCGACGTGGCGGCGGGCGCGGGCGGGCGCGGCGCATCGACGGCGGCGGCGCGGCCGCGGATGAAGCAGATCTTCATCACCTCCTTCAACCACTTCAAGAAGGCCCTCACCTACGACGAGATCTGCCAGAAAATCTGGCCGTACCGCGAGCGCATCCTTGTGCTCGTGGATGAGGTCGACGACTTTCTGGACCGCGACAAGCTCGTGTTCAACATCTGCTCCAACAAGAACAACGACTTCAAGAAGCCGACGCTGGAGCGCTACTTCGAGGTCAGCCAGGCCGTGTACCGCGGCGCCCGCTGCCCCGAGCTGCCGGCGTCGGTGAACGTGGCCTACTGGCAGCAGCTGTACGACAAGTTCGGCGCGATCCACGCCGAGATCCAGAAGAAGAGCTGCTCCATCAACAAGAGCTTCGGCATCTTCAACGAGCAGACGCTGCGGCACTGCTCGACGAACATCGCGCACGACATCGAGGGATACAAATCCCTGATCGCCCGGCCCTACGAGTCCGTGAATCGTGCCATGCCCGGGTCCTACTATAGTGACGTGGAGCGCACCATCTACTTGACGTATTACATTTTGATGGAGGACATCGCAAAGTATGACGAGCTGTTCCAGCAGGAGCGCAAGTTCATCAGCTTCGAGTACTTCACGGAGCACGTGCGGCACATCGACTACGACGAGCTGGTCTACGGGAACAACCGCCTCTCGGCGCTCGTCCAGCAGCACCCGGAGACCAAAGAGGGGCTCTCGCGGTTCCTCTACGAGATCATTCTCCGGCGGATGGAGATCCAGGACAAGAGCCGCTCCGTGAACTCGATCGACGTCGTCTTCAACTTCGACTGCATTGGCTTCACCGGCACGCCCTTCATCGACAACTACCCGACCTTCGCGTACATCAAGCGGCAGCGCGAGGACAAGATCCCGGACCTGATCGACCGGAGTTTCTACGTCTACTCGAACACGCCGCTCTCGCAGGAGCAGTTTGAGGAGCGCTTCGCGCAGTTCCAGGGCACCAACAGCAACGTGCTGGTCGAGTACGTCCCGTCCGACTTCGTGCAGGGCGCGGGGGACGAGCTCGAGATCCTCGCGCACGTGTTCACGCGCGAGTCGCACGGCTTCAACGTGCTGGTGGACCTCTGCGGGGTCTTCAAGAAGACCTCCATCTACGAGGTGCGCGACCTCGTCCTGCGCCGGTTCGGCCCGGACCGCTTCCGCTACATCTACCACATCGACCAGACCGACGGGAACGACCGCGTGCTGTACCTCAACTCCGACAACGACGTCCAGTTCGACGAGGAGTTCTACCGGTACCTCTGCAAGGGATACGGCGCGCAGCTCCGCGAGAAGGTCTTCTTCTTCATCGACAACCGCAACGTCATCGGCAAGGACATCCCGTTCCAGCTCGTCTACCAGCGGCACTTCGGCCAGCCCCTGTTTTACAAGAGCGTGGTCCTCGCGCACGACGTCGATGACTTCAGCAAGGTCTGGCAGGCGATGGGTCGCTCGCGAACGATGAACGACACGCAGTTCGCGATCTACAAGAGCGGGCTCCCCCAGAGCGAGACCGCGACGGGGGGCCTGCGCGAGGGCGGGCACTCCAGCGGTGGCGCGCGCGACATCAAGAAACTCCCGCTCACGCGACAGCTGTACGTGAGCAACTGCGACCGTAAGATCGCGGGGAACCTGTCCTCGATCTACCAGACGCTCATCTCGCTCTTCAACCTTTCGCAGAACAAGTTCTACTACAGCAACGAGATCGTCAACGTGTTCCTTGAGAAAATGGAGAGGACCATCCAGGACAAGGTCCAGCGCCACGAAGAAAAGCTTGTCCGCTTCATCCTCGGCACCCCTGTGCCGTCCGGCATCCTCACGCACATTCTCGAGGACAAGTTCCACAGGAGCGCGCGCCTCGCCGCGGCGCCCCTCACGGCGACCGTCGTGCAGAAGCTGCTGCGGCACATCGTGCAGCAAAAGTTCGAGCAGCGCCCCCCGTCCGGCGACGTCTACGACGAGTTCATCCGCTTTCTCTCCGGGGAACAGATGAATCTCATGGAGATCAGCTACACAAAGCAGCAGCAGAAGCAGAAGCAGCAGCAGCACAACAAGAACCAGGACAGCGACACGATGGAGGTGTTCAACAAGGAGAACCAGCTCCTGATCGGCGACGAGACGAGCAACTACTTCCAGTACACCCTCGCGCCGCAGTCCGACCGCATCAAGATCTCCCTCAACCTGCCCATCTCCATCCCGATCCTGAAGCTCACCTACGTCCTGAACGGCAAGCGGTACTACATCAACGTCTACCCCACGCTCCAGTTCCTGTACTCGCAGTACATCCAGCCGAAGTACATCACGAAGCAGGTCCGGGAGATCATCCACGCCTACGACACCCCCCCCAACTTCTGCCTGCGGTTCTCGGCGGCCGCCGAGCGCACCAACGCCCAAGACCAGAAAGGCCGGATGCTGGTCGAGTCCGACGCGCAGCAGCTGGACGTCGACGTGCTGCTGCGGAACATCCGGCAGAACCCCCAGTACACGCTCGCGGCGATCCAGGAGGGCATTTACGTCATCGGCATGAAGGACCAGTTCAACGTCCACGACCTGGCGACCCACCCGATGCGCGAGGACATCAAGTACATCACCGACGAGCACGGCTTCGTCCTGTACGACAAGAGCGGCGGGACCACCCGCAGCGTCGACAGCTTCGGCCCGTACTTCATCGAGCAGTACCTGCTCATGGAGGTGCTGTCGAAGCACGAGGTTGCGGACAACGTCGTGGACTACTACGTCAACCACAAGGACAAGCTCCAGCAGTGCCTCGCCAATTACGGGGAGCGGCAGGGCAAGGGGTTCATCTGCTGGCGCTTCATCGTCAACCAGCAGAAGTAAAGGGGAGCAGTTGACATTGATGTTGCCTCCTTCCTACCGCAAATGGTCGACTTTCTCCACAACTCTCACAGACCTTTTGCGAAAGGCGCCTAGGGCCGTTTTCGGCTCTTGATAAGCTTTTCTCCTCTTCTTGTGGCCTGCATGTGCTGATTTGTTGCTGACGTCGTCTCAACCAACAACACACACGTGACAGCTCACACGTCACCATAGGGGGGGGGGGGGGTCGCACTCATCGAGGGATGGGGGGGGGGGGGTTGCAGTCGGTGGTTTCGCTTAGAAATGTGCAGCGGTGGTCCGACAGACCAATGCTGGCGGCTGCAAACGGGGGGTCGCTGCGATTTGGGTGCTGGTCTTTGCGGGGGCTGCACAGTCATGACCGGCATGAGGCAGTTCTAAGTTCCATTTGCCGCAGAGGACCACCAATTCCCCTACAATCCGTCTGACTGCACACCTTTTTTGGACAGTGGTCCCCGTAGCCCCGCGATTTTATTCTCACGACCGTCCACTGAACTGCGCCATACGGCTGCGCTGCGCAATGCTCGTTCGCCCGCAGTGACGGCAGCGGCATCGGGGATTCCCGCTCCCTCAGGCCCCCTGCGAGGGGGCGGGGGGCGGGGGGTCCTTTGAATCACCACAGGCAATCCGGTGATTTACCTTCACCAACCGACACACTGCCCCGCCCCCATCGGGCAGCCCAAACTCCGTCTCGGGATCATCAACCGTTGTCGGTTGGCCACCAGCACTCGCCGGTCCTCCGATGAGCCCTGCGGTCCTTACAACAGCGGGTCTCACTGCACCTACTGCGCCCCAGTCCAGACCCCTGCCCTCCCTCGCCCTCAGCCATTCCGTCCCTGCTTCCTTTGCACCAACCCCCCGCCCCCCCCTCCATCGCTGGCTCAGTACCTCACCAGTCAGGGGTCAGGGGCGCCGCGCACAATCTTTCAGGGGCCTGGGCGGGCCCCTGGGCGTGAACAGCAGAGCCCCTTCACATCCCCTTCCATTGGCCCCACAACACAGAGTCTTCGGCAGGGAATCGCTTGAAAGGGGGGGGGGGGGTAACCCCCCTCCCCCCTCCCCACTGCCCTGACTCTACCCCAAAGGCATTCCCATACCCCAACACCAGCCCCAACCGCATTTCCAACCGCCAGAAACCGCCCCCCCCACCCGCTTTCACATCCCTTGTGACCGCTCTGCAACCGCTCTGGGACTGCCCCGATGGCCGCCCACCCCTTCAAGCAAAGCCCTGGTCTTCGGGTGCCTGTCCGTCTGACGGTGCGAAACGTGACTTGATTGTGAAAATCATGGACGATCCCCATCGCCCATCGCTGTCCCTCTTCGGTGGGCTGCGGCCTGAGGCGCCTGGCCACTCTTTCTTGGGAGTATCCCAAATGCCACCCATATGAGACTCCCACTCTCCTGTGCTGAAGCCAGGCTCTCCAGGGCGTCCCCCCTTTCCTCCACATGGGATGGCATGGCAGGGTTGCCCGACTTCACAGCAGCTCCCCCGAAGCTACACCAAAGAGCACCCCCCCCCCCCTTCCCCCCGGGGTGGGTGCACCCCCAGGCCCGTCCGACTTTGGACCAAGGACTTCTTTTGGATCCCCAGCCCGTTGGACTGCGATGAGCATGACCTGCCTTCATGGAGTGGGCTGGTGCACACGCCCGAGGGGACAGTCATATCTGCAGCCCAGGCGACTCTCAACAGTCATGAAACGATGGCAGAGACGTGACTTGCTGCAAACCCAGAAGGGAGCATGGAAGGACCGGACTGGAAGAGTCCAGAAGGAATACTGGGGTCTGTTCAGGGGCTTGCAAATGAATAAGCGGAAGATATGTCTTACAAGGCTTTGACCCTCCCCCATGACCTCCCTCAACAAAAGCACTCAGCACTGGACAAGGAACATGCTACACCTTTTTGTTCCCTGATTGGCACCTTCCAAATGGGGGATTCCCACGTTGGGCCACAACCTCGCCAGTAGGCCCCAGTTCTCAAATATGCCTGGCAGGGGAGCCGGGGGTGCCCACGTACTCCACGAGGTTCCCACGTACTCCACAAGGGCGGGGGCTGCGCCCCGTGCGCCGGGAGGTGCCCGCCACGGGGGTGGCAACAGGGCCGTGACCAGCCAACCGCACACGGGACAGTCCATGTCGTATGGAGATGTGAAATCCTCATACAGGGGGGCAGGCGGGTGGGACAGGAGGGGGTGCGCGACAGGGGCACCCAGGAGCGCCAACAGACAGGGGGAGGAGCAACACAGACACACAGAACGCGGGAGCCACACCAGGAGGGACAAGGGCGAGCACAGCAGACAAGGAGGAGGGGCACAGCGAGGCAGGAGAGGCAACCAGAACAGTGGGAACAGGGAACCATAATGGGGCCGATGGCAGAGCGTGCGCATGGGAGGCAGCAACAATAAAGGGGATGGCCTGGCCAGCCAGCCCTGTCGCTACCGGGTGCCAGGGCAACCCCTGCTCAACCGGCATCAGGTGGGGGGTATCTCCCGCAGCCCAGATGGGCTGTTTGCGCAACAGGAGCGGGAGCCCATCAGGGGCAGACCAGCCGTGAGGGGGAAAAGGACATATGGTGGACGGCCGGGACAGCGCGTGGAGGACCAGGGCACCTGGGCCTGACGCACACAGAAACATAGCGAGGCAGGCTACGGACGGCGTGTGGACAGAGGTGTGTGGACAGCAAAAACAGTCAAACGACCCGGGCAACAACCAGCACATCCTCAATATGCCAACTATTGGGCGCCGCTGACGCGCAAACGGCACACCATGCCACATTCAGCACAGCCCCAACACACCAACCACTGGGCTCCGCGAACACAGAAACGACACCAGCAAGTGCACCAGCCGCAGCGGCCGACAGAAAGCAGTGACCCGACGCAACATGCGAAGGGAAGAACGGGTGACTGTCCAGAGCCCCGTAAAGGAACAACAACCAGACGGAATGTCACACAGGGGGGGGGGGGGGGGGTTCGGGAAGCTTTGGGCGGGGGGTGCTGAAAAAATGCGCCCCCCATTTTTTGACCAGGAAAGCACAGTATTCTTTTTGATTCCGAAAAATCACGTGAATCAGCGATGGTGTCAGATGACCCTGGCCATAAGAAAGCACCTGTGGCTTTTTGGGGGCATAGTTGTGTGGATACGCCGCTGCTTTTCTTCGGGGGTTGGATGTGGGCCTTTTTGTTCTCGACTGGCACCTTTGCAACGGGGGATTCCCAACTGTTGGCCAAAACCTGCTGGTAGATTTGAGTTCTCAGATATCGCTTGAAGGTGGGGGCCACAAAGGGTCAGGTTTGCTTCTCCACAATTGGCTCCAACCGCGCCACGGGTCTTCATTGCGACATGTTCATGCGCAGTCCACTGCTGGTGCGCTGGTGCGCTTGTTCATCCATTCATTGTTCTGGCTGGGGGTAGAGAGCCAAGGAACCTTGCCTCTCATGCGCTTTGCCTGGCTTTGCTGCGGCAGCGAGTCGCCCGCTGGCCATCTCGATTGTGCTCCGGAGGGCGCCCTTTGGAGAGGCAGATCTTAGAGACGCTGGGGTGCACACTTCAATGTCCATGAGTACCTGGTGCGGCGTGCTGGCGATTGAGCCGACGCGCGGCCTTTTGAGGCGGGGAGTTACTGCACAAGGTGTGGGGGTTGCAACTGTCTGCTGCGCAAAGGGGGCTGCATGCTCCTGTCTCGCCCCTGCCCATTCGATGGGGGGGCGGGAGGCGGGTGCCTGCAGGTACCAGCCACAGTGGGTGTTCTTCTAAGTCAGATTCAGCATCAGACTCTGCATCACTGCACTGTCTGTCAATCAATGCCCTGGACACGGTCACCTGAGCCTTGAGTAATGGAGAGCGCCTCCGAACCATATCAGGCCGGCTTTGGTGTTGCCGTCAATACCAATGTGGGAGGGGGCGTGTACCCATTGCACTGCTGGGCCCTGGGCCAATAGTTGGGTCCACAGATCAACATGGCTGGCTGGGCCTGCCGACCCCAGCCAGTCATGCCGGCGCCATTTCTGCGCTTTGCCTGTGACGCGATGTACGACCAAAAGTGAATCGGAGCAGATCAATGTCCGGTCTGCAGGGTGCGTGTTGTTGACCGCCTTCAGTACCGCTCTTTGTTCCCCTCGGTTGTTTGCCGCTCTGACAGCGGGATGTCGTCTCGTGAGTCCCCAAAATACCCCCCTCACCCCCCCCCCCCGACCCTACCAACTCCTGAATGGACTTCTGATGAACCGTCATGGCCGTGACAATGTCCCATCCTGCTTGGGCATGTTTATCTATGAGAGTACGTTAGCGCGCCGAGCACGCGCCGGGCAAGGTTTTCCTACGCTTTGGTGTGGCCCCTCGAGTTGGGGTTAAGGACTCCCACTCTTCGGTGTGGCTACTTGAGTGGTCCCCCATGCACAAGAGGGGGATTCTTGGATTTTGAGGTGGGTGACCATGATGGGGCCTACAAGGGTAGGGTGCATGTCCAATTTGTTGGGCGAAAAACTGGGAAGTTATATGATTGCCAACAGTCATACAATGTCCTTGTGCTTTGGGTTCCTGGGCTAGAAGAGGGAGTGACGCTTGGGGGTAAAGCATTGTAATAGATGGCCGGAACATTCATTTGGATGCTCGGCGCGCCGGGCGCGCGCCGGGCAAACGTACCCTCTATGGCTTGGTGAGGGGCAGCCAACTGTTATGCAGAGATTTCCCTTTTGCGTTTTTTTTGCAGGTGGAGTTGCATAGCCGGTGGGGGGGGGAGGCGAGGCGCAAGCCCGTGTGCTGGACTCTGGGGTGGTGCAAGTGTCCCGTTTCCTTCACCTGGTCCACAGCGGTGCGCAATTCGCGATTGGGGAGCGTTGCTAGCGGGTGTTGGGCCCATTGCTGTCATGTGTGCATCCAGAAAGAAAAGAGGGTGAGCAAGAGCTTCCGG
Organism: Eutreptiella sp. 'Long Island Sound 2002'; assembly: GCA_964036045.1. Classification (NCBI taxonomy): domain Eukaryota; phylum Euglenozoa; class Euglenophyceae; order Eutreptiales; family Eutreptiaceae; genus Eutreptiella; species Eutreptiella sp. 'Long Island Sound 2002'. The sequence goes on along the minus strand of OZ038380.1, from coordinate 15,873,255 downwards.
CGGGGGGGAGGGAATGGAATTCAACCAAATGGCGGACAAATTCCAGGACACGCCAACTGCGGACCATATTACCAACCTCGATGGGGATTGAAGGGAGGGAGTTGGGTGATCGCAGAGGAGCAGCGTGGGATCCGATTTCTATGTGTCATCGAAGATCGCTGAGCCCATGCCTTGTGTGGCCCTGTGAAAGGCTGGCCTAAGGAAGGTGCAGCCAATAGCATGCAGTGGACTGACGGTGGAATTGTTCAGTCTGCCCCCTGCCAGCAACTTTTTCCGCAACGCAGTTTGCATTAACGTCGGGTCACATTGCGGTAGCTGGAGCTTCTGTAGCGCGGCCCATGTTTCTAGGGGTTGTCTGGGGGGGCTGGGGCTGGGACATTACGTACTGGAGCATGTCATGCTTCTTCCACGTTCCCCAGAAGGTGGGGGCAGTCTCCTGTGGAGGCTCGCTTGCCGGTTGGCGCCAGGGGGGCGGTGAGTTGTGCTTGATAGACCGGCGCCCAGGTTGGGGGAGGGTTTGTTGCGACTGTGGGGTCAGCTGACTGATGCCCTGTGCACCCTGCTGAATGAGTCGGGGACAGTAATACGTGTTGTTGTTTGTATCCCTGATGAGGACGGAGTGCCATGCTGGAAGTCTGCCTGCCTGGCTGGTATCAGGACAGACTACAGGGCCTGTTTGTGGAGCAGAGAGTATCCTTTACAGCCCGATCCAGGAACAGCTCTCTGGACTATGGGATGGGCCCCAATTGCAATCACGGTAAACCCTCGCACCCTGTGGGGACGCCGTAACGTTATGCCAGTTGTTGAAAGTGGGTGGTGAGAGAGGGGTTATTTGGGAGGGCTGCTGTCTAGAGAATGTTGCCATAAAAGAAAACTCTGCGGTCGTGCAAGTGCAATCACCCCAGCTTGGGGGGCAATTCCAAGATCGGGAGAGTGAGACTGCTGCCCCGCAGTGCTGTGTGGTATATGTTCGCTAACTTACCATTTCCTCCGTTGGAAAGTACACCCCCCCCTTGTCCAGTAAGTGCCCTTGTCTAGTAAGCGTGGGGGGGGGGGGGGGCAAGGGAACCGTCACTTTCCATTTTCCAAATTTTCTTCGAAGGTTGGATATTGAGGGTCTCCTGTGTGTCTGCTGGTTGGACCAGGTGCTGTTGTTGGTGCATGTCTGTGTACTTCAAATTTCTTGCATGGAAGGCACTGCACTGCACCCTGTATCTTGCTGAACACTTAGTTTTTCGCAATTTTGCAATTTCAGCCACGAATGTCGATGATATTGACACGTAGTACCCTGGTGCCGTTGTCAATTTCCAATGTTCAGACTGGAGAGCCCATTCTTGTGGCCCCTGTTGAGCATGTGCAGCTCTTTAAGGTGAAATGCTTGCGTCGGAAAGAGTGGCACACCGAGCCTGTTGCTCAGGAGACGTGACATGCATCCCTGCAGGCAGCTTCCTGGTCCCTTTGTGGTTCACATGCCCTCGTGTTCGCTCTCTTGTTTTGTGTCGCGGTTCCTTTGTCCAGTAATCGGGGGGGGGGGGCGAGGGAACTGTCACTTGGGGTATGTTCCCTCGGGGGTGCGAGGGAACCGTCACGCACAGCCGCTTACTGGACAAGGGGCGGGGGGGGCATACGCGCATGCTGGGATCATCGTCAAGGGGAGAATCTACTCCTGTAACAAGGCTACATGCTCCATGAGGGGGAGATTCATCTGCGCTGCAAACGCACCCCGTGCCTGTGCCCTGGGCAGCAAAGGGGCATCTGTCTCCTCAGGGGAGACATTTCCCAGTTGTACCACCAAAAACTTGATTGTCGTCTTGACGTTCACTCCCATGCTAAAGAGTTGGCTTTTGTGTCTGTCCTGCCAGTGTCCTTTGATCAAAAAGGCCGATTTGGATCATTGGAGCTGCAGCCCAACATATTTTCCATCTTTTTACCGTATATCAAATTTGCATGTGACTAGAGGGCAGACCAGTCCTGGGGCCTGGAGGCCTGGTGGCAGCCGTGGTGCAGGAAGCAGAATGGGTATTTGCAAAATCGTTGGAGAAGCTGCGTAAACAAAAGGGCGGCACTTGGACGAGATGGTCCCCATCGGGGATCATATACAAAATCATGGCGGGACGGCCAAGTTTTACATGGCCCAAAATGGAGTGCATGGCGCTTGCCGTATTTTCACTATGCAAACTCCTTAGGCTGGGGGAGGCGTGGAGAGCCGCCAGAAGTGGGTTGGGGCAGTTGGTGTTCAGTGGTGAGAAGAGGAGTATGCCTGAGTGGCATTGCCTGCACTGGATCAATTTTTGGTTCAATGCTTTTACCGAGTGCCTGTGCTTGCATGGAATGGAGGCAGCGTAAACCACAGACGCCAAAACCATTTTGTGGGACCCGCCGGAACTGTCACTTGGGGCTTGTGCGGGGGATGATAGTGCGAGCTTCATGGTCAACCAAAGTGTGCAGCAAAATTCTCAGAGTTAGGGTGGATACCATCATGGGATTTTTTCGTACAGGTGTGGATTAAGGTGCTAGGTGGTTGGGTGGAGATGCAGGGATGCACCCCACCCCTAGAAGAGTCGGAACTCCTGTTCAATGCCCTAACGACCATGGAGTCCACCTCAGTGCTACAGCATCCGAGAGTGGTGGTGTACACAGGCCTTTGTCGACAACATCGACAACACAGCCCTTCAAGGAAAAGACAGAAAAAGTGTGAGCATACAGATGCCGTGCGAGTGGCACATGAGTGTGTGGTGCAAGTGTATAGGGAGCAAGGGGGTGCAATTGGGTGTGGGGGTGCAATTGGGTATGGAGGTGCAATTGGGTGTTGGGACGCAATTGGCTGTTGGGAGGCAATTGGGTGTTGGGAGGCCATTGGGTGTGGGGGTGCAATCGGGTTTGGGGGTGCAATTGTGTGTGGGGATGCAATTGGGTGTGCGGGTGCAATTGGGTATGGGGGTGCAATTGGGTGTGGGGGGATGGACCATCGCCTACCCGGATGGATCGTTAGAGGACCATTGCAAAAGGGGGGTGGGTGGGCGGGTATGGTGTATCCTTTGGCGGTGACCGTGATGCAGCGGAGTTTATCCCAATGGATGAAGCAGAAACAAACATCCGCCGGGAGCTCCGAGCCCCCCTGTACGCCCTGTGGCACCATCGACACGAAGGCAGGACACTAATTTGTCCCGATTGTCAACTGATCGCTAATGGGGTGATGGGCTCGGCCCAGCGGTGAGATCCAAGCTGGTTCCCACAACGGAGATCCGAACTGGCTCCCAAAACACATTACGCAATGGAGATCCAAGCTGGTTCCCACAACGGAGATCCGAAGTGGTTCCCAAAACACATTACGCTATGGAGATCCGAGCTGGTTCCCGCAACGGAGATCCGAACCGGTTCCCAAAACACATTACACAATGGAGATCCGTGGCGGAGCCGGCACAAATGGTGCACCACACAAGGACCCGTGAAATACAGGGACATGGGGGGTGTTGCCTGAACCGTGCGCGCACCGTGCGCGCACCGTGCGTCCTTTTGCTTATTCTGTGTCCGGCAGATCCACATTGCCTGAATCTGAGCTGCCCTGGCTTGTCGCCGGACTGCCTGTGTACTACCACCGCTCCAACGGGGATAGGGTGTCGGCCACTGTCGTTGACCCTTCTTCAAGAGGTGGGCGCCGCGTCTCTATTCGGTACGAATTGGGTGGTGAAGAGGTCTTGTACGAGCATGCACCCGAGGAGCGGTTGGAGTTTGCAATTGTGACTGCTGAGAGCCCCGATTCCCCCCAACCTGTGCACCATGAGGCGCCGATGGACGCTTTGCTGGAGCCCCAATTACCTGAAGTGGAAGCTGAAGCCCCTAGAATTGATGATCATGAGCCAGAATGCTGTGGCGGATGAAATTGAAATTCCCGTAACCCAACCATTGTTGTCGCTTGTGTTGTCGCCTGTGCATGGTTTGTTACAGAGATGCGTGCGAGGTGCAGAAATTGGGAGCCTAGAACCTGTGACAAGCATCAGATTCAAAAAAAAAATTCCCGGTACGCCAATAGGGGCTGCAGGGTGCAGAAAATAGGACCCTGGAACCTGTGACAAGCATCAGACTAAAAATTGAAGAATCCTGGTATGCCAGTATGGATTGCAAGGTGCAGAAATCAGGACCCTGGGTGTGTTTCTATGAGGGGTTGCCATAAGGACGCTCAGCCTTTTTTTTTTCTTACTAAGGCAGCCACTCTCTGATGTTTGGTGGCTACCCACCAACCGCCATCGGTTACCCACCAACCGCCATCGGTTACACACCAACCGCTATCAATTACCCACCAACCGCCATCGGTTACACACCAACCGCCATCGGTTACCCACCAACTTGGGGGTACGAACCTGACATCCGAAGGTCTCGGCCCACACCCGGGATAGGCAGTTTCACTGTTGCAGAAAAATGACCACAAACCCCCAATAGATCTTCATATTTCCGAAAACACCACTTTTCAACCAACACTGTTTTGGGGATTCCTCTTGTGCCTCCCCAAACTGCCAAGGGTTTCACTGTCAACAGTGAAACCCTTGGGTCACGTTTGTGCTGTACTATGCTCTGGGCTGTATGCAACCCCTTAGTCCTATCTACATACCCCCCCTTGGGATGGTATTGGTGGTTCATTTTTGGGGGGATGGATTATATGAGCACCAAAGTGTGCTTAATAGTGCAGGCTAGTTTCACTGTCAACAGTGAAACTCTGCCTTGCTCCGGAGGATATGACATAGCATCAATGACTGGAGCACATAACTGCAGGAACTCGATGACCGGAAACAGTTTCACTGTTGACAGTGAAACTATCTGTGATACCGTGGTGTGTGTGTATGTACTGAGAAAGCGGCAACACGCATCAAGCACTTTCACTGTTGACAGTGAAACTATTTCCCACACTGTGGTGTCGAGGGGTAAAGAGGGAAAGCTGGTACAGTGAATTTTATTTTTTGGAAGAGGCCTGTAAAAAACGGAACCGGAAATATCACCGGATCGTCGTCTGGTCCAATGGTTATAACCCTCGTCTCGTGATTCTGGGGGGTGGGTTCGATTCCCACTAGATCCCCCATCCTAGCCACCCTGTGGCATACCACACCAGTACATGGTCACCCACTAGGCATGGTAAGTGCCCCGTTGCAGAGGGGGTACACTACTAGTACTACCAAACCGGTAGTTTTTAGACATGTTTTGCAGTATATGGTTGACTATGTAGTGAGACACCAGATTTCTAGCCCTGGCTGTAGGAAAAGTACCCCACCAGGACTTGGAGGCATCAATAGAGTTGTACCACACCCGTTATGTCCTTGTGTGCATGTCCTTGTGTGCATGGGGGAACAGTGGGGTGCCAGGTGAGGATCTCTTTGACTTTATCCCCCCCCCCCCATGTACTTGCATTCACTCTATTGCCCGCCTGCTTTCAGGTGGGAGGCATCGGATCGCAAGGACTTTCACTGTCAACAGTGAAACCATTTACAGCCACTGCCTGTTGGGTCCACATGTTGTCTTTTGTCTCTGCATAAGTTGTGTTATTGTACCTGCTGACACCTTCTCTCTACTAACTTTCACTGTCAACTGTGAAACCACTGGTTGTTGTCTGCTTGTTCTGTCTGTATGTAATCCGCCTGTACTGCCTCAGAGGGCATTATGACTGACAGCAGTGCCTCCCCATTCAGTCTACGAGACTTTTGCTCGGGGTTGTATGACGTCCTGGACCGGGCTGACATGTACCAAGACGGGGACTCGCTGGTGGAGTGCGCTATGGGGGGAGGACCAGCTTTGACTCTTGTGGAGATGGCCCTGGAGTTGCGTATGAATCCTTGAACAAGACGAGGTATTGCCGACCTGAAGCAGGACTGGCCGAGTCGTGGGTCTAAGCAATGGTTACTGCGCTTTGTGCCTGCTGCATTCAAGCTCTTCCGCTGCATGCTGGTGCTGGCAAAGCCGATGAAAGTGGCAGAAACGGTACCCAGTACAGGGGTTATGACAACATTGACCAAGGAACAGCGGCTTGAGTTGCGGGGAAGTGGGCTTATACTGCATCGAGAATTACCATTGGCCAACCGGGTTGCCCTTGCACAAGAGCGGATCCGCGAAGAAATGACACAAGGATGCTATGTGACATGGGCAGACCAGTTTTGCAAGAGCCGGTACAGCAAAAATCCAGATGGACCACGGGACATCTCCTTGTCATGCACTGCTGTTGCCGTCCTCACAGGCTTGTCGGTGAGATTGTCGTACGCTGGGTGGCCTTCCGCAGAGAAATTGACAACACGGGTCAAGGATGTGGCACTGCATATGCGGGACTCGGTCAGTGAGTTTTTGACTGTTGTGCAGGACCTGGCATCGGATCGACTGCCCCTTGGTCTTCTTCGCTGTCCGTTGGATATTCGCCGGGGCAACCCAAGGACTTCATCATGGCAGCCATATGGGTTATGGGACATCAATGTCACCAAGACGGCGGGATTGGGGGACGTGTTGGTCCGGTTATTGCAAGACAATCCTGGGAACCGGAACCCAGTGAAGGTATTACTTTGTGACATGAACATATGGTGGAGGGTTGCAAAGGTTGTGTACAATAGGGAGCATGCTGCTTCTCCAGTACGCGGTGCGCTCCGTGACATATGCCCTGTCTATGGGATTTGGCACGCTTACAAGGCGTGTGTAACTGCTTTATACAAGGCTTTTTCACCTTTTTTTATCTGCCTGGAGTATGATTGCTTCTTAATGGATCCAACTGCCACACGGGTGTACCAGTACCCCGCTCTGATTGTTCTGGAGAGGCTCATTCTTTCGTGCTACCTTGTGTATCCTGCACTGCAGTCTCAATTCGACCGTGGCTTCCGGAGTTTCACTGTTGACAGTGAAACTCCCCTCTGGAAGGAGCGCTGGGAGGCGCTGCGGCAATTATTGTAGGCTTATGTTCCTGCTATCTTGCAGTTAGGTATAATGGTGCGTGACTGCTCCTGGAGACATCGTGCCTCTGGCACTGGTGTTGCAGCACGCAAGGTTTTAGAATGCAGCATGTTTCTGCTGCGGAAAATCAAGCCGACACGTAGTGACGGCAACTTTAAAAACACTATCCGCATTGCTCTCCTTCTTTGGAGTTCGTTCCATGATGCATTGCCAGGTACTGCGCATGTTGAAGAGAAAGGCGAATCTATGCTGTCTCGTCTTGTGAAAGCATCAAAGCATGATCTCATTGCTACCACACTGGAGCAATATGAGTCCTTGTTTTTAACCATGAGAAAGGCTCGACAAGGAACCACGTTCCAGCAAAAGCCCCATATAACATTGGGCTGCGTCCAGACGGTGCAAGGTAGGTTGCAAAACTTGTTGCACTGTTTGACCTCAGGCACGGCCCCCTTTGTAGATATTAGAACAGGTGAGATGGAGGATAATCCTAAGGCCGCCTGCGTAACAGGTACCAACATTTGGCCAGACAGTTTCAAATTTCCACCAGCCCTCATGGACTCCACAAGCCTGGTTGAGTCGGAGTATATCCTACTGCACCAAAGCCTTCACACTCTTTTTTACCTCTCCGGCAAAGCGTCAGACAAGGCAGACCGCCGGGCTGTAGCTGATCACATGATCCAGCACCAGCAACCGCCCCGGGGTCGTGACTATAGTTCCTTTTTTGATGACTATGCAGGAACAGCTGCACACCTACGTGGAATGTTACCACATGATGCTATGGCGTTGGGACTGCCCATTTGGGAAAAAGTACCCAGAAAACGCAAAAGAGCAGGTGATGTTGGTGACCAAAACGGGTCTCAGGTAGACTCCGATGATGATGTGGACCTTGATGCCGTGGCATTGGCTGACAATGAGTTGTGCTATGTTGATTCTGAAAGCGATGATGACGACTGTATCTTAGTTGGGTAGGGCTGGCAATGCTCCAGAACACGGATGTATATTGTGGCTGATGGACCTGTCGTACTGCCAATGGTTGCGGTTCCACACCGTGTCCACATACCCCGTGTTTGTTGATGCCTGTGTGTCCAGTGCAGTGTCCAGTGCAATTGCCATCAGGTTGGGGGACAGTGACTGGCTTTCATTGTCAACTGTGAAACACCAGGTGAAGGAGGTTGGAATGTATCACACGACGATTATGCGATGGTGAGTTCATAATGCCACAAATGGCATGCAAATCACGGATCACTTTCACTGTTGACAGTGACATCCTTGGGAAAGGGATCCAAAATGGGGGACGGTTCAGACAATGTTCGGCATCCAGTGCAACGTTCTGCGCGCGTGGCATCTGATGCCTGTGGTTTCCCTCCTCCCTGCCTGTTGTGGGTCTGTGGCCAGCACGATATCACTCATGCTAATTAATTTGCGCCGTCATTGGTAAGAATTTGGAGTGCATTTGAAGAAAAGCGGTTACTGCTTGTGTGGTTTTGAGGCTTTGAAAGGGCTTTGATCACGTTACTAATCATTGGTGAAACAAACAACCAAGCAAGGGTGAGACAATGGAATATTTGGTCTTCACACAGAACAAGTTCAACCGAGTATCTGGCATGATAGTGACAAACGAAAACTAGTGCCCTATTGATACCTAAAGACACATACTGTGTTGAACCAAATGGCTTGTTACACACTTTCACTGTTGACAGTGAAACACCGTTCCAAAGGTGCCTCCAACAAGCAATTTCAGGGTGTTTTGGGCTGTTTTTCTGCTACTTGTGGCTCCTCCTTGTTCTCTGCAGGATTCCGTAAAATGGAGGACCCCCCTGTGGAGCCTGAGCACCAAGACCAGGCGGAATTTGGTGAAGTGCCTACAGATGAGAAACAGGAAGACGTCGAACCGGAGCGCTGTTCTGGCGGTGAAGCACATGCTGATGGTGACGAAAGTGGTTTGGGTGAGGAGGAGGAGGAGAGTTCTGAGTCTGAAGAGGAGGAAGAGGAGGAAGTTGAGCCGGGGCAGGATGACGAGACCAAAATACAATCGCGACCGTGCATCCTGGAGGGTGGAGACGCAGAGGCTCAGCAGGTCAGAAAGTACATCATCGCAAGGAAGTACGTTCATGTCAGCAAGTTGATCTGGGATGACGAGCTGAAGTACGGTCAGTCACGACGTGTACAGCGCCCCCGCCTCGCAAGACTCCGTCGCAGTGTCGCCCACCGAGGGCTGATCGAGGAGGTCCGCGGTTATCTACTGGACAAAGGAGGTATATGCCCCAACCAGTGCAGGCTTTTGTATCAATCGTTTCACTGTTGACAGTGAAAGTCTCCTGTCCTGTGGCCCTTGTCTGCCTGCAGGAGACATCCAGCTGGTGCTCGGCGGACAACACATGTGCGCCATTGTCAAAGAACTGTGGCTCGCACTGACATCACCGATTGAGCAGGGGGGTCAAGCTGTAGCTGAAAGCGATGTACCCCGAGAAATGCGATTCATCTATGGCGTTATACTTCGTGAAGACACACCACTGGAGATCTGCCGCCTTGCCGCAGGCCTGCACCAAAGGGCCCAGAGGGAATTTTGTGAGACTACTTTCTCTGAGGTGGCTGCTGCATTTCTGCCACGCTGTGCTGAAATTGTGAAGAGGACCGGCCAGAAGTACGCAACGCCCGATGCTGGTGAGATCTGGGAAGTGGTCAGAGATGTTGGGGTGCCATACAAGGAGTATATGGACATTGACAAAACGGTATGTGACAAGCGAATTTGCACTTCGAGGGCCGTGTTTCCACTGAGTTTCACTGTCAACAGTGAAACTATCTCTGTCTTACTCCTCAGCGTACCAAGGCTGTCAATGAGTGGAGGGGTCTGGCGCAGTTCTGTGGGATGATACTGGATGTTGGCGACAAGTTCACCCAGGCTGTTGCGGCGTTTGACGAGAAGAAGTGTTTCAGTCATGCTGCCTTCAAGGAAAGTGCTGGGCTACCGCGGGCGTACTGTTTGGAGTTTGTCGACTGGGTGGCGAGTCCAGGGTCCACAATCAACACCAATACAGTCTCCCAAAAAATCAAATACCTGAAGTGCCTCTATCACGTCCGGAGTCATGTGTTCTGCCAAGGCAACCCAGAGATCCACGAAAGCCAACGTATGCCTGTTGCCATCTACTCACATTTGTTGTTTCCTGATTCTACTGCCTGACGTCGCGCTGTTTCACTGTCAACAGTGAAACTCATTTCGTGTCTCCTTGCAATGCAGGAACTGAGGCCACCGTGCAGATGCTCTGTAACGCAGTCAAGTGGGATGAGAGATATTGGGCACTGGGTGCAACAGGCCGCGAGGCAGCGAGGTACCGGCTGGGAACTGCTCAACCGACATGGCAAAATTTGCGGAAGGCTAAATTCTGGCAAGACCCTCTGCGCGCTGACACACGCAGGTCACTGCGGGAAGCACTGTGTGCTGAGGAGACTGAAGCTGGTAGCGGGGGAGCTGCATCTGAGCTGGATGGAGTGTGCACTGCTGCCTTTGCTGGAACCCAGAGGACGATCCACTTCACTGGAGACATGGGCAAGCATCTATCTGCCAAGGCCCACCTCCTGTATATTGAAGTCCCAGAAGGAAGTGAGACATCACTTCTGCCGCCGGGATTCGGAAAGAAGCTTGCTGCTAAAGGGGTCCCAGCAATCTTGTACGGTCCGAATGTGAAGTACACCCTGGCACGTCTGTTCGAGGAGGCTGCACCACTCCGGGAATGGCGGTACACCTGTATCCGGCTGTACACCCCCCGGGAAGACCTGCTGTTCACAAGCAAAAAGCCTGAGCAGTTGACGACACGAACCGTGTGCGCTATCCTGGTGACACCCGGAAGTATTGCACAGCACCCGCCATACGCTGCTACGAATTTGGAGTGGAGGTCATCGTGGTTCCGCTGGCTCCTGGGATTGTTGGCTGGAGGACTTGTGGTGCCAAGTGCACCAGAGCTGCCGGCAATTGTGGTGATGTTCAGCGCCCTCCGCAAACCGACACAAGTGTATGGGATGACAGCAGCACTGATTGCCTGCTTGCCTGGCTGGTTGTTGCGGCTCTGGGTACCGGATGCCTGGGGAGTGGGGACCGACTCAGTGAAGCAAAACCTGGTGCGGGCTGTACAGCAATGTGCACGGGAACCAGCAGCAGACTTGCAAGCCGAAGGAGAACTGTGGCAGTCCGGAACGCCGGTGAATGCGCAGCAACTGCGCCTGCTTGATAAGAACCTCCGATCTGAAGTCAAAGCGGCAGAGAAACTGGATCACAAAAGGCGGAAGTTGGTTCTGAAGCAACGGGAAAAGGATGAATTGGCGGCGGCGAAAAAGTCACTAAAGGAGAATGGTGCAAAGGTTGTTGACCACAGGCAAGGAAGCCAGCATCAGAGGCTGCTCGACAGCCCATTTGGTGCCCCCACCACTCCAGAAAACCGGACTGTCCGAGGAGGTTTCACTGTTGACAGTGAAAGTGTCGGTCCTGAAGCTGCCTCATCCAGTGCTGTCGATCTTGGGGTTCATGTGCCCCCAACTGACCTGGAGCCTGCTTTCCATGCTGTCAGTGCTGATGCAAAGCCAGCTCCAAAGCCAGCTCCTGCGAACAAGAAGGCGAAGTCCAAGACCACTGCCAAGACAGGTGCAAAGGGGCAGACTGAGCAGACCACCCTCACTCAGATGGACCTGGAGGCTAGGGTGGATGTACAGAGTATTGACAAGGCCCAGCAGCAGGCAATTGCAGCGCAGATCGAGGCTGCCAACAATGCGGGATCTGGCGGACGAGGAGCTCCAGGGCTGAAACGCAAACCCAAAGCACAGGCCGTGACCATGCCCAGTGTAGCTCAGCTTGAGCAGGCTTCGCGGAGGACCCGCAGTGCAAAGCAGTAGGCTGAATGGGAGGACCTGTCAGTTGTGCTTTTTTGAGAACTGCTTCTGTTTGTACTGTTGTTGTCCTGTAAACACTTGCTGGTCTGCTGGGTCATCACATTGTACTGTTCACTGCTGCACTGAGTTTCACTGTCAACAGTGAAACACACTGCCACCATGGCCTCTGTGGCCTAAATGCCTGACGCCATTATTCGTTTTTCTGCTCTGTGATAATATACTGTTTCATTGGGCAGTGCACTGCCCTCATTTCAGCTTTTGTTTTCAACAGACAACAAAACAGGGTTATAAGTCCTAAATTTCGCCCTGCAGCTGCTGTCTTGGGCTATTGTTGTTGCATCACCCGCACTGTGTATCTCCTGACTGCATGCAGTCGAAAGCAGGCACAAAGTCTTTATTTTCTACCTGCTATTTTTTATTATCATTTTTCTATCTGCTTTTTCCAGGTTGCACCTCCAAGTGCATTATAAAGATGTGTTTCACTGTTGACAGTGAAAGTGTCTCCCATGCTGGTGTGATTTGCCAATTCTAGAGTGTGGCATCCGAAATACAGTCTTACAACACATGCAGCGACACCGTGTGTACACGTACCGTGCCTGTGTTTTGTGTTGCATATTTACATACACGTCTTTGTCACAGTGGAAGTTGTTCGAGTATTACTGCAGTCCACCGCCGTAGACTGCATGGAAGGGGGGGGGGGGTCTGGGGATACGGTCTGCCACACCTCAATGCTTCCACAACAGTAAGAGTTTCACTGTTGACAGTGAAACAATATGAAATATGAGCCCCACACTGGGGTTTTGGGAAATTGAATTTTTCTGCGAGTTTCACTGTTGGCCACGAGGGCCAACAGTGAAACTTTTTGCCCGTTTTTGGGGGCCCCGACGACCCGGTATGTCAGGTTCGTACCCCCAAGACCAATCGCCATCGGTTACCCACCAACCGCCATCGGTTACACACCAACCGCCATCGGTTACACACCAACCGCCATCGGTTACCCACCAACCGCCATCGGTTACACACCAACCGCCATCGGTTACACACCAACCGCCATCGGTTACACACCAACCGCCATCGGTTACCCACCAACCACCATCAGTTACCCACCGGCCGCCATCATAGGGCGTATTGGACACTCCGAGTTTTTTTTTTATTATGGCGACCCCTGGTTTCTATGGGGGCCATTCAACGGGGTACAAGTTGGGCAACCATCCCAAAAACATTGAACCGTGCGCACACCGTGCGCGCACCGTGCGACAACGCCCCCATGTGGGAAGCAATCCTAGATATCGTGGAACAGGAGGAGACGAGGTGAAGCAGCCTTCTCGGGGGCCCACAAGAGTGCGGAATTGCTACGTAACCCCTGCATTCTCGGGGGTCCCCAACAAAGGGGACAAAATCAGAAGTGGCTTCCCGACCCCTACCTTTTCGGGGGCCCACAAGAGGGCGGAATTGTTACATTACCCCTGCATTCTAGGGGGTCCCCAACAAAGGGGACAAAATCAGAAGTGGCTACCTCACCCTTGCCTTCTCGTGGGCCCACAAGGGGGCGGAATTGCGAAACCCGTGCATTCTCCAAGGTGCCCAACAAGGGGGACAAAATCAGAAGTGGCTACCTGACCCCTGCCTTCTCAGGGGCCCAAAGAGGGCAGAATTGCTACGTAGCCCCTGCATTCTTGGGGGTCCCCAACAAAGGGGACAAAATCAGAAGTGGCTGCCTCACCCTTGCCTTTTCGTGGGGCCCACAAGGGGGCGGAATTGCTACGTAACCCCTGCATTTTCAGGGGTCCCCAACAAGGGAGAGAAAATCACAAGGGGCTACCTCATCCCTGCCGTCTCATGGGGCCCACAAGAGGGCGGAATTGCTACCTAACCCCTACATTCTCTGGGGTCCCCAACAAGGGGGACAAAATCAGAAGTGGCTACCTCACCCCTACCTAGCCCCACCAATTGTATGTTAAAGCATTGGGATTGAATCTGTGGTCTCACAGGTGTTGAGATACGTTCACTGTCACGAGATGGAGCCACAAGGAAAAACAACAATGCTGAGAGTCTACACACAGAAGCAAGCTGAGCATACCACTCTTCAAGTACAGCTTCACCACTGTTTGCCAGCTGGGTAGGTGTGGTGTACGTGTGAAGAGAATGCGACCTTCACGTCATCAATCTTTACTCAGCAGATCGAAACCGGGTGCAGCGAGAGCCCTGGGTAGGCTGGGCTGTATTGCTGGTAGGCCCTCAAATGGTTGTGTTCAATTGTGTATGTTAATGGCACCTGTACATGCCTCTAGCTGCTTATCGCTCTCTCTGCTTGACTCTCTCAGATGTTTGCATCATGCCAGCACAATGGCAGGGCCCAAGAATTTGTAGCAGCGCACACTGCTGGCTCATGACACACTTGCAGTCTCTGGTCCAAGCTTGAGTCTTGCGGTTGCCATATGAAAGAGACGCCAGTCTATGCAGCAGGGCACGCGATGGAGGATGGACAGCCCAAGGGTGGGTTGGCCCTGTATTTTGAGGCGCAAAGGGCAGCACAAGATCACACACATTTGCATGGGCAGCGACTGGATACCCAACTGGTCTCTGGCTGTGGGCCTGGCACAGGTACCGCCCGACAGACCCATGGCACGTGCCCACCTCGTCAGAATTCCTGGTCTGAAATGGACGTTGCAGCGCCATTGTTGCAACAGCAACAGCAGCAGCTCAGGGGTGGCCTGGATATATACCTTCAGCAGCAGCAGCAGCAGCAGCAGCAGCAGCAACAGCAACACCAACAGCAGCAGCAACAGCAGCGGAGAGGGGGGCTTGAGATTTACCTGCAACAGAAACAGCAGCATCAACAGCACAAACACTGTCAGCAGCAGCATCTGAAGGGTGGCATGGAGAGTTTCATGCAGCAAAAGCAGTCGCTGCCGCCACAGCAGCACGAACAGCAGTGCCGGCAGCTGAAGAGCGGCCTGGATATTTACATGCAGCACCAGCACCAGCACCAGCACCAGCACCAGCACCAGCACCAGCACCAGCACCAGCACCAGCACCAGCACCAGCACCAGCAGCACCAGCAGCACCAGCAGCAGCACCAGCAGCAGCACCACCAGCACCAGCACCAGCAGCAGCACCAGCACCAGCAGCACCAGCACCAGCAGCACCAGCAGCACCAGCAGCAGCACCAGCAGCACCAGCACCAGCAGCAGCAGCAGCAGCAGCAGCAGCAGCAGAGGGTGCAACCACAAGGCCAGCACCAACAGCTAGAGGTGCAGGGGACGAAGCAGAAGCAATCCGGCTTGGACCTTTACTTTCAGTTGAGGAAGGAGCAAGAGCAGCTCTTGCAACAACAGTCGCTGCAGACACAGCAGCAGAATCAGCACCACCGGCAGCACCAGCAGCAGCAGCAGCAGCATAAAGTGCAGGGTAAGGACTGTCAGCAGCAGGAAAAAGAGTCCGAGCAGCAGCAGCAGCAGCAGCAGGGGGTTGAGCCAGAGCAGTCATTCATAGCAGGGCAAAAGGAAGAGCCCGAAGTCTCATGCCCAGTACAAGCCCCATGCAGCATTGATAGCCTTGGTGAAGCCATGCCATGTGTCGACCCCGCATTTTTGGCTGTCCAGCTGGAGCACTTGATGGTTCTGAAAACCATGTTTCCGGATGAAGTGAGGCTGCTGAATCTGGAAGATGCGTCACTTTATGAGCTGCAAGGCTGCGGGGCAGAAGACCTGCTTTCGCAGTGTCCAGACGTTGCCTCTTTCGACTTTGAGTTCCAGGTCACAGACTGCGCCCCACCTTCTCCACTTTATGAAGTGCGTGTGCCTCGGCGGTATCCTGACATGTTGCCATCAGTCATCTTGAAGCAGTGGCCAAGGCATTTCGATGCCCAAATGTTCATGGTGAAGCTCAGCAGTGCTCTGCAGGGTGCATGGGATGAACGCCAGCAGGAAGATGACCTCAATTTGTTGCAGATATTCGCAACCTGTGTCCAGAATGAGCAAGCTGACCACGTGATGCCCGGGGCAGACTTTGGCCAGCCGTTGGGCCACAAACCCATTGTCATCAACCCTGTGCCGTACCTTCTTGATCCGTTGTGCAGCCCATCTCCTCTCAACACAACCTCAAACGAGCCTCTGCAGCAGCAGACCGCTAATGAGGGGCTGCATGCCAAAGAGTCATCCACTGCCCGGATTACTTCCGTGAAGGGGAGTGTGCCCACAAAGTCAGTGCAGGGGAGTGCAGCCTACAAGTTTGCACAGGGTGGTGCAGGGGCTAAGTCCACCAAGTCTAAGGCTAAAGGGCTCAAGGATCCAGCTGCTCCTGCCGCGGTCGTCAATATGCCTGTCAGTGATGTTCATGCAGAGGATGATGATAGTGTCATTCAGCAGCAGATGGAAGAGGCACAACGCCAATTCAAGAAAGGTCCGAAGGCGCCTTTGCCACTTCAATCTGGTGCACAGGAGGTGTGTTTGTTGTGCACGGGATCCTGCATTCACACAGCTATGGTTGAGCACTGTGTGCGGCATGCGCAAGTTGGGCACACGGTGTGAGCACAGAGGCACCACAATTGGCCATTTGGCGCGCATATGCTTGGCAGACTGCAGACTTTTTCCAGAAATTTCCAGCTTGTTTCAGGGCAAAATGGCCATGTTTGGCCCAAATTGCACACATTGGGGAGGGCCGCCAGTGAGTTGGGGGTTCAAACTCTGGATTTGGGAAAGCCATGGCAGAGCTTATCCTGCGGTCACTGCGGCACCTGCAGCGAGCGCAGTTTGGGTTGTTATCCCAAAACAGAGGACACATCGTGATGCATACAGACAGGCATTTTTTGTGTAGTGTATACCCATTTGTACCGTATGAGTATGTTGTGATGTAGCGCTGCTGCTTCCAAGGTATGGGCGGTCTTGAACTCTTGCATCCTCTGGGTCAATGCGTTCTAGACAACCTGTGAGAACGCCAGAGACGTGATGCGATCAGTTTGTCGCACCACCAGCAGAAGTGCCAAGACCACCGGCGTCTGATTAGACCCCATGAACTTTTTGGACCTGGACGCCGGCACGTATCAGGGTTCTGAGGAGACCCAAGGTAGGGGAGGCCCATTCAACAGGACCGAATCCAAATGGTGCTGTCCCCTCGAGGGCTTAGAGCATTGCTCCCTTGGAGGGCGTGGCCAGAAAAATCACGCCGACTCCCAAAGGTCCATGAATGATCGTGTAGTTGGGTGATTAAGCCATTCCAGCAAGATGTTGAAGTCTCTGCCCACGAGTACTGGATGCTTGCCATCCCGACTTCTGGCAGCCGCCAACATGAGGACTTAATTCCAGAATGCCTTCTTTATTTACCATGGATTACACCCTGACCCAATGCCATGGATGTTGACTACCGGGGTGCCCATCGCACTACCCACATCAACTCCCATGGCTTTGCCAAGAATCAAGTCATATACCTTTAGGACATCTTCATCCTTGAACATGTCATGGAGAGGATGATATGTACCCCCGACCCTTGGGCATTTTGTCTTTTAGGCCACATGGAGTGGGCTACCACGTGGCCGTGCCCAAGGAACAGGTACGGGACATGACCCTTCAAGGATGGTGTCGGTTGTTTTATCGTACATGCCAATGGTGGAGTTCAGCATTGTGAATATGCTAGCCGCTATGCTTTCTTGGTCAGCAGCTCGGGGCATTTTGTTTGAACCCATTGCTCATTGACCGCCCTCTTCTTTCCACAAGGTCACAATACGGCTTAGCTCCTTGGCTTCGCGGCGTTCATCCTCAATATCCGGTAATTGGGGAAGGTCGCCGCTATTGTGACCGCACCTTTGGGAGGGTTCTTGGTTGGGGTCTTGGCGGCCTTGAATGCGTTGAACCCCCAAACCCCCATGCTCAACCACGAGTAATTTTTGCAGAGGACACGTGCCTCCGTCACCTAGGGCACATGAAACATCAAGTCCCGAGTCCGTGGGACTAGCATGAGAAGCTTGTGCCGGTGGGTTGGCACGCCGTTGTGCCCCTTGGGACAAGAAAGAGGAGGACAAGGATACCAATTCCGACTGGTTCCCTTCAATTGCTTGTTGCAAACGCGCAATGAAGGCACACGGAGTAGAGCAAGGCAAGGAGGAGTGAGGACCAATTTTCTTTGACCAAGCATATTGGACTTTGGCGACCTCCAGGAAGAGCCCGAGTGTTGGCTCTCGTATCATTGTTTTTTGCCGATGAGCATTGTGCTGGGCCGAGGAGGTGGAGTCAAAGGTGGTGGGCAAACACTTTGGGTTTACAACGGTTGGGGACCCACGGGTATTTGGCTTCTATGTCAAGTTTCGACTAGGGCAATGTGCTCAGGGTCTGGTTAGCTTCTCCTTGCTTGCCCCGTGTCTCCATCTACATCTCATTTCTAAAGTATTCTACGATCGCCTGGACTTGTTTGGTGGCTACTTGCACCACGAGCAGACCATGTGGGGCTGGGGCTTCTGAAGGAATCATTGGTGGTAGGTGATGGAGTATGTGTGGATAGCCTTGTCTCATAGTCATAGCCCCCACACCATTTATCCTACATGGGGCCATCACTTTTTCCGCTTTCCAAGAAATCATGGCAACCACACTCTTCTCAAACGTGTGCATCCCGCATACCATGTCATCTGGCGGTAGTTTCAAGGGTGGCAAAGGAGCAGTCCGATGCAGTGTTGATTGTCAAGTGGAGAAGGCCGGGCCAAACCAACACCAATCGGGCCTTGGAGGTGCGTACCAAAGGCGAGGAGGCCAGGGTGGGCCAATTGCAGAAGTGATTACCGGAGTAGGAGGACATGTTGGAGGAATTCAACAAGAACGGAACATGGCTTGGATAGAGGCCAACCGGGAGGCTAGGCGTGCAGACCAACTGATGGATGTGCTAGTGAATCAGAGAAGCGGCCGATGTGGCAGCCAACGAAGCAAGGGGGAAGTGGACATGTCTCCATACAAGGCTAGTCGGTCGGCCCTTGCCCGAATGCAGAGTGTGTGGGCCCTAGCGGGCAGTGATTTGATTTGACATATGTGCCTTCTCGTGACCCAACTTTGCGCATGACCACCTTAGCACACTTCTACAACCGCCAGCCCACCTATGTGCCTTCCTCAGGGCCGTGAGGAGTGGGACAAGGGTGAGCTTGCACGGAAAGAACCAATAGTCGAGGCCTATGCATGCTATGTGCAGGTGTGCACTGTAGTCAACAACCAGCGGCAATTGGAGCAGTCACAGCACCCCGGCTAATTTGGCCACTAACCGTGGTGCCCGGACCAGTATTGCACGATTTGGTGGTTGGATGCGGCACAACAATGGAGAGCTGGACAAAGGGAAGTGGGCAATATGCAGGGGACCTAGTGGGCTTGACCCTTGTTGCCATACCAACAGGGGCCAACCCCAAGAGAAGCAAGGGCATGGGAGGAGGGACATGGATGAAACAGAGCTTGTGGTGGTTGACCAATAATCGCATAGGGCAAGGACCTTATACTCTGATGAGGAAAACCCGGAGGAGATCGATGTGTATGTAGCGGCGAACGGCCTTGGGGCCTATGGAGACATGGAGCTCAATAACAGCATGTGGAATAGGGACCTTCTAAGAAAAATCAAAGGAACAGGGCAAGTCACCAACAGGAGGGAGGTGGGTGGGGGCACCTAAATTAGGAGGTAGGGACACAACAAAATCAACAATGCGGACATTGAGCACAAGCAGGGCGGTCCTTAACGGGAAAAAAAAAGTGTTCCGCTACACAGTGTTCCCAAAAAAGCCCGCGGGCACTTCATGTGTTCAACCATGGTTGGTGGCGGTTGGTGGTTGGCAACTGGCGGTTGGTGGTGGTTGGTGGCGGTTGGTGGTTGATGATTGGTGGTTGGTGGTCCCTTGGAGCGCTCCTTAAAGGCGGTCCTTAACAAAACAAATTTGGTTCCTTAAAGACCGCCCTGAGCTCAAGACCATAATACCGGTGGCGTCGGTCGCTGTGTTGCCCTAGTTGCAGCTTTCGTGCTGTAGCTCTTTGCAGCTTACCCTCTGCTTCTTCGCCGCGCCGTGGCTTCGTTGTCCTATTGTTTGTGCCGTGTGGTTTGTTTGGTTTCACGCGCGTCTCTTCAGGTTTGCCGTGTGTCGCGGGCGTGCGGTGCGCTGGGCTGCTACTTGCGTGTGGGGGGGGGGGGGGTGGGTTGGGTTGGGCTTGCAGCCTCATGCAGGAGCAGGCCCTCGGGTGTGGGCTTCCTTCCCTGCCCCACCACGAGGCTGAACTACTTGACTGTCCGGTTCCAAGGCCGAGCGGACTGTCGACAGCCACCAGACCCCTTCAAAGCGCAAGTGGGTGGAAGATACCGTCGTGTTGTGTGTAGGCGCGCGCGCCGGTTTACGTGGGCTGGGCGGAGGGGCTGGGCCTTGCGCGTGGGGGGCAAGTGTGGCCTGGTGCTCCAGGCCCGGTGGGGAGGCCATGGGAGCCTGACGCTGAGCCCACCGGGGAGCAGTGGGCCAGGGCATCGCATCCTTCGGGTCACAGAGACACGCTGCCCGCCCGTCCCACAGCTGTGTACGCATGGGGACGGGTGTGCGCCGGGCACGACTGGGGGGGACCCACGCTCCTGCAAGATCTTGCAAGATCTTTGGGTCTCACAATTGTTGGCCAACCCATAGTTGGTAGCTGCTGGGTCATGAGGATGGATATCATCAGGAGGTACATCCTCAAGTACCTTCACTGCACCATCCTCTTGTAGATCAGGCAACTTCAAACCCAGCTTGAAAATCATAGCATTAAAGTGCATGATGTTCAATGTCCTCATCGGCATTAGCGTGTGGGTGTGACCCCCCGCTAATGCTGCCAGCATAGTCTGAGGCATTGGTGGCTGCCCCATCTCCATCCTCCGCAACTGCCTCATCCTCATCGGTGACAGCTCCCCCCCCCCCCCCCACAACCCATAATTCAGGCTGCAGAATTTCTACAGCCCGACAGGGTCACTTTGGGAGGGTCACAGGGGTCCACAGGCGGTTACAGTGAGCCTGAAATTGTTTCACACGCCTCAATGGGGTCCCAAAGGACTCTTAGAACTTCACGAAAACATTTTTCGACCCGTTTTCAATTTTTGGCGCGATTCCTGGTCAACATCAGGAACTCAGCCCCCCCCCCCGCGGCTGCAGATTCTGATTTCTGGCTGGCATCAGGCAAAAATCGATTTTTTTGACAAAAAATTCAATTTCTGTCAAATTTTTGCCATAGGGGGTCCATTTCATATACAACCCCCCTATTTTGAGGGTGCCTGACGCACTGGCGACCCTCGTTTGCCACCAGATGAGGTCCTGTGACCTGCAGCAGGGTGCAGGATGGTGCTGTTTGTCAAATTTCAGCACCGCACATTTTTCCAAGGGGCTGAAAATGCTCTTTTTTTGGGAAAATTGACCAGAACTGATGTCCAGCACCCCCAACCCCCCTAATTTGAGGGTGCTGAATTCAAATATGATGCTTGTTTTGCGCCATATCACAGTGGGATGACAGAATTCCCATTTTTCAGTGTCCAGAGTTCATTCTTCCCGTTTGTCATTTTTTTCACGGTGAAAATGGGGATTTCAGCTTAAATGGTCCAGCCTGAACTACAAGCCTCATACCCCCCTATTTTGAGGGTGCCGGATTCAACTGTGACATCCGTTTGCTCTCAAATAGCCTCAGTGCATGGCCATGGGCCTGTGGGGGTCGGTGACATACTCCCTCCAAAGAAATCCCTCAACCCCTTTTCATTGACGATTTTTTTTGCCAATTTGGGTTGCCATGACGTAGTCTAGGAAGGGGGTGTAATGAAAATGGGCATCGGGGCATCAACTGGCCATTATTGGACCAGAAATTTCATTAAAAAGCATCACAAATCCTCAAATCCGCATTAACAATTGAGGATCGGCATGCCGCTCCCGACAGTAGGAGCGGCCCCATGACGAATGCCGAGACGTGGACAGAAATTCCCAAATTCTGTCGATTTTTGTACAAGACGGAATACAAATTGTTTTTTGCATTGAAATGTCGACAATTCCGTCCTTGATCGCATCGGTCCCAGCCGGTTTCGTCGACACCGCCTTGGACCACAATGATGATTCTCAAGTCGGTTTCAAGAAGCCGCCTTGATTCCAACGTCGCCAACAACACCACTTGGTTCTCACAACCACGTCGTGTTTTTATCACATTGATTCCCATTTTGCCATGTTTACCATGTTGATGAATTTTTGTGTCTCTCATGTTGTTTGCATGATTCGTAATTGCTCACAATCAAATTCGAGACACTCCATTTCCATTGAGTATGATCACATGTGAGTTGCCATGTCAAGAATCCTCAATTCTCCAACATGCATGACTTCACATGTATGTATTTCTATGCACATGCATAATTCATGTTTCATAAATTCATGCATGATCATGCTCATTAACTACACATGTGTCAAAGCACATACATGGCATGTGTTCCCCACTCCCCTCAACTTTGGGTCACACCTCCCCATGGGCTTGGATATCAATTCAAGCCAAAAGTCACATTTTTTTGCATGAACATGCAATGTTTTGCTTTCATGACCCATGGTGAACATTTTTGACTATGTGTCAGATTTTGGAGTTTTTGCATGACATGGGTTCAACACTTCACCCATGCTTTCCTCTCTCTCTCTCCTTCTCTCTCTAGCAGCCACAACATCCTCAAACCAAAAAGAACCAAAGAGAGGGGTCGTGAACATTTGACCAGGCCATATTTTCTGAAGACCCAGGGGGGACACTGCACAGGGGGTCTTGAAATAAGAACAAGCACAAAATCAGAACATACATAAAAATAAGAGCACACGCATGTTCTTGTAGGGGCTGGGGGGGGTTAGCATGTCTGCAAGTGAAAAGCACACAAGTGCGACAGAACAAAGTCTCTTCGAGTGCACATGTGTATAGCTGCACACCTGATCAACAAAGTGCAGCCAACAGAGTGTTGCTCCTTTCGTGTTTGAGCGATAAGCCCAGTACATGAAGACGTGAGGACCTTGTGGTAGCGTAGGCTGATGCAGCTGGCTGTCATGACCTTCATTTCCATCCAAATTTGGATCGTTTTTCTGTGGGTATCTCAAGTTGTGGGCACTGCATCTATGTGGTGTACGTGCAGTGCAGGCACTATGCATGCAATGGAGGAGCAGTATTTGGTATTTGCTGCATGTGGCACAAAACATTCTGAGTCAAGCGTCCTGTGAAGAACGCAGCCCTTTGTATGATGAGCCGACATGTTCAGGAGTCCATTTCACATGATGTTGATGGCAGCTTAGCTTTGGTCAAAGTTTTCTTTCATCTAAACCATAGACTGTAGGAATTGAGGGGGCATTGCCTTTGTTCTGCCAGGCGCCACGCGAAAGACACGTGATGATGCTGGACATTTGGATCTGGAAGAAGGAGTCGTCGCTCTTGCGCAAAACGTTCGCCAAGTACAACGCCATCAACTCCGCTATCATAGAGGATGGTGACCGGACTACACAATCCCTTGGTGCTGTGGAGTTTGCTTCAGCTGCAGATTTGAATGAGGCCATGGCCATGCAGGGCACTGTGGTAAACGGCAAGAGGATGGTCTGCCGTGTGGCCACTGCAAAGGATCTGATGGACATCCCTTGGGCTGCACCAAAGCTCCAGTAACCCCAGCAGCCAGAGGACATGACACTTGACATAATATTATGACCCAGGGGAAAGCTGTGATAGGCCCGCAGTTCCTCCTTAGGGACTGAATTGAAGGCCTTGTTGAAGTCAATGTACAAGTGGTACACCAGGGATCCTTTCTTCAAGGCCAGCTTGGAACAAATATCAAAAATGTGATCCCCACAACGATGGCGACGGCGCTCACCGTAGTTGGAGGCATGAAAAAGTCTGCCGCCCACCCATTCCTTCACCCAAAACCTCACACAGCATTGTTTTGTGACCAAAAGCATTGGGAAAGGTATGGGAGTCTGGGTTGCTACCCATCCGGCCATCCTATTGGGCAGAAAGTCTCAGGCCTCATCAGGGACCATGCTGCACGCTGCATCCCACGTCCACCTCTGGTGCCGGCAAACCAAAGCCTACCCTGACCACCAGCCATGATCTGGGCCGCAGGAGGTGTCTTGTTGTCTAAGCATCACAATATAACAAGGTGCCTGAGCTGCAGTAAGCTACACTACCCGAGGGACGGTATGTTTTGTTGCACCCCGCACGTGTCACCATCAGAGGTCAGTTGTTGTTTTGTTTTGTGTCTTCTTTATCTTTGCAAGTGGCTGCGGGTGGAGCGTGCATTAACATTCATTTGTCGTTTGCATGGTTTGCGCCCATTCCGCGGCATCTTTCTTTCGCATTCGAGGCACTTTCCTGAACACAGTCGAACTGAGTTTCCGCGGTCAGGGATGTGAGATGACACAGATGTGAGCCTGCTGGACTCGACACAAGGGAGCTGGGTCACTCCTGTGACAGCTGGTTCTCACGCAACATCATCAATTCTCACATCTTTACGACACATGCAAAACGGTCACGGAAGTGAACCCTCGTCAGTCCCCTTCCGCGCTGAGCTGCTGTGACATCCATTCGTTTGTTCGTTCGTTCGTTCGTTCGTTCGTTTGTTCTGGAGCACAGTGAGGCAATTGTATGCTGCTGGGGCTGGACCAGGGCACATGGAACGTTTTGGAGGACATTTGCTGGCACGTGCCTGTCTTCCCATGATCTGATGCTTCAACGGCAAATGCCCGCATGGGTGCAGCCTATTTGGGCACTTGCATTGAGGAAGATGAAAAGCGTGTGGCGAAGCCCGTGTAGAAGGGCCGGTGACGCTTTGAAGCACTTGCAGAGCGTTCCAGACGAAACCTTTTGACAGCTTTGTGACTTGGTGGGTGTTGTTCAAGGCCCTTTCTGCTCTGAAGGGCAGGGCGGCATCAGTTCTCAACACGCACCAGGCAATGTGTCGGCCCCCTTCCGCCTCCCTGTGCACATCATACACCTTGGGGCATTTTCATGCATTTTCATGTCCCTACCCCTCCTTGCTGCGCCGACAAGCCCCGTTGGTTAGCCCGCCATTGAACACGGATGACCTGCCAATTTGGCATAATGTGTATTGCCGCAACGAAAATAACCACACATATTACTGTTCCTCCCTGATTAAACAAGGGGTCACAACGTGGGGCCAATTTTTTGGAGAAAACCATCCCCGATATCATCGCACACTTCCCCGAACATGGAAGCCAGTATATACCTCAGCGCGCTGTGTCCTAAACGTGGTCAAACCTCAGGATGAGTTTGACCTGCCGGTCACGTGGTCCACGTGTTGGGGTAAAGGCTTTTTCTTGCGGGTTGCGAGCCCAACATACAGAGACAACAGCCCAATTGGGTATGGGAAGAGTGGACCCGGGCAAAGCTCCACCCCACAACCAAAGAGTTCATACAGCGAGCACTGTGGCACAAGTTACTTGTACACGAACATATTTTCACACTCGCGGGCGCGACTGATTGCCTGGGAGACGGTCTATCATGCACTCTCTGAGTGCAAATTTTACCCCATGGTCTTTGATTCCTTACACAAATCCTGGGGGATGACCACATCCTTGGGAACGGTGGACGACCCGGATGATGG
Organism: Eutreptiella sp. 'Long Island Sound 2002'; assembly: GCA_964036045.1. Classification (NCBI taxonomy): domain Eukaryota; phylum Euglenozoa; class Euglenophyceae; order Eutreptiales; family Eutreptiaceae; genus Eutreptiella; species Eutreptiella sp. 'Long Island Sound 2002'. The sequence continues at coordinate 15,847,875 of OZ038380.1, read as the reverse complement.
CAACACAGGACCCCTAACTGCAAAAGAAATTGCGAGGCCGGGTCAAGAGTTCCATTCGCTCAAAGAACCCCTTGGCCACCTCTTGTGTGTGGCAAGGGAGGCACATTGGGCACTAAGATGGCACTCTAAGGAAGGGGCGATAGCGACACTACAAACGTTTTTGTCAATCTGGGTCAGCATGCTGGTTAAATGGACCTCAATGTGAGGGTGGGGGGGGGGGCAAACCAAGTGGCGTGACTAGATAGAACAATTGCGACATTTCATTCATGACAGCTTGAAACACCCGGGAGGGTTATGGCAAGCTCCGCGCCCCATGGGGGGGCATGGAGGGCCGAGGGCAACAACGGAGGCACACAGGGGGGTACGGCACAGCGAAAGAACGAACATCACGCAATATCAGGAATCGCCATCGAAAAAGGCAAAGAAATGGTCGGCGGCGGAATTCGTGAGCCAAGAGGTAGAGGCGGCGGTAGAGGATGGGTGGAGGCTGGTATATGTTGACGGGTCGTCTAAACCACTGTGGAAGGGAAGCAAGCATAGGGTGGGGGGTACAGGTATTTATTCCCAAGAGGATACTCGCTCTGGGATAGTCAGTATCTCAGAGCCGCTACCGCCAGGATTCCGGCAGACGAAGGGGGAGCCTTAAGCGCAGTGCGCGTGCAGTGCGCGCGCAGTGCAACTATTTGGGCGTCCGGCCGTACTAGAGACCCATACTTTGAGATACTAGGGGCCCCTAGGGGCATCACGGTGACCCCTAGTGGAGGTTTTGACTTGTGATTTTGTCCCCCTTTGTTTGGGTGTGCCAAAGGTGATTGAGCAGATCTTCCGGTTCGGCAAGGGTAACCACTTACCAAGGGATGAGGAAAGTGTATTTATCCAAGATGGGCTTGATGGCCAACCATTCTCTCAAGGCGGCAGTGAAGCGCCAACACTGCAGCCCCACCCCCCACTGAGGAGGGGGACTCAGAGTCCCCTGAGAGAATGGACTCGGGGTCAGAGTTCAGCACGTATGTCAGTGAATCCAAGAAAAGGTGAAGAACACCCCCCCCCCCCCCTCCAAGAGGCATAGAGTGGGGCAGTACAATGGCAACACACCAAACGTGGACTCTTCCGTCGGGGGCTTTGAACCCCAAGGATGGTCGGGATGCGCCGAACGTCCCGTTTTTTGCCACCTTTGGATGTGATGGGCCTGTAAGCAATGCGATCACAGCACCAACCACGTGGTCTATTTGGAAAAACAGCCCACCATCCGCGCAAATCCTCACCGTTGCCAAGCATAGCACCTTGCACCCACGTGCGATGCATTCGGCACCCCTGCCTTGTAACCCCCCCCCCCCCCCCCGACTCCAAGAAACAGTAAATTGCCAGAAATTCATGGAACCAACCCCCACTGTTGCTAGGACAGTGGCATTGCTTGCACGCCGCACTGTACATGGTCCATAAGCGTATAGGGCTTGAAGCCATGAACTGTGCTGCCCCTTTTTAAGGGCCGGAAAAATGTTGCAGCAACATATGTCTCTTATGATTGAGAGTTGATGTGTCTCCGACTATGAGCAGCTTGTGGGCACATCTAATGGCATGATTTGGGCCTCCTTGGGGTCGTTCGGGAGGTGGGGGGCCGGGGGGGGGGGATGACATCTGTGTGGATTGTTGTCTGAAGTTGGCGGCGCCTATTGGCCTCTCGCCATTTAGCCATGTCCATAGCTTGAACCTTTTCCCGTGCAAACGGCGGTGCACATTAGCCTAATGCCCTCAATCAGGTCCCTTTCCTTTGCCTTTGAACTCCGCTTCGGGGGGGGGGCATAAAGCAACGGATACAGGGCTCATATATACCCCCGTGTCACAGGCATATGGTCATCACCACAAATCTTAGTTCATTGTTTGACTTGCTGCACTGCAGCATACCTCAGACGAGGACCGAATGTTGCCTTGAGTTCACCGTGGTTAGCTGCGATCGAACGTTTCTTGGTTTCTGGGTTAGCTCTTGCCCCTCCCACTATGCCAGTTGGGTGTGACCATGCAAAAGCAATCCCCAATTTCCCAACACCGTGTTATTGGGTCCAAAAATAGGGAGGATTCGGGATGTCCAGGCACCAATTGGCCATAAACCTTGCACCCGAGGGTTCGCTCCCTCCCATAGTTCACAAAAAGACAAAGGCAACGGCTCCGTGGCAGGCCGACCGGGGCTCGAACCCGTGATCTGTGGCGTTTGTGTGTGGCGTATTTCCGGTATGCTGCATCGCTATCACCAGTGTAACCGTTTGCCAAACCACCCGCTCTCAAAACCATTTTGCCAGACTATCATGTGCCGGATACCGAAGGCACAGCCGGCCCCATCGCCTCCACGGGAGGTGGGCCGGGCCTCCAGCCCCGAGAGCACCGTGACGCGTGTGCTCAGTGCATTTTAGGTATGCCACCTCCCTTGGCAGAACGCATTTCAGGCGGGGGGTACAACACACTCTTGTTGTCTCACGGTGAGCGTCCCAGCGAAGCGCGGACGGACATCCACAGGGCCACCACTCCGCCCCTTCAAAAATGCGGTTTACCACGTCAAAACTATAAGCCAAAAAGCGCCCCAAGGGAGCGAGATATCTATGGACCATGCCACTGAACCAACCCCCTACAAGCCCCCGGGGTCCAAACCTACCCCCAGGACCACCCGGGGCCAGGTGCCTGTCCACTATGGTACTACCACAATGTGGTTATTTCTGTCCCGGGCCACACAACCACCACCTCGTAATGTCATAGGAGAAGACGGCCCCTGTTTCTCCAGTCGAGCCGCCTCATTTCAGAGGTCAATGTGCTAGAAGTGCCCGTGAGGGGTTGGTGGATCGATCTCAGTTGGCAGCAACATTTGGACACCCCGACCCTTGGGAGTCGCGAGACTCTCCATGCGGCGGCTCTCCGTCACACAACTAGTCAGTTCAAGCCACGATCGGAGGTGTACGCAACCCTTGGGAGTCATCGGGCTGGCCATGCGGCGTCACTCCCTCGAGGTGCACTCGACCCTTTTTTCTTCCGACTCGCTATGCGGCGACACGCCGGTTCAGTTCAGGGGTCAGAGCATAAGAAGTACATGTGTGGGGTCGGCGGATCAGACTCAGTTGATGATAACGTCTGGAGGTGCACCCCGACCCTTGGGAGTCGCCGGACTCGCCATGCGGCAGCTCTCCCTCACCGCTCATCTTTCTGCACAGTGGCGGGGTGACAGGGGACAACTCAATTCATCGTATATCCCATGACAAGGTAACCACAGATGGAGTTAAGACCCCCGGAGTGCGTGCCTTAAGTGAGAGAAGCGAGCTCTGAGCCCCCTGTCACCGGGACCCATGCAGCTTTTCGGAAGCTGCCTCGGCCGGCGGGGAAAAGTTTGTGTGCCCGGTCTCAACCCCACACGACGCACAGTGGTCAACTGTGGGGTGGGTGGTCACAAGCCATGCTCCCGGCCAACCCAGTGCAGGTGCAAGTCCTGCAGACCCACCACCACCACCACCGCCCCCCGGCCCCACTGGCCCAATGAGCGACAGCATCGCAGGAACAGCGCAGGGGACAGAGAAATGGTGCTTGCCTCAGGTACTGGCCAGAACTTGTCGTGCACAGGATGAGGAGGATGCACCATGAAATAGGCATGTGGAACAGTGCGCGATGAAGGCCGTGGTGGCAGGCTCCGTTGGGGCAAACCGCGGTGAGGAAACCTGCCCCATTTGTGCCCCCTCCCCAGAGTAGGCCCCAGTGGGTGGGTGGGTAGGCGGGTGGGTGTGCCAGAATCCTGCGAGAGCCAACATGGAGAAGGGGGCAAGCTCAGCCTGGCACCAGCCTTGCTTCCAGACAGAGGCTGTGGCCCCTTGGGACTGGCGCGCCGCTCAGGACACAGTGTGGCCCCACATCCAACAATCTTCCCAAGGCAAACACCAGATGTATCGAATTAAGGTCCGCAGTTGGCCACATCCCAAGAGGCACATCGAGAAATGAAGAAACAAACAGGAGGACGCATGCCATGCCCTTCAGCCCCTGCGGCCCTGTCTCTCTCACGTCCACGACCGCTGCGCTGTGCCCAACAGAGTACCGTGGGCAGTGATCAAGAATTGCACCACAGCACCGTAGACTCAAAACAAAACTTGGCACAAAGCAGGGGGTTGTGCTTCAGGATGTGCTCCGTGCCGGGGGTGTCGCGCGCGCGGAACACGACCGGGGGCTGCAGGATGGCCTGCAGCATGCCGCGGTTCTTGTGGTCCTTTGAGGAGTGGGTGCCGTGCAGCACCGTCGACATGATGCCGTCGTGGTCCGGTAGCGGCCGCGCACAGACGTCCGTCAGCCGCGGGTATTGTGGGTACAATGTGAAGGCTCGGTGCCTGTGACTCTGACTCTGGCAGGAAGGTGTGCCTTGACAGGCCCGCGGGCCAGCCTTGCCTGCGGACGGTCTTTCATGTGTATAACTGTGCGTCCCTGACTGCACTGTCTGCGTCTGATCCGATGATACAACGATGGAGGTACTGAAAACTGAGGTCACATGACCGGATGACCTGGACAGCATGTGCCTGAATGGAACCAAGATGGTGGGGAACAGCACTTCTGTCTCCACGCGCCCTGAGCTTACCACCACCCAAGGCTTAAGTATGAGAGGGGAAGGTCCAGGGTCCAGTGGTTTCTCCCGCGCGCGGTGCGCTCCTCTGCTTTGACTAAGGCTGGTGCCCGCAATGGCTCATCGATGATGGACGGCAGTGCGATTGCCAACGACACCCTCGACCGGGCCTTCAAGGCGTCCCTGGAGTGCCCATTCGATGTCGAGCTCCCGACCGAAGAGGACGTCGAGTTGACGGAGGAGCAGGAGCTGCTTTTGGACGCGGTCACGCGCGGGCGCTCCTGCTTCATCACCGGGGCCGCCGGGACGGGCAAGTCCTTCCTGCTGCGCCGCATCATGGCCCGCCTGCCCCGGGCCACGACCTTCGTCACGGCCCCGACCTGGAACGCCGCGGCCCTCGTCAACGGCGTCACCGTCCACAACTTCGCGAAGCTCTGCCCGCACCGGCCGGAGGAGGGCCGGCAGCCGACCCTCGCGGACCACCTGCGCAGCGCGGGGCAGCAGCGCCCGCAGCTCTGCGCCGCGAAGGTCCTGATGATCGACGAAGTGTGCCATTTGGGCCGGGACGTGTTCGACACGCTGGACGCGGTCATGCGCGAGTTCCGCGGGTGCCCGGCGGTGTGCTGTTGTTGGGGGGCTGCATGGCTCTGGGGCGTGATGTGTCCGTGCAAGGCTGCGCGCCTGTGCAGGCCCACCGGTGGCGGTGGAGTCAGAGCCCACTGAAACGACCCCCGCGGCTGTGTCCACATGCACGTCTCCGTTGGACCCACCCACCCCGGCATCGACGCAGGGTGGTCACACCACTTCAGGCGTGACGTATTGCAGGGTTTTTTGGCAACACCCACCCGGAGGCCAATGAAAGTTACAGAAGCACTGATCCAGTGCATTACGTGTAGTGTACTGTGCCTGCCGAACCATTACGTGTATTGTACACAGTACGCGCATTGATACGCCGTATTGTAACAACCCTGCATCGACCCCTTCTTCACCAACGCTCTGGATCACAGATGTCCGAGGGTGAACGGGACAGGTTTGCGTGCGGTTCCTACCGAGCTTTGAGGGTCAATCGGTCCTGAGTGGCACATGGTACGGGGCCAATTCATAGCGACACTCGGTTGCCTCGTGGGCGTGTTTGGTCACGGGTGCCCGCTGTGTTCGCAGAATCCATCGCACCGCCCACGTGGCGCCCGTGAGGCCGAGACAGCAGCTCTCAGCTACAGCGCACCACCAACAAACACATCTTGCTACAAGGAATGGTTCCCTCCGTACGGGGGTTCGGGCACGGGTGTATGGGAATACCTGGCAACCGTAGGAGGAGCCCCCCCCAGAACCCCTCCCCCCCTCCTTCCAGACCTTCACCACCCCTCCCTCCTCTTCCGATGCATGATCCAGCCCAGAGGCTTTCAGTGCCATTTTCCTGGAGGGGAATTCTCTACGGCCCTCAGTCGCAAAACCTCCTCTCCTCTGGCCCGCCGTAAGCCAGAGGCCACATGAGGAGGGGGATTTCACCGAAACCCCATCCCCCCCTCCCCCCCCCAACCAAACCCCCTCCTCTCCTCTTGTACGTCCCTGGGTTCGGGTCAGGGCACAGCCCCCATCTGCACACCACATCACATCCTCTGTCTTTCCCCCCTTTGGCTCTCAGATCCCCTTCGGGGGCGTGCAGCTCGTGCTCTGTGGCGATCCGCTGCAGCTGCCGCCCATCAGCCGGGGCTCGCGTCCCACGGAGTTCGCCTTCCAGTCGCCCGCTTTCGCCGCCGCTGTGGACTACCGACTGGAGCTCACGCACGTCTTCCGGCAGCGCGACCCGCAGCTGCTCGAGCTGTTGCGCGAGGCGCGCTACGGCGACCTCAGCCCGGAGAAGCTGCGGTGGCTGACGGACGTCTGTGCGCGGCCGCTACCGGACCACGACGGCATCATGTCGACGGTGCTGCACGGCACCCACTCCGCGAAGGACCACAAGAACCGCGGCATGCTGCAGGCCATCCTGCAGCCCCCGGTCGTGTTCCGCGCGCGCGACACCCCCGGCACGGAGCACATCCTGAAGCACAACCCCCTGCCGGCGCAGCTGGAGCTGAAGTGCGGGGCGCAGGTGGCGCTGGTAGAGAACCTCACGCGGGACCTCCGCCGGGGCTCGCGCGGCATCGTCATCGGCTTCGTGGAGCACAAAGGGGACATGAGCATGGCGGGGGCCTTGGGGGCCGGCGCTCTGGCGGCGCGGCAGCGCCTGCAGCCCTGGGCGTCCGACAACCCCCAGTTGCCCGTGGTATACTTTGCCCACGGTGCACTTGGAGGTATCCCTGTGCCCGCCGCTGGCGTCCGACACGGCATTGGGTCGGCTGAGCGGCGATCTTTGCAACAAAGGGACTGGCCGGTGCCACGGGGCGGTCAATGTGACCCTCTTCCAAAGGGTTCCCCCACCTGAAGTATCCTCCCCCCCAACCCCAATAATGGCCAGTATCTTGGAGGTCCAGGTGACTCCCCGGCTTCTGGGTCGAGGCCATTGCTTGGTGATCACCATCCCCTACCCCACAGGCAATCTTGTGCTTGAGGCAGAAAGCTTCAAGGACTCCTCCACCTCCCCCTCTTGGGGGTCAGACAAAAGCTTTTCAGGGGAAAATCAATTTTTTTTACAAGAGAAACATCACCCCGAAGAGGGCTGTTTGTTCAAGCACAGGCACAAGCACCATAAGCCCCTATTTGGGGGGCATTCGTTTGCCATGAGGACGCAAGCACGCGTGTGGGCTGTGCAACCGTAGTTTCCCTTGCTGCCACATCTAACTTCCTCTGCCGCCTTTGGGCCGAAAAATGGGTGGGTCAAATTTTCCATCCCCACCCCGCCGAAAAGTAAGTACACAGACGGAGAGAGTGAGGAACAGGGAAAGAGTGGAGGCGTGGTAGAGAAGACAGAGGCACTAGAAGGCATTGCGGCGGAGCAAGCACACAGGGGAATTGTGGGAGAGGAGAGGGGAGACGGGGGGGAGGGGAGGAGGGGACCCCACACAGAGGACAGGGAACCAGTAGACGGAGCTGGGTGCACAGAACACGAGACAGATACACAACAGGGACGGCCTCTACCCTGGGACCTGAGCACTGGTCCTAGAAAAAGAAAGGGGGGAAGGCAGCTTGGGGGGGACCATGCGCCAATGTAGGAAATGGGATGTTTGATCCCTTGGAGAATCACCGTTTGTGAGACAAAATTAATGAATTTTCCCCCAAGAAAGCTTTTTGATTTTGATCCCTTGCCCCCCCCCCCCCCCTCATCATCCTCTTGGGCCTGAGAGAGCAGGGTGTGGACCCTCCTTCGCTAACTTCATGCACTGAGGTTCAGAGTCTTCTAGTACAACATCGGTGGTGTGGCACAGCTCGCCACGACCTTTGGGCTGGGTGTTCAGGGTTCTGACCCTTTCCGCTGGTTTTTGGCGTGCCCTATCTCTGGGAGTAAGGCGAGGCAACGATATCAGATTGTTGAGCGCAGCAGCAGGGTAATCGAACACGAACGTATGGTTTGCTGCCAACGTTGTGAACCTCGCAGTTTGGGCATTGTTTGAACGAGATCATGGCCCAGCTGCGTGCCCTTTTCGGGGGCGGGTTTGGCACGAGGCCATGGCTTTGACGGCGCCTATTCGCCACTCTCCCTTGCACATTCTGACCCTCTGTGGGCCCAAACATGTTTTGGTTGTATCAACGGATTGTCCTGTTTGACTACTCCGGGGTCCGCTGTCCCAGAGACGGGCTGTTGCCCGTGCCATTGACCAGGTGCATCCAGGGGCACCAACAAGACCAGAACACGACTCCAGGGATGATATTGAAGAAGAGCAAGATTCGTGACAGTGATTTGGAGGAGGCCCGCAGAGGACAAAGGAAAGGACCACTGAGACAAGAGGAGCCTCAGAGAGAAGGAACAGGAAAGCGACCAGGAATTTCCAGTTTTTTGGCATTTTCTCTATCTTGAGCCATACAATTTTTTCGGGCCCCCCACTGTGGGGGTTTGTCCAAGGCGACAGGAGCGTTGCGTGCTTATGCAGTTTTTAGGCTGTTCAGTGGCAATTCAAAATTGTCGACAATTTTATTTTTTCCGCAAACCTTCCGACGGCTCTGGATGGGGTTGGGTCATCATTTGTGCCAATGTGGTACTCGAGCACACATGGGGACCCATGTAGCCGCTACTGGGCCCATGTGGCCGGGTAGCCGGCTTGGGGCGAAAGCCCCAAAGTCATTTTTTCTTCGTCGTTTTGGAGTGCAGCTTCTTCAGTCTGGGGGTAGGGTGGAGACCGCTTGGGGGTGGGGAGGGGGGTTACGCCTACCTGGGTGGGTGGGTAGGTGGGTGGGTTGGCCACAGCTAGCCAGGCCCCCAAACCCCCCCCCCTCGGGGGTCACTGGGCAATGGCTTACCCCCCTTTTGGGGGGTCATTCGCGTAGCATACCCCAAGGCATGATATTGGATGTCCAACCCCTTGTAAAATCATTATTTTGCCCAACAAAACAATCACCCAATGTATTTTTTTATTTTGAGGCCTCTATCCCCCTGAAACTGGACCTGAACCTGAACCTGGGGGGGGGGGAGGGGGGGGTCAGAAGTTTGTGGTTCGAAGGATTTGAACCAGGGTTGAGTATAAAAAGGAGTCAGGGACCGATCGGCTGAGCCGGCAATCAGCCGATCCCGCCGCCCGGCCTTCACCGCCAGGCGTTTTGTTCGCCTAGTGTTCGACCACTCGACCACTGAGGGTTCCTGCACACTCTGGGTTCCCCAATGTTTGTAGTCGTAGTACACAACTGAAAAAAGGCCAAACTGTGTGTTTCTGCCTGCCTGTCTGCCTGCCTGCTTGCCCGACTGACTGCCTGACTGACTGCTTGCCTGCCTGACTGAGTGATTGGCTGACTTTCGGCCTCGCCTTGCCGAAGGAATTTTGGTTATCGACAAAATTGATGTGGACAAACTTAGAAGCCCTCCCTCCTACCAAATATTACCTTCAATTTTAATGATGTTGTGTGCTTCAAGTCCAGAACCCATCGGGAAATAACGGTAACCATCCAGAACCCATCCAGAAATAGCAATATCCGCCCTGAACCCACCAGCAAATAATAGCAACCTTCCACGAGGAAATAACAGCAAGGGACCTTATACCAAAAGTTTCCTTCATTTCTAAGGAGTCATACCAAAATTTTCCCCCTGTACTTTCAGGCGTCCCCCAAAAGACCCCCTCAAATTATTCCCCGGTGGCATGCCACAGTGGGGGAAAGCTTGCCGTTTTGGTTGGTGCGGCGTGATGCGCACGAGTCGAGCAATTTACGAATCCACTGGGCCGATGTATGGTACCTTATACTCAAATGCACCGGCCCTTGAGGGGTCATGGGTTCGATACCGGCAGTGGGTGCCATTTGCTGCTGGTTGTCTGTATTCGCGGGACATGTCCGCCACTGCCCCCAATGCCCCACTGTGTATTGCATCCAGGCGGGCCCGTCGTGCAGCCGGTACCAGCTGTCCCGCATGGCCATGGCTCCGGAGGCCGGGAGGTGGCTTGCAGAGTGCAGGTGCCCCTGCAGTTGGCCTGGGCGGCCACCATCCACTCCAGCCAAGGCCATCAGTACGATCGGCTGCAGATCAATTTGTCTGAGTGCTTTGCAGAAGGAATGGCGTACACCGCTCTGTCGAGGGTGACGTCGCTGGCGGGGCTGCAGGTCGGTCCATTGTGCAACCCAGAATTTCAGTCAGTGTGTATTGCAGATGGTGAGATTTGTGTATCGAGTGCATCGCGGCAGCGTGTATTGGTGTGCATCGCAAAAATGTTTCTTGCGTATCAGTGTATATTGTTGTGCCGCAGGGTTTCAATTTGTCATATGAACGGCTTTGTGCAAACGTCCTGTGCTCTGCTACATTTTTTCGGCCATGTGTCGCAGGATTTGTTCTGCCCCAGTTTGTTGGGCCAATACCCTATTCAAGCCAGGATCCCTTTCCAAAATTGCTGTGTGTAGCGTATCAGTGTGTGTTTCAGAAGTGTGTCATGTGCATCCATGTGCATCTCTAAAGGTGTGTATCGATGGGTACTGCGATACGCACGAACTGAAAGTCTGGTGCAGCCTTGACCCTGAGCATGGCTGTTGTCTCAAACCTGCGAACCATAAGGGGGGGGGGGGGGGCGGGGTCGTGCAGTGGTGGGGCTGGCGTTGGAGAGGTCTTTCTCCCAAGCTAGCAACGTCCCCAAGAAGCAGGGCGCATTGTTGAACGACATGAGCCGATTGGCTTTTAGGGCCCGGTTCAAGTTGGACGTTGAAGGCCGCTGCTGTGGGCCGCGCGAAACCGAAATGCGAACGGATGAGCTGCCGTGGCCCTACGATTGTGCATAGACCCATCATGGGCCATGGTGGGTTCATTCCACTTGGTATGCGCCCTTTGGGGGGGCTGATTGGCGACTGTTTTGTGGTGTCCCGCCCCTGATGGGCAACATGTACTCTCCCCAGGTATTGGGGGTGGTGGACAACTCCAAACTGAAAGCCAATCCCACCGCGTGCAAGTTCATGCAGGACGTCGAGGCGGGCCAGGGCGAGACGCTGGCGAGGCTGCGATCGGACCGCGAGCGCCGCAGACAACGCGCGGTGTCCGCTGGTGCAGCCGCGTCGCTTCTCGGTGCGGTGGCCGCTGCTGCATGGAGGCGGTGGCAGACACAGAGTGCCCGGGCCCAGGAGTTGGGCGCACGGTCCGAGCGGTTGATGTCGCGGTTGCAGCAGCAGCGGGACAGAGCACGTGCGGCCTCTGTGCAGGGGCGATCAAGTGTACACGGTGACGTGCAGGGCATGACACAGCCTGCGGTGGCGGTCGAAAGCAGCAGCAATGAGGAAGGGTGTGGTGGGACTCAGGCTGTTGCCTGGGAGTTTGGAGGGGGTGAGGAACAGCCGGCGACCCGCGGGGCGTGGTATGCTGAAGGACGGCAGAGGCAGAGGCGGGAGGCACAGATGCAGGATGCGACTGAACGGGAGATTGCCAGGGACGAGGATCGAAAGAGAAGGGAGGCCGAGAGGGCCAGAGAGCGGGAGCGGGAGAGGGAGAGGGAGACAGAGAGGGAGAGGGAGAGGGAGACAGAGAGGGAGAGGGAGAGGGAGAGGGAGAGGGAGAGGGAGAGGGAGAGGGAGAGGGAGAGGGACAATGACAAAGCCGGAGGTGAGAGCAAATGCGACTGCGGACGTCCGGAGTACCAGATCAACGGTGTGCACTATTGCCGGTATTTTGGTGAATTCCGATGCGGTGCATTTGGCGCTGGGTGTGGCCGCTGGTGGTACAGTGCCTGGACCTGGAAGAACGAGACCCAAATGTGCAGCGCATGTGGGGCCCAGAACCGCCCGGCCCGAACGCGGCAGGTGCTGAGGGGCAAAGGGCGTCGCAGGACGCCCTTGGGAGAGGACACCTCTCACCGCCGTGAGGCATGTTCCATGTGTCAGCGGCTGGGGAGGGACTGCTCGACACTGTTCACGGGCAGTGACCGCCCGCGGTACGAGCGGTGTAGTGTGCACTTTAAGATGCGCTGCGTCGAATACTTGCGGCCGGACGGCCATCTGTGGGCCTGTCAGTGGGGGAGGGAGTGTCTGTGAGGCAGGTGACCTCACCCCTTCCGATCTGTACTCCAGAGACTGCCCAGGGGTCCACAGCCTGAAAAGCCGAGCAGAACGCACAATTTGAATCCTCCACTTTGGTCTTCTGAGCTACGCACACCATCGAACTGTGACAGCCCGGGCGTCAAGCATTCCTCGGGGTTGTGTGGCCCTCGTGATCCCTCCCCGCCTCGAGGGCCCCGAGACACCAAAGGGTTGTATGAATATGTACGGATTGGCGACAGGTAGGACACACATGGGTGAGGGGGAGGGGGGGGGGTGGAATACTGCATCTGTTACACACAACAATGTGTGTGCATATGTGTATATACATTCTTGCAATTGCCATTGGGACATTGTGATCCATTTTGTTTCCAAAGATGGGGCTGGGGACATCAAGTGCATTGTTGATTCCCAGAACAGAAGCTGTCACGATGGCCTTTTTTCAAAGATCGCTGCTGCAGTTGCCTGCCGTGGGTGCGTGGGTTGCGGGTGGCGGAGGTGTTCCTCAACATATCTGCCTCCACATTCACGGCAATGCCCCGGCAGAGCACGGGCCGACTTGGTGGGCCCCAATGTGGGTTGTCGGGACCGCACCGGCAGCCTCGCCTGAACAGTGCAGTAATGCGCCTTTCCAACACGACACGGGCTTGGGGGGGGGGGGGGGGGCATCGGTGTGTTTTTTTGCGACGACGACAGTGTGGGCCAGTCAAGTTCTGATGGCCAGACTGCAGGCCTGGTCAGAACCGCTGTCCCGCCCAACTCGCAATCTGCAGACTTGGATGGTATTGGGGGGACGCCAAAAAGTTGGTCCCGCACTTGCCGGGTCATGAGGCGTTCCTGCGTGCAGCCGAAATAGTCACTGTTAACGATTCCCAATTTGGGTGTGAGTACACACACACACGGGTGCGCGCAGGGGTAGGAGGTGTGCCTCGCCAGTGACACCAGCTCCGTCATGGGCAGTGTCTTCAGCACAGCGGGCGACAGTATGCCCGTCACCCCGACCCCAGCCGAATGGCTTCCCGTATGTAACGGTGGCCCTCCGTGGCGTTGATGCAACCCCCCATGAGGCAGGCATGTACGTCACTCTGCTGTGTGCTGGAATCCTGTCACCGAGCATCGGTGCAGGGGTCGCCTGCTCAAGACCGTGTCACTAAGAAACTAAGAAACTCGAGAAGGGCACCGGTATGTTCAGTTTTACTCTGTTTTGTTTTGCTCGTCCGAGCCCGCAGTCCCATTTAGCCCGCCGCACACAACACTAGCCAGCGGGACCAAGCGAACCCTCGTCCAGCAGTGTCACGCAGGGGCGTCCTTAAGGAACGAGATTTTTTTTTTTTTTGCTAAGGACAGCCCTTAAGGACAGCCCCAAGGGACCACCAACCGCCAACCGCCAACTCCCATCAACTACCAACCGCCACCAACCGCCAACCACCAACCGCCACCAACCGCCAGCCACCAACCGCCGCCAACCGCCAGCGGCGACCAACCGCCAACTGCCAACCACTGCCAACTGCCTCCAACCACCAACCGCCAGCCACCAACCGCCGCCAACCACCACCAACCGCCACCAACCGCCAGTTGCCAACTGCCAACCGCCAACTGCCGCCAACCGCCAACCGCCAACTGCCACAACCATGGTTGAGCACATGGAGTGCCCGCGGGCTCTTTTGAAATTACCTGGTTCTGGACGGGATTTTTTTTTTTTTTTGCGTTAAGGACAGCCCTGGTGTCACGATAGGCTGTAATGGTGTGCAGGCAGTGGCTGCTACTGTCGGGCGTGGCAGAGGCCTCATGTTCATGTTGTTCAGGCGACAGGATGGTACCTTCCACCCTTGTTTCACCTGGCCTTTGTCCGCTGCACTATGGAACATTTTTTAGGAGGACTCAGACAGTGGTTCTCGGTGCGTCTTGCGGCTGCATTGTTGCGCTGAGTGAGCTCAATCTGCATGCTGATTGGTGGTGCCGCCTGCCGCATCACGAAGCAAGGCAGTCAGACCCAGAAGATGGAAGCTCGGATCAGTCCCACTGATTGGCATGGCATTCTTCTTCTGGCTGAGCTACACTGGGCCTGTGGAATGCGTCACTCTTGCACCCGACTCAGTTCCGTGAAACGGGAAAAGTGTACCGGACACAGTTGCCAAGGGTTCTCAATGGGTGCCAAGAGCAACTTTCTGACAGACACAACAATTGTACGACGGGGAAGCCCCATCTTATCACAGACACCTACCGGAGAGCGGGGGGGGGGGGGGGGGTTGTTGCAGACAGGCGATATTTCATGCTGCCAGTGAAAAGCCGAGATCAGGTCGCACAGGACCGGGCCCCAGTGCAGTACGCCATATCGCATGCATGCCAATGCACTGCGGCTGGCACAAGCTGCGCACCAGCTGCAGAGCGAGACCTCAGAATCCACACAAGTCTGCCTGACGGGAGCCTCCAGTCTACTGGTGTGGTGGTGCACTCCTTCAACGAAAGCTCCTGCAGCCTGATTGTCAGGTTGGTGGTCACTCCTGCTCAGTCTTCTACACTGTCTTGTCAGCGATTTGGAGGGCTTTGTTCGGTCTCCCTTTGGTCTCCCTTGCCCGCAAGGGAATTTTCCTTGTGGACGCAGCTTTGCTGTGGACTGCTATACACTTGGGGTCTGGGGTCCATATATTGGTGGTTGCGTGTTTCACCGCAGCGCTGGTATGAAGTCACAACAGGACACCGAACTTGAGGCCTTGAGTAACAGTGTGCGCCTAAGGGGGCCCGCCTATCGCTTGGTGGGTGATAACAGGTGTGCTCTCTGCCAAGTTTCTTCTTTTAGGGCTGGTGCAGGGCTTTGCAGGCAGAATAGGCATCTTGGACGATTTTTCTACATGTGGGGGGGATTGCAGGCAACAGTCTACCTTGACTGGATCCCGGGGAACTTGAACCCTGCGGACTGCTTTTCGACAAAAGTTCTTGATTGGAAGGGCGACTTCTTGTGCGTGTCAAAGTCAGCTTTGGACAGGATGACAACATTGGATTCGTATGGTGGTCTCCCTGCACATGTGTGGATTTTGGGTGTCCCAAAAGACCAAAGGGTGCCCCCCCGTAATCGCAATGACGCTCCTCTAGGGGTGCTGTTGGTTCATCTCTACAGCAATTATTGGATGGCTTGACCAACAAATAAACAGACCCGGGTGTGACGACAACATGCCGTTCGGGTTGCTGCTTTGTTTTTGTGCACAACCTTTGTTTCCCCCTTGGAGGGGGGGGGGGGGCACAAGTCGTGCCACATTTTTTCTCTTGCCCATTGCTGGACCTGTTGGCTTAGCCTTGTTTTGTTCTCAGGGGCCCGCCCCCCCACTCAGATTCGCAAGGGGGGGGGGGGGAGCCCTCCCGCCCAAGTCACTGCAGAGTGTCTATGGCTCATGAAGCCTTTGTGGCACACCGTAGGGTGTGGCGACAACATGCCATTTGCATTGCTGCTTTGTTTTGTGTGCAAAACAAATGAGCCAAAGGGACTGCTCCCCACAAAACTGTGGGCAAAGGGCAGGGGTTCATCTCTCATGACCCCAAGTCCTCACTCACCCGTCACACACAGGGCGGTCTGTGAGGGCGCAGTCTTTTGTTTTTTCCATTTCTGCTGGAAATTGCCCTGAAAGCCCGCCTCGGCTCCACTGAACAGGGCTGATAAAGCCTGGGCCGGCTGACCCTAGCAGCAAACAAAACTTAGGTTGATCTTGCAAACCAATCTCTTAGGCCCATAGGGATCATCAATTTTTCATCACTTCAACACATATCCCCCTCATTTGCAATTGAATCACTTGGTGAAAGCAAGGAATTCACAGTACCAAGTGACGCTTGCTTGCGTGGCGGGCTCGTGCTTGTTTTCTCCCGTATCCCCCCAACGGCAATAGCTTAGGGATTTGTGGTACGTGCGATGGTTGTCCAAAATTTGTCTGAGATCTCTGCAGCAAAGGTGACACCAAACAGGGATGAATCTGACCCAATCCATAGAACACAAGGCCCCATGCGCTCTGTTTTTTGAAATCCCGAGGTGCTACACTGAGGGCGGATCCCAATGGCGACTCGAACATTGCTCTGCGGGGGGGGGGGGGGCACGGACGCCCGCTGAAGGAGGGGGGGGGGGGTTCCAGAAATGGGCTTCCGTGCCGGGCCCTTTGTTTTGTGTAAGGACGGATGTTGCCGCCAAAGGAACCAGAACACAAATTCTATTGCCTTCGGCAAGTCCACCTCGCAGAGAACCTACCCCGAGCAACACACACCCAAAATAGGGTGGAAACTACATAAATACGGCCTAAAAAATGCTTTACATACCTTGGATGATCATTTTAGGTGATCACAATATCAAAAAAACGAGTTTCAAAAACTTCGATTTTTGAGCTTTCCAGAGTGAAAAACCCCTTGGGAGCCCCCCCCCCCCCCCCAGACGAAATACCCAAATAGGGTGAAAAACATGTAAATACGGCCTAAAACATGCTTTACGTACCTTGGATGGTCATTTTAAGTGGTGACAATATCAAAAAAAACCAGTTTCGAAAACTTCGATTTTTGAGTTGTCCAGGGTGAAAAACTGCATAAGCAGGTTGTGTACCAATCCCTTGATAGACCCCCCCCCCCCCCGACCTTAAACCCAAATAGGGTGAAAAACATGTAAATACGGCCTAAAACATGCTTTACATACCTTGGATGGTCATTTTAGGTGATGACAATATCAAAAAAATAAGTTTCGAAAACTTCGATTTTTGAGTTGTCCGGGGTGAAAAACTGCATAAGCAGGTTGTGTATCAATCCCTTGGGAGACCCCCCCCCCCCCCCGGCCCAATACCCAAATAGGGTGAAAAACATCCAAATACGGTCTAAAACATGCTTTACATACCTTGGATGGTCATTTAAAGTGGTGACAATATCAAAAAAAACCAGTTTCAAAAACTTCGATTTTTGAGTTGTCCAGGGTGAAAAACTGCATAAGCAGGTTGTGTACCAATCCCTTGGGACCGCCCCCCCCCCCCCCACCTTAAACCCAAATAGGGTGAAAAACATGTAAATACGGCCTGAAACATGCTTTACATACCTTGGATGGTCATTTTGGGTTGTCACAACATCAAAAAAAACAAGTTTCGAAAACTTCGATTTTTGAGTTGTCCGGGGTGAAAAACTGCATAAGCAGGTTGGTTGTGTATCAATCCCTTGGGAGACCCCCCCCCCCCCGGCCCAATACCCAAATAGGGTGAAAAACATCCAAATACGGTCTAAAACATGCTTTACATACCTTGGATGGTCATTTTAAGTGGTCACAATATCACAAAAAAAAGTTTCAAAAACTTCGATTTTTGAGCTGCCCGGGGTGAAAAACTGCATAAGCAGGTTGTGTACCAATCCCTTGGGAGACCCCCCCCCCCCCCGGCCCAATACCCAAATAGGGTGAAAAACATGTAAATACGGCCTAAAACATGCTTTACATACCTTGGATGGTCATTTTGGGTTGTCACAACATCAAAAAAAACAAGTTTCGAAAACTTCGATTTTTAAGTTGTCCAGGGTGAAAAACTGCATAAGCAGGTTGTGTACCAATCCCTTGATAGACCCCCCCCCCCCCGACCTTAAACCCAAATAGGGTGAAAAACATCCAAATACGGCCTAAAACATGCTTTACATACCTTGGATGGTCATTTTAGGTGATGACAATATCAAAAAATAAGTTTCGAAAACTTCGATTTTTGAGTTGTCCAGGGTGAAAAACTGCATAAGCAGGTTGTGTACCAATCCCTTGGGAGACCCCCCCCCCCCCCGGCCCAATACCCAAATAGGGTGAAAAACATCCAAATACGGTCTAAAACATGCTTTACATACCTTGGATGGTCATTTTAAGTGGTCACAATATCAAAAAAATAAGTTTCAAAAACTTCGATTTTTGAGCTGCCTGGGGTGAAAAACTGCATAAGCAGGTTGCGTACCAATCGCTTGGGAGACCCCCCCCCCCCCGGCCCAATACCCAAATAGGGTGAAAAACATCCAAATACGGCCTAAAACATGCTGCACATACCTTGGATGGTCATTTTAAGTGGTGACAATATCAAAAAAAACCAGTTTCGAAAACTTCGATTTTTGAGTTGTCCAGGGTGAAAAACTGCATAAGCAGGTTGTGTACCAATCCCTTGATAGACCCCCCCCCCCCCCCGACCTTAAACCCAAATAGGGTGAAAAACATCCAAATACGGCCTAAAACATGCTTTACATACCTTGGATGGTCATTTTAGGTGATGACAATATCAAAAAATAAGTTTCGAAAACTTCGATTTTTGAGTTGTCCAGGGTGAAAAACTGCATAAGCAGGTTGTGTACCAATCCCTTGGGAGACCCCCCCCCCCCGGCCCAATACCCAAATAGGGTGAAAAACATCCAAATACGGTCTAAAACATGCTTTACATACCTTGGATGGTCATTTTAAGTGGTCACAATATCAAAAAAATAAGTTTCAAAAACTTCGATTTTTGAGCTGCCCGGGGTGAAAAACTGCATAAGCAGGTTGCGTACCAATCGCTTGGGAGACCCCCCCCCCCCCCCCGGCCCAATACCCAAATAGGGTGAAAAACATCCAAATACGGCCTAAAACATGCTGCACATACCTTGGATGGTCATTTTAAGTGGTGACAATATCAAAAAAAACCAGTTTCGAAAACTTCGATTTTTGAGTTGTCCAGGGTGAAAAACTGCATAAGCAGGTTGTGTACCAATCCCTTGGGAGAACCCCCCCCCCCCCCGACCTTAAACCCAAATAGGGTGAAAAACATCCAAATACGGTCTAAAACATGCTTTACATACCTTGGATGGTCATTTTAAGTGGTCACAATATCAAAAAAATAAGTTTCGAAAACTTTGAGTTTTGAGCTGTCCGGGGTGAAAAACTGCATAAGCAGGTTGTGTATCAATCCCTTGGGAGACCCCCCCCCCCCCGGCCAAATACCCAAATAGGGTGAAAAACACGCAAATACAGCCTAAAACATGCTTTACATACCTTGGATGGTCATTTTGGGTTGTCACAACATCAAAAAAAACAAGTTTCAAAAACTTCCATTTTTGAGCTGCCCGGGGTGAAAACCTGCATAAGCAGGTTGTGTACTGGCCCATTCACTAGGCCATTATTGGTGGAAACAGCCATTTCGCGTCTTTGGCACGGGTTGTGAACGGCCCTAAGCAAGGCTAGAGACTGCAAAAAACGTCCTTCCGTATCCTAGTAGGCATATACTGTCACAACATCCCCACTTACACCCCTCGGAGTGGGTAGCACGGAATCACCGAGGTTGCCAAAACCGGCAACATACCAAAAATGGCTGAAAAGTGCATAAACTGCGTAAGCGCTCGTCCCACTCCGCCCCATACAAACCCCATAGAGTCGGGACCCGGAAACACTTTTTCGGCTCAAAATCGAAAAAAACCAAAAGATTCATGATTTTCGACCCAAAAAAAGGGGGGGTCATTTTTTCGACGTTTTTGACCCCCCGCCCCCACCCCCCCCCACCTCCCTCAAAACCTCAAAAAAGTGGGTTTCAAGTGGGGGGGGTCTGGGGGGGTCCGGACCAAAAACTCATTGGGGGATGCGTTTATTGGACAAAATAATGATTTTACAAGGGGTTAAACTAACAATTCAACCCCTTGGGGTAGGGTACGCGAATAGGCCCAAAAAGGCCAAAATGGGGGGGTATGTGGCGTTTTCCCCATATATGCGCCTGCCTGGCTTTGATCTAACAACCTCTGCGAGGTGATTTTGGACCGAAAAGTTTCTTCCACCAAACCCCCCCCCCCCGCATATGTGTAGTCAAAATGATCAGCGCAGCGTGGGGATCATTTTGAGCCATGTATGTAGGGGTCGACCCCCCCCCCCCCCGGCACGGCAAGTAGGGCACCCCCAGCCCGAACCCCCGCTCCCGGCACGGCGACCAAGGAGGGAGGGGGGGAGGCAAATGGGCTTCCGTGCCACCCCCCCCCCCAAAACAATGTTCTTCCCGCCAAGGGCTGCAGGTTGGAGCTGCTGTACTCGTTGCCGTCTTTCGCTACAGAAACGCGCCCAGTGCGTGTCATGAACTGCTCTTCTGCTCTTCTTTTTGACATGTGCCTGACTAGATCACGTACATTCAGGCTGCTTTGATATGGTGTCTGTTTGTCCTGTATACCTTGTCAGTGTGTGTGCGTGTGTGTGTGTGTGTGTGTGTGTGTGTGTCTGGCTGCACAAACGGACAGTTAACCTCCAGCTGTGCTGGTTTTGATCCCTCATCCGGGTACCTGAAGGTTTTGATCCCTCATCCGGGTACCTGAAGGTGAGTGGCACGGCTGATCGGGGATGAGGCTCACCCACCTCTGCACAAATAACAAGGGCAGCATGCAATGCATGCTTTGTAGGCGACCAAGAACGGTACATTAAGCAGCTGCATTGCTGATTGTCCTACTTCTCCTCACCACAGAAAGGCGCCTAGTGCTGTGTTTGAAAATGCCTTTGTTTTGACACTGCACCTGACGAGATCTAGTACACTTAGGCCGCCTTGACCAGTGCCTTGTTTGTCACATCCACCGTGTGCGCGTGTGTGTGTCCAAAAAGATAACCTACAACCTACATGAAGCACGCAAATATGTACGCATACGCGCGTATACAGGTATACATGTATACGCGACGTGTAGGGGCAGTATTAGCGCGCCGGGCATCTTTTTTAGACCATTCCCCACCCGTGCCTGTTTTTGCCCCCCCCCCCCCTTTACCAAACTATCTGCCCCCAAGAACTTAGGGGTGATGTAGACCCTTCTGAATTTGTCCCCTTCTATTGGGGACTCCCGAGAAGGCAGTGGTTATGTAGCCAATCCGCCCATTTTTGGGCCCCCGAGAAGGCAGGGGTGATGTAACCACTTCTGATTATGTACCCTTCTATTGGGGGGGTCCGGAAGGCAGGGATTAGGCAGCCAGGTCTGATTTTGTCCCCATGTGGGGACCCCCGAGAAGGCACGGGTGGGCCCCCAAGACGGTAGGGTTAAGCAGCCAACTACTAACTGACAAAGGAAGCCAAAGTACGTATGCCGTGCGTGTCTGGGGACAAGTGTTGAGGAAGTACCCTCGGGGAACCCAAGGCCATCCCGACCTATGCTTCGGTGATTTTAGTACCTACGGGGAAGCTAACCGTCTTTCGTCTTGGATTCAACCTTCCAATGCTATGGCGGAAACCGGGCCAATTGAGCTTAACCTTTTGTGGTAGCTTGTCATGTGATGTGGGTGGTAGGCAATTATGTGTGCTTGTGCAACTGTGTTTAGTCAAATATTTGTGAAACGGACTCCGTGGTCCCGGTATGTGGTGATACAACTCCAGGGTGTCCGCCGCGGGAGGTCAATTTCTGCCCCTTGCGTCCCCGGACCTCTTCTTTTAGTCATGGATTTGAGCATTGGGGACAAGGTGTTCTACACTAGGTCAACCGGATGGGTGCCAATGCCACCACATTAGAGGAATTTTGGCTAAAATATGGCCACCCTGAGCTCCTTGACGAGGAGGAGTTTTTCCGTTTTTTTTTTGGATGAAACACACCAGCATCACATAGCAGCGCATTTATGTCACGTAGCACAGGGTGTTCCAAGAGAGCTTGGCGGCAAAGCGTGGCACGTGTTCGCGAATACCTTTAACCATGTTGTCCAAGAAATTCGGTGGGTCGACAAGTTGAATCCTCGGAACTATTGTCCCCATTTCCCATTCTTCATGACCCATTTCACGGACTCCATGCCCATCGCTTCCATCAGTGGGGTGTGGAGTGTTGACCTTTGGAATCCGAAGTATGCATTGCATGTTTTCAAGGTCACCGTTGCCGTTGATATGTTGGGCAACATTATTTGGATTTGCCCCTTGGCCCCTGGGACATCCACTAATGTTCTCATTTGAGATGGGTATGGTCCTTCTCATACCCGAGGTGATTTCTTCAAATTTGAAGTTGGGGGCCAAGATGGTGCTTATAAAGGTCGGGTTCATGTCATTGTGCCATTCATGGGAAGAAACAATGGAACTTTGACATCCTGCCGACAATGTTATAATGATGTACATGGGTGGTACCGCGCACGCATTGAGCAATTGTTTGCTCGCTTGTGGCATCGGGGTTTGGTTAGGAATATTTGGCGTGGCGGCCCCAATGAGTTGCACCAATCCGTCCATATATTATTGCATTTTTGTCAATTTTGTATTCGGAGGCAGGTCCGCCACCCTCCTTACGGACCATGGGACCATGTTCCGCCTCATGTTTGGATGGGCGAGAGCATCCAGCCGCCACGGAGGATTAGGAAGAGGATGAGGTAGAAGTGTGTGCGTTGTGTTGTCACAAGCGCTCCACCGTCACAGTTTGTGATGAGTGTAAGGAGCACTATTGGTGTGAATGTATTGACACCCACACTTGTGGGAATAATATTGTTTGTTAATCACATTCTGAGTGACATTTTGTGTTGTTCAATTCTCATATTCCGGCTTATGCAACGTGCTTTGCAAGGAAGGTTTGTAGTCCAGTGCAGTCTACTTGGGGGACTTCCCTAGGTGAGGACAAACTTGGGGCTAGAGCCAGGATACTGAATACAAAGGTAGCGCACTGGCGCGCGCAGGGCAACTATTCCCCCATACACAACGTATACACGGATACATGAAGACATGTATACGAAAACGCGACGGAGATGCGAAAACGTATAGTCTGTGGACACTGTGCATACTTTGTAGACACTGTGTGTGGTTTGTAGACACTGTGGACATACACGTTTACCCGAGTATAGTCAGGAGACACTTTGCATAGTTTGTAGACACTGTACACATTCACGTTTAGCTGGGTATATTCGGTAGACACTGTGCAAGGAAAAACTAGGCCGACGCATCGACATGTGTAAGACTTGCTTTACCTTGGCTGAAAGTGAGAGCTTCACGTTTCACACTGGTGTAGTTCAAACGTTGGTTCGGCGAAGTCGCGAAGTCCAAAATATGCCAGAAGCATTGTTTCAATTGCATGGCGGTCATAGCTGTTCTTCTGTCTCCTCATCCTTGTAAGGTTCTTTCTCAGGTGTTGTGTCCCAAATAGAAGCACTGGAGAAGCACGGCGCCGAACTACAGGGTTCACTCGACGAATGTCCTTAACAGATTACGGTGCTCAAAAAGGAAAGGGCCATGGCTCATGGGGCGGATCTCAGTGGCACCGCGGCGTAGAGTTCATTGCAAACATTCGTCTAGACAATTGAATTTGTTACTTAAGGAGTGAATGTGGGTGTGAACGCGTGTCATGGGTAAGTTGTGACTATTGGTGTGGGCATGGCGGTCCTGTCGGACCTCATGCAAGACCCGAATCAAGAAGTCAAGTGTGTCGAGGACTGGGACTGCAGTGAACAAACAAACTGGACCCCAACCACTGCAGAGCCCCTGTGCCAAGTCACCCCTGAAACCTTGGGGTATACAAATGCTCCCTATGCCTCCAAGAATGACCACAGGTAGACGCGGCCTGCGAATTGTAGACACTGTCGGCATGTTGTACACGCAAAGAGACAATATTTGGGAAGGGGGCCAAAGGCCCGCTTCCCTAAAAAACGGTCCGCGAACGGCATTTACCCCTGCACAAGGGCATGTATACGTGTATGCATACACGCGACGTATATACGCACATATACGTACAGCCCTCGAAACACGATGCATGCATAAGCTTCCACATGGTGGCCCGTTGGATAACAATGACTGTGCTGTCACTGGCGCTTTGGAGCATGGTGAACAATTCATCCCCCCTCTGTTTTGCAGTTGCCCAACTGTAATGGGGCGCAAACCCCTTAAAAAAAAAAACTGCTTGCTTTTGGGCCGTGTAAAAGCGCAGCCCTGTCTGAACTTGGGGTCCCTGTCTCAGGGTCATTTTCCCTGATTTTGGCCGCACTCGCGGGGAGGAGGGCAACATATTCTCTCCCCAAGTACTCCCGACAATGCTCCACACCCCCAGCCATCGTGCATGGCCCTGATGTTCTGGGTGCGGGAGTACCCATGACACTATGGTGCACAGCATGGCCACTCAAAGTGCAGCATGCACACGGCAAGATGCACGGGGCCAAGGGCAGGCAACATCACAAGTGACTGGAAACATGACCTGAAGCGGATGAGGGAGAGCCTCTAGCCCTGACTGATGGCCGGGGCGACTAACCTGTGTGCATCTCAAAGACGTCTGGATTGGAGGTACAGGACACATGCCTTAAGACAACAGAGCTCACTTCAGCGCACCCAAGACAAGGCTACCTGGTCACCGCTGCCCGTACCAATGTACTCATAGTTCCGCCGGATCCGCGTGCCTCGTGAGGGGGGGGAGGGGTGGTTTGCGCCTCGTTTCACGAGGAGTCAAGCTCATCAATGTGCATTCCTTCCCTCTTCACAAGTCTTCCCGCTTAGGCCTCCTCGTAAGCCCCATGCGCCCCGCATGTGCCCCTCAGAACAAATATTTGTGCTGTTGTCAATGCAAGCCCTCCAAAGGGGGTGACAAGACCGGCCTGCCCCGATCATGGCTGTGGTACTGAGCCTGAGGGACATCCATCACTTCAGCAACACACACCGCAGCGCCTATGGGGACACCACGAGGGCCCCGATCCTGCACTTCAACACCCTGTTCTGTTGCCTGTTCGGACTGGCCAAGCTCCCAAAGGGTCTGAACCCCGTGAGCCTCGTGTGCACTGTCGCGCAGTTCCTGCGCTCCCTCACCCGCAGCGCCGCCTGGTTCGTCCTCCGGGTCCGGAAGCTGCTCTGGGCGCACGCGCGGCGCCGGGGGTTCCTCCGCGAGGCCGTCCTCGCGCGCCGTGCCCGCCTGAAGCAGGCCCTCGGCCTGTGGGAGGCACAGGCCGCGCAGCGGGACCGCGAGCGCCGAGCCCATAAGGTCCGGCAGCGCTCGCGGAGGCACAACAGAGAGGCGCGGCCGGGGCCCAAGCCAAAGCCCACGCCGCCGGACAAGATGTGGGAGGTCGTGAAGCTGATGCACCAGAACCGGCTGCGGGAGTCGCTGGAGGACGCGCGGATTTGGGTGCGGCACAAGCAGGACCTGAAGGCGGAGCTGCTGGAGCTCTGCCGCCGGTTTGTGGGGCTCTGGGTGCATGGGGCCTGCACCGGGCGCGAGACCATGAGTGTGGGGACGCGGCTCGTGGGGCTGCGGGAGAGGCTGAAGAAGTTCTCCCCGCCGCCCTGCCAGATCTCCTTCAAGTGGGACCTCCTGACGGCGACAGACCTGGAGAGGCTGGAGGTGTCCCCCTCCCCATGCCCCTGCCCGCTTCGAGCCAAGGACCCGGGCCACCGCGTCCCAAAAATTGGGAGAGGAGGGCTGAGCCACTGTTCATCACGTGTGCAACGGCGTAGAGGTGGCCCAACAATTTGGGCCTTGTAGCACACTTCCCACCGATTTGAATCCCAGGCCTGCCATTGGACCCCGGGTCTACGCCATGGCGAGTGGTACTGATCACTGCGTAACTGAAGAGAGCGTTGTTATGCATGTACAGCAACCACACTTGATCCCACGTCCAACTCAGAATCGGTGGGAACCTCATCTGTACGCCAGTCTGATTGCCGGGCAGTCTACCACATTGCACTGCCTCCGCCGAACCCCACCCCTCACATTCCACAAGACGCCACGGAGGAGGCAGGCTGCACTCGTGAGCAGTGGGGCCAACATTCCACACTTGCCCGCCGGGTGCTGCAGGTGAGCCCAGACGCACGGGACTTCCATGCCAGCACACGCAAGGTGACACGGATGAACGACGGTGAAGTTAGGGTGCCTTTCTCTGTCTTGTAGCATAAAAACACTTCGGTGTTGACAAAACAAGGCCAACAGGTGCAGTGATTTGTATGGTAGCACAGTTGTATCATACCAATGATCTCTTGGAACTGCCGAACATTGCTGCATATGCATACCAGGACGTGCATGTGTAGAGCGCTTTGAGACCTGCTTGCGCCCATGCCCCTGCCCGCTTCGAGCCAAGGAGCCGGGCCCCTGCGGAACCCACCGCGTCCCTGCCCGCCGGGTGCTGCAGGTGAGCCCAGACGCATGGGACTTCGTCTGGCTCACTGGCGGGCGCAGCCCCCCCTTGCACTTGCATGGAACGTGGGATGCTACACAAGGAGGTTGCCCATAAGAAGGGGTTGTTCTCTACAGGCTGGCATGGTTGTGTGTGTGGCACACCCGCTGTGTGTGTTGTGGGACCTGCTTGTTGATCGACGTCATTTTGGGCGTGGCTTTAAGGAATGGGCGGGCGGCAAGTCTGACTTTCACAACACGACAACTGCGGATTCCACTTCCTGCTGAAGCCTGTGCATGTACCACAGCGTTCACTTCAGCGCACCCAAGACAAGCCTGGACACCGCTGTCTGTGCCAATGTACTCATAGGTCCGCCGGATCTGCGCGTTTTACGAGGTGCACGGGGGGGGGAGGGGGGGGGGGTTGGCGCACATGAGGCGCCCCGGGGGGGGGGGGGTTAAGGCGCGCGCCATGCCAGCGAAACACCCCATGTACAACAAGGCCCCGCCCTCGCCCCTGCCCCTGGCCTAGAGCCCTGTCCTTCCCGTTGCAGGCCAAAGTTGACAGCCCAGAAGATCAAGAAGACGTTGACAAGCGGGAGAACGAGGGTATCAGACGGCGCTCACGGAGCCCCGGCAGCGGCCTCGGTGGCATTCCCCGGAGGCACAGCAGCGCCCCTGCGCCCCGCAGCAGCAGCCCCGGAAGGCGCATGAGCACCCCCGGAAGCCGCAGGACCACCCCCGAGGGCCCCAGCCGTAGCCCCGGCCATACGGCTCGGCGGCGGCACTTTGGCGACGTCAGGGACACCCCCGAAACCCACGCCGTCCCGGACCACTCGCCGCCCGTCGCCATGGGGCCCCGGGCGAAGACCTGGACCCTCAAAACCCCCTTTATCGATGTCAGCGAGGCGGGGCTCGCCTCGGGAGAGCTCGGATCGGGCCGCCCGGGCGCGCGCGCGCGGTCCCGGTCATACGGGTGCGCGCGGGAGCTCCGGCGGCCGTCATGGGTCGTGGGCGCCGACGACCTCAGCAATGGCAACCCCAAGCAGGCGAGGCAAGAGCGCCCGCGGCAACGCACCCCTTCCCTCGTGCCTGCGACCTTCGGCGCGTGCCCGGCCAATCTGCAAGTCGTGTTCCACGGCATGCCGGACCCCATGCCGGAGGAGCAGCCCCCACCCCCAAACCCCAGCCGGCAGGAGCTCGTGCAGATGATCCCGGGCGCGCGCCCCCGCAGGATCTCGGTGCTGAGTATCCCGAGCACGCGCAGACGCAGCAGCTCAGTGCAGAAGTGCCCCACTGCGGGCGACCCCCCCACCCCAACACGGACGGGATCGGTGCGGCCGCGGCGGAACACCCTGCTCCCGGGAGAGGACCCGCCAACCGGCACGCACCTGACGCCGAGGGCGGAGCCCCAGACCCGCCACCCCAGCTGTAGTGACCGCATGAACTCTGCACAGACGACGCCGGGCGCCCGCGACCGCAGGCCCTCCGTCCAGAAGGTCCCGAGCGCAGGCGACCTCAACGCCTCCGTACAGACGACGCCGGGCGCCCGCGACCGCAGGCCCTCCATCCAGAAGGTCCCGAGCGCAGGCGACCTCAACGCCTCCGTACAGACGACGCCGGGCGCCCGCGACCGCAGGCCCTCCGTCCAGAAGGTCCCGAGCGCAGGCGACCTCAACGCCCTCAGACGGAATGGGTCGATGCGGGGTCGGCTGAGACTTGGGTGCAAGACCCTGGTCATGGAGAAGGCCCCACAGAGCTGTAGCGGTCCGCTGTCCCTCGCATCCAGTCCGCTGTCCATCAGCCCCGAAGCGCAGGAGGACAGGAGGGCAAGCATCGACCTCGCGCCGGACAGTTCCA
Organism: Eutreptiella sp. 'Long Island Sound 2002'; assembly: GCA_964036045.1. Classification (NCBI taxonomy): domain Eukaryota; phylum Euglenozoa; class Euglenophyceae; order Eutreptiales; family Eutreptiaceae; genus Eutreptiella; species Eutreptiella sp. 'Long Island Sound 2002'. Next base: position 15,819,836 of record OZ038380.1, on the reverse strand, counting down.
ACGGCACCATCCCAGCCTTCCCCGCGGCCTCTGGAGCGCACCGGCGCAGCCGCAGCCGCGTCGGGCCCCTCCTTGGCCCCCTCAGCTCTCCGATGTCCTCTGGCTCTTCTTCTCCGGTGCACAGCCCTGAGCTCTCCGGTGCCCGCCGATCCACCCCGGCTTCGCCACCAGCGCGACCGGCCCCGGCCCACGAGCCGCATTCGGGACCCGACCCCTCGACATCCGACGTGTCGCCCCCGTCTTCTGGTCGCAGTTCCGGCTCCGCCGCGGCCTCCGACACCGGGGCCCCGTTGGATGCGCCGTCCGGCGAGACGGTGGCGTGGTTGGCCCCGGGTGCGCAGCCCCGCCACACGGAGCCCGGCGGGGCCCCGTGGGGGGCCAGCGCCGTGCCGCAGCCGAGCCACACCGCCACGCCCCGCAGGTCGCGGCTGCCGCCAGGGCCGCCCCCGCTCAGCGACATTGTCGACGCCTCCGCCGAGGCCTCGGAGGCGAGGCGCGTGCGGAGCCCGGCATCCCCTTCGCCCCTCGGCCTTCCGTCCCCGAGCGGCAGCGATGGCAACGGCCTCCGCCACACGTCCCCCACCTCAGAAGGACCGCCCCCCGTGCCTCGCTCGCAGGCAATGGAATGGATTACCGAGGGCTCCGCAGGGCTGTGCTCGGATTGCGTGGCCGTCTCGGCGTGGGATGCCGACGCCCCGGGGCCGCAGCAGTGCGCGTGCGCACCGCGCCCCGGCGCCATGACCCCTCCGCCGACCGTCGCGCCGGGACCTGACCAATCTTCGGAACCTGCGCATTCCCCCGACCCCTCGCCCTTGCACTCGTCGTCTCCGTCGCCCTCGGGGTCGTCCGCATCCTCCTTCGCCGAGGCCTCATTCAACCCTTCACAAGAACAGGGTCGGGGGCAGTCGAAAAGGCAGTCTCCGCTCGGCGCGCGCGCGCTCCACCGGCCGGGCGGCTGGCTCCTTTCCGGAGAATGGGGGCTGGAGAGGCTGTCGGATGCGGCATCGGGCCAATCTGGCAATGTTCGGGGGTCCGCGGAGGCAGTCGCAGTTCAGGGCGTACGGCAGCCTCGTGACTTGAGCGCGCTCACGCTCTTCCCCAACAAAGCTGCCGCGTTGGGGGGCGGAGAGATCTCCTGCGCCGATCGCTCACTATCGGACGACGAGGAGCACTTCCGCAGCGCCGTCCTGAAGCAGCTGGCGAGCATGACGTTGCCCGCGGTGGCGGGGGACGTCGCGCCGGACCCTGAGCTGCCGCGCGCGCCACACGCCGCGGGCCCTGCCCCTCACATGAACGGCGACGACGGCCGCCCATCCTCCCAGGCCTCTCAAAGCCCCTCCGCAGCGGCACAGCGACCCAGCGCCGCCGTGCCGTGGACGGACTCCCAGCTGCCTCGGGGGGCCCTTCGCCCCTCGCACTCTATTCGTGACGTGTCCGTAGTAGAGGACGGACCCCGCGCCCGCGGGACTGTCCTGGGCCCTGTGTGAAATGCGCCGCACGCGCTCCGCCCAAAGGGAATTCCGGACGCCGAACCCGCGGGAGTTGTGCGACGCCGGACGACGACTGCGGAGGCTGTGTGCCCCCCCTGTGCTCGCCGGTGGTCCCGCGGTCGGCGCGCTTGCGGTGTGTCCCGCCACCCCAAGTCCGATCCCCGTGTCAGCGGTACGGGCGGTCCTGCCAAACGCCTGGGAGCCTCGCGTGCGAAGGACTTCCCCTCCTTCTCCCACCCGAATCGTGAACCCCTGCGGGCCACCCCAGCCCCGTGCCCTGGACCCTGACCCAAAGTGCTGACAGGCATGTGCAGTGCAGAGGGTTTGAGGATGATGGCCCCCCGCCTGAAATGCCGCTCCGTTGACAGCGTTTGTTGTGGCACACACCATTTCCTCTCCACCCTTTTCCCTTTGTCCAGCCCCGCTGAACCGGGGATGACGGACACCTCCCCCCCCCCTTCCTCAGCCTCGCTGGTAGCCCCGCCACCCGCCTGCTCTCAGCTCTGGATCTACACCTTCTTTTTTCACCTGCCCATTTACTTTCACAGGGGGAGAACGTCCCCCCCTCCTCACACCATGGTGCCTGCTCTTCGGACAGTGCATTGGATCAGAGCACTGTCTCATTGGCGTCCTCCGCCAGCACTGAAGTGTCGGTTCCTAGAAAGCGACGACGGCTCCCACCCGAATCGCGACCATCCAACCATATGCAGCTTCGACAACACACTCGGCGCCGACTGGGACAACCACAGTGACTGAGAGCCAAAGGAGTGCCTGATCACAGCGACAGTGGTTCGTAGGACAGACGGTTTGTAGTATGCAGGCACCTCTGATGCCGACTTCTTATTTTATCTTTCAAGTTGCTGTTACGATGTTTGATTGTAGATACGGATGGATTTGGGACGGAGGGATCCGGTGTACTGCATCCGGATTGTTCATGGCATATCCTTTCGGACACCAGAACTGATGCAGTGCGAATGGTGATTGCGCCCCCTCTCGATCCCCCGGCGATCCGGAACCCCCTTGCCCAGCGTCACAGTCCCCTTCACGGTCCTGGGAATGACTGAGTGTGATGCGCGGCCAGCCCCGGCGTGGGAGGGACGCCACGGGGGCAGAAGCGGCGCCTGTGAGCAGCGGGACCGGGGTGCCACTCTCCCCATTTAAGAATGCAGCGAGGGGGGCCCTGGGTGCCCATCGGCCCTTCAACCCCCCGGGCCCTCCCTACGCTGACAGAAGGAGTGTGGCCCTGCGCACTGGAGCACAAGGGCCTGACCCATCGTGTGTTGCTTTGTGCGCAGACGCGCAGGGGACAGAGAAGAGAAGGTCAGAGCCGCGGCCACAGCGGCGGTGGGCGGACAGCAGCCATTCAAGTCCAAAGCCCCCGTGTGCGGTACAGGTCTGCACGCCTTGCCTGCTACGTGGAGCGGAGGCGGGCCGCCATACCCTTGCACAGCTCCCATGCTCCACACGCCCCCATCCCCATCCCAAGTTCCAACCCCCCAACACGCCCAATGACAGGAAGGCCTCGACTCTGACCTGACTCATGGACACGGGTCGATGGCCGCTGACAGCACAGTGCCTGGGCTGAGCTAAATTTTGGAACTGATGGCCATGAAGGTCGCAGGGGGCCGGCGCGGCTGGAGTTAAGGGCGTGGCGGTGCACCTGATCCCAAGGTGCGCCAGCATTCCTCGCCCACCGTCACTCCGTGGGGGTCCATTGGGACTGTCCATGGTCCGCTCCCAACTGGACAGCCAGGCAGTCCCGGTGTTGGGCAGGAAAGGATTTGTGGGGCCCTCTTCCGACCCAACCTAACAACCCCCCACAAGCGGCAGTCTCGATCCCCACATCCTCGGCTCAGCCAGTGGCGGGCTCCGTGCGCGTTTGCTGAATCTGCGCGTCGTCCGTATTCACTGCATGGCATTCTGACGCAACCCCCTCCCCCGCCCCGGACGGTCTTCCACCGGAGGTTTGGAACTGATGCCTCAACTCCTGCACTGCCCCATCCAGGTAGCACCACCCCCGGGGAAGGGTGTCCGTTGTCGCATGTCTGGTGGAGGCCCACGTCGGTCCAACTCAGTACTATTAGGAGAAGGAGGAGGATCGGTGACCACCTGACCTGGCAAGGGTTACGAGATACGTGGCTCAGCTAGACCTCCATGCTCCGCCTCAAACACATACTGCTTGGGTATGCAGATGCACACAAGTCCAGTAACTTGTTGTGTGACGCCCTCGGTGTAAAACCCAGTGCCTGTGCTACGCAAGCCTTAGAGATCGTGGGGTATTGACTTCTGCCTGGGTGTAAGGCACCTCCCTAACACTGGGGAGATTTGACCACCAAGATCATTGATGCTGATGTGGTGACCTCCTCGGTTTGGTTCTGCGCGCTTAACACTCCAGGCACCCATGTTTTGTTGTGTGTGCTGGTTTGGACGTACTCCTTTGAGCGGTGCCCTTTTTGGATTTCAACCACTAGGTTCTCCGACTCGTGTTGTGCTATTTTCCGTCTTTTGTGTCCCCACCACCCATTTTCGACCCTACTGTGCCCCATGTGTTCCTTTGCCAGTTTGTGTTCGCCCCTTTCTGTCAGACTGGTTTCTATTCCCTCTGTTGCCTGCACTAATGCCCTCTGATGCTCACCTCAGCAATCAATGGCAGGTATGGACAGACCTATCATCTGCCGACAGATTGCATCACTACCCCATGCCCAGGAAGACACCAGGGACATTCCCAAACATGCAGCGGTTCAGAGGAAAACGCTATACCTCCAAGTCCCTGAAGCTGGGTGACGTCCTCTACCCAGGTCCATACTGACCATTTATCTATTACAGGCCCATGTCCCGTTTTTTTTTATTGTGCACATCACATTGCTTTTTGTTCGTTGTGGTTGCTTATGTGGGGGGAAAGGGGGTTTTCTGTGAACCTTACTGGACAACCACCCCGGACTGGTACCCCCCCCCCTGTCCAGGAACCACCTTGCGCAAGGACCAACCCCTGGTTCTGCGGTTGAATTCTCGCATCACTTTTTTACCAGGGTGGTGGGTTTTTCATGTTTCTGGTGGATGTAGGACAGCTATTCAGGTGTGTAGGACATCATTTAATGTGTGTTACTATGGGTCCCCCCATCAGGGGGGACCCTATCAGTCACTCACAGGCGCACATACCCCTTAAACCCCTCCCCCCTGCTCTGACCCCTTCCCCGAAGCAACCAGGATGGTGTATCACAGGAAGAAGGGTTTCACGTCTCAGCCAGTTGAACAATAGATCATCCCATGCACGTTGGAAGGCACACTACAGCCCAGTCAGCTGAGATTCACTCCTTTGGTGTTCATTTGTCAACGTGGTTAACTGTGGGAAAGGAGAGGGCACGCATGTCCTGGCGCAACGCGCCGGAAAATTTTTTTTCCGCGGTACGGGGTTGCCCACGGCCGTGCGCAAGAACCGACCCCTGGTTCCGCGGTCAAACATTGCCGGTTCCTGGACACGGGGGGGGGGGGGTAGTACAGTTGGTGGGTGGTTTTTCTTTGCAGCTTAGCCTCCTGCATGATTGCACAGGTTGTCACTACTGTGCATTCTCTAGGTTGTTTGCTGTCCCCCGAAAGGGGAAACCAGCTTACAGCCACCACCCTGGTATTAATAATGACATGGTGATGATTCCACAAACACATCACATCCTTGTGCAAACTTCTCAGCCAAAATAATGTACCCCAAGATTAGCACCTCATCAATTCCAACTTAATACAGGGACAACCGGGGGGGGGGGGGGGTGGCGGTTGTAAGAAAAAAAATCGATTTTCTAAGTGATGCAATGGGGTCATGTATCTTCAGAAATAGGCAGATGCATAGCAAGGGGTTTGGCCTCTAACCCCGCCCCCCATACAGAAACATGTTGGACCCCCCCAATATGTACTCACAGGCAGCCCGAACTTCAAGCCACCACGATACATAGGGCTCTCGGGCTCTCGATATGAATGAATGTTTATAGGCTACTGGCCGGGAGGTGCTGTACAAACGCGACCATAAGTTTATTGCGAGACTTTGGTTTTGGTTCGACCCCCACAGGCAAGCATGCATGTACTGCCTCACCATGCAGTGTACTGCCAGTGCCCCTGTCTGGGCTAACAATAGACACGCCCCGCCCATGGGTGGGTGGGTGGGAACATACAGACTAGTCCCGTCCGACCCGTGGGTGGGTGGGTGGGTGGGTGGGTGGGATTAAACACAGAAAAACTCGAAGCAGGAGTCAAAACATACTGCTGGAGTTGTCAAGTGCGCCCTTCCGAGCACAGCGCCACATTCTTCTACTCAAAGCCCATCAAGTCTCCTATTTGTGTGACATGCCGGGCAGGGTTTGGTTTTTTTTGCTCCAAGGGTAGGGTATGGCTTCAATCAGCGTTCTCCCTAGCACGGTGTCAAGCTTGTGCCCATGTAGTGTCATATCTTCCCCGCACAGAACGGTTTTTTTTTTTTGCACACTGTACATAACTTGCAGTTCCCCTTTGGTCATGTTTTGGTGGACTCCTTGAGCTGGATTTGCGCTGGTTTGTCCAGCGGAGAACCAGCGGAGAACGAAGAAGGCTTCAATGCAAATGTGGCCCGTTGGCTGTGCACACGCATGTCAAGCAAACACTGTTTCGAACCGTATGAATTAATTTGGGTTGTTGGTCTATGTTGGATATAAGGGGGGCACTGGGGTTGGGGGTTTTGATTTGAATGCATGAATTTAATTGCAAATATCCTGCAACAATTTTTGTTTTGATTAACCGCGGAAGAAAGCCGGAAAAATGTTATATTATATTCCCAGTAAAAACCCCCCCCGGCCCGCCCCCTTCATATGTTTTGCAGTGTGCAAGTAAATGGCGCAGTGCTCTGTTTCCTCTATCTACGCCTTCTACTTCTCTTCCTCTCTTCCCTCGTCCAGCTTCGCTCTTCCTCACAACCGACCCTGTCCTTCTCCCAACCGCCTCCAATCGCTGTGTCACACTGTACCCCAAGCTTCAAAAGGTGTGTACATGGCGTGCATCCCACCCATCAAAGTGCGTAACACATGGGTCCGACACCCTCCTTCTGCCATCTCCACCGTCCCATGCGGCGCTCCCCCACGACTCAATCCAGCATTTGTCGTTGAAGCCACGTACCAGTGCGTCAGTGGCCCAAGATGTCCCCGACTGGCACCTCGTGTATCAAAGCGTGCATCCCGGCTTCAGTGCTCCTCGTGTGTTTTCCCACTCCCAACCCCATGTTCGCAAAAGGATCTCCGACCGCTGTCTGGGGACCATCAGGATTTCGCCACTACTTAGAGCCACCAGGCGTAGCGCTCATCCAAGTGCATATGCAGAGGTCGGATGATATAGGTGGCGGGACAGAGTCCCCTTGTCAGAGCGAGGAGCGGCTTTGGGGGGGAGGGGGGCAAGTACTATTGAGGGGGCGCCTTAAGCGCAGTGTGCGCGCAGTGCAACTATTTGGGTGTCTGGTTGTACTAGAGACCCATGTTTGAGATACTAGGGGCATCATTGTTGCCCCGTTGCGTAGGTTTTGATGCTTTTTCCACATTGGGGGTATGGCATTTTTGTATTTTCACCCAATTTCACCCATTTCCACCCTTTTTCACACTTTTTTGCTCATCTCCACCACATCCACTCTTTTCTAGGAGGGAGCGTTAGGCGCGCGCAGGGCATGTTTTTTGGCTATTTCCGATCCCTACCCCTATGGGATCCCTCAGAAGGCGGCGGTTGATGCCTACTCTGCCGAGGAGTTTTGGCTAAAGTATGGGCATGATGAGATACTTCCACGCAAACATTTGTTCCGCTTCTTTTTCTTCCTTAAGCACACTCCACCTCATAGGTTCCTAAATATTCCTAAATACGCCAGGTGCGTATATAAAGTTACAGTTGCCATTGATAGTCTTGGTAACATCGTTTGGATTTGTCCGTTGGTCCCCGGGACATCGGCGGATATTCTCATTTGGGATGGCGAAGGGGCCGAAAAGGAGCAAGGGGCATTATATGGATTTGGAGATTGGCTCCATGGATGGTGCAACAAGGGGTACCTCCATGTGGCATGGCCATTTATCAGTCGAAGACGTTGACCGAGCGACAAAAGGAGTACAATGATGTTCATGGTTTCCATAGGGCACGCATTGAGCACTTGTTTGCATGTGGTACTGGGGCATCGTAAGGAACATATGGAGGGGATCCGGTACGGAGTTGCATGAGTACGTGTGTGTACTCTTGCATTTGCAGCAATTTTTGATTCGAAGACAGGTACAGTACCCTCCATATGGTATGTGGGAACACGTACCTGCACATGTATGGACCGCACCTACACAGGAGGACAATGATGATGAGGTTGTTGTGGGTGATGATGGGGGTGTATGTGCCCTTTGTTGCACCAAGTCTGACCCTCAAAAGATGTCCATGTGTGACAAGTGTGAACTGCAATATTGTGCGGATTGCATTGACGCACACACATATGACAATGTGACATTTCTTTAATTCTGCAATTGTGTCATGTTGTGCACACAAGTTGCATTTTCTCAATTTGTACTTGGTTGACAATGGAACAAAAAGACAGTTGTGTGTTGTTGAGGGTGGCGACCAATGCGCTGTTCATGGCTTTTCCGGTTGTGCATGATGTGTGTTATGTGAAGGGAAGGTAGTTTGCAAATTTCTTGAGCTGGGGAAGTTTGGGTCACCTAGTTCTACGGGTGTTTCCAAGGGCTGTGCCTGGGGGCTCTTCGGGGGAGAACATAGTCTAAAAGTAGCGCGCAGTGCGCGCGCAGTGCAAGGATTCCCCATGAGTCGGGCATGGTACGGAACTGATTCCTGATAAAACGCAGGTCTCAAGCATACACTATTCGCATGCCCCCCCCCCCCCCGCCCACCCAGCCTGCCTGCCGAGGGGACTCGAACCCCCGTCTTCAGGGCAGCAGCCGGCTGCACAGCCGCTGCGGTACACGGCCCAAAAACCTGCTTTATGCCTCCTAGATCTTAGGAATGCTTTGTCTGGACTGAACGTACGCATCAGAGGCTGGCCCCCGGCCCCCTCACAACCACCTTTTGTCGTCACAGTCTGAGTTTCCATATGAAAGAACAAGAGCCTTACACACACACACACACTTCTGACCTCCGCTCCGTGAGTGCTGTAGGACGCAAAGACAGGTTGGCCGATTGAGTGCCAGCATACTGCAAGCCTGTCCAGCCGCCTGTGGACCTCAACCCCCTGTATCGTGACATGCAGGCTAGAGGTTTTGGCCGACAAAATACGGCCAGAAGAGGGTAACTAGGCAAACATAAGTGCAACCTGTACATACGCTGACGTGCTCGTGGACCCATCGTATCAATGGAACTGCCGAACATTGCTGCATATGCATACCAGGACGTGCATGTGTGGAGCGCTTTGTTGACCTGCTTGCGGCCCGCCCACCCTCACCAACCCATCTAGTGACCAACATCATGGTGAAACTACCTCTGGTGCTTTCAGCACCAGCACTCACCCTGTGCAGCTGACCACCTGTACCGTCTGCACTGATCCATGATCCAGGACACTCTGAGAGCTTCCTCGGACGTGAGGTTCGCCAGATCTCACCAAAAAAGCATCCAATCCCTTGGATCTCCCCAAAGAGAGAAGTCTGTGTCGAGTGCCTCCACTGAACCACGCGAGCTGCATGTCGTCTGACACCTCCTCGCATCCCATCACCTCATCCAACCACCAACCCATCCCTGCAGGGTCTTCCTATGAAGTCCCCTTGTCCCACCTGCCTGCAAACCCTGACCCCCTGGTCTACCCCCTGTCCATCAGACACGAGACGGTACACGTCCCTCCCACTGGTTGGGTACGGCAGTGTATTGAGCTGCGACACATGTCCCACGGTTGGATCCAGGAGCCCTCCCCCTTGCACGTCACCATGCTGCATAGCATGACGCAGGAATCTCAGGTGCCCTGGCAGTCGGGGTCCTTTGTCTTGCAACAGGGCTGACCTGCACCACCTGATAGCCCAGCTCCAAGGTTGGTTTGTGTCCAAGACAATGTTCCAAAGGGTGCCTACGGCTCCCACCACGGCGGCCAAGCCGGCAGCCCAGGTGGATCCGATAAAGGCAAAAGAGGTGAAGTGGGGGGCCCATCAAGACGTATTGCTGCAGGAGCTGGCAGACATGGCGGCCGGGGGTGGGGTGATAGTGTACACCGATGGCTCGGCCAAGCGGGTGCGTGGCTGGATTCAAGCAGGGTTTGGGGTGTGGTTCGGGGATGCCCATCCCCGCAATTTTCATCGCATGTTCCAGCACACGAACGGCAAAGCGTCAGTCGGGGAGACCTGCGGGGAGTGCTGTGGGCACTGCTGGTGAGGGCGACACGGGAGAGGTTGGTGCTGGTGCTGGATTCAGAGTATGTTTTTAAAGCGATCATTAAGTGGTCCACGAAGTGGCGCCGGCATGGGTGGCGCACTTCATCAGGGGAGGTGGGACCTCGAGACCTCTGGGAGCAGATTTTGTGGCTCTGGGTGAAATGGTCCAGTTGCGGTGGGTACCGTCGCATCTCAAAGTGCCGGGAAATGACGGTGCAGATGAGTTGGCAATGCAGGGCAGGCTCCTGCATCCCAATAACCTGTTGCCGCTGTCAAAGCGCGGTCGAGTGTTGGAGTGGGACAAATTAGGGCTAGTCCCTATGCCCACACCAGAGGCGTCGGACATGGGCTCCGGTGCGGACTCAGGAGGGGAGTTAGAGGTGGGGCGGGAGGCCTGCCCGTCAGATGGGGTGGCATACAGTACAGACGTCACTGAGACACGTCTGCGCATGCACCTGGACTATGACAGTGAGGAGTTTAGTACAGATGTCAGTGATTCTCGAAGAAAGCGGTTCGGGGGGGGGGAGGCCCGGTGCCAGGGCAGGGGAGGATAATCAAGAGTAGTCCTGATGTTCCATTAGTGGCATATGGAGTGCTGACTTGTGGAATTCTAAGTATGGTCGCATGTTTACAAGGTAACTGTTGCTGCAGATATGCTGGGATACTTACCCTCCCCCCCCCTTTGCAATCTCCCACCCCTTGCAATCCCCCCCCCCCCCCCGGGAGACCGTCACTTTCATAGTTTTCTAGTTAACATCTATTGCGCTGGTTTGTGTTGCCCACCTGCCTTACACATGGCCTTGCATTGCTTTCCCACTTCTTCAAACTTCTGTGTTTGTTCTGTGATATTCTCTCTCCAAAGGCGTTGTATGGGTATGTTGTCTTGCTATTTCAGACCCAAGATGTTTTCTCCCAGTGACCGTGTACAGTACCAGCCCATGCCTGTCATGCAAACTGAAGATGTGCAACAGTTCAAAGTGTGTTATTCTGGTGCCCAGAAGTTCTTTACCTTTCCTTTGGATCCCCAATAACATTTGTGTTGGATGAATCACATTGGCACCGCATCAACGCAAAAGTCGCTTCACCGGGTGTTCTCTTTGCTTGCATCAGTGGAGGGTACCAAAGTTTCCTTTGAAATAACCTTGCAATCCACCCCCCCCCCCAGGAGACCGTCACTTGGCGACTCTGCGATCCACACTCGGGGTTGGTTCCGTCAATTTCTGGTCATTCACCGTTGCTTGGACAAGGGGGGGGGGGGGGGAATGTTTCAGAGCCATTCGGGAACCGGGGGGGTGGGGCTCTGGTGATGGGCCAAGGAGCCTAGTCAAAGCACAAGGGCATGCCAATGCTCCGAAATCAGTGGCGCGTTTGTGGCAGTGGTCTACCCAGACATGCAGGTACCCAAACATGCAGGTACTATGGTTTCATTGCCAAACCGTCCCTGAAGTAGGTGGACGTGCTGCTGCTGCTGCTGCTGCTGCTGCTGCTGCTCATAGCTTGCTTACTGCCTGACCTGAGTTGTGAGCATGCATGGCCGGGTGCAGTTGAGTGACCGTTGATGGGCCTCAGTGTGGGTCATTGATAGGGGCTGCCTGCCCTCTCCCTCTTAACAGGGCGTGGCCATCGCGCACCGCAGCCGCGGGACACACCTGCATTCAGCAAACCAGGGGCTGACGACTGGAGGAGGAGAACGGCCGGGAGTCACGGCGTCAGGGTCGTTGAAAATGAGGGCGGGGAGGGCGCAAACTTTCTGGCACCCTTGTGCAATGACCGCCCCCTGGTCCAACGGTGGAACATGACTGCCAGACAAACTTGTGTCGTCATCTGTTGTACAAATGTTCTTTGATCTCCGGACTGACTCCCCACAGTCCCTCGCACTACACGAGGTGGATGGTGGTCGCTGAGGGGGGCGCTCCCTGTTCTGGTGACACGGATGAGTCGTGTAATGTACTGCAGGTCTCCCCCGCCCCCCTGCGCAATGACCGGGTGTCAGGGACCCACCACAGCGGTGCCTACCGGTACATGGCCCCTTACCTATATTATCTACCGGTAATATTGCCTGCAGAGTTGCTGGCTCTCGGCACATTTGCCTCTTACGCCGCTCCCCCTTGCGCACGCATGGCCCTGTCGAAGCACGTCGACAGCATGTGACGGGCATTCCTTTGGGACTGCCAGTGTTGTGGTCCCCGAATGTACCGTCACAAGACCGGGGGGGCCATCGTGTGTTGGAAGACCAGGCTGCACACCGCATACCATCTGCTGCTGCCCATCACAGTTGTCTTTTGGAGTGCAGGCCTTTGTGGTGGGTGTTGATGTGAGTGGGTCTGCCGGCGGATGGTGCCGGACCCAACACGCACTCATTCAGGTCCACGTGCCTTGTCTGGGCACGGGGAAGCCCGTTTTACCGTCGTTTTCTGGGAGTCGGGCCGTGGAGGGGGGGGGGGGGGGCTCAGAGGCCTGTCCCAACGTGCCCAGCACCAACAAGGCGGCCGGCCGGCACCAAAACACCGCGCCAAGCACAAAAACGGCAAGCCCACCACAACACGCGCAGCACCAGAACAACACCACCAGCACCACAGGGGCACAGCACCAAAAAAAAGCGCAACCCTGTGGCATGTGAGCTGAAGGGGGCGGTGCCAATGCTCCGTCTGAGCCTCAAAGCTTGCTTCAATTTCTACTCCCGGATCTTGGTTTCAGGGCCAATCGGGCTTGGGGTGTCTTTCTCCCCCTCCTGCTGAACGGGATGACGGGGGTAACGGGCCATCCAGCCCCTGGGTCATGCTCCGTAGCATGGTTTCCTTCCTTCCTTCCTTACCCCCCCCCCCCCCCAGGGGCAAGCGCCCTGTCAACAGAGGCACCCACAAAAGGCAAAAAGTCTGACAACAGCCGGGGCCAAGAGCAGGTGGGTCAGGTTAGTACATATGGAGTGCGGGGTAGTGGCCTTCACGCAAACCCGGTCTGGCCCCCTCCCCCTGCCAGATCGCAATGAATGGGGGGGGGGGGGTAAGGAAGGAAGAAAGGAAGGAAACCATACTACGGAGCATGACCCAGGGGCTGGATGGCCCGCAATGATTGTACGTTGTCACGGTGTGCCTCGCAACAGTCAGCACGTCGCTGTTTTTGACGTGCGTCCTTGCTGCTGTGATTTGCCACACTACACAGTTTTTACACCTGCAAATTTTATCACACAAGGGGCCGAACAGTCAACCTCTAAGGCCGAAGGAGTGCCGAGGACGACACGCAACGCCGCCTGTGTTTGAGGTTCAGATGACACCGTCCTATAATATACATGTATGGCCTTGGTCTGTAGCTATGAGTGACTCTTCTAATTTGGTGCGAGGCACACTGTACATAGTGTTTTGCAGCTTTATTGTGAAGAACACACATTGGACTAAGGCCTGGAAGTGCCTATGGCGGGGGCATTCAGTCAATCAGAACCGACCATTGTTCTCTCCAGATCGCAATTTCTTTTGGTTGTTCAGCCCAAAGGGAATTCCGGACGCCGAACCCGCGGGAGTTGTGCGACGCCGGACGACGACTGCGGAGGCTGTGTGCCCCCCCTGTGCTCGCAAGGGGTCCGGTGGTCCCGCGGTCGGCGCGCTTGCGGTGTGTCCCGCCACCCCAAGTCGGATCCCCGTGTCAGCGGTACGTTTGTCCAGCCTCCTCACACCACGGTGGGGGCTCTGCTGCCTGGTTCACAGTTGTATGGCCTGCATTGCATGTCGTTCATTGCGGTGTGAATGAAGCAAACTAATTGCCCACAGAATTTCTAAGTTCCTCACACGCTGGCGGGTACTGACCAAGGGTTGGGGGCGGGTGCGATACGGCAGGTCAGCTGCTGCCAGCAGGCAAGCCCCGACACGGCCCGCTGTCGCCAACCATACTCCTCTGAGAGCCTGTGCTGCCCTCCCCCCCCCCCCCCTCCTCCTCTCACACGCTTGGGGGGGGGGGGCGGGGGAGAACGCAAGGGGCCGGGGGGCAGCATGAGCGCCGCACAACACGCTGCAGACATGTGCAAGCTTGGTCAAGCAGCACCGCAGGCAAAACGCCTGGACACGCATGCACCCGCCGGTGCGGTCCGGGACGCACGCACCGCGTGGGACCTTCGTTTTTTCTATACACGCTACTCTTTGACCCGGGCTGTCGCTCGAGAGCTTGATTGGGACCCGGGTATGCCAGAACCACAAAAACCACAAGCAAACCCCCGGGGCATGCCCTGCCCTGAGCGCTGGGTAGCGCTGGGTGATCTGGATCCCTCAGCCCTCCACATAAGCGCCCACACACACCCTAACCTCAGAGCACACACCACATAACCACACCTTTTCCAAGGGGTTCTTGCCCAGGCGAGGGCGAAGGCGCCGGCAGCCACATTTAAGCTGGGCGACCACGTCCCCAGGACCAGTCAACCAGCCCTAAGCAATGGGCTTCCAGTCAGTGCGCACTAACCCACAGACCCATACAGGCTTTCCTGTATGAGACGTTGTTTCCCCTCGCCTCAGAACACACATGCATAACCTGAAGCCGCTGAGTAGGTCGGTGAGAAGGCACGAATGCTGCACCAAGGTCAGGAGGTTGTAATACAGTGTGAAGCGGGCGACAGCAGCCCCAAACAGAAGGACCATGAGCCGGGCTGACCGGCGGTGTCGTCACTTGGTTTGTTGCAGCGTTTCTGTGGACCAGCTGGTTGTGCCCAGTTTGCTGCAGGGGGTGGGGCATTTACCTTCCCAGCGACTGCGTGTTGCTGGCTGATGCACACCGTTGTCGGCAGCTATTCCCAGGCCGATGCAGTGAAAACGTAAATGCCCGTCCAGCCACCCGTCGATTAGGAAAAAACACTGTTTCTTTGTTTTTTCCTCGTTTTCCCCCCTTTTTGTGTGTTTTTCGATGTTTTTTGGTGTTTTTTCACTGTTTTTTGGGTTTTGCAATCCACTTTTGGTTTGAAAGTTTGAAATATGCAACTCCTACATTTTTCACACATCTGTTATATTTTACAGGAATCACCTCGAAGAGAGGTTGTTAGATCAAGCGCAGGCGCGGGCGTCGTATACCCCCCTTTTGGGGGGTCATTCGCGTAGCATACCCCAAGGCATGATATTTGATGTCCAACCCTTTGTAAAATCATTCTTTTGCCCAATAAGACAATCCCCCAATGGATTTTTGATTCTGAGGCCTCTATCCCGTGAAACTGGATATCATTTTTTGAGGGGGGGGGGGGTCAAAAGTTTTCGCTTCAAAGGCTCCAAGCAGTGGGGAGGCACATCAAACCGCGGTCAAATGGTAATGCAGCCGGCCGCAAACTTTTTTGGTTGGCAGTTCGAATCCTGGTCGTTTGACTGTCGCCGCTGCGCCGCCACCATCTTCGCCCGACCGGGGTTCGAACCACCGACCAAAAAGTTTGCGGCCGGCTGCATTACCGTTTGGCCACTGCTTGCCTTGATAGCAGCAGTCCTCCCCACTGCTGGGAACCGGGTTTGCCACTGACTGTCTGACCGACTGCTAGCCTGGCTAATTGACTGATTGGCTGACTGTCAGCCTCTCTTCGAGGTGTACTGCCGAAGGCAATAGAAATTGTCGTACCAGTCAGCAATCGTAACTAGTTGCCGTGGGTGTTTACTTATCCAAGTTCCAGTATGTACGAATGGATAATTAGAAAAAATAGGCCCTTCTTAGTCATCCTTGATCCCTGTCCTTGACAGGGGAAGAAGCTATGGTATGTTCAGAGAGTGTACTTAGATCCCGAGATTGACTGGTACTGCTGCAGAACTATTGCAGAACTATTGCAGCTTCGTCAAAAAAAGAAACAAAGAAAAAATATGCCCAATGGACTCAATAGATACGAGATGGACGCTTAGTGATTACCTCATTGCCACGTGATCAGCTCTTGTTGTGGGGTATTTTGTAGCTCCACTCCATTTCGGAAAACCCATCAAAAGTCCATCACCAAAGACACGGGCAGTAGACACGGTAGAAGGCATGTTGAACCATGTGTGACTCACTGTAATCACAGCTGTAGTACAGTCCACTTGAGAATTGACCATTGTCAGTTCGGTTATAAGCCCGAAGAGGGCTCCGTGCATAATATCATGCCTGTAATGATATAGAGTGCGTATGGCATACACAATCTATTATTATGCACAACAACAAACAGATCAAGGCGCTACGATGTTAGGTTGCAGTATTAGCGCTGACTGCTGACTGTGATGACTGACTCTGCGACGGCTGATCTTGGTCGTCTGTGCTGACCTGCGTGCCTGACTACTCGCCCCTCCTAAGACAGCACACAGGTCTCTGAGGGATGTCTGATAAAACAAACTTGTCGGCACACAAGGGCTGCACACACATGCAAACTACAAAAAAAATAAAACTCGGGCCAGATTGCTGCACACATGCAGGGGAGGCACACTCCAGTAACTCAGAGATGCACACCACGCATGTGGCCTGACACAGCTGGCAACAACGATTTTAAGTTTGAATACAACTGATCACCTGAAACCAACCTGTGGGGTCGGATGCAACAGTGCACATTGCAGGCTCACGGGCTGGCCAGCTGACTCGGATACAACGGTCCCTCAGGCCGGCTCTCGGTCACTGCCACCACGGATTCATCTGCCTGTCACTAGTTCGCGCCACCAAACAGTGCCATTAGTGAAACAGGCTTACTGCCAAAACCCACTTACCAACACATGCACGCACACAGAACACAGGACACTGCTCACTAAGGGCGCGTGCCACACTGCCAGTGATGCGCAAAAAACACAGTCCCAAAGAGGAAAAAGGAACCACAGTTAACCACCTTTATCCAAAGCGCAGCGCAAAGGTGAGGGCTTCGGCGACGAAGGTCCTCCAGGACCAAGGCGCGCGTTGCCCATGATGAGCGCGTCCTCCAAGACCAGGGTGCACGTTGATGATGCCGATTTGCGCGCGGCGAAGGTGACCAGACCGAACACTTGTAGCACTGGTCCACAGACCTAGCGCGGCGCAAGGATGAGGGCTTCGATGACGAAGGTCAAAGCGCTGGTTCCCCAAGACCAGGAGTTGTTGAGCCTCTTTGGCGCATTCTCCAAGACCAGGAGTTGTTGAGCCTCTTCAGCGCATTCTCCAAGACCAACACGCGGGTGGCTGACGATTTGCGCGCCATGAAAACGACTTGCGCGCGGCGATTAGGGCTCTGTGTTGATAAACCAGACATCGCACTCGTAGCACTGGTCCACAGACCTAGCGCGAGCTGCACACACGCTTCGGCAGTAGAGTAAAGCTGACGGCGGAAGACCAGACCAGGCTTTGAGTGATGACCGCTGTCACTTGACTCGGTGCGACTGTCATACCCAGATTTGCGTAGTGGCAGAACTTTCTTGGCTGGCGGCGACACTTGGGGCCTTGATGCCTTTGGCGGCGGCGCATGACGTGTTGATCCCTTCGGTGGCGACACTTGAGGTGTTGATCCCTTCGGCAGCGATGCCTTGGTTGTCAACAAGGAGTCAAACATACAGTGCACGGAGCTCTCAACGATGGCGTAGCCACAAAGCGGAACCGAACTTGTGATCAGCTCTTGTTGTGGGGTATTTTGTAGCTCCACTCCATTTCGGAAAACCCATCAAAAGTCCATCACCAAAGACACGGGCAGTAGACACGGTAGAAGGCATGTTGAACCATGTGTGACTCACTGTAATCACAGCTGTAGTACAGTCCACTTGAGAATTGACCATTGTCAGTTCGGTTATAAGCCCGAAGAGGGCTCCGTGCATAATATCATGCCTGTAATGATATAGAGTGTGTATGGCATACACAATCTATTATTATGCACAACAACAAACAGATCAAGGCGCTACGATGTTAGGTTGCAGTATTAGCGCTGACTGCTGACTGTGATGACTGACTCTGCGACGGCTGATCTTGGTCGTCTGTGCTGACCTGCGTGCCTGACTACTCGCCCCTCCTAAGACAGCACACAGGTCTCTGAGGGATGTCTGATAAAACAAACTTGTCGGCACACAAGGGCTGCACACACATGCAAACTACAAAAAAAATAAAACTCGGGCCAGATTGCTGCACACATGCAGGGGAGGCACACTCCAGTAACTCAGAGATGCACACCACGCATGTGGCCTGACACAGCTGGCAACAACGATTTTAAGTTTGAATACAACTGATCACCTGAAACCAACCTGTGGGGTCGGATGCAACACTGCACATTGCAGGCTCACGGGCTGGCCAGCTGACTCGGATACAACGGTCCCTCAGGCCGGCTCTCGGTCACTGCCACCACGGATTCATCTGCCTGTCACTAGTTCGCGCCACCAAACAGTGCCATTAGTGAAACAGGCTTACTGCCAAAACCCACTTACCAACACATGCACGCACACAGAACACAGGACACTGCTCACTAAGGGCGCGTGCCACACTGCCAGTGATGCGCAAAAAACACAGTCCCAAAGAGGAAAAAGGAACCACAGTTAACCACCTTTATCCAAAGCGCAGCGCGAAGGTGAGGGCTTCGGCGACGAAGGTCCTCCAGGACCAAGGCGCGCGTTGCCCATGATGAGCGCGTCCTCCAAGACCAGGGTGCACGTTGATGATGCCGATTTGCGCGCGGCGAAGGTGACCAGACCGAACACTTGTAGCACTGGTCCACAGACCTAGCGCGGCGCAAGGATGAGGGCTTCGATGATGAAGGTCAAAGCGCTGGTTCCCCAAGACCAGGAGTTGTTGAGCCTCTTTGGCGCATTCTCCAAGACCAGGAGTTGTTGAGCCTCTTCAGCGCATTCTCCAAGACCAACACGCGGGTGGCTGACGATTTGCGCGCCATGAAAACGACTTGCGCGCGGCGATTAGGGCTCTGCGTTGATAAACCAGACATCGCACTCGTAGCACTGGTCCACAGACCTAGCGCGAGCTGCACACACGCTTCGGCAGTAGAGTAAAGCTGACGGCGGAAGACCAGACCAGGCTTTGAGTGATGACCGCTGTCACTTGACTCGGTGCGACTGTCATACCCAGATTTGCGTAGTGGCAGAACTTTCTTGGCTGGCGGCGACACTTGGGGCCTTGATGCCTTTGGCGGCGGCGCATGACGTGTTGATCCCTTCGGTGGCGACGCTTGAGGTGTTGATCCCTTCGGCAGCGATGCCTTGGTTGTCAACAAGGAGTCAAACATACAGTGCACGGAGCTCTCAACGATGGCGTAGCCACAAAGCGGAACCGAACTTGTGATCAGCTCTTGTTGTGGGGTATTTTGTAGCTCCACTCCATTTCGGAAAACCCATCAAAAGTCCATCACCAAAGACACGGGCAGTAGACACGGTAGAAGGCATGTTGAACCATGTGTGACTCACTGTAATCACAGCTGTAGTACAGTCCACTTGAGAATTGACCATTGTCAGTTCGGTTATAAGCCCGAAGAGGGCTCCGTGCATAATATCATGCCTGTAATGATATAGAGTGTGTATGGCATACACAATCTATTATTATGCACAACAACAAACAGATCAAGGCGCTACGATGTTAGGTTGCAGTATTAGCGCTGACTGCTGACTGTGATGACTGACTCTGCGACGGCTGATCTTGGTCGTCTGTGCTGACCTGCGTGCCTGACTACTCGCCCCTCCTAAGACAGCACACAGGTCTCTGAGGGATGTCTGATAAAACAAACTTGTCGGCACACAAGGGCTGCACACACATGCAAACTACAAAAAAAATAAAACTCGGGCCAGATTGCTGCACACATGCAGGGGAGGCACACTCCAGTAACTCAGAGATGCACACCACGCATGTGGCCTGACACAGCTGGCAACAACGATTTTAAGTTTGAATACAACTGATCACCTGAAACCAACCTGTGGGGTCGGATGCAACACTGCACATTGCAGGCTCACGGGCTGGCCAGCTGACTCGGATACAACGGTCCCTCAGGCCGGCTCTCGGTCACTGCCACCACGGATTCATCTGCCTGTCACTAGTTCGCGCCACCAAACAGTGCCATTAGTGAAACAGGCTTACTGCCAAAACCCACTTACCAACACATGCACGCACACAGAACACAGGACACTGCTCACTAAGGGCGCGTGCCACACTGCCAGTGATGCGCAAAAAACACAGTCCCAAAGAGGAAAAAGGAACCACAGTTAACCACCTTTATCCAAAGCGCAGCGCGAAGGTGAGGGCTTCGGCGACGAAGGTCCTCCAGGACCAAGGCGCGCGTTGCCCATGATGAGCGCGTCCTCCAAGACCAGGGTGCACGTTGATGATGCCGATTTGCGCGCGGCGAAGGTGACCAGACCGAACACTTGTAGCACTGGTCCACAGACCTAGCGCGGCGCAAGGATGAGGGCTTCGATGATGAAGGTCAAAGCGCTGGTTCCCCAAGACCAGGAGTTGTTGAGCCTCTTTGGCGCATTCTCCAAGACCAGGAGTTGTTGAGCCTCTTCAGCGCATTCTCCAAGACCAACACGCGGGTGGCTGACGATTTGCGCGCCATGAAAACGACTTGCGCGCGGCGATTAGGGCTCTGCGTTGATAAACCAGACATCGCACTCGTAGCACTGGTCCACAGACCTAGCGCGAGCTGCACACACGCTTCGGCAGTAGAGTAAAGCTGACGGCGGAAGACCAGACCAGGCTTTGAGTGATGACCGCTGTCACTTGACTCGGTGCGACTGTCATACCCAGATTTGCGTAGTGGCAGAACTTTCTTGGCTGGCGGCGACACTTGGGGCCTTGATGCCTTTGGCGGCGGCGCATGACGTGTTGATCCCTTCGGTGGCGACGCTTGAGGTGTTGATCCCTTCGGCAGCGATGCCTTGGTTGTCAACAAGGAGTCAAACATACAGTGCACGGAGCTCTCGACGATGGCGTAGCCACAAAGCGGAACCGAACTTGTGATCAGCTCTTGTTGTGGGGTATTTTGTAGCTCCACTCCATTTCGGAAAACCTATCAAAAGTCCATCACCAAAGACACGGGCAGTAGACACGGTAGAAGGCATGTTGAACCATGTGTGACTCACTGTAATCACAGCTGTAGTACAGTCCACTTGAGAATTGACCATTGTCAGTTCGGTTATAAGCCCGAAGAGGGCTCCGTGCATAATATCATGCCTGTAATGATATAGAGTGCGTATGGCATACACAATCTATTATTATGCACAACAACAAACAGATCAAGGCGCTACGATGTTAGGTTGCAGTATTAGCGCTGACTGCTGACTGTGATGACTGATTCTGCGACGGCTGATCTTGGTCGTCTGTGCTGACCTGCGTGCCTGACTACTCGCCCCTCCTAAGACAGCACACAGGTCTCTGAGGGATGTCTCATAAAACAAACTTGTCGGCACACAAGGGCTGCACACACATGCAAACTACAAAAAAAATAAAACTCGGGCCAGATTGCTGCACACATGCAGGGGAGGCACACTCCAGTAACTCAGAGATGCACACCACGCATGTGGCCTGACACAGCTGGCAACAACGATTTTAAGTTTGAATACAACTGATCACCTGAAACCAACCTGTGGGGTCGGATGCAACACTGCACATTGCAGGCTCACGGGCTGGCCAGCTGACTCGGATACAACGGTCCCTCAGGCCGGCTCTCGGTCACTGCCACCACGGATTCATCTGCCTGTCACTAGTTCGCGCCACCAAACAGTGCCATTAGTGAAACAGGCTTACTGCCAAAACCCACTTACCAACACATGCACGCACACAGAACACAGGACACTGCTCACTAAGGGCGCGTGCCACACTGCCAGTGATGCGCAAAAAACACAGTCCCAAAGAGGAAAAAGGAACCACAGTTAACCACCTTTATCCAAAGCGCAGCGCGAAGGTGAGGGCTTCGGCGACGAAGGTCCTCCAGGACCAAGGCGCGCGTTGCCCATGATGAGCGCGTCCTCCAAGACCAGGGTGCACGTTGATGATGCCGATTTGCGCGCGGCGAAGGTGACCAGACCGAACACTTGTAGCACTGGTCCACAGACCTAGCGCGGCGCAAGGATGAGGGCTTCGATGATGAAGGTCAAAGCGCTGGTTCCCCAAGACCAGGAGTTGTTGAGCCTCTTTGGCGCATTCTCCAAGACCAGGAGTTGTTGAGCCTCTTCAGCGCATTCTCCAAGACCAACACGCGGGTGGCTGACGATTTGCGCGCCATGAAAACGACTTGCGCGCGGCGATTAGGGCTCTGCGTTGATAAACCAGACATCGCACTCGTAGCACTGGTCCACAGACCTAGCGCGAGCTGCACACACGCTTCGGCAGTAGAGTAAAGCTGACGGCGGAAGACCAGACCAGGCTTTGAGTGATGACCGCTGTCACTTGACTCGGTGCGACTGTCATACCCAGATTTGCGTAGTGGCAGAACTTTCTTGGCTGGCGGCGACACTTGGGGCCTTGATGCCTTTGGCGGCGGCGCATGACGTGTTGATCCCTTCGGCGGCGACGCTTGAGGTGTTGATCCCTTCGGCAGCGATGCCTTGGTTGTCAACAAGGAGTCAAACATACAGTGCACGGAGCTCTCGACGATGGCGTAGCCACAAAGCGGAACCGAACTTGTGATCAGCTCTTGTTGTGGGGTATTTTGTAGCTCCACTCCATTTCGGAAAACCTATCAAAAGTCCATCACCAAAGACACGGGCAGTAGACACGGTAGAAGGCATGTTGAACCATGTGTGACTCACTGTAATCACAGCTGTAGTACAGTCCACTTGAGAATTGACCATTGTCAGTTCGGTTATAAGCCCGAAGAGGGCTCCGTGCATAATATCATGCCTGTAATGATATAGAGTGCGTATGGCATACACAATCTATTATTATGCACAACAACAAACAGATCAAGGCGCTACGATGTTAGGTTGCAGTATTAGCGCTGACTGCTGACTGTGATGACTGATTCTGCGACGGCTGATCTTGGTCGTCTGTGCTGACCTGCGTGCCTGACTACTCGCCCCTCCTAAGACAGCACACAGGTCTCTGAGGGATGTCTGATAAAACAAACTTGTCGGCACACAAGGGCTGCACACACATGCAAACTACAAAAAAAATAATACTCAGGCCAGATTGCTGCACACATGCAGGGGAGGCACACTCCAGTAACTCAGAGATGCACACCACGCATGTGGCCTGACACAGCTGGCAACAACGATTTTAAGTTTGAATACAACTGATCACCTGAAACCAACCCGTGGGGTCGGATGCAACACTGCACATTGCAGGCTCACGGGCTGGCCAGCTGACTCGGATACAACGGTCCCTCAGGCCGGCTCTCGGTCACTGCCACCACGGATTCATCTGCCTGTCACTAGTTCGCGCCACCAAACAGTGCCATTAGTGAAACAGGCTTACTGCCAAAACCCACTTACCAACACATGCACGCACACAGAACACAGGACACTGCTCACTAAGGGCGCGTGCCACACTGCCAGTGATGCGCAAAAAACACAGTCCCAAAGAGGAAAAAGGAACCACAGTTAACCACCTTTATCCAAAGCGCAGCGCGAAGGTGAGGGCTTCGGCGACGAAGGTCCTCCAGGACCAAGGCGCGCGTTGCCCATGATGAGCGCGTCCTCCAAGACCAGGGTGCACGTTGATGATGCCGATTTGCGCGCGGCGAAGGTGACCAGACCGAACACTTGTAGCACTGGTCCACAGACCTAGCGCGGCGCAAGGATGAGGGCTTCGATGATGAAGGTCAAAGCGCTGGTTCCCCAAGACCAGGAGTTGTTGAGCCTCTTTGGCGCATTCTCCAAGACCAGGAGTTGTTGAGCCTCTTCAGCGCATTCTCCAAGACCAACACGCGGGTGGCTGACGATTTGCGCGCCATGAAAACGACTTGCGCGCGGCGATTAGGGCTCTGCGTTGATAAACCAGACATCGCACTCGTAGCACTGGTCCACAGACCTAGCGCGAGCTGCACACACGCTTCGGCAGTAGAGTAAAGCTGACGGCGGAAGACCAGACCAGGCTTTGAGTGATGACCGCTGTCACTTGACTCGGTGCGACTGTCATACCCAGATTTGCGTAGTGGCAGAACTTTCTTGGCTGGCGGCGACACTTGGGGCCTTGATGCCTTTGGCGGCGGCGCATGACGTGTTGATCCCTTCGGCGGCGACGCTTGAGGTGTTGATCCCTTCGGCAGCGATGCCTTGGTTGTCAACAAGGAGTCAAACATACAGTGCACGGAGCTCTCGACGATGGCGTAGCCACAAAGCGGAACCGAACTTGTGATCAGCTCTTGTTGTGGGGTATTTTGTAGCTCCACTCCATTTCGGAAAACCTATCAAAAGTCCATCACCAAAGACACGGGCAGTAGACACGGTAGAAGGCATGTTGAACCATGTGTGACTCACTGTAATCACAGCTGTAGTACAGTCCACTTGAGAATTGACCATTGTCAGTTCGGTTATAAGCCCGAAGAGGGCTCCGTGCATAATATCATGCCTGTAATGATATAGAGTGCGTATGGCATACACAATCTATTATTATGCACAACAACAAACAGATCAAGGCGCTACGATGTTAGGTTGCAGTATTAGCGCTGACTGCTGACTGTGATGACTGATTCTGCGACGGCTGATCTTGGTCGTCTGTGCTGACCTGCGTGCCTGACTACTCGCCCCTCCTAAGACAGCACACAGGTCTCTGAGGGATGTCTGATAAAACAAACTTGTCGGCACACAAGGGCTGCACACACATGCAAACTACAAAAAAAATAAAACTCGGGCCAGATTGCTGCACACATGCAGGGGAGGCACACTCCAGTAACTCAGAGATGCACACCACGCATGTGGCCTGACACAGCTGGCAACAACGATTTTAAGTTTGAATACAACTGATCACCTGAAACCAACCTGTGGGGTCGGATGCAACACTGCACATTGCAGGCTCACGGGCTGGCCAGCTGACTCGGATACAACGGTCCCTCAGGCCGGCTCTCGGTCACTGCCACCACGGATTCATCTGCCTGTCACTAGTTCGCGCAACCAAACAGTGCCATTAGTGAAACAGGCTTACTGCCAAAACCCACTTACCAACACATGCACGCACACAGAACACAGGACACTGCTCACTAAGGGCGCGTGCCACACTGCCAGTGATGCGCAAAAAACACAGTCCCAAAGAGGAAAAAGGAACCACAGTTAACCACCTTTATCCAAAGCGCAGCGCGAAGGTGAGGGCCTCGGCGACGAAGGTCCTCCAGGACCAAGGCGCGCGTTGCCCATGATGAGCGCGTCCTCCAAGACCAGGGTGCACGTTGATGATGCCGATTTGCGCGCGGCGAAGGTGACCAGACCGAACACTTGTAGCACTGGTCCACAGACCTAGCGCGGCGCAAGGATGAGGGCTTCGATGACGAAGGTCAAAGCGCTGGTTCCCCAAGACCAGGAGTTGTTGAGCCTCTTTGGCGCATTCTCCAAGACCAGGAGTTGTTGAGCCTCTTCGGCGCATTCTCCAAGACCAACACGCGGGTGGCTGACGATTTGCGCGCCATGAAAACGACTTGCGCGCGGCGATTAGGGCTCTGCGTTGATAAACCAGACATCGCACTCGTAGCACTGGTCCACAGACCTAGCGCGAGCTGCACACACGCTTCGGCAGTAGAGTAAAGCTGACGGCGGAAGACCAGACCAGGCTTTGAGTGATGACCGCTGTCACTTGACTCGGTGCGACTGTCATACCCAGATTTGCGTAGTGGCAGAACTTTCTTGGCTGGCGGCGACACTTGGGGCCTTGATGCCTTTGGCGGCGGCGCATGACGTGTTGATCCCTTCGGCGGCGACGCTTGAGGTGTTGATCCCTTCGGCAGCGATGCCTTGGTTGTCAACAAGGAGTCAAACATACAGTGCACGGAGCTCTCAACGATGGCGTAGCCACAAAGCGGAACCGAACTTGTGATCAGCTCTTGTTGTGGGGTATTTTGTGGCTCCACTCCATTTCGGAAAACCCATCAAAAGTCCATCACCAAAGACACGGGCAGTAGACACGGTAGAAGGCATGTTGAACCATGTGTGACTCACTGTAATCACAGCTGTAGTACAGTCCACTTGAGAATTGACCATTGTCAGTTCGGTTATAAGCCCGAAGAGGGCTCCGTGCATAATATCATGCCTGTAATGATATAGAGTGCGTATGGCATACACAATCTATTATTATGCACAACAACAAACAGATCAAGGCGCTATGATGTTAGGTTGCAGTATTAGAGTAAGAAAAAGTGTATTTCCATGCCTAGGGGTAAGCTTTAGTTGTTTATGAGATGCCTAGAGGCATACCACATTTTTATCTTAGTATTGGCCTAACCAAAAAGGGGTGACAAAGCATTTTTCACCTATAAAACCAAGCACTAGATCAAGGATGTTGTGTGGACCCCCGACCCCCAAGTGATTTGACATAAACACCATTTTCGTGATCGGCTGAGGCGGTGCTCTGAGTCCAGGGCCTTTACATTTTCCTATATTTTCTCATGAATGCTAAGCTGTCCCAGTGGTCTGCACCCTAGGGGGCTGGGGCACCTCTTTTTGAGAGGTCCTGGGTTCAATACCCAGCCAGCCTACCTAAGTAGGAAGTTCCCATGTGACATGGCAGTGACCTCAGTGCCACAAGCCATGCCACCTCAGCACCTATGGGACCCAAAACAAAGAGTGCACATCTCTAGATGGCACCGTAAAAGGAGAGAGTGCCCGTGTGGGCAGTTTTCCAATTATCTTTTCTAAATCTGTGGTCTTTGTGAAGTTCCTTTGTGTAAATACACTGTCTATCTTTTCTCCATTGACTGCAGCCCTTCATGTTGTGGATTTCATCCTAAATTTCATCCTTTTGCACTATGGGAACTTGGGAGCCTTTGGACTATCCTTTTATTTCACTAAAACATTGGTAAGTGGAAAGCAAGGCATCAACAAGAAGCAGCAGGAGCAAGCAGGAGCAAAATACAAAACAAACACATCAAAAACTTCATCAGTGAAAGTTGTTCAAACTTTCTGGTAGCAGAGGTTTACAGTCTTTGCGTACCTGCAACCCCGTGCAGTACAACGAGTACGCCGAGACTGATCACTCTTGAAGGGCGGAAGAATATATAATGGACACCAAGGACACTGCCGAGACGACAACGCCCTCAGTGGCACCAGCCAAGCTGGCACCAAAGCCCAAACCTGTTGGTGAACCTGAACCTGAGGACCCTGTACCTTCAGTGCCCTTAAGTGGGCTTGAGGATGATTCCCTTGGAAGCCTGGGAGCTGCCTTCAGCGAGTTGCACGTGCGGACACCTGAAGGCAAGGCGAAGGAGAAGGATACAAGGGAAGGAGGAGCCGAAGATGACCGTGAAGGCGAACATGTACGAACAGATGATGTATCCTCCGGTGAAAGGCCCTCTGGGAGCGCTCTAGGCGGAACCGAACACCCTACGGCATCCTCTTCTACAGCCACTACACTCCCAGCTACACATCCAGCAACATCCTCTCCTACAACCACTCCACCCGTGGCTGAGGGCACAGGCTTTACTGGCATGCCTTACCCAACCCATGGAGTGGAACCAGTCGCTACTGAGCCACCTATGGCACCTTCAGTCAGCGAACCAGTGGCCTCTGGCTCATCCTACGTTGGTATCCATGAGCCGGCCCCCTGTCCTGAACCTGGTGCCTATCATAGGGCCCCTGTCGGTGTGTGCCCTCTTCCAATGCCTGGCTATACCATGCTAGAGCCTGGCTTTACTTCGCTGAGTGGCCTACGAGGTCCTGAGTCTTGTGGAGGACGAAGCCGGGGGTCTAGAAGATCCTCTAACAGGTCCCTGGCGCGTTCAGAGATAAAGGAAGCTCTCCGTGGTGCTACCCGTGATCTAGTCGCCGACCTCACTCAAGAAATCCGGGACAAACTGAAGCCCCTGATACCACCTCATGGGTCACCTGTGACCATTGGAGCTTCCCCACACCGAGTACAGGCCAACCGCCTGGTCGCTGGCTTAACTCATACCCTAGGTGGTGTGAGAAGCCGACCTATGCCGACCCCTGCAGCTGTTCCAAGAAGCCCCTTCGTGCCAAGAACGGCACAACCACCCTACAGCCATGTGGAGAATTCCACACGTGCTGAGCTGGACCGGCTCGGGCTGACAGCCCTGAGGGCTATGGTTGATGTCGAGCCCTATGGCTCCAATGACTTGGGCGGTGACCCTCCAGACGACGAACCGCCATCCTTATCGTCAGCTTCACCCTCTGAGGACGATGATCTTGAGGAACCCGAGAACCCGAGTGACAAAAAGAAGAAAAAGAAGAGGAAGAGCAGGCGCCACGAGAGGCGCCGCTCCACGGAGGCTAAGGCTATCGCCACCTCGAAGATTGTGGTGAACCTACCTGAGTTCACCGGGAAGGACCTCAGCGAGTTCGCGGAGAGTTTTGGTCGGGTTTCCGAGGATGACCAGCCAGACCCACGCTAGTGGGCGGGTGAAGTGTGACCTACTCTTGCAATGTTGCAAGACCAAGTACCTGGAGAAGCAAGTGAAGCAGATCGTGACGAAGTCTGCCACGTTCGCCGATGTGTTGGTTGCCCTTGAGAGGCAGTACCCCTCCTATGAGACCGACCTATCCATCCAGACCGAGATCCAGAACCAGGCCATGTTGCCCAACAACCCCAAGGCTGCGTGTATCTCTGAACTACTGGCCGACTTGGACCATTGGGTCGGGCGACTGATGCCCGGATCGTATAGCAGCGACGAGCGGCTTTTCTGGTTGGTGGCTAAGATCCCACGAGACGTGTGGGCTGAGTGTCGGGCTACGGCGGAGCGCAAGGCAAGAACCCTCACCTATGAGGACTTGTCTGTACTTCTATTGGAGCTGGCGCTGGAGAAGGAGAGTGACCAGCACCTCAACGCCTACCGCCCTGGAGGAGGCAACTCTGGAAACCATGGCCGTGGGTATCAAGGACCTCGACTTGGACAAGGGACTACCCCTAAGAATGCTCGCTACATGAGCAATGTCCAAGACCTGTTATGGTGTGACGCCAGAGATGAGAAGGGCGGCCTCGTGCATGCTCCGGACTGCGACCAGCACGAATGCGCAGGAGACCAACACCGGTGGGAAGGCCAAGATGCCCGACCACTACAGGTGCACCATCACCTGTGCCTTCTGTGGGAAGCGCAAGCACTACGAGGATGAGTGCTACCACAAGCAGCGCTTGTCAGCCAAGCTGAAGAGCGAGGCCCAAAATGGCGGTGGAGGCGGTGGAAGCAAGGGCAACGGCGAGAAGGGCAAGGGGAAGTCCCAAGGACGAGGCAAGGGCAAAGGCCAAGAGCAAGGCAAAGGTGGAGGACGCGGAGGCCCTGACAAGAAGAATCATGACAAGAACCAGGACCGGTCCGGGGGAAACCCCAACCCTACACCAAGGGGGACCAACCCTGAGCCCTCTGGAGGGCAGCAAAACCCGGGGCCTACGACCCGTTCCCAGACGCAGGCGCAACAAGAACAAGGAGCTAAGCGTGGCAACGAAGATGGAGACGAGTCTAACCCCCGTAAACGTTCCCGCTTCATGCGGATGGCGCGAAAACTGCGCAAGAAGGGGTTTGATGTGACCCGTGGGGGCCACACAATGGAGGCACTGCCAGGAGAAGTCCTCCGTCTTACCTCCGCGGGAGCCATCTTTGCTATGCTAATCTCCCCGCTAGCCCAGAAGCTCGCCTCCATTTCCGAGCACATGCAGGTAGTAATGTATGCAGATGACCCTCTCATCATCAATCCAGGCTCACTTGATCAAGCAGTTTTCATTTTTATTTTGGCCTCGGCCAACATTAAATTTTTTTCTAAGTTTTCACGCCTCCTTGTCAACTGTAGGAAATTGGCCATTCCTGTCAAAGGGTGCTGGACGGAAGCACATAAAGTGCAGCTTCTTTCCATGGGACTTCTCATCCAAGATTCGTACAAATACTTAGGGGTGCAATTTGGATCTCTCACGCCTGAAGAAGCATACTCGCATGCCCTCGGCAAAGCCATGGGACGAGCTTTTGCCATGCAAACCTGGGCACTCTCACTCCCGGAACGCATCTACCTACTGAAGCTTTGGATCCTACCCCTACGGATCTTCCCAACACGTGTGGTATACCCTAATGCAGCAGTTGTTTCCACATTCAAGACCATCTACCACATAGCGCTCAAGCTGAATTCTTGGGGCGTCACCCTGGACATCCTGTCCCATTCTTTGGATAAGGGGGGGGTACAATTTGGCCGCCCCAGAAACTTTTCTCTTATGGCAACCCACTACGGCTTTTGTTAAATACGTCAAGGACCCCCTAGTGTCCTGGGGTGTGCTCGACAAGAATTTCCAACCTTTCGCTAAAGACTGAGGGATGCTCGTGACTCCGGTGTCTCTCCTTTATTTCCAAATGGGATCCAATGTCATCTGGAAGAAGATGCCCTACCTGGGATGGTGTGCCAAGGCTTTCTCACTGGTTAACAAAAAATTGGCGCTGGCTGAGCCTAACATCCTCTCTTATGATACGCCGTTGTGGCACTTGTGCTTAGGATTCATGGGCTTGAGGAGGGAGTAGTGGTTGGGGGTAAAGCATGGGGATAGATGGCTGGAACATTGATTTGCATGCCGGGCATGCCGGACGCGCGCCGGGCAAATGTTACCTCTAACGGCTCAATGAAAACAACGTTCACAGTAATGTGCAAACGGGTTGGTGGGCCATCCCTGCTCTTGTGCCTGTTCTTGATCCTATCCAAGCACCACCGGTTGAAGCATGCTGCGGCACCTGTTTTGGGGGCCTGTGGGTGGGGGTTGGGATGGGCCGGGTCGGGACTTTTGGGGGAAAAAACATCGGACCAAAATATCAGTCCCATCCCTGTGCAGTCATTCGTCAGAGATGGACAGTGCTCTAGTTGTTAAATGGTGCATCTGTGATTGAGAGGACTCTGGCTCAGTTCCTGGGAGTGGCAATCTGCAACGACCCTGGCAGGGACAGGGGCACATAGCTTAATCTGGTCCCTTTTTTTTTTTTGCTGTGCTGTGCTTTGATAGATCATTGTGTTCTTCATTTTGCCTTCTGATGTCTACTGTTGAACCCACTGAGGAGGGGACAACACAACCCAAGAGGGACAAGGAGACAACCAGGGTGCTACGGACTGTTTGCGGTGGGCCATTGGAGAAGGCATCGGGCAATACCTATGTTGTTCAGACACCCCGGGTCAAGGTCAAAATGGGAAATTGTACTGTACTTTATGTGCATTTTGGCTGTCATCAAAGGGTGCCATCTTGGAGACCATCTTTTGGGTAAAAGCAAGAAATAACCAGATGGTTCCTATGCCTGCCAGCCTTAGGTTAGGGCCAGGTTTCAGCTTCTGGAACATTTGGGTTGTTATCACGATCATTTAATGTGTTGGGGTCCTTTGAGCCCTCGTCATGACCTTGTTGCAGGCCTAGCCCGCTGACATCTCGGCCTTGCAACTTGGGGTGATCTTGGGGTGATCTTGGGGTGATCTTGGGGGGATCTTGAGGGTATCTTGAGGGGATTTCGGGGGGATCTTCGGGGGCTTCTGTGCTTGCGGGGCTGACTCTATGCTCCAATCCTTCACCCCAAATGCCGTTAAGAAATGTGCCTGGTATAGGTATAGTCATACATCGAGCACGTTCTCTGAAAATATGAGCAAGGCTGCTTCGGCTTTGGTTAAAAACTAACACCCCACGAGCCGGTGGCGCCCACGTCTCCTTGCCAAAGCATCATCCCTTGACCTCCATTCCCAAGCCCTCTTTGGGATTTAATCAGGGACCAATGCTCTCTCGGGAAATGTGTCGGCCTGACTCGTGCGTACCGTAAAGGACCGAGGCAAGCCCTAGCACTGTGGTACTGTTTGTATGGATGCAACAACGTTGAAGCACCCCAGAGAGCAAGGCGGCGGGCCCATGGTATGTGAACCGAACTCCCCAGGGTACCACCCCCCCTGTCTATCACCGCTCCTCTTGCAGAAAGGCCGTGCGCCGGGTGCTCCCTTGTTTTTGTGCGTTCGTTCTTCCCGTAATGGAACCGCATTTCCCCTTGTGTCCCGAAGATGCGTCGCTGCCGCCCGGGAAGATGGAGGACCTCCTGCAGCACCAGAGCGTCATGGAGGGCCTGGTGGAGGAGCTGCAGGTGGAGATCCAGGCAGTCAAGGCCGGGAAACGCCCTCAGCCCGTGGCCAAGAACCTGCCGGTGCAGGAGATCTACAGCCTCGACGTCTCCCGAAAGCTGCGGTCCCCGCGCCCCGTCGTTGATTTGGGCAGCACGCTGGGGCCGAATGACAGGCCTGCCGGGAGTGGAATGCCGCCTGCCACCGCGGCGGCGGCCTTACCGCCCACAGACGGGGGCAGGCCGCTGCTGAATGGGACGCCTGCCACCGCAGCCGCAGCATCCGCTTCCGAAAGTCACTCGCCGCCAGTTCAAAAGCTTGGCAAGGCAGGGGCGGCGCAGCGCCATCAAAGCCCAACCACGGAACACGGGGTCCCGTGGAAGGCTCTTGCGCAGGACGCGGCGGGCGTCGTGACCTCGCCCACGCCGTGGGACACGCTCGGGGAGGACATGCAGAGCCTCATCATCGCGGCCATTTGGGCCCGATTGGTGCGCCTCCAGGTCGTCCTCGAGGAGGAGCACCCGGCGCTGCCTGAGGTCTGGCACGCCATCCAAGACGGCGTGAAGATCCCCCAAGGCCTTGCCTCCGCAGTCCAGGACGTGTTGCCGCGGTACGCCGAGGTCTGCGGGCTGCTGCAGACGTTGGAGGCGCAGGGCTCGCTGCTGGACGACGCACTGCAGATTGGGAGTGTTTTGGGGGTGCCCGTGCAGCAGGGAATGGAGGTGTATAAGGTGGCGGAGGAGCGGTATGCCCAGACCATGGCCCGGATCCACAAGTGGGTGCGCCGGGCCAAAATGGTGGAGAAGGCCCTCAAGGTCGCGAAGGACGTGGAGTACGTCTACGAGAATGGCGTCGTCGCCGGGCTGAAGCAGCTGGCCGCCGTCGGGCTGTCCAGGCTCGAACACACGAAAGTGTTCCGAAAGCTCGACGGCGTCTACCGAAAGGCCGACGCGATCTACGACAAAGCGGACGCCATCTACAACGAAGCGGACACCCTCTACATGACTGCGAGTACCATTTATGAGGACGTGGCCTACGTGTACGAGAACGGGCTCATCGCGGGGCTGGAGCACTTGCCCAAGGTCGAGGCCATCCTGAACATCGCGCAGACCGTCTACAGCGACGCGGCGTACGTGTACGAGAACGGGATCGTGGCGGGGCTGGAGCACCTGCCCACGGGGTCGGAGCTGCTGGACCCGAAGATGACAGCGCTGTTCCGGAAGGCCCAAGCCAAGGCCCAGAAGTACGACCAGCTCGTGGAGAGCCTGAAGGACGGCAGCTCGCTGTGCAACCTGTCCAAGACCATGGAATCGAAGCTGGAGGCTAAACTGGAGGCTAAAGTAAAGACGATGGGCGTGAGTTGGCTCAAGAGCAAAGCGTTGAAAGTGCTGCAGAAGAAGCTCGTGCCGTACATTGCGAAGCGGGTGCACCGGCGTCTGACTCGGGTGCTCGGCAAGCTGGCGGTGAACAAGCTGAAGGGGACCTTCGCGGGCAGCCCCGGAGGGCAGGCGGGGGGTGGGGGCCTGACGGCGGGCGGGGCCGTGAAATTTGGCCTGAAGGGATCCATCTGCTGCGGGGCCAAGGCGCTGTGCAAGGACCTGGACAACGGCGTGAAGGACGACGTAGACAACGCCGACAAGGACGCCGACAAGGACGCCGACAATGACGCCGACAATGACGCCGCCTCGGGTGCCGGGGACGATGCCGGGGGTGCCGGAGACGCCGCCGGGGGTGCCGGAGACGCCGCCGGGGGTGCCGGGGACGCCGCCGGGGGTGCCGGAGACGCCGCCGGGGGTGCCGGGGACGCCGCCGGGGGTGCCGGAGACGCCGCCGGGGGTGCCGGGGACGCCGCCGGGGGTGCCGGGGACGCCGCCGGGGGTGCCGGAGACGCCGCGGAGGACGTCGGCCGGGCCGCCGGTGAAGTGACACGCGGCGTCAAGAGTGACGTTGCGTCCTGCGCATCGGACGCCGCGGAGGACGGAGCGGACGCCGCGGCGGATGCCGGCGCGGACGCGGCCGTTGATGCGGGGGCTGACGCGGCCGCCGATGCGGGGGCTGACTTGGCAGTGGACGCGGCCGTGGATTCGATGGCGGGCCCCGCCGGGTGGATCGTCTTGGGAGTGCAGGTCGGGGCCGTGGCGGGCAAGGCTACGGGCGACATGATCAAGTCGATGGGCGAGGCCATCGGGGGCCCCTTCGGGACGCTGCTGGTGTGGTACGGCACGGCGATGGCCTTTGTGGATGGGCTGGTCTGCGACGTCTTCAACGACATCACCGACGCCTGCGAGTGGCTGTTCATGCACACGCCCCTGGGGCTGGCCCTCAAGCACATTGTCGACTACTTCAGGGACAAGAAGGACGACAAGGGGGGCGTGCAGTACCTCCCGCAGCTGCCGAAGTACCAGGACGAGATCGAGTCCGGGCAGACCAGTATCCAGTCGATTTGGGAGGAGCTGATGGGCAACGAATGGGACTCGCCCACCGCTTCCATGGCCGTGAAGTACCCGGTCAACCCCTTCCCCAACGACTACATGAACGAGTACTTCGTCTTCCCCAAGATCGTGATCGCCTGCGAAAACGGCCAAGTGATGTACATGTGCCTCGGCTCGGGCCTCAGGTACGCCAAGGAGAAACAAGCCGGGAGCAGCTCCGCGACGCCATGGACCACCATCCGCGCGGCGTCGGGGCAGCCTGGCCCCGACGAAATGAGCCAGATTGTGATGGACGTCGATTTCTCCCTCGGCATCCTGGACTTCACCCCCCCACGCATCGTGATGAGCGAGAAAAATGGCAGCGTCATGTACTACCCCGGGCTCGGGACGGACCTCAATCCCAGTCAGGAGTGGGTCCAGCTCACACCCGGCTTCGGCCCCGCACTCACGGCCATGGCGACGGAGTTCACGCCGACTCTGTATCCCAAGGTGGTGGTCGGGCTGGGGGACGGGTCCGTGCTGTACTTCAACGGGGACGACACCACCGTCGCCAGTCTGCCCGTGCAGAAGATCGAACAAGCAGCTGCCGAGCTGGAGCAAGACAGCGTCCAGGTCACAGTCTGCATGACCGGGGCCCTGAACGTCCCCTACGGCAAGTGGATCATGAAGTTCCAGAGCCCCGGCGGCGTCTACTGGCTCGAAAGCAACGAGACCCATACCTCCGACGTGAACTGGTACACGTCGTACACGCAGGTGTGGCCCATCTACCCGTTGGGGGAGTACGAGTTCCTGCTCTATGACTTGGATGGCATCAACGACGTCGGCGCGACCGCCACCTACCAAGGGAAGGATCTGCTGGCACACCTGGGCTCCAACAGCAGCTTCTCGCTGGGGCCGTGCGGGGCCATGTGCAATCTCTCCCTGTCCCTGGCCGATGGTCCAGGCACCCTCGCAGGGTCTCCACAAGTGAAGGAGGTCGAAGCCCGCGCCATAGACAACGCCGGGGGCTCTGCAGCCGATCTCCGCTCCCAGCTCTCTCAGCACCACCGTCGCCATTGTGCCGTGGAGAAGATTGCCGAGCTGGAGCAAGACAGCGTCCAGGTCACAGTCTGCATGACCGGGGCCCTGAACGTCCCCTACGGCAAGTGGATCATGAAGTTCCAGAGCCCCGGCGGCGTCTACTGGCTCGAAAGCAACGAGACCTATACCTCCGACGTGAACTGGTACACGTCGTACATGCAGGTGTGGCCCATCTCCTCGTCGGGGTCCTACACGTTCGTGCTCTATGACTTGGATGGCATCAACGACGTCGGCGCAGCCGCCACCTACCAAGGAAAGGATCTGCTGGCGCGCCTGGGCTCCAACAGCAGCTTCCCGCTGGGGCCGTGCGGGGCCATGTGCAATCTCTCCCTGTCCCTGGCCGGTCGTCTAGGCACCCTCGCAGGGTCTCCACAAGTGAAGGAGGTCGAAGCCCGCGCCACAGACAACGCCGGTCTCCGCTCCAAGCTCTCTCACGGCGCCAGCACCTGTTTAATCACAATGACAGGGGCCATCAACGTCAACTGCGGCCGCTGGTACGTGCAACTCAACTCTGGCAACGACAACGACGGCTGGCAGAGCCTGCAGAGCCCAAAGTGCACGGGCAGTGCGGCCAACTGGGGGACGTCCCTTCAGGCGACGTGGGCCATCGAGCCGAAGAACCAGTACGTTTTCACTCTCTGGGACTTGACGGGCGTCAACGACTGCACCACCCAGGGGTACAGCGGAGCGCAGCTGCTGGGGCACTTCGGCACGCAGTACGGCTACAACGTGGGCGGCATGGCCACCGTCAACCTCCGGCTCTCGTACACCACGAGCAGCACCGACTGGATCCCGCTCACGGCCAGCCCCTGGGGCTCGGCGGTGACGCAGCTCCGCGTCAATTTCTCCCTCAAAGACCCCCAAGTGGTCGTCGCGCTGCAGAGCGGCGCCGTGTACTGCGCCGACCGCACCGGGAGCAGCGCCCCGAGCTGGACGCAGCTGGGCTCCACCGAGGGCCTTGGAGTCCCCACCGCCATGCGGGTGCAGTGGCGGCTGCCCTTGGAGCCGGGGCTGCCGTCGCTCGTCGTGGGGTTCTCGTCCTCCGCCGTGCAGTTCTGGAGCGGGCTGCCGGGCTGCGCTTGGGCGTCGGTTGGCAGTGCCGGGCAGTGGGGCTCGCCCGTCGCCGCGCTGCGGGTGCAGTTCAGCGACACGTTCGGGGGGGCGCCGCAGGTGGTGGTGGGGCTGCAGAACGCGACGCTCGGCTACTACCACGAAGCCCTCCCAGGGTGGGTCCTGGACGAGCAGCTCAGGCGCGAGAGCACGGAGCTCCGGTGCATGGAGTGCGAGTTCACGCCCTCCGGTCCCCGCGTTGTGTGTGGGCTGGTGGACGGGTCGGTGGTGCTGTCCATGCCCGTCGGCCATGGGTACCCGCCGGTGTACCAGTGGGAGCCTTTCGAGCTGTACTCGAACGACCAGTGCATCAACTGGATGCACGTCGACTTCAAGACCGGCAACGGCGCGTTTTGGTTCCCGGCGGTGGTGGTGGGGCTCGGCAACTACACCAAGTCGTTCTGGTGAGCCACGCGCGCGGCGCGGTGCGGCGCCCAAGCGGCCGGACAGCGAAGGCGCGGAGCGGGGCCGCGCGCGCGCACGGCTCCGGCGTTTCCTGGGCCGCTTGTGCAGGCGCGGACGCCGCCAGCTGCGTTCTACGCGGGGCGTTGGCGGCCAAGTCCCGCAGGGCGGTGCCAAAGACGCCAGGCAAGCGGCCAGCGAACGGCCAGCGGGGCCGCCTTGCGCTCC
Organism: Eutreptiella sp. 'Long Island Sound 2002'; assembly: GCA_964036045.1. NCBI lineage: Eukaryota > Euglenozoa > Euglenophyceae > Eutreptiales > Eutreptiaceae > Eutreptiella > Eutreptiella sp. 'Long Island Sound 2002'. The sequence continues at coordinate 15,782,682 of OZ038380.1, read as the reverse complement.
AGGACATCAGTGTCTCATGGGGTGCCGGCGGCCGGCGCTGTACCCGCGCAGTGCCAGGTCTGGGGCAATGGCCTCGACCGCAGGAATGTCCCGGGGAGGACGATATGGGGCCTCCGAAAACGTCCCCGCTGACAGGGTTTCTCCTCATCCCGCTCTCCAACGTATGCGATATGCCATGGGCCACGCATGCGGCGGCCACGGAGTCTCCGGGGCCACTGCCATGTACCTTGTTGGTGGAGGCCAACGTCCATCAACCATGTCCCCGTCCACCCACCCCCCCTGGGTGTCCAAGCTACGGTCGTGTCCAAGCTACAGCGGGCGTATGGACCGCATCACTTTGGTACCGTATTAATTTGGTACCTTTGCGTACCTTTGACGAGGGGGATGGGGGCAGAGTTTTGCTTAACAACTCAGCATCTCCTGGGGCGGGGGATGGGGGGGGGTCTGACACCACCCACCCACCCACCCACCCCCGCGGACCTCCCCCCACCCACCCCACCTTAAAGAAAGCTCTGGCCGGGGGGTGCATTGCATTCGACCAGCACAACAGAAACAGGCAGGACTGGCATACCGTTCGGTAGTATTCATTGCACGCTTTTGCCACTGGTCAGGGAATCATGTGGCATCGCGCGTGTGTGTGTGTGCATTTCCAAAAAATTTCCGAAACAAAACTCCAAAAATATTTTCAAAAAATTTTGAAAAAAGCGTCGCAATCGTGTGTGCGCGTCCAGAAATTCATCTTGAGCACGATGCATCCCCCAAGATGCGAGCCCCTCCCTGCCTGTCCCCGTTGCTGCAGAAAGGCGCCTATTGGCGGCGAACATGCTCTGTCTTGTTTGACACACCAATGCACGAGGATTCTGACACTCGGAAACCGCATTGTGCCCTTTTGTCTTGCAATCGTGTGTGTGTGTGTGTGTGTGTGTGTGTGTGTGTGTGTGTGTGTGTGTGTGTGTGTGTGTGTGTGTGTGGGTGGGTGGGTGGGTGTGTGTGTGTGTGTGTGTGTGTGTGTGTGTGTGTGTGTGTGGGTGGGTGGGTGGGTGGGTGGGTGGGTGGCATAGTGGTCGAACGAAGTGCGTGTGAACTGAGCTCACCCCTGCGTTCTGTGCGGCAGGCCTCTGGCTGGGCGCAGCTGCCAGAGTCTAGAGCGACCCGGTGATCATGGCTTCAGGATGTTCCATGCCTCTCCCCTGCACCGCAGAAAGGCGCCTAGTGCTGCGTTTTGGCACCATGTTTGGACGTTGCACCTGATGAGAATTGTACACTCAGGCCTTCCTGTCGCCTGTTGTTGTTGCGTCTATCGTGTGCCTGTGTGTGTGTGTGTGTGTGTGTGTCTGTGTGTGTGTGTTTGTCCTTGTTTCGCGGTCCTCTACGTATGTGTGTTTGACGGGGTGGTCACCCATGGCCCTTCTGCTTGTTTGAACGTTTTCCCGCCCTTTGGGTACTGTGGTTTTGCCACTGTGTCCTGCCCTGAGGTATTACTGTTCCTGCTCCACAGGTTCGGACCTTTGCAGTTCTGCACGTGCACTGCACACGTGCTGGTGCAGGCCCTGCACCCGCATCATATCTTCTCTTCTCCCCTGTCTGACACTTGTCCTTGTTGCATGCAGTAAGTAGGTATTTGTTCTCCAACTACTGACAGGTTGGCCCATCCCTGGCCCTTCTTCTTCTGTCTTCTCCTACGCTGGGACATGGGACGTTCTCCCCTTCACCCCTTCATCCCTCTCTCTTTCAGGCAGTTATCCTTCTTCTCTCTCAGGCAGAATGAGCGTTTCTGTACTGACCACAGGTCTGAATTGCACCCAGGAGTGGTTGTCGCTCGCGCTGCTACGCGCAGCCCTGAATGGTGCCTCGTGCGCTCTATAGATGGATCTTTTTCTGTGACACATGCCTGACGAGAAATTATACAGCGGGCCGCTCTCACCTGTGCCTTGCTCCTGTTTGTCGCATTCATCGTGTGCGTGTATGTGCGTACGTGTGTGTATGTGGGACCCCTGATTTCGCCTGCTCACGCATACCAGAGATACTTGCCGTCAATTTTCACGGGAGTTTTGAAACATGCGCTGCCGTGGGCCAGCATGTGGTTGGGATGGATCATCGGAGCCACTGCACGGTTGCAGGCGGCAATGCGATCAGGATACCGGCGTTCCGCCTGAATGCCTGAATGGACACTCCAGAAATGCATGTGCAGTGTGGAACGCCCAGACCTTACCTGAATCACTGAATTGACACTCCAGAAATGCAGTTGCAGTGTGGAATACACAGACGTGAGCTGAATGCCTGAATGGACACTCCAGAAATGCAGTAGGAGTGTGGAATACCGAGACCTGACCTGATTGCCTGAATGGACACCCCAGAAATGCAGTTGCAGTGCCAAATAACCAGACCTGAGCTCACTGCCTGAATGGACACCCTAGAAATACAAACATCCAAAACACGGCTGGCAAGACTGCAGTCGTTTGGAATTCAGCTCAATGCATGTATGTGTTGAATGGGGGGGGGCGGGGGTTAGCACAAGGCCTTGGTAGGGGGGAATGGGAGGGGGGGGGTGTTGTAAAAACAAACACATGACACCAAGGATGGTGCAGTATTGATTCAATGCTGCTGGCCAGCCAGCGAAAGATTGCACGTATTGTTTGATTAAGTGGTGTTGCAAATACTGATACAGAAGAATGGCACAGAAAACATGATACTCTGGCCCACATAGAATAGAAAGACAATTTGCCACACAGCCATGCAATGCAATCTTGGGAAGATTGTGAACCTCTAATTCCAAGCTTTGGCAAGCTGCACACACACACACCCACATCTACACACACATACACACACACTCGTGCACACATGCATACTATATATGCATGTCGTCTTGGGGGCCCCGGAATGGGGTAGAAAGTGACCCCCTAAGGAGGGTCAAAATCAGAGTGGCTACATAACCCCTGCCGTGCACGGCATTACCGAGGTGGCTCCATAACGACTGCTGCACCATGAAAAGCCATATTTGTGGGCCCTAATGTGGCCCCCCTGAAAAGGGGGGATAAACCCCCCCCCCTTTTGGGGGGATAAAACCCCCCCAGGGGGTTTTTTGAGGCCAAAAACAGAGGGGGGGGTTTACCCCTACTTTGGGGGGGGTTTATCCCCACGTCCAATCACAAGAAGCTCCAGAGTCTTTCTTCTGGCAACCATGCTGAGCCAGAGGCCTGCAGCAAAGGGAACAGGCTTGAGCTAACTTCACTGACCAGGTGATTTGGGAAAAGCAGGCCACATACCCTGTACGTTGCCCTGCTCCCACCGCCCCTTCGCGGTTTGCAGTAGCCTCCATTGGACAGAATAAATAGAAAGAAACACACAGATCCTGAACAGGAGTGCACCATCATTGGTGCATTACACACACACATTGGACTGCCAAGGACGCTTGCACTGGCATTACGGATCAGTGCATTCGTTAATAAGGGTGAATACGGTCCCAAAGTCGGAGTTCCACGTGCCAGTACCAGTAGGCACCAGTAGGCATGTCTTTTCAGCTGGCCCCCCCACCCGTCTAGCTGCCTCACACTGCTTCGCAGGCAAATGGTAGGACATGTGGTGGAGCACTTTAGTGGAAGCTTGGTATGCATGTGGAGGGAACGCATACGTGCGCGCCACAGCTCTGTGCATGGCTCTCATGCCGTCGTGCCAGGCTCCAACTGCAAAACATTGTTTCAGATGTGCCTTATCCTCTTCACATATCAAATGCACATGCACTGTAACAGCTCCTTGTACCCCCCCCCCCCTTGTCGTTCCCCACCCCTTGTCGTTCCCCGGGGGGTGGGGGGGGGCGGTCACTTGGCCAACCCAAAATTTTTCGTCGCGGCTCACTGTAGGTAGCCACTTTGAACCTCCCTAGGGGTCAGTTCGCTCCCCATTCCGGGGCCCCCAATACGGCAGGTGTTATGCAGCCACTTTGATAAGGCACATATTAATAAGGCTTTTGGCAACCATTTGACAGAATTTTTCACTGATTGGTTGGGCGATAAGGTTGAGAACCTTGGTACAAACGAGAAGGTACCAACACCGAGCCGGTCAAGAGTAGGTCTCCGTACATTGGCAGCCCTTTGAACGCATCTTATGCCGAATTCCTTCGTTTTATGCTGCAATTTCTGTGCCTGCAAATGTGCATGTACGGTGGTGGTGCGGTCCCCCGGGGGGTGGGGGGGGACCGTCACTTGGTGACGGTCCCCCAGGGGTTGGGGGGGGGCCGTCTTCCCTGGGGGGGGGGGACGACAAGGGGGGGGGGAAGGGTATGATCATTTTGGAACTGGACAGCTGCAAATCCCACACGGAAAACTATACAGTGAGCAGGCCATAGACCCAAAAAGTGTACTCCCGAGCATGTTGCGGCGTGGCAAAAATGGTTGGTGGGGAACCACTTTGCATTGTACTTGACGTGATGTAGGTTTAACTAACCTTGGTGTCGGTTGCAACCTCAGACCGGTACATTATCCTGTTCAGGAGCCTCCAGGTATGCATTCAGAGAGGGCGATGGACCCGAATGCAGAGAAGTCTTTGCACCATGATATGCTGACACCCCAATAGGTACTCTGACCTGGGTAGTGCTGGGTGGCTGTGCGGCGCACACGGGGCAAATACCGCCACAACTCTTCGTGACTGCGATGCGTGGTTTTTCAATGCCGTTGTTTCCTTGGCTTTACATTCTTGTGTCTTTGGCTGCTTTCAGTCCTTTCTGCTTTCGGCCTACTGGGAATCATTGTTGTTCAATGCTGAAGTAGACAAGGACCGCAGGACAAGGACACCTGCACCCCCATATTGAGGAGGGCAGAGGAGTGGTGGTGCACTCCCCCAGGAGAGGCTTCACGTGGGATCGGCACCCAAGAACCGAGGAGGACAAGAGGGGATGACCCGGGTTACATTCCGCTCCCAGGCTGCCACAGGGACATTCCGGAGTTTTCCCTTGCTCCAGTAGTGTGCTCGCGTCATTGCGGCACCCCTGACACACCATTTCTGCTTTTATGCTTTTTTTTACTCCCACCGTTAAATTTTCATTTTTGGGCCAAATTCATTTCAGAGGACAGCCACGGGCTTTTTTTATCTGCCCCCCCCCCCCTGGGGCTGTCGGAACTCTTTGTCACTTTTTGGTTGCAATTTTTTTTTCTGTGCCCGCAAGATGTGCTTATTTTGTGTGTTGTGCCCGCTCTCTTTTTTAGGTTGCATTTATGGTTTAGTGGGGATGGGTTGGAAATAATCATGGGGAAAGCCTGCGATGAGTAACCAGCCCCATCAGGTCTCTACAGCCACCGGGCAGGGCCCTTTGCCCATCAGAAAACACCACCCACCATGCCCCCACGAACATAATGTCTTTTGAGGCCACAAGGGTCAACAAAACTGTGTTTTTCAGCCTCCTGCGCTTCCCATGGTGTCTTTTTTTCTTACGCGACCCACGGCCAAAAAAAATTGCAATTTACGTGAGGTACGCAGCCTACATCCAAATAAAAAATTGCACGCAACCGATGCCAAACAACAAAAATGAACGCCACCAACATTTTCTTGGTTCAGGGCTCCCACGCTTCGGTGTGGCCCCCCGAGTTGGGGTGACGCACTTGTGATTTTTCTATTCAATCTCTGTTTTTCTGAAAAAAGTGTTTTTTTCCATGTGTGACTTACAACCCCCCCCCAAAAAAAAGTGCACGTGACCCACGCAGAAAACAATTTAGGCGCTTTTTTGGTCGCAAAAAAATGCGTATGACCCCCCCCCCCAAAAAAAATGCACCCCATTTGCACAAAAAAAAAAGACGCGATTTACGCTTTTTTCCGCATTTGACCTACACTTTCCTCGTGGGAACCTCCCGGGAGAACCGTCACTTGGCAACTGTTCCCCCCAGGGGGGGGGGGGGGGTCACACGCTGGGGGCTTGGACACGGGGGGTCTAGGATAATATAAGCAAGCAGCCAAAATAAAAGCAAGCATGCTTGCTAAAATCACCTCGAAGAGAGGTTGTTAGATCAAGCGCAGGCGCGGGCGTCGTATACCCCCTCTTTTGGGGGGTCATTCGCGTAGCATACCCCAAGGCATGATATTTGATGTCCAACCCCTTGTAAAATCATTATTATGCCCAATAAGACAATCCCCTAATAGATTTTTTGATTCTGAGGCCTCTATCCCATGAAACTGGATATCATTTTTTGAGGGTGGGGGGGTGGGGGGGGGGTCAAAAGTTTTCGCTCAAAAGGCTCCAAGTAGTGGGGAGGCACGCAACTGTCACATCAAACCACGGTCGAATGGTAACGCAGCCAACTGCAGGGATTTAGGTCAGCGGTTGGAATCCTGGTCGGTCGACTGTCTCTGGCGGCGACACCGCCATGTTCGCCCGACCGGGGTTGGAACCGCCGACCAAAAAATCTGCGGTCGGCTGCATTACCATTTGGCCACTGCTTGCCCCGAGAACAGCAGTCCTCCCCACTGCTTGGAGACGGGTCTGCCACTGACAAAAAACCCCAAACTGTGTGTTTCTGTCTGACTGACTGCTGGCCTGGCTAACTGACTGATTGGCTGACTGTCAACCTCTCTTCGAGGTGCACTGCCGAAGGCAATAGATTTTTGAGGTCTGGAAGAGAAGCAAGCCTGGCAAACTGGCAACCAAAACACAAGAGAAAGAATATGTTGAAGAGGCATCTCCAACCTCCTCTCCAGCTGCTGCAATGTGATTAGAGAAGCAATGGGGGTCATTGGTGTTAGGGAGAGCCATCTTTTTCCAGTGAAAATAGGGGGTGTTCGAAATACAAGCAAGCCAAAATTTTTAACCGGGCAAAAAAAAACAAGCAAGCACTTGCTTATCATTGGTGGGGTTTACAGTTTCTTGGTGTCATTTTAATTGAGATGGCTTTCGTCTGCCTATCATGTTTTCTTTTTGATAGTTTGGAGAGCCAATTCAGGCTCAAGTACTTGCAAATTTCTTACCGAGATATGGTCCATTTGATGCTCACAGCATGTCATTGCACCCTTCCACGCGTGTGATGGGGAGGCAAAAGAAAAGGCGCTGTAGAAATGGACATGGGTCCTAAAGTAGAGGTGGTATGGGCAAAGTCTACCTGTGGAGTTCGGGGCTTGGGCTATGCATGGGAAACTATATCTCACTCATGATAATGTGAGGAGGTTGCATGCATTGTCAGGTTCACAAGTTGGTGTTGTTTCTAGTGTCAAACCCACATCAGGAGTGTGGGAGTGGGACAAGCTACATGAGCCAATCAATCTGTGATTTGACATGGTTGGCCGTGGGGGGCCATGTGGGTTGTTGGTGACTGGAATGTCGGCATGCTTTTTGTTTTGACATGCATGGGCTTGTGCTGGGTGTGAATGTGGCTCGGCCTTGTGTGATGGGGAGGGTTCATATGTACCACTACTTTATGATGTTCGTTTCTTTGCAGATGGAGTTGCAAGGACGGGTTTGTGGTGCCATGGTGCTTTCGTAGAAGGTGATGCACATATGATTTGCATTGGCTTGACATTTACAGGCTATTTTTTCCTGTACAAAAGATGGGGTTATTTGAGTTGCCTGACGATGTGTTGTGTTGCATCTGTGATTTTTCAAGGACGGCGCTGTGCAGCCACGTGAGTACTCGGCTGTGGAATCTGTTGCAGCAACGACATTTACATTACTTTGTACCAAACAACAACGATTTCGTGCCAATGATGAAGGTTTTAGACATGCAAGCAGTACACACTGCTGCTCTAAATTTCAACAGCAACACTTTGGGAGACAGTGGTGCACAAGCCCTTGCGGGGCTGAAGGATGCCACTGCAATGCACACTCTGACGTTGTATCTTGGGGGCAACAATGTTGGAGACAGTGGTGTGCAAGCCCTTGCAGGGCTGCAGCATGCAGCTGCACTGCATACTCTGACTTTGGATCTTTGTGACAACAACGTGGGAGACATTGGTGTGCAAGCCCTTGCAGGGCTAAAGGATTCTGCTACACTGCACATTCTGACGTTGTATCTTGAGTGCAACTATGTGGGAGACAGTGGTGCGCAAGCCCTTGCAGGGCTGAAGCATGCCGCTGCACTGCACACTCTGACTTTGAATCTTGGGCGCAACTATGTGGGAGATAGTGGCGCACAAGCCCTTGCAGGGCTGAAGGATGCTGCTGCATTGCGCACTCTAACTTTGAATCTTGGGCGCAACTATGTGGCAGATAGTGGCACACAAGCCCTTGCAGGACTAAAGGATGCTGCTGCACTGCGCACTCTGACGTTAAATCTTGGGCGCAACTATGTGGCAGACAGTGGTGCGCAAGCCCTTGCAAGGTTGAAGGATTCCTGACACTTTGAACATGAAAATAGCTTCGCTTGGCGTCGCTTGGGGGGCTGGAAGCTGTGCCACACATCCTGAATCTTGCTGTGAGTGGGAACGTGAACTTCGAAATATCGCAGAATAGGCCCCAGCCTCAACTCCTTGTAGGCAATTGCTCCTGTGTATTTAACAAAGAAATTTTTGCAGGGCTTTTCTCAAGGGCATTCTTCAACAGATACACATAGTATGCACACGGCCCACGTGGGGTGCGATTACTCCCCCGTAGATGTGTTGGGGGGGGGATGTTATTTTGGGGGGAGCATTGTGCGCAGGGCATCCTTTTGGGCCCCTTCCCCGCCCATGACCTTGGATGACGGGATGGTTGACCAACCGAGTGCCATCTTCAAGCAAGCCAGCAGGTTAAAGCAAGGTTTTTTGCCTGTAGAGTGAATGCAGGCTAGAGGTTTTGGCCAACAAAACACTGCCAAGGCAAAAGTAGGAAACGTGTGGACCATGCCCGCGACTGTGCTGCACACTGTCAAGTCCATGTATGCGGTGACCACCCCTTCGGACCACAAAGCGGTGGTCCTGCAGGTGGGGCAGCCGGAGAGTGCTTCGGACCCGCCGCGGTCCCCCTTCCCATTGGAGCTGTTGGATTCGGAGGCACAGAGGGACGCGCTGCCCGCGGCGCTGCAGTCATATGACAACTCATCGTGCGGGGGTTTGGATTGGTGGGAGGGCGTGCGGGGATTGTTGAGAGCAACGGCCTACCGATGGAGACGTGAGAACCCGACGTCAGGGGATACGGAGTTGTGGGCGCTAGTGCCAGAGAGCTCGCCAGCGCCTTCAGCCGAACCATCATTTCTTCTTGGAACTTGTTGAGCTTGCAGGCGCACTAGCCGCTAATACGCCAAAGCAACTGTCGGCTCTTCATGTCCCAAATCCTGCAAATGCTCCCATGCACCATGCGCCAAACGCAAGCTGCAGCCTGAGGAGATCGGGCGCATCAGTCGTCGGAACGTCGGAAGCGCATACATGAGTTGGTGCACCAACTGCGACATCCGCAGTACCTCACGCGAGTACAGGGGGGGATCGCGGGAGCCGTGCAGTTCCGCACCCCAATTCCGGCGTTGCTCTTGCTCTTGACTGACCCAATGGAGCCATTGGTCAGTCACACCGTGGCCACCGCAAGGCATTGGCCGCCGCAGATTTTCACTGAACACAGAGCAAGTGCTGCCTGTTCCTGTCATTCCCCCTGAGTTGCGATCACCAGGGCAGTCCCCCCCCCCCACTCCCTATCCGGTTGGGGGCGGTACCAGCCCGTGGAGTACATGCCATTCTGTTTGGTGATTATCTGATTTGGGGCCATGATTACCGTTGCCATACCCGGATGGCTGTGTGGTATCCCTCATATATCGCACGAAGTCGCCCCCCCCCCCCCCTACCTTGGAGGTAGGGGGGGTGTAGGGGGGGAGGTAGGGGGGGGGGTAGGGGGGGGTAGGGGGGGGAGGTAGGGGGGGGAGGTAGGGGGGGGAGGGGGGGGGTAGGGGGGGGTCGAGAAGGTAGGGGGGGGGTAGGGGGGGAGGGGGGGGGTAGGATCATACACACAGAAGGCGGTGCACACACAAGGCGGTGCACACACAAGGCGGAACACACAAAAGGCGGTCTATAGCCACCGCAGGAGTCTTGTTATTTAAGGGGCCACAGGCAAGGCGGTACACACAGAAGGCGGTGCACACACAAGGCGGAACACACAAAAGGCGGCCTGTGGCCACCGCAGGAGTCATGTTATTTAAGGGGCCACAGGCAACGCGGTACACACAAAAGGCAGTGCACACACAAGGCGGTGCACACAAAAGGCGGTCTGTGGCCACCGCAGGAGTCATGTTATTTAAGGGGGGTGCGGGGGCTGGCCCCCGCGTCGAGCGAAGCGAGCCGTCTGTCGAGCGAAGCGACCCGAAGGTAGGGGGGGGGGGTAGGGGGGGGGGAGGTAGGGGGGGATTTGATTTGATTTGATTTGATTTGATTTGAGGGCCGATCTTGAGGCTCACAGGCCGCCCGGGGGGGCGCTCGATGGCTGTCCCGACGACTCTGCATATCGGCCGGCCATGCATTCAGCGCGCACCCAGCCGCCGCCGCGGGCTGGGGGGGGCAGGCTCGCTGCCGTGCCGCGGGTTGGGCGGGGAGGGGGGTGGGGGGAGGGTGGGGGGGGCCGGGAGGGAGGGGGGGGAGGGTCGCCACGCCCCTGCGGTCTGCCCTCGCCCCGTTGCCGCGGGGCCGCGGGGGGGTGCATAGACCCGCCGCCCTGGGGGGGGGTCGGTGTCCCCGCCCGCCATGTTCCCCCGCTCGCCGGGCTGGGGGGGGGGGGGGCGAGGGGGGGGGGCGGGGGTAAAAAAAAAGGGGGGGGGGGGCTTCGGCGGCCTCACCGGCAGGGCTGCCCAGTGGCCGCACACCTGGGTTAGGGCGTTTCGAACACGACCTGCACCCTGCGGCGCCACCGCCACGCCGCCACGAGCTCGCGGATCGCGAGCCACGCCCGAGCGTGGGCGTCGCTCTCCGCGCGGGGGTGCTGTGGGGGCGGCTGCGGCGCTCCCGGGGCTGGCAGCACCGCGTACCACACGGCATACACCCGTGGGGTGGAGGCCAGCACCTCGGCCGCCGCTGCGCGCGCGTCCCTGGGCGGGGCGAAGGGCCTGACGCCCCGCAGGAGGCACCGGACGGAGCCGTCGTGGGTGATACCCACCCAATGGCCCCCGGAGCCCTCGGCCTCGTCGTCCCACCCTTCGACCAGGAGCGCCCGGCGCTGGGGCGCGTCGACCCAGGGCTGCGGGGCGGCTGCCCCGGCTCGGCGGGTTGGGAGGGGGCCCAGGTCCCAGAGGGGCGCCAGCAGGGGGGCGACCCTGGAGATCCGCACGCCCTCCCTCCAGTGGAGGCGGGGGGACCGCCAGAGGGGGGCCGCCCGGCCGTACCGCCAGCCGAGGGCCTCGTGGAGGGGGGGGCTGGTGGCCTCCCGCCCTGCGGCCGGGCCGCGCCCGAGGCGCGGCCGTCCCGTACTCCGCGTCCCCCATCCGCACCCCCGCCCTCTTCTTGCCCCCCTGTCGCCCGCGCTGGTCGCTGCCCCCACGTCGCTGGTCCTCAGAGGCACTTGCAGAGGCACAGGCAGGCAGCAGAGCGGGCACAAGTCGTTGCATTCGCTGCGAGTCGCATGTTGTCCGCGGCGCCGTGTGTGGGCGCCGCCGTCCGCCCTCGGAGGAGGTGGACGGCGCTTCTTGGTGCCCGCTCAGACTGGGCCAGCCGTGTGCTTGTTGGGCCGCCCCGAGGGCTTGCCGGTCAGGGAGGGGAGGGCTGTGCTGGGGCTGGTGCGTCGCCACCCGGGGGGGCGAGGTCATGGCCCGCCGGAGGTGCGCCGCCCCGTTGGTCCCGGCGGCTGGGTTGCTCTGGGGCCGTGCGCTGCACCTGAGATCCCAGCCCTGGGCGGGAGGGGTGCCCGGCCGCGGGCTAAGCCGGCGGCCCCCCCGCGGTGCCCTGCCTGGGCTCCCGGGGGGGGCGGGGGGGCTGGGGCAAGGGGGTGGGAGAGCAGGGGGGGGCGGCGATCAGCTGAGGAGGTACTCGTCGTCCTCGTCGGCGCCGAGTTCCATGCCCAGGTCGAGGTCGTCCGCCCACTGCTCGGGCTCGTCGAGCGCCTCCGGCTGGTCTTGCGGGGGCGCGTCCTCCACGGGGAAGAAGGCTCCCAGGGCCTCGAGGAGGCCGGGCGGCGCGGCACCCGCTGGGAACGCCAGCAGGGGCCCCTCACCGAGTGGCTGGATGGTGCAGCCCGGGAATAGCGCCCGGCTGGTCGCTGGCGGGGCCAGGACCACCTCCGGGACGGCTCCCCGCAGGGACGGCAGGGCGCCAACATTGAGGACCACGTCCGGGCACGCGCCACGGTCCGCGGGGTCCAGCACAGACACGGGGACGGCGCGGCCCACAAGCTCCGGGCGCGGCCCCGCCACCGAGCACGTGGATTCGCCCATGGCGTAGCGCAGCAGGGTGCCCGCGTCCGCGAGGGGGCGGGGCAGGCCTACCGGCCACTCGCGCTCCCCGGCCCTCATCAGGTGCGACCACCGGGCGGGCGGCCGGAGCACCACCCATTCCGCTACAGCCCGCAGGTAACCGGACGTCAGGGCGGCGCGCTCGCGGGCCGGCCAGGGCTGCGGGGTCACCGCCCACAGGAGCCCAGACCACGTGACCGCCACGTCCCAGGCCGCGCTCTCGGACTGAACGACCACGTCTTCGTCCCGCACCAGCCGCCAACGCGTGGTGCGGCCAGTCCGGTCGTAGACTGTGGCCCCAAGGGAATCGCGCCAGCACACAGCGTAGCCCCTGGACTGCAGCTGGGCGCACAGGGCCCTGAAGCCAGTCAGCGCCGCCGCTAGCACCACCGGGCAGGAGCGACCATGTGATCCCCCCACCCTTTGCAGGGCTGCGAGTAGTATGCGCAGTGGAACTCTGCGCGCACCGAGGTGTGGGTCGAGCGCGCCATGCGCACCCAGACCGCGAACCTGAGGCCCTCTGTGGGCACCGCCCCTTCGGTCAGGAGCTGGGCCCAGGCCTGCAGGGCCAGGTCGTCCCCAGGCGGGCCCCGGACGAAGGTGACGGACGGGGCCACCAGTTGGATATAGAGGCGGTCCATCTCGCGGGGGACCGCCGTCACCAGGCGGCGCGACGAGAACAGCTGGGCCGTCCCGTCCAGCGCGTCCGGCAGTGGGTATGTGCCTTCGCGCGCCATATCTAGGCCCCGCGCCGCCAGGTCATGGGCCTGCGCCTGGAGGTCGGAGAATAGGCCGGCCCACCGGGTGTTGTGCTGCGCGGGGATGTACAGGTCGGGGCGGCCGCGCCCCAGGGCCTCCGCGAAGGCGACCCGCACCCTGTCCACCCAGGGGGACTGGGAGGGGACGCCCCCGTCGCTGCCGAGGGTGGCGGAGGTGCAGTCTGCCCCGACGTATTGGACTGCCGCAGGGGCGACCCCTAGCGATGCAGCGAGGCGCCACGCCTCCAGCTTGCCGGCCCACTCCGCGGGAGGTAGGGGGGGGGTGTAGGGGGGGGGTAGGGGGGGGGGGTAGGTAGGGGGGGAGGTAGGGGGGGGGGGCGACTTCGTGCATACTATCTATCCCTTGGGGGAGTCGGCGGCGAGGGGGGTTGGGAGGGGGGCTGCTGCAGCACATGACGCCTGACCAGGAAGTACGGAGTTCAGATCCCGGATTGTCACACATGATAATGCCGGGCCGCCCTGAGCGCTGGGGCGGACTCAGTGACCCCGCCTGTCCGAAGGCACTACGACTGGTCGCTTTTGCCAGGTCATCGCACACTATTCCACCTGCCAGCCCCCCCCCCCCCCCCCAACTTGCTTCACGCCCCTTCCCTGCTGCCTCAAGCCCGCCTCATCCTGCCTCGGCCCCCCAGCCCTCTCTGTCCTCTGCCGGGCTGCACTCACCCTCTGGCACTGAACAGATCCCGTTGACCCGTGTCCCTGGCAGTACCTCTGGCCCAGTGCGCCTCTGGCCCAGGAACTCGCGACCTTTCAACGGCGACTGCCGGCAGAGTATCTGGGGATCCACCTGCGGACGATGGAGGGCGGGTGTGGCAGATGGAGCAAAAGGGCTGCCTCCTGGTGTGGTGTGCCTCTGGGTGCAGGAGGGAGGGACGGTGGGAGGGAAGGAGGGAGGAGTGTGGCCCCCCAATTTTCAAGCTACGCTGAGTATCGCAGTGCATGCTACCAAGGCCGTTGCACACGCATTACGGCAGTACTAGGAGGGGGTGATGGGAGGGGGAGGGGGGGGGGACCCCGGAGGAGTGGCAGCAATTCCTGGAATCCCTGAATCTGCCCCGTAAAGTTTTACAGGCCATCCCCCTGCTTTTTAAAGAACTGAACGAAGACTTGGTAAGGGCGGCGTTGGAGGATGAAACGAGGGTCAGCACCATGCCCAGATGGCATCCTTGTGCAGGTCTACCAGGCGTTTCCGGGTGTGTTGGTACCAAAACTGCTGCAGGCCATGCGGGTGTTCTTAAGGGAGGGGGGGTAACGGAGCCCTAGGGCACGTCACTTATGGAATGCCTCCCAAAGTTTTCGGGGGCGGAGTGGCCAAAGGATCTCCGGCCACTGGCGTTGCAAAACGCATGTTTGAAATGGGTCACAACAGTGGTCATGCTACAGATGGTGGATGCCCTGCAGCAAGTAATACCACAGGAGCCAAAAGGCTTTCTGTTGGGCATGCATATGGTGGACCACATCGTCTTCACGAGGTCGGAATTGGAGCGGCTCCCGGAACAGATAATGGTAGCGGTGGACTTCCAAAAGGCCTATGATTCAGTATCTTTTTGCACTTATGCGCACGATTTTGCGGTTTTTGGGCCTAAGGGATGAGTATGTACAGTTACTGCTGTCGGTAATGATGGCACCGGTGCTCCTCTGTGCGGGGCAGTCGTACGATCCAAATACCCGGCTGTGGCCGAAGTCGGGTATCCGGCAAGGGGATCCGTTGTCTCCCTTGTTGTTTGATGTCATCACGGTATTCCTCATTTTTGACATAAAGTCTTTGAAGGTCAAGTTGGTCATGTTATTGTACGCAGATGACATCTTGTTCTGTGTCCCAGGAAAAGGAAAAAAGCACCAAAAAGACCTAAGGGCCGCTATTTATTGGTTAGGAGTCTTTGGGCATTTCTCAGGGCTGCGAGTAAACCATTCCACAACATATGTGGTAGTAAAGGCGCGGGGGGGGGGGGGGGGATGAGCCAGTGCCGGAGTCAGTGGCAGGTTTCTGGGTTCGGCCGTATGTGAAGTATTTGGGTGTCCTGCAGGGGAATGTTTCTGTGGAGCAGGCAGACGCTCCATCCATTGCAAAAATGATGCAGTGAGCACAACAAGTGGCCGCTCTGCCGCTAGGAATGGAGGAAAAGGCTTACCTTTTTTCTTCTTGGGTGGCCTCGGTATGCTACCTGCCAGCAAGGGCCTACAGGCCCACTGCACATGTCTTGTCACAATTGAACCTGGTGCATAAGATTGCACTGGGCCTGAATGATTGGCATTTGACCATGCCAAGCTTGCAGCTTCCATTGAAGGAAGGGGGACTGGGTCAGGCAAGTTTAGCAGCATATGCGGAGTGGGTGCACAGCCACAGCTTTGTACGCTATGTGCAGTGTCCAGCCCAGTTTGCGGAGTGACATGCTGCACCTTTTCGGAGATGGGCATTTTCTGTGGGGTTACTTTTTGATGAAGAGTTTCTACCCTTTTGGCAGATGGGACCTGTGCCGCTGCCGCGGCCTTCTTTTCTGCAAGGTTCGGTGAAAGCATATTCGGTGGTACGCAGGGAGGGGGGTTGGGTACCGCCGCCGCCGAAGCGGCGACTCTTCCACATGCCGGTTTGGCACAACGTGTTGTTAAAGAACTCCCTGCCCATGTCATATTGGTGCCCACAGTTGATAAAGAGAGGGGTGCTGAGGTGGGGGGATCTCGTAGACAATGAGGCCATACCGGTTCAGTTGTGGGAAATTTTGGCACCGATGTGGCAGCCAGTTTACCTTCGGAGGGTGGCAGACACCTGGAGCTGTATGAGTCGGGCTTAGAGTATAAAGGGCCAGAGTTGGGGAAGTGGGCGGGCTCGTGAACTTCGCGTCAGATGCTGCTATACATGCAGCACCGCCAACAGCACCGTGCGCGACAGTCGCAGGACGTATGGCAGGCTGTCGAGAGGCTATTTTTGCCGAAGTGGGATAAAGATTTTATACGCCCCTGCCTATGGAAGAAATTGCCTGTGGGGACACGCATGGAGCGGCTGGGAGGCAAACTCTGCCCGTTGGATAGCAGGGTAGAGGACCATGAGCATGTATTTAGGCATTGTTTCTTTGGAGCATTTATGTTTGATACAGTAAACCGTGCATTTGGGCTTTTGCAATCTCCGACAGGGGCGGTCGAGCCAAGCCGGGTGTTGAAAGCACACACCCTACTGTCACTAACCATGACGCAGGGGGTAATCCTCTGGGCAGGGGTGAAGGTGCAGTGGAACCTGAGATGCAGAGCCAAGTATCAGCAACAACCCCCAGTCCTGGATGAGTTTATCGCGGGGTGGGCCACGGTTTTGCGGCAGTTGAGGTCAGAGCCCAATATGTCCTGCCCAAGGGCGGATCTACACCGTTTTGTGGGAATTTTGGATGGGTGGTTTGAGGATCCAAATATGCCCACCATTTTTAAGTGCCAGCCGGACAGCGCCAACCAATGCCAAGCCCCCAAAACCAGGTTGACAAGTTGGCACCGAAAGAGGCAAAATGGAGGAAGTACAGGGACGCGGCAGACCAGCACCTTCGCTCATTGGAGGGGGAGGGTTGGACTCTGGTCTATACCGATGGCTCGTCCAAAACGGTTCGTGTTTGGATGCAGGGGGGATATGGAGTTTGGTTCGTAGTGGACTCGCCCCGGAATCATGCGGCCCATATCCCGGAGAATGAACGACAGAGTGTCAGCAGGGGGGAACTGCGTGGGGTGCTGCACGCTATCCTGCATCGTCGTCCGGGGGAACGCATGGTGGTGGTCATGGACTCAGAGTATGTTTTTGAAGGGATTATGGAGTGGTCTCCTAAACGGCGATGACACGGGTGGCGCACTGCCACTGGGGAGGTGGGGCATAGAGACCTGTGGGTGCAGATCTTATGGGAAAGAGAAAGGGAGGGGGAGGAGTTGCAAATACATTGGGTGCCGTCACATCTCGGGGTGCATGGCAACCATGAGGCAGATGCGTTGGCGGAGGTGGGGCGGCAGTTTCACCCCCATAACCAACGGGCCCTGCTGAAGCGACCGCGGGTGGAAGCCGCATGGGAACAATGAGGACTGGAAGAGATGCCCAGTGAAGTGACATCGTCAGACCGGCCTAAAGACAGTGACAGCGAAGGGGGATCCAATTCGGAAGTCATTGGATCGGGGGGACGGGACATTTCCTCGGAGGACTCGTCGGAATCATCCGCATTCAGCAAGGATGTCAATGACACGTGCATGCGCAGGAGGAGGGCGGGGATGGGACGTGCTTGTACCTAATCAAGATTGTGTCTATAGAGCCTAAAGGCTCACAGGAACATTTCGGACAATCTGTGGCGGCGCCTCCAGCGCCGTATCTGCGGACAAGCGGTGGAATATCTGTGGCGGCGGCTTCGCCGCCGTGTTTGTGACATTGCACTGTGAATGGGCGTAGGTCTGTCGGTGGGGACCTATCACCGGACTTTCCACCGCTTTTTGGCCAAGCACTGCCTTGTCCAAGCACATGAGCCCGTCTGACCGTCGTTTTTCTGGATTTTTCTGACCGCAGTTTTTATGGTCAAAATGTGATGTTACCGGGTTGTGCTTCGATTGTAGAGGGAAGGGGAGCTGGATCATGCTTCTGGTAGTTCATCCTGCTCATACCAACATTCCACTTGCAACTGCAACCCAATGCTGTCAGTTTTGGTGTGATTTTCAGCCATGGCTGATGTTGCCACTCCTGGTACCACGGATGGTGGCGTGCTGTACTACATTGACCACACTTGGGAGGATGATGAAGTGCAGATTGTGTGGGCCAAAGTGGGTCATGGGATTTGGGGCCTTGGCCATGTCTTTGAGGGCAAGCTTTACTTCACCAAACATATTGTTGATGACAGTTTTGTCCCAAGGAATAGGAAGCCTAAACCCATTCCAAAACGTGAAGCCAAATCTGCTCCAAAGCCTGCCCCAAATGGCAAGCATGTGCAATTTTTCAAGATGAGGCACAAGGTTGGAAAGGGCTTCTATTCCGCAGCTGCTGATGCCCCTGACGGGCAGTGAGGACCTCCACAACATGCTGAAATTTGCCTGCACATAGTGTTGTAGGGCCCTGTTGCAACCATTGTGGTTAGGGTGAGGTACGGATAGGTTTTTGGCGACGTACGTTCTGTTGGTACCGCGCACATGAGCCCGTCTGACCGTTGTTTTTCTGACTTTTCTCGTGCTTGGACAAGGGGGGGGGGGGGGGTTACGAGACAGGACTCACTCAAGTGGATCTGATTGCAGGATTTAGGGTTGAAGAAACTGTATGCCGCCTGCTGTCTCCAGGCAGCGTGCTCAGCAGCAGAGCAGAACAGTCATTTGGTTGTCATATGGTCGAATTGCTTCCCCTCACCCCATTCCCCGTCCCTGTTTCCATTGTCCACAATCTTGTGCAGAATCTCTGTCCTTTGAGATGCTGCTGGCAGTTTGGAGTTTCATTCAATGGGCAGTGACAATCCTCCTGGTGCTCCCATTCTTCGGGTATTTGTTGACCAATTTCTCTTGGGCAATCTTTGGCTCTCAAAACTTGAAAAAGAAGTACAATGCAACATGGGGACTGGTGACCGGAAGCTCGAGCGGCATCGGGAAGGAGGTCGCGATTAAGTTGGCCAGCCAAGGCATTAACGTCGTGTTGGTCGCCCTGGGAGACGCCACCTTTGACACGACACATGAGGAGCTCAAGAAAGCCTTCCCCGAGAGGGAGTTCCGGAAGGTGCCCTGCGACCTGAGCGATGGCACCGGCAGTTGGATGAAAGACGTTGTGAATGCCACCGAGGACATCGATGTCCAGCTGCTGTTCAACAACGCAGGCTACATCCTGACGGGGTTCTTCCATCATCGCCCCGTGGAGGTCCACCTCGCCAACTTCCACTGCAATCTGACGGCCACTATCCACTTGACCCATCACTTCTACTCAAAGATGCTGGAGAAGAAGTTGAAGGGGGCCATCGTGTTCACGTCCAGCGCCGCCGGCTTCATCCCCAACCCCTTTGCCGTCTGCTACGGCCTCACGAAGGCGGCGGTGTCGGAGTTGGCGTGCTCGCTCGCCGTCGAGGCGCGGGCCAAGGGGATCGACGTGTGTGCCATCCACCCCAGCCCAGTCAAGTCCCGGTTCATGGAGGGCGGCGGGAACAAGGTCACGGTGGACAAGTTGGAGATGTTCGACGCTGCCTACAAGATGGCCACTGGGCCCGAGGCCCTGCCGGACAAGATCTTTGCATGCGTTGGCCGCCCGTGCATCTCTGTCGATTTGGGTGGTGTGGCTGTAGGGATGCGGCTCATGGTGATGAGCCTCAGCTACGCCCTCTTGACCTTCGGATTTGCTTTGTTTGCCCCATTCATGCCTGACTACAAGAAGCACGACAAGTGAGGGCAATGCACGGCGTGAGCTCTTTGAGGGGCTGGCTGCCCACCACATGGTCATTCCCTGTGAGAGTGCTGTTTGGTTCGTCTGGTTTTTTTTGGTTTGCACTGCGACCCACAGGACGTTCCAGCGCCTTGTGGCTTCGCATCCTATATTATTGTGCCTGTCTTGTGCTTGCCTTGCCACTGCCTCTTGCATCAGAGCTGTCTGTTCGTATTGACTGGACTGCACCCATCACAAGTTGCCGAGATGGGTTGGCAGTACGCTGCCGAGAGTCAGGGGGGTAGCTGCTGGTAAACGATGGCTTGCTTGCAAGCCAACATTGGGGCAGGATTTGGCGCAGTGCGCGCAGAGTGCAACCATTTTGCTGCGGTGGGCAGCTGTAGGAACTGGTGTGTGTGGTCATGGTGCAGTCTGGGCACAAGGCCGTGTACCATGCAAACATCCTCTCCACAAGGGCAACGAGTGCTGCAGCAGAGCCCGGATATGGTTAGCTGCATTCAGTAGGACCTCGCATTCTGTGCAATGATTAGATGAATCAATGGCCAGGCCATTGCTGACCAAGCTGCACAGCCCACAGGATGGTTCTGCAAGAAGAGGTACTGATGCGGCCTGTTGGCACGCTGAGACAGACTGGCCCAAGAGAGAAGAGACGTTGCGCCATAACACAAAATGCCATGGAGGGCGAGATCCCGCGCTTTGGATAAGGTCATGCAGGCAACAAGATAAGCCGGCGGTGACTACGCGTCGCAGTGTCAAGAACAAAAAGCGATCGACGGGCCATCGCTTGAAAAACGATGCGCAGAGTGCACATGGTGCGAACCCCCCCGTTAGTACCTCTTTTGTCACAATAACACCCTGATTCCCCAGGGGATCCTCCACCACGAGTGAAGCATCCTTTCTTTCATCGCCGCATGTCCGGTGGTCAGTGACTCCACATGGTGCTTGGGTTCCCATGTGAGCCTGTTGGTTCGGGATTTTCTGTGCTTGGATCTGGGGTCAATTGAGTGCAGTTGTGTGCCTTTTGGATATTAGTTGACTCGCACCTCATGGGGTAGGGTGTCCCAGCGCTTACCACAGGTCAAGATCATTTGTCATCCCGTTTTCTTTAGTGTTGGATCTATCCAGTAATAATGGTTGCATCCAAGCTCCTTGCACGAGTGGAATCATTGTGTGCCAAAAGTTGACTAGTGTGACTGAGGCTTTATCCTGTGCACCAACACTCTCAGATACAGCCTGTTGCGCATTTCTTGTGCACTTGTGTGTGTCTGTTCCCCCTGGCTAGTCATTACTGGTAAATTTTTGTTTCTCAGATTCTCATCGTCACACACAGAGATGTAGATGTAGATATTGATGTTGATGTAGATACAAACAGAATAAACACAAGTTTCAAGATAAGGGTCTCCCTTGGTCCAAAAACGAGCTTCTTCTCAGCACCTGAATCAGGCACAAGTAAGCTACATACAAAACCCCAACAATTAGTAGATCTACATCTACATCTACTTCTATATCCACTTCTGCGTGTACATCTACATCTGCATCTAGTTCTACATCTAGTCCTCAGATTTTCATGTAGAGTGACAGTTTTGTTGAGGCTGATTGCATTGACGCAGTGATTCAGTCCCGTCGTCCATGTTGCATGCCATAGCAGTATGCAATCTGTCGCAATATCAATGCGGTCACAAAGCAAA
The DNA here is from genome assembly GCA_964036045.1 of Eutreptiella sp. 'Long Island Sound 2002'. Taxonomy (NCBI): domain Eukaryota; phylum Euglenozoa; class Euglenophyceae; order Eutreptiales; family Eutreptiaceae; genus Eutreptiella; species Eutreptiella sp. 'Long Island Sound 2002'. The sequence goes on along the minus strand of OZ038380.1, from coordinate 15,761,540 downwards.
TAGATGGTACCAAGAAAAATTCCAAATTCACATCAGCTGTAAAGCCCAAAACATCTGCAACCACGGTACGAAATGTGGAGAAACCCCTGATGAAGTTGTACATTGCCCGAGGCGACCTAAGAATATAGATTTCGGGTTTTTTTGCTTGGGCTTTTGAGTTAGTAATCTATGGGAATATTTTAGCCCTTCGTAAGGCGAGTTTAGATTGCGCTGTATTTTTTTGGATAGGTAAGAGGAGGTGGAAATGTGAAGTGTAGTTATCGCATATTTATAGTTCTATTGGTGGTTGAGGATTATGCAGGTGGTCTTTTGCTTTTTCTTTGCGATATGGAGGTTTTTGCCGGGGTTATCACAGGTGGCCGTAATCCAGCGCGTCCCTATGTATCGCAAATGATTGCATTTGGATAAAAGGTGCATGTTTTTGGTAGAGTTTTTCAGAGGTGCTGCTGCGAAGCTCTCATGGGTCAAGCGGGAGTTTTTTTCTCCAAAGGAGAATCAAAAGCAGAGATGGGGTTGATATTTGATCCAGTTTGTGGTATCGTCAAAGGTCCATCACTCCCAGTCAAGCAAATGTTGCAAGTTGAAAACGAGTGCATTCCGACGCACAATTAGAGTGGGCCAGCTACAGGGCTTTTCTTGCCAGCCGCGGTCACAATGAAAAAAAAAATAGATGGCAATGTTGCCGTGTTGTTAATCTTTTTTTTTGGATGCAAAATCCTTTTTTGAGATGCGCTAAAATTTAAGAAAAGTGCTAAAATTTAAGTCAAAACGGCTAAAAAATGAGCAAAGACAGCTAAAAAAATGAGCAAAAACATCCTAAGAAGAAAGATTTCGCATCTAAAAAAAAAAGCATTTTCTGCGAAAAAATAAGATTCCAAAAAAACCCAAAATCTAAAAAAAAAGGTCATTCGCGTGTTTAAAAACGTCAAAAAAGCAGATTTTTTTTTTAGATGGCCAGGTAGAAAGTGAGATTTTGGTAAAATTAAAAGAACACAAAGCCAGGGGTGGGGAGGGGAGGCAGAAATGCAACTCCTAGGGGCACCCCACCAGACGAATCATCCACATTCCTTAGCGAACCCTGAAAAACAAGGCACAAAGCAAAGAAGGGTAAAGAATGCCAACAAGACCGGGGTAGATGGCTGAGCATTTGCAGAACGTGCTATTGCGGTACAAACCACATTACGTGAAGATGATGTAACCCACTTGATGGCGTCGGGACATGCCACTGTGCAAACGATGCACAAGACGCCTTCGTTGTAGAGAGGGGATAAAGTGCCGTGGATTTTTGGACATGTCAAACAAATAGAGAACCAGCATCCCTCCCTGTGTGCACCTTGGTCTGTCCATGTTGACCGCCATCTCAACATATTTGCAAAGAGCAAAACTTGAGCATGAGATTATGGGCAAAACTGTGCACCCACTGAGTAGTGCTTGAAAACAACCTCTACAAGGTAATACCACTGGGCTTTGTGCACCGAATAATGTCTCTAAACAAACTCTGAGCAAGGTATCTGAACGTTGGGACTGACCAGAAAGATAGCAAAAGCGGCTAAAAGTGAGCATATAATGCAGCAACGGATGTGTTGAATGCAAGGTTCTCAGGAATGACACATTGCTTGTGTGGACTGTAATAAGTCAGGGCATTTGGGCCTCTCAGAAGCTTTCTGGAGGATTTATACTAGACCTCTCCAAGGTTCAAGATCCTAGAACACTAGGATATTTGCTCATATTTGGCTTATATTCCAAGCCTATAGCTTACTGCTAGACTCTACTGCTCTTAGGTACACTACAAAGAGCAAGGATCTAGGATACATTGGTAGCCATACCTGAATAATCACATCCCATATGCTTATAATGTGATTTAATCATGTTTTATAGCATTTTAGAAGGTTCTAATGTATTAGAAGCTATTTTGAAGCTATTTCGAAGCTTCAGATGGCCTGTCGCGACTGTCGCCGCCTACTGTCGGCGACAGCAATTTACGTAATGTTGACAAGGCCTGTGATAAGATAGACTACTCAGAAAGTTGCTAAAATATGGGTTTTATTGCCTTTTTAATGAGAATTTATTGTTATATCAATTTTTTTGTTATTTAGGCATGTGAACCCGTATTACTGGACCAGCCGGTTGGTCCAGCTCAATGTTCGTTCACGACTTCGTCTTCTTGCTGTTGCCTACTTTGTGCTTGCCAAGGGAATCAATTGGAATGGAGAAATTCATTTAAAAGAATTTGATTTTGAAGTGCAAGACAAGGACAAAAGGGTTTATTGTGCACCCTAGGTACAAGCACAATATAGTCCAGTAATCTGAAGTTCCAGCAGGTCCACGACGACGAGGACAACAAGCAGCAGGTGGGTCAGCGTACTCGGTTCAAGTAAAGTGAGTTCCTTGCTTGAATTTATCAAAAAGTTGAAGAAACTTTATGAACTTGAAGGTATAATTCCTTGTACCTCAAAAAGAACCTTCAAATCAATTCGAAACTGGAAGAGCGTAGCTCCAGGCGCGCTGAAGCGACGACGAGCGACGCCAGAGGCTGCAGCAGACTTCGAAAAGACGCACAGAGCCCTTATTTCATTGAGTTTGGTGAAGATTTTGAAGGATTTTAACTTAACAAGAAGTTTCAACAAAGTGGTGAACTTGGACTACACAAAGCGCTTTGCCAGGGCTTCAGCGACGACGACGGCGCCTTCTACGACGACGACGTGTTGCGAGAGCGCTGCCAGCAAGCTTCTCGAGGCTCTCTTGAGGCTCTCTGAGGCCTAGAGCCATTCATTGTGTTGCTTCCTTTTGCTACATGTTGCATGCTTGTTGAGTTGAATTATCAAGGCTTTTCTTCTCCTTGCTTACGGTCCTACATGAGACCCTATGTCAAGGGAAGGGACAAGATTGACGGTCCGTGACTATAAATCCCCACCCCAGTCACTGTTGACCCTCTTTGGAGTCCAAAAGCTTTGATTTCTTTATGATTTCTTTAATCTCTTTGATGTTTCAAAAGGCCAAAAATGTCGAAAATGGCCTAATTTCTTTTACGCATAACTTCGCGCCAGTGCGTCGAATCGCGCCAACTAAAGCGCTATTGTAAAGTAGAGAGTGCTAGCTTTCAAATGCGACTCTCACTTTGTTTTAACTCCTCAAGGGCTATTTTCTGTGATTTTTTCAAGATCACCCATGAATCACTTGTTGCCCAACCCTCTAAAACAATCAAAAATGAAATTTGGTGTTTTACGCATATCTTCGCGCCACTGCGCTGAAAAAATCGGAACCAAGTATTTTTCGAAAGTAGACAGTGGTACGCTTCTATCCCCCACTTTACTTTTTTGAAATCAATTTTTCTACTATTTTTCCCATCTCCAACAATGTCACCCATGAACCACACCCCAAAAACCCCTTAAAATTGTCTTTTGTGCGTCCTTCATATCTCCCAGAGAAAAAAGGTTTGAGGTTCAACATAATTTTTCTAAACAACTCTGAAGTATGTGCTTTCTAACCCTGAGTCGTTTTTATTTTCAGAAAATAAGAATGGCTATGGTAAAATTGCAGCAAATTACCACGCAAACCACTTGGTGAAAAATCATGCAAAATGATTTTGGAGGTTTTATCATTTCTCTGAGACCATGGTGAGTCTGAACCCAACCCAAGGTGTTTTGTGAACACTGGAGTATGCAGTTTACGACACATGTTTACTTTGAATTTCTGTGGTCAAGAATGGATTTTTCCCATGGTGGTCAACTTAGTGCATGAAAGCATGTTTTCAATTTTTGTGTTCATGATGCTACAAGAAAAAAGCTTTTCTCAGAGCCTCTGGTGAGTTAAAACGTCATCAAAGCTGTTTTGGAAAGGTATTGGTGTCTAGTTTGCAGATATCCAATCCTTGGATTTTATTGAAAATGAAATGGTAGTGAAAAGGTTCGATTCCTTTATGCTTTTTTGATGTTTTTTCAGCATGTGTGTCATGTCAGATTCATGTGTCTCCCCCCAACTTCTATTTCTCTGAGCCTGTGATGAGTTGGGGCAACATCAAATATCTTTCAAAAACCTGAGGACATGCCCTACACAGTGCAGATGTTCCTTTTCTGACATCTCAGCAACATGGTACAGAAAAGTGCTGCAGAACTTGGGCATTTTCTAGGAAAAACAGGTTTTTGACATCAATTTTTGGCAAACCATTCGCGATTTCTGTGGTCTTCTAACCTTGAATCATTGTATGATATTGCAGTTTGTGATTGTTTACATCAGCTTTGATTCATTCTGACTAGGCTTAGCCTAGGTAGAAAGGTAGATACCTCAGAATTACTTAGACACACAATAAATAGTGAAACATTTTGTTGTCTTTTTCGGCCACAAAACAAACTTTGGCCACAACCATTAACAGACCGTTTGCATCCGCCACATTCACCGTCTAAGCCTTTCCCTGCGACTCCCCAGGCTGAGTGGCTCAGTTCGGCTGGCCCGTTGTCATGGGGACAAAGAAGGCGTGGGGCTTGTTGCCACCAGGGAGTAGGGAGGCGATTGATGGGTGTCAGCGGAAGGCGGAAAAAAGACTCAATGCAGGAGCATCCAAGTGAAACATTAAAAGACCGCACTCGACCAAACGATTGGCATTGACCTCTCTCGGGGTCCTTGTGACCATCCTTCGATGAGAGAGGTTGGTGGTGGTACATGGCCGCGGAAGAAGCTTGCAAAACTTACTTACTCTTACTTACTTACTCTAGCTAGCTAGCTAGCTAACTAGCTAGTGTAGGAGGTGCATAGATTTTATGGTATTACCCTAATGCTAACGGTTGCGTAAGCAACTTAATGTCTCTGGTCCTCCCCCTGTAGGGCAGGGTGGTGAGGAGAAGTGCCGCAAGGCGCTGGTACTGCAATAGAGGTAACCATTCCAGTAGGTGCAGGCCGGAATGTTAGCGTGCAATGCCATTTAACTGATTTTCATCTCTTTACTCAACTACCTGACACAGTTCAATGTAGTTCTGAGCACGGTCCGTGCCCTCTCATGGGTTGCCGAGATTCTGTATAGACTGCATGACTTCTGGTCACGGTCCGCCACTCATGCGTGTGCTGACACCCTTTCCGGAAGCCTGAATTTGTCAAGCTATTTCATTTGACCACAATTGCATTTGAGCTAGGAAGTGATTTGTCCTCATTTCACTCCACCATGCATCTCATCCTTCACTGCATGGCCGTCAAGGCAAGCGTTTGACTAGTGACGTATTGACGCGTTCCCGTGGGGGGCCGGCCACGGGACGCTGCGGTGACACGCACAAGTGAGCAGGCAGGCAAGGCACTACGCTCACAAGGGCATCAATACGCCTGTGTCATGTGACAAAGCGTTTCAGAATCCTTGCCACTCTGCAAAGAGGGAACGAAAGTATGTACAGCAACACATCAGGATATGTACACATGGGGTTAAGACTGGACTGGGGTAAGGGCATCACAGGACCATAGACACTCAGTCCCAACTCATATCCCAATCCCAGGTCCGACCCTCTCAGTGGCTGATGGGGGCGGGGGCTCAAACACAACCCATGCCCTGCTCAGTCCGGACCCTGAAACCCTGCCAATAGGGGGGTGTCCCGCCCAGCCACAGGCGAGTTCCTGGGAACCAAGGGGCTCCAAGGTCAACCGACAGTGGCTCCCTATGCTCCCTTAACGGCAGGTCCCAACTCCACTCTGAGCCGGAGATATGGCCCCGCCATTATCACCCAGGAGTTGGTAGCTGAAAATGGGCTGTTTCAGCCCAAACTGAAATTAACTCAAAAATCCCCAAAATTGACCCCTCGTCCGGACCCGCCAGAGGTAGGGACGAGGCTACTGACCCTATGCCCTTCGAGTACGAACCCCCTGGAGCCCTCACCCGACCTGGTTCCCTCTGAGGTCCCGGCATCAGGGCAACACGGATGAGTCAAGTGGGGTCATGATGCCAAAATCACCAAAATTGGCGTCATTCCCACGCGCGGCTCGCTCGGCCAAGGTGAGGCCATTGGCTCACAGGGCAGGAGGCAGGACCTAGGACTTATATCTGAGTGTACAACTTGGATTTGGGTCCGGGCTCCCTATGGGCTTAGAGAAATGGGGCCGCCAATTGACCACACGGAAGGGGGAAACTGGGGTCCCAAAATTGGGTCATTTTGGCTGCCTGAAATGAGCCAAAATTCGGTGTGCTCCCAAAAGTATATCTCCACGCCGGCTTGGAGATCGGATCCACCATTCCATACGTGATCCAACCGGAGTTCAACGGAGACTCCCATGCCCTTGGCTCCCAAAGATCTCCATGCCACTCGGCGTGGTGACGATCCCAATTGGGTCCACGAATGCAAAAATGGCAAAATCGGCCGTCTCGGGCGACCATCCAGGGTAGGAAATCTTGGCGACATTGACGCGCCAAGCCTTGATTCACAACCCTTGATATCCCCTTTGGTCCCATGCCCTGGGTTATCGCTTGCTGTCACGCCGGCTGCTTACTGTTCACCGAGGGGATGACCACACGGACGGGGCAGAAAGCAACATGCGGTGCAAAGGTGGGGATCGTGGATCGCACCAAAAGTTGAATAACTCCGGATGAGCCGGAGGAGCAAATACGAAACTCAAGGGCGTTCAACCCTTGGTCATATGCTACAATATGCGCCCTTCCTTCCTGGTTAGATCCCGTGCCCCATGGAGATATGGTAATTCCAATATGGCCTACAATGGCAAAAACAGCGAAATTTGGCCAAAACGGCCCGCACTCATGATTCCATATCTCCATGGCCACAGCGAGGATCCTTTCAACCAAAGATGCGATAGACACATGGGACTTAGGTCCCAATATATGCCACTTGCCATCCCTCATGGTCGCCTCTAGCTATTTTTCCCATTGGAGGGAAAGTGACACACGTATGGGGCAGAATGGCAACATACCCCAAATTGGGTGACTCACAACTCTCCCATCAAGAGGAGAGGCCACATGGGGAAACACCCCATTCGATGTGGGCTTATGTGCCCTCTCCGAATTGCCCTTACCCTTGGTCAAGTGGCGCACGCAACCTCGGGGGTGAAATCAGGGGGAGAAGGAGTTTGTGGCCATTTTGGGCAAAACGGCCAAAATTCACCCAAAAGTGGTCCTTCCAAATATCGTATCTCCGTATCACGAAAGAAAGGAGCCTCGGGCTTTTGCATGGATGCAAACCGAAGCTTTGCTTCCCTTTTGCAACAAGGGTTGAGGTTCAAAGCACAATGAAAGCATTTTTAACACCTCAATCCTTGATGCACACTATTTATGGGAAAAAGTGCATATATCGGCGATATTGGCATGAGCATATCTTTGGGACCTTGAGGAGCAAAAATATGAGTAAACATTTTTGGAGTGGGCCCATAGTAGGTGCTTTCAAACATGCACACTATGGTTAGATTGTCTCCGCCCACTCGTGTCATTAGTGCTTGTATATGAGCGCGTGTGCAAAGAGGCAATGTGGCACGCGTGCTCACAAGGCGAAATAATACAAAATAGCAGACAAGGTTGTAAAAATCAACCAAGCCATCCACGATGTCCTTCGTGGTCTCTACTTTACATATTGCCTTGGTTCAAGGCTCAACTCCACATAGGCTTCGATTACGAGCCTCGGGGGCTTGGCCATTTTGGCCTAATTTTCGACCAAAACTTGCCCTTTTTTGAAAATAGAGTTTTGGTACGCATTGAATTGCGTGGAGCCATCGTTGAGTTGGCTCGAAAAACGAAAATGACCTCGGGCTTTTGGTCTTGTGAGCATCGTGTTCGGTCATTAACGTTCATGCTCACAAGGCCACAAAGTTAGCGTTTGCGCACGCAAACGACTTGGGTTTGCGAGACCCATAGGCTGCCTAAAACACCGCCATTGCCCGCTTCCCTAAGCAAGATGATATGCCCGCGTGAAAGGGGCATGGATGAGAGACATAGGGGGGAGACGTAGGGTTCCGTGCGAACTCTTGGTCCTTGAGAAGCATGAGTTCGCACGATCGACGGAAAGCCTTGCGCGCTGATTTTCTCGAAAACGCAACGGCGAAAAATTCTGGTGAACACACCGGATGAAAGTACATTAAATACCCTCTAGATTCAGCCCTTAAGTTCTCTTAGAACCTCACAGGTACTCGAGAAAAGTCAATCACAAAACTCGCCACGGAGAAGCGACGAAGGCGCGAGAACAGGCGACATCAGGCGGCGATTTCACGACAATTAGAAATCGCGGTAGAAATCGGGTATTTCACCGATTTCTGCCCGAAAATCGATCGAGACAATAAAATCACGGTAATTCTACATCGATTCATTGGTTAGAAATCGGATTCCAGATTTCACGGGTTAGAGAACAGGGACAGCCGGTGTCAACGGCTTCCGCACGGGTGTGACGGCTCACAGGCCTCCGGGCCATGGGCCATAGGTTCTGGGTACCGCTTCACCCCCCTCCTTAGAGCAAACCCTGGGGGGGGGCTCGATAACACGCAAGCATGGCAGCGGGTACCCAGGACCATCCCCTGAAGGGGGGGGGTGTCACATCCTCACTTCAGTAAGTCACAGTAAGATAGGTATCCCACAGTGGGATAGGTATGCTGCTGTAACAGCTCGTAGCACATGTATAGTATCAAGTATCAAGTCCCGGGTCCTGGCGGCGATTGTTCGGCATCCAAAGGACCCGTTAACCCATACCAGGCGCACCGGGTGCCGGCTGCTACGGTCACCACCACAGTGGCAGTGGCATACACGGCCAACATAGGCGTCACACGACGGCCGAGGTGGCCCCACAAGTCGAGAGCGACCACAAAGATCCATCAGGCTACCCCAAGCTTCCCAAGGCCCGCCGACTGGGGAGAGTCCCCACGGGTCCTTCCTCGGGCGCACCATGTCCATATCCATACGACGCGAGTCCAGAGTGCCATAGTCGAACTCCTTACGAACCCCAAATCGTAAGGGAACTCCTCCTTAAGGGATCGGGCATCAAGGCCGTCTTTTCCCTCGCCCTACTACCACGAAGCGTGGCCATACATGAGGGAGTCCTCATGCAGTGTGGGCGGAGGCGTCGACTCCTCAAACCACCAGTTTCCCAGGCAGACTGACCGAGGTCAGGAGCACCGGAGGCCGCCATCCGAATGCAAGTGCGTCTGCGAATCGGTAGGCTCACACTGGGACTGACAGTGGCGGACCGCTGGGAGTGTAGTCAGGCAACTGGGCTTACCGCCTGGCGCCATCAGGATCTCCACACATCACAGCGAATAGGGCAACACGGTATCACGGGCACTCAAACAGAAGAACATGTAATCATGTACTGGTCCAGGCTGGACGAGGCTGTAAGAATATGTACACGGCGACTCAAGGCGCCTCTGTATCCCGATGCGTGGTGAAAAACAGTCCATCCCTCAGCGATGGGCTGATGACACTTAACATACAGATGCACATATCCTGGAGGGCAGAAAAACAAGCAACAATCTGGGTAAATAGGCGTGTAAACACACTCAAAACAGAGTGCCAAACCACGCCACGGTCAGGATAAGGCAAATGCAGGAGGATGGACAGGATAACGCCTGATTTCAGGCATATATAGTCTCGAGACACACGTCGACTGGCCTGGATTCCGCAAATGCCATGGAACCAGACCACACACTCAAAAATCGCAATGCCGATGACAGCGGCATCCGTTGCGCAACGTCGTATGGGCTTCAGGGCCCCAAGAGCTCAAAAATATGAAGGTCAGTCGCCCTACCTGGTTTCCCAAGGATTCAGCAGGGGGGGTGAGTGACGAATAGAATTGAAAGAGAGGGGCCATCCTTCTCTGGATTCAGCAGGGGGGGGTATATGGCCACTCTGTCACCGAAAGATGGAAGAGAGCAAGCAAGTAAGGGACGATTCGTCGGCCTCACAAGCGCTCATAACACATCAGGGGAGAGCTCAGGGCGCTGATCAGGCACCCCTGGCTGCAATCGCCCGGGTGAGTGCTGCCAAGTCCGAAACGTGGATCTTGGTCTTGTGCTTGCGGATGTACTCCATGAAGGGAGTATTGACCCGCGGCACAAACGAGGAGACGGGTTCCCAGGTGTCGTGGGACGGCCCATAGCCTCGCCAACGAACCTTGAACTCCAGACCTCCGGGTGCCGAGGCCTTCGGACGCTGAGCCAGGATCTTCTCGACGGTATAGTCGTCCTGCTCAGCATAGTCGTCGTCCGAATCGGCCTCATGTCTGGCGTAGTCCAGGGACACATGTCGGCCACGGAGGTCGGGTTCCCGCACACGGAGTTGACTCTCGTGGCGCTCCCGGAACTGTCCGTGACCCACCTTGATGCGGTAGGTGTCCTCACCAATCCTGCGGACCACCTCGCCGGGTGTGAACCAGGTTTTGGTGCGGTGGGTGCCCATGGGGCGGGGTCTGATCACCCACACCGGGTCTCCCACCCTGAACTTCTGCGCTGTCGAGCTCGGGGCGGACTTCTGACGCTCAGCATGCTCCTTCTCAAGCTGCTGGCGGATGTCCCGCGCCGTTTGCTCTTGCCGCGCGAAGAACTCCTTGGCATCCATAGCCATGCCATCACCAGACAAGGGAAGTCCCCTACCCAGGGGGTCCCTGCCAAACAGAATCTGGTGAGGGGACAAACCGCCCGGAGTGGGGGTGTCATGATGGGCCTTCAGAGCAGGCCACATCTCCTCAAACCAGTTCCGACGTGGATTGGTGATGTGGATCTTGCGCAGCTTCTCGAACAGCTGCCGTCCAGCCACTTCAGCACGGCCGTTAGACCGGCTGAGATAGGCGACGCTCTTGGCATGACGTATCCCCATGAGGGAACACATAGCCTTGAACCAGCCACCAGTAAACTGGGGCCCTCGGTCACTGCAAATGGTGCGGGGGATGTCAAAGACGGTCAGCCAATGACGAATCATCATGACTGCCACCTCCTTGGCAAGCAACCCCTTTTTGCGTGCCGGAACGGCTACAACGTAGCCGCTGTGGCGGTCCACACAGAGAACCACACAGTCAAAGGTCTCCTTGCCAATGTGCACTTCGGGCATGGAGAAGACGTCCATGGCTACGCTCTCCATGGGCTGGTCAGGAACCGGGGTCCATTGGGGTTCCCCCTTGACGTTCCGGTTGTCGGGATTGCAGGCCTGACAGACCGAACAACCTCTCCTGACCTTCTTGATGGCGGTGTAGAGAACGATATGGTCGATCTCGAACCGACGCTGCATGTCAAGAGCTTGCTTCTTGACCCCCGGGTGCAGCATGTGGTGGTGCCAAGCTTCACACAGCTCCAGTACCCGGGACTCTGGGACTAGCAGCTTACCATTCCGGTAGAGCTTGCCATCTTCCTCAGTCAGCCCCTTTGGCCACTTCTGCCCGTCGTCAGGGTCGGTCACAGCCCTATACTCGGCCGCAAAGGCCTCAGACTTGGCGTAGTCGTCGGTCCAGTCGTCCTGGAGGCAAGACTCCGGGAAGAGGTGCTTGTCGGACTCAGTTCCTACAGGGGGTGCCGGACCGGGCCTTCCGCCCGCGGCACCCACAGGGGCGAGTACACTGACCGTTCTGCTCACCCTCGATGCGAGGGGGGCATCTGCAGCCATGACGACGAAGCATTTAACATCCTCCTCCTCCATCAGGCGCTCCATTTCAATGATCTTTTTGGCTTCAGCGGTCTCAGCCTCATCGCCATGGGCAGAGATATCCTGCATGCCCTTGCTGGCGGGATAGGCCCACCTACTGAGACAGTCCGCCACGGTGTTATCCTTTCCAGGAATATAAACAACCGTAAGGTCGAACTTGGCCAAGGTCTCATGCCATCTTGCCCGTCGGGAGGCGGGACCTGAGGGGGTGTCCACGTGCTCCTTGTGCCACGACTGCAGACTCTGATGGTCGGTGCAGACGGTGACGGGATGGAGGGCTATGTACCCAGCCCATTTCCTGAGAGCCATGACGATGGCATACGCCTCCTTTTCACGGGGCGTCCACGTCCGTCTCTGGCCTTCCGCCAGGACTCGGCTCCAGAAGGCCACGGGCACGTGCCTCCCGTCGTCAAGCACTTGCTCCAACACAGCGCCAATGGCGTAGTCGGAAGCGTCGGTGCGCAGGACGAACCCTCGGTCGGGATCCACGAGGTGCAGACCCACTGCGGATAGCAGCGCCTGCTTCATCCCCTCAAAGGCACGGTCAGACTCTTCAGTCCAGATCAGAGCCTTCTTGGACCCCTTCTTGGTCTCCTCTCGGTTGCCCTTGAGCATGGTCGTCATGGGGGCTGCATACTCGGCATACATTTTGATATACCCCGAGTAGTAGTTGCAGAACCCCAAATACGCCCGTAGCTCAGAGACCGTTTTGGGCTTTTCCCAGTGCTCAATCGCAGCCACCTTGCCAGGTATGGGCTTTCGCTGCCCGTTCCCGACCACGTGGCCAGCGAAGACCACCTCGCTTACCGCAATGGTGGCCTTGTCACTGCTGCCCGTGAGTTTGTGCCGAACCAGAAGGTCCAGCACTCGAGTGACGTCCCTCTCGTGTGCCTCCAGGAGCTCCTCGTAGCTCATGCTGGGGTCCCCGGACGCGATGATCACGTCGTCCACGAAGGGGTCCGCACAGTCGCGCACCGGCTCAAGCAGGTTCTCCAGCATCCGCTGAAAAGCCGCATTGCCGTTGGTAACGCCCATAGGCATCACCTTCCACTGGAGAGGTCCAAGTGGGGTGCTCATGGCTGTGCAGGCACGGGACTCCTCGGCGAGAGGCATCTGATGATAACCATGTTTCAGGTCAATCACCGTGAAGATCCTCCGCCGGTGTTGCTTTTGCAGCATGTCCTCAATGAGGGGCAGCGTATAGCTGTCGTGCTGCGTTTGGGCATTCAGGCCGCGGTAGTCGACCACGAGCCGCCACTCACCGGCAACCTTCTTGGGGACGACGAAGCAGGGAGAGGCCCACTCGGAGTGGCACGGCTCAAGCCAGCCTCTCTGGATGAAGTCACGGAGGATCTTCTCCATGGCCTCTTTCCTCTCGCCCCTCAGGGCAAACTCCCGGTGACGATACACACGGGGGTCCTGCTTCAGTCGTATCTTGGCCTCGCCATACGGTCCACGCACCGGTGGGGGGAACACAGGTTTTCCGCTGAAGAAGGTCTCGCCATACTTCTGCTTCAGCCTGGCCCTCAACGCCTGGATCTTGGGGCAGTCATCGGACTCCGCCTTGGCCTTTCCGGGCACTTGAACCACGGAGCTTACTTGAGGGGTAGCGACCCCGCTCGCTTTCGGCTCAGGTGGTCTTCCCAGGTGACCCAAAGGGCCATCCCTGGTCTTGCCTCGGAACAGATCGCCGTAGGTGGGTGGGTTACCGCCAGGCGGCTCGTCTTGGCTGGACATGTGATCCAGCACCCTCTGTACGAAGGTATTCCCGTCATAGGAACCGGAGACGATTGAGTCCACTTCCCACCAGGCTCTGTCCTGGTCTTTGCCCTCACGCTGGTTCCCCCAGTCGTGAAAGGGCTGATCCATATACCCCTGAACCAGATCCCACTCCTCTTCAGTGAGGGGGTCTTCGGAGTCCGATTCTTCGATGTCAACAGGGGGAACCGCAAAGCATTGCCTCCAAGGCTCTGCTATGATACGGTTGACACACACGAAGTCCGTGGTGTCGGCCTGATCAAGGCCCCCATCCACATAGTGGAATTCTGTTGGCCATCTCTGGGGTGGCATGGGCTGTCCCTTAGCGTCCTGATAGACACTCTCTCCAGCCGGTAGGACGACCTTGTTTAAGGTCATGTTGGTCAATGAGGCTACCCAATGTCGGGTACTTTCCTCCTCGGTGCATCCCATAGGAACAACCAGCACTGCCTTGGAGCGGTCCTTGCGAATCTTCGCTATCGCTCTTGGAATGTCCCAACGGGGGCAGTGGATCCACATCAAGCCCTGATGCGGACCCCAGTGCTTCTTCCACGCAGAGTCCTGTGCGCTCCAGTACTTCTCACATACCCGAAGATGGGCGGAGGTTCCTGAAGAGAACGCATCCAGGGCCAGATCCGACGCTCCCAGGTCCGCGACCACTCGGTTCGCCACTTCGGGCCTTACGCCGTACTCTTGGTTTGCTGGCCCAGTGGGCTCAGTGTCCAGCGCGGCCACTTCGAGCTGATTGCGTTCGGGGTGGATCCATTGGCATTCCACATGGTGCTCAGGTGACGAAAGCCACGAGAGCTGGTCGTCCTGGTACAGGGTCATGGAGGCCTGGGCCGGGAGGACGCCGGAGTCCGTCTCCATCATGAAGTCGTACCCGACGATCATGTCCCAGTCCATCTCGGCCTCGTAGAAGCTACCGTGCAGGAGGATTTCCTTGCCGAGGTCTGGGCGGCTCAGCTCACGATGGTTCACGAACTGCAGCCCGATGGCCGCTTCCTTCGTGCCTCCCACCATGTACTGGCCGTTCGCCACCTTCAGCCTGACAGGTTTCCGACTGTCGGTAAGACACTCTGGTGGAAGTAGGCCAGCCTTGACCAAGCTGACTTGAGCTCCCGTGTCGACCAACACGTCGAAGACCTTTTCCACTTCCCCGCATAAGGCACGGACCTTAAGATGCAACTGCCGCTCGCGACCAACACGGCGCACGGCGTGCAAACTCAGGATCTCCGGCCGTTCCAGAAGCTCAACAAGCGACTGGTGCAGGTCGTGGACAATGGGCTCAGGCGGCCCATCTGCAGCATCCAGCTGCGGTCCGGGTGATCCTCCGATACTCTCGGAAAGATCGTGTAGTACATCAAACACATTCTTGGTCGCGAAGGACGGACGGGTGCAAGGGTTTGTGCCTTCACTTGCCCTCACCCCGCCTCCGCGACTGGGCGCCGGACCGGGCCTTCCGCCCGCGGCAGTCCCCTTGTGCTTATCGACTCCCGACTGGGATGGATCGGCGCTTCCCACGTCACCATCCTGCGACCGCCCTAGCTGGGGCCCTTGGCTGCAGGGGCTCCGCTAGGGGGCGTCGGTTGTGGAAGAGGGGGTGTTCTCCTCGGCCTCAACGTCGTTGACGCCCTTCTTCCTTCCCCCTTTCTTACCCTTGTTCTTGTCCTTGTCCTTGTTCTGGTCATTCTGGTTGTTCTCCTTGTTCTTGTTATCCGACCTGGGGACCCAGTTCCGCTTGATCTCCTGGATCTCCTTGGCCAACTCGGTTCCCACCGACGACATCAGCTTGGCCAGCTCGTCCTTGTCCACCTCCATCTTGGCTTCCCGGATACCCGCGGGCGCACGCTTCTTCGACCCGTGCGCTTTCTTGTAAGCCTCCGTGTCGGCCTTGTGGACGGGGCATGTTCGGTGGTCATGGTTGAAGCCTTTCTTCCTCCCATAACACACGAAACAGCCCTGAGGGTGAGCTCGTATGAACTCCCCAAAGGACAGCGGAGGGTCGCCAATGCGGCGAGGGTCCCTCTTCTCCTTCTTCCTCCAACCCTGCTGCAGGGGCTTCCAGTTTCCCGGTTTGCTCCCCGCGCTCAGGTTGTTGGCCACGAAGGCACAGACGGCCACCTCGGCGGGCTCATCGTCGTCGTCATCGTCGACGAGAGTCTCATCGCCGCCGGCTCCCGCTGGATCCGTGGCGGCTTCCCCGCCAGGTCCCTCGCCAACATAGTTGACGTCGGGGTCGCCGGGCCTCAACCCGCGGGTGTGGTGGAGGTTTCGGTACTCTTTGAGTACTTCCTCGCCAACCCACTCCAGGATCTCGTCGCAGCTCATCCGCGCCGGGATGGGCTGCAGACGGATGGTCTGGCCGCTCAACTCACAATCGTCAAGGCGCCAAATCGCGGTCTTCTCGCGATCGCCCGAGACGGTGATGAGAAGAGCGTTCCGCAGGGAGTGCCGTTTGACATCCCGGGCCACGTTCTTCTTCGCCCAACTCACCACGTTCGTATGATACTCCTTGGGGAGCATCATCTTGACCGTGTGGTTGGACTTGGCCCTCTTGGATTCCTCCTTGGTGACCCTCTTGATCCATGCTTCCGGCAGCATGGAGAGCAGGCGAGCCTGCTCGTCACCCTCGTTCCAATCCTCCACGTTGCGGCGGAAGAGGGTGTATTTCCCTCGGAAGTCACGCCATTCCCGTAGGCGGATCTCCCGTCCATCATGCTCAAGCTTGATGGACTTCCAGCGCTTGGCGGCCACCTGCGGAGCGTCCACCCGCTCCTGCTCGTTGAGCCACTTCTTGGCGTCCTTGAGGGTCTTGATTCTCCCCTCCTTGGTCGCCACGAAGTATAGCTCGCCGGGCACTTCCGGCAGGCGATACCTGAACCGTTTGAAGACATACTTCTCCGCATCAGCGGGAGGCAGGTCTTCAGTGACGGTCAGCCCCCAATCGTCCAGCTTCTCCAAGAAGCGGTCGAGGTTGAGGGGGTTGCCGTCGTACATGGGGGGCTTGATGTCCTTCAAGTCTTCCCACACGGCGGCGTCCGCGGCCTTAGAGACCATGAACGCCGGCCGCGAGGTCGACCGAGGTTCCCATCGGCCTCGCCCACGGACTCCCACGGCCGCCACTTCCATCTCCTCCATGGAATCCCTGTGGCTACGCCGCGGTTCCTCCACGTACGCTGAACCGAAATGTTCACGCCGTACTGCATCTATGTACGCATCCTCATCACGGCGCCGGCGGCTGCGTTCAGCGGCCTCCCGTCGTACACCACGCGGCGGGCTGATGTCGAACTCCTCCAGGTCCAGGTCCAGGTCCAGGTCCTCACCTTCGCCGACATCCCACTCCACGTCTCCTCTGGGGACCTCATCCCTGAGTCCACCATAACGTCCTCCAGCTCTGGGGATTGGCGCCGGGGCTGGTGCCGGGCGTCGGGGGCGTACAGGCGTCCGCGGTGGGGCACGGCGGTTGTGATAGTCCGCGCTGAGCCACTCATCGCGCCATTCCTCACTGCCACTGCCGGGCGGCACGCGCTCGTTGCGGCGGCCCGCGCTGTGGTGAGAGGGGGCGGAGAGAGAGGGGGCACTGGCGCTGGGGCGACTCCTGGGGGCTCCGCCGGGGGCGTGGGGTCTGCCTGGACCTGGTCCGGGTCCCCAGCCGTCGTCCGACGAGCCAGACTCCAGGGGTGGGCGGTCGCTGCCGACGCTCTCACGGGCTTCCAGCGCATCCAGCCTCTCCTGCAGGCCGCTGACGACGTTGGTCAGCGACTTGGTCTCGGCCCTGGCAATGTCCAGGTCCTTCTGCGCGCGCGCGGCGACCGTGGAGATGCGAGCCATCTCGATCTTGCCCGTGTCTACCTCCAGCTCGAGCAACTGGATTCTCCTGCGGAGGTAGACAATCCATCGCCAGGTGGCATCCGGGTCGCCGTTCCCTGGTGGGTCGTCGGGGTCCCCAGGGGGTCCTCCAGGAGGGCCTCCGCCGGGTCCGCCCGGTCCAGGGGGTCCTCCCCCGTCCGGGGGTCCGCCTCCAGGGGGTCCACCTGGTGGGCGTCCTCCAGGGGGTCCTGAAGGTCCTCCGCCAGGGGGTCCCGGTGGGTCTCCGCCGGGTCGCCTCGGTGGGTCCGAGGATGGGCGCTTCCTCGTGATGCCGAACTCCATGTCGTCATCCTCGTCCATGTCGCCCCACCTGGGTGTCTCGGTCACGGAGGACTCGGAGCTCCGGTAGGGAGGAGGGGGATCCTCATCCTCACCTTCCATGGGGACGTCTCCGCCACCTCCGCCCGTCCAAGCCACCACTTGGCGATGTCGACGGCCTCGTTCATCCCCGTCACTGGCGGTGAAGAAGGGGTCACTGTCGTGGGGGTGCCCACCCGCTGGCCTCCGCGGCCTCTCGGGGGTCTTCCCCTTTGCCCTTCCTCCGTCGACGGGCGGTGGTGCTACCGCTCCCACTGCTGCCCGTGTCCGCCTCATCCAGCTTCATCCTGGAGGAGGCGTCCCCTTCGAAAAGCCTTCGAAGGGTCTCCACTCGCGATCCTCCCGGGGGAGTCTCGTGGCGGAGCTTGGCCTCTGCCTCCTCCATTGCGGCGGCGGTGGCTGCGGCAGCTCGCGCTTCGGCTTCTTCCCGAGCACGAGCCGCCTCGGCTTCCCGGGCCTGCAGCAGCTGCGCCTTCTGCGCCTCCAACGCCGCCAGCTCCGCCTCCGTCTTGGCCTTCTCCTCAGCGACCTTCCGTCGCGCGGCCTCGATGGCTTCCTTCTTGGCGGCGTCCTCCTGGGCCTTAGCCGTCGCTTCGGCGTGGGCCCTTTCCTCCGCCTCCTTCTTTGCCCTCTCCTGGGCAAGCGCCTCTTCCAGCGCCTTCACCTCGGCCTCCTTGCAGGCAATGGCCTCCTGCGTCAGGCGGGCTTCCGCGTCGGCTGCCGCCAACTCACCGTTGACCTGGGCAGTCGCTGCCCCATGGGCGGCCACGGCCGTGAGTCCGGCCGCAATGGCCGCCACGGTCTGGGTGTGGATGGCCATGCCATGCGCCCACTGCGCAGCCTCCTCCTGGGCGATGCCGGCGGCGCCCTCCACAGCAGCGCTGTACTGCTTGGCCCGTTGCCGGGCAACCCGACGGTTGCAGGGCACCCCACAGGCGCGCTCACAGGCGCGCGCCACGTCCCTTTCGGGAGCGACGCTGCTGCTGGAGCTGGCCTGGTCGGCCGGCGTCCTCCCGCGGTGGGCCGACTCGATGTCGCTGCTGGGGCCTGCTGAGGCCTGCCGGGCCTTCAGGAGCAGCGGACGGGGCTTGGCCTGGGTCTGCTTGGCGACTTGGATGTAGTCGCCAAGGGTGGTGGAGCCGGGGTGGTGTCCACCATTAGGCCGTTGGGGACTGGGGGCTGGGGTTCCGCCCTTGGCGCCTTGGGCGGCTTCGGCAGCCAGGGACTCCTGGTACTCCCGCCACCTCCGGTCCCTCTTCTTGTCCCCGGCGGACCGCTTCTCCTTCCCCGGAGACGCGCTGCTGCTGCCCTGCAGCCTGCGCTCGCTCCCCGGTTCCGGGAAGTTCTTCTCGATCACGTCCCACAGGGAGACATTGATCGAGGCGCCCGACGGGTAGGCGTTGGGCTCCTCGTCCTCCTCAATCCCGTCGGGACGCAGGCCTTCGCCGGGCCTGTCCGGCCGGGTCCACGTCCTCCAGCGCCTCTGCTGGTGGCGGTACTCGTACCCTTCCGCCCGCAGCCAGTCCTCCACGGCCTGCAGGCGGTCGGGGGCGATGTCCGTGCGGAGCTCGAAGCTCCTGGGCATGCCGCCTTCGCACTGGGGGTTGCTGTGGCGGTAGTGCTGGTCCCAAACCAACCCACGCAGCAGGCGTGCTGCATGGGGGTGGGGCCGCGGCCACGTCCTGCCCGCTTCCTGCCAATTCACCATGGCAGCGGGGGCGTAGATGATCTTGAAGTCCTTGATGTGCACTCGTTCAACTCAACGAACTGGTTGTGGTTGTTGAGGAGGGTGCTGCAGCACTGGATTGGAAGTGCGGCTGGTGCTGGTCAGCCGGTGGTTGTGGAGGTGGTTGACGCGGCCTTGCTGGTCGGCCGTTGGGACTCCGGGTCGGCCGATGGGGCTGATGCAGGAGTCCTGGTCTGTGCACCTCTTTCACGGCTGCTGCGCGGTCAAGGCGAAGCTCTGGACGGCGCTGCTGGCTCCGTGACGAACTCGGCGCTGTCGCTGAGTGGCGCTGCGAGCTGCTGCGCTGCGCTGCGAGACGCGCTGCTCGGGGTTGTTGGCCCCGAGTGGCACGCGAGGGCTGGGTAACCCCGCGGCGGTGAAACGCTTTTGACGCGTTCCCGTGGGGGGCCGGCCACGGGACGCTGCGGTGACACGCACAAGTGAGCAGGCAGGCAAGGCACTACGCTCACAAGGGCATCAATACGCCTGTGTCATGTGACAAAGCGTTTCAGAATCCTTGCCACTCTGCAAAGAGGGAACGAAAGTATGTACAGCAACACATCAGGATATGTACACATGGGGTTAAGACTGGACTGGGGTAAGGGCATCACAGGACCATAGACACTCAGTCCCAACTCATATCCCAATCCCAGGTCCGACCCTCTCAGTGGCTGATGGGGGCGGGGGCTCAAACACAACCCATGCCCTGCTCAGTCCGGACCCTGAAACCCTGCCAATAGGGGGGTGTCCCGCCCAGCCACAGGCGAGTTCCTGGGAACCAAGGGGCTCCAAGGTCAACCGACAGTGGCTCCCTATGCTCCCTTAACGGCGGGTCCCAACTCCACTCTGAGCCGGAGATATGGCCCCGCCATTATCACCCAGGAGTTGGTAGCTGAAAATGGGCTGTTTCAGCCCAAACTGAAATTAACTCAAAAATCCCCAAAATTGACCCCTCGTCCGGACCCGCCAGAGGTAGGGACGAGGCTACTGACCCTATGCCCTTCGAGTACGAACCCCCTGGAGCCCTCACCCGACCTGGTTCCCTCTGAGGTCCCGGCATCAGGGCAACACGGATGAGTCAAGTGGGGTCATGATGCCAAAATCACCAAAATTGGCGTCATTCCCACGCGCGGCTCGCTCGGCCAAGGTGAGGCCATTAGCTCACAGGGCAGGAGGCAGGACCTAGGACTTATATCTGAGTGTACAACTTGGATTTGGGTCCGGGCTCCCTATGGGCTTAGAGAAATGGGGCCGCCAATTGACCACACGGAAGGGGGAAACTGGGGTCCCAAAATTGGGTCATTTTGGCTGCCTGAAATGAGCCAAAATTCGGTGTGCTCCCAAAAGTATATCTCCACGCCGGCTTGGAGATCGGATCCACCATTCCATACGTGATCCAACGGGAGTCCAAAGGAGACTCCCATGCCCTTGGCTCTCAAAGATCTCCATGCCACTCGGCGTGGTGATGATCCCAATTGGGTCCACGAATGCAAAAATGGCAAAATCGGCCGTCTCGGGCGACCATCCAGGGTAGGAAATCTTGGCGACATTGACGCGCCAAGCCTTGATTCACAACCCTTGATATCCCCTTTGGTCCCATGCCCTGGGTTATCGCTTGCTGTCACGCCGGCTGCTTACTGTTCACCGAGGGGATGACCACACGGACGGGGCAGAAAGCAACATGCGGTGCAAAGGTGGGGATCGTGGATCGCACCAAAAGTTGAATAACTCCGGATGAGCCGGAGGAGCAAATACGAAACTCAAGGGCGTTCAACCCTTGGTCATATGCTACAATATGCGCCCTTCCTTCCTGGTTAGATCCCGTGCCCCATGGAGATATGGTAATTCCAATATGGCCTACAATGGCAAAAACAGCGAAATTTGGCCAAAACGGCCCGCACTCATGATTCCATATCTCCATGGCCACGGCGAGGATCCTTTCAACCAAAGATGCGATAGACACATGGGACTTAGGTCCCAATATATGCCACTTGCCATCCCTCATGGTCGCCTCTAGCTATTTTTCCCATTGGAGGGAAAGTGACACACGTATGGGGCAGAATGGCAACATACCCCAAATTGGGTGACTCACAACTCTCCCATCAAGAGGAGAGGCCACATGGGGAAACACCCCATTCGATGTGGGCTTATGTGCCCTCTCCGAATTGCCCTTACCCTTGGTCAAGTGGCGCACGCAACCTCGGGGGTGAAATCAGGGGGAGAAGGAGTTTGTGGCCATTTTGGGCAAAACGGCCAAAATTCACCCAAAAGTGGTCCTTCCAAATATCGTATCTCCGTATCACGAAAGAAAGGAGCCTCGGGCTTTTGCATGGATGCAAACCGAAGCTTTGCTTCCCTTTTGCAACAAGGGTTGAGGTTCAAAGCACAATGAAAGCTTTTTTAACACCTCAATCCTTGATGCACACTATTTATGGGAAAAAGTGCATATATCGGCGATATTGGCATGAGCATATCTTTGGGACCTTGAGGAGCAAAAATATGAGTAAACATTTTTGGAGTGGGCCCATAGTAGGTGCTTTCAAACATGCACACTATGGTTAGATTGTCTCCGCCCACTCGTGTCATTAGTGCTTGTATATGAGCGCGTGTGCAAAGAGGCAATGTGGCACGCGTGCTCACAAGGCGAAATAATACAAAATAGCAGACAAGGTTGTAAAAATCAACCAAGCCATCCACGATGTCCTTCGTGGTCTCTACTTTACATATTGCCTTGGTTCAAGGCTCAACTCCACAAAGGCTTCGAATACGAGCCTCGGGGGTTTGGCCATTTTGGCCTAATTTTCGACCAAAACTTGCCCTTTTTTGAAAATAGAGTTTTGGTACGCATTGAATTGCGTGGAGCCATCGTTGAGTTGGCTCGAAAAACGAAAATGGCCTCGGGCTTTTGGTCTTGTGAGCATCGTGTTCGGTCATTAACGTTCATGCTCACAAGGCCACAAAGTTAGCGTTTGCGCACGCAAACGACTTGGGTTTGCGAGACCCATAGGCTGCCTAAAACACCGCCATTGCCCGCTTCCCTAAGCAAGATGATATGCCCGCGTGAAAGGGGCATGGATGAGAGACATAGGGGGGAGACGTAGGGTTCCGTGCGAACTCTTGGTCCTTGAGAAGCATGAGTTCGCACGATCGACGGAAAGCCTTGCGCGCTGATTTTCTCGAAAACGCAACGGCGAAAAATTCTGGTGAACACACCGGATGAAAGTACATTAAATACCCTCTAGATTCAGCCCTTAAGTTCTCTTAGAACCTCACAGGTACTCGAGAAAAGTCAATCACAAAACTCGCCACGGAGAAGCGACGAAGGCGCGAGAACAGGCGACATCAGGCGGCGATTTCACGACAATTAGAAATCGCGGTAGAAATCGGGTATTTCACCGATTTCTGCCCGAAAATCGATCGAGACAATAAAATCACGGTAATTCTACATCGATTCATTGGTTAGAAATCGGATTCCAGATTTCACGGGTTAGAGAACAGGGACAGCCGGTGTCAACGGCTTCCGCACGGGTGTGACGGCTCACAGGCCTCCGGGCCATGGGCCATAGGTTCTGGGTACCGCTTCAGTATTCTACTCTCCATTCGGATTGCATTTCATTCATTTCGGTCAGAAAGGTCAGTCATTCATTGCATTTCACTTTGCAAATCTTACATTTCATACTTATTGCATTACTTCCTTATTGCAAGGGCTTGCCCATACCGCTCAACATGCAATATGGTCCGTAATTGATCTGCCCTTCGCAGTTCTACGAGCACCTTTTGCTCAATAGACCCCGAGTTGTGGATCGCAGCGACGAACAATTCATTCGTATCCACTCAACTTTTGTTGATTAACTGCAAGTTGTGAGGAATGAATCTCTTTTCCAACCCTCGCGATCATTGACCTAGGTCATTTGGTCTAAAGAGCTAGTTTATCGTCAAATTTGCTACCGAACCACTACGGGTACGTTCCGCTTCGTTAACTTTCGCTAGATCGTCTGGTACAGCCTCAATCACCGGGTTTGAGAGTGCTCAATTGAGTGTGTCTACAGTATCACATTCTCTATCCCCCCGACCAGACCATCAGCATGACAGACTTACTTCGATTTTTCACACATTCCCTCCCTCATCACACTACACATACAACACACACACAAACACATACCATGAGTCATTTGATTATTCCATTTGTTCTCTTTGGATATCACACTCTGAGGAATTGCCGTAGTACCACATCCATCAAATTTTTGCCTACGCGCCAATTTCCAAGTCATCTCCTTCGTGTAGATAGTCAGTGTCAGCTTACAGGAGCCGGCATTGGTCTCACCCCGCCACGTCTTTGTTGTGTAACACAAGTGAACAGGTTTAAGCTTGGTCACTTAGCCTGTGACTTGGCTAATGCATTCCGCGATGTGTTAGTGAAGAGCCCTACGCCGGTAGCCACTGAGACCAGCAGTGCACTACGGTAGGCTCATTGAAAAGGATTATCGAAAGGTATCGAAAGCCTACAGTAATGGGCTTCTACCCTCGCGCGGCTAGATAAGTACTTTCCCTGCAGTGGGATAGACCCCTTCTCTTGCGGTAGAGATAGATGACGGAGTTAAGCTCCAGGAGGATAGCCTGAATCCTGCAATTCAGTTGAGCGGAATTCACTCTTCATGTAGGAAGACAGGCCCCCGCACGGATGGCTTTGTACAACCATCTGCTGGGCAAGGGGCTTGCCGTAATTGGTCTTCCGGTAAGGTACAGAACACACTTTAACTACAATAGCATTTTTCGGAGATTTACTACTTCTACTTGTCTGAGACAACTTGACAATGATACATTTCGCGTATGAGGCTGTGGCGACCCTCCAGTCGTGTAGGATATCCGTTGGCTCGCACTAGAGCTGAACGGCGTTCCATGAAAGATCCAACCTTTCAACTTTTTTCACCTACTACTTACCTACTTTGTTTCCAACCAAGCCCAGGAGACCAACCCACCCCTACCCGTGAACCCAACCCCGACATGCACACATACAATTCATTGGTTTTGTCATCTTTAGCACCTTGTCAGAACCCATACATCTTCTTTCTCTGAATTTACATGATGAACACACTTCTACATTTTCACTTCTTCGTGCAAATTATTTGCTTTGGTAATTTAAGTCATTTAGGACATTGCTACATAAATCAGCATTCCCGCTAGCTTCATATCTCATTACATTCCTATGGGCTATGTCCTATTGAGGAACATGTTTATCTGCTTTGCATCTGTGGCCCAGAGCAGTTTTCCGTGATGGAATATTGATTCTGTTGTACATGATTTCTAGGCATGTTAGGTAACTGACGTTTCAGCTTTGTTTTTAGAGATAGCCAGAAAGTATGAGTAAAAGGTTGGTAATGACGGACTATATCTTTCAACGTTTTTTTGGTTGAAGTATTAGTATAAATCCCCATACCCCCAGACGGATCAATCCCCATGGCCGGGATAAGAAAGAGCAGATCCGGGTGAGATGATGTCTACTCATTGTGACTGCCACCCCCCCACACACTATGAGTCTATACCTACCCGCTAAACTAATCAACAGTTAGTGATTACTGATGCTGCCTCGCTTTCTCTGTCCATGTAATGCAGGCCAAGAAACCCATTGCATCAAATAGGTACCAATGCATCCATTGCATTAGGTAGCCACATGTAACGCGTCCGTTGAGTAAGGTGGTATATCCTCTCTTTGGATGACGAAGACAAGACTGTCAATAGACAGCTTGGGCAGAGCTTGAACTTCGAGTTTAACCCCACATGTTACATTTCATTCTCAATTGTGTTTGATTTTCCGTATAGCTCATTGTAATTTATACGTCTACATCCAGATGTATTACCCTTACCCTCATTGTTTGCCTGAAGATTTAGGTTATCATTGTTCATACTTTGTATGCTAGCTTTTTGCTTAGTGTTTCTCATAATTCATTTTGAGCCCTACCATACTCAAGACTTAGGAACTTTACCCTCTTAGGTAGAGATACATCTTTACCTCTAGGAAGGGGGTAGTAAGACACTACATTAGACACTCAGAACATTCAATATGAGCGTGCCTTATGCCCATACCCCTCCTTATGTTAGATTATCAGCTTGTCATGAACATTCTTACCAAATGTGCATGAAGCTTAGGAAGGGGGTGTAATAAGTCAGGGCATTTGGGCCTCTCAGAAGCTTTCTGGAGGATTTATACTAGACCTCTCCAAGGTTCAAGATCCTAGAACACTAGGATATTTGCTCATATTTGGCTTATATTCCAAGCCTATAGCTTACTGCTAGACTCTACTGCTCTTAGGTACACTACACAGAGCAAGGATCTAGGATACATTAGTAGCCATACATGAATAATCACATCCCATGTGCTTATAATGTGATTTAATCATGTTTTATAGCATTTTAGAAGGTTCTAATGTATTAGAAGCTATTTTGAAGCTATTTCGAAGCTTCAAATGGCCTGTCGCGACTGTCGCCACCTACTGTCGGCGACAGCAATTTACGTAATGTTGACAAGGCCTGTGATAAGATAGACTACTCAGAAAGTTGCTAAAATATGGGTTCTATTGCCTCTTTAATGAGAATTTATTGTTATATCAATTTTTTTGTTATTTAGGCATGTGAACCCGTATTACTGGACCAGCCGGTTGGTCCAGCTCAATGTTCGTTCACGACTTCGTCTTCTTGCTGTTGCCTACTTTGTGCTTGCCAAGGGAATCAATTGGAATGGAGAAATTCATTTAAAACAATTTGATTTTGAAGTGCAAGACAAGGACAAAAGGGTTTATTTTGCACCCTAAGTACAAGCACAATACATGGACAAGCAAACAGTAGGGATCACTGTCATTGTTCTTCCATGTATTGACCACACACCTGCAGAAAGACACGCTGCTCTCCGGAAACCTTCCGGCCTGTCAATTTCTCAAAGGCCTCTGTGTGTGCCTGGTTTTCAGATAAAAGGCGGATATCCGAAGACTTGCGCCTGTCATCTACAATGGTTTTTGCGCAAGTTACCAGTGTACCCCACGGCTACCTAATGTTACTTGTTGATGTACAAGACTTCACGACTTTGCAGTGTTTTCTGGCTGGGTAGTTAGTTACCTATACAGCTGAGCGCAGGGATGTTTTTGAGCCTGTAGCTTTGTGGTCAGAGTTTGATACAAAGGAACCCCTGATGCACTATTCGAACTTGGAATGCTATGAAAAGCAGCCCATGCAGCTGCCTAAAAACAGATCTGCAATGGACTGAGAACTAGGTTTCCTATCAATTTGCCACTTGATCGTGCACTCAGAGCCCTCCACCGCGAGCACCTTACCCGAATGCAAATAACCCTTGTGCCCTATACGCAAGTGGTTAGTGCACACCGCACACACTTTGTCGCCCTTTGAGGCGTTGCGATGCAAATCCTTGGGCACTGACTTGACTGGTGGACCGTGCAACGGAGAGGAGGGGGATGAACTGGGTTTCGGGACTTGTGCAGGGTCTTGCTCCAGGGGAGGGGAACGGGATGTCGTGTGGTGCCTAGGCTACACATCCGTGGTTGTCACAATGTTCAAGTGTTAGTTCAACTTGTTTGGACACTTCTCTAATAAAGTGTATGAGGCAACTGTGGCTGCTAATGGGGTGGGGTGGGGTCTAAACTTTAAGGCTGACCTAGCAATGTTTCTTCTATTTCATTTACAACTATTGTCTTGGTTGTCTCTACCATTTGTTACATACAAGGCACAAAGAAGGTATAAATGCTTATGAAGTGCAATGAGGCCTCAACATTACACTTTCCAATATTTCATGCTTTATTTTGTGGGCAACTGACCTCTCACCGAAGCAAGCATACAAACATTCTCTTTACCATTCCTCCACTTTGTTGGGGGTACTGAAGATGTAAACTTGCAATCTTTTGCAACTTTTCTCCCCTTTTGTTTCTGCTATTTCCGGTACGGCCCATGTAGGAGCAGCTATGGATTTCACCTTGCATTGCCCACAATCGCCAATGTAAATTCTGGGTTCTTAGTACACCAATTCTGCCATGCTAAAAGCTCCAGCTCCTGTTGTGGGTATAAGTTCTTTGTAGTCTAAAACCTTTATCGTAGAAAGACCTTTCAGCACAGCAGCAGGTCGAATACACAATGTTTACATTGTAATATAGAATATTGCGAAAAAATATACAAGCAATTTGTGAAACACTCACCGTAAGTACAGTTTACAAACCATTCAAATATGCCAAAGGCATTGCGTGCTCAATCTTTGATGTGTTCGCGCCTGGCTTCTACGTATTCGAAATTATAACAGCCCCCCTTGGAGATCTCGTCCAAAACGAGAGTGGATAGGCGAGATCTGAATAAAATGTACGCACATATTCAAAGATGTACACTACCTCGCACCATACTAAGCGATTTGCACTCATGGCTTGTATTTTGAACCAGTGTGCAGTGAATTTCCCTAAAAGTGTGGGCCAAAGCATTCGTTGTTTCGGCCGGGAAGGTTACAGATGGTGTAGAAAGACACCTCAGGACCTTGCACAAAAGCGTCACATTGTCAGCTATTTGAAAATGGCTCCATCAACCCCTATCGTCGCTGTCTATAATTTGTTGCATGGCACACGTTTTTAATTCGCAACCAAATCTACATTTGTTATCGGGCTCCAACACCAAGGTTGCTTCTGCTGCACATCTAGGTATGTAAAGCACTGACGATGTTAACTGGAGTGGCAGAGTTAACAATGGATAGAACCGCATCATTGGCCCAAAATTACACAACCGATTGAGCAACCAAATCTCTAATAGCCACAGGCGTTCAGAGAAAGTCAAAAATCTAAACCAAAAACATAACCAAAAAACTAACCAAAGCCTGACCATGCTCTGATATTGGCAATGCTTGAGTGACTAAGGTAAACGGACCAGTTAATCCCTCTTGACCCGATCAGCCCGACCCCAAAAAAATCTACGACATGGTCAACAATTACTTTTAAACACAATGGTATCATACACCTTATTATATCTTCTACCAAAATGTCTCATACCTTTTTCTAGTGGTTCGCAAAAAAGCACCTATTCGTCTAGTGGGGACTATTAGGGCAGGGGGGACTAACTGGTCCGTTTAGCTTAATACCAAAGCCTAACCAAAACTCTAATATTAGCAAGGCTTGAGTGACTAATGCAAGCAATGAATGGGACTTTTTGGGAAAATCACAACATGGAGACATTACATTGAAGAGATGCATTCGAGAAATTTTGATGAGACCCAAAGATTCACAAAGCAACTTAGTGGTTCACGTCCAAATCAAACACAAAGGTGAAATGACAAGTTTCTCTGCCATTTATAGGTTTCTATGCAATAGAACAACTTTAAGAAAACTTGGTAGCAAACGAGTGATAGCAGATGAGTAAAACATTGTGACGATGCTTTATAGTGACTGGAAAGTGGTGCAACATCTCCTATAAACCGATCGCTCCTATTTCTATTGTTGTAGGCATGTATTGCCAAAAAGAAACGAAATGCAGAAAGGTTCAATGCGCGTATTCGACGGTCCAAGACTTTGGGCTTGGAAGAAGGACAGCTTGCATATCAAAGCTGACAATTTTTTTGTTTCTAAGTGCAGAAAAGTGGTTTTGCCCCATTCTTCAGTTGCATGTATTTTCGGACTAGCACACGCATCTTCCCCATGTTCCTACAAAGTACAATGACGATGTGTTGAGAAGTATGTATCAAGTGCAAAAGTTGTGAGATGTGGGGGTACCATGTGCCAAGCACCATGAAAATAGTTCATCTCAATCTAAAACAATGCAAATTCTTGCTGCGATACTCTTGATACGATCCATTTTCACAAAACACATGTTGGTGGATTAAGCAACGTTATAAACACGGAGTCAAAAAAGCATTAGCCGACGAAATCATAATTTCAGGCTACCACGTCGGACCGTGATGAACCAAGAGCTAATTTTGATTTGGGTTTCGATGTGTTCTCTGGGTATTGTGTTCAAAGATGCACCGTGCACCACCAAGCTTTGGAAAAAGAAAAAGGGGCGCTCAAGAAACAATAACACAAGCTGAATGCAACAAAGCGCTTATGCGGCACTTTTTTCCGTAGAGCACCAATTATAAATCAGGTCCCGGATCCAAATTTCATAGCCTCGAGTCCGTTTTGGAATTGGACGAGCCTTTGGGGAAATTCTTGCACTGTGTGGGCACGTGGGCACTGCGTCTATGCTGCGCACGCAGATGCTGGGATACTCACCCAAGTAATACGGTTGGTGGTGACCGTATTATTTCCTCGGAATCCATTTCAGAAAAAGAACAATCCATTTATGGAAGCACTTTTCCTTTACACGAAACCAAGGACACAAAATCAATGTTTTACCACGAAAGGGTAGCTAGGGTGCGAGTATTTGACGACATCCAAAACTTCGCACTGCGTGCATGGCATTCCCTTCGGGGGAGCGTGCTGAAATTGCACCAAATCCTTTTGGCCTATGCGGTCAAATGGCTTATTTGGCATTAGAATTTCTTTAGATTTCAAGCCTGTGGCACCTAAAATTTACCAGGGCGTGCATCCCTAGCTGATCGACAAGTATTTGAGGCCGAATGCCTAAAATGTGTAGAAAAAAGTGGTAAGAGGGTAGTCAGGCTTCCCCGGAAAAAACCATAGTAATGTGTTTTTGGAATAAAATGGGGCAAACAATTTGTCTGTGTGGTACACAAAATTCCACAGGTGCATAAATTGGGAGGCCAGGCGGTTTTTCGGCAAAAAGCCAGTTTTTGTTGGTGCATATTGGATTTGCCGGGGTCCAGTCCCGCGACTTCAGTAAAGAGGTGATTGGGTACAAACGAGGGACTTTTTGGTACACATGGGGGGGTTTTCTTGTAGAAAACGGGTCTTTTTGGTTCAAAGGGGGAGGGGGGGGGGTAATCTTTTTTTTAGATGCGCTAAAATTTAAGAAAAGTGCTAAAATTTAAGTCAAAACGGCAAAAAAATGAGCAAAAACAGCTAAAAAATGAGCAAAAACATCTGAAAAAAAAGATTTCGCATCTAAAAAAAAAGATTCCCTACTAAAAACCAAGATTCCCACAAAACCCAAAATCTAAAAAAAAAAGTCATTCGCATGTTTAAAAACGTCAAAAAAGCAGAATCTTTTTTTTAGATGGCCAGGTAAAACGTGAGATTTCGGTAAAACTAAGAGAACACAAAGCCAGGGGTGGGGAGGGGAGGCAGAAATGCAGTTCCTAGGGGCACCCCACCGGACGAATCATCCACATTCCTGAGGCAAACCCTGCAAAACAAAGCACAAAGCAAAGAACGGTAAAGAATGCCAACAAGACCGGAGCAGATGGCTGAGCACTTGCAGAATGTGCTCTTGCAGTACACACTACATTACGTGAAGATGATGTAACCCACTTGATGGCGTCGGGACATGCCACTGTGCAAATGATGCACAAGACGCCTTGCTTGTGGAGAAGGGCTAAAATGCCGTGAATTTTTGGAAATGCCAAACAAATACAGAACCAGCATCCCTCCCTGTGTGCACCTTGGTCCGTCCACGTTGACCGCCATCTGAAGATATTTGAAACGAGCAAAACTTGAGCATGAAATTATGGGCAAAATTGTGCACCCACTGAGTCTTAGCCCACGCAAACTGCACCCTGTTTTGCACATCAAAGGCGGCATTTGTGTGCAAAAAAATGACACGCAATTTCCCCGTGTTTCCACGTGAAAACTGAGGATTCGAAAACGGAGGAATCTCAACAATTCTTTTTGAGGCTATCGGCGGCATGCAAGTAGTCACGGGTATCAAAAAAACTATTTTTTTTAGCATGTTGAGTGCGCGAGGCCTCGCGCACTCAATTATGTAGAATGTGTATTTCTCTATGGTCCTGAAGAAAGATTATTCCACGCCAGACTGACTGGGCAGACAGCAAAAGCTGCAAAAAATGAGCATATAATGCAGGAACAGATGTGTTGAATGCAGGGTTCTCAGGAGTTGATCACTATGGCTGGCAGACACTGCTGCACAGGCACGTGGGTGGCACAATGCACTGCAGAATAAATGCGCAACAAAAACCGTGAACAAACCTCCCTGTGAACAAAATCTGAGCAAGGAATCTGGAACTTGGGACTGACTGGAGACTGCCAAAGCTCCAGAAAATGAGCATACAATGCAGGAACGGATGTGTTGGGATGCAACCACGACACACTGCTTGTGTGGACAGGCAAACAGTGGGGATCACTATCATTCTTCTTCCATGTACTGACCACACACCCGCAGAAAGACACGCTGCTCTCTGGAAAACTTCTGGCCCGTCAATTTCTCAAAGGCCTCTGCGCGTGCCTGGTTCGCAGGTGAAAGGCGGATCTCAGCAGACTTGCGCCTGTCATGTACAAAGACCTTCCAGAAATCATCACATTTCTGTTGGTCGTGGCACAGGTTACCAGTGTACCCCACGGGCACCTCGAAACGTTTCTTGTTGATGTACAAGGCTTCACGACTTTGCGATGTCCCTGGCTGGGTATTCACCTGTGCAGCTGAGCGCAGGGACGTTTTTGGGCCTGTAGCTTCGTGGTTGGAGTATGGATACAAAGGGGCCTCTGATGCACTATCAGAACTTGGAATGCTATGAAAAGCAGCCCATGCAGCTGCCTCGGTAAGAAACACATCTGCAATGGAATGAGAACTGGGTTTCTTATCAGTCTGCCACTTGACTGTGAACTCAGAGCCCTCCACCGCGAGCACCTTACCCCAATGCAAATAACCCTTGTCCCCTGTACGCAAGTGGTGAGTGAACACTGCACACACTTTGTTGCCCTTTGAGGCTTTGCGATGCAAATCCTTAGGCACTGACTTGACTGATGGACCGTGCAACGGAGAGGAGGGGGATGGGCTGGGTTTTGGAACTTGTGCAGGGCCATGCTCCAGGGGAGGGGAAGGGCACGGGCTGGGTTCTGTGACTGGGGCAGAAGCATGCTCCAGGGGAGGGAGTGGATGGGCTGGGTTCTGGGGCTTGGGCAGGGGACGGGTGGTTCGTTTTGGGTCTTTCCACAAATGCGCTGCATTTGTGCTGTCATCGCGGCAAACAAATGCTTCAACGGTGCCCGAACCTTCGCGTAAGGTGGTCGGGCATATTCCAAAGGGACCAATCCTTGGCACTTTCTGCCCACCACTTTGACTTGTACCCAATGAACTGTTGGGGGGATTCCATGCATTTCCGCAAGCCACAGTTGGGTGTTCACGCAGACCGAGGCAACGGCACCTGTTACTCCGGACAACATTTCACCTACCGTATCAGAACTAGTCATTGCCGCCTCCCTCAAGCATGCCTGGACCTGCCCGATGAAATCGGCAGCCATCGGTGGCAATACCAATGCTCCTAGGTCTGTCCCTATTTCAGTGCGTGCCAAGAGGCATATATAGCCAAGGGAATGGTACCCACAGGTCCAATTGTCGCCTACAGGCTCGTTGATCCATTTCTCAAGCTCTGCCTTGGTACTAGGGGGCGGGGGGGGGGGGCGCCGTGCATTCCAATTGGCGATCCACTTTGCCGACATTTTGCCTACCACAGGGTCACCAGGGAATGCTTCCCGCATCAAAGCTAGAGCCCGTTGTGGACAATTGCCTTGCAAAAGATCCTTGAGCTTAAGGGTCATGGGCAACGGCAAATGGAGAGACATACCCTCCAAGTATGACGAATTTGTCCCATGCTCACAAAGGCCGATTTGTTTGATGGTCCACTGCCCAGCCACCTGGTCATGTCGCACGTACCGCTTGGTGTCACAACCCTCACAAGAACATGCGTACACGTTTTGCCGACCAGGAATGGACACAAAACACCCATCCACTGTGCGAGCGGCATCCCTGGCTAGCTTGCGAGTTGCGAAGACTTGTCGGTGCAAAGGTGCAAACTCTACATCTGGGTCTTCAACGGTGGCCTCGGTGGAATTGTTGTTTGCCGAACCGGCAGTGGAACCGTTGTCTAGCGAACCGGAAGGGGCTTGACCAGGGCCTTGACCAGTGGCAGGGCTGGGGGGGACAGCAGCAGATACACTCAGCGTCGGTTCTGCAGGCAGGGCACCTTTCAGGATGATGTGGAAACATGTTGTGCAAATAGTTGCAACAGCAGCACGCTGGAGAGCGTCGCCCAGTTCGGCCACTGACACAGTTGCATCTGCCCCACAAACACACTTGTTAGGCATGGGTTGTAAACACTGGAGTGAAAGGGGGGCAATCAGTGCAGCAAATTGTCAAGCATGGGTGTGAAAGGCAAGAAGGAAAGGGGGGCAGGGGGGTAGGAGTGAGACATTTGTTCCAGCTACCAGCATGTAGTCCCTTCCTCGATCTTGAGACGTCGGTTCCGCTGAGACTTGAAATTGTGCCCCTGGGCTCTGGCCAACATGGTTGAGTGCCCTACTTCACAAAATCCAGGCATTACCTATGATCTGTTCAAATGACCTCTCTGCATAGGTCCCCCAGCGAAGGGAAACCCCTGTTCTCTGAGCAGATGAAATTGTGCACATGGGCTCTGGCCAAGGTGGCTGAGTACCCTACTTTACAACATTCAGACATTACCTGTGATCCTCTCCGATGAACTCTCTGCATAGGCCCCCCAGCTCCAAAGGGACACCCCTGTTGTGAAACACAAGTTCTGCGTAATGCACCCAAAACCTTCCACATTCATGACATCCCTGCATAGGGTACCTCCTCACCGCATGCAGCAGGCAACAAGGAAACAGGGCCACTGGGTGCATATTGGGTCAGTCCCGAAACCCAGGTTCCCCTACTGTATGAAGTTGTGAACATGGGCAGGGGTTGGCTTGATGCAGTAGCACTCCTTGTAACCCCCCCCGTGCAACTTTTTGAGACATACATGATGATCATAGAAAAAACAATTTTTTAGCGCGCAATCTTTTTTTTTAGCACGGAATCTTTTTTTAGCGCGATCTTTTTTTTTAGCGCGGAATCTTTTTTTTCAGCGCGAAATCTTTTTTTTTCTGCTAAAAAATAAGATAAGTGCTAAAAAATAAGATTTCGCATCTAAAAAAAAAACTTGGACACGTTTGCGGTTGCCCCGTACCAAATTGAGCTTGCCCATGCAAAATAAGAAGTCACCCCACACAGTTTCCCCCAACATTGCCAATTTCCGGCTGCAATCAGAAGCTAACATGACTTCACATTTCCCGTTTTGCTTTCTCGCCAGTAGCTCAGCCTATAGTCAGTCAGATTATACAGAGGAATTATAATGAGAACGGAGCCTAGGAAATGAAACAACTCTGACTGTGAGGACTTGCATGAACCCAACTCAACTCTGTCTATTCCCTTGCACTGGAGACCAGCTCCTCCATTGCATGCGGCCAACGAACATCAACAGCAATCAAGGACTGCAGAGATGGAGGAGGCTACATCCTGCCTTGGAGGAGAACATAACCTAGTGTGGACTTTTGGGCCCATCACGGACCCTAGTTTAATGTTGTAGGCTCCTGTCCCTCACCTCAGGCATGCAGGCACCCAAGTCTGCAGACAAATGGCATTCGGGGTCGGCGAGGGTCCCAGGGTCCAAAAACTCAGTGAGTTCTGAAGATGACAGGTGTCACGCACATGTATTAAACTATTGTTTACTGCGTAAACAAGGGTTTGGAGCCTACCCACTCCTTGTCCCACCCCTTTCATGACAGACCGTCTTTTCTCGTGCATGTGATTATGATGTTCTTCAACTCTGCATGTCCCAGACGTACAAGAGCGGCCGTGAGTGTGGTGCAGGAGATAATAGACCGCAAAAGGCTTGTGGGCCCAGGCATAAAACCACCCCCAAATGGGGGATAAAACCACCCTCAAAACCACCCCGGGTGGTTTTATGCCCACTTTTAAAAAGGATAAAATCACCCCTTTTGGGGGATAAAACCACCCCTTTGCGGGGATAAAACCACCCCTATGAGGGGATAAACCCACACCCCCAAAAGGGGGGATAAAACCACCCCCAGGTGGCATAAAACCACCCCAGGGGTCAAAAATGGCCAAACCGGGGGTTGGGGGTGGTTTTATCCCCCATTTGGGGGTGGTTTTATACCCACGACCAAAAAGGCTTGCGTATGGGCACAAATACAAGTGAATGCAGAGGATCATGTGAAGGGACGAAAGAAGAAGCAAACGGGGCAACTGGGGTAGGCCTACCTACACGTGCTTCATGCCTTCTGTTTTTGATGCCCCTTTGAGTTTCTGGTGTAGAACAACCCCCAGGCCATTGCCGGGATAACCACCTCAAAACGGGCACATAGCACACGTGCAGCGTGAACAGCATTCTCAAGGGGCACCACCCGCTGGTGACTGACACATGTGAGCTTTAGGGCATGTGGGAGCTGAGGGATGCCAAACCCGCTTGGAAATTGGCCAGAGCTCGTCATCAGTGGAAATCTGCACAGTATGCACACAGCAGCCCATGCAATGAGTAGTATTCCAATGCACGTTTGGCATTTGTCACACTTCACAAGCTTTTGTGGCTCCGATTCACGGCTTTGACTTGGGAGTTGATGATTGTGAATCAGTTTGGCAATGCAAGCGTATTCCGGTCACCATGCACATTGCAAGCGTGCCGTGCTCGCGCCATGCAGGCGCTCCCCCCATGTTTGCATAGCTGAAAGCCCACTGAGATCTAGTCACATACAAGACATGACGGATATCTGGTATTATAAACCAACACGAACAGTCCAGTGCCTGAATCACTGCCTAATCATTTGGAAACACGTGCACTTACGTATTCGCTAAAACGTACGCATTTGCTTGTACTTACATGTTTGCTGGGCATGCTGTCTCTCCATCAAGCAAGGGCTGGCAAACTCGAAGGACAAGTCTGTGGATGCAACATGTCAATGCATTAAGGTGCTGTCCATGTATATACCTTTCCAATGCACGTACATGAAATATGATTTCCACAACTGCAGTTCTGCTTCCTCCCTTCACGTGTCAGCAGACAAGCAAATATGTTTCCTATCATGTGCATTTCTGTTTTTGAACTGTCCGGTACCGTCGACAACTGTTCGAGATTTTCCCGGAACTTCAGACTCATTGTCTGAGACAGTACTTTGTCGGCCCAACCACCTACCCGCCATCCTCACACAGAGGGGGCATAAGGTTACAGGGGTTAATTGACTATACTGCAGATACGTGGTCCATGGTGGCCAGTGGTGAGAAATCCGCATCACTGTCCATGACCAGTACAGGAACTTCTGATGCAAGAAACAACTTATTGCCCGGGGAGAGTGTGACGAAGTATGTCTCAGCTGGTGATGGAGATGTGTCATGTCCGGCGTTTGAGGGTGACCATGACCTGTCGTGAAGCCAGAATGGTGTTGGCCTCATCCATGAGTTGTGTGGTTGTGTATAACAAAGGAGCCGTGTGTTCCAAGAAAAACAGGGGGAGATGGGGGAGGGGCGTTGGGGTTTGGGGGGAGGCAATCAAACATACTTTTCTGACCAACAGCATTGGTTGTTTGCACTCTGGGAGTGCTTTCTTGGGGTCCGAAAGCTCTGCTGCTGTATTCTTGGTGAAGTTGCTGTTTACACAATTGAATAGCCCTGTACATTATGCATATCCGCCACATGCTTCAACAATTGCGCCAGTGCATAAGGTAGGCCGAGAATAGTACAACGCATGCACCTTCAATAGCAACCAGTCAAACATAGGCAACCACGTGCCACAGGTCCACAAGACTGTCGTTAAAGCGGTGAGGGCTTTGGACCTGACGCCAAAGGCATCAAAAGCAAATGCCCCTCTGAGCCAAGCTGGCTGGTGGTTCACCCGTGGCATGTGTGGTGGGTAGTGGCAAGGTGGATTGCATCTCAACAGTCAACCCCTTGCGCACAAATGGTGCAACGTGCTTCAGGCAGCGAGGACACCTATTCTCATGTTTCTGAAGCAGGAGGTATAAGATGGCATGAGGGGCTCGTGACCACAGGGTTTCCCTTCCCGTGCCGAGGCTAGTGGATAGTACCAATAATATATCACCTTGACTGATGGGAGGGAACATTCCATGGTGGAAGGCAGGCGCGGTTCTTCAAGTGTGCCGGTCAATCCATGGAACCTGAACATGAATCCGGCCACAGCCGCAGCGAAACGAGTCTCCATAGGAGTTGGGCCACATGAACACATCAACGGTGACCAGCATGCCCTCCGCAGCAGTGGAGGGTACTGATCACCAGGCAGCTGGATACTTGATCCGGTACCCGTGAAACAGGGCACTAGATGTCATGGCTGCCTGTGCAACACAGATCCACAGGTGCTCGCGACGGTGGTGACTTTCGTTTGTCATTTGCTCTACAGACATAGCAAAATAGATCATGCCCTGCTTCGGCAATGGATGGAGAGCCTGCTGACCTTCACGACCAGATTGATGGCAAGGTCGGAACAGAAATGCACACCTCCGTTGGGCCCTCAAGAGGCAATGAACCAACACCAAACGCCAATAGGGCTGAAGGGAAGATGGTCACGGCTTTTGCATTCAGCCTTCCCTGATCACTGATCAGCTAACGCAATTCTACGAAATGAGGAAATGTGCATGGACAGGTGCCACCATTGCTGACAGCGGCTGCCTGATTCACTTGGGGCTGAAGTCGTTCTTCTTCCCAACATCCGCCCGCATAACACCCTGTCTTGGTTGCTCTGTGTGACCATTGTCCTATTTCTTCCACGTCCTGTTAGCCACGGGTTCGAGATGAAGCGTGTTGCCGGTCTGCGGAAAATTGAATTGCCCAGAGCTCTCCGTTGATGCATTTGTGGAATGGGAATTGCCAGACGGTGTGTTATCTGGCACGTGAGTGGCCCAGGCCTTCGCAGGGTCGGTCCCTTCAAACTTCGTCGAAACAAACCACTTGTTGGGGTTGCCATTCTCAAGAATGTCGGACACTAGGCGGGCCTTGCCTGGCATATTGTGCTGGAGCCTGCAGCATGGAAGGGGTTCGTGCCCGTGTCAACAGCGCTAGGCAGCAATACAGGCATCATCATGCCATCATGAATGCATGAGGTGGCAGAAGCAGCATGGCCCTCCCACACATGGACAGGCGTTGTTGGGTCGGCTCACGTCACACACCCCAAACTTGTACCCAACTGACCCCCTCTTCCAATCACACAAACAATGACAAAAGCCCTCATGTACAAGAAAGCCAACAAATCCTATTCCTCGTCAGCAGAACCGTCCCAACCCACAGGAAATCCACCAAGCTTCATTCGACCTGAAAATGGGACCGCCAAATCAATGAAATGGTTCCACAATTTGTGGAAACAACACTAATTTAGACAAGGCATTGTTTGTGCAAAGGAAAAGGAGAGGACACACCCAGACCGCTTGTGGTGTCTTCACTGCCCCATCAGATGCAGACATACATGCAGGACTATTAAATTGTACCGAGTTGCACTCTGACCTGATCCCCGTTCCGCTTCATTCTCAATTTCAGAGTGCGCGTTCATGGCAACCAGAATAGGGGGCAGTGCTTGCCTCGCACACGTCCGGCACGCGACGTTTGTGCAAGCCCCTTAGACCTTAGTCCCCAGCTTACCCTTCCCAAGAGAAGCACCATTAACTTGCCACCCTTCCAACCAAATCAACCCCTATACAGCCAATCCGACCTCAGACCCTTGTGGGACTACACATGACACATTGCCTTGCCAGGTGGCGGCTGTTGACCCTAATTGCTGTGGGCTTTCTTCTGTGTGGCCTTTACCCTCCTCAGAATGGACATCTATGGTTCTGCATCTTGGCCCAGGCTGGCCTCAAACGTGGGCATGTGCCCATCATCATTGCCAGGGAGGCATGTAATCTTTAACAGATGGGGCCATGTGCACATGTGAACATGTTGTGTTGGGCACCAATTGCATGGTGCCGAAGCTCCCTATTGTCATGATCTTCTTGTCTGCATCAAAACCTCTCCACCCAAAGAGCCTCGGCTACACTGTTACATGCAGCATACATTATACTAGGGAGGGCTCCTTGCTGTGCCGCACTGCCCCTCTCATGTGGCTTGCTTTTTGATGGTATTGTGGCTTATCTCCTCTTGGCTTTTACTCCCCCCCTCCCCTTGCACACTCGCTGGGCTGGCTCCAGTCAAAAGCCTTCGCTTTTCCCCAGACTGCATGGCCAGTGGACAAAATTGTGAAACTGGCTGGGTTCCACCCAGAAGCATTTTTGAACCCACATCCTTCCTGAAATATGAAAATGATGGGAGACAAGAAAAGACACTACTGCAATCCAGGGCCAATGAAAAACATGCAAGGAAACGGAAAGCTGCATCATTTGCAGGGGAAAGTCCAAACGTTCTCGAACAAGGCCACTTATGTGCTGAAGCAATGTCGAGAGATGAACCTGCCTTTTTGTTTGATTCGGGGTGATTCAGGGGAACCAGAAACCCCAGTGCAACCTCCCTGCCTGGCTGCCAACATCCCCCAGCTCACGTCTTAGGGTATTGGACCCCGGAAATCCACCTCAGTAATGCCCCCTGTGCCAACACCCTCTTTGAGGCATTCATGAATAACTCTCATGTTCATGTCTTGGACTTGACCTTTCTTTTCCAGGAGACAACTGCCTATGGACTAAAGTGGAAACGACATCTTTTGTCATAGAAAGGAGATAAAAGCTTGAAATTCCATGAATGGCCATGATGACACGCACTCATGATTTGTGGTGTACTTATTGTTGAGTTGGATAAATGGGTCAAACTATTGTCTTTTTTTTTTTTGCAATCTGTTGACAAATGTATTGCCACAGATCTGGCATCCAAAACTGATTCTTGCTTTTTGTTTTTGCTTTTCTTGCTTTGCCATGCGGGTGATTTGTTCTGAGATGCCGGTTTGGGATTTCATTGTGTTCTTTCTGACCAACAGCATTGGTTGTTTGCACTCTGGGAGTGCTTTCTTGGGGTCCGAAAGCTCTGCTGCTGTATTCTTGGTGAAGTTGCTGTTTACACAATTGAATAGCCCTGTACATTATGCATATCCGCCACATGCTTCAACAATTGCGCCAGTGCATAAGGTAGGCCGAGAATAGTACAACGCATGCACCTTCAATAGCAACCAGTCAAACATAGGCAACCACGTGCCACAGGTCCACAAGACTGTCGTTAAAGCGGTGAGGGCTTTGGACCTGACGCCAAAGGCATCAAAAGCAAATGCCCCTCTGAGCCAAGCTGGCTGGTGGTTCACCCGTGGCATGTGTGGTGGGTAGTGGCAAGGTGGATTGCATCTCAACAGTCAACCCCTTGCGCACAAATGGTGCAACGTGCTTCAGGCAGCGAGGACACCTATTCTCATGTTTCTGAAGCAGGAGGTATAAGATGGCATGAGGGGCTCGTGACCACAGGGTTTCCCTTCCCGTGCCGAGGCTAGTGGATAGTACCAATAATATATCACCTTGACTGATGGGAGGGAACATTCCATGGTGGAAGGCAGGCGCGGTTCTTCAAGTGTGCCGGTCAATCCATGGAACCTGAACATGAATCCGGCCACAGCCGCAGCGAAACGAGTCTCCATAGGAGTTGGGCCACATGAACACATCAACGGTGACCAGCATGCCCTCCGCAGCAGTGGAGGGTACTGATCACCAGGCAGCTGGATACTTGATCCGGTACCCGTGAAACAGGGCACTAGATGTCATGGCTGCCTGTGCAACACAGATCCACAGGTGCTCGCGACGGTGGTGACTTTCGTTTGTCATTTGCTCTACAGACATTTTTAGCCATTTTTGGGCCGGTTCTGGAGCCCTGTCTAACCAGACAACACTTTGAAGAAACAGTGCACCTTCATTCAGCACGAACAGCACAAACGACCTGACAACCCCCACTTGGAGCCCTGTCTGCCCACACAACACTTTGAAATACCGTCATTCAGCACAAACAGAAGACACGCTGGCACCCCCAACATTTGTGGTGTCAATCCACACGACCTGAACGTGGACGCAGCTGCTCTGCTGCAGCTGGTGGTCCTGGGCATTACAGTGCACCTGAGGCATTGGCACGACAAAGGCTAATGCACTTACTTGGCAGTCCGCCTGATCAGATACCCCTGGTCAAAGAGCTCCTTGGTTTTCCTTGCCCCCAGGCTCAGGGTCTCTCGCTCCCGATGCTGATCTGGATCAGTGCAGGGCGCAGTGGCGCAGATCATGCAGAAGTGGTCGTCCTCCGGGTGCTTGAAAGTACACGGTGACTTGCATTTCTTCTTGTCGACATTTGTACACGAGATATATTTGCAGACCTGAAAGGGCGTGCGCTTGTCGGGGGTCTCCATGCACAGCGCGAACTCCGCCTCCGTGTGGTACTGGGTGCAGCGGTGCTGTTTGACGTCAAAGGACAGGTACATGCAGAACTCCCTCCACGTGCAGCGCTCCCTCGCCGCCAATGGCCTGCCACTGTCTGACCCAGGGAGGCATTCCGCTCGCAGCACAGAAAGGTCCATTGCATTGCAAGAATCTACATTCCGGGCGTGAGGGGGCCCCTCTTGCACACTGCCGGGCTGTGAGGGGCCCTCCGCCACCCGGGGGCAGTCCGGCCTCAACCATTCACTCTCAATCCGGCACAGCTGCCGCGCGTTGTTGTACGCGCTGTCCAAGTCCAGGACGGTCCTCCCGAGGTACTCACAGCCGAGCGTGCCATCCAGGGCGCATCGCATCTTGCTGACCGCCAGCACAAGGTCGGGACGCTGGTCAAACCCGTTCAGAAAGAGCGGCAGCAGCAGTTGGATCTCCCCCCGGCGGCTGTGCTTGTCCCGGACGAAGTACTGGGGCACGGCCGTGCGGAAGCTTTCCCTCACCATCGCCCGTGCAGTGTCCAGCGCGCCCTTGAGCATCGTCACGCGGGCGTCATTGCTGGGCAGGTCCTTCAGCACTGGACAGGCATCCAAGCGGCGGATGTCATTGGCTTTGATGTCGTCGATGATGTGCTCCCAGTTCACGTGCAGTTCGGTGATGGAGGGGTCGTAGTAGAAATCGGAGGCATTGACCGCGGCCACCAAGTAGTTCGCCTGCTGTGGAAGAAGGCGGTTGGGCACCCGGAACCGCTCGCACATGTCCAGGACGCCGAACCAGCCGACCAACTCGAAGGGCCGCGCGTGCTGCTGGCGAACCATTTCGGAGGGGCTGGCGGGCTGGTGCCACGCCTCCTTCTGCAGGAACACCGCATACAGCGGCTCCAGGTAGGCGTCATACAGCCCCGTGTGAAACGCCAAGTACTGGCGCCCGTCGCAGGAGAACTCCCAAAGCTTGTGGCGCTCCATGATCACAAGGAACTCGTAGGTGTGCTCCATGTACTTCTTCAAAATCGAGTTGGAGGCCCCCCAATTCTCTTTACGGGCGAAATTGGCGAGCTTCTGAAATTGGACGTTGGTCAGGGAGGCAAGCTGCTTGAAGAATCGGGGAAGGGGGTCATCGATCGTATCCCCGGGTTCA
Organism: Eutreptiella sp. 'Long Island Sound 2002'; assembly: GCA_964036045.1. Classification (NCBI taxonomy): domain Eukaryota; phylum Euglenozoa; class Euglenophyceae; order Eutreptiales; family Eutreptiaceae; genus Eutreptiella; species Eutreptiella sp. 'Long Island Sound 2002'. The sequence continues at coordinate 15,718,855 of OZ038380.1, read as the reverse complement.
CTGAGTGCCGAGCAAATTGAATGGACGCTCGGATCTGACAGTTCCCCTACTTCTCCCTCCCCCTTGTCTCCCTGCTCCTTGTCGGTCCAGCTGCTGGGTCCCGCTGCCTGCCTCTGGGCTGTGTTATGCTTGAGGATGGCGTAGTAGGCTTGCTGCATCTCAGCAGCGCACTCTTCCTCTCCTGCGGTGGTGAACGCGACGACTCGTTCTTCAATCGCAGTGGCGTATCGTGCAATATTGTCGATGTTGATCCCAGTGGAGTCGAAGACACGCACGGCAGCTTCGTACTCCATGTCGGTGGGTGGATCGTTTTGATTCTGTGAAAAGATGTCAAGCTCCAAGAGTATCCCAGAAGCCCCCCCTTGCACGACAGCGCGTGTTCGTCGTCTCACCTACACTGCACCACGGGGGCCTGACTAGCTGTGTGTCATTTCATCAGGCAATGCCCGACCATTCGTCGCCTCCTCGTCTCCTTTCAAACGTCCTTCGCTCCTCACACACCCCAGTTATCAGCGCTTGTGGTGAATCATCGCACCGCGGACGCCTATCTGCTGGCCCGTCAGGGTGCACCCACTCCCATTTCACCCTCCCGGTGGCCGAGGAGATAAGCAACGTGTGATTGAAAACAGAGCTGCGGCCCATCATTGGCACTTCTGGTTCAAGCAAACGCTCAGGTCCCAAGTCACGCAAGAAGTACAACCGCTCCCATGGCCTGTACCCTCACACAACCAGCTCTTGCAGATCGGAAGAATGAGGGTTCTTCATGGGCTATGCTTCAGCATTTTTGGCAACGTTCTCCACATTTTGGAGAACCAAACCCACCATGTGCTCTAATGTAAGGTGTTCATCCACAGTAATGTCAAACAACAGATTGACTGGTGACAGACGTCACAGCATGTTGCTGTCAAATTGCCTTGGATGGGGTATACTCTGGTGTGTAGATTGCGCTCTGAAAAGCACACTGGTAGTGTCGCCTCTATACTATCGCACGGTGCTTGTATCAACATCGGATCGTGCCCAGTCTAGTGACTGTACGACAGTGCATACGTGAATCATCTGCCCCATATAATTCACCAAACACTGCAGGTGTCGTTCGTCAGGAAATCAGCCACTGGTATTGGGATGTTGGGGGTCGCAGCAAGGAACGTGCAACTGTCCACTAGAAACACCTCACTCCTCGCTGCCCAAACACCTACCTGCTCCACATCTGCCCTAATGGACTGCATGTCTTGTGCCGATGTCCATGACAACGAGGATGAATTACATGAAGAAGAATTGTCCTCTGTTCCCCTTGAATGACGCTGCTTCTGCTGCTTCTTGTGCTTCCCCATTAGATGCAACAATGTCTGGACATACAAAAGGTGCAGTTGGCACAGCCGGAGCATGCTATACACTTGCAAATGGCCTCAAACGCCTGGGGCTGGCTTTGGGTGTGGAATACGGCAGGATGATGACAACGTGAATTCAAGTAGCCCCCCCCCCCCCGTTCAGTGATATGACCTACACACCAAACCGGAATACTCCAGGACCCGCTCCGCGCTTGTTGGCCTCCAATGGTCCAGGAAAAAACACAAAGTACATCCATTCCATCCAGGCCTCCCTTCGCTGAACTGGCCGCCCAACCGGCGGCACTTTGCCCCGGGTACACTCCACTGCACTACTGCCCAAGGATCACTTTGGCGGTCTCAGCCATGTGTCTAAGGGACGGGTACACAGTGCCTACACAACAGCATCCCATTCAGACCTGAGCCGTTGCCGGCAATCCATGGCCCACTCCCCCAGGGTACCCACACCAACAACGGTGTATGGTGGGTTCCACACAGGCACTGGGGCATGCACCACACAGGCACCGCCGCTTTTGCCAGAGTGCTGGTGTGAGTATCACTCTGGCTGGCTTACCCAGCTGCATGGCAACACAATCCAACATCAGACATTGTGCTGGTCTCCGGCGGGGGTAAGGGGGGGGGGGGGTAGGGAGCTGATGTCATTGGTCTGTTTTCTTGATTTTGCTGTGCATTCGATTTGAGGCTTTTAGCTTTGGATTGTGCGTTCTTTGTATGGCTGTGTTCTGTTTGTGTTCTGTTGATGTGGGACCGCTGGAATGATGTGATTGAAAGAGCATTTTGGGCAAACGATTCGTTTTGAAAAAAGGTTGAAGGGTTGCACATGCCATGGTGCTGATCGACACTTGCTTATGGACTTTAGAGCAGTGGGTACTTGTTCATTGGAAAACTGTCAATCAGGAGCTCGAACCGTGAGATCGGTATCACAGTTTGTTAAACAAAACAAAACAGTCATGGACACCGGGTCCATTAAATGGTTTTGGTCCACAGTGAAAGCAGCAGCAGCCCTTGCAGCGATACCTCCTTCCTGGTGGCCCATGCTATTGTCAAGCACAAACAGGCGGCCTTACATACGCCTTACAGACCTCTGTCACGTGGTCACACCAACGAGTCTGGCAACCCCAACAGCCATTCCCTTGACCCTTCTCTGTGCCAGCGCCGCTCTTCTACTCTCGCCCTCGGCCTCTTCCCGCCCTAACACTGCGACCTGCCTCTCTTGTACCCCACCTTGATGTGCCATGTCCCGAATGCCTTGAGACTACTGGTAAAAAGGGGCCATTGCGGTCACACAAAGACCCAAGCCAAGCCTTGCCACACGATGTCATACACGAGCACAACTGCAATGCACCACTGTCGCATTACCAGACCTCCAATCCGGACCGGGGCGGGGGTGGGGGGGTGGGGGGGGCTGGCATGACACCTGGGTGTGTTGTTGAATGCATCCAGCAGCGCCAATTGGCTGATCGCCACTTGACGCTGCCCTTCCCTTGAACCCTTTCCCTCCATAGGTGCCCATCGCTCTCTCACTAGCTTGTGCCCTCCCTTTCCCTCCTGGGCCCATCCTGACCTTTCTACTCACCCTTCCTTTCCCTTGGTAGGTTGTGCCAACGGAGCCCCTGGACTTTCCCTGTTTCACTGCCCTGTGTCAGGGTCCAAACAAAGGAGGAGGGCAACCACCCTCGCCGTTGGCCAGGTGTGTCCAAGTGGACACCCAATGCCGGCAGTGGGGAACCCCTCCCCAACGGCGGCTTTTGGGCCCTCGGATGTCCACTTGTGGGGTCACTTCCCCGACGGGGGAACATAACAACCTTCCACCTGTCCATTGGCGCGCTCAGTCCTCCTTGTGGCGAGCACATCATGCCCCCCCTCCCCCCACCCTTGTGTCCGTGGTGTGTATTGTGTCTCTGTTCCCTTGCGTGGCATGGGTGCCATCTGGTGTGGTGGGTGGTGGGTGGCATAGAGTGATGGGTGGGGATGGGATGGATGGGTGGTGACGGTGCAGTTGTAGAGGGGGAGTGTCTGCCCAGCGTGCTACTTTTCTATGAATCCCGACTGTAACCCCGGTATTACTCTCCCCGAAAGAAGGCCCTCAAGTAGATCAAAGTGGGCCGCAAACCTTTCCTACAAAGCACGCCGCATAAGGTGACATAGCTGAATGAGACATCCATGCATGTCACTTCTCATGTGACAAACAAACAGTCCTATCCCCACAAGTGTGGGTGTCCATACATTCAGCACAAGAATGCTCCTTGCACTCACCACAAGCTGTGATAGTGTGACAACACAAAGCACACACCTTTGCCTCATCCTCTCCCTCATCTTATCAGTCCAAACATGAGGCGAGACATGGTCCCATCGTCCATAAGGAGGGCGACGGACGTGCCTCTGAGTGCAAAATTGTGTGAAATGCAACAAAACACGCACGGACTGGTGCAACTCATCACGGCTGCCACGCCAGATGATGTGTCCATATCCCCAACTCAAGGGGCCACTCAATTTGTGGATTGTGAGTCCATATCCCCAACTCAATGGGCTACACAAATTTGTGGATTGTGAGTCCATATCCCCAACTCAAGGGGCCACTAAATTTTTGGATTGTTTGGTGTGGATACAAACAGAGGCAAAATGGATTGAGGCAAAGTAGGGAGGGAGCCGAAAATGGTCATGGGTGGGAAATTGGCCCAAAAAGATGCTCGGCGCGCACCCAGGGCGCTAACACTCCCCCAGAGTGATGGGTGGGGATGGTGGCACGGCCATGTATGCATTTTGCTTCGTTTCACTCAATTTTGTCTTCGCACAAATACCAAGTATCAGCCCTATGGACGTTGGCCTCATGTGCCTGAGTTTGTGGGCACAGGAGGAGGCCACCGAGGAAGGAGAGGAGAATGGCGACGGTGTTTGTTGCCAATTGCAACCACCGTCCAAGTTATATATCCCAGTGTGGCAATTGCCAACTCAACAAGTACTGAAACCACCACAGCAGAGCTCGGGACGGCCTTGGGTTCCCCGAAGGTACTTCCTTAGCACTTGCCCCTCGAAGCGATCAACGCAGATGCCTCGGCTTCCTTTGTCTTAGGATGGCTACATCAGCCCTACTTGCTCGGGGGCCCATGTGTGGGTGGAATGGCTACATCACCCCTACCTTCTCAGGGCTCCTCAATAGAAGGGGACAAAATCAGAATTGGCCCCTGCCTTCTCGGGGGGCCATAGGTGGGCAAAGTGGTTACATCACCCCTGCCTTCTGGAGGTCCCCAATAGAAGGGGAGAAAAATCAGAATTGGCTAATGGGCCATACTAAGCATGGGAGTAGGGGGAAATGGGTACAAATGGGTGAAAATGAGTGAAAATGGGTAAGAATTCAAATACGTCACATCCCGAATGCAAAAGAAGCTTAAAAACCCCCTATTATGGAATAGCAAACCTCCACAAACGGGCCGAAACTAGGATTTGGGTTGTTACCAACATACAAAACTTTGCAATGTGTGCCCACCACGTGCATGGCATTGCCCCTGGGCCAGAGCACCGGCATTCCCCATGCACTGGAACCTCCGGAACTAGGGGGTTGATGGACCCAAAGTAACCCCGATTCCAGGAAACGGGTGCTGGGCCGTAGAGCCGTGAATTATCTCACGAAACCACATTGAGATGCTGAGAGTTGGTGCAGGGTGTTGAGATTGAGGAGCCCTGCCACACAGAAGTGCGAACAATGGTGGAGAAGTGAGGAGAAATACAGCGAAGCGGAGAATGATGTAGAAGTGTGAAGAACTAAGAAGAAGGGCAGAGAAGTGCGGAGAGTTGCATGGATATGCAGAAAAATTGCAAGAAATGCGGAGACGCGCTGTAAGTGCGGCTAGCCCCATCTGCTCAGATTTTCAGACATTCTGCCCAGATTGGCTACATTTTGGTCATTTTCTTTGCTTCGGCGGAATTGCCGCCTCGCAGCTCAGTCACAGGATATTTCCTATATATTTCTGATATGCCGGATTTGATTCCGCGGTCCAATTCCCGTAAATCCGCCGCATTCCGCTATTTTAGCTGGAATCGCCATTTGCCGTTGACGCGCGCTCGCGGCCCAGATCGGCCATACAATTTTACATAAATGGATTATTTAAATTCATTCGGACAGTTTTGGACACTCAGATGTATTTAGAATAATTCCCCTCAATTTTCTTCATAGACTGGGATTTTCTGCCGGACCACAATCAGCATGGACCTTGCTTCTGTTGTCGCTGCTCTCGCCTCCGTTGGTGTCCGTGTCTCTGGTTCCAACCCCAATAACAACATCCAGGGAGACTCCTCGCGTGCCTGCCCCACTGGTCTTGCCGGCTCCGAGCCCTCCGGCACCCACATCGACCCAGGGCAGCACTTTCATGGTAGCAGAGGCTACCTGAATGTTGTTCCTTTGGTGTCCCAACCACAGCTAGCCCCTCAGTACGGCCCCGTAGACTCCGCAACCTCCGGAGAAGTAACCATCACGCTCCCGTGGTGCTGTGCGAACGAGGCCTTGAGAGGAATGCCTTGCGCAAGCCCAAATTGCCCAAGAAGGACCCAAATCAGCAGCTGTGGAGGCCCAGATTACAATCAAGATCCCAGTCGAAATTGGCCATCAAGCAGCTGGAATCTCCCAGCTTACGCTAATGGCAACGCTCCGGTGGAGCTTACGGACTTGGCGGGGACCAATACTCCCTACCAATGTCCACATTTCGAGACCATCGATGCCGAAATTGACGACATTGAGATGGGTGGTCCAGGTGAGGTACCTACCTTCAATCGACCAGCCTCATGGGCACAATGGGACAACCATTTGTCGCCGGAAGTGACCCGTAACCTTGAGGCGCTTGAGGCCCTGTGTCTATTAGCCACGTCTAGGCTGATAGGACAAGAAAGAATCGCCTCCGAATTTTTATTTGAATATTTTTTCCTTCTTCAAGAAGAAATTAATACCAGGATGTGGTGGTGTTCTCAAGAGGATGAATCTTTTTCCATTTTCTTGCAGATCTGGGAGGCAAGCCCCTTCCCGAAGGAGAAGACTAAGGCACCGGTTGCCGGGCCCTCCGCCCCCCATCCCTCTGTCTCCATCCGCGACGATCTAGCCGCCGCGGTTGAGGAAGGAATCTTAGAGGCAGCTAGGCAGGCAAGCCTGGAAATTAGGACTGAAGGAGCTCCCCAAGTGGACTCCTGGCTGCGAACCACTGAGATTAGCGGTCCGACAGCCTGCTCAGGTCCTTCAGGACACGGTATGTACTGTCCTGCCGACTGCTCTTGCAGATCACAGCGAGACTCTGAGCTCCAATTGCTCAAAGATCAAATGCAACTCATCATTCAGACTTTGGGAATTAAAGATCTTTTCAAGACCCACATGAGGTCTGAGGGCGCATCATCGGTGGATCAGGCAACAGATCCGTCGGAGGAGGCGACAGAAATTTTTTCGATTGCTCCTTCGGTGGACTCTAAGACCACCGATGCACGAATCAGCAGGACTAAGTTAAAGGAAAGGGTTACAATCTCTCGATCTCAGAGTAGATCGGCGAAGGCTAGGACTGAGGTACAGAATGCCAAAAGAACTGCCTCCCGAACTACCCTTCCTGCTGTTGATTCCAATGCAATTGCCCAGATGTTGCTCGCCCAGACCCTCGCCGGAGCTGGTGTGGCTAATGATGCCGCCAAGGTGTCTACCATTACGGCCGGTGTTGGGCTGGATTCACTCCTAAATCCCACTTCATTGCGACTCCGTCAGGTTGCCAAGCAACCAAAGTATAATGGGAACCCCAGACGTTGGCCTCAGTTCCAACGGGAATTTAAACTGTGGGTTAAGACTCAAAAACTCCAGGATGATCAGTTCCTGATGGCCCTTCTGGACTGCCTTGAGGGAGCGCCGGCCAATACATGGCTCAGAACCTGGAGTGATCGTGAAGATTCAAGTTCCCCCCTTACCTTTGATGAGGTGTGGGAACAGTTGGAGGTACGTGGATCTCGACTGCCAGAGGACCATTACCACCAGATGTTGAAGAATTTTCCTTCGTTTTCTCGATTAATCTTGCATGAGGTGCAGGACAAGAGACAGCGCTTCTGGAATCTCGTAGAAGAATCTGAACATTCAGGCGAAAAATTTTCTAGTGCCGAGCTGAAAAATCTGATTTTTGACAAAATCCCCTCAGAAACCGCCGCCACCCTTCGGAATCGACAGTCCGAAGAAAAGGTCAAGACCTGGTGGGCGGAGATCGATGGCTTTGACGCCTCGGCGAACCGGTTTACCGTCAGGGAGGCACTTCAAAAGTGCGCCCCCACGTCGTTTACCAAGGTGAAATTCACTGAAAACACGTGGAAAATCAAGTTCAATGAACACGAGGATCGGGACTTGTTTGTCCAAGTTCTCAATAGGGGAGTAAGTTTCCATGGCAATCGCCTGAAGGCCAGGAACTGGGTGTTTTCGTTCACTCCGCAGGAACTGTGGGAAGAGGTTGAGAGGCTCGCTGACGCCGCCAATCAAAATTTCCATGAGGGTCTTGGAGGAAACAGGAATACCCAGCAAAACACCCAAAATGGGGCCCAAAAGGGCAACAAAAAGGTGAATGACACCCGGAATGTTCAGGATCATTGTAGCATCTGTCTGCTTCTAGGTTCTACGAACCGAGCTAAGACGCATTCCACTGCTAATCACCGATGGTCTGCTTACGATCACAAGGTGATTGGCGAAAATGTCAGTAATCCTCAGAATTCAGATAGGAATGACAGACAGGTGCATGGTGCCAAGGGGGGAAAGGGTAATTCGACCCCCTCCGGTGGAAACAAAAACACCGGAGGCCCTGGCGGGTCCCAAGGCAAAGGGAATCGGACTCCATCCGGTTCCGGTGGGCAGCCGAATGGTCAGACAGGTCCAAATTTCAACGCCGGAGGCGGAAATCTAAATCCAGGCCAAACCCCTCAATCCGGTCAAAACAAAGGAAATGCTCCAGGATCACAGGGTAAGGGTAAGGGAAATCCTTCGGGAACCCCCTTCTCTGGTAAGGGCAGAGGGCGTGGCGTCGGTGGTGGCCCATCATCCGGCGGCCGTGGCCGTGGGCGAGGAAAGGGCAACCATCGTGTGGATCAGGTCTCAGGTGCAGACCAGGTGTCTGATGCGGATCGAGATTACGTCGAAAACGCTCTGAATCCAGCGGATGATCCGTTCCAGGATGAATGGATCGACGAATCAGGCTGTGTTCACAACGTTAACGCAGCAGCTGGAGGTCAGAACGCCTAGGGGAGCCACGAAAATCGCCCCTCCCCAGGCGATTTCAGGCATGATCCCCAAATTCCTGATCGACCATTACTTGATGTAGGGTCGCTTGTCTCCTCTCCCCTGGATCCGGTGACGGATCCTTCTGCTGTAGTGGACGAGGTTGGTGTACAGTCCAAGCACAGGGCTCGTCAGTTTGTCACAAAGCTGTGGGTCTCTGATTGCAAGGGAAATTTCCACCTCGCCACTTGTTTGTGTGATAATGGATCGGAGGTAAATCTCCAATCCAATGCATTCTTACCCGACGACTGCGTGTTCGAGTCGCCTCATCCTGTTACCCTCGAGGGAGTTTCTGGACATTCTCTCGCAGGTGGGCAATGCGGTTGTTATATATCAACCCATTTGGTCGCTCAAGACCTTTGGGAAGAGCAAAATGTGGAAGAAGTTGTCCTTAAGGATGACTACTTCTACCGTGCTGACATAAAATATGACCTTTATTTGGGGCATCCTTGGCTTCGCAAGAACAGGGTAGCGCCCGTAGGTCATCGTCGTTGTTTTTTGCTGGAGTCAGGTCCCTTGGAGCGTCCTGAATTTCGTTTTTTGCACGCAGGGTTTAAAAGTGCAGAAGAATTTTTGAAGCAAAAAGTGACACCAAAATTTGGTGAAGATGTCACCATTGCAGAGGTGAATGGGAGTGCCGATTACTCCCAAGAGTTAGAATGTCTTCGTAGGGACTCCCAGCCACGACGCCCTTCGCGCTGGCACTCTTCATCTTACAGAGTTGTCGACAAATGGCGCGATGCAATTTGTGAATACTTTCATGAACACCATTCTTTTTGGCCCCAGTATGATGCATTTGCTAACCGCACGAACAAGTGCTTTGACAAGCACTTCAGCGATGCTTGGACCCACAGATGGGACAAGAAGTTGTGGATTAATCCTCCGTTTCACTTAATCCAGCAGGTCATCCACAAAATCAAGCAAGATAAAACCCAGGCAATTTTGGTTGTGCCCTTGTGGGACGACAAGCCTTGGTTTCAGGAATTACAGGACATTTGTGTAGATTACATCGAACTTCCCAGGAAGATTAAGCTGTATGCCAGAGACGACACAGGTCCCCTGCCACAGCGGTCCTGGAGTTCGCTTGCATTCCTGGTGGATGGAAAGCTTTCTGACTCTAATTCTGCTGATTCTAGTACAGATTCCTGTGTTGGGTCTGAATCTGAGGTTGAGCGTGGTACTGATGATGAATCTATTTTTTCTGATTTTTGTTCGTCAGATACCCAAGGTGATTCAACGACCAATGGATCCGCCTCGGCTCCCTCTTCACCCATACGGTCGACATCGAAAAGAATCTTCAGTGCACGGGCGAGGAAAAATCCCCAATCGCGCCGCAAATTCAGAGTTTTTTATGAAAAACCCCCTGTGGAAGCTTTCATGGATCCTTTCGAGGAGCTGGATCGCGAGGAAAATCTCTGGGATTTCGGCACACGACCCACCTATCTTCAGGAGGCAGTTGATACGGACCTGTTTAGGGACATCCGTAAGAAGATTCTGCCTGCCAAAGCCGAAGAAGTCGCCAAAGTTTTTTCGACAGTAATTCCTGGCGATCAGGTGGACACTGAATTGTGTTCGAGGTCAAGAGAAAAGATTTTTGAGGAACGGAAGGATACAACCCTTTCAGGAAAGTTGATCAAAGATCCCCCTGTCCGTGGACAGTTCGGTGAAGCCTTCATCGAGCTTCGTGAAGGGTACAAGGCAAAAAAACAGCGCCCTTATGAAAATCATGGACACAAACATGAGATTCTCAGAAAAATCATCGAGAGAAATCTCAGGGAATTTGGTTGGCTTGAGGGTTGTATGACCAGCGAATGGTGCTGTTCACCCTTCACAGTCCCGAAGCCACCGCCTGCAGACCAGAACACCATTGATGGTTGGCGAATGGTGGTTGATTTTCGTAATCTCAACGCCGAAACAAAGGCGGATTCACACCCCCTGCCCCTCATTGAGGAGGAAATCGCCAAGAGGGCAAGAGGTCGTTTGTTCTCTGTGCTGGATCTCCGTCACGGCTTTCACCAAATGCCGTTGAGGAAGGACAGCAGACCTCTTACCTGTATGTGCACGCCATGTGGCCCAGTCCAGTGGACCGTCATGCCCATGGGATTGAAGAACGCCCCCTCATTTTTTCAAAGAATGATGGAGGATGTGCTGTTCACAACCCATCCTGAGCTTCGTGCCTTCGTGAGTGTGTACATAGATGACATAATCATCGCGACGGAGGGGGAGGGACTGACCGAAGCCGAGCTGGTGGCCCTACATGAGAAGCAGCTGAACCAAGTTTTGGATATTCTTGACGCCAATCAGCTGATCTGTGGGCCAAAGAAGGGAAAATTATTTTTAAAATCAGTCGAATTTTGTGGTTCTCTCCTAGAGAATGGCACTCGACGACCCAGTCCAGGGAAGCTCGTCGCTATTCAGAAGTGGAAGCGCCCTGAGACGATCACGGAGTTGCGAGGATTCCTAGGTTGTTGCAATTTTTACCACACTTTTGTGCCGAATTATGCCAAATTTGCTGCCCCCCTCACTGAATTACTGAAGGTAGGGAGAGATGCAGGCAAGGCAGGTTCAAAGGTTCGTGTCAAGTGGACTGACGAGTGCGAGGAGGCCTTCCATCACTTGAAGGCAGCCCTCTGCGAAGTCGCCACGTTGCATGTGCCCCAATTTGACCGACCCTTCTACATTAGAACCGACGCATCTAGGTACGCGATCGGAGCTGTCCTTGAACAGGTTGATGAAGCCACCGGCGATCATTACCCTCTTGCATTTTGGTCACGGAAGCTAGCCCCACGCCAAATGCAATGGTCGCCGCGTGAGCAAGAAACGTATGCCATAATTTGCGCTCTAAAAAAGTACCAATCGTGGGTGGGCACCAATCGAGTCGAGGTCCTGACGGATCATCGATCTCTGGAGTATTGGGCCACTGAACACATTGATACTGTCGCGAGCCCAGCTGGTCGACGGGCCAGATGGCACGAATTTCTCTCTCTGTTTGACCTCCATGTGTCGTATTTGCCTGGAAAACACAACACGGTAGCGGATGCTCTGAGCCGATGGGCTTACCCCGCCTCAGAGGGGCTGCAAAGTACCAACATCCATGGTACGGAGCAGGACCGCCATGTCATCATCGAATGGGATCAGGAAGAAAAGAAACTCATTCGACGTGCATGCATGCAGTGCGCTGTTAAACAGCACGCATTGCCGTGTCACGACATCACGGCCATCACAGATCCGGCGCATGCTCACGAGATCTGCACCAAAACGATGAAAGTCGTGGAAAATGTCACCGATCCCTCCACAGGGAGTGTGAAACGGTTTGACTACACCCGACGAGTAAATCGATTTCGGTTGATCGAGGGCATTAAGCGCCGAGATCCGGCCAAAACTCCACCCCTGCCTAAGGATTCCCTTATCATCCGAGACTGGACGTCCGATTACCTGCAGGATCCCATGTTTAAAGAGGTCTTTGGAAATCTCAAATCCAAAGATGCTCACAGGGATGGGATTTTTCCTGAGTACTCGTTGGATGGGGGGAAGCTGTGGATGGAGGGTAAATTGTGTGTGCCAGACGCCCTAGCCCCCCGAGTGTTAAACTGGTGGCACAAATGGGAGTCCCCCCACGCACATGGCCGTCGACTGTGGTCGATGATTAAGCATAGGTTGTTTGGATCGAGGCTCTACACTCATTGCATGAAAGTAGCTGCCGGATGTGCCCAATGTGCAGTCTCGACGCCTCCCAGCGCGAAGAAGCACGGCCATCTGAGGCCTCATCCTATTCCGGAGCGTCTCTTTAACAGAGTCACCAGTGATTTCTTCTATCTCGGTGAGCTCGATGACGAAGAGTGCCATTGGACTAACAAAAAAGTCAATGGTGTGCTCCTTATTCAGTGCCGTCATTCCGGCTACATTCAAGTGTTGCCTTGCAACATTGAGTCGATGACTGGCAAGGCTGCCGCCAAGTGGTGCGCGCAGACCTGGATGGGAGGCTGGGACGTCCCATCCGAGGTGGTCACGGACTCAGGCAAAGAGTACACCTCCGAATGGTGGAGAGAATTGTGTGCTCGCCTTGGAATCCACCACCTCAGGTGTGAAATCCACTCGCATCGAGCGCTGCCTGGCGAAAGAGCCGGCCGCTCTGTTATAAATATGCTTCGTAAGGAGCTCGCGAGTGAGAAGGATTTCCACTGGCTTGAAGTTCTCTTCGCATTGCTTCGCCGTTACCACAACACGCCTTTGTATCATGGCCTTTCTCCAAATGAAATTGTCTTTGGACGAAAGAAGTGTTGGTGGAACATGCCGTTGAATAATCCTCGCCCCTGTAAGGATGCTTCGCTGTTTTTGGACGAAGTCCAACGAGCAGATAAATCTGTGTCGAAATTAATCGAAAAGCATCAAGCTGACTGGCTTTGGGTTCAAAATCAAGGTCGAAAAAACCCCCACAATTTTGAAGTCGATGATCGAGTTTGGCTTCGAAAATCCGAAACCACCCTGGACGGAGATGACAAGCTTCTTCCCTTGTGGGAGGGGCCATTTGCTGTTACAGCACGTCTTGGGGAGAACAGGTGGAGGATCCGTGTGGATGTCAGCAGGGAAATTGACGTTTCGGGCGATCGCCTCAAGAGAGAGATCCCCTCCCCTAAGGATCGAGTTAAACCTCTTTTTTGGACTGCAAAACACTTGTCCGATCGGGTAATCGAAGGGGGAAAGTACGAACTCAAGAGGATTGTTGAAGCAAGACGTGACGCCAAGGGCGAATGGGAATTTTTGTGTGAGTGGAGGGGCTTTGATTCCAGTCACAACAACTGGGAACCAGCCCAATCTTTTGTCCATGGATACACCAAGGGGTTCATAGACTTCCTCAAGAAGCACCCCGAAATTGGTGTACTCCTGACAGATTGTTTGTCGAAACCAGACAGACAAGTGGAGAGCGACGGAAAACGACCTGTGGTGAATCGAGATCCAGCCTTTTACGGCCCTCAGCAGCCACATTCCAGGGCTGATCCGTCGATCCCCCCTCCTGTGGTCAGGCCAGCCCAGGAGCCAAATGAGGACCACGCTTCGAGTTCGGCCGCTGATTTGCAGCGCCCAAGCCGTACCAGGGCCCGACCAGACAGGTTGGTGGTCACCTGTATTCGTGCTTGGCCGAATTGAGAAGCCATCCTACCACATTCTGCTCAACCCACTGTTCATTCTTTCTGTTTATGTCATGATGTGGAGAACTGCGAATGTTTGATAATTTGACGTCAATCAACTTTTCTTTGGTCTCCGTTCGGCAGACAAGGCGTAGATACGCTGACGGAGTGTGCTGCCGTGTTCAGAAAAAACCAAACTCAGGCTTAATTCAGGCAGATTCGGGGTAAGGTAAAGGGACCGGTTCATCCCCGGTGACCAGTTCAGCCCCACCCTGGGGATTATCAGGGCAGGGTGGGGATGAATAAGACACCCCCTGGGGATAAAAAGGACACCCCCGGGGATAAACAGGGCACACCCTAAAACACTACAAACCATAAAAAGCTTGTGTTACCTGTTTTCCTTTACAAACCCTGTAATGTTTGTGTTTCTCGTAAAAAGTTTTTCTCTTTTCTTTTTGTGAAACTATGCAGAGGGTTCTGTCTCTCAAAACCCCGTGATGTGTTTTCTCCGTACCAAAAGTTTATGACTTGTGTTTTGTAAAAGCATGCAATGTTTATTTGTTTTATTACAACCGTGTACTATTTCATTCTGTTGCAAAAGGTTGATGTGCCCTGTATTGTACAGCCATGCAGAGGCTGTTTAGAATGAAAACTTTGTAATCTATTTGTATGTACCAGGTTGCACTCTCCTATTTCATAACACTATACAACTTTTAATTTTTTGTAAAACCATGCAATGTTTATTTCTTTGTAAAACCATTCAATGTTTGTTTTTTCGGGCAAAAGGTTGCACTCTTCTGTTTTGGAAAACCATGCAAGGTTAATTTTTTTTTCAAAATTTTGGACTGTTTTTTTTCTTGCTAAAGGTGGATGTCTCCCGTTTTGTAGAACCATGCAAGGTGTTTGTTTTTTTAAAACCTTGCAATGTTTGTTTGTTGCAAAAGGTATTCCCATTTGTAAACCCATGCTTTTCAAAATTAAGGAGTGTTTTTTTTTTGGGAAATTAAGGAGTGGTTTTTTTTTAGGGGGAAACCGTGGTAATCTTTTGCTTTGTATAACTTTGCACTGTCTCCCTAGCACACTTGCACAGAGCAACACGGTGACAGTTTCTGAATGCTTCCATACACCTGTTGTAAAGGTACTTGAAGCACTGAGACAGCTTATGGACATAAGTGTGTACCTGGCTGAAAGTGTATGGCTTTGCACTTTTGATGACCGTGCCTAAAAGCACAATCATTCTAAGTCTGCCAGTGTGTCCCATGACATATATACTCTATAAGTCATGTACTCTACAAGTCTTGTACACAATCTACTAGCCATGCCATGCATGGCACAGTGGCATGAGGGAAGGAGATGTCATTAGAACCACAGTTTTAATCTGTGTCGATGTCCATGGACGAACCACTGTCATGCGTCACGTAGCACGCGAATGCGGAGGCATTAGCTTCGTCTTCGCTGGACGTGTCGCTATCCGTCACTTGACGCTTGGCAGCACGCGCAGACCTTTCATCACACTGACGGGCACGCTTTACATGTCGTGACCCTCCGGCGAAGGCGTTCGTGTGGGGGCGTCTCAGCCTGCCATTGCTGTGCGGTGCAGCGGATGCTTCGGCAGATGTGCGTGCGCGTTTAGCAACGGGCTCCGCTTGCCGTGCCTGAGCGTGCATGCCTCTGTTTCTTGCTTGCTTGGAAGTTTTGCGTCGCGCTTTGGCTTCCTCTTGCTGATCACGTTCTTGCTGCGCAGCCTGCGCGGCTGCAAGGAAGCTGGTCTTCGTGACCCATCCACCAAGGCGCAGCGTCGATGCATCATCCTTTGTTTCCATGGTGATGGTCCTTGCGGTTGCTTGGGATCCCATTTCTCTGGTGGTAGAAGGGGAGTCTTGGGATGCGGAGCACTCTTGAGATGCGGGACAGATGGCAGTTGCCGGTACAGTACGGGATGCCAACTGCGCAAGCAGCTCCAAGCACTTGCCATCTGCCTCCTCTTGCTTAGGGCGCAGACGTTCCTCAGGGGCGTGGCGTAAGAAGGTCTCCACGCTGTGCGGTACAAGGCCTGTAACGCGGAACGCTGTACGGACCTTCTCACCGGTGCACGTTTGATACCACGCGTGCTCAACGAAGGAAACGAATCTGGCGACACCCAGGCTCCTCCCAAGGTTGCTCTTGATGAACTGGTCCTGCAGCTGCCGGTACCGGCACTTGACTCCACGAAACAGTGCACGGTCAAGAGGCTGGATTATGTCTGTAGCGTGACTTGGAAAGAGGACAACGGACACACCGGCCTTCTTGCACACAGTCAGACCTCTCACTCCAAGATGCGTCCTTGAACCGTCCAAGAACAGCACGATCTTGTTGTAGGGATTACTGAGCGGACTCAATCTGGGAACCAGGACTTGCTCCACCCACTCAACAAAGATCTCACTACTGGACCACCCAGTTCCCGTGCCTTTCAGGATAACCTCTCGGTCGCAGTACCTTAGATGGGTTCCCTTCACAGTCTTGGTGTCAAACAAAAGGGTGGGCGGTAGAGCCTCTCCACTCGCAACCACTGCTGCAATGACAGTCACAGCCTTCCGCTGATACCCCTGCCGCCGCGGCACTGACCTCCGACCCCTGATGCTGTACACCTTGCGTGCCGCTGCCCTGGTGATGAAGTTCTGATGGAAGGAGGTCTCATCCATGTTCACGATGTACCGGCCGTCGTAGTCCACCTCTGCAAGGGCCTTGGAGGCTTCAGCAAAGAAGTCTCGCCACTGATCTTCGTCCAAGCGACTGTCAGCACGCTGACTCTCCACCAGGCTCGGGGTACGGCTGACCACGTCCGTGTTGCGTGCTTTGAATAGGCGCCACCACTTGTTGCCTGACCCCAGCTTGAACCCGTGCTCCTCTGCATGTCTCCGTGCCTCCTCCACAATGTCATGCTTGTATGGGGTCAAGGAACTCAGCAGCTGCTGCTCCAACCACTTCCTCATATGAAGGTCTTCCACTCTGGGTGGCGGCCCAGGCCGTCCCATCACCACACGCTCACTGTTCATGAAGCGGAGCAGGTTCTTCTTGATGGTCTTCTTGTCCACGGTGAACAGCCTCATGGCTTGCCTCAATGATCCCCGCCCAGCGGCAACCCAAGCGACGGCCTCTTCGAGGTGTGTGGTGTGCTGCGGCAGAGGATAGGATGCGTATGGCTCGTGTTCCGTTCTGTTGACGCTGTTTGCATACCGTTTACCTCTCATACCAGCCTTAGAACGCCCCTTTGGCAGCGTTTCACAGGCGTTCCTGATTTTCCGGCGAGCTGCAGTTCTACCGATACGGGATCCCAACCGCATTATCTAAAATGAAAAAAAACAAAGGGGAATCAATCTCGGAATCGTATATTTCGCGCAGTATTCATTTTGCTATTACGTGGTGACATTAGGGCTTACGTAACTTTGCGGCGCTAATTTACGCGATTTCGCGCGGTATTATCTGGCGATTTACGGGATCGCCAGATGGATCTCGATTATTTTTATAATGTTCAACAAAATGTTTCTTTGATTATAAATCGTCATTTCCTGATAACTTTATTTGCCTGGCGATCCTGCGCCGCGACAGTGGGTGTCTAACTGGTCCCTTTACCTTAATCTTGTCTCTGTTGGTCTGTGCATCTTTGGAATTTGGCTACTCGTGCAGATGGAAGCAAATGTACATAATCAAAACGCTGCGCAGCGACATTCACCCCTACAGGCAACCCCTGTAGTACTGGCTGCCCTAGAGGCGACGCCAGGAACTCAGATCTCACCTTCATTTGCTGTGATGCTGACGCCAAAGTCCAGATTCAGATCCAGGATCCTCAAATTTACCTTGAATTTCTCAGGTTTGTCCATCATTCTGCCACTGTTGCACGAAACCCAGACGTCAATTGTTCAGACAATCTTCATCTAGGAGCTCTAGGGACTTCTAACAGCAACCTCTGAAGTCCGTAAGCTTCGTTGTATTTTTGGCACACGCCAATGTGAGCTCAATTCGACCAGAAACTGTCGAGAATGGTGAATCCAAGTGTCTTGTGGGACTTCATCGAAAGATTGGCCTTGTCCAAGTCGATTGACACCACCGCCACTGTAAATTCGGTGTCTCTCAGTTATATACTGTCAGTAAAGTGCCTTCAGCGAACCTTCGGCGCGTTACATGCCAAGGATCCAGGGCCAGCATGTCCCATCATGATGCATCATCACATGATCCACATTTTGATAGAATCTGTTAGATGCTCGCGAACCAACGTGCCGGAAAGCACAATTGAGCTGAATAAACGACAATATATATTAACTTTAGTCTAAACGAAGGTGTTGGTAGTTTCAGTTGTACGCATTCCGCTTCATTTCACCTTCATCTCAGGGAAATTACTCATGTTAGGACAATTTAGGTTGATTTCCTTGTCATCTCCCATCATTCCTCGAAGATCTGTCGACGGCTTTGCCTAACTTCGTTGACGCTTATGATCTTCTGTGCACTTAGGGTCTGTAGACTACATGTGTATTTGTTTTACCGCTCTGTGATTGCTTAATCCCTTCAATCTCTGCCCAAATTCATTCTCATTTTGCTGAATCTTGTGATCATCCGCCTGATGCGCCAAATCTGAGCCACATGCTGTACTTTTCAGAACGACAAAAGCGGGATAACACGATGTAGAGTTCGGCGAGGACACCGTAGCGTGCCCGCGACAGCGAAACTGTGCCAGAGCGCTGAGATGTCACTCCAATTCTTGATCCCCCCACTCAATCCATCAATAATCTACCTCATTCTCAACCAATGCATGGTTTGGTATCGATTCTCGATACGTTTACATGCTTTTTAGCCCGTGACCTAATGTTTTACTGCACGGAGGACTGTTCGTCACTTCTCATTCTGTCTCATTTCAGGTTCATCCACCCTGATTCAGTGCCAATTCAGCCCAATTCAGGTCAGATCAAGCAGATTTCGCCTCGTCGAGGCTACATTTCTATGTTTTTCTGGGACTTACCCGCACTACGTTCTTCGTTGACGTAGCGACACACCCCAGTGTGTTTTTGGAGGGGGAGTGTAAGTGCGGCTAGCCCCATCTGCTCAGATTTTCAGACATTCTGCCCAGATTGGCTACATTTTGGTCATTTTCTTTGCTTCGGCGGAATTGCCGCCTCGCAGCTCAGTCACAGGATATTTCCTATATATTTCTGATATGCCGGATTTGATTCCGCGGTCCAATTCCCGTAAATCCGCCGCATTCCGCTATTTTAGCTGGAATCGCCATTTGCCGTTGACGCGCGCTCGCGGCCCAGATCGGCCATACAATTTTACATAAATGGATTATTTAAATTCATTCCGACAGTTTTGGACACTCAGATGTATTTAGAATAATTCCCCTCAATTTTCTTCATAGACTGGGATTTTCTGCCGGACCACAATCAGCATGGACCTTGCTTCTGTTGTCGCTGCTCTCGCCTCCGTTGGTGTCCGTGTCTCTGGTTCCAACCCCAATAACAACATCCAGGGAGACTCCTCGCGTGCCTGCCCCACTGGTCTTGCCGGCTCCGAGCCCTCCGGCACCCACATCGACCCAGGGCAGCACTTTCACGCGCAAAGAAGTGCCGAAAGGTGCCAAAAAGGCTTAGACAAATACGGAGAAGTGCGGAGAGATGCAAACCAGTGTGAGGAAGTGCAAAGAAGTGCAAACAAGTGCCAAGAAATGCGGAGAAGTGCGGCACATGGAGAAATGAGGAGAGGTGAGAACACGTGCGAAGCATTGTGGAGCAATGTGGGGAAGTGCAGAGAATGGTAGATAAGCAGGAATAAATGCGGAGAAGCGCAGAGAAGTGCAAGGAGTAGCGGAGAAGTGCGGAGAATTGCGGAGAAATGTGGGCATTGACACCACAAAAATATTGCACGGCACGGCTATATTTTGCAATACACAGTGACAGCAAAACAAAAATACAATACATATAATACACACGGCCACAATCTCTAATCGCGCTTGCCATCACAGTCTTCATTGCTCTCAGTTCGGTGCTCATGACAGTGTTCTTTGAGCTTGCTGTCCGACAGTGCAATGACTGGGGTTAGGGGCCAGAAGCCTTCCTCCCTCGTCCACTCCTCCCTCGTCCACTATACAGAGGCTGGACATGCCGGTGAAGGGGGACAAAGGACAAATTGAGGGCAGAAGCAAGTCCCAACCTCACAATCATGTTGCAACAGGAAATGCACCCACCCTCTATTCCGACTGAAGGACTGAAAAACCAAATTGTTGTTGAACAAAAAGCCCTCCAACTCAATCCAAAACCAGTATTTCTGACAGTTGACCCTCCCACTGCACGCTGATACCACAAACAACATCCCCACTCCATCTTGACATCGGCCTATTTACTGTGCCGCTTTGTGCTCTCACTATATTTATCTCACTCTGAACCTCTAATAATCGATACAATGGAACGCACGCAGCAACAAAATGACAAAACCAAAAAATAGGTAACCACAGGCTAGGGTCTACGTAAACATGTCTAACACTGCAAGGACTTTGAGCCTGACGCCAAAAACATCGAGAGCAAATGCTCCTTGCGCTTCAAAATACTGTGAATGGCCACCACAGGACAGGTAGCACCAAGCCTTACCAACAAGCCTGCATGCAAGTGTAAACCACTGGCACCATGTTCTTCTGAAAAAAGACTCAGAATGGGCTCACAAAAACCTGTTTTCCCCTGATATTTGAGCGTGGCTGTGATCCAGGCAGCAAGGATAATTCATCTCATCCACCTGAAACAGGATACGTGCTGCTGGCTACCACATATGTTGAAGACCAGGACCACTAGCCAAGTTGCCCAAAGATGGTGGAGAAAGCACCTCAAAGTTATTCCACAGAGGTATGGTGACGAGGCCCCTACACCTCAGCCTGAAACCACTTTGCCTCACACCGACTGATATTGCGGATTGCTCATCCACTTCCTCCGATTGATTGATTGCATTCTTTGGACGAGAAGGTGCAAATAGTTCATTTGAGATGCATGCAGGTTTGTGACATTCTGGTCACATTTACCACTGGGTGAGAAACTGATGGCCATGGCTCTGGAACGGGGGGAGGGGGGGGGGGGCTCTGGGGTCAGCAACAAATGGGGTGCCTGGAGACTGAAATTCTGGCAATAGGCGGGCCTGGAGAAAAGATCTCGTACCAGGAGGACAGGGGGTTGAGCTTCTGGTGGCAGCTGCTTTTGGCATTCCGGGTCATTACGTGTGCAACCACTGAAGCCACCCAGCAATGCTAGGCGCATGTGAATTGCTTCATTACGCGCAGCACAACATACTGTCGCATAAACCTGCAATCGGTGTCTTGCTTTTGGATCAGTGCCTGCTGAGTGGAGGATGGCAATCCTGCACGAACCCAAACACAGGCTTTGAGATCTGGGTGAGTTTGGAACGTTCAACTATTCACTTAAGGTGTAGCTGACTTGCCCGAGCCTGTAGTGTACCTTTCGCTCTACCCCAAGCTTTGAGAAGACACGGGACACCTCAACTAATGTCTGCTGAAAGAGTGAATGACTCTGCTGCCGGCGGCTGCGCAAAATGCATTGCCCCAGCATGTGGCACAACACCTTCAGATGGTCTTTTTTATCAGGACACCTCAAATGGGCGGTATGCTCGGCCAAACCATTATCTTCCAACATTGAATCAACAAGATGTTTCACTTTGTCGTCCGCAATGGGCTTATTCTTGGCACACCAGTACATCACTTGTTGCAGGTGAAAACTCCACTGCTCAAGGAGCGACGTTGTTCCCGAACAAGTGATGTTTACAATCGCGTTCAAACTCCAAAAAAGCTCACACAGCCTTTCCCCTCTATCTTTGACTGGAAACACAGACATCAATTCACCATTGCGGACAGAATCATTCAATTGCGCACGCCATGCAGAGCAAATCGTTGAGCCGCCTTTTTTGAGCGTCCTCTTAAGTCCTTCGCAAAAATTTGTAAGCAGCCTCGCGATTGTGCACAGAAACATGTGAACCACCTCAATGCAAGCGTTAAAATTATGTTGACCAATCTGCCTTTCCATGAACTCACAGAGATGTAAAAATGTATAACTCTGGCCGTACTTCGTATAGGTCAGCTTCTTCTTCTTTTTCACGTTCTTGGCCCGCTCCTGGAGTCGCTGCATGGTCTCATACAACTTGTCATGCATCTTCTTGATCTTATCTTGTGTCGTCTGCTGGTCCCAATCCAAAAGACTTCGGAGATCATATTTCAAACTCGGTCCAGATCAACTCCGCAAAGGTCTCCTGCACATACACAGAGGACAGTCAAGGTAGGATCTGGGGGCGTGAAAAATGCGCAAATGGAGTGCAACAAAACAATCCGCTGTGTTTTGAATACAATCTTTTACAAAACTAAAAGAAAAACCAGAACGAAAGAGGCATAATTCACGTTTTTTCGCCGTGTTTGGGAGTGCAACTTGTTTAAAGAATACCGGACAAATTGGTTTTGCAGTGGGCTAGAAGGCTCCTACAGTGGAATGAGGCAGTTGTTGTAAAGGCAGATAGCCTTGTTTCCACATCCATTTTGGCAGCCAGGCAGTATGAATTGTGCATGTACGCGACTGCGGCAGATGATGTGCCAGTGGTGAAGATAGACCTCCCCCTGTGTTATGCAGACGGTGTGTGGGATAAAGACCAATGCCCCTCAGCAGAGGATGTATGGCAACTTGGAGTCATGGGCTTTGGCACTATCGATGCTGCCATCCTTCGCGCCGTAGAGGACCAGCACTTTACCAACAAGTTTCCTGATGGGTCTTGGGGATGTCCCGTCGCAGACGCCAGCCCAGGTAGCCACTTGGCCGACCCAGAATATGCACCTTCAATCGGAGCAAACACGAACTCTGATCCCAAATCTGCCTTTCACTCTAACTCTAACTCCGATCCCAACTCTGACTCTGATTGTCAGCTTATGCGATTCCCGTGGCCGGCCATCTTTGGGGGACAGCCGCTTGTGCAGCCGGAAAGCACTGGGGCGCCCTTAAACGCAAATACCCCCGCCGTTTGGTCCACAGGTAGTCTGGGGGGCGTTTTTGTGGGTTTCTGGCCACCGGTCAATTGAGCCCCTTTTGCAGCCCCCCCGCCCCCCCCCCCCCCGCTGTGTGACATTACGTCTGACATCTTTCACGGTACGGGGGCCCGAACAGTCACCCATTGCTCCACCCCTCCACGGGTGCTGCCAAATGCATTGGGTGGCGGAACCGTTGGCTTTCCAGAAAATCGCCGGAATCCTTCCGGCAAATCAATGGGTGGGTCCACGAAACCTTGTGCAAGGAATCCAGTGGTCTGGTTTTGCGGATTTTGCAGATTCTTTGGTGAGGGACAGGGACCGAGACACACTTGGGAGTTGGGCCTCTGCCCTCCTTCTCCTCCGCGTTGCTTCTGCCTCTCTTCTGTTGCGCGTTGAAACGCCGACACGTAATCTGAAGCCGCAAAAGGAGGAAGGGAAGAAGAGATTTGCGCTTCGTGAGGCCGTGCATTATGAGCAGCCCCGGTCGGTTGCCCCACACCTGCACCGCCGTGCGACACCGAAGTGTCTTTACGCACAGTGAGTGTGGGCAGCCTTTGGGTGGGGGGAAATTGGTTTGCTCGCGCGGGGGGCGGGATCACGGAAGCGGGTGTGGAATAGGGGAGAGCCTTAATAAAAGCGCAGTCCAATGACTGATGGTGACTCAGAAATCAGATCGCAAAGCGGGGCCCGGAAAAAAATGTCTTCCCCGTAACGTATGGCTTGAGACGATCAGTGCCGTCGTGGGGGATCCTTTGGGGCCGCATACACACAACGCAAAAATGAGCTGTGGAAAACAGACCGAGCGGTTGTAACTTATCCAGCATCCAAAGGATCGTTGTTTCACCGCAACGTGCGGGTTTAGCAGAGGACCCCGGGACCCCCTCCGTGGCCCGTTTAGGGCTCCTGTCACCCGAGCCCTGAAGAGGGGGGGAATTGGGGAAAGGGGGCCCCGTAACCCCCCCCCCCCCCGCGCGTAAACCAGTTTTCCAGCGCCACTCCCGCGCACACAGCGTCGCACGTTCCGGACGCACGGCGGCGTGAGTGCTGTGGCGGCACGCCGGGACCCACCGCTGTGCGGCGGTGCCTTGCCCCAACAGGCCGTTGGCGTGCTCTGTGCTCTGGGGTCACGGGACTCTTCCCGTGCCTGACCTGTCGCCGCTGGCCTGTGCAGTTCTGAATCAGCCGTCTGGATGTCGCGTGTGCCGTCGCGGTGCATCGCCCCCCCCCCCCAAAATGCACTTATCTGTCAGGTCGGGTACCGGTCCCCGAGGTCTCCGGCGCAAACACAAGATGAGCACTGGAAAACAGGTGCTCTGGGTCTCCGGGTCGAAAGGCCATGTCTCCCAGGACACGCCATGTGCTACGACCATCTGTGCTCCTTGGGCGCCGACACACAACGTGCACAGGTCCATGGGCTGTTCCCCTTGCCCCCCCCAGCCGTGGCACATCGCACGTCGAATGACCCCGGTACGCTTCCCGTGTGCGGAGAATTCGAACACAATACATATTGTCAAAGCGGTTGTAACTCTCTGTGAGTTGACAACTTGTGGGTGTGTGTCACCTGGAGCAAAGGCATGATCCCAACCACCAGAAAGACACGCTTTTCGTGAACAACGGCCCCTGCGTGCACCAGCAACTTACTGCCGTGGTGCACCTTGTCCTAGACCCGAGCCGTACACCTAAAACCCTTTTCTCAGGTCCATTACACCGGGCCCCTCGGCAAAGGGAATACCTTTCTCGAAGACCTCTTCAACAAATTTGGCGAGAGACCGAGTTACCTACACAAAGAAGAACAGCAACGCGCAGTTTAGGATTTGTGACTGTAGAACTGAACTGCAGGACTGAGGGAGATGGCAATACGGGTCGACTTTTAACTTCTGGGGACTTTTCCCAGATTCCAGTCCCCAGAGGCCCTGCCCAGAAAAGGCCCCCCCAGCTGTGCTCTGTTATTCCATCAGGAAATTGGTTTTTCAGTCTGATGCCTGCCCAGAATGATCATCTGCACGTGCACAGGGGTAGTACACACGGGGGCTCCAAAATTTCCCAAAAAGTGCCAAAATGCTGTGCCCGAGAGATATGCAGAGGGTGCTGTCAGCATGGTGCGCGCACGGTGTGTGGTGCGCTAACCCACCCTTTTTCATTTAGATCGGATCGAACCATCTTTCGTTTGATAGTGCTGTTGCACATCCCTTCCCGTTTGGTGTGTCTTTGTCTTGTGCTGTCCCTGGAAGTAAGAACATGCCCCCCTACTTTGAGGGTGGGGAACTCAAAAAAATATGTTTTGGGGGGGTATTTAGATGGGCAGGGGTGGCTTCAGGGACCTAGTAAGGGGTTGGAAGGGCGAAAAATAGGGGATGACATCATCCTACGCAGATTGCTAAAAATGGGCAACTTAGGGACAAAATTGGTGACGTGAGCCATTATTCACCCCTGAAAGTGACGGTGACTGATGAAAATCAGCAAAAGGAAGGAGAATGTTTCCAACTTCCATGGTATGGGGGGGCTAAAGGGTAGGGATGGGCTATTTGTAGGGGTAAAATGGCTATTTCTTACCACTCTGGGTAAGATCCTATCAACAGTGATGCCCAACCCAATTTTTTCATAATTTTGCCATGGTACAGCTCTCCAACTGTCCCAACCTTCTCCGAAACATAATTTTTTGAACTTCCCACCCCAAAAATAAGGGGGGGCGGGGCTCTGCCCGCCCCCCAAAAAAAAGCACCCAGTAATGGGGGTGGGGGTGCAGTACAGTATGTCTGAAACCCGACCAGAACGGGCAAAAAAACCCCAGACCATCAACGGTAACAGCCAATTTTCAAAAAAAATATGATTTCAGACCCCCCCGTAGCCCTACATCTCCGAAAAGCCCTTTTCGAGGGCTTTCCGAATATACCCCACATACCCCTACCTCCGGGACACTCAGTGGGCATAAATGAGGCAATGATGGCACCGATCCCCAAAAACGCTTCGAGTTGGCATAATCGGCAATGACCAAGTAAGTAACCGAGTATGCGACAAGCCCTGGGCCTTATATGGTGACGCCACCGCAGGGGGGGGCATCCGTGTTATAATGACAAGCGTCCTCACACTGAGATCCTGAAGGTATCCCCGTACTCACAAACACTTATGCTATCGCTATGCACATACCCATCTCTGAGCAGCTTGGGAAATGAAGCGGGTTCGAGAGGTGGGCTGGAGCATGTGTGCGCAGTAGACATGGGTTGATCAAATTTGACATGCATGGGCCTTATGCCAGGGCTGTGTGGCCTCATGAGCTAAAAACAGGCGCACGACGTCCGTGCTCACTGTGGGGGTCACATCGGTAAAAATGTGCCTAGGCTCATGAGGTGTCCCAAACATTCAAACCCTCACTTCCTGCGGTCAAAAGGAATTGAGGTGCACGAGAGGCGACACACCTCTCCCTGATAATGCTCACTTTTCTGTTGTCGATCATCGTGTTCCTCTTCCTCTTCAGTCGGCCGTTCCACAGTCCTCTGAAATTGTGTAACAGCAGTACATGCGGGCGAAGAGTGCATGAGGGGTTGATAAAAGGGGGGCTGACTGTGGAGATGTCTGTTAAAACAATCGCAACAGCCGAGGCGCCATGACCCTGGTAATACCCTGTGTAGGAGGAAACGGGGTTTGGCACGAGGGCAAATATATGGTGTACGGTCTGCTTCCAGTGTCGACTTCATGTCTTGCTGCAGGATTGGAGCCTTCACCACAATCAGGATTTGTGAAGCAGTGGCTCCCAAAGCACTGTGTGTGTGAATGCATGTGGTGGTCAAGATCACGGGGGTTTAAGCGTGAGTACTCGCACCGCGTGCGCACTGTGCGTGCACTGCGTAGGGTGCTTGAACAAACACCCGAGCAAATGGTTGGCCTTTGGAACATCTTTAAATGCTGCACCTCCGGAGGCTTTTGGAGAGTGATTCTGTTGTCCTAGTGTGTTCTGGTCCTGGTATTACAGTTTATTCGTCGAGGTTTGCTGTCAATTGCTGAATGGGTGTTTAGAGGAGCACCCGCGCTGCTCGCTACTTTGCGGCGAGTTTGCCTGGAACGTCCTGGTTTTTATCCCATCCCAAAATGGCCCCCAAAGGGAGTTATGAACACCCCTCCTTCCAGCAAACATATAATTTATTGGGCAATTCCAAGATATGTTTGGTTGTCATGCTCTAAATGAAGGAGGCACACACATTACTGGTTCCACGTGTGGCCACTAGCTACGGCGCTGGGGCCGGCTTTACAGCCAAATAGCCGCACCACGCGTGTCAATTGTTGGGGGGAGGATACTCCAGTATTACCCCCTTCATCCGCCTGCATACATCCCAACAAAATGCATAGGTGGTTGCCCCGAATATTGGAGCAGCCCATGTCTCTGAATCCTGGTTGGGCACCAGAGAGGGCCTTGGTAGTGTTTGGGTTGTCAAAAACCACGGAACCACCTGTTTCCCAAGCTGTGAAGCTGTGGTACCCGCCACTGTTTCTGCCGAGTATACTTGTTGTTCCCTGGGACACGGAATGCAGCCCAAAAGGGATACACAGTTGGCCATTTTTGTGGAATGGAGGAGTAGCCCGTAGCTGGAGGAGCCTGCAGCTGGTGGAACCCAAGCGAGCAGCCCCCATTGAGCTGAGCCACGCAACAGATACGCTGGATGTCGTTAGACAACGCATTCTATAGCGTTGTCACAGTGCCCGTCACAGAGAAGAAGCGCTCCACAGAACCACTGGAAGTGGGGGTCAAGATCAAGGAAAAGAACTGCCGCAGGGAAGGCAGAAGCAGGCCGTGCCTCCCACCGTTGCAATGCTTCCCCATTCGCAACGTCACGCTGCTCGGTGGGCGTGTAGAGATTCCTTACGCATTTGCGACTGACTCCAAACCCAACATTGCGTGAGTCGGCACATTTGCTGGATTCAACACCCGCACTTGACAACAAACTCTAAATTAGACAGTTGTACAATTGCCGCTGGGGACAAGGGACGATTGTGGGGCATGCCAAGTGGGATTGGCCGATTAAACGCCCTGCACAGGCCAGCCTTCGCCCAGCTCAGCCGACTTCAATCCCTCCTGGGCATTGAACTGTGACTAAAACCTGGCAGGGGCGCAGGGGTCCGGGGAGAGCTTCTACGATCACAACGTGGACAACAGTCATCTGTGGGCATGTGGCCGCGACCAGCACCATGATAACCGATTGCTGGGAAATCATTAAATTAAGTATTAGATCGTTGGGCATTGTCGGATGCTACTTGTGTTGTAACCAACCGTACAAACAGCAGATGGGGTGTGAAAGGAAGCAAGACGTGGCACAATCCATGCAGCGCTGGCACTCTGCTTTGACTCCGCATTGAAGGACCCTCTTTGTGGACGAATCACCAAACGTATCCCCGACACCAGGGGTTTTCGCCAACAAAAAGAACACCACGTAACCAAACATTACAGGGGGGGGAAGTGGCACAACATGGCGGCGTGCAGACAGGGCATGGGGATGACACACCTGAGAAGGGCTGGCCTCCTTGTCCGTTTGGGACGGCGTGGGGCTCATTCTGTGGGTGATGCCTGTGAAAAAAGGCAGACGGAAGGTGCTACCACTCAAAGGGCGGACAAGTGAGTGGTGAAATATACGCGTTCCTTGCACCTCACAGTGCAAATACACAGGCGAGGTGGAGTAAATCACACAAATCAGTCGCCGGTCTTGAGTCTCGAGGACCCCACCCTTGCTCCAGACCTCCTCTACCCCTTTTGGGCCCACCATCATCGCGCCCTGGAGGAGAGGGGTTGAAAAAGGAGCTTAAACGACCACCCACCACCGCCGCCGCCTTCACCCCTTAACCTTACCATGGTACGGAGGCATCGATGGTACTTCCCATCGTGGGCAGGCCGGGATAATTGGGCGGTCCTCATGGACGCAGCGATCGACCCTGACTTTTTAAGAGGGATGCTGGATCTTGAATCTCACTCTCAGAATCTTAACCCCCATCAAATCCATCAAGTCTTTTGTACGTTGTGTATTGGCCTTATGTTACAGCCACCGCACCCGGGCGAGCTGCCTGCTACCTCGTGATCTCGGGCACTAGGGCAATCGATGCGCCGGCTGGGGGCCATCTCCATTAGCCGGGGATTTTGGGTGGCGGTGCCCACACCTGCCGGAGAACCAATCGTCTGAACATTTTTACACCACTGCCTAAGGCTTGCCTACAATGGGGCTATCCAATGGGCAAGTTCTTGCACTGCGTGCACACTGCAGTGAAACCCCCCAAGGCACCTCCATGTAAAGCGTCAGAGCAACAAAGCCAACAGAATACACATTGGAGCACTGCCAACCTGGTACTTGCATGTACCCTCCCCCCCCCGTGTCCAGCCCCCCCCCCCCAGGGTACACGGTCCCCCCCACACCCCGGGGGGACGGTCACCAAATGACGGTCCCCCCCCCAGGGGGGGGGGGGGGGGTGGACACCAGTCCCGACCAACCACTTACCGGCGCATACTCTGCAGAATTCATGGCCGGTCAGTTGCTTGCGTCTCTTCAGCAAATTGCATTTTTCCCCCGACGAAAACTGTTCCGATGTGCGCGTGTGGGCCCAATCCCAATAGTACTCACCTTGACCAGATATTCAACTTCCATTTTGAGTGTGTTGCATCTTCTACTCCTGGGTTGAGCTGGTGGCGGACATTCACCACGGCGATGGCCCAGTCAATGCAGCAATGAAGTCTTCAGCTCCCTGGTTTAGGTGCATTTGATGTGACATGTTGCTTGCAATCATGACATGGTGATTTGCCCCCCCCTCCCTTAGCCCTCAGGGAACACGGCGGTAACACCTCGTCTTGTCATTTTCTTAACCGCAAAAAGTGTGCCCAGCAAAACGACGGTGGCACCTGGTCACGGTGCTTGTGCAAGGGAAAGGGGTAATTTGCACATGTGGACCTTGGCATCTCATCCTGGCCCCGCTTTCTCATCGTTGCATTTGTGGACTCATTCAAAGCGACGGTCACACAGGCGCCGGCACGAAGATGGGAAAGCATAAAACCTCATCCAAAGGTAACAGGATACATTTGGCACCAAGACACGACTATTTGGACCAGACACCCCTGGCCATCTTGTTCACAGCATGGCTGTTTTTGAGACTCGTGTCCACCCCCCCCCCCCCAAGGAGCTTGATTAGAGCCAGGTCAGCTCTCAGACCGCCGTCGCGTCAACCTGATCCTCGTTCCCATCCTCATTCCCATCCCCATCCTCATCCTCGTTCCCATCCTCATCCCCATCCCCATCCTCATCCTCAATTCCCATCCTCATCCCTATCCCCATCCCCATCCTCATTCCCATCCTCATTCCCATCCCCATCCTCATCCTCGTTCCCATCCTCATCCCCATCGCCATCCTCATCCTCATTCCCATCGTCATCCCCATCCCCATCCTCATCTTCAGTCCCGTCCTCCCCCGCATCCTCATCTGTGGCCGTGTCGTCATGGTCAGATGCAGATTGTATCATATAGTCTTGCAAGCAAAGATCCAGCACACGCGCTGGTTCATCAACCGTGTCACAACTCCAGCTTTTCCTGTCTTCTTCAATAAAGAAAGTTTCTGGTGGCAGGGAAGTGAAGGTGTAACCACCAACCGTGAGTAAAACCTCCAAAGCGTTGATCACCACCAACTTATGGGCCTTGTCCATGCCACCCTTCTCTTGAGAATGATGCACTCTTCCAAGAACAGCCAGCATCAGTGTGCTGAATGTCACATCTTCCTTGTCTGGATCAGCGTGCATGGCCTTCAAAGTCATCCCCTGGAAACATCTTGCCTCCCGCCAACTGGTGGTTAACTGTTTAAGCTTCAGGCCGATGCCTTCTTTCTTTGCAGTCACTTCTTGTAGCTTCATGCGCAAGCTTTCAATCTCCTTATTATACCTCACGATGCTGTCACGAGAGACAGCAGCATCTGGAATGGTTCCGTTCCTAATCAACCGGACTTTGTTGTCGCGGAGCTTTGTGTTCTGCGTGATAAGGCCTTCAATGTCTTGGGGTCTCGGCAGCTGTTTTTGCATTTGCAGCAGTTCTTCATAGTGCTTCGTGTGTGGGAGACCAAGCGACTGGTCATGTAGTCTATCCAGCATTTTATAAGTCTCGTGGCGTTTGATCCTCTCAACAGTCAGGTCGCCAAATTCACCTCCATCAAATTGGGCCAGCACACTCGCTGGATCATTGTGGATCGCATGCAACATGCCATAAACCAGCCAGTCGGCGGCATACGGAATACAGCATTCACCAACAGACTCTACTAGGTTTTCCACGGTTTTGGCACCCCAAAAACCGTGGACCTCATCTTTGATGTCATGGACGAATGATTCCATCACCACGCTCGCGGCTGTGATAGCTTCTGATTCTTTGTTTGATTCCATCAATGCATCAATGCATTTCCAAAGGACGCTGGCCGCCAACTGTCCGCTCACAGAGCACCAATAATCTGATACAGAAGCAGGGAAAGGAGGGAAACTAAGGTGTCAAAGGGTTTTTTTGAATATCTCTCTGGGACGGACGGTTTCCTGCCAACACGGAGCGAGTGTCCAGTTGGGGGGGTTATGTGGGGTATATTCGGAAAGCCCTTGAAAAGGGCTTTTCGGAGATGTATGGGTTTGGGGGGGGTCCGGAACCATATTTTTTCAAAAATTGGCCGTTACCGTTGACAGGTTGGGGTTTTTTTGCCTGTTCTAGTACGGTTTCAGACAGACTGCACCGCACCCCTACCCCCATTACTCCAACATATGGGCATATGAGGGTCAAGTCATTCGGGTGGATTTGTTGCATTTGATGTGTAGAAGATATGTGCAACATGGGTCCCCTCAAGACCCCAATATGTTGAAGACTTTGACCAATAACTACCTTGGACACCCGGGTGATGCCTGGTGCAACTTGCAGCATCAAGCTCAC
The DNA here is from genome assembly GCA_964036045.1 of Eutreptiella sp. 'Long Island Sound 2002'. NCBI lineage: Eukaryota > Euglenozoa > Euglenophyceae > Eutreptiales > Eutreptiaceae > Eutreptiella > Eutreptiella sp. 'Long Island Sound 2002'. The sequence goes on along the minus strand of OZ038380.1, from coordinate 15,687,150 downwards.
CAGAGTGCAAGAAATCAAGGATGGCAGAATTTCTCAAACAGGCTGTCAAGTTGGGACATGAGACCACAATATTTGGATTCAGCACGTGAAAATGCATCCATTTACCTCCTTTCACTTTGCTCCAACTCCACAATATGTCGGAGCACCAAGGGGAAACCCTGTGAGTTGGTGTCCCGCACGCGTGAGCGGAGCAGCCTGAGGCCCGAAAACCCTGAAACGCCGAAAAGCTCGGCCTCGGTACTCAAAAATATAGTCACCTATCCCCCCCCAAACCATACATTTCTGAAACGGCGTTTTCTCACAGATTTCGAAAAGCATACACATACCCCCCCCAAGGTGACAACATTTTGGTGCATGAGACCAAAAGTTGAGAAAAGTCTGAAAAAATGTGAAAACGCTCCGTGTTGGCAGGAACCGAATGTCCCAGAGAGATATACACAATTGGGGGAAAATATTCTTTCACCATTCGCTAAGAGGCTCAAAAAAATTTTCCGGGCGCCAAAGTTGTCAGTTCCAACTAGGGTCTACCTAGTGTCCATTTCTGTTTCCCTCGGCTGCTCCTCCCATTCTTGCCCCTGCCTCTCTGCAGCCCCGCTTGTGTCGGCGGTCCTTTCCTGTCCCGTTTGTGGGCCTCCGGCGGACTGTTCTCTCGCTTGGTGCTCCTCCCCTTCACTGCCCCTCTTACCGGCTGTGTTCTTGCCTTCCTGCTGGTCTCGCACCCCTTTTCTGCGCTCGGTTGTGGCCTTCACTTGTCGGCGTCGTCGGCGTTCCTTGTCCGTCTCTTCCAACCATTTTTGGACCCCTGCCTTTGTGCACTTGCACTGGAACTCCTTCTTTTCTCTGAGACCCTTCCAGGCCTGCGCCGCTGTGTGACCTGCACACTGCAGGTGTATCCGATGTCCTGTGCCACACTGGACCGCCCCCTGACCCTTCCTGACTGGCCTACGGCACAGCCCCAGAGGGGGCGGGGGGGGTCCAGAGGGGGGGGGGGGAGGGGGGGGGGGGGGCTCACAGCGCCCCCGGTGGCGCTGACGCTCCCCCAATGCACAGCACCCCTGCACCCCTTCTCGGACGGTCCAATGAATCGCGGGCTTTACCATGGCCTGGGAGCAGCACATCTAGTCATGCCCCTTGCAGCCCTCAAACAGCTTCTTGTAGCAGGGGCTCTTGCAGTCGTCGAAATGATCGTAGCCGCCGATGACTGCCCGGCAGAGCCAACAAAAGGAGCCGTTGCACGCAGAGCAATGCATTTTGTTGCACCCGTCCTCCCGATCGATATACACGCCGCAGGCGCGCCCCTGGGGCCCAGGACAGGGGCACGTTTGGGCATCAAAACCATCGCCTTTGACACGCATGGGCCCCATCGTCAGCGCCCGCTGCGCCGCGCGCTCCGCCGCGGCGCGCCGCTCCTGCTCCGCACCCGCTATCTCCGCCGCACGCTCCAGAGCAGCGTCGGCGGCCTGTGCGGCACGCACCGCTTGATCCAAAGCCGCCGCGACCCCGGGCCCGTCACGGCGCCGCGCTGCTTCCTGCGCTGTCTGCACAGCACCGGCCGCAGTCCTCGCGGCAGCCTCCGCGGCTGTGGCCGCCTGCGCGGCCGGCGGGGCGTCGGCGGCCGCTCTGCGCGCTGCCTCGGCCGCCAACTGGGCCTGTCGCGCGTGCGGCAGCACCTGCTGCGCGTCGTGCTCCTCGCAAGACAGCCCCTCGTGCCAGGGCTCCCCGTGCCGCAGGCACCAGGTCATGGCGCACATATCGCAGAACGCAGACTTTGCTCTGATTTGGCAGATTTCAATAATCTCATCATGTCATGTGAGATCATGTGAGATCATCGCGGAGTGGTCGCCCCGGGTTGTCCCCCCTACGACTGTCCGCCCCCCCCCCTGGGGTGGACAGTCGCACTCTAGCGCTACTGTCGCGGCGAGGCATGCCCGTTTCAGCGCCAGCAGCGCTGCTGCCACTGGTGGCGTCTGGGTACATAGGCCTCATAGTCAAGGGTCAGCTCTGCGCACGATACGTCCCCCAGTGGCCCAGCTCACCACGTCCTGCGCAAAGTCCTGCGCCCACAGCCAGCCCAGGGGGGGGGGAGGGATACCCAGTCGCAGGCGGGGCCTCGTTCACCGGACATCCTGGGGGAGGGCCCGTACACCTGCCACAGGTACGCACGGCGCAGCCGGGGCCGGAGCTCCTGCGGGAAGAGAGAGCCCCCGTGTCTTGCCGGGTTTCCTTGGCACGCGGCCTACAAGAATTGATCCAGGCGCACCCGTTCCATGCCCACCCATCGCCGCAGGGGCATGAGGCCTGCGCGTCGCAAGCACGCGGGCTGCTTCACTGCTCCACTGCTTCAGTGAGCCATGACTTGGATTCTACTCCATTCTGATGATTTCAACAAGCAACATCAAAGAATCGTGCATAACATAATCCCATCTTGTGGTCTGGTCCCAAGCGTACCGAAGGGCAGGTGGTGGGCCTGCAAGTGCCCACAAAAAGCACATTCCTTTGAAGATGGGCAGGTTAGATGTTACAAGATAAGAAACGGAGTCAGTCTTTTGCACCATCCTCCTCTTCCTAGTGAATAATTATCCTATGAAGGTTTCCAGCATCATGAGGTGGGCGAGGACACATCAACAAGCACATCAAGGTGGTGTTGGTGAGGGGCTCGAGTGTGCAAATTGACAAAGAGAAGATGTGGGTGTGTACGTCTTTTGTATTGCCTCTCGCACACAGCAAGGGTGCCACATACGGCACTGACCTTTTGCTGGTGTGCGCTTTTGTTGGTACTTAGACTTACCGCCTCCTATAGATGCAGATCACCACACAACACAAAATACCAAGCTTCTGGTCATGTCCCAGCGCTGAACGGGAGTCCAACAGAAACGACAAGCAAAACAAACCGCAACAGGATTCGCAAGCCACCAACCACAAACGCACCAGCAGGAGCCAAGGAACACCGGCAGAGAACCTGCAATGGCACACCGAAGTACCTGCACGCCGGTATCATCTTAATGAGATGCAGAGCTCGGGTACACTTTGGGGCCCATTCTCTTGGCTCTCCATTGCTCGTGCTGTTGGCGCACCCAGACGGCCTCTTCGAAGAGGACCACCGCTTTATCGTATGCTTTTAAATTGTGCAACGGTTAAATGGGGCATGAGGTAGGGAACATAGGTGCTGCACCATCCAGTCCCTCATGTTTTGTGGTGCTGGGCCTTCCCATTCTACGTCTCCTCCAGGCTTCAGATCACGCTCCGCCATAAAGGTGGACCACCAGCTTGGCCACCCGCCAACGCCCCCGCCCACGCCTGATGGGTCTGAATTTCAGGGGTTCACAGACTTGAGCCTTAGGCAAACTCCGCTGCGCTACTGCCCAGAGATGCCCAGACGCTTTATGATATGTTCAGGCATACATTTAAGGGACAGGTAACTAGGGTTGTGTGTGGGACGGGGGAAGTGAAAGTTTGCACCCCCACGCGTCCAATTGCTGTCAGGGCCCAGAACAACTCTCCACGTGCCGTGGTGTTCCGACTGCTTCCCTCCCTCCCCTCGCACCGCCACCCCTGAAAGAGTGCACACATAGCAATGTAACTGCCGATTCGGGGGGGGGGAGAACTGAAGCGGATGGCAGCCTGGCAGAATTACACAATATTGTCAGAAACACAGGGCAAAAGAAATCAATGAGCACACAAGTTGAGACTAAATCACCAAAAGATGGCCAAGGGACAGTCCTGGGGAGGGGATTGCAAGGACGGTGGATTTCAAGGGGGGCAGGTAACAACACCACAACGAACAACAGACCCTGGAGGGGGTGGCGGACCGTGACCTCCTGCAGTCTGCCACAGGAGTCGATAACAATCTTCAATCACCGTCCGATCAGAAATTGGGGTCTCACTATCCAATGCTCCCGCCCACATGTTAAATGCACACTCCCAGGCAGGTTGACCGTAACAATTTACAGCGTGAACGTCGCAGTTCGCATCAACAAGGAGCTTGGCACAATCCAAGAGGTGGTTGGCAGGCACTCTATTGGGTATGCACAAAAAATGCAACGGTCCCCACTGAAGCGCGTCCCGCTTTTTTGGGTCAGCGCCGCGTTCCAGCAAGAACTTGACAATCGTGGGGCGACGACACATGGCTGCCAACATCAACGGGGTCAGTGCGTTTTCATTGGCCTGGTCAACACGTGCCCCATTTTCTACGAGCGTTCGGACCAACGTTGTACCAGCGTCTGGACGTAAAGCATCCACCCAGACTGCACTGTGCAACGCGGTCCATCCACCCCTGAAGGAAGCTCGTCCCTGAGAGCGAGCGTTGGGGTCTGCCTTGTGTACAAGCAGCTTTTGGACCAATTCATGAGAAGTAGTGGGGGATGTATCATAGACCGCTACTGCCAGCATCAGGGGGGTTGCACGAAAACCAGTGTCGACATCTGCGCCCGAAGAAAGCAGCACATCCACGCATTTTGTATTGCCCTTACGGACTGCCTCCATCAAAGCAGTCCACTGATCGCGGAGACGTCTGGTTTTGACCCACCTGGTCGCTTCCTCGGCCCCAAGGTAACGCTGTGCAGCATCGTACAACCTACGAACTTTTTGCGCGCTGCCCCTATCGGAGTGCGCCGCATAATGCAATGCCGTATTGCCAGCTTCATCCTCCGCCTGCAGCGCAGCAGTTACGTCAGCATACTCACTCAACAGATTCTGCACAGTCCTTTCACATTCGCACTCGCACGCCTGCATGAGCTCTGTGTAGTTGTTATTGTGCCCTGTGCTCTGAAAGGCTCTTTTCAGGCGCTGATGGCGGTCTGAGAGGACTCTCTGGAATGTTTTACCGTCGATCTGGATGTCAAGGTCACAATCGCCGTTCCTTGTGCAGTTCCAGAGACGGAAGCGGTCAACCTTTCCCAGCAGGTCCACCTCTCGGGCAATCTGCCCGTGTGCAATAGCATGCCGCACAAGGTCAGTGATGGGTCTTGGGTCATCCGTGAGGTCGTTGGGCTTTGAAATTGTACACTCACCATGAATCACCTCTTGCGTGTTGTTTCCAGTGCACGCCTCTTGGGTGAAGATTTCGCCCCTCCTCTCTTTTGTTCTGATGCAGAGTGTACCAAATGCTTGCAGCGGGTCCGGCACACCGCTTTTTTGCCATTGCTGTCGGGTTTTGGATTTAAAACCTTGTATATATTCCCCGTGATGTTCCCAGCCATGGCGCGGTGCTTTTGCCGTCTTTTTTCGATTTCGCACCTTTTTGACAGCCCCGGACCCACCTTCCTCCCCTTTGGCCTTTCCTAGCCCGACGGTGGTTGTCTGAGATAGCGTTCCCTGCAGCAGTTGGGGATCAGACGAGTCGTGCCTGTGGGTGCCGTTGGAAGGGTGGCAGGGATGCTCTGGGGAACTTTCAACTTTGCCCTCATCCCGGGTTGCCAATTTCGTGTCTGCTACCAGATCCTCTGCCTCCTCCGCCACTTCTGCTGTGTCTTGGTGCATCCCACCGCATTGCTCTTCTTCTGTGCCTTTCCTACTGCTGTCTTGCTTCAGGCGCTCCAGAGGACTCAGATATGCAAGATATGCAAACGTTACCAGAACTCCCTGATCGAACACATCAATGTGTTGATCCTTCTTCTTCATGAGGCCCTCCACAGCTTTGCAAAACTCTCTGGTCATGGGCGGAAATTCCTCTCCTTGTTCTCTCAAAATTCTGTGCCAATGATCAATGATCGAGGCAAAAGTATGAAAAGGCACTTCAATATCAAAGTCTCTGTGCCAGGGGGTGTTCGGCGAGTCAGGGACATTGTAGAGCCGGAAGGCATCCATGCCCATTGTCACACCATACCCCTCCGTGTCTCCAATGGAGCAGGGGTGAAATTGTGCATGTGCGAGGGCATTTCGAAACAACACTGTCACGTCCCACTCATCGGAAGGCCCTGTCTCGGCTTCAACCCACACTTTGCAAAACCCAAGTTCTTCTTGGGACCCCTTAGGATCTTGGACACAGATGGAAGCCGGAGTCCACACTCCTTCATAGCCTGTGTAGCCGTCAGAGTGTGTTCTCAGCAAAAGCCTCCCGAACCTGGTGGGTGCCTCCTCATTGGTGCGCCGGGGTCGCGTGTGCCCCGTTGCAGGCTGGTATCGAGTTGGAGCAGGGGCGTGGCTTGCAGCACATAGTTTGATGCGCTCATAGGGAAGAACATATGCCAGATACGCATACACTGCCAGGAACGCCGGTGACCTGTCACACAATGCATCAAATCCATGTTCTTCAAGGGCATCGACCTCATGGGTAACGAGGAACTCTGTGGGGTCGTCTTCAGCATAGAAACTCGGCTGACCAACAAATGGTGCAGCTCTACGAGGTCTCTGTTTAGCATCATTCCTGAGTTCGTCCTGCCTTGGGCAATACAAAGAACCACATAGCGAGCACTGTCGAAGCTGCTGCCCACATTGTGGATGGCAGCAGCGTTGATCGCTCATCGTGCAGAGCGCAAATGCTGACATGCACCTCGTAGAAGTGAAACCCGCGATGGGCTGGAAAATAGTGCAGAACTGAGGTGGAAACGCAAGGGCCTAAACCATGCACCAACTCAGGGGTGGTTAGATTGGCAGCGGCTGCTGCTGCCTATCACCCGCCCTGGCACAACCTTTCCAATGCTCCAAAGACATAAAGTCTGGCCTTGGTTGCAGCACGGTGGTAGGAACGTTCTGTCGTAAGACCCCATGGCGACAATCAGTTTTTCTGCGCCCTGCGTTACATCAGGTTCACTATCCCATTCTACGTCTCCTCCAGGCTTCAGATCACGCTCCGCCATAAAGGTGGACCACCAGCTTGGCCACCCGCCAACCCCCTCGCCCACACCTGATGGGTCTGAATTTCAGGGGTTCACAGACTTCAGCCTTAGGCAAACTCCGCTGCGCTACTGCCCAGAGATGCCCAGACGCTTTATGATTTGTTCAGGCATACATTCAACAAGGGACGGGTAACAAGTGCACACATCGAAAAACCCCATTCAGATCTAAGCTGTTTGCAGGTATTCATGGTCCACTCACCCAAGGTGCCCAACAATGGTGTAACTTCCTTCTTTACATTGCATGGCCCCACATCTGCTTGACCCATGCCTGCCAACCCACTGACCCTTGACCTGGGGATGTGGGTGTCCTTTGTATATTGGGCTGGCCTTCTGAGGACATTTGCTGTTGTGACTCTGGACCTGTATTTGCAAATAAAAAAATAGGAAAGCACTACTGCAGCAATGACATGATACCAAGGGGGGTAGGTCTGTGCTTTCCCCCCCCCCCCCCCCGTGCCTTTACCAGCGAGGTATGTCTGTGGTCATCACTGTTATCACTTTGGCTGGATACTTCTCTCACACCCTCCACCAAAGCTAGCACTGCTGCAGTCAACGAGGTTGTTGTTCCATTGGCAACCCCGGCAACCTTGCAATTCTCTCCGCCAACCGCATGACCTCCTTTTCTCCATCCACTGAACGCTCCCCCTCACTAATCTCGGGGCTGGAATTGATGCCCTCCTTCCGACTCACTGTCATCAACATTCATATACTGCACCGCTTGGTTAGACTCCACGGTGGACACTCTGGGTCTCTTCTTTGTTTTGTCCTTCTCCTCACCAACCAGGGCTCCATTAGATTTAGCAGCTTCAAAGTTCTCCCGGACCTCCTGTCGCAACCGGACCGCCCACCAAGCTTCGCCGGACCAGTTTTTCTTGACGATTTTGAAATTCCCGCAAACGACCTCTGGGGTGGGTAGTGACATCGACTTTCAGTATTGCCAAGCATGCGCACGCGCACCAGCGGCAATTGGCGATTCCGGGTAAATGATCAAATCACGCCGGATCTGCAATGAATGGAAGCAGATCTGAGTCCGGCACATCAGAAATATATAGATCAGTCCCTGGGAGCGGTCTGGGGGTCGGCGGTAGCGCCGATGTCTGCAGGGCCGGCTAGACCCGGTGTGCAGCCTTGCGGGGATGCGACCTGGATGGTTGTTCCGGTGACCGAGGGGAACCCAGGGGAGGTGAGGGCAGCGAGAACACTTGACAAGTCCATGCTCGTATGACCCAAAGAAAAATCCCAATCTGCATAGAAAATTAATGCGGATGAAACTAAATACATGTGAGTGTCTGGATCTGTCTATAAAGATTTATATTTATTTATTCATTTATTTATATAAATCCGATTGCACAGTGATGCGCAACTTGTTGACTTCTCCAGCCTCCTGCTAGCTTCAACGTGGTCGCCGAGACACTGCAACACCATTATTGGGCAGCTCCCAATCTCCTGAGACTATGCCAGCGCAATACTCTATGCATAGTTTTGACGACACAAAATTCGAACTGATGTCTATGGGCCCGCCACGCACCCCCCTTTCTTTGTCAATGAACTTCAGCCACCTCTTTGCCAACAATGCCTTCTTGGCGCTGCAATCCCGGTCTGGACTTCTACCCCAGGAAACCCAGCATTCCTCCCGACAGCCCTGTTGCAGCACTATTGCAGCTTCGTCAAAGAAAAAACGATTTCTTGGCCCCAGCATATGAATATCAAAATGATCAACATGACACGCTTAATGGAGTAAAATTTTTTCTCAAAATTTTTTTCGTACTTCCTGGGGACCTTTTGATTTGTGGTATTTGTGCAGAGCTTTTTGGTATGTAGGGTGTGTTATTTCTGGTGTTCAGGCATGGAGGCTCATGGCCATGATTGGGTCGTTGGTTTAGATGACAGGCGCGCCAGCAAAAATTCCCTCATTGAGGGGGGTGAGGCATCCCTCCGTGCTACGCCTGGCACATTCTTATCTTTTGGTTCTATAGATGATGACACAACGAAAATAGCCATTGATGACAGAGAAGCCTGTGGAGCACTGACTGCACACTTGCAATCGATCATATTTGGCACCCAATGCATACCTGGGGACAAGTCATAGTGCCTCCTCTCAATGATCCACTTCTTAGCTGAGGTGGGAGCGGGACCCCCCTTGACAGCGATATCACCCGGGTGAGTGGGTGTGTATTCCAGCAACGGCAGACCTGTTGCGATTTCGCCGAGTCACAGTGCAACTAGGTACAATTCAATAGTCCTGTAGCCATGTATGGCTGCATCTGATCGGGCAGTGAAGATGCCACAAGCGGTTTGGGTGTACCATTTGAAGGCTTGGGCTCACCATTTTTAAAGGCTTGGGATGCCCAGTAAAAGGCTTGGGCTCACCATTTCAAGGCTTGGGCTCACCATTTAAAGGCTTGGTCTCGCCTAGTCTAAATTAGTGTTGTTTCCACAAACTGTGGAACCATTGATTTGGCGGTCCCATTTCTTGGCTGGAATGAAGCTTGGTGTATCTGCTGTGGGTTAGGATGCTTCTGCTGACGAGGAGTGGGATTTGTTGGCTTTGTTGTACCAAGGATGAACAAATGGATACCTGACTCGATACCTGTTTCGCCTCATTCTGGGTTTCAGAGTGCGCATTCATAGCAACCAGAATCGGGGGCAGTGCTTGCCTCGCAAATGTGACGTTTCTGCAAGCGCCCTAGACCATAGTCCTGAGCCTACCCTTCTCGAGAGAAGCACCAGTAAATTGCCACCCTTCCAACCAAATCAACCCCTAGGGGGAATCCTTGCACTGCGCGCGCACTGCGCGCTACTTTTAGACTATGTTCCCCCCGAAGAGCCCCCAGGCACACCCATAGGAAACGCCCTTAGAATTAGGTGACCCAAACTGCCCCACAAATCCACACGATGTTGCCAAGGCTGTCAATGGCAACCGTAACTTTATATACGCACCCGGCGGATTTAGGATTAAATAGGACATCACAAAGGTTGCCTCCTATGGAAGCAATGGGCATGCTATCCACGTAATGCGTCACAAAATAAGGAAAGTGTGGGACGTGGTTCCACTCCGACAATCTTTCCGCCCATCGAATTTCAGCGACAACACCATTCAAGTAAGAACGAACACGATGCACACTTGCCCACCAAGCCTCCTCAGAGCACCCCGTTGCTCCAGAGAGGAGATGAGCACACCTATGAGGTGGAGTGTGCTTAAGGAAGAAAAAGAACCGGAACAAATGTCCGCGTGGAAGTATCTCATCATGCCCATACTTACGCTCCCTCCTAGAAAAGAGTGGTTGTGGTGGAGATGAGCAAAAAAAGTGTGAAAAAAGGTGGAAATGGGTGAAAATGGGTGAAAATCCAAAAATGCCATATCCCCAATGTGGAAAAAGCATCAAAACCTACGCCACGGGGCAACAATGATGCCCCTAGTATCTCAAAGCATGGGTCTCTAGTACAGCCAAGGCAAGTACCAAGTACCAAGGCATCAAATGCAACGGATGATCCAACCCAACACGCCTGTCTCCTCTTCAACCAGCCATTCACGCCACCTGCAACAGGTTGACGTATCCATAGGACATTATGTGTGCCGTTCCTCTGCAGAGTCCGGTTCCTGGGTCCTGGTTCATTGGAAAGACATTTTGTGTGCTCTTAAAATGTGTCATCAATGCATTGGCAACTAGAGTACATATCATACCCACTCTGTTGTAAACCTGGTCGAACAGGTTCCTGTACAAAGTCTCTTTAGAGGGACACTTCATCCTCCTCCATGAGTGATCCCTCCTTCAGCGCCGGACTCGCCCGGGCAGCCAAGTCCTCCATCTGATATACCACTGAAACAGGGTACAAGAAACCACTGAGTAAGGGTACAACAGATTTCAGAGCTGCCTGTGTAACACAGATGGACAGCATTAGCAGCTGCAGTGACCACAAAAAAGTCCCCCTTCCACAGGTGGTGTGAGAACCTACCCTGCAAAACAGCGTAGGGGAATTCCCCAGCAGCACCCCGATGGGTACAAAATACGACCAGTGACTGTGAGTGTGAAGCTCAGGAAACTGGTCACACGGTGGACACAAGGTTTGTGGGTGAATAAAATGGAAACTGCTCCATGATTGATCCCTCATTCAGGAAGACTAGATAAACCCCCCTGTGCACACACATTTTCCTGAAATTCCCAAGATCTTTCCCGTGTACCTTTTCCATGACATCTCCCACTCAACGTACATCCAGTTTGACACTTGAGCCTTTCCAATCCACAGATGTGCCATGTCCCCTGAAGACTTGCAGTTCTTTTTTGTTTAGTTCCGGCGCACCATGAGTCCAGACGTATGGACAAATGATGACCTGCTCAGCCGCAAAAGCCAAGCAAAATGTACAGTTGCTGTGGACCTGACTGTGGACATGAGGAAGGAGGGACTGGTACAATCAAACATTGGCTGCCATGTGATCGCATGATGATGCGTCTGGTCCTGCCACAGGCACTCAAACTACGTACTATGTCCCCTGGAGACTTGCAGTTTGTTTTCTGGGGGGGGGTGCGTCCAGGCCTTGGTAGGGCGGCAAACCCCTCTTACCAGATAGTGCCCGAGAAACTCTGGAGATCAAGGGCCAGAGCTGTCCAATGCCACGATTGTCCCACAAATTCATGTGGTAGCGGACATGTAGTGAGGATGAGCAAAATCTGATATCAGGAATTGCAGTGGGAACTGCCATGTCCGTAGGCATCCCGGTGTGCTGCTGGGGCACAAGAAAGACTGAAGGTGAAGGCGAAGCAGAAAAAAAGCAATATACATATGCAATATAAAACATCGAACTGGAAACAGTCAACGTCCACTATGGGATTGGCAACATCAGACTCAGGGGCCGAAGTGGCGTGATGCATCCGTTTGTGTTTAGGGGGAGGGTGCCTCAGCCCGAGACAAATCACAAGAACCCCAACTGCTTGTTCTCGGCAGGAGAGGGGCAGGGCATTCCTTGGTGTATCAAGCAGCACACAACTCGTATAAAGAGAACCGCCATTGTACAAGTGAAGGCCATCGCAATGCAATGGCCGCAGCGTCAATAGCCTGGGCAATCATTCACCGTTTCAGAACAGGTAGCAGCTGGGGGCCGCATCCTCTGGTGGCGGGCCAGGCCCCTGCCTGCTTGCCCTGGATCGATGGATGCAGAGGTATAGGGGTGGCTGTGCACCACCACCGAGGTGGCCCTATCGCCACACATACGTGCAGAGGCTGCGGGAATTTACGGCTCACGTCTGCATTCAAAGGATCATAAACAACCTCCGCCATGTTGCAGACGGACGGGCACACGGGGGGTCCCTCACCATTTGGGAGGGCACCATGTTGTGGCGTACGCTCATGACTCATAGTGGCATGGTTTGTACACTCGGAGCTATAGCACACCACAACCTCCTCCTGGGCGCCCCCCACCCCTTAATGACAAGGAGGAGGAGGAGGCTCGTGGGTCCCCACTGCAAAATGGTGCCTGTCGTAGGCACAGAATTCATTGGGCACATTCTTGCGAAGTTTGGGGCGCCACACACTCCTTTGAATGTTCAGCAATTTTGGGGGGGTCTCTGATGAGTGAGATTTTGTTAAGCAAAAGGGACGGGGCTACAGCCCATTGCACCTAAAAAAAGGGGGAGGCAGATACATAGGGGGAGCCAAAACGCCCCATCCGACCGCCGCGGCCGCACGCCGGCGCGCGCTTCAACCTCCGCCGGCTGCGCCCCCACGCTTGGGCAGACCGGCTGGAGCCACGCCCGCTGTGTGTGTGTGTGTGTGTGTGTGTGTGTGTGTGTGTGTGTGTGTGTGTGTGTGTGTGTGTGTGTGTGTGTGTGTGTGTGTGCGTGTGTGTGTGTGTGTGTGTGTGTGCAAGGGAGGGAAACGGAGAGAAGAGGAGATAGACGGAGAGAGAACATTGGGGTTTTACAGTTGCTGTTTGGGGCTACCAACAGCCGCTTTGGGGCCAAAGGTCGGCAGTTGAGAACCAACTGACGGCGGGTGTGGGCTAACAGATGGGCGAATCTACAGAGGCTGGACTAGACGGTGCTTGAGAACTAAAAGCATGTTCTCAATGACAAATATCCGTTGCGTTGCAGCTCCTGGAATTCTGCTGATTCCGGTTGCAGCACACACCGTCCACCACAGGTGCCGGATGTACACTGACATGGCACCCGACAGCAAGTCAGACACAAGCGCTCCTCCCCAGGATGTAGGTGCGTGCACGTATTGGGATACCAGCATGCATCCCCCCAGCGGCAAGCTGTCTTCAGCCGGTACGGTGTCCGGCCATTACCGTGCAGGGTAAACAAGTCGACCTCATCTGCAGTGTGTCCAAATCCACATCCGCAGGCCTCACCATTAACAACGTACATATCTCGGCAGAATTCGCGATATCTGCACCTCGGCCGACAGCGCACAGGAGATAAGCTTGATAGGCTTGAACGGGTGATCGATTGGGAAGAGGAGGCCGAGGACACTGAGGGGGAGGACGGTGCTCCCCTGCGAACTAAGTCTTGCGTGAGGCCACTGCTCTTGGCCCGCAGAAGACATTGCCACACATCCCGGAACCCGTTATGCCAGCATCGGTTGATCCAGTGCTCAGAGGCGATCAGGATGAAGGCCTTCTGGTGGCGCGTGCATGCCTCCACAACACGCTGCACAGACCTGAGGGGTGTAGCATCTTGCTGGGTGGGCTAGGGCTGTTCGTGGCCTGTTGGGGCTGATTTACGGCGGAGATCAGGGCCCAAACTGCATCAGCGGTTTTTGGCAACTCGACAAAAAAATTGCAATTTTCGGCCGCCGGCCTCGTTACCATTGGGACCACCCGCAACGGTCGGAACATGGGAAATATGCTGTCGAACCTCTAGTGCCTTTCACCCCAGTGCGCCTTTGGGGGCTTTGGGAACAACTCACAACCTCTTCAGTGTGACTCTTCGACCCTTGGGCAATTCCTCTCCCCATGTGCCCCCATGTCCCGCGTGTTTCAGCACACACACACCCTCTCCGCTGGAAAAGCAGTCTCACGTACTCAGCGGCACCTCCCAAAAACGAGCCTTCTCCAACACAGCCACAAGCAGAGGGCTGTAGGCCACCAGTTATAGCATTGCGGAATACACTCGGATCATACCACTTCCTCCAGAGGGGCATAGTAGGCCAACGTCGCCAAACGCCCATTCTTGGCGAGACTGGCCTGTGCTTGTGAAGAGAAGCCGTATATTTTTATCTACTTATATCGACACCCTACATTGGGCATACTGTCACGATAGCGCCATCCACCCCTTCACTGCATCAACAGCACTGCAATAAACCCTCTCAGCACAGTTTGGCTGATTTTCCTGGAAATAAAAATAAAAACAACGGAAACACCACTTGTTGCCCCGTGCGCCTTAACGTGCAATCTAACAGTCGGCGGCGGGGAAAGGGAAGGGGGCCGGCCCCACCGTTTAAATCTGCACCATCGTGTTCAGGAAAACAGGGCCTTCTAAATTGATGACTAGGAACGTGATTGGAGGGAAAGCGCTTTGATATACATGGATCTCATTCAATGCAGCAAAAAATGATCGACACAGAATTCATTCAAATCATGCAGAAGAAAAGGTGATCGACGTTTACTTGATTGCCAATCTGCAGGTCTTGTGTGCTGCCGGCATTGCGATCTTGGTTTTTGGCTGTCCAAAACTGAGACTAGCTACAGCGGACAAACAATCCATTTAAGACCACCAATCTACAGGGATTTCAAAGCTCTGTAACGCTACCAAATCGCTGAGTCTCGCAGCAGCATGAATCACTGGTGAGGAGGTAGAGTGGAGGCCTCCATTGTCGTATGCCAACCCCTTAGGCCACCGCGTCCCTGCCACCAGCACCCACAATGTGCAAAGAAGTTTTGACCCCCCCCACAGCCCCCCAAAAAGGGATACCTGGGTGGGGGGGCTGGGGGGGTCAAAAACGAAAAATTCATTGGGGGCTCATTTTGTCTCCCAAAATGATCATTTTACAAGGGGTTGGACATCCTTGGGGTATCCTACGCGGACCAAAAAGAGGGGGGTATATGGCGTCCGCGCCTGCGCTTGATCTAACAACCCTCTTCGAGGCGATGTGGCCCGGTAGGCCCAAATTATGAATTATTTGGGATGTCACTCAGTTGGCCTAGGATGGCCCTTCTGGCCTGTTTTGCACGCCTGTTGTGGCTCAATCCCGGGGCTCTAGGAGTGAAACGGGATACTTTTTCACTCAACTTGTGTCCACATGATGTGGGAAACATCTTGACTGTTTAAACGTGTACCTCCCTCCGCGCATTAGTGTGTAGGAAGTCCAAGTGTTATCTCATTTCCAACCAAGCATATCCGTGTTGTATGTGTTTTGTGCATTCGGTCGCAATATTTCCCCGCTCAATCCATAAAATACCCTCCAGGGGTGCCCACCCCACGCACTACCCCCCTGATGCACTATTCCGCTTCTCGGCGACCCCCTGTATCCTTCATGGGCCATCATTAGCCCCACTGAGAAGCCCCTGACCACCCCACCCCACGCAAGGATGGTTCGCCCCTGAGTCAGCCCACGTTGGATGCAAACGTGTTGCACCCCCAATTGCTGGCGGCTCTCAGAGAAGAAACAGAAGACCAGTCAAATTGTTAAGAATAAACCCACCGAGAATCTGAGAGAGCCCTATAAGAATCTTCCTTGCCATCATCATGTGCACAGCGGAGAGCTTGAGAAATAGATTTCGCGAAGATGTAGGCGTGCAGATGCCAGCTCTCACCAGGGAATCTCGGTCCTGCCCAATTCTGCCAAAACTCTGGATTTGGGGGAAATGGTGTGGAATGGCTGATGGATTTCAAAACGTTTCTATCCCATCCCCAAGCCTACTGCAGATCCCGTCATGCACCACTGGAGGGGGACAGAGGCTAGAGAATACCGGCCCACCATGGGATGCCATACCAGAATTTCCACCCAGAAGGCCTCCCGTTAGAGTGCTTACGAGAGCATGTCGTGGTGCAGATAACAACGTCCGCCTGCAGCCCCGATACGGCATCCACCACTTTGACTTGGGGCTTCGCCCCGGCAACATGCAGCTTCTCAACTTCGCTCTCAATGTATGTCCGGTCACCCTCATAGGCTGACACAAACAACACGGTATAATGCCTCCAGTCGGGGTTGTGGAGGATCTGTTTGTATTTCTCGATGGCCTTGGTGCACTGCGCCTTGTTGTAGCGGGTGGACGTGCTGATTCCGGGCCCCAGCAGATGCCTGGGCAAAGGATGCTCCCGGCCCTCCTCAACGGGCACCGCCTGGGAGAATGGAGTACCAAATGCAATGAGTAGCGGGGGGGTCTGGGTTTCTGGGAGTGACCAAACCATAGCCTCAGGGCAGGAACGCCCAACCATCGGTCCAGAGACTGGCCCCCTGAAAGACATTGCGTCTTATCGTCCTGAAATATACGCCACGGCGTCCCGGATGTACTTCCGTCTTTGGCATCGAGTACTCGCCTATTGACTGGTGTTGCTCGCTTCTTCGCCGGTGGTTACCAGTCGTTGATGATTGGCACTTTCTCACTGGGTACTCACAAGGTTCCCTGTTCACCCTTCCCTCTCCGTGACCGTTTTCTGAACTGCCTCGTGTTTTTAGGCGGCGATTACCTTGACAGGAATGAGGTACTTGGCAGCAACAATTACCTTTGGACCCTTCATGCACTGGGTGCCAGAACCAGCACTCCGTGCCCAATTTGCACGGGTTGCCATCCCGACGGGGCAGTGGGCTGCTGCCACATGTGATGGGCTTACGTGCAGGAGATGGTGTTCGCGCGACATGTGTGCACTACGATGTTTGTGCACATAATCACCTCAAACAACAGTGTGCCAGCGCAGCGCCACATACCTCCAAGAAACACCAACATTTATCTGCTGGGCTTGAATGACGTTGTGGTAGTTGTGTGAAAGGCAGAGTCATGGGAAAATACCATACATTGGACAGGGGCGTGATGGCTCGAGGGTTCAACGTCTCGGAAGCGAGCCCCTCCACTCTCGGCCATGGACCTGGTGCCTAACGTCGCCCATCCTGCCAGGAGAGTGCCTGGAGGGGGATGGGGGGGCCTGTCTCCATCTTCGTCACAAGCAACATCAACAAGCTACAAGCCTACCACACGCATTTACTTCAATGGACACCCCTCCTTTTTTGCCCAAAGCCCCGTTTGTGTTCCTCAACGACCAACCCCCCCCTCTTTCAAACCCAAAAAGCCAGTTTCCTGGTGGGGCATCAAGTGGGATAGGGGTCGGAACGGTCGTTGTATCGGTCGTTTCTTTCTTTGTTCTTGTTGCCCGGTTCCCTTTGTGTGTGTGTGTGTGTGTGTGTGTGTGTCTGTGTGTGTGTCTGTGTGTGTGTGTGTGTCTGTGTGTGTGTGTGTGTGTGTGTGTGTGTGTCTGGGTGGGTGGGTGGGTGGGTGGGTGGGTGGGTGGGTGCGTGGGTGCGTGGGTGCGTGGGTGCGTGGGTGGGTGCGTGGGTGCGTGGGTGCGTGGGTGCGTGCGTGCGTGCGTGCGTGCGTGCGCGTGTGTGTGTGTGTGTGTGTGTGTGTGTGACGCCCAATTCTTTCAAATCATGCTCAAACTGCGAGGTTCAACAATGATGCGACCAAACCATGAGTTCTGTTGTGCTGTTGCAACATGTTGCGTGTCATCTCAACCCAGTTCCTGAAGCCCGGCGACAGGGCAACAGCACAACAGAACTCATGGTTTGGTCGCATCATGTGTGTGTGTGTGTGTGGGGGTGGGTGGGTGGGTGGGTGGGTGGGTGGGTGGGTGGGTGCGTGGGTGCGTGGGTGCGTGGGTGCGTGGGTGCGTGGGTGCGTGGGTGCGTGGGTGCGTGGGTGGGTGCGTGGGTGCGTGCGTGCGTGGGTGCGTGCGTGCGTGCGTGCGTGCGTGTGTGTGTGTGTGTGTGTGTGTGTGTGTGTGTGTGTGAAGGCCAAGTCCCTGACCTTGATACCCATTTGCTTGACGCCATATTCAGTGAGATAGGATAGGAAGTTGTTGATACGTAATCAATTTCACACACCCTCCGTTCATGTATGTCGTATTGTTGATAACGCTCCCGGACAAATGTGGGGGTTTTGCGGACAGTGGCTGTGGGACACCACTAAGGAGTTTTTACTTAAAGAAGGATTGACAAACAGTATCCATCCTGTGCAATGTGGAGAGATGAGACCTGCAACGGATCGGGTCCAGGGGGCTCTGAATTGGCGGGGGGGCTCGCAGTGCAGCGCAACTCCATCGGCCACCCTGCCCTCCTGTAGAGCATGGAGGACAGCTCAAGGAGTCTCTCGTCTGTAAAGCGTCCCACTGTGGACAAGCAGAACAGGTCGTAAGGCCAGCAATCATCGCCCGTGCTCTTTCGGTGTTCGGACGCCAGCAGCATCAACCGGCGGGCTAAGTCCACCTGCATGCCCCGCTGCAGTTCGTGGTTCGTCATCGGTGTCAACTGCGCGGGATCTCCAGCAACGACGACTCGCATCCCGGGGTCCTACAACAATGAAAGGGACCTGCAAGCGCTCAACGATCCTCAGCAGGCCTGTAACGCAGGATACGTCCAGGTCTGTTGCGTAATACCCAATGTACAATGTACACTGCCGCAACAGACGAAATATGCATACCCCCCCGACCGGATTGGGGAAATTTTTTTACTTTATCGGGCCAATGAATTGTTGGAGGGACAATTTGAGGGGGATTGAACTGCATTCAGGGGGCTGCAGGTGGAGCGCCAGGTCATGGACACTGCGAGGGCCCCTTTGGGCGATGTCAAATGCAAACAGTGCAGCACAAGTGTGAAAGATGACAAATAGTGTTTTTATGCATGAAGCAGGCCATGGAAAGCTTTACAAATAAAATAAATGCACACGCACAAAAACCCGCATCTAAAATGTCCATTTCTGGTGTTAGTGTTCAATCCTGTAACCCACTGAGTCGGGCAAATCGGGGTGAATCGTAGGAATCGGGTCCCGATTCGAGGGCTGAATATGCGACAACCGACCCCTCAAGCCCCCCCCACCCCAAAAAACGTGGTCCCGACCCCCGGAACATTGCCCCAACCACCCCCCAAACGTAGCCCCGCTGCCCACCAAACGTGGCCCCCACCCCCACAACATGGCTCTGCCACCCACAAAAGAGGCCGTGACAGCCCACAAAATGGCCCTGACCCCCTAAAACACGTGGCTCCACTGGACTATTGGCCTGAAAACGTAAATCTCCCCCATGGATCCAGGGATTCTGATTGTATGGCTCCAGCAGCGGCTCGTCCATGTGACCCCGTCCTTACGGGGATGCCTGCACCACACCTCGAGCTGCCGCTGATATGCCTCGTCCAGTGCCGTCAGCAGAGTCGAACCAGACACCCCCTGCATCTCATCCACGACCAGCAGACTGATCTTCATATGCTTGGGCCATCGACTCTTCGATTTGCCCACGAACTGCAGCACGAAAGTGTCCACCGTCATGCACACAAACTTGCCTTGATAGTCCTTCGGGATGCGGAAGCAGGTGTCCGACATCGGAGCCTTGGTGTCCCGCTTGTGCTGCTCCGATACTGCAAGCACCCGGCGGGGCTGCAGCTCTGGGAAGGCGCTCCTGATGCGGTCGTGCATGGCATCCACGGTCAGGTTGGAGGGGCAGAGGTAGAGGATAAGCCCGGCAGGGGTGATGTGCTTGTGCATCCAGGAGAGGTACTTGAGGGTCGTGGTCTTGCCAGTACCCGCGGGGCCCAGCAGCGTGACAACCCGCCCTGGGGCGTGGGGGCCCGTCACCGCACGGATGAAGTCCGCCTGCTCCGGGAACAGACTGAACATCTCCGGCTGCGCCCTCTCCAGTCGTGTCGCGGTGGCTGTGTCCAGCAGCTGCCGAATGGCCGCCTTGGGGCTGGGGGCGAGCGGGAGGAGGTTGCGAAGGGGCGTCTCCACTGGGTTGCCAAGCAGTGCGCTGAGCCCTGGGAACGACAGCGGTGGCGCACCGGGGCGCAGCTTGTTCAGGACATGCATGTACGCCGGAGACGGGGCGAACAGCAGCGCCAGTGCGGGCGGCGCAGAGCGCCCACGCGTGGGGCAGAGGAAGCGCTGGGCATCCCTCTGGTGAGGCATCTCCTTCTCCACCAGGGCGATGGGTTTCGCGTGGAGCTGCGTGGCAGTGCGGGCCTCCTTGCGAAGCACCAGATATCGGATGACGGGGCTGGAGTCCCGCATAGCCCACAGCACGGCCACGAAGTGGTCACCCAGAAGCACGTAGTCCTCCCAGTGCTCCCGGTAGTACTTTTGTTTCTCGTCCTCGGTCAGCTTGATGCACGTGCTGCGGCACTTGCAGGGCAGCCCTTTGAGAGTCTCGAGGCATGTTTTGCGGGGGAACCGGTTGTAGATGCACTTGTCCCCAAAGGAACACCCGCCGCTGAAGCGCGCCTCACATGGGTGACGGTCTCGGGTGTCTGAGGATCTCTGCCGCGCGATGTCAAACGTGATGGACCCATCACTGCCCATCTGCTGCACGTGCAGCACCAGGGGCGGCTGGCAGAGGCCCTTGTAGCAGGCCCAGCCATCCTCTTCCACAAAACTGCCGGCCTGCGTGTGCCCCTGGGTCAAGGCCGTTCCTGTGCTGGCCAAGGTGTTGGTGAGCGCGTGGTGCAAGAAGGCCAGGTACTGGGACGCCACCAGCTGATGGACGGTGTCGTACTGCCTCCGAGGGACAGGCATGCGGTAGTGGCTGTAGTCGCCCCAGGTGGACACGGTGCGGCTGCTGGAAATGGGCAGCCACCCCGCAACGCTGTCCCGGCGGGCACGGTCCGTACACACCGCCTGCAGACGGATGCCCAGCTCCCCGTTCTCCACGACCCCTACAAGGCTTACCGGCAGCAGGTCCCACATTTCCAAATGCAGCGGCGCTTCAAGATTGAGGAAGTGCAGCCGCACGCCGGAGGCCTGGGCCTCGCTGTCCCCGAGCGCCTGCCACCAGTACGCCCCGTCCCTGAGGTACGGCAGCAGCACGTCGCACGACAGGGCCACCCCCGTGTGCACACACTTCAGCTTGATGCGCGATGCCGATAGCCCCACGACGTACATCTCGGTGACCAGGGGCTTCGACAGCAGCCCCCTGAAGAATTGCAGCCTCTTAAGGCCCCGGCACTTGGACCGGCCGCGGTGGATGGACCGCGTCAAGTTGCGGGTCACCTCGCGGGGGTCCTGCGCGGGCGGTGTTGCGGCAGTCAACAACTGCTGGGCCCTGGCCGCCACCGCCGTCCCCCGGGCATTTGGGACCACCTGCAGCATCGCGCACTGGTTCAGCAGCGCCGGGGCCGACCGGCACGCCTTGTCCAGAGGCGTGGCGTCCTGCAGCCCCCGCAGGAAGTCCTCAGCGGGTTTGCCGGGGTCCATGTACTGCAGCTCCGTCTCGCAGAGCTGCAGCAGCGGCTGCAGCCACAGCTCGTGCATCGCTTTGATGCTGCTGTTCTGGGGCTTGGCCTGGGGTTGGCAGGTGGATCTGCTTGCAGATGGACCTGGGGTCCCGCTTGGGGAGTGGCCTGGGTATGCCCCCGAGGACGTGCTTGGGGATCGCGTCTGGGGCGTGCCGAGGCCGTCCCCCTTGTCGTCGTCGTCAGTGTCCCGGCTTTCGGCCTCTCGGAGCCTGCGCCGCAGCTCCTGCAGGTGCTCCACCGTAAAACTGCCCCCCACAGGGTACCTGTCCCGCAGCACCATGCGGATCGGCTCATCCCACGGCGGCCGCAGGAATGAGTCCAGATAGCACTGCTCCGGAGGGCGCACTACCCGCACCATCGCCGGCTGCTGGGCGGAGCGCAGCTCTGCTGACGCGGATTGCTCGGCTCGCAGCCGGAGGCGTTGCAAAAAGCGCTGCACGAGGGGCGTGGGCGGCACCGGGGTAACGATGGGCACGCCATCCGAGAAGGTCAAGTTATAAGTATCCTCGTGCTCGTCGCACGGGACCGTGCCGACGGGCCCCAGATGCTCCAAGGCATGGCCCACATGCGCCGCCCACGGGGAGCGTGCGTCCAGCAGCTGTTGCTCGGCAGTCTGGAACGTCAAAAAACGGACCCTGGACCGCGGCACGAGGCCTAGCTCCCACCGGCTCACTTCACCCCCACTGAACGTCACAACCAGCGCCACGCACTCCCCATCCCCGTCTCCCCCTGGCTTGAAGCAGGCCAGCTCCTCCACCTCATCGAGGAGCCCCACCTTCTCGTTCCCGAGGAATAGGGTCTCCCCTTGGGCCAGAATCTTCGGCAGGACCGCGTCAACCGCGGGGTCGGGCAGGAGATGCACGGGCGTCACCAACGCATACCGAAGCTTCGGCGAGAAGCTCACCGCCTGCTCACAACAACCCGTCCCCTCTTTGTCCACCGCATACCACTCGTTGTCGAACACCGGCAGGTCGGGCGGCAGCTGCACCGGGCCCGGCCGGCAAAGCGGGCCGCCGCCTTGCCGGCCGCCCGCCTCCTTCGCCGCCTTCTTCAGCGCAGCCTCGGCAGCCTTGTAGCTCCCCGGAACCGCGTCTTCGCCAATGATCCGCACTTGCACGAACTCTGCTTTAATCCCCTTAGGGCGCCTTTCTGGCTGCGGAGTCACCTCCACCCAGAACTTGAGCAGTTTAACGTCAAGGCGATCCTTAATCAAATCATCCTGCAAGTACCTGCGGACCCTCTCGGCGCTCTTGGGGTCGTCGGCGTCCACGAAGTAGAGGTGGGTGTTGTTGGATCCGGCAAGCAATGTCACCCCTTCCAAATCGGTGTTCTCATTCGTTCGGCTCACGAACGCCTTGAGTCGCTCTTGAGGCCACCCCACAACGCTCAAGACATGTGCAGCGGGACGATCCCAAAACACGTCCAGTGAGATGTTCCCTGGATCGTCACCTTCGTCGTCGTCTTGCTCCACAATCCGATCGGGCTTAAGCCCTACATAGTCCACGAGGGGCTGATACTGCACAATGCAGTTGTTGATGGCGTTGGCACGAAAACTCGCCTCTGGCACTTTGAACTCTTCTCCCGTTGTCTCGTCCCGAAGTAGCGCGAGGTCTCCAAAGAGGATGCATCTTGCGAGCGATTCCGACACCCGGGTTGCAGTATTTGGCTCCAGTTGCTCGTTTGGTCGCACAGCTTTCGGCGTTGCATTGGGCGACGCATGAGACATTTTGAATTCTGGTAAATGCGGGCACGCTTGTAGGGCCAAGCTATTGCAGCTATGGCCCAAGGCAAGGGGCATTAAAGGGGGCTTGGGGGGAACAACAACCAAAATGGCGCGAAGTCAGCGCGAAATCTTTTTTTTTCTGCTAAAAAATAAGATAAGTGCTAAAAAATAAGATTTCGCATCTAAAAAAAAAGCTTGGACACGTTTGCGGTTGCCCCGTACCAAATTGAGCTTGCCCATGCAAAATAAGAAGTCACCCCACACAGTTTCCCCCAACATTGCCAATTTCCGGCTGCAATCAGAAGCTAACATGACTTCACATTTCCCGTTGTGCTTTCTCGCCAGTAGCTCAGCCTATAGTCAGTCAGATTATACAGAGGAATTATAATGAGAACGGAGCCTAGGAAATGAAACAACTCTGACTGTGAGGACTTGCATGAACCCAACTCAACTCTGTCTATTCCCTTGCACTGGAGACCAGCTCCTCCATTGCATGCGGCCAACGAACATCAACAGCAATCAAGGACTGCAGAGATGGAGGAGGCTACATCCTGCCTTGGAGGAGAACATAACCTAGTGTGGACTTTTGGGCCCATCACGGACCCTAGTTTAATGTTGTAGGCTCCTGTCCCTCACCTCAGGCATGCAGGCACCCAAGTCTGCAGACAAATGGCATTCGGGGTCGGCGAGGGTCCCAGGGTCCAAAAACTCAGTGAGTTCTGAAGATGACAGGTGTCACGCACATGTATTAAACTATTGTTTACTGCGTAAACAAGGGTTTGGAGCCTACCCACTCCTTGTCCCACCCCTTTCATGACAGACCGTCTTTTCTCGTGCATGTGATTATGATGTTCTTCAACTCTGCATGTCCCAGACGTACAAGAGCGGCCGTGAGTGTGGTGCAGGAGATAATAGACCGCAAAAGGCTTGTGGGCCCAGGCATAAAACCACCCCCAAATGGGGGATAAAACCACCCTCAAAACCACCCCGGGTGGTTTTATGCCCACTTTTAAAAAGGATAAAATCACCCCTTTTGGGGGATAAAACCACCCCTTTGCGGGGATAAAACCACCCCTATGAGGGGATAAACCCACACCCCCAAAAGGGGGGATAAAACCACCCCCAGGTGGCATAAAACCACCCCAGGGGTCAAAAATGGCCAAACCGGGGGTTGGGGGTGGTTTTATCCCCCATTTGGGGGTGGTTTTATACCCACGACCAAAAAGGCTTGCGTATGGGCACAAATACAAGTGAATGCAGAGGATCATGTGAAGGGACGAAAGAAGAAGCAAACGGGGCAACTGGGGTAGGCCTACCTACACGTGCTTCATGCCTTCTGTTTTTGATGCCCCTTTGAGTTTCTGGTGTAGAACAACCCCCAGGCCATTGCCGGGATAACCACCTCAAAACGGGCACATAGCACACGTGCAGCGTGAACAGCATTCTCAAGGGGCACCACCCGCTGGTGACTGACACATGTGTGCTTTAGGGCATGTGGGAGCTGAGGGATGCCAAACCCGCTTGGAAATTGGCCAGAGCTCGTCATCAGTGGAAATCTGCACAGTATGCACACAGCAGCCCATGCAATGAGTAGTATTCCAATGCACGTTTGGCATTTGTCACACTTCACAAGCTTTTGTGGCTCCGATTCACGGCTTTGACTTGGGAGTTGATGATTGTGAATCAGTTTGGCAATGCAAGCGTATTCCGGTCACCATGCACATTGCAAGCGTGCCGTGCTCGCGCCATGCAGGCGCTCCCCCCATGTTTGCATAGCTGAAAGCCCACTGAGATCTAGTCACATACAAGACATGACGGATATCTGGTATTATAAACCAACACGAACAGTCCAGTGCCTGAATCACTGCCTAATCATTTGGAAACACGTGCACTTACGTATTCGCTAAAACGTACGCATTTGCTTGTACTTACATGTTTGCTGGGCATGCTGTCTCTCCATCAAGCAAGGGCTGGCAAACTCGAAGGACAAGTCTGTGGATGCAACATGTCAATGCATTAAGGTGCTGTCCATGTATATACCTTTCCAATGCACGTACATGAAATATGATTTCCACAACTGCAGTTCTGCTTCCTCCCTTCACGTGTCAGCAGACAAGCAAATATGTTTCCTATCATGTGCATTTCTGTTTTTGAACTGTCCGGTACCGTCGACAACTGTTCGAGATTTTCCCGGAACTTCAGACTCATTGTCTGAGACAGTACTTTGTCGGCCCAACCACCTACCCGCCATCCTCACACAGAGGGGGCATAAGGTTACAGGGGTTAATTGACTATACTGCAGATACGTGGTCCATGGTGGCCAGTGGTGAGAAATCCGCATCACTGTCCATGACCAGTACAGGAACTTCTGATGCAAGAAACAACTTATTGCCCGGGGAGAGTGTGACGAAGTATGTCTCAGCTGGTGATGGAGATGTGTCATGTCCGGCGTTTGAGGGTGACCATGACCTGTCGTGAAGCCAGAATGGTGTTGGCCTCATCCATGAGTTGTGTGGTTGTGTATAACAAAGGAGCCGTGTGTTCCAAGAAAAACAGGGGGAGATGGGGGAGGGGCGTTGGGGTTTGGGGGGAGGCAATCAAACATACCAGTCAAACATAGGCAACCACGTGCCACAGGTCCACAAGACTGTCGTTAAAGCGGTGAGGGCTTTGGACCTGACGCCAAAGGCATCAAAAGCAAATGCCCCTCTGAGCCAAGCTGGCTGGTGGTTCACCCGTGGCATGTGTGGTGGGTAGTGGCAAGGTGGATTGCATCTCAACAGTCAACCCCTTGCGCACAAATGGTGCAACGTGCTTCAGGCAGCGAGGACACCTATTCTCATGTTTCTGAAGCAGGAGGCATAAGATGGCATGAGGGGCTCGTGACCACAGGGTTTCCCTTCCCGTGCCGAGGCTAGTGGATAGTACCAATAATATATCACCTTGACTGATGGGAGGGAACATTCCATGGTGGAAGGCAGGCGCGGTTCTTCAAGTGTGCCGGTCAATCCATGGAACCTGAACATGAATCCGGCCACAGCCGCAGCGAAACGAGTCTCCATAGGAGTTGGGCCACATGAACACATCAACGGTGACCAGCATGCCCTCCGCAGCAGTGGAGGGTACTGATCACCAGGCAGCTGGATACTTGATCCGGTACCCGTGAAACAGGGCACTAGATGTCATGGCTGCCTGTGCAACACAGATCCACAGGTGCTCGCGACGGTGGTGACTTTCGTTTGTCATTTGCTCTACAGACATAGCAAAATAGATCATGCCCTGCTTCGGCAATGGATGGAGAGCCTGCTGACCTTCACGACCAGATTGATGGCAAGGTCGGAACAGAAATGCACACCTCCGTTGGGCCCTCAAGAGGCAATGAACCAACACCAAACGCCAATAGGGCTGAAGGGAAGATGGTCACGGCTTTTGCATTCAGCCTTCCCTGATCACTGATCAGCTAATGCAATTCTACGAAATGAGGAAATGTGCATGGACAGGTGCCACCATTGCTGACAGCGGCTGCCTGATTCACTTGGGGCTGAAGTCGTTCTTCTTCCCAACATCCGCCCGCATAACACCCTGTCTTGGTTGCTCTGTGTGACCATTGTCCTATTTCTTCCACGTCCTGTTAGCCACGGGTTCGAGATGAAGCGTGTTGCCGGTCTGCGGAAAATTGAATTGCCCAGAGCTCTCCGTTGATGCATTTGTGGAATGGGAATTGCCAGACGGTGTGTTATCTGGCACGTGAGTGGCCCAGGCCTTCGCAGGGTCGGTCCCTTCAAACTTCGTCGAAACAAACCACTTGTTGGGGTTGCCATTCTCAAGAATGTCGGACACTAGGCGGGCCTTGCCTGGCATATTGTGCTGGAGCCTGCAGCATGGAAGGGGTTCGTGCCCGTGTCAACAGCGCTAGGCAGCAATACAGGCATCATCATGCCATCATGAATGCATGAGGTGGCAGAAGCAGCATGGCCCTCCCACACATGGACAGGCGTTGTTGGGTCGGCTCACGTCACACACCCCAAACTTGTACCCAACTGACCCCCTCTTCCAATCACACAAACAATGACAAAAGCCCTCATGTACAAGAAAGCCAACAAATCCTATTCCTCGTCAGCAGAACCGTCCCAACCCACAGGAAATCCACCAAGCTTCATTCGACCTGAAAATGGGACCGCCAAATCAATGAAATGGTTCCACAATTTGTGGAAACAACACTAATTTAGACAAGGCATTGTTTGTGCAAAGGAAAAGGAGAGGACACACCCAGACCGCTTGTGGTGTCTTCACTGCCCCATCAGATGCAGACATACATGCAGGACTATTAAATTGTACCGAGTTGCACTCTGACCTGATCCCCGTTCCGCTTCATTCTCAATTTCAGAGTGCGCGTTCATGGCAACCAGAATAGGGGGCAGTGCTTGCCTCGCACACGTCCGGCACGCGACGTTTGTGCAAGCCCCTTAGACCTTAGTCCCCAGCTTACCCTTCCCAAGAGAAGCACCATTAACTTGCCACCCTTCCAACCAAATCAACCCCTATACAGCCAATCCGACCTCAGACCCTTGTGGGACTACACATGACACATTGCCTTGCCAGGTGGCGGCTGTTGACCCTAATTGCTGTGGGCTTTCTTCTGTGTGGCCTTTACCCTCCTCAGAATGGACATCTATGGTTCTGCATCTTGGCCCAGGCTGGCCTCAAACGTGGGCATGTGCCCATCATCATTGCCAGGGAGGCATGTAATCTTTAACAGATGGGGCCATGTGCACATGTGAACATGTTGTGTTGGGCACCAATTGCATGGTGCCGAAGCTCCCTATTGTCATGATCTTCTTGTCTGCATCAAAACCTCTCCACCCAAAGAGCCTCGGCTACACTGTTACATGCAGCATACATTATACTAGGGAGGGCTCCTTGCTGTGCCGCACTGCCCCTCTCATGTGGCTTGCTTTTTGATGGTATTGTGGCTTATCTCCTCTTGGCTTTTACTCCCCCCCTCCCCTTGCACACTCGCTGGGCTGGCTCCAGTCAAAAGCCTTCGCTTTTCCCCAGACTGCATGGCCAGTGGACAAAATTGTGAAACTGGCTGGGTTCCACCCAGAAGCATTTTTGAACCCACATCCTTCCTGAAATATGAAAATGATGGGAGACAAGAAAAGACACTACTGCAATCCAGGGCCAATGAAAAACATGCAAGGAAACGGAAAGCTGCATCATTTGCAGGGGAAAGTCCAAACGTTCTCGAACAAGGCCACTTATGTGCTGAAGCAATGTCGAGAGATGAACCTGCCTTTTTGTTTGATTCGGGGTGATTCAGGGGAACCAGAAACCCCAGTGCAACCTCCCTGCCTGGCTGCCAACATCCCCCAGCTCACGTCTTAGGGTATTGGACCCCGGAAATCCACCTCAGTAATGCCCCCTGTGCCAACACCCTCTTTGAGGCATTCATGAATAACTCTCATGTTCATGTCTTGGACTTGACCTTTCTTTTCCAGGAGACAACTGCCTATGGACTAAAGTGGAAACGACATCTTTTGTCATAGAAAGGAGATAAAAGCTTGAAATTCCATGAATGGCCATGATGACACGCACTCATGATTTGTGGTGTACTTATTGTTGAGTTGGATAAATGGGTCAAACTATTGTCTTTTTTTTTTTGCAATCTGTTGACAAATGTATTGCCACAGATCTGGCATCCAAAACTGATTCTTGCTTTTTGTTTTTGCTTTTCTTGCTTTGCCATGCGGGTGATTTGTTCTGAGATGCCGGTTTGGGATTTCATTGTGTTCTTTCTGACCAACAGCATTGGTTGTTTGCACTCTGGGAGTGCTTTCTTGGGGTCCGAAAGCTCTGCTGCTGTATTCTTGGTGAAGTTGCTGTTTACACAATTGAATAGCCCTGTACATTATGCATATCCGCCACATGCTTCAACAATTGCGCCAGTGCATAAGGTAGGCCGAGAATAGTACAACGCATGCACCTTCAATAGCAACCAGTCAAACATAGGCAACCACGTGCCACAGGTCCACAAGACTGTCGTTAAAGCGGTGAGGGCTTTGGACCTGACGCCAAAGGCATCAAAAGCAAATGCCCCTCTGAGCCAAGCTGGCTGGTGGTTCACCCGTGGCATGTGTGGTGGGTAGTGGCAAGGTGGATTGCATCTCAACAGTCAACCCCTTGCGCACAAATGGTGCAACGTGCTTCAGGCAGCGAGGACACCTATTCTCATGTTTCTGAAGCAGGAGGCATAAGATGGCATGAGGGGCTCGTGACCACAGGGTTTCCCTTCCCGTGCCGAGGCTAGTGGATAGTACCAATAATATATCACCTTGACTGATGGGAGGGAACATTCCATGGTGGAAGGCAGGCGCGGTTCTTCAAGTGTGCCGGTCAATCCATGGAACCTGAACATGAATCCGGCCACAGCCGCAGCGAAACGAGTCTCCATAGGAGTTGGGCCACATGAACACATCAACGGTGACCAGCATGCCCTCCGCAGCAGTGGAGGGTACTGATCACCAGGCAGCTGGATACTTGATCCGGTACCCGTGAAACAGGGCACTAGATGTCATGGCTGCCTGTGCAACACAGATCCACAGGTGCTCGCGACGGTGGTGACTTTCGTTTGTCATTTGCTCTACAGACATAGCAAAATAGATCATGCCCTGCTTCGGCAATGGATGGAGAGCCTGCTGACCTTCACGACCAGATTGATGGCAAGGTCGGAACAGAAATGCACACCTCCGTTGGGCCCTCAAGAGGCAATGAACCAACACCAAACGCCAATAGGGCTGAAGGGAAGATGGTCACGGCTTTTGCATTCAGCCTTCCCTGATCACTGATCAGCTAATGCAATTCTACGAAATGAGGAAATGTGCATGGACAGGTGCCACCATTGCTGACAGCGGCTGCCTGATTCACTTGGGGCTGAAGTCGTTCTTCTTCCCAACATCCGCCCGCATAACACCCTGTCTTGGTTGCTCTGTGTGACCATTGTCCTATTTCTTCCACGTCCTGTTAGCCACGGGTTCGAGATGAAGCGTGTTGCCGGTCTGCGGAAAATTGAATTGCCCAGAGCTCTCCGTTGATGCATTTGTGGAATGGGAATTGCCAGACGGTGTGTTATCTGGCACGTGAGTGGCCCAGGCCTTCGCAGGGTCGGTCCCTTCAAACTTCGTCGAAACAAACCACTTGTTGGGGTTGCCATTCTCAAGAATGTCGGACACTAGGCGGGCCTTGCCTGGCATATTGTGCTGGAGCCTGCAGCATGGAAGGGGTTCGTGCCCGTGTCAACAGCGCTAGGCAGCAATACAGGCATCATCATGCCATCATGAATGCATGAGGTGGCAGAAGCAGCATGGCCCTCCCACACATGGACAGGCGTTGTTGGGTCGGCTCACGTCACACACCCCAAACTTGTACCCAACTGACCCCCTCTTCCAATCACACAAACAATGACAAAAGCCCTCATGTACAAGAAAGCCAACAAATCCTATTCCTCGTCAGCAGAACCGTCCCAACCCACAGGAAATCCACCAAGCTTCATTCGACCTGAAAATGGGACCGCCAAATCAATGAAATGGTTCCACAATTTGTGGAAACAACACTAATTTAGACAAGGCATTGTTTGTGCAAAGGAAAAGGAGAGGACACACCCAGACCGCTTGTGGTGTCTTCACTGCCCCATCAGATGCAGACATACATGCAGGACTATTAAATTGTACCGAGTTGCACTCTGACCTGATCCCCGTTCCGCTTCATTCTCAATTTCAGAGTGCGCGTTCATGGCAACCAGAATAGGGGGCAGTGCTTGCCTCGCACACGTCCGGCACGCGACGTTTGTGCAAGCCCCTTAGACCTTAGTCCCCAGCTTACCCTTCCCAAGAGAAGCACCATTAACTTGCCACCCTTCCAACCAAATCAACCCCTATACAGCCAATCCGACCTCAGACCCTTGTGGGACTACACATGACACATTGCCTTGCCAGGTGGCGGCTGTTGACCCTAATTGCTGTGGGCTTTCTTCTGTGTGGCCTTTACCCTCCTCAGAATGGACATCTATGGTTCTGCATCTTGGCCCAGGCTGGCCTCAAACGTGGGCATGTGCCCATCATCATTGCCAGGGAGGCATGTAATCTTTAACAGATGGGGCCATGTGCACATGTGAACATGTTGTGTTGGGCACCAATTGCATGGTGCCGAAGCTCCCTATTGTCATGATCTTCTTGTCTGCATCAAAACCTCTCCACCCAAAGAGCCTCGGCTACACTGTTACATGCAGCATACATTATACTAGGGAGGGCTCCTTGCTGTGCCGCACTGCCCCTCTCATGTGGCTTGCTTTTTGATGGTATTGTGGCTTATCTCCTCTTGGCTTTTACTCCCCCCCTCCCCTTGCACACTCGCTGGGCTGGCTCCAGTCAAAAGCCTTCGCTTTTCCCCAGACTGCATGGCCAGTGGACAAAATTGTGAAACTGGCTGGGTTCCACCCAGAAGCATTTTTGAACCCACATCCTTCCTGAAATATGAAAATGATGGGAGACAAGAAAAGACACTACTGCAATCCAGGGCCAATGAAAAACATGCAAGGAAACGGAAAGCTGCATCATTTGCAGGGGAAAGTCCAAACGTTCTCGAACAAGGCCACTTATGTGCTGAAGCAATGTCGAGAGATGAACCTGCCTTTTTGTTTGATTCGGGGTGATTCAGGGGAACCAGAAACCCCAGTGCAACCTCCCTGCCTGGCTGCCAACATCCCCCAGCTCACGTCTTAGGGTATTGGACCCCGGAAATCCACCTCAGTAATGCCCCCTGTGCCAACACCCTCTTTGAGGCATTCATGAATAACTCTCATGTTCATGTCTTGGACTTGACCTTTCTTTTCCAGGAGACAACTGCCTATGGACTAAAGTGGAAACGACATCTTTTGTCATAGAAAGGAGATAAAAGCTTGAAATTCCATGAATGGCCATGATGACACGCACTCATGATTTGTGGTGTACTTATTGTTGAGTTGGGTAAATGGGTCAAACTATTGTCTTTTTTTTTTTGCAATCTGTTGACAAATGTATTGCCACAGATCTGGCATCCAAAACTGATTCTTGCTTTTTGTTTTTGCTTTTCTTGCTTTGCCATGCGGGTGATTTGTTCTGAGATGCCGGTTTGGGATTTCATTGTGTTCTTTCTGACCAACAGCATTGGTTGTTTGCACTCTGGGAGTGCTTTCTTGGGGTCCGAAAGCTCTGCTGCTGTATTCTTGGTGAAGTTGCTGTTTACACAATTGAATAGCCCTGTACATTATGCATATCCGCCACATGCTTCAACAATTGCGCCAGTGCATAAGGTAGGCCGAGAATAGTACAACGCATGCACCTTCAATAGCAACCAGTCAAACATAGGCAACCACGTGCCACAGGTCCACAAGACTGTCGTTAAAGCGGTGAGGGCTTTGGACCTGACGCCAAAGGCATCAAAAGCAAATGCCCCTCTGAGCCAAGCTGGCTGGTGGTTCACCCGTGGCATGTGTGGTGGGTAGTGGCAAGGTGGATTGCATCTCAACAGTCAACCCCTTGCGCACAAATGGTGCAACGTGCTTCAGGCAGCGAGGACACCTATTCTCATGTTTCTGAAGCAGGAGGCATAAGATGGCATGAGGGGCTCGTGACCACAGGGTTTCCCTTCCCGTGCCGAGGCTAGTGGATAGTACCAATAATATATCACCTTGACTGATGGGAGGGAACATTCCATGGTGGAAGGCAGGCGCGGTTCTTCAAGTGTGCCGGTCAATCCATGGAACCTGAACATGAATCCGGCCACAGCCGCAGCGAAACGAGTCTCCATAGGAGTTGGGCCACATGAACACATCAACGGTGACCAGCATGCCCTCCGCAGCAGTGGAGGGTACTGATCACCAGGCAGCTGGATACTTGATCCGGTACCCGTGAAACAGGGCACTAGATGTCATGGCTGCCTGTGCAACACAGATCCACAGGTGCTCGCGACGGTGGTGACTTTCGTTTGTCATTTGCTCTACAGACATAGCAAAATAGATCATGCCCTGCTTCGGCAATGGATGGAGAGCCTGCTGACCTTCACGACCAGATTGATGGCAAGGTCGGAACAGAAATGCACACCTCCGTTGGGCCCTCAAGAGGCAATGAACCAACACCAAACGCCAATAGGGCTGAAGGGAAGATGGTCACGGCTTTTGCATTCAGCCTTCCCTGATCACTGATCAGCTAATGCAATTCTACGAAATGAGGAAATGTGCATGGACAGGTGCCACCATTGCTGACAGCGGCTGCCTGATTCACTTGGGGCTGAAGTCATTCTTCTTCCCAACATCCGCCCGCATAACACCCTGTCTTGGTTGCTCTGTGTGACCATTGTCCTATTTCTTCCACGTCCTGTTAGCCACGGGTTCGAGATGAAGCGTGTTGCCGGTCTGCGGAAAATTGAATTGCCCAGAGCTCTCCGTTGATGCATTTGTGGAATGGGAATTGCCAGACGGTGTGTTATCTGGCACGTGAGTGGCCCAGGCCTTCGCAGGGTCGGTCCCTTCAAACTTCGTCGAAACAAACCACTTGTTGGGGTTGCCATTCTCAAGAATGTCGGACACTAGGCGGGCCTTGCCTGGCATATTGTGCTGGAGCCTGCAGCATGGAAGGGGTTCGTGCCCGTGTCAACAGCGCTAGGCAGCAATACAGGCATCATCATGCCATCATGAATGCATGAGGTGGCAGAAGCAGCATGGCCCTCCCACACATGGACAGGCGTTGTTGGGTCGGCTCACGTCACACACCCCAAACTTGTACCCAACTGACCCCCTCTTCCAATCACACAAACAATGACAAAAGCCCTCATGTACAAGAAAGCCAACAAATCCTATTCCTCGTCAGCAGAACCGTCCCAACCCACAGGAAATCCACCAAGCTTCATTCGACCTGAAAATGGGACCGCCAAATCAATGAAATGGTTCCACAATTTGTGGAAACAACACTAATTTAGACAAGGCATTGTTTGTGCAAAGGAAAAGGAGAGGACACACCCAGACCGCTTGTGGTGTCTTCACTGCCCCATCAGATGCAGACATACATGCAGGACTATTAAATTGTACCGAGTTGCACTCTGACCTGATCCCCGTTCCGCTTCATTCTCAATTTCAGAGTGCGCGTTCATGGCAACCAGAATAGGGGGCAGTGCTTGCCTCGCACACGTCCGGCACGCGACGTTTGTGCAAGCCCCTTAGACCTTAGTCCCCAGCTTACCCTTCCCAAGAGAAGCACCATTAACTTGCCACCCTTCCAACCAAATCAACCCCTATACAGCCAATCCGACCTCAGACCCTTGTGGGACTACACATGACACATTGCCTTGCCAGGTGGCGGCTGTTGACCCTAATTGCTGTGGGCTTTCTTCTGTGTGGCCTTTACCCTCCTCAGAATGGACATCTATGGTTCTGCATCTTGGCCCAGGCTGGCCTCAAACGTGGGCATGTGCCCATCATCATTGCCAGGGAGGCATGTAATCTTTAACAGATGGGGCCATGTGCACATGTGAACATGTTGTGTTGGGCACCAATTGCATGGTGCCGAAGCTCCCTATTGTCATGATCTTCTTGTCTGCATCAAAACCTCTCCACCCAAAGAGCCTCGGCTACACTGTTACATGCAGCATACATTATACTAGGGAGGGCTCCTTGCTGTGCCGCACTGCCCCTCTCATGTGGCTTGCTTTTTGATGGTATTGTGGCTTATCTCCTCTTGGCTTTTACTCCCCCCCTCCCCTTGCACACTCGCTGGGCTGGCTCCAGTCAAAAGCCTTCGCTTTTCCCCAGACTGCATGGCCAGTGGACAAAATTGTGAAACTGGCTGGGTTCCACCCAGAAGCATTTTTGAACCCACATCCTTCCTGAAATATGAAAATGATGGGAGACAAGAAAAGACACTACTGCAATCCAGGGCCAATGAAAAACATGCAAGGAAACGGAAAGCTGCATCATTTGCAGGGGAAAGTCCAAACGTTCTCGAACAAGGCCACTTATGTGCTGAAGCAATGTCGAGAGATGAACCTGCCTTTTTGTTTGATTCGGGGTGATTCAGGGGAACCAGAAACCCCAGTGCAACCTCCCTGCCTGGCTGCCAACATCCCCCAGCTCACGTCTTAGGGTATTGGACCCCGGAAATCCACCTCAGTAATGCCCCCTGTGCCAACACCCTCTTTGAGGCATTCATGAATAACTCTCATGTTCATGTCTTGGACTTGACCTTTCTTTTCCAGGAGACAACTGCCTATGGACTAAAGTGGAAACGACATCTTTTGTCATAGAAAGGAGATAAAAGCTTGAAATTCCATGAATGGCCGTGATGACACGCACTCATGATTTGTGGTGTACTTATTGTTGAGTTGGGTAAATGGGTCAAACTATTGTCTTTTTTTTTTTGCAATCTGTTGACAAATGTATTGCCACAGATCTGGCATCCAAAACTGATTCTTGCTTTTTGTTTTTGCTTTTCTTGCTTTGCCATGCGGGTGATTTGTTCTGAGATGCCGGTTTGGGATTTCATTGTGTTCTTTCTGACCAACAGCATTGGTTGTTTGCACTCTGGGAGTGCTTTCTTGGGGTCCGAAAGCTCTGCTGCTGTATTCTTGGTGAAGTTGCTGTTTACACAATTGAATAGCCCTGTACATTATGCATATCCGCCACATGCTTCAACAATTGCGCCAGTGCATAAGGTAGGCCGAGAATAGTACAACGCATGCACCTTCAATAGCAACCAGTCAAACATAGGCAACCACGTGCCACAGGTCCACAAGACTGTCGTTAAAGCGGTGAGGGCTTTGGACCTGACGCCAAAGGCATCAAAAGCAAATGCCCCTCTGAGCCAAGCTGGCTGGTGGTTCACCCGTGGCATGTGTGGTGGGTAGTGGCAAGGTGGATTGCATCTCAACAGTCAACCCCTTGCGCACAAATGGTGCAACGTGCTTCAGGCAGCGAGGACACCTATTCTCATGTTTCTGAAGCAGGAGGCATAAGATGGCATGAGGGGCTCGTGACCACAGGGTTTCCCTTCCCGTGCCGAGGCTAGTGGATAGTACCAATAATATATCACCTTGACTGATGGGAGGGAACATTCCATGGTGGAAGGCAGGCGCGGTTCTTCAAGTGTGCCGGTCAATCCATGGAACCTGAACATGAATCCGGCCACAGCCGCAGCGAAACGAGTCTCCATAGGAGTTGGGCCACATGAACACATCAACGGTGACCAGCATGCCCTCCGCAGCAGTGGAGGGTACTGATCACCAGGCAGCTGGATACTTGATCCGGTACCCGTGAAACAGGGCACTAGATGTCATGGCTGCCTGTGCAACACAGATCCACAGGTGCTCGCGACGGTGGTGACTTTCGTTTGTCATTTGCTCTACAGACATTTTTAGCCATTTTTGGGCCGGTTCTGGAGCCCTGTCTAACCAGACAACACTTTGAAGAAACAGTGCACCTTCATTCAGCACGAACAGCACAAACGACCTGACAACCCCCACTTGGAGCCCTGTCTGCCCACACAACACTTTGAAATACCGTCATTCAGCACAAACAGAAGACACGCTGGCACCCCCAACATTTGTGGTGTCAATCCACACGACCTGAACGTGGACGCAGCTGCTCTGCTGCAGCTGGTGGTCCTGGGCATTACAGTGCACCTGAGGCATTGGCACGACAAAGGCTAATGCACTTACTTGGCAGTCCGCCTGATCAGATACCCCTGGTCAAAGAGCTCCTTGGTTTTCCTTGGCCCCAGGCTCAGGGTCTCTCGCTCCCGATGCTGATCTGGATCAGTGCAGGGCGCAGTGGCGCAGATCATGCAGAAGTGGTCGTCCTCCGGGTGCTTGAAAGTACACGGTGACTTGCATTTCTTCTTGTCGACATTTGTACACGAGATATATTTGCAGACCTGAAAGGGCGTGCGCTTGTCGGGGGTCTCCATGCACAGCGCGAACTCCGCCTCCGTGTGGTACTGGGTGCAGCGGTGCTGTTTGACGTCAAAGGACAGGTACATGCAGAACTCCCTCCACGTGCAGCGCTCCCTCGCCGCCAATGGCCTGCCACTGTCTGACCCAGGGAGGCATTCCGCTCGCAGCACAGAAAGGTCCATTGCATGGCAAGAATCTACATTCCGGGCGTGAGGGGGCCCCTCTTGCACACTGCCGGGCTGTGAGGGGCCCTCCGCCACCCGGGGGCAGTCCGGCCTCAACCATTCACTCTCAATCCGGCACAGCTGCCGCGCGTTGTTGTACGCGCTGTCCAAGTCCAGGACGGTCCTCCCGAGGTACTCACAGCCGAGCGTGCCATCCAGGGCGCATCGCATCTTGCTGACCGCCAGCACAAGGTCGGGACGCTGGTCAAACCCGTTCAGAAAGAGCGGCAGCAGCAGTTGGATCTCCCCCCGGCGGCTGTGCTTGTCCCGGACGAAGTACTGGGGCACGGCCGTGCGGAAGCTTTCCCTCACCATCGCCCGTGCAGTGTCCAGCGCGCCCTTGAGCATCGTCACGCGGGCGTCATTGCTGGGCAGGTCCTTCAGCACTGGACAGGCATCCAAGCGGCGGATGTCATTGGCTTTGATGTCGTCGATGATGTGCTCCCAGTTCACGTGCAGTTCGGTGATGGAGGGGTCGTAGTAGAAATCGGAGGCATTGACCGCGGCCACCAAGTAGTTCGCCTGCTGTGGAAGAAGGCGGTTGGGCACCCGGAACCGCTCGCACATGTCCAGGACGCCGAACCAGCCGACCAACTCGAAGGGCCGCGCGTGCTGCTGGCGAACCATTTCGGAGGGGCTGGCGGGCTGGTGCCACGCCTCCTTCTGCAGGAACACCGCATACAGCGGCTCCAGGTAGGCGTCATACAGCCCCGTGTGAAACGCCAAGTACTGGCGCCCGTCGCAGGAGAACTCCCAAAGCTTGTGGCGCTCCATGATCACAAGGAACTCGTAGGTGTGCTCCATGTAGTTCTTCAAAATCGAGTTGGAGGCCCCCCAATTCTCTTTACGGGCGAAATTGGCGAGCTTCTGAAATTGGACGTTGGTCAGGGAGGCAAGCTGCTTGAAGAATCGAGGAAGGGGGTCATCGATCGTATCCCCGGGTTCACTGAGTGCCGAGCAAATTGAATGGACGCTCGGATCTGACAGTTCCCCTACTTCTCCCTCCCCCTTGTCCCCCTGCTCCTTGTCGGTCCAGCTGCTGGGTCCCGCTGCCTGCCTCTGGGCTGTGTTATGCTTGAGGATGGCGTCGTAGGCTTGCTGCATCTCAGCAGCGCACTCTTCCTCTCCTGCGGTGGTGAACGCGACGACTCGTTCTTCAATCGCAGTGGCGTATCGTGCAATATTGTCGATGTTGATCCCAGTGGAGTCGAAGACACGCACGGCAGCTTCGTACTCCATGTCGGTGGGTGGATCGTTTTGATTCTGTGAAAAGATGTCAAGCTCCAAGAGTATCCCAGAAGCCCCCCCTTGCACGACAGCGCGTGTTCGTCGTCTCACCTACACTGCACCACGGGGGCCTGACTAGCTGTGTGTCATTTCATCAGGCAATGCCCGACCATTCGTCGCCTCCTCGTCTCCTTTCAAACGTCCTTCGCTCCTCACACACCCCAGTTATCAGCGCTTGTGGTGAATCATCGCACCGCGGACGCCTATCTGCTGGCCCGTCAGGGTGCACCCACTCCCATTTCACCCTCCCGGTGGCCGAGGAGATAAGCAACGTGTGATTGAAAACAGAGCTGCGGCCCATCATTGGCACTTCTGGTTCAAGCAAACGCTCAGGTCCCAAGTCACGCAAGAAGTACAACCGCTCCCATGGCCTGTACCCTCACACAACCAGCTCTTGCAGATCGGAAGAATGAGGGTTCTTCATGGGCTATGCTTCAGCATTTTTGGCAACGTTCTCCACATTTTGGAGAACCAAACCCACCATGTGCTCTAATGTAAGGTGTTCATCCACAGTAATGTCAAACAACAGATTGACTGGTGACAGACGTCACAGCATGTTGCTGTCAAATTGCCTTGGATGGGGTATACTCTAGTGTGTAGATTGCGCTCTGAAAAGCACACTGGTAGTGTCGCCTCTATACTATCGCACGGTGCCTGTATCAACATTGGATCGTGCCCAGTCTAGTGACTGTACGACAGTGCATACGTGAATCATCTGCCCCATATAATTCACCAAACACTGCAGGTGTCGTTCGTCAGGAAATCAGCCACTGGTATTGGGATGTTGGGGGTCGCAGCAAGGAACGTGCAACTGTCCACTAGAAACACCTCACTCCTCGCTGCCCAAACACCTACCTGCTCCACATCTGCCCTAATGGACTGCATGTCTTGTGCCGATGTCCATGACAACGAGGATGAATTACATGAAGAAGAATTGTCCTCTGTTCCCCTTGAATGACGCTGCGGAACGCAACCCACCACTACACAACCACAGGCAAAGCACGACAGAGAACTCGTCAGTGGATTATGCAAGCGAAGCAAAAACACATGGAATGGCTTGCGCCCAAAGCTGCAGAAAATGTGATGGGTATTTTGTCTCTAGCACTCGCCTCATTACACCCAAGTGTCCATTGAGGCCCCACACACACGTGGGGCCCCGGTATCTTCAATGCGTCGTGTTACGTTGTGATGGCGAAGGCCAAAACAAAAGGGGGCGTTTCACCACTAGCCATGGGAAATAGTAATGGGAAAGTTTGAATCAATCCCAACAGGTGCAACTAAAACGTGGCCACCGCAGGCGACGAGGCAATTCTTTTGGGGAAAGACCAAAATACATCCCTAAAGAATAAGGACAGGGAGAAAAAGAGAAACAGGGAGAATTTTCGGCGAGAGCATTATTCGTTCTGTATTTCACTTAACAGTATTGAAGTATTAAAGTCGCGGAATCAGCTACCAGGCCTTTATGGACCGTCGTAAATTCTGTAGTATCACGGTCTCTATTCTTGGCTAGTAGATTTCTTCCGAATTGGGATATGCTTGAAACTGTCAGCTGTACAACCGAACACTCCCCAGGGCGGTTTCACAGGCCTTTGGGGGAGGCGGTTGTACAAGACAGTCGCATGCTCACCAGGCAGTCTAAAAATAATAATTTCTCCAAAAGGGTTCGCGTCTCGCGTCTTTTTTATTCAAAACCTGTGCCTCGCGTCTTTTGACCTATTTTTTGTTTCGGGGCCTAACCACCAAAAATTTTTTCTTTCGGGCCCTCCGGGCTCATTTTTTGGTTTCATGACAAATAGCAACAATCAAACATAGCAAAAACATTGCACAACTCATCATTGACTCACATCCACAATTGGTGCATGATGCGCATCGACTCAAAGGTTCATGGGTTCTTGCCCTCTAGACCATACCCCTCGCGTCCCCGAATGGTCGCAACTTATTTTAATGTCCACAAACGGCCCTTGCGGCTCGCGTCCTGCAACCCCCGCAAATAATGGCCCGGAACAGGCCTGGCGTCCACGTCTTTAACCCCAATTCTACGGTATTGGTAAGGGGCGGCGCGGCTAGCCCTTGACCCATAACCCCCTCGCTTAACCCATCGCACAGCGCCCAGAACTTAAAATTTAATTGCCCTCCGTGGTACTCTGCGGTAGACGGGGATAGAGGTTTGGGACACCCAAATGTATTCGAGGGGCAAGAGGGGTCCCCGGCTCAAGCAGCCCTCAAAAAAGAGGAACTCATACACTCCCATCCAATTCTTCTTCTTTCAGTACTCCAATGGGACATTCTTCTTTGGAACCCAAAACTTTGTTTAAAACTCCGACTCCAAAGGCACAGCAAACAAATGAGTCACCTTCTTTGGGTCGTGAACTCAAGGCTCGACCAACTTGATGAGTGGTCCATGGACACAAATGCTTTTGAAGAGGAGGACGACCATTTGAGATGAGTTGGAAACAAAGGTTCCAACAACTCTCCGGTGTCTTGGGAGGTCTTCGCAAGAGCTATTTTTTTATAAACAAGACACGTGGCCCAAACAAACCTTTGGACAATGTGGAGGAGGCAATGGCTAAATTGGTTGCGCGAGCGAAACAACCTTAGAGGGTTTGAAGCCATTACTATGCGGACGAGAGGTTGGCCCAAAACTTACTTGAACATCCATTAGCCAGCGAAGGTTGATGCTACGGATTGGACATACCGGAATAGGGCCTATTTGGTTCGCAATTTCATGGGGCGTTGTTCTCGAGGGGATACACCCGCTTCACAAGACAAGGTTTACAAAAAAGTGAAACAACGGACCATGGTGTGCTAAAAGTTCCAAAATTCGGGACCTTGCATATGACGGCCCCTATGTTTGTTGTTCGCAAGAACGTTGGGATTTTGTGCTTGACTTGTGCAAAGCCTTGGAGGCTAGGTATTGTGAGTTGGATGGCGGGGGGATGAGGCGCAAGGCACAGGAGGAGGTAGGAAGATTGCAATTAGAGGTGGAGAAGCATGGACTCAAAAAAGCCCATGTCATGTGATATTAACTGAAACACCAATCCCGTGTGTCGCGGGAGAAAACTCCTTAGGTTAAGAGACAGGACAAACGGCTCAAGGGATCCTATGGGATGACGGAAGTGCGATCTCTTAACCTTTCCTGAGGATGAGGGGTCTTTTCTTTTGCAAAATCGCAAAAAAATTGGCAAATTCTGAGCCCTATCCTCCTGTGGGCAAATGCATCACACATGAGACAACAATGAAAAGCATTTGTGCATCAATTTTGGTTTGTAAATGTATCCATGGTTCCTATTTTTATTACGGGGGTGCAAGCTGAGCTCAACAGTAGCACTATAATGAAGGATCCCAAGTTATGGAACATCATGTTCAATGTCGGAACACCCATTTTGCCATCCATGCCCATTTGCTGCCTCTTAAGGGGTTATGAGGTGCATACATTTGGCGCAACGTGCCAGAGAAACAATTTTGCGGGCACCATTGTTGTCCAACAACCACTCCCGAGTCACTTTTTGTTGCCCTGTCGTATAGTAAGCATTTTGACCGGGCTCAGCCTTGGACTCACCGGCTACGAGACTCATTTTTCGGTTCAGGTGGGGATGACTGAGGGTGTGGAACATGATCCCTTCAATGAGCCCCAAGTGCGCACATTTTGAAAGGCGGGTGAGACCACTGTTGAGAGACAATGCTTGCTACGTAGCCTCGTCAGAAGTCTCTCCCTCATGTCCACAGATTTATCGCCCTGTAGTTCGAAAGCATGGCAGCAAACGACTTCACCCGTCTAACCCGTCTTTCCTCAGGAAAGGGGATGGTGGTGTCTGCAAAGGAATCCGGGCGGTATAAAGGTGGTGTATTCATCCCCAGCGAGAAGAAGGACATGAAGAACATGCAATCGATGGACCTGTGGAAAGCCGCCACCCTTTGCCCGCTCAGCGTCTGCGTGCCTGCTGATGTATGCCCATATGCACATAGTGAAGGAGAGGCTGAACAACGGTATCGTGAACTGCGCCTTTGGAACCGGCAACAGGACAAACGCTACAAGAGTAAACAGTGCCGTGCACATAAGAAGGGCATATGCTCCGGCGGTATCCGGTGCAAGTTTGCCCACGGTGACCACGATGTAATCGGAAGCGAGTCTGATTCGCAAAAGCTCGTCAAGTTTGCGGACATGCCCAATACTGACATCATATGTGAATGGATGTTTAAGGACTCCTGTTGGCAAGGAATCAAGGTATTTCGACCCCAGGGCCCTGGCGACGGCACTTTCTGGCAAGTGTTAAGACCTTGAATTGCACGAAGTTGGAAATACGGTCGCCGCGGAAACATGGCCCTCACTCCATTTTCAGTCCGTGTGGAACGACATATGAAGTGGAAGGTGAGCGTTCGTAGCAAGTGGTGGAAAGCTGGTTCCAAGACAGCTGCAACCGTCAGTAGCTTTGGCGCCCCAGCAGCTATATTGGGAGCAGTAGCACATGCGCCAACCCTTTCCCTAGGCCCGCAAAACATCATGACTGGCAGGATCCACCAAGGGCTGATCCTGCCAGGCTCCAAAGTGCCCCTAGCCTAGGCTGCTACTCGACCCAGCTTGCACTTGGTTCTTGGTAGAGGTAAAATACACTGATACGCATTCCATGGGGCACGACGTGGCCCGCACGGCATGGCCCCAGCAGTGGTGGCCTGGATTTGTCTTCCTAAATGCGAGTGCCCTCGTTTTTGTGGTCATGGAGTCATGAGCAGGACCACTTGCGCCCTTGTGCAGCAGCACGAGCAGGAAACAATGCAAGCAAAGCTCTGAAGTGCGCTGCTATTAACATGAAAATGATGCGCACCACTCAAGAGTTCACCGAACAACACCTTTGTGTACAGGAGGGGCAGGCTGCAGCAAGCAGCAGGGAATCCACCAACTAGACAGCAGTAGCGCACAGCCTGCATTGTGCACAGGGTCCTTTTTCCCACCTAGCCCTATGCTGACGCGGTGTCTTTTTGAAGACCCACGTATCTGCCACATCAGGGGGAGGTTCTTGCTGATCACAGTATGCCTACGTCCAAGGCCCGCTGGCGGCACAAGACCCACTTGTGCCGCTGGTTGTCTGGGGGTATTTGTCCCTACGGTGACCAGTGCTGGTTTGCCCACGGCCTGACGGAGCTCCAGGAGGCGCGAGGGACCGCGGCCCTTCAACGACCAGCACACCGCACGTCAAAGAGCATGGTTCACGTATGCCCCCTCTTGCAAAAGATACAGCAGCCCTGCGGGCTGTACCTACAGCTTGGCCCTTTGGGTTTCACACACTTTTTGCTTAGGTCATTCAGGCAACCCTTGCTCCTTGCATTTTACCATTGGGTTGGAGATACGAGTGGTTCCTAAATCTACGAGTCTCTAAACTGCAAATTCGGTTTCCTAATAACGCAGTAGATTTCCAAATGTGCTCCGTACTACCACACGTATGGTATTCCACTCCAACACATCCCTGCCCGAGGTGCCACACGGGCGTGTCACAGAGGGCAGCTTCACACCTCAACGCATGTCTCTTCATCACATTGGAATCAAGTGCGCTTGAG
Organism: Eutreptiella sp. 'Long Island Sound 2002'; assembly: GCA_964036045.1. Lineage (NCBI taxonomy): Eukaryota > Euglenozoa > Euglenophyceae > Eutreptiales > Eutreptiaceae > Eutreptiella > Eutreptiella sp. 'Long Island Sound 2002'. Next base: position 15,643,120 of record OZ038380.1, on the reverse strand, counting down.
GTAGTCGGGAAGTAATCCGCTGTATTCTGCAGCATGGTAGCTGAAGGCGTTCAAACGCAGCGTGAACTCCTCAGCATCTTTCTGTACTTCGTTCCGTAGCAGTGCTCTGCCCGTTGGCTGCATCGCCACAGGAACCCGCCGGCCGGGGCGGGTGGTGTCAACATGTTGTCGGGGGCTCGCCTGGCGACCGTGGCGATAACAGCCAGCCCCAGTTGTGCATAACCCCACGCAGCGTCTGGTCACTCCGGCCCCCCTATCTACTTTCAGCCCCAGCACCAAACAACTGTGCCCACCCTGACGCATCAACTATTGTGCTGACCGTCCCCTGGCTTCCCCCACCCGTTCAAGGGAAGGGGGAGGGGGACGACAACAGGGAAGGGGGGCGCTTGTGTACCCAGCCTCTCCCCTCAGCCTCTCCCCTCAGCCTCCACACACCCACGTTCTCTTGGCCATCCCTCTTTGCCACACACTCCCTTTGCCTGCGCTTTCCTTTTGCCTACACTGCCTATTCACCCCAACCACCATCACTCCATTACCTACCGGCCACCGGCTCCGTGTGTGGTATATTTGTCTAGTTCTCCACTGATTTGCCCGTTCGTGCCCTCACGTTGTTGTGCCACGTGAATATCACTGGCTAGTACTCCGGCTAGAGGTGCTGTAGCTTGGTTATCACCCCCATGTAGGGGGGCCCTGTAGTCGTTACCCGGCACCTAAGGACCGCAAGCTGTCCAGTATCCGAGGCATGGCAGGGGCCGAACCTGCACGACTTCTGATTCCTGCCTGGGGCTATGCCTCAGTGTCCTTGCAACAATGGCGCTGGTGAGGGCATACCTCTGCGTGCCTTGCTGTGTTGGTTTGACTGACCGAGCTCACGGCAATTGCTTGGATAGACCAACGTCCTCACGATCCCCTGGGTGGACCTAGACCAAGGTCTAGTCCCCGCCAACCACCCCGCAGACCGTCATGACAAACCTCGTAACAATGAGATATGCGGGGAGGCTGAATGCCAGGCGCCAGCCCCCAAAGTCACGAAGCTGGGTAGTCCCAGACTGGGGCATCACCGCAGTCGCATCGTATGCCGGCCCCCCACCTCTCGTATTTTTTGATCAATTTCCTCCGCCAAAACATGAACAAGTCCATGCATCCGGGAGTGCCACCTGGCATGCTCGCTCAGCCTTTATGGCACCCCCCCCCTTTGTAGCTTGGACGTTGGTCTGGGTGGATAAGTAGTGCCCGCAGCAGAGCAGGCCAGTATCCCGACACAAATGGTCACAAAATCCGCCTTTCCGGACATACAGGTGCAGCAAGGGATGCCCAAGTCGTGCTATGTGGCCCCCCTTGGGTTTAAATCTCTTCTTTTTGTCACCAAATGATGAGCCAAACTTGTACCGACCCCTTCAAGGGGTCTTCAGGGGTTGATTGAGATTTTCAGCCAATTAATCCTGAAGATGGCAAAAGTCCTCCGTGGTGGGGTCCCAAAGGGCGGGCTGGAGCAGTGACAACAGTGGTTGTCCGCCTACCTGCTGTCTCTGCCCTGTAGCAAGATACCTTTTTCTTTTTCTTTTCTTAGGGTCTGCTAGATACTGATACACTCGGCGACTGCATCAGCTCTACAATCGAGAGCTATGGGCATACAGACGATGCCTCTGCCGCTGCATGCGGCATCATGGACGTGCCCACTAGCCTGATGGAGCGTTTGCATCAGGTGTGTTGTTCATTTCTCGTGTCTGTTTCGTTTTTGTCATTTTTCATTCAAAAATTCAGCTTCTGGGCAACCCGTCCCAGTGACACACACGTACCCTTGCCAGGCTAATTCGGAAGCAGCCCGGAGTCATGTTCAAGAATGCAGTCTGTTGGCTGAATGCTATTGCATGCACCCATATACGTGTCTGTTTATCCATCCGTCTCCGTGCGTCTTCTTTGCCCGCTCGCTGTCGTCAATTCACCAATCTGGCATATTTGTGGATGAATCTGGGACAACCAGGCAATCTTCAGACAACTTCCTCCCGCAAATAGGGCCATTTCAGGACCATTTTGGGTGTTTCAAGGCATCGTGACATGCAACCTGCCTGGCGGGGGGTTTCACAAAATGCTTTTCGTCCGTAAGTTGGGGCAACCTGAGTTGGCATGTATAGTTGTTGAACAGTCCCACTGTGCAAAGTCAAAGCCTGCAATGCCACCGAGCCATACCACCCCCGATGCTGTGAAGTTGACCTACCCCAGCAAGCCACTGACCACCAATCACTTTAGCAGTGCACAGCCTCGAGCTGGGCAGAAGATTGCTGGTGTGGCCAACTGCAAAAGGGAAGGAACTGATGCCTGTGGACAAGACAATTGACATGTCAGACACAGGGCAGAGTGCAGCCCAGAAACATGACTAGGGGGAGGGGGGTTCGGTTCAATTCAATTCCGGACCTCAACCCCCACGGTGTAAGCAAGGGGTTCGGGTGTGGGGTGGGGGGGCAAAATTTTTTTCCTTTTTCGGGGTCATTTCTGAATTCCCCCATTCATTCTGAGCGTTTTGAAAGTACTTATGTTTTGAATGAATTCCCTGCCCCACCTAGAGCGCCCCAAACGCACACAAGTGGGGGGGGGGGGTGTTGGCACAAGGCCTCGGTATCTGATTGTTTGCCTGGCGGCGCCTAGTGGCCTCTCGCCATTGCTCATTCTGACCCTCTGTGGGCCCGAACGTGTTTTGGTTGTGTCAACGGAGCCCCTGGATGACTTGCCTTGTTTGACTGGGGGGGGGGGGGGGTGCCTTGCCTTGTTAACATGCAGCTTCGGGCAGGCTACAGGGCAATTACTATGAACCACTACCCTTCAACGTTGTGTTGCACGCTGCCTGGCGTGCATTCTCCCATTTGGCAAAACTACTGTTCCCATTGGCGCAGGTTGGGGGTTCTGCGAGGTGGGGGTTGGGCGGGAGATTTCGAAACTATGGTTGAAATGCCCCCCCCCCAAATCCCCCAAGCACGAACCAAGTCCTCCGGAGACGGAGGACACCGGGCAAAGGTTGCATGGTCCCTGGGCAGGGCCAAGAGGCGCAACATGAGGAGCAGGGGTGTGAGGGTCCAGCGGTCCAGGTAAGCTCAGGGTCGAACCCCAACCGACCAAGCACGCCAGGGTACTACGCTGCACTTCTGGTACAGCCGTCGGAGGTGTTCCCTAGCTTCCAGGATTTCCCACGAACTTGGAATATTGGAGCAATGTTAGAATAGCAGAACAGTTAGAAAAATGGAATGCAATGTGTGTGCCTTTTGGTGTGCTAGAATGTGAGAAGGTTGGGAAGTTAGAAGAGAGACTGGGCAAATGTTGAAAAAGCAAGTGCCCATGAGCTGTCATACACTCACTTGTAGACCAACCTCCTGCGTCTTATGTGCGCCAAGGGCCACCCTTCGATTCGATGTCCCCTTTACATGATGGACTTGCTGAAGGAACATTGCTGTCTGTATATTGACACCCTAACCAATGGTGAGTCCCGGGCTGCAACTTCATGCACCCCCAAATCTCCTCCTCCCCAGTGTGGGGCCCCACCGAGGTTATGGCGACCATGTCATAGCTTTGTGTATTGTGCACCCCGTTGAGCAAGGCGGAGGGACACAAAGCAGGTCGACACACAATTCCTAAATGAGCCGCTGGGGTCCGGGGTTCCGAAGTCTGTGGTGATGTTGGTGCCTTGCACTAATGGGAGAGTTGGCACTGCATGCTGAGCTACATGATCAACAGATGCGCTTGTGCATGAATACCGCCAGTCCTGAGATAATATGCCGCAGTATGTGGGATTCCTGCGGGAAGGCCCCTGGTTTAATGTCAATCATCATGCACCTGGGATTCAAGTGCTGATGTGTGTGTATGTGTGTGTATGTGTGTGTGGTGGGGGGGCATATTTGTGGCCAATGCTGTGTGATGACTTAGTTATGTCGAGGAGCAAAACAGTGCAACAGTTGGACACCTGTCACTTAGTTCTGCACCCAGCCTACCCATGCTTCAACCATCCCCCAGCACCACCAAAGAGCCAAGTGCCAGCATACTCAAGCAGTTTTGGGTAGCCATTGCTGCACTGCATTGCACTGTGGCCCCAGGGGCCCGTAGCCTTTACCCAGGGCCCCACATGGGTGAGGCAATCGGGTGGGTCCACTTTTCCTTAAATAAGTAAATTCTGCTGGGGTGCACACCTAATGCATCCACTTCTGCCAATTGCAGTAATTCTTGCATCGGGAGACACCCCGTGCTTCCAACTCTTGTAAGTTCAATAAATCCTGCATGTGCACTGCTGTCAAATTCAATACCTACCGCATGGGCACACACCAAATTCAGCCCAGTGCCTGGCGTGGTTCAGGAGTAGGGGTTTGGTCAATCCATGTTGACATTACAGTACAGCCTGCCGCACGGGAGTGCCCCAGACATCGGCGTTGTCCATGGCCCATGCTTCACAGATGATAGGCCCCGGGGCGGTGGCTGGTCGCACAACCAGCAGAAAAGGGCTCACTACCACACACACACACACACACACACACACACACACACACACACACACACACACACACACACACACACACACGGACACACACACACACACACACACACACACACACACACACACGGACACACACACACACACACACACACACACCACATGGGCGGATGAAAAAGGGCCGTATCAATTCATGGCTGTGAGCCAGGACAGGCAAGTGTCTGAGCTCACCGGGAGCCATTTCGCATTGCCACGGGGGCTGCTCCCGGCCAGGACCCGACCCCAAGGGGCGGGAGGGCAAGAGCACCGGCTGCAGCGGCCAACAGAAAGAAGCAACCTGACGCAACATGCGAAGGGAAGAACGGGTGACTGTTCAGGGCCCCGTAAAGAAGCAGCAACCAGACGGAATGTCACACAGGGGGGGACCCCCCCCTCTACAGACCCCAAAATGGTTGTATGGAACAATGGGTTTTGTGGGCGTTGGAGGCGCCGGAGATTTTGTTTTAGGCATACGGCAGGGGGAAATTTTTTTGTTTGACCCTTGTGTGTCTATACTCAAAATACTCAGAATTTTGTGGAGAATTCAAAAATGGATGAAAAACACAAAAACGGATTTTGACCCCGACCCGACATCCGGGTTGGACCTTGGCTGATGGGACTCTAAGTTGATGGGCAAATTTTTTTTTGAAAAAGTTTTTATCCCAGTTATGTATATTCAAAATGATCAGCGCGTCATGGGGATCATTTTGAGGTACGTATGTTGCCCCCCCCCCCCCCCCCCCGGGGAACCCGGCGGCTGACCGCCCGACCCGCCAACCCCCAAGGTTTGGGTCAACCAAGGGGGGGGGGACCCCTCCCCCCCCCACCTACAACCCCCAAAACGGTTGCACACCCCTGGGGGTCACACATTGGCTGGCGGCGGCCCCGTGCGCATTGCACGGGGTCCAGATCCCCTTTGGTGGTTGACTTTTTCGGGGCAGGGGTGCCGCACGGGTTGAGGCTGCCGGCTGCCTCCTGGCACGCGGTGGGGTGGCAGCATGCCTCAGGTGTGGTTGGGCTACCAGTTCGCTCTTTCTGGTACCCCAAGTGCCCCGGTGACACGACCCGTGGGTGCTTTCTGCGGAGGAAGGAGTGGTGACTCCACAGATGGCCAGGGTGTTGCTTTGTCAAGGAGGTGTTGGTCGCTAGTGCATGTCCGCGGTGTCTGCAGGAATCTTTGTTTACAGTAACAGTCGCCGAATCGACACATGGTTCACGGTGGGTGTGTCTTGAGATAAGTCCTTGGAAAAGTGTGAGGACAGCCACTATGGTTGATGGACCTCATGCCACAGTATTGCTCAGGAATCTCACCAGAGACGACAACAAGGTACACGCGCTTCGCCCCTTTGAGTACCCTGGGTGGTATGGACGCTCTGTGTGCATGTATGCGTGTATGTATCTGTGGTATCTGTGGTATCTGTGGTGGTACGCACTGAGTGGGCTGTTTTTGTTGCACTGCGTGTCGCTTGTCCCACGACCCAGCTTGGCCAGTGTATTGCTGACTGTTAGCATTTGGCATTTGACGGCATCAGGCAGCCACCGGCAGAGCACATCCGGCGGCCTTTAGCACAGAATTGGTGCGCATCCGGCACCATCGGCAGGTTGAACACCACTCTCCCATTAGCATAAACAGACGGTTCTGGAGGCAGCTGGGTTGGAGTTTTGCAACCACTCACCCCCTTGGCAAGGAAGGCACCACCGTCCCACCATCTCCTGTGACCACGATGCATCATCACGCATTGAATGAAGGTATCAGGGAAGAACATGGGCGCCCACGAGCCCCGACATCTACCTACATGAGGTACGCTGAGCCTTGGACGATGGCGCCCTTTGATGATTGTTAGGTCACGTTTGAAAGGCAGTTGGGATTTACTCTGACAAGCACGGCTTTATTACGCATTACTGATTTCGCCGACCATTGCATCGAGATGGGGATCTCTACTCTATCGTTCAGTACAGAAAGTGTCGCGCGTTCGGTGCATCATGCACGTAAACAAGGGCAAGGTACGCTCTTGCTCTGCGCTTTGCATTGCAGCTGTGTCCTGTGGTAATGGCGCAGTTGTCGTCCATAACGGATGCGGGCTGCCCGAATGCCCCCAGAACGGCCCGTTTTCAAGCCTTTTTGGCCCTTTGGAAGGCAATGGCCAGACCAAACGGGCTCCAGACAGGCTAAACCACCTTTTGGCACCCCAAGTCGTCCGGGCTTATTTTTCGAAAATTTCATTTTCGACCCGCTGGTGGACCCATTCGGGCCCGCCCCAACCGCTTCGAGCTGGATCAAACTTCCAGGCAAGTGCTCCGGGTCGTGATGGATGTTACTGTTACCACTCACCCAACCATTTTGGATGTGAAGAATGCAAGCAAAACATGTTTCTAGGTTTGGAGGAGACACCGGCGGGGCTGACCTGCACGATTTTGGTTTTTTGGGGTTTCCAGTCACAAATGCATCACCAAAAGGTAGGGCCACCGCTGAACAACAAGTCTTATGTCTGGGGTGCGACTGCAGATGAGTCCCTGAAGGCGGTGATGAGGATGTCTGAGAGACATGAGGACAATGGCCACGGGCAAGTATGAGTTTAATGGGCCGCAGCCACGCACTCCCACCACGATTAATTCCTTAAATGCGGCCTGCACATATGATGTAGACTGTACCCGGGTTGGTGGTTATGTCTCGGGCCACGTGGCGCAAATTCCAACTCCGAGACTCCACACAGAACAATGCGCATATTTGACGAGTGTTTGCATGTCTTAGAACCACTTGCCCCCTTGAACAATGAATCGGGGCCTAACACATTGCCATTCTGGAGGCAATGCGACTATGCCATAGCACGGATTGCATTCCATGCATTACATTTCTGCAGGTGGAATGGCAGCGTTAGTCGCAAGATACCAACAGATCAGAGAGGAGGAATGCGAGCTGATGCGCCACTGCCGTGACGGACGCGGCATCGATGTTGATATTGAAGAGGGGCTTTTGGAAATGCAGGATTGGCAACGGGCCGTGTTACTAGAGTACATCATTCTGCGCGAGGCGTCTGAGCGTGCTCCCCGGTCTCCGTGCCCAAAGGCGGTGTGCACCCGTGCCCTGTCCCCCCGCCCTTTGCTCTTTTGCACCCGAGGGTTGTGCGCTGTTCTCAGCTTTTGGCCTTTTGGGGCTCTGGCCCCGTGTGCCCTGCTGACGTCCTTCTGTCCTGTGTCCCTTTTCTCTGGAATATATGCATCGTGTATGGACCACGTAGGGTATGTTGGCATCCCCTGCCTGTGCCGGAAAATAACATGCTTTACTGCAGTGCTTCTGAAAACCCATGGCTGCTTTCTGTGACCCTGTACACAGTACATTTGTCTTCGGGCGGAGCTAGGCTGATGGCAAGCGTCCCAGGTCCCGTCGCTGGAGATTTGTTGCTCGCCTGTTGCTGGCTCCGTTTCTGTACTCTTCATGTAGACCTCAATCCCCAGACTCGGGATGAGGATCTGCTGGTACGTACACAAAGATATTTCGAGGTGACCTCGGGGATTCTCGGCGTTTCCTGCCCGAATCATATGGCATGACAGGGTCAATACACTAGTGGCCTCCCCAACCCCACTCCCTACCCAGCGCCCACAATGTAGGTGCATTTGATACATTATGTTTGGCATGATGCATTCTGTTTGGTTTACCGCAGAATTCGATTTATAATTTTGGCCTTAATTGCGCATATCGCTGTGAGAGCGACATGTTTTTGGGATTCGCTCGATTGCTGGAACTTCCAGTAAGTTACCGTTAACCCATTGATGTGCATCGAAGGGAAAGGGGGGAAGGGTAGATGGCGTTTTTCTTCCGCGCTTGGGTGGGTGGATGGGTGGGTGGGGGGATGGGTGGGTGGTTGAGGGGGACAGGGGAGCAGCTGGCGCCGCACCAAAGGTTTCTTTACGGTACCCTGCGCCACCTCGCATGGAAGTGATGGTGCAGAGGGCTGTGCACCGAAGGGGAGGGGCGCGATCGGACGTCGTGGGGAGGAAGAGGGGAGGCCACGTCCACGACATTCAAAGATTTGGAACAGACAGAGGGACCGTAACGGTAAGGGGGGTGGTGGGTTAAATGACAATTCGGCTGCAATTACACTCGGCATTGGGTTTATTGGACTATACATCGATCAGAGAGGGAAATCCTTTGGAAAGTTGTACTTTTCGGACGCCAGAAAGTCGGACAGGTGAAAGGATGTCCCTCCCTGTCTGCAAAAGGCCGTACTCCCCTTAAAAAAAGTCATATTTCCCGAGAAGTCGTCAGATCCAGGCAATTTGAAGTTTGATGTTCCAGAAGAATTTCCTTGTGAAGTTAGAATGGACGTTTCTTTTGTTCTAAAGAAGGAACTCGGCCGAAAGTGGTGCTTTTCAACTGAAAAATGGCAAACTACATCTTTCCACAATAAATCAGTGGGTAGTCGCCCGCCCCCCCCCCTTCCATTACAGCACGCCGCCAGATCCCCAGCCCAATACAGGCAAGGGGGGTCGCACTACTACGTGCTGACCGAGCCAGGCACTCCGTTTAGCTCCAGATGGACAGCGGGGCAGACACACCGAGTGCCCACTCCCTCCTCCTTCGCCCCCTGCCTCCTCCCTTCCTTCACCCCTTCCCCCACCTGCCTGCTGTTCTGCATTATCCCCCCCCCCCCCTTTGCAAGGCGCCAAGGCCCCCAAGCCTATCGCGTCTTTCATACAAAAGCTGTGCTACGGCTGGGGTTGTGGCTGCATTTGTGAGTGTCCACCTGTTGCTGTGGCCAATGCGGTGTTTTAGTCGATGCTTCGCTCATGTGTCATTCCAGATATTAGATTCGCCCAATGACAGCGATCACGATGTGAGCACCGCCCAGTGTCCGTGCATGGAAGCCAACCGAATCCGCAGCCGCCCCTCTGCTCTGCCCGTGTGTTCCGAGGTGTGTGTGCCATTCTTGTTTTGCTGAGCCACTTTCATTCAAACTGATGGTGGTGATAGTCATAGTCGTGTGTTAACGCACTTGCCACGGCATGCAGACCTATGACATGCACCACAGCACTGGTGTCACCAGATCCAGTGATACCAACCTTCAAAAAGGTGTGCAGTGTCAAAGCCCAAAATTGCGTCAGCGTGACGCGTGTAACAAACCACTCTCAGCAGCCCCGTAATGTCTCGATCTGTAATGCAGCATTGCTAGACTCATGTGTAACCTGTTGAGACCCCCAAGATCGAGTCCTGTCAAACAAGCACCGTTTCGCACGTTGGGGCGTCGGGAAAGGCGTAATGATATTATGCGTGATAAAGTAAATGTGTTGGGCAGTATATTTAAATCCCCGACACGTAGTATTTTTATGTGTAATGAAATAAAAAAAAATGATGCATATTACAGTCCCTGACGCGTAATATTATTACGTGTAACAAAAGTATTGTTTGCATATTGCATCGGGACTTTTATTATGCGTCCTAATATTACCCCCTGATGTGTAAGACGGCGCTTGTTTGACACTGCAGACTATGCACGGGGAAACGTATCTGTATACAACGTCTACATGTATGCTGTATGCACAGTGTATACAAATTGTTCAGGGGTAATCGTATCTGTGCACACAGTGTGTACATACTGTGCACAGTGTCTGCAGGCTATACACGGTGTCCATTGATGATACACAGGTAAAGTTATCCGAGCGAAAGCTCTTGATACATACACACGTCTTCATAGCAGGAATAGGAACGGGCAATTGTCATGCTGTCTACCGGTGTTACTGGTCACCATGCCCGAGCAGGTGGTCTCCACCCGGCTACTTCAGATAGTCCACAGCTTGATCGAGGACCCAGAAGTCCGGAGATACCGGCCGTCCAAGATTTGGGGGCAGTGGCAAATGCGAAGCATTCACAGCATTAGCACTGGTGCTTGGGTGCTGGCTCTGTGAGTGCACCGGGGGGAGAGCGACAAGCCATGGCAGATCAATAGCCTTGCGACAAGCAAGAGCAAGGCTGAGGGGTGGCAACACAACAAAGAAGCAGCAGAAGCAATTTTGTCGGTCAAGGGTTAGCCCCGGTCCCCAACCCCCTGCCTCTATTAGCTCCCTTCATCCTTGATGCAACCTTCACTCCAGGCTACGGTTGTTAGCATCAACGCATTTGCCCCACATACATTGCCCTCCCGCCTGCCGGTCACTCTGTCTTGCAATGTGGAGCTAGCTCCCATGGGCATTGCATTTGCGGTGTCGGGTGAACATGACAAGGTTTCGGTTTCGGCTACCACTTACAATGTGTACAACGTACTTATGGCATCAGCCTAGGCGATCTCTTGCGCGAAAGCAAAGTTTCTGCGTGTCGGGTGTGTTACCAATTGGACCAAGCCACCCCTCTCCTCTTGCCCTTCCAGCAACCAACACCTTTTGTGAGGTGAGTGGGTTAGATATTGCATAACCAGGTGCCTTTTGCTGGCTAGAGAAGCGCCCAACTCCCTTTAGGTGGTTCTTGCAGCCAGGGATGCCACGATACCCCCTCTAGGTTGGTTGTAGGGTGATACACCTTTTGAGTTGTTTTTGGGGTCAACAAACACCCCCCATATACCCTTGGAGTTGTTTATGGGGTCAAGGACATCCCAGCATGCCCTCTAAATCATCAATCATCTGTGGCGTCAAAAAGCACCCCGATACGCCCTCCGGGTTGGTCTTAGTCAAGTTCCACTGTTACACGTTTCCAACTCCGTGATATATTGCCCGACTGCTGGTACATACCCCTTGGGATAGCCCACCACATATCCTCAGCCGGATCAACCATGCCTGAGGGCTTCAAGTTCAAATCCACATAGACACACTTCGCGGTAAGGGCCGGCTTGTAGTGGCACCAAGGTGTGCGGCACTGAATCGGGAGAGGGCACTTGCCTCCCTGTAAGCATCGGCTAGTGCGAAGGTACATGGAGTGCCTAGCGCACTGTCGGGCACGGGCACTGCGCACACTAATAGCTACAATGTCCGTGTGCGACAACGTTGGCTGCTGCAGGCATCACTACAACGCAACAGCAGTTGCGCTTTGGCGCTGCGGCGCTCTGGCGATAGGGTCCTCACAGTGAGGTGCTTGCAATACTTTTAGCACCTCCCGTGGCCATCCCAGTATGGTGAGAAGCCCCAGCTACACTTCCAACACCTCCAATTACAGCAACCGTTTTCCATCCTAGGTTCGAACAGCCATGCCTAGCAGCAAAGACGCCCGGCACTACTCTGCGAAACCCCTCATAGTTTTCGTTCCTCCACACCACTAACCATTGTTCATGGACCTGTGCCATCGCCACTAACCACTGCAGAGGCACAACCATGGCTTCGGTATGCGATATGCAGGACCTAGTGACTAGTAGAGCATGCAAGGGGGGCTGTCGCAGGTCCGCTTGGAGTCCCGTGGGGAGGCTGTCAAACAGGCTCCACGGGGCCGCCTGCGACACAGCCTTGGAGGTGGGCAGAATGCCGTCTCCCCGTGCAAGAAGGTGTACAATGGCACGCTGGCATCCTTGCACATGTTTGTGTTTTGTTGGATGATTCACTTGTGGGTGCCCCTTATTGATGCTTGTGCACAATGCAGTCACACCTCAGGCCCCATGGAGGCTTCACACTCCAACAGGTGATTTCGTTGATGGTTCAACACGTAGGAAAGTCTGTCCAAAACAAAAAGGTTCATTTTTGTGGCGCTTTGAAAGTGAAATAGGTTCCTTTCAGAGAGCCTGAGTCCCAAGACACAAAGCCTGGCAATACACAACCACCACAAAGATTAACAAGAGTGTCAAACAACAGTCCACGAAACTCCAATGTCAAAGCACGCATTTTCACCCTAAATGTGCCCCCTCCTCCGCTGAAAACGACCTGTGCGACACATACTTAAATTGGCTCAAAGGGTTCCCACGCGCAAGCCACATCGTTCATTGTGTGGCCACTGTGTGCACAAGGAATTAGAGGCCCTGCAAGACAACAAACGGCCCCATGAGCGGCAGTTGCTGTGGAGGTGAAGGATAAGCAACCATACCCGGGAAATTGGAACGGTCATCTCAGGGTGACTCCAAATCTCTGGATGCATAAAGAACGTGCTTGAACGCCTCTTTGGATCAATTCAACCAGCACTTGCAAAATCCTGCAGAGTAGTTTTTGCAGGCGACCAATTGTAGACTTTGGGATGGGCTTACCGAAAAAGACCAGGTATTTGCCACTGCAACAGGTCTTTTAGGGGCTGTTCCAGCAATTTCAGGAGCACAGAAGTGTTTTTGTTAAGCAAAGGCACCCCTTTTTTCAAGCTTTCTGAACAGGAAGGTGCTGTAATGCACGTTGACACGTTTTTGTTCAGTTTTCGGGAAGTATTGGGGCTAACAAGGCCTTTGAGTTCATCTTGCTTGCGCGCCCTTCCTCCTGCAATATTGAGCGTGCCGTCATCACCCTTAACCGCATGGTCACTTCCCTCCACAACCCTGTGTTTTTGAGTGCATCGGGATACACCTGATTGCGGCAGAGAACAGATGTATGGACACATTTCCTTTTGAGTTGGTTGCTGTTGATGGGTAGCTACACCCAGGCGCTGCGTGCAGCACAAAGAAAGAAAAAATAATGCCACGGCACCAAAGAACATTGTCCTCCTTGAAGGAGGACCTTTTGGATATTTTCGTCAGAGGGTACAAGTTCCTCCTGTTCCCTCTCTTCCATCTCTGGTAGCCGCTCAGAATTTAGGAGTGACAGTGACAGTGACAGGGGTGACACTGCCAGCAATAAGCACAGATGGGCAAAGACAGCAAGTTTCCGTTGTTCTGCTGCCCTGCTAGGAAGCATTGCATACCTCATGTATCGGTCTTTTTCGTTTAGGTTAAGGGTTGTGACATGTGCTGCCATGCAATGCTCAACGTCCCGTATTTGGTCATGTGTATACCTGTTGACACGCGGACACGGGCAGAGCTGAATGGGGAGAGGGGGGCTGGTGAGGGGGATCCACGCCGCCTCCTATTCCGAACCCTGCACCCACTCCCAAACAAGAAAGCGGAAAACATTCAAGATTGGATCCAAGTCCGAAAGTTGGATTCCTCCGCTGCCATTGCAAAGACAGTGGCATCACCTTCGGGTGGGGTGCATGATGAGACAGTGCAGATCCTGCGTGTGCAGAACAGGACGCACTATGTGCGACCGTTGCCTGCGACTGTGCTGCATTTCCTGTGCGCTGGCGCTGGTGCTGGCATCGTGTGAGCCCCCCCCAATCCCGGTTGTGGGGTGTTGGGGGCGCGCGGCAGTAGGAATCCCGAGCTTTCGGCCTCTTTGGGGCGTAAGTTTATGACAAGAGGTTTAAATCAACAGAGGACCACTTTTATGTCTCTTCTCGACGTGCCAATTGCAAAATGCCATTTTTAGTTTGTGTTTGTGTGTTTTTGTTTTTGGCCTGACGAAAGAGCCCCACGCGGGAGCAATTTACCCCCGGCCAAGCTCCTTTTTCCGCCTTGTTGACCCTACGTTTGCTCAGTCCGTGATAGTCACAGCCTGTGTGTGCCCCGCTGTACTGCCCACAAGGTGCTGCTTCACTTGCTGGCAAGCTTGAAGTGTGCCAGCGTACCAAAGTACAACCCCATTAAGGCGTCCGTAACGGCCATTGACGACTTTATGCAGCAGCACGCGCAAAATGCTACTGCGCTGGCGTACGGCTGTCAGACGCTTTCGGACGTTGTAGATACCTGCCAGGATCCTTCATTGGTACTGCACCTCTGCGACATCGTCCTTCCCACGGTACTGTGCAGCATGCAGGACAACCCCACGTCGCTGCGCCTGCAGCTGCGTGGCTGTCAGCTCCTCGAGGCCCTGGCTCGGAAGGTTCACCAGAGCAACCCACAAGGTAAAGCCCTGCTACACGGCGCGCTCCCGCTGCTGCAACCCGTGCCTACGCATCCAGCCCGTGTGTTGGTGGAAGCATACTCTCTGCTGCCTCTGAGCGGCAAACCCTTTTATAGCCACGGAGCAACATGCCTTGCTGCTGCAGAGCGGGAGACCTTTCTGCTGCCGCTGACCGCAGGCGTTGTGGCAGTCACCGAGCAGCCTCTGTGCTGCTGTCACTGAGCAGCAGGCCATCGTGTTCCCCAGGACAATGAGTTTGGATCATCTCTGGTGACGCAATTCAAGAAAAAATATCCCTCCAAAACTGCTCTTTGCGAACTGACCCGCGCAGTTTAGTACTGTCTTTTGGGCCCGAGGACAGAGTCTCCGTCTCCTTCTGGGAGTCCCAATTCCTGGGGTATGGGGTCGTATCTCTTCTTCTAAGCACGTCTGTTTGTTTATTTCTGGCCTCTGTCCCCGCTTGAGGGACTGCTGTGGCACCGTGAAGGAATAGTGTAGGGTGGAGCCCTGGTTGGCAGTGTGGGACAGGGTTATCTGGACAGGGCAGTCTGAGGGGCTGGCGTGGCAGTGTGGGAGCTATTGTGCGCAATTTTCTGTTCACAATTACTCAGGAGCCGGGGATAGTCAACTCGAGTGAATGGTTCGTCCTCTCTTCTATCTGATGTTCCTCCCCCCCTCCCCGCCCTCGGGGTGAGCTCCCCCGCCCCCCTCCTTGAGCGCAGCCCCCAGGATCTTTCCACGCTATGCCCCCTTCCCCGTTGGTTCGGTGCAAATCTGGTTGTATGCAAACCGTTGTGCTTCCCTTAACCTTCTCCTGTTGGTAGGTCCCAGCTCACATCACACCGTAGTCGCCATCGCGACTGCGATTGCGTCTGAAGAATGTATCGCCATCATCCTCAAAGCCATGGGCCAGTACCCTTCTCCGCTGCTGTTGCACGCTGCATCCGGTGCCCTGGAACGTCTCGCACCCATTGCTCCGCGGCGACTGTTCACTGCAGGGGCGGTAAGGGGGTTGCGGGCTGCCATGCATGCAGGGGCAAGTGGCCCAGCGTTTGCCGCCCTGTGTGCCCTTGCCGAGGCCCCTCCCGAGGACTTCAATCTAGAAGAACACCGGAACTGTCTGGCGGCGATTGTGGAGGAGATGCAGTGCAAAGATGCAATGTTCCACGTCCACGAGAGGGGCTGTAAGGCCTTGGGCCGGCTGGCCACTGAATGGCTGGGTCTGGAGGAGATCCAAGTGCAAGAGGTGTTCGCAACAGTGATGCGTTCCATGGCGGCCCACCACCACAGATGGTGCGTCGTGTATTCGGGCTGGTGGGCATTGGCCACGATGCTGTTTCGTTGGAGCTCTTCTCCTGACCTGAAACAAAGCTCCTCTCCTAGCCTCCAGGCAGGCGTCACCCCCCATGGGGTATCAGACCTTTATGCTTGCCCTAAAGGCGATTTTAACCTGCTCCGCACACCTTACTCTGACCGGAGTCCCAGTTGTGGCGCTATCCTGGACACAACAGAGGTGCAACAGCAGCAGCAGCAGCAAGGGCAACGATGGCAACAACTGGAACAAGGACAGCAGCAGCAGCGACCACAACAAATACGGCATCGGACGTCGCCGCCGCCGCCATCGTCACAGCTACAGCAGCAGACGCAGCAAAAGGGTGCAAAGGCAACCGCCCGCGATGAAGAAGTAGCGATCCCCATTCCCAAGCCTTGCAGACTTGATGTGCCTTCAAACAGTTTGTTGGAGTGTGTTATCAAAGTGCTGAGTGAACACATGCCAAATATGGTGGTGGCCGAAGCGGCTTGTCACTTAGTGGAGGTGCTATTGCTCGGAACTGAGGCTTCTGCCACTGTACCTCTGCCCGGCATTCTTATGCTATTGCAGAGCATTCTTGGGGAAGCAAATGAATCAACATCATCGACTCCCTTGCTGTTCGAACCCTCCGCTTCCCAGTGCTCAGGTGGTCCATCACAGAGGCGCCGCCCAAGTGGATATTGGATTGCAGTCATGCAGTCGATTGGGGCCACCGATGTAGCCCGCCATGGAATGGCTGTGGTGATGATGGCTATGGAGTACCATGCACAGCTGCACTGTAGTGGCATAAAGGCCCTGATTGCTTTGGCCAGGATACCATCCATGGGGCAAATGGTAATATCTCCAGCTGCTTCAACTCTGACTACGCCTCATATCTGCGGGATTGTCAAGCCTCCAACAGCACAAGCACTCCCAGGCAGCTGTGAGTACCACGAACAGACCAGCAGTATACATAGGCACGTTAGTGCATGCCGATAGCTGAAACTATTCGTAGAGGATACTTCTGCGCATATCATCTGTCGTTTCGGGTTTTGACGCATCCTGGTGCCTTTTGCTACTTGTCTCTCAGTGAATCAAGCATGGACTTTTGCTGCACCTTCTGATGTTCTGCCCATTTTCATGTCACCATACCGCCCTTCTGCTGTCGGTACATGATTTTGGAGTGACAGTACCACCGTTTAAAAATCATACAAATTTATGCTCGATGTGCCCGTGTATCGCGTTACATGGCGAGGCGCCACCGACAGCCATGAGGAAATCCATCATGTCAAGATAGGCAAATGAATGTTGTACTATTGATGTCAGATTTCGTGGAGAACATGGCAAGTTTTGATGAGGATCCCCTTTCACTGGATGGGGCAGCAAAGGACCTCTTTTCGTTGTACTGGACCCACAACTGGGTCCAGCAGTGGTGGATATTTTAGGGCACGCCCCTCACACCTTTTTTCTGGCATCTGTTCCCCTTCTTGTGACTCCCAGAGTTTTTCTACCTCCAGGCTGAATTTTTTGCTGTAATATACTCGACACACCTACAAATCTGGGCTGATGGCGTGCCCACGGTAACACGGTAGTATTGGAGCGGGGGGTATTTTTTGTGGGTGCCACAACGATCACCCACCACCTGACTGTCTGGCCTGCCGCTTGTCAGGCATTCGACATGTATGCCCTTTTACGGGGGCAATCCCCCATCACCCCAACACTCGGGGGTGCAGGCATCACTGGGGCGTACCTGGTATGCACCAAGAAAACGAACCCTAGAAGTCCTGGGTATTGTGGACAGTTGCGCGGGCAGGGGATTCGATGTTTCGTTCGTGAGCTTCAGCCAACGCAGGACGCTTGGAAGCCTCGCAGACCTGTGGCTGGGGAGGTGGACACCACCAGCTTCAGCACAGGTGGCGGGCGGCATGGACGCGCTACAACCGACAACCCTCCGGCGCTGGACCTTGCCACAAGGGCGCGGGGGCTGTAGGGCCTCACTTCTAAAACCGGCCTGACTTTGAGGCTCAAAGGGTGGCAGTAGCAGGTGCAGGCGCGGGGTTCAGCAGTGAGATTTGCAATGAGGGATCCCTCCACCCTGACGCCCGCACTGTCTGAAGCAGTATTGGTTGCCTACACCTGTTTCAAGCTGCGTTCTTCAAGTGAGACACCTGCTTCCCCTGCCCATACTTACAGCCGTTGATTGTCCTTGTGTACATACATGTATTCCACCACGGGGCCCTTATTCTTTTTTGGAAGGGAAGTGCCAAGCAGCTCCTAAAACGCCACCTTAGGCTAACAAACGTTGCTCTAATGCCTACCACCTTTTCCAGCAAGGTTGGCTTTCCGACATTTTTCAGGGTGTGGCTACGCCCTAGGGTTGTGGTGACTTGGTCGATGAGGCATGACAGGATGTCTTGCGGATCAACATGTAGCCCCGAACGAATCATGATGACACAATTTCCAAAGCGAAAAGGCGTCATTGTGGCAATGTGCATTAATGTTCTTCGCGGCGGCCCATCTCAGATGTTCGTTGTAGTCTTTATGGACGAAGTGCGAAAGCTTCTCTTCGACATTGTTTGAGTCGTGGTCTGAGGTCGAGGTTGGGATCAACGATTGTCTTTTTTTGTGGTAGTGACATCATGCATACTCGGCATTGGAGAGCACCGATGCGAGCACAAGTGCCGCAGACCATGGCACGTGGGAATATACAGCAGGAATCATTTTTGCGTTCTGGTTTCACTCATGTTCTCCACCCTTGGGAAGTGGCAAGAGTGCTTTCAGCATGTGCGTTTGGCCTGTGGCGTAAGGATAAAGGACATGTGTAGGAATGTACAGGTGTACGTACACATGATTGAAGAGGGATGCATGTGGGCAGGGGAGGGGGACAGTGATGTGGATGTCATATGTAGCACACGATGTTGGTTACGGGTAGGGCGCTGTGGGTCATCAGCCATCCGCTGTTGGGTACTGTCCATGCGGTTGCAGTGGGTGGCTAAACCTTGTTGGATTTGTAGTCGGCCCACGACGCCGACTGGACGCTGTCAGCTATTAGTTGTTGGCCAACTACCTGGCTCTCCACTTGCCGGCGCTGTGTGGAAAGTAGGCTACGTTGGACCTGTAAGGTCAAGTGATCCACCATTTGCGGAACCAACACTAATTTCGACAAGGTGTTGCTTGTGCAAAGGGCAAGGAACGGACACACCCAAACTGCTTGTGGTGTCTTCACTGCCCAATCAGATGCAGTAATCCATGGCTGCAGGACTGTTGAATTGCACTCTGACTCGATGCCCGTTTCGCTTCATTCTGGATTTCGGAGTGCGCATTCATGGCAACCAGAATCGCGGACAGTGTTTGCCTCGCATACGTCTGCCGCACGACGTTTGTGAGCTCCGGCCAATTCAAGTTTCCTCAGACCAGCAACACGCTTCATGTCGAACCCGTGGCTAACAGGACGTCGAAGAAATAGGACAACGGTCACACAGAGCAACCAAAAGAGGCTGTTATGCTGGCGGATGTTAGGAAGACGAACAATTTCAGCCCCAAGTGAGTCACGCAGCCGCTGTCAGCGATGAAGGCTGTTGTCCACTCATAGAATTGTGTTAGCCGATCAGTGACGAGGGATGGCTGAATGCAAAAGCCGTGTCCTGTGTATTTGTGTTGCACAGGTAGCCATGACCACAGCGCTGGATATTTGGGCTGTCGACGCTGTATTTGCGCTGGATTTGAAAATTGTGAAGCTGGATCCACACCGGATATGCCTCTTTGACACATACCCCTGACCCACACCCTTGCCTCAAGGGCTTGTGCCCACGAGTTTTTGCACGCTGTAGGTGGCCTGCAGTTCCCCCTCAGTTCCCCTTCAGTCCCTGCCCCCAAAGATCTCGTCGAAGGGCCTGTCTCCCTCCTTAGTTGTTTTGGCTCCTTCCACCCATGTATGAAGCCCTTTTCCTGTTGGCGGTGGTGACAGTGACAGTGGGGGTGCTGACCGGGCGGTGTGGCGCGCGGTGCGACGTCAGCCCGGTGTGCACACAAATTATGCTCACACCAAAAGTTGCTCAAATGTGGCCAGTGGCAGTGTACACAATGGTTGGGTAATGTTATTGGTGTGTATGGGTAAAACACCCCTTGAAGGCATTATTTGGGGGGAAGTGGCAATGATGCATACATGTGTATGCACAAAAGTTTCCCATTTCCGTGTATTGTCCCCCAACAGATCACATATCCATGAATTCCAAACTGTTGGCACCAGGCACTGGCGTCTTTCATTATCGAGGCGATACCAACGAGCGTGTGCCCGCCACCATTGTGCGCTCATCGTCAAAGATGGATTGTGTGGCAATCCGATATGAGCGGTCTGGCCATTCCCAGCTCCCAGCTGCATGCGGACTGCCCACTGGACTGCTTGACCTTCCCCATCACACGTGCTAATTCTCCCACCAGCGATTCTGATGGCACCATGGCTTCTAGTGGTGCAGTGCAGTGCGCAGCAGTGCCAGCCCTGCTGTGTGGGTGTGTGGGCAGCTGCAACCATCAACACCCTAGGGATGGGGTCTTTGGAGTGGAGGAGACCGCTGTTGCATGCAAACCCCATGGTGATCAGTACGCTCCACTACTGTGGAGGGACTACTGTGGAGGGCATGCTGGTCACTGCTCATGTCTTCATGTGGCCCAACTCCTATGGAGACTCGTTTCACTGCGGTTGTGGCCAGATTCATGTTCAGGTTCCATGGTTTTGACGGCACACCTGAAAGCCCGCGCACGCCTTCCACCATTGGAATGTGCCCTCCCATCAGTCAAGGTGATACAAATTTGCTACTATTCACCAGCCTCGGCATGGGGAGCGAAACCCGGTGGTCATGAGCAGCTCATGCCATCTTATGCCTCCTCCTTCAGAAGCATCAGGCTCAACCTGAAGCACAGAACCATTGCAATATTTGTGTATAAGAGGTTCACTGTTGAGATGCAATCCACTTTGCCACTACCCACTACACATGCCACGGGTGAACCACCAGCCAGGTTGGGTCAGAGGGGCATTTGCTTTCGATGCCTTTGGCGTCAGGTCCAAAGCCCTCACCCCTTTAAGGACATTCTTGTGGACCTGTGGCGTGTGGTTGCCTGTGTTTGACTGGTTGCTATTGAAGGTGCATGCATTGTACTATTCTCGGCCTACCTTATGCACTGTTGCCATTATTGATGCATGTGGCGGATGTGCATCATCGACAGGGCTATTCAATTATCTAAACACCAGCTCCGCCAAGAATACAGCAGCGGAGCTTTGGGACCCCGAGAAAGTACCCCCAGAGTGCAAACATCCAACGCTGTGGTCAGAAAAAGCAAAATGACATCCCCAACCGGCATCTCAGCAAAAATCACCTGCATGGCAAAGCAAGAAAAGCAAAAAACACAAGAATCAGTGTTGGATGCCAGGTCTGTGACAATACATTTGTTAACAAAGATTGCAAAAAAAAAACGAAACTAATTTCCCCAACTCCACAATAAGTACACCACAAATCATGAGTGCGTGTCACCATGGCCACTTCATGGGATTTCAAGCTGTTATACCCTTTCCATGACAGAAGATGTCGTCTCCGCTTTAGCCCATAGCCCCCTTCCACAGGCAGTTGTCTCGTAAAAATGAAATGCGAAGTTCCAAGACATGAACAAGCAATTTAATCATGAATGCCTCAAAGAGGGTGTCAGCACAGGGGCCATGACTAAGGTGGATTTCCGGGGTCCAATACCCGCGACATGAGATGGGGGATGCCGGTAGCCAGGCAGGGAGATTGCAATAGGGTTTTTGGTTCCCCTGATTATTTTCATTCTCAAACAATGCACATCTCTGCTGAGCTGCGCCTGAGGCTGTAGTGGCATCTGCACCTCATGTGTGTGTGCAGCGCTCACTGTTGTGTGTACTGTTATGTTATGTTATGTTACTGTTATGTGTGTAGTTCCAAAGCAATTCGAAAGCAACATGTTGTGACGTCTGTGACCAGTCAATCTGTTGTTTGACAGTACTGTGGATGAACACCTTACATTGGAGCACATGGTGGGTTTGGTTCTCCAAATGTGCAGGAAGTTACCAAAAATGGTAGTTTTTGTTGGAGATCTGCAGCTTGCCCCTGACATGAAGCACCGTTTGTGCAACTGCCCAAGAGTCGCAATTCCAGTTACCCATTTGAGGGCCTCCATTCTTGTGTCTGTGCAGTAGACTTTGAGTGTTTCCTATAAATGGTTGAAGGCTGGTGAAGGCTGGCCACCCCACATTGTTTCCCATCTTTGCCATCCATCCACAATTCTAGGTGTCACAAGGAGGACGTCAGCAGCGCAGTTGAAGTGGTGTCCATGTCAGTTGGCCCAAAAGCGCTTGAGTGACCGACCCACAGGACTCATACCGAGCACAGCTACATGGTCACGGGAAGCGCACAACAAGGCGATTCCCTGACCCTGAACAACAAGGCAGCAGTGGAATACGGTCCGCTCCCACCCACTCGGGAGTGCGCGGACATGCACCTACGGACGTGACTACGTAACAATTTGTCTTCGGCCCACCCTCCACCAGATCGCCGGACACCAAACAATAACAGCCGCACATACCAAGCAGCAAAAAGCCGACATCAGATGCAACCAACGAGGTGGATGACCTTGCTAAAATGGCGGCAGGCCTGCCCCTTCTAGAGGCACCACCAGATGTGTCGGAAATACAAATAGCGGGGGGGGGGGGGGGGCACACCTGCAAAGAAATGGCGGCTCAATCGCAGCCTGTACACCGCATTTCCGGGTATGCATTGGGTGTCTTGGCTGTCCCTCAAAGGCACAAGGTGTGAGTATTGGTCACAGTGGTTGTGTGGCTAGGATGGGTGTGGGGCAACATGGAGCAAACACAAACACTCCTGCTCCCTGTGCCAATGCCTCAGTGCACAACAGCCTGACACATTGCTCAACATAGCCCGGCTTTTCAGGGATTGTGGCTTTCCTCTTGGAACGAGCGGCGCCCATGCGCAGCAGAGTGGCGGGAGTCCGCAAAACCTGCTAATATGCACCACCTAGGGCACCTGCGCACCCTGCACTCTTCCATAGACCATATCCCGGGAGAGTGCAAACCACACTTGCGCTGCAGAGTGGCATGGCATCAATACCATATGCTCATGGGTGTGACACAACTCCAAGGAACACTTCCAATGCCTGTATGAGAGGCCACGGAGGCGGAGCAGATGCCACACAAGCACCACACACCCTGGTTCTCTAAGATGCGGTCACGACACGTCACTCACAACCGCATGGTGAAAACGTGCGTGAACAAGGCCTGTTCAAACCCCTGAACAATAAAAAAGGGAGCCAAACCACCACCCCCTGTGTTGCAGGTGAAGCGCCGCTTTCCTGCATTGGTTGCGAAACCAATGTCCCATACCCCAAAACTCTAAGCCGTACACCTTTTAGGTACCCTTCCCGGGGAGGCTGCAGACACGTAGCGCATGCTGGAACGGTGTCTAGGACATATGCCCAAGAGCCACCCCCTGCCCACACACGTCAGGGGCATCTTTCTCATGTCTTGGAGCTACGGCGATGCCTTGCCAATGCATCCTCCCTCCCCCCCTGCAAACCCCCCCCCCCTTGCAACCCCCCCCCCCACCCGGGAGACCGTCACTTGCATGTTTTTCTAGTTAACATGTATTGTGCTGGTTTGTGTTGCCCATCTGCTTTACGCATGGCCTTGCATTGCTTTCCCATTACTACAAATCAAGCACCTGTGTGTGTTCTGTGATATTCTCTCTCCAAAGGCGTTGTATGGGTGTGTTGTGTTGCTACTTCAGACCCAAGATGTTTTCTCCCGGTGACCATGTACGGTCATGCCTGTCATGCAAACTGAGCATGTGCAACAGTTCAAAGTGTGTTATTCTCGTACCCAGAAGTTCTTCACCGTTCCTTTGGATCCTCAATAACATTAGTGGTGGATATTCTCGTACCCAGAAGTTCTTCACCGTTCCTTTGGATCCTCAATAACATTAGTGGTGGATGAAACACATTGGCACCGCATCAATGCGAAAGTCGCTTCACACGTGTTCTCTTTGCTTGCATCGGTGGAGGGTACCACAGTTTGCCTTGAAATACCCTTGTAATCTCCCCCCCCTCCCCGGGAGACCGTCACTTGGCGACCGTCTCCCCCCCCCACCCGGGAGACCGTCGCGCGCTAACCCGGGAGTTTGCAAGGGGGGGGCAGGGTACTATGGGACTGACACTATCAAGGGTGCATCTCGCGTTCCAATACACTCGGTCATACTTATGGCATACAGTTTTGCCTCAGGTACTGTTGCAGAGGCGCCATGTCTCCAACGGACCATGGGACTGATGACACTTTGCTATGCACCCTCTTCTACAGAGAATTGTCACGTGACTATAGCGTTTTGTTCTCCTGCGCATTTGCATTTCTTTGTGGACACAGTCCCCACCCGACGAAGCATTTGAGGAATTCAACTTCAATATCTTTTTCGATACGGATTTTAGGCCACTGTTGTGGTACGATAGCATCCTCTTCGGGCCCAAAGGAGTTGTCATCAACTCCCATGTGCTTGGGGCATTCCACAACCGCAAGCAGTTGTGAGACATGGATACTCGATTTGGCTCCAAGTTTGAAGCTCATACTAAACAAATAATTTCCATTTTCAACCCACATGAACCATCCATGAATCACTATTGCTTTGGGCACTGTTTTGCCCTAAGCAATAGGGAGTGGGTGGTGTTATGACAATTGTTCTTTGTTGAACACTAACACTACTGTTTGACACTTGTGGCCTCCAAAGTGCTCGACTATCCGACCCTGTCCTAGGCCATAGGGGGAACGTTAGCGCGCCGGGTGCGCGCCGGGCGCGCGCCGGGCATCTTTTGTGACCCGTGCCCTACCGGTGGACTGTTGCCGTTGATATGTTGGGCAACATTATATGGATTTACCCTTTGGCCCGTGGGACATCAGCAGATGTTTTGATTTGGGATGGGTATGGACCTTCTCGTACCCGAGGTGATTTCTTTGATTTCGAAGCTGGGGGCCATGATGGTGCTTATAAGGGCCGGATTCATCTCATTGTGCCATTCATTGGAAGAAAGAATGGCACTTTGACAGCCCGCCAACAATGTTGCAATGACGTGCACGGGTGGTATAGGGCACGCATGGAGCAGCTGTTTGCTCGGTAGTGGCACGCAAGATGAGGCAGAGGATGAGGCAGAAGTGTGTGTGTTGTGTTGCCAGAACGCTCCACCGTCGCAGTTTGTGATGAGTGTAAGGAGCACTATTGTACTGAATGTTTTGACACCCACACTTGTGGGACCAATGTTATGATGCAGCTCTACTGTTCGCGATACCTCAATAACGCCTATCGCTTCTACTGGAGATCGATGCGGTTGTGCTATCCTAACCCCCCATTCTCCCAACTTGCTAAGGTGTTGACCCAGATCGCCCTTAAAGGAGCGAGAGTGGTACTGTGTACCCCAGTTTGCAACTTTCTTGAGCTGGGGCAGTTTGGGACACCTAATTCTAAGGGCGTTTCCAAGGGGTGTGCTTGGGGGCTCTTCGGGGAGAACATAGTCTAAAAGTAGCGCGCCGGGCGCGCGCCGGGCAAACATTCCCCCATAGTACAGGGGGGGAGCTAAGCAGAAGAGAGGCAGATGGCCGAGTGCTTTTGAGGTCTCTAGACAGAATGGTTTTACTTTTCTACCTCATACACTTTTGCTACCCTTTGGCTTCACCATTGCTACTTCTGGAAGCCCCCCTTCTCCTAATGAGCCTTAGCTCACCTGCAAAAGCTTGTGACCCCCCCCCAAAAAAAAAATATCTGCCCTAGCGAATCACAATGCAATTCAAATCTTTAGCTTTGGCTTCCTAGGGCCCCCCCTAATCATAATGCACTTCAAATGTTCGGCTAAGGCTTGCCCAACAGCCCAACCCCCAAATGGAAAGCATAGATTGGGACCAAGACCCCAAGGCTTCCAATCCTTGTAAAACCAAATCGTAGTCAACCAAAACTGTACCAACTCTACCCTACCAAACCCACACCTGAATGAACCCAACTTGGCAAAGCAAAACCCTTGTAGAACCCCCCCCCCCCCCCCCAGATAGGGGACCACAACCCAAGAAAACCAACACCTTAACAAACCACCCTAGCAAACTGCATCATAGACACACCACTGGCCTTTCATCACCTCCAATCCCCCCCCCCCTCTTTGCCCCCTTTGCAGGTGCATGTTGAGCATGTATGTTATTTCTATGCTATCCACATCTTGTGGACATTTCTGAATGGATCCTCCTGTGAACCACGTCCCTTATTCCCGTCACTTCAAGTGCCCTGGGAGTTGGGTGTGCTCCACGCCACAGCTGAGTTGAAGTACATTACCAAGTTTGTTGACATTGCGCAGACATGACCACAGCTGATACAGGTATGACAGATTGGCTTAGTCCCAGGGAAGGGATTACTGAGTGCT
This sequence comes from Eutreptiella sp. 'Long Island Sound 2002', assembly GCA_964036045.1. Lineage (NCBI taxonomy): Eukaryota > Euglenozoa > Euglenophyceae > Eutreptiales > Eutreptiaceae > Eutreptiella > Eutreptiella sp. 'Long Island Sound 2002'. The sequence goes on along the minus strand of OZ038380.1, from coordinate 15,617,015 downwards.
GGGAGCAGGGTAGCACGTGACACGGGGGCATATGAACCCACGGACCTTCTTGTTGTTAAGCCCAAACCACAGCTGTTGCTTTGGGCCAATTTTAGTTTGGTACCTCCAAGAAACTGTTTGTTGTTCCTTCCTTGCATCCATCTTCCAGAAAGCACAGAATGAAGAGCCGTGCCGGATGTGTCTGTGTCTCTATGCACCAAAACCCATTTTCATCGTACATTTCAGAACACCCTGTATTATATAGGTAAACTGCATGCCCAAATTGATTTGCTTTTTGATCTCCAACCAGGGACACTTTCAGAAAGCACCTGCTGAGGGAAGATGTGTGTGCTCTCCTGCGATATTTGAATGCATCTGAAGGATGCATGCTTGAGGCCTGCAGTTGTGTGTGGTTCTGCACATTGGGTACCACCCATCACTCGTGCTTTCTGTGAGGAAAAGTGGATCCCTAAGGATTTGGCGCCCCCAAAGAAGTTGGTGCCTGCCCCAAAGGCAAGCGCAAGCCAGCCCCCAAAAAAGGCTGGTGAGGTTGCTCATATGGGCGCTAAACCGGCTGCCAAACCAACCCATAGGCTGTTCTTGTCCCAGTTCCTAGTGATCGGATCCCCGGGGTTGTGCACGGTCACCTTCCCCGACCTATGATTGAATGTCACAATGGAGTCTCGTGTTGCCGCTATCGGAATGGTGTGACCATCTTTTCTCACCGATGTAGGGGTGTGTTGTGCCATTACAAACATGGCCATTGTACTTCGTATTGCTAAGGTTTTACAAAAAGAGGGCATTAAGAAGACGCTTGCCTCGCAGTACATGAATTTGCATGGATCATGGTCAAGAGCGTCTACCCCCTTCTAAGGTGGCATCAACGCGTCATGTAGGCATCGTTGTCCCGCGGAGTGCAGAATTGTATAGCCCATGGCAACACAGGTTCCTAAGTTTTCGCATGGATTGTTGTCTGCAACTAAACGATGCAAATATTTTAAAGAATATGGGCATGCACGCAGGCACCGTGAATCCTCTTCAACCCTAACGCCGTAGCTAGCGTACACTGCCGTGAGATAGTTCACGAGAACAGCATTCACAGCATTGTATTGATGGCTGGTACCGTTTTCTGCACAACTATGGTTGGGGCCGTATAGGAATGTGCACTCCTTCAATCCAGGGGGCTTAAGGGCCAAGGTAAGCACACACATATGAGCCCAGTGTTCTTCATCATGCTATTCCACATCCAATACCACGGCAGCATACGACACTGCGTTCGGGAATTTTTTTTTTTACTATGCATGGACCTGATGTGTTGAATGCCTTCAATCTTCCCCGGGTATGTTGTGCGGCCAAGTCTGACATGGACAATAAGGAAGAACGGACACACAAGCACGCGGGTGTGTACGTCATGCGCTTGGGAGTACAAACTTGACATCCGAAGGTGTTGGCCTCCACCCGGGATAGGCAGTTTCACTGTTGCAGAAAAATGACCACAAACCCCCAACAAATTACTTAGATTTGCGAAAACACCAGTTGTCAACCAACACTGTTTTGAGGATTCCTCTTGTGACACCCCAACCTGCCCCGGGGTTTCACTGTCAACCGTGAAACCTCGGCGCCAGGACCGTGCTGTACTGCACTCTGGGCCGTACGCAACCCCTTACGCCTGTCTACATACCCCGCTTGGGATGGTGGTGGTGGTTCATTTTGGGTGGGATGGATTATATGAGCACTTAAGTGTGCTGAATAGTGCAGGGTAGTGTCACTGTCAACAGTGAAACACTGCCTTGCTCCTGAGCATGTGAAATAGTGTCAAGGACTGGAGCACATAGCTGCAGGAACTCGATGACGGTAGATGGAAGTAGTTTCACTGTTGACAGTGAAATTAGTTGTGATACTGTGGCGTGTGTGTGTGTACTTGTGTACCGAGAAAACGGTAACAGGTGTCAAACACTTTCACCGTTGACAATGAAACTATTTCCTATACCGCGGTGTCCGGGGGTAAACAGCGAAAACGGGTAAAGTGAATTTTATTTTTGGAAGAGGCCTGGGAAAACGGAACCGGAAATATAGCCGGACTGTCGTCTGGTCCAATGGTTATCACCCTCGTCTCGTACCACTGGGGGCTGGGTTCGATTCCCAGTAGATCCCCCATCCTAGCCACCATGTGGCATACCACACCCGTACATGGTCACCCACTAGGCATGGTAAGTGCCCCCCTGCAGGGGGGCACACTACTAGTACTGCCAAACCGGTAGTTTTTAGACATGTTTTGTAGTATATAGTTCACCAAGTGGTGAAACACCAGATTTCTAGCCCGGGTGGTAGGAAAAGTACCCCACCAGGACATGGAGGCATGAACAGAGTTGTGCCAGACCTGTTATGTCCCTGTGCTTTTCTGTTGTTGTGGTGGGTGGGGGGATAGTGGGGTGCCAGGTGAGTACCTTATTGACGTTGTGCCCCCCCAATGTGCTTGCATTCACTCTGTTGTCCACCTGCCTTTGGGAGGCATGCACAGCACTGGACCACAAGGACTTTCACTGTCAACAATGAAACCACTTGCAGCCACTTCCTGTTAGCACCACATGCTGTATTTCACCCTCTGCACAAGTTCTGTTGCTCTGATATTCGGCTAGCTTACACCTTCTCGCCATTGAGTTTCACTGTCAACAATTAAACCATTGGTTGTTGTCCGCTTGTTCTGTCTGTATGTGATATGCCTTTGACGCCTCAGAGCTGCAATCTTGTTTTTCACCATTAACGCCACTGACACCCGACTCCTCTGGAGGCACTTCACTAGATTCCGTTGTGAAGGTGACCGCCTGGTCCGGGTGCTCGGGCTCCACATGCGGATCACAGCGGTCATGCATTTTACAAGTATGAGAAAAATAGCCCAAAACACCATGAAATTGCATTTCTGGGGCACCTTTTCTGACGAGTTTTCACTGTCAACAGTGAAAGTGTGCCGCAAGCAATTTGGTTGAAATCGGTATTTCTCTTTAGTTTTCAACGGAGCATTGGTTGTGGTTTGTCACCATCACGCTAGACACTGGGTTCACGTTGTTCTAGCTGTTTTCAAATTGCTAAATTTGTTGTTGAACACAAGGTGCAAAGCAACCAGCAGGTCGTGAAGATGACATTGTGTGCCCTGGTGCTGCAACATTGTGTCTCCTGCTCCTCATTTACTTGCACCGGTTCCTTCTGCCAAGGGATGCACAATAAAGGCGGCAATTAATTTTGCACTGGTGTAATCCTACCATGAGTGATATCATACTGGCCCCTTTGGATGCGCCGTACATGGACGACAGACCCACAACAGGCAAGAGGAAGGGAGACCACAATCTTCATGCAGTGCGCGCGCAGAACATTGCACTGGATGCCGGTCAGCGTATGCACCGTCCCCCATTTTGGACCTTTGTTCTCGAGGGGTTTCACTGTCAACAGTGAAAGTGCTCTGTGATTGTATGCTATTTGTGTCATTATGATCTATGTACCATTGCGTATTCATCTTGTGATACGTTCCAACCTGGTTCACCTTGTGTTTCACAGTTGACAGTGAAAGTCACTCCCTGTCCCCCCTCTTGATGGCAATTGTACCTTTGAGCAATCACGGTGTACTTTCACTGTCAACTGTGAAACACACTGCCATAATGACACATGTGCCCCAACTGCCTGAAACCAGCCTTAGATTTTTTCCTTTCACTGCACTGCTCTGTGATGACCTACTGCACAATTTCGTCCGGAAATGCACTATATTGGATTGTGCTTTTGTTTTCCACCAGGCAGGAACAATTATTTATGAACCATAAAATGTACCCTTCAGCCTCTGTCTTGGACTGCACGGACATATGACACTGTCCCTGTGTATTTGCATTGTACTTCACTGCAGCAGCCGCGTACTGTTTATCTTCTATCTAAGTTTCACCAACAGGGTCATATATCTGGTCTGTTGTTTCCATGTTGCACCTTGAAGTGCAGTATAAAACTCCATTTCATTGTCAATAGTGAAAGTCTCTCCCTTGCTGATGTCATTTGCCAGTGTCAGTGTTTTTCATCACAAATATGCTTTTACACATGCAACTACACTGTGTGCACAAGTGCCCTACCTGTGTTTTGTGTTGCTCCTTTACATACATTCGTTTGTCACAGGGGGAAGTTGTTTGTGGCTGCATCTGGTCCACAACCGTAGATGGGATGGAATGGAGGGGGGGGGGGGGATGCTGTCCATCACACCTCAATGCTTCCATGTCAGTTGCTGTTTCACTGTTGACAGTGAAACATTATGAAATATGCCCCCCCAAAGTGCAATTTCAGGAAATTGAATTTTTATGTGAGTTTCACTGTTGGCCACACAGGCCAACAGTGAAACTTTTTGCCCGTTTTCGGGGTCCGCGCCGGCCCGGGATGTCAGGTTCGTACCCCCAACATGCGGCCATACACGCGTATGCATCCAAAGCAAAAAGCCTTGCTTCTCTAGTTCCCTAGGCTGATTTTCTTTCCACCACGACATGCACCATTGCACAAGCAACATATCGGTAACACAAAACATGACTTAGGGCCGGGCATGACATTTTTATTTATTACCACTTCACTTTAATCTACCATGTTTACCACACAAAAAAAGGGCAACCGGGTAGACAGAGCCAGTGAAGATAGGCACACAGGACCAAACAAATTGAGTTACCAACATCATTGATGGTTGTCGTGACCCAATGCACCAGATGCACGGAGGCATAGCGTTAGCGCCAAGCATTTCAACAAGGTGGTGCAGAACATGCAACATAGCACAATGGAGGGTAAAAACATCGATTTCAACTTCGTAATAGTGCATATCTTACGACTCCTCGCCATGACATGGGACAAGGTATATTGGGGTAGATCACACATTCATAGGCCCCCTAATAAAATCTTCGGCGAACTTGTTGGTGGCTACTTAACAAGAAAGTACTTGACTTGAAGGTGCTTATGGAGACGGTGCTAGAAAGGGCCGCCGATGGATTTGAATTTGAACTGGATGTAATTTTGCCATAAGACGCAATCAAACCATCATATATGTCAATTGCCTCATCAAAGATTGGGATGCCGTTTCTAGGCTAGTTGCTGTTAGAAATGGAAACTGAAGTTTGAGACACTCAAACTTAGGTTTTGCACTGCCTATCTTTCGCATCCAAGTTTGTTATTTTTCTGATGTACAAACACGGGTGATGGTGGATGAGTGCCTCCACCGTCTCCGCCAACTCGAGGAGGCACAAGCTGCAGTGGGCGTGCCCCTGCCCCCTCGTCTTGGCCTTGTGGACCTGTGCCTTCATCTTGGTCCACCAGGGTCAGCGCCGGCCCTGCTAGCGGCACTTCACCACGGGGTACCATGGCATTGCTAGCTGGCGCCCTTGGGGGGCGATGTGGCAGCTGTTCCGCTGGGTCCGCCGCCGGGCTTGGGGTTAGCGCCGTCGGCAGCCATGGAGGGTCTATGGGTGGAGAGGAGGCTTGCGGGTGGACATGACCTGCTGAGGGCCGGTCAGTGTACATGGCCGTGGTGTGCACGTGCGCTAGGCCTGGAATGGACCTGCTTGGGATGGTGAATCGAACAGCCAAGCTTTTCCAGGGCACCGACACATGATCTTGGGTCTAGCCTGTGGCTGTTTCAGAGCCCCCCTCTCTTTTGGAAATGATGCGCAGTGGCATTCTGGCAAAAGCACTCCACCTGTCCGGACCCGGGGGTAGCTGCATACTCACATGGGACAGATATTTAATAAGTGAACTGGTCGCCCTGTCATGGGAGCCCTGAAAGGGGGGGGGGGTCTCCGGAATGGGCTCCAACCCCCCCCCCCCCGCGCAAACCTTTCTTCTTCCACCTCTGGAACTAATGGTATGGGGTATATGGGAGTCTCGAAAGAGTTATGGGTGCCCTGCCCATCGAGTGTTAACATCGAAGGGAGCTTGAGTCATTTTGCCCAGGCTCCTAGATCACTGCACGTAAGTTTTTCCCCCACATTTTGTTCTTTGTTTTATCGATGCATGAGTGAGGGAGGTGGCTGATGTGTGAATGCACCTCCGTGATGGAACTGCGGTGTTGCCTACTCCAAGCAGGGACATACATTAGATACCTCTTGGGATGCAGTGATGTATATGCTTTGTGCTTGCCTGTGTGTCCTAAGCAAAACTGGAGTTTGGTACAGAAGCAGGCTACTGCGGTACTTTTTGTTTATTGGAGATATGAATGCTGTATGCTCGGTGTCGTTGCGAGACCACAAACATTTGTAGACAAGATGAACTAGGTGTTGCAACATGAGGATCGACTAATGGTTGTCTTGATGTTGTTTCGTAAAGAGGGTGTGCCATTGAATGCATTTCGCAATTGTTCCATGTGTCTGTAAATAGACAACTTAATGGAGGACACCTTGCATTGTATGTGATTAGGGTTGGGGTCACCGAGCTGGTGGAACCCGTCTTGGTTTTATAACCCTTTTTAGTGTCTAGGGTGGACCAGGTTTAGCAGCGAGCAAGCAAGCAGCAAGCAAGCAAGCAGCACGCGCGAAATGGGAAAAAAACAGAACTCCGTCGTGGTGCTTCAGTTTTGGCTGAAATTTTGGTGGATGATACCTATGGGTGTGAAGTACAATCACACTAAGTTTGAGCAAAAAACTCAACAGTGGCGGCCGGGAACGGGATTCGCAAGTGGCGGACCTCAATTTCGAAAACTGCAGTTTAGGGCCAAAAACAGCCAAACGAATACGGCCAAACGAAGGGAAACGGTGGGTACACTCCATGTGCGGCTTGACTTCCCCGTGTCAACGAGCTCTTTGCGGCCCTCTAACTCCATGATATGTCCCGGAAACGCCCCAAAAAGACCCGCAAAAGCTTCAAATGCCGACAGCCACAAACCAAGAATAGGCCATATCTTTGGCTACATGGCTCAAAATGCGATTCCGAGGGCACCTACTCCACCCGCAACCCCCCACTTTTTGTGGTTTCCACCCCTCAGAATTGCCCAAACGGACGCCTAGACCCCAATACCTATGCCCACTAGGCTGCGGCAAGCTGCAAGCTCAAGCCCAAATAGGTGTGTGCCCAAATGGGTCAACAGGGTCCAGTAGGGACAAAAAGATGACTTTTCTCAAAAATGATCCTAGACCATGTGCGACGCTAAAACAAGTGTTTTTGGACTGTTTTGAGCTTGTGGTGGCCCATTTTGGTCCTCCGAAAATCCCAAAATGCCTTGAAAATGGGCTGTTTTGGGACGAAAAATGGGTCAAAAATGGGTCAAAAAACGCATTTTTCAAACCTCATCCTAGACCATTTGGGGTGCACAAACGGGTGAAATGAGCCCATTTTGAGCCCATTTTGGGGCATTTTGGCCCCTCACAAGTCCAAAAAGCGTTGAAAATGGGCCTCGTGGTGATGGGGTTCACTTGCAAGCTGATTTCACTTTGTCAAGAGCCATCAATGTGTGAATCATTCTTGATGTCCCTCACCAGTAATAGCTGATGTTCCCTCCCCCACCAGCTCGGTCCCAATATTCAGTCTTGATTAGGGTTACCGGTAGTCAATAGAGTACAAGACGTAACATACTTTTCGCACCGTGGAATGTCGGGTTTTTGTGTATATCATACTGGTTGTAGCCTGTCGTCGGCGCCCCAACTTGCCCATGGGGCATTGCGTCTTGTTTGTTGACTTCATTTCTTCGATCTTCTTCTGAATGCATTATTTGTCGCCTCGACACTATATATTTTTCTTCTTGTAATACAAATCAACGAGGAGCATCACAAACCATTACAAAGCATGTGCCATGCTCCTTTATCCTTCCAAATCTCTTGGCGCACCTTCTCCTCCACAAATTGTGTTTGTGTTACGTCCGTCACATCAATGGCCTCCACCCTGCCCGACGGCGTGGTGTTTTTTTTTTGGGCAGATTGGTACTGGGACACAATGCATGGAAGGCAGAGAATGTAGCATGGGTTGCTTATGGCCAACACGTTGGATCCCGTCATCACCACAAAGCTGGGTCTTGATTGTGCTGGTCTTCAGCACCCTAGTTTTGTGCCACTCACTTTGAAAGGGTCTCCTCTGATTGTTCTCCTCTAATTGTGGGTGTATTTGTGGCTTCACCCGTTCCATCTTGGCTTCCTCTGCCTTCAGATATGTAGTAAGTATGCAGCAAGTGTGTAGGTATGCAGCAAGTATGCAGATATGCAGTGAGTATGCAAATCAAATTGTGGGGAGCTTTGGGACTCACACCAGCATTCCCATAAGGAATGCAAGGATTTCCCCCACCCCCTGACAGCGATTGGTTCCTTCTTAGAATCTTTTTGCATTTTTGGGTGGCTGCCCACTGCCCCTCCCCGGCCGGTTAAAAACATGTAAGGTCTCCGATCCCAATCCAACACCTGCAACTGTTCATCGAGGCCCGGGTAAAAGAAGAGATCGCGAAGGGGGCGGTGGAAGGACTGACCAAGATTCAAGGTGCAAGAGTGGTGCATTAGTGATACACACCATCCGGCACTTGGGGTGTTTCATGGATTGTCATATCTAGGATAAAGGAGCACTTTTCAGCTGTCTTGGGTTTTGGGAAGGCAGAGCATTTCACATGAACATTCAGGTGTGTCTTTCAAGGAAGCCATCTCGTATTAGCTTGTCATCCAAGATTTTCCCCACTATCTTTCCTTCCGGGTCGTTATCTTTTATATCCTCCAATATACGTTTTGGCGCACATCTGCTCTAGACCTTAGGGGGGATCTTGCACTCCCCTTTTTTTCCAAGACCTCTCCTTGCCGTTTCCTCATCCACCGGTCCGCTTCTTGTAGGGCCATCATATCCATCATACTCCCCATCGAAATTTTCCCATTCCACAATGTGCAGTTGGTTTATGGCCTCCAAGATAGACTCCATGGCCATCGTTTCGGATTGATAGGACCTGTGCCTATGTCTTGCCGTCAGCAGGATCCTTAGGAGGGCTATGAACACCTCTCCTCTGGTCGTGTGTAGATTTGGGGCCAGCGGTCTGGCTATTTAACCACCTGTGGTGGACTGGTAGTGTCCTCCACCTCTTCTAGATTCTGACCAGGCACATGCCTGCAGATGCAATGTCCAAGATACCAGGCACTAGTTGCGTGGATTTGGGGAGAGCAATGGTCCGTGCACACAAACAGTGGAAAACTTGGAGCCATACCGATGTGGGGCTATGTGGGGACTGCTGCCAGAGAGAGACACAGTGGTGGGTCAGGAAGGTATTCATATATCCGCACAGTGCTAGGGCACTGGACCCACCACCGTAGGGGTGACCGGCAGCGAGACCCACCAACCCCCACACACAGTTTGGCGATTGTGGTCTAGGAGTGGCTTTGCACCATGATGGACGGAATTGATCCCCTCCCCCAGGGGGGTGGCGAAGTGAGTGATGAAGCAAGCAATGCCTGATCTATGCTCTGCTAATGGGGAGGACAGGGACCAGATTCGGGGGAACACCAGCATTCCCATAAGGAATGCAAGGATTTCCTCTGGTCCCCCCCCTGACAGCGATTGATTCCTTCTTGCAATCTTTTTGGATTTTTGGGTGGCCACTCACCCCACCCGCCCGCCCAAACACTCAGCCTTTGAGGGTTGATTCAATCACCCACTTAGTCACTGATTTCCAGTCACCGGCTACTGAATTCAAGCGGTGAGTGATGAAGCAAGCATCATCAACATCAATGCATTCGATGCTGCTCCGTTTCCGTTTGGATGGACCGTAGGTTGTAAGTGTTGTAGTTGTATCGATCTCCATGAAAATCACTTGGCCCGTCTGCTAGTTATTGGTGGAATGTGCTGTTTGTTGGTGGTGGCCACACCCGTGTTGCCGATGTGATTGACACCACATTTAAAATTTGCTGGGTCCCGTCTACAGAGGGAGGGGGGGGTTCAGTCTCATTCTTATCACAAACATATACTTATTCTTCTGTCCACTTCTGCCATATCCACCTTTTTATGGTGTAAACATTCAACATATGGTTGCTTACTCAGCAGCAGTAGCATTTTTGTCACGAGGCGATGGACGGGCTCCATCATAGTGTCTGTGAACCCTCTAATCGCGAAAATACTGACGAGCTCCGTGGTAACCATCTCAGTATGGCTCCCGGCCGTCCTCAAAAACATCCGGTATTCTATTCGGATATCCACCTACTCCTTCGAAGGGAGTTGTCAAACGTGCTGTATTCCACGAGCCCTTCCACGCTGAAGGATTGCCTGCACGAGAGGCAAGCTATGTGCCCCCTTGCCAACTACTTTAATACTTTTTGGGACTTTTTGGGTACGCCATTGCTTTGTTGTAGAATATGAATGGCTGTAAGTAAGGAGGATGGAGACCGTCAAAGGGAGGGGGGAGGTGAGGCTGCGCCAAAAACCCAATAAATCTAGTGTAGCCTTGCACCTGAGCGACACGGCCCTCTGGTGGCGGACCACCAAGGAAGAAATCCCTAAATGAATTCCGCTTGTCTTTGTTGGTGTATGGCCATATTGCAGCTCGCAGCCGTCCGCAAAAACCGGTACACCACCGTGGTCACCGCGGACCCACCCACAAGATCCACAAGACACAAACTCGCACATAGCATGCCAACAATAGTGCATCTCACTAGCCACTACCAACGGCAGTAGTTTGTGGCATCTCCGCCTCGTCGCAATCGCTTCTCTCTCTCGTGATCCGGTGGTGGGTGATCATCATCACCGGGAAAAATAATTAAGGCAAATGGATGCAAACTGAACATGTGCAACAGTTCAAAGTGTGCTATTCTCGTACCAAGAACTTCTTTATCGTTCCTTTGGATCCCCAATGACATTGGTGTTGCACGAATGACATTAGCACCGCATCAATGGAAAAGTCGCTTCACCTGTGTTCTATTTGCTTGCATCAGTGGAGGGTACCACAATTTGCCTTGAAATCCCCTTGAACCCCCCCCCCCCCCCGGGAGACCATTACTTGGCGACCCCCCCCCCCCCCCACACGAGACTGTCGCGGGCTATGGGGGGTCATTCCAAAGGGGGGTCACGGGGGTCACAGCACTTCATCAAGGAGGTTGCACAGTGTCCCACTGTGGACAAACTTAATTTCCTCCCTCCTGAGTGATATTATTTTAATGCATGGTGTTGTTTGGTGTTGTCATCCATTCCTTCCCTTCCTTCCTGTTGTTTGGTGTGGTTGTATTATTTCTTGCGTGATATTTTTTGTACGTGATCTTATTTTTCCGTTGATAGTGTGTAGGTGGCCATCCATGTAAAAGCAAACACACCTATTCAATCATGTCCTGCAGGGCTCTATCCCCATCAGAACGAGGCTGGCGTGAGGACTTGTCCAAATAACGGGCGATATGTCTTCTACCACTCAAAAGACTGCAATTTTGAAGACAAAGGGCAACAAATCGATGCTGTCTTCAATTTTTTCCGTTCCGTTACAGATCCCTCTGACCGGCCCTACTTTGGGAAAGAAGCCTTGAAGAAAACTATCGAGCAAAGCGTCAAGTATGCCATGCCTCGGCTGCATTGTTCACCTAATGAGATTGTTGGCTTTGAACATCAGCAATAGAACATGGTGCATCGCCATGCCCAATCCTAACCGGTACCAAACAGACATGCCACAAAAAAAGCAAAGCGGCGGCTCACTTGCTGTCAATTTTGCATGTGTCGGATTGCTTCTCATGGATTCTCTTCCATTGCAAGCGGTGGCTTTGCTTGCAGCTGATATTCGACGCTTTCCTGCGGAACCTGGGCACTTCATGGCCCCTACTAATGGCAGCACCCGCTGAGCAGTTAAGGCCATATCCCTCGAATATTTAAGATTATGGCAAAGGTAAATTAAGCTTGCCCCACCTTCATAGTGGCTACTGTTCTCATGCAGCTGCCCTCAAAGCACCCGGGAAGGACCTGATGCTACACAGATCAGACAACCCACTCCCCCCCCCCCTGCGCAAGCACGGCCTTGTCTAAGCACCGGGTGGTGGCCTAAAGGTGTTGCGACCCAAACCAGAAGGGCAGATGCACAGCATGTGCACGCACATATGTCGGCGGCTCCGCTGCCTTTGCACAATCTGTGGCCGCGGCTACGCCGCATTTGGACAATTGATGGCCGCGGCTCCGCCGCATTGCCGAACATTTGAACTGAAGAGTTACCGGTGTGATGCCGGAGGGTGACGACCATCGTCGAATTATGGCTCAGCGCCGGGTGGGTGTTGAACGGCTGTTCTTCGGATTTTTGGGGCGCCGCTTTCTTTTTTGGTGCCGGGTATAAGATTGGGTGTTCATGAGGCGGTTGTAGAGGGAAAGAGGGGCTCATTCATGTATGTGATTGTTCATTCTGTTCATAACAACATTCTCCCGCACACTGCAACCCACTGCTGTTTATTTGGATGTGATTCTCAGCAACGGCTAACATTGCTATTCCCGGCATGGCTGTTGCGTACATCCGGAGCACTGGGGAACATGCATGTGCCACTATTTTGGGTCCCTCTCGCCATGGGGACCGCTAATATCCATCTCGGTACTGAAGGAGATTGAGCACAATGCCGCAGTTAACAAAGTGCGCAGTGCACCATGCTTTTGGAGAGAACATCGATGCAATGTGTGCTTGGCCATTGTGTTTGTCACGTTTATCCAGGCACGAGGTGGGCATTGAACTGTTGTTTTGCCTGGCTTTCTGAGACCGCCGCCGTGTTTGCGCACAGGCGGAGGTGGAGGGGTATGCAGATAGGGGGGGTCAAAATGGCATTTGCTGGTAGGCATGGTACCATTTTTGAAATAGAAACTTCAGCAGCCATCCGGCCAGGCACACAACATCGGTCTGCAAAATGCACTTGACTTGACAAGTAGAAACCATGGTGCAAAGGAAAAGGCAGGGCCAATTGCCTTCGTGATCCCACCACCTGGAGACGGGGGGTGCATCATATGGCTACACCGTGCTAGTTGTGTAGATCCAGCATCGGACACCAACGGGAAAGCGCAGGGTGTATGGACTATGTGCCTTCCTCTGTTCATTGTGTTTCAAGTGGCCGGCAGGGAACTCGCAACGGCGAGGAGACTGATGATGATGGTTGCTGGGTGGTGGCTGAAGCCAGCACTAAGCAAATATGTGCGGCGTGGATTGTGGAATTTTGCAACTTGGAAGATCTCCAAACTTATCCAGATTTCGGTACATCGAGTCTTCAAAATGCATCCAGTGGCCGCCATTACCTGGCATACATCTCTTACCTTGCCAAAGACAAAGATAAGATGGACGAAAAAAGGTACCACCACCTTGTCCTACTATGGCCCTATCCAACACTGCAACCTTGTTTACTTTCAATTTCCCCAAACTTACCCGTTGTTGGGTCAAAAAGGGGCGGGTATGACGTTTGTGTGCACGCGCATGCCTGCGTGCATGCATTCCCCTGTGCACATGTGTGCTTGTTTGTGCGGGTCTATTTTGATTCAACATAGGGGGAGCCTTAAGCGCAGTGCGCGCGCAGTGCACGCGCAGTGCAACTATTTGGGCGTCTGGCCGTACTAGAGACCCATACTTTGAGATACTAGGGGCCCCTAGGGGCATCACGGTGACCCCTAGCGGAGGTTTTGCAAGGCGTAGCACGTTTGGGTCAAGGCATGGCAAGGCGTAGCATGGTTGTGTCAAGGCATGGCAAGGCGCAATGCTCGTGTGCACACATTGATCTATCGTGCTTGCACATATGCTACAGGACTTCACACCCCCCTCCTCCTTTCTTAGACACACTTTCTTCATGGATTTGAGTCTTGGCGATCGGGTGTTCTACACCCGCTCCAACGGCGTGCGAGTTCCTGCCACGGTGGTTGGGATGGCGGGAGATGGGCTCATCCACTTGGAGTACTACCAAGATGCACTACGGGTGGTGAATCGCCAATGCAAGATGGAGTCCATGTGTACTTAGTTGACAATGGAACAGAAAGACAGTTGTGTGTTCTTGAGGGTGGCGACCAATGCGCTGTTCATGGCTTTTCCAGTTGTGCATGATGTGTGTTATGTGAAGGGAAGGTAGCTTGCAACTTTCTTGAGCTGGGGCAGCTTGGGTCACCTAATTCTAAGGGTGTTTCCAAGGGGTTTGCTTGGGGACTCTTCAGGGGGAACATGTGGTCTAAAAGTAGTGCGCGCGCAGTGCAAAGATTCCCCCATAGGCTAACCCAGCCCCATGGGTTCTGTTCGCACCCCGTGATTTTGGCGTGACGAAACGTGTTACTGTCCACTGTCGTGCCCTATCATGGGGTAGAGGTCTTTGACAAGCACATGTGTGCAAACCACATGAACCAAACCCAACCCCCCGGCCCCCGGTTTCCCCGAGTCAGCCCCAGAGTTTTGCTTAACAACTCAGCATCTCCTGGGGGTAGGGGGGGGGGGTGTCTGACCCCACCCCCTCCCTCCCTCGTTGCCGGTGGAGAAGAAAGAGGACATAGTGAGAACAAGGTTCGAACATGGTGGGTACATTTAGAGAACGAGGTGAGAACATGGTGAGAACAAGATGAGAACGCGGCAAGAACGCGTCCATTTTGATATTAGTCAGAAATCCTCCCTCCCTCCCTCCTTTCCAGTGGTGAAGAAAGAGAACGCAGTAAGGTGCAAACACGGTGCGAACACCGTAAGACACGGTGAGAACATGGTGAGAACACGGTATTAGTCGAAAATCCTCCCTTGCTTCCTCCTTGTCAGTGGGGAAGACAGAGGACACGGTAAGAACAAGGTGAGAATAGGGTGAGAACACGTCCATTTTGGTTCTTGTCAAAAACCCTCCCTCCTTCCCTCCTTGCCAGTGGTGAAGAAACGGAACACGGTGAGACCACGTTGCGAACATGGTGAGAACATGTCCATTTTGATGTTAGTCGAAAAGTCTCCCTCCCTACTTGCTTGCCAGTGGTGAAGAAACGGAACACAGTGAGAACAACGTGCGAACACGGTGCGAACAAGGTGCGAACATGGTGAGAACACATCCATTTTGATACTACCCGAAATTCTCCCTCCCCCCCTCCTTGCCAGTGGTGAAATTAGGGAACACTGTAAGAACAAGATGAGAACCAGGTGTCAACAAGGTGAAAACACAGTGAAAACACCTCCGTTTCGAAGTTAGTCCAAAATCTTCCCTCCATACCTCCTTGCCCGTAGTGAATAAAGGGTACATGGAGAGAACAAGGTGCGACCACGGTGAGAACAAGGTGAGAACAAGGTGAGAAGACGCTGGTTTAGATAATAGTCGACAATCCTCCCTCCCTCCCTCCTTGCCAGTGGTGAATAAAGAGAACACAGTGGGGTCAAGGTGTGCACACGGTGAAAACACGGTGTGCACAAGGTGAGAACGGGACCATTTTGGTATTTGTCGAACATCCTCCCTCCCCCTTGCCGGTGGTGGAGAAAGCGAACGCGGTGAGGACAAGGTGCACACACCATGAGGACCCGGTGAGTGAAAATTGAGAACACGTCCATTAGGATATTACTCGAAGATCCTCCCTCCCTCCGTCCTTGCCAGTGGTGAAATAAGAGAGTATGGTGAGTACAGGGTGAGAACATGGTGAGAACACGGTGAGAACACGTCCATTTTGATATTAGTCAAAAATCCTCCCTCCATTCCCTCCTTGCCGGTGGTGAAGCAAGAGAACACGGTGGGAACAAGGTGGGAACAAGTCGAGGGTACGGTGAGTTCAAGTTGAGAACACGTCCATTTAGATATGAGTCGAAGATCCTCCCTCCCTCCCTGCTTGCTAGTAGTGAAGTAAGAGAACACAGTGAGAACACATTGCAAACACAGTGAGAACACGCCCGTTTTGATATTAGTCGAACATGCTCCCTCCCTCCCTCCTTGCCTAGTGGAGCACCAGCTTTGGGCCCATGGGGCGTCAATGATGGGGTCGGTGCATGTGTAGTGCGGAGAGACAATGAGGCACCGGCTCCAGGCCCCTACAGTGTGAGTGTGCCACTGACTTTGGGCCCCTGTGGTGTGAGTGGGGCAAAGGCTTTGGGCCCCTGCGGACGTTGGGAGCGTGCTCTGCGTGTGTGGGGCACCGAGTCTAGCCCCCTGCGGCGGAACAAGTGCAGTTATGGGCGCCGTGTAGTAGTGGGACACCAGCTTTGGGTCCCCGGGCGTTGTGGGGCCGTTCGCATGTCACAATCATGGGCCCAATTGGCTGCCTGGCCTTTGACCTTAGGATGGCCCTCCTGAAAAGAGCGAAACTCCAATTCAATCCAATCCAACTCCCCCCCCCCCCTTAAGTGATGCAAATTTTTCTCCGGGCCTTCGGCCAACCAAACAAATTTTTTGGCACCTTAGGCGCAAGTCAGTTTGGGCCTAAAAAATGGTTTGGCGCCTTTGGCACGTCTAACTCACGGCCCCCCGGGGGGGGGTCCCCCCCACAGCCCCCTTGGACCCCCCCCCCTTAAGGAAAGCTTTGGTCGGCCTAAAACGTTAGCCCGAATTAGTGAATTTTTGGTGCTAGCGGTAAAAAGGACCATTTCACCAAGGTGTTTGTGTTGGGGTGATGAACCTCTGTGGAACTTTGTTCTATTTTTGCTAGCAGACAATTCTCATAATAGACTATTCTAGATTGTTCCGTTTGTGGCAGCAAGGGGTCACCACTAACTTCAATCAATGACCTTGACGCAACTCAACAGGCGTAGTTTCAAGCTTAGGTTTCTTAATGTATGTTCTCCTGTCAAATGGTCAGCAAACGACCATTTGTTGTAGGCAAACATGGGTTTCATGTCATGCGTATTTTATTGCTTACTCAGAATTGTTTTTAATATTCTCCCAATGGGTGCCACGGATGTCTAACTGTATGGAATTCGGTGATTATCTGGAGGCAGGGGTCCATGATGTTGTCAAGGAAAACACTTATGCTAGAGAATGGGCCACGGCAAAAGTTCGAGTCACCAAATCCCTTAGACAGTTGGGCGACAACAGATCAAAGTGGCAGGAGGGCTTCAGTGGAGCTATGGGGTTTCGGGTTTCTGAAGACAGCTTGGTGGGGTGCATCATCGGATACACATTAACAGAAAAAGTCTCACTAGACATGGGCTCTAAGAACTTCAAAAGATTACACAAGAGTCAAAGGTGTGCAACCAGCCCGTGAATCTTGCATTGATGTCACTACCAAAGGGCAGGCTGATCTGATTCAGTCTCTTACTGAGAAGGTAAATCGATGGTTGGAGGCCCCAAAAAAACAAGAGGACAAGATCACCCCTTTGTCTCTGAAGGAACTGCATGCTCTGTCGGGCGTTTGGAACCACCCACAGTGGGTTGCGAGGGCTCTGTATTTCCTGAAGTGCGTCATCTTAAAGGAACAGCTACCAGTTGAGAAGATGCAAATGTCTCATCAGTGGAACGACGACTCGCAGAAACCACTGCTGTTTTCATTGTCTGAGGAACAACGTCGGGATGCAACCATCTGGATAGAGATCGTGCAGGCTCCCGGGGACACGCCGATGGATGGGGACACATCTAAACCGCCGAAAGCTTTGGAGATGAATGCGGCAGCTATCCGGATGGCGGAGGCCCTGTGGATTTTGACATACTCCTCGGTGTACTGCTACAAGCACCGCTACGAGACAGATTCTACGTCGTCGAAGCAAGCCTCCTCCAACCCTGATTTTACCTGTGGCCTTACCTCTGCAGGGGCGCACTTGAAAAAGGTAATGAAAGAATGGTTTAAAGTCGTCAATGGGGTTGAATTCTTCGAGGTTCACCGTGGAGAATGGGTGCGTTCCGACTCCTCACTAGTGGGACCGTGTAAAACATGCTGTCAACATGGACTCATCGAAAGGCATTGGGTCTAGATGTGCCCCGGGTTGGCCGCCGACAGTGGGACTGGTGGAAAGGCGGTTGGACTGGGTCACGAAAACCCCCGCCTAGGAGCCCACCACAAGGGCTCCCAAAAAGTTCATATCTTGGCCGGACATCGCGGAGGCATGGGTTCAACTGAGGGAGATTAACCCGTCACAGTGCGTATCGTCATGCCTCGTCTCTACCTGGAAGCCGGGCAACCCACCCTATACAACCCACTTGCATCGTTTTGCAAGAATTGATGGGACCTCACCATGGGACGAGACCCAAGCCTTGGCGGAGAAGGTCCTACTGTCCATGTGTGCATCCGCATACCAAGCAGGCTCCTTGCGGGGGGGGGGGGGGTGCCGGCACTCAAGGCGGTGGTCCAGCTGGGTTGGGCACCAGAGGTACAATGGCCCAGACTGTGGAGAATCCCCGATCACAACTTTGAAAAGGTGCGGTGGAGGACATCGGGAAACGTCGAGGAAAAGCCGAAGAGTCGTCCCGGAAGGACAGACGGAGAACAATTACCGGAGGAGCGGGGGAAAGATGCGGCGAGAGTGCAGGTGGTCCGAAGGAGCCCGAACAGGAGGTCAGCGGGGTTCAACGTCGAGATGGCGAGAAGGTCAGAGTCAAGAATCGCCAAGACGGCCAGGAACGGACCAGAGCCCATCGATGTCGATGAGGACTCACATGGACTAGAAGAAGGTTGCATCGGAGCCAATGGGTCAAGTCCTGCTGCATCGTGAGGCAGTACCTCACGGGTGGGGGACCGGTTGAGTGGACGTCCCCGAGTAATCACACCATGGCGGACACGGCCCAGGATCCCAGGATCGCCACGGGCCTTGATTTCTCCTGACTGGCAACTTTGGCCAGACGTGCGGTCCGACGCTGAGCCCAATGATGGATGCCCCGGGGCGCGGGCGGTGGAGGATCTGCTAGAGTCGGACAGGGGTCGGGGCTGGATTTCTAAATAGAAACTTCTAGGGATTTCTAAAGGCTTACGTCTACATCCAAATTTAAGGCCCCTGCTGTGTAATAGGATCCGGTTTTTGTTGATGAGGGGAGACCAGGTGGCTTTTGATTTGGGTATGGTACATGCCTGGAGACGGGGAGGGGCGGCGGCCCGCCGTGCATTCAGGGCGGCCCTGTGCTCCATTGCAGCAGCTGGTAGGTGGGACTCTGAGGCAGAGGCCGACCGCTACGCTAGCCCACCGCCTAGATGGAAGTTCTTCCTACTTGATGACGTGCCCTGGCCGGCGACAGGATGTACATGCCGGATCGCACCTGTCCACGCCTACCAAGTTTGGCCGCTGGGAGCGCTGGGCCCCCAAGCGCCGACAGGAGAGGAGGGTGGTGCCTCGGATGTCTGCCTTGGCAACAGTCATGACGAAGGGCCCGGTGTGTGCCCCGGCGCCAACGTGCACCAGCCCATCATACTGGGCTCCACTGATGACGAGTCGCCCGACACAGTGGCTCGCATGGCCGCTCGACAACCCAAAAGTGTCCGAAGACGAGGACGTGGGGCCTCAGCCCCGGCAACTCAACGACCGGGCGCGCAGCCCGCCAGTAGTGCGCGACGACCACGCACGGCCATCACCCCTGCCTACACCCGAGGCACCCGAGCAACCGCGGCCGGGGCCCATGGCTGCCCACGACCCGCGGGTGGAGGTACGCTTGGCGACAGCCAGGTGCGTGCAATGCGGCCTAGACTGGAACGACCATCTGGACGAGGCAGCGGAGCACATTGCCAAGGCCCTGCGGGCGGACGTGGGGGCAGCACGGGATCATCTGCAGCTGTGGTGGGCGGAGGCGCTGAAGTGCACGGGCGATAGGCCCGTCTGGAAGGCGGGGGCGGCCCTCGAGGACGTGGCGCTTGCCGAGCAGACCCTCCACATCCTAGCCCAAGGCCAGCTCCCGCTCGATGGGGGCTCATCCACAAAGCTACACGACCAGTCCAAGGTCACGGTGGAGCTGGCGGCCCGCGCCCTTGGGCCGGCGGGCTATGTGCCAGTACCACCGGACCCTGCTGCGGCGTGGGCGCCCTCTGGCCTTAACCCGGCAGACCCCATTAGCAGGGCCCTTGATGGGAGGGGCGCGCGGCACGCAGTCTTGGAGGCGGCGGCTAAGGAGGCCCTGTGGGACCGGTCTCCGCACTGGCCACCCTGGAGAGTTGTGGCAGGCAGGGACAAGAGTGTCCGCCACTGGTCGGGGCCTGTCTCGAGCTAGGGAGGGGGGTGAGCCAGCGTCATGATTTACTTGATTGCGCCTTGCCGCACTGGCACTCGTGTACCTGCGGCTCACTGGTGGCTAAGTGGAAATGTGAAGTTGGGGCTCATTTGGGGCTCAGTTGTGCATTGCGATGTCTTTGTGCTTGTTTGTTGTGCGTTTTGCATGCTAGGTAATGTGCATTTAATGTTTTTAGAAGTTTTAAATACTCACTTGGTCAAGGTTCAAGGTGGGGGGTACTTTTTTTGGCAACGGCTCAGTTGACTGAGCGCCCGACTGAGCCGTCAGTGAGCCGTCACTGAGCCGGCTCACTGAGCGCTCACTGAGCGCTCACTGAGCGCGCCAAATGGCTCAGTGAGCGCTCAGTGAGCGCTCACTGAGAGCTAATTGGGGGCTCACTCAGGGCTCACTCAGGAGTTTCTCCCCCTTTCCGCCCTCTCTTCCCACCCTTGCTGGCCCACACTTCACCCTTTTCACACCAACATTGGTCCGCAGTTCTCACCACGTCTTTTCTCCAAGAACTTGAGCGTGCATGCACACATACATACTTGCATACATGTACCCGTGGCGACAAACATACAAACATCCAAACACACACACTTCGTCAGGGACACAAATATCCAGACACATACACACACATACACCATACACACGTCCACACACACATGCACATGCACAAATTGACAACCACATTCATTCTTGTGTGCAATTATCTTGCGTGTACATAAACACATGGCCACATTGAACCATGTGAAGTGAAGGGCTAGGGAGAGATGGTTACGGGGTTGGGGTTTGGGGATATGAACCTAACCATTTGCGAGGGTGTTCCTTGTTGCCTCATGACAATGGCACCCCCCCCCCCCCAGACACACACACACACACGGGCGCGCGCGCCATGAAGCACAAATAGGGCACAGAGGATATTGCTCGCTTTTGTGAGGTTGATCATACAACCATCGTGACCTACACCATGACACACTCATTCCCCTCCGTCCTTATCCCCCCCCGTCCCCTTTTGCCATGCCTGATCCCCCCGCTTACCCCATGCCAACCCCTTCTCTTATCTTGCCTGTCGCGTCCCCTTGCCCAGCCCTTGCCATGCCTTCCCTATTTATTGCCATGGCATCGAGTGCATGATGGTGGCGGCAATGACGATGACCTTTGCAGGTATGTTGTGCTAGTGTGTGTGTTCGCGGGTGTGTGCTTGTGCCCATGCGTATGTGCGCAAGTGTGGATGGTTTGTTCCCTCTTGGTTTCTCTCATTTAGTGTGTTTGTATGTATGTTTGTGTGTGAGTCGGGGGGGGGGGCGGGGGCTTGCTTGGATCGATGCATGGGTGAAGGTGTCCTTGTGCGTCACTGTGAGTGTGTGCCTGCATTCTTTGGTTTCCGGTTGTCTAGGTTTGTTTGCGTACGTGGATTCGTGAATGTGTGTACGCGCAGGTGTGTGTGTGTGTGTGTGTGTGCCAATGTGTGTGTGTGTGTGTGTGTGTGTGTGTGTGTGTTGCAGCTTTTGCGGCTGTTGTTTTGGATCCTGTTGTTGGTTTTCGTGTTGCGTGGCATAGGCTTTGATTGTGTGCGCATAACATTGTGTTTGTGGCTGCAGATGCAGGTATGCTTGTGTTTGTGGTTGTGGCTGTGGTTCCAGGCTTGCGTGAGGTTGTTGCCATGGCTGTTGTGGTAGCTGTCGTTCTTGGTGTGGTTATGGTAGTGGCTGTGGTTGCGGCTTTGCTTGTGGGTGTGGGTGTGGGTGTGGGTGTGGGTGTGGGTGTGGGTGTGGGTGTGGGTGTGGGTGTGGGTGTGGGTGTGGGTGTGGGTGTGGGTGTGGGTGTGGGTGTGGGTGTGGGTGTGGGTGTGTGTCTGCAAGCTGTGTTGTGTGTGGATTTGGTTGTGGTTGTGTCAGTGTGTGTGGCCCTGGCTGTGGCGAAGGCTGCAGTTGCAGCTTTGACTGTGGCTGCAGCTGTTCTTTGGGTGTAGCTGTGGGGGGGGGGGGGTGGTAAAGGACTACAAAGAGGGGGGCTGAAATCACCATCCACCCCCTCCCAAAAAAGACCGCACCAAGTTTACAGTGACAGTGTACAGTGACAGTGTACAATGACAGTGTATAGTGAGAGCATACAGTGCGTGTAGAGTGACAGTGTAGAGTGCTAGTATAGAGACTTGGGCGTTGTGGCGGACGTACTGTGCGTGGGGATACATTCTATGAGACCTTGGGGAGTACAGTGTACAGAGTACAGTGTACAGTGTACAGTGTACAGTGACAATGTACAGTGATAGTGTATAGTGACAGTGTGCAGTGGCAGTGACAGCGTACAGTGCCAGAATACAGTGTACCATGTACAGTGACAGTAGATAGTGACACCATTGACCGTGTACATGGACAGTGTACAGTGACAGTGTACAGTGACAGTGTACAGTGACAGTGAACCATGAGTGAGCCCTCACTGAGCGCTCACTGAGCCATTTGGCGCGCTCAGTGAGCGCTCACTGAGCCATTTGGCGCGCTCACTGAGCGCTCACTGAGCGCTCAGTGAGCGCGCGAAACGGCGCAGTGAGCGCTCAGTGAGCGCGCCAAATGGCTCAGTGAGCGCTCAGTGAGGGCTCACTCATGGTTCACTGTCACTGTACACTGTCATTGCACACTGTGTATTGCACACTGCACACTGCACACTGTGTATTGCACACTGCACACTGCATACTGTGTATTGCACACTGCACACTGCACACTGTGTGTTACAAATTGCACACTGCACGCTGCAATGCACACTGCACACTGTAATGCACACTGCACACCCTGTAATGCACACTGCGCACTGTGTATTGCACACTGCACACTGCACAGTGCACCGTGTGCAGTGTGCAATACCCAGTGTGCAGTGGCACAGTGCACACTGCGCAGTGCACCGTGTGCAGTGTGCAATGCCCAGTGTGCACCGTGCAGTGTGCAATACACGGTGTGCAGTGTGCATTACACAGCGTGTAGTGTGCAGTGTACACTGCGCACTGCACACTGTGTACTGCACACTGCACACTGTAATGCACACTGCACGCTGTGTATTGCACACTGCACACTGTAATGCACACTGCACACTGTGTCATGCACACTGCACACTGTGCATTACAAACTGCACACAGCACGCTGTCATGCACACTGCACACTGTGTATTGCACACTGCACACTGCACACTGTGTGTTACAAATTGCACACTGCACACTGCAATGCACACTGCACACGGTGTATTGCACACTGCACACTGTATACTGTGTATTGCACAGTGCACACTGCATACTGTGTATTGCACTGTGTGTTACAAATTGCACAACGCACACTGTAATGCACACTGCACACTGTGTAATACACTCTGCACACTGTGTATTGCACACTGCACACTGCACGCTGTGTATTGCACACTGCACACTGCACACTGCACACTGTGTGTAGTGTGCACTACACAGGGTGTAGTATGCCGTGTGTGATGTAATCCACACGGCACACCGTGTAATGCACACTCCACACTGTGTCATGCACACTACACCCTGCACCGTGTGTATTGCACATTGGGTATTGCACAGTGCACCGTGTGCAGTGTGCAATACCCAGTGTGCATTACGCAGGGTGCGGTGTGTAGTGTGCAATACACAGTGTGCAGTGTGCATTACAGTGTGCAGTGTGCAATTTGTATTGCACAGTGTGCAGTGTGCAGTGTGCAATACACAGTGTGCGGTGTGCATTACAGTGTGCAGTGTGCAATACACAATGTGCAGTGTGCAATACACAGTGTGCAGTGTGCATTACAGTGTGCAGTGTGCAATACACAATGTGCAGTGTGCAATACAGAGTGTGCAGTGCGCAGGGTGCAGTACACAGTGTACACTGCGCACTACACACTGTGTAATGCACACTGCACACTGTGTCATGCACACTGCACACCGTACAGTGCAAGCATTTGGGCGCTCAGTGTGCAGTGTGCAATACACAGTGCGCAGTGTGCATTACAGGGTGTGCAGTGTGCATTACAGTGTGCAGTGTGCAATTTGTAACACACAGTGTGCAGTGTGCAGTGTGCAATACACAGTATGCAGTGTGCAGTGTGCAATACGCAGTGTGCAGTGTGCAGTGTGCAATACACAGTGTGCAATGACAGTGTACAGTGACAGTGAACCATGAGTGAGCCCTCACTGAGCGCTCACTGAGCCATTTGGCGCGCTCACTGAGCGCTCACTGCGCCGTTTCGCGCGCTCACTGAGCGCTCAGTGAGCGCTCAGTGAGCGCGCCAAATGGCTCAGTGAGCGCTCACTGAGCGCGCCAAATGGCTCAGTGAGCGCTCAGTGAGGGCTCACTCATGGTTCACTGTCACTGTACACTGTCACTGTACACTGTCACTGTACACTGTCCATGTACACTGTCAATGGTGTCACTATCTACTGTCACTGTACATGGTACACTGTATTCTGGCACTGTACGCTGTCACTGCACACTGCACACTGCCACTGCACACTGTCACTCTACACTGTCACTGTACATTGTCACTGTACACTGTACACTGTACACTGTACACTGTACTCTGTACACTGTACTCCCCAAGGTCTCATAGAATGTATCCCCACACACAGTACGTCCGCCACAACGCCCAAGTCTCTATACTAGCACTCTACACTGTCACTCTACACGCACTGTATGCTCTCACTATACACAGTCATTGTACACTGTCACTATACACTGTCACTGTAAACTTGGTGCGGTCTTTTTTGGGAGGGGGTGGATGGTGATTTCAGCCCCCCTCTTTGTAGTCCTTTACCACCCCCCCCCAGAGCTACAGCCTGAACCCAAAGAACAGCTGCAGCCACAGTGAAAGCTGCAACTGCAGCCTTCGCCACAGCCAGGGCCACACACACTGACACAACCACAACCAAATCCACACACAACACAGCTTGCAGACACACACCCACACCCACACCCACACCCACAACCAAACCCGCAACCACAGCCACTACCATAACCACACCAAGAACGACAGCTACCACAACAGCCATGGCAACAACCGTACGCAAGCCTGGAACCACAGCCACAACCACAAACACAAGCATACCTGCGTCTGCAGCCACAAACACAATGTTATGCGCACACAATCAAAGCCTATGCCACACAACACCAAAACCAACAACAACATCCAAAACAACAGCTGCAACACACACACACACACACCTGCGCGTACACACATTCACGAATCCACATACACGCACGAACCTAGGCAACCAGAAACCAAAGAACGCAGTCACACACTCACAACCACTCACACACAAAGACACCTTCACTCACGCATCGATCCATGCAACCCCCCCCCCCCCACACACACACACAGGCAGACATACAAACACACTAAATGAGAGAAACCAAGAACGAACAAACCATCTATAGCTGCGCACCTGCGCATGGGCACAACTACACACGCACGCAAGCACGCACACACGCACCCACACACATAATAGCACAACATACCTGCAAAGGTCATCGTCCTTGCCGCCACCATCATGCATGTGATGCCATGGCCAAAAAATAGGAAAGGTAGGACAAAGGGGACGGGACAGGCAAGAGAACAGAAGGGCTACGCACGAGGGAAGCGGGGGAACGCAGCATAACGAAAGGGGAGGGGAGGGGACAAGGAGGGAGGGGTATCAATGTGTCATGGTGTAGGTCACGATGGTTGTATGATCAACCTCACAAAAGCGAGCAATGTCCTTTGTGCCCTATTTGTGCATCATGGTGTGTGTGTGTGTGTCTGGGGTGGGTGGGTGCCATTTTCATGAGGCAACACGGAACACCCTCGCAAATGGTTAGGTTCATATCCCCAAACCCCAACCCCGTAACCATCTCTCCCTAGCCCTTCACTTCACATGGTTCAATGTGGCCATGTGTTTATGTACACGCAAGATAATTGCACACAAGAATGAATGTGGTTGTCAATTTGTGCATGTGCATGTGTGTGTGGACGTGTGTATGGTGTATGTGTGTGTATGTGTTTGGCTATTTGTGTCCCTGACGAAGTGTGTGTGTTTGGATGTTTGTGTGTTTGTCGCCACGGGTACATGTATGCAAGTATGTATGTGTGCATGCACGCTCAAGTTCTTGGAGAAAAGACGTGGTGAGAACTGCGGACCAATGTTGGTGTGAAAAGGGTGAAGTGTGGGCCAGCAAGGGTGGGAAGAGAGGGCGGAAAGGGGAGAAACTCCTGAGTGAGCCCTGAGTGAGCCCCCAATTAGCTCTCAGTGAGCGCTCACTGAGCGCTCACTGAGCCATTTGGCGCGCTCAGTGAGCGCTCAGTGAGCGCTCAGTGAGCGCTCAGTGAGCCGGCTCAGTGACGGCTCACTGACGGCTCAGTCGGGATGCTCAGTCAACTGAGCCGTCGAAAAAAAGAAACCCCCCCGGTGAAATCCTCTTGGCCTAGGGATTGGGATCCCTTTGGGGACATTCCAAAACCCCAACCCACCCCCGAAAGCCACAACTTTTCACATGAAACCCCTTGAAAAACACCACTTAGCCCCAAATGAGCCGTTTTAGCCCCAAATGAGCCCCAACTTCACATTTCCAAGTGAGCCGCAGGTACACGTTTGATCTGCATAGACTGACACTAAGCCGCCCCCACGTATATATGTACAGCTCTTATTGGCGTCCACCGTCGGGACGGGGGGGGGGGGGGGCAGCAACCAGCACCCACATGCCGCCCCCCCCTGGCCAGAGCAGGGCCTGTTTGTACTGAAGCAGCCCTAGCCAGGACTCGCCCGGTTTTGCGTGGGCCAATGCCGCAGGGGCTGCAGCCTGGGTCGACTGCTTGCTCCAGGCACCCACACATATATATGTACAGCTATATATTGGCGCCTCTTCCTCTTCCCCCCTCCAGGTGGGCAGTGCACGACACAGGGTTGCTGCAGTTTGGGTGTTTTTCCCATGCGGGGGCAGCAAATACTGTATTGATTTCTGTGTTCTGTGTTCTGTGGTTTGTATTTTGCGGGTTCTGGGTGCAGCAGGGGACCAGGGTCCAGGGACCAGGGGTCTGGGTGCAGGGCAGGGTGCTCGGCAGGGGCTACATGCCAAAACCGAAGTTTCCCGGGAAAACTGAGGTTTTGGCGGGGGGGGGCTACAGCGGACCGTCACGGCGTGGCGGGACTGCAGGCAGTCGCGGCGTGGCAGGACCCCCCCCCCCCCCCAAGTGACTGTCCTGGTCCCTGGACCCTAGTCCCCTGCTGCACCGAGAACCCGCAAAATACAAACCACAGAACACAGAACACAGAGATCAATACAGTATTTGCTACCCCCGCATGGGGTACGATGTGGCCACAAGG
The DNA here is from genome assembly GCA_964036045.1 of Eutreptiella sp. 'Long Island Sound 2002'. NCBI lineage: Eukaryota > Euglenozoa > Euglenophyceae > Eutreptiales > Eutreptiaceae > Eutreptiella > Eutreptiella sp. 'Long Island Sound 2002'. The sequence continues at coordinate 15,589,691 of OZ038380.1, read as the reverse complement.
GCCGCGCACGCAGCGCAATATAGTGAATGTGGGAGCGAGAAGTCAATTGACCCCCGCTAAAAAGCATCAACTGCTAGGGATAGTGGGGACAGTGCAGGGGGCAGGGGTCCGGGTGCAGGGCAGGGTGCTGGGCGAGGGCTACATGCCAAAACCATGGGTGTCATGACCTAGGGTATGGGCTAGGTTATGTGTTGCCTGCCTGTGGCGTGGGTGGGGCATGCCCTTGTGTCTGCATTCAAGTTTTTTATTTGCTGCGCATTTGCCATTGTCGGTCATGACGAAGAGGAAGGGTAAGCGCCGCAATAGGGGTCGGCGCAAGCACCGCCGGTCCCAGGGGGCTCTCGCCCGGCGTCGGTTGCGTGGCGGGGAGCGGCTGCGTAGGGCCCTCCGAGGGCTGCTCGCCCGTCGTCCAGTACGGCGCGTGCTGCTAGCGTCGGCGGTGAAGATCTTCTTCCAGGTCGACATCCCAGGGCGCCTTGCGCCCGTGGTGCTTCGGGCCGCCGCGTGCGAAATAGCGTGGCGCCTGCACGGCACCCCTACCCAGCCCTTCCGCCCAGAGGGCACCCCCAACGTGAAGCCCCCGGACCAAAGCCACATGTGTGCGCACAAGTGGTGGGTGGAGTACGAGTTGGGGACGGTGTACCCGACCCTTAGCCAGTACCGCATGTACCCCCGCGTAAATAACCCAACAAAAAAGGCGCGTGGGGCACGGGGGGGACGCCGGGACCGGACCCTTTACGCCGACTCCCCCCCCCCCTCCCTGCCGGGTTTTGGCTGGAAAGTGCCGGACCATGGGCGCCGAAGGCGCCCAAAGGAAATTTTGCTTGACTTAGTACAGGGTGAAAAAATGGGTTTCCACCCCATGTGTCTATACTCAAAATGCTCAGTTTTTTGAGGAGAACCCAATAGTGGATGAAAACCGAATTGGACAAAATATGAATACCACCCCTGTGCAGAGGCATGTCAGATCTGGGCCATACCCTAGTGGTAAGGCAGTGCCTCTGCAATTGGAGGGCCTGGGTTCAAACCCCAGTGGGAGCAATCTGCAGGGCTGTAGGTAGGATCAGGGACACCATGGGACAGTTTTTGTTTTTGTTTTTTTTTGCTTTTTTTTTGCTTTGACTTTGTCCCCTTTGTTGGGGATCCCCGAGAATGCAGGGGTGATGTAGCATTTCCGCCCACTTGTGGGCCTCCCAGAAGGCAGGGGTTAGGCATCCAATTCTGATTTTGTCCCCCTTTCTTTGGGGATCCCCGAGAATGCAGGGGTGATGTAGCATTTCCGCCCACTTGTGGGCCTCCCAAAAGGCACGGGTTAGGCATCCAATTCTGATTTTGTCCCCCTTTCTTTGGGGACCCCCGAGAATGCAGTGGTGATGTAGCATTTCCGCCCACTTGTGGGCCCACTTTGATTTTGTCCCCTTTGCTGGGGACCCCCGAGAATGTAGGGGTGATGTAGCATTTCCGCCCACTTGTGGGCCCCGCCAATTCTGATTTTGTCCCCCTTTCTTTGGGGACCCCCGAGAATGTAGGGGTGATGTAGCATTTCCGCCCACTTGTGGGCCCACTTTGATTTTGTCCCCTTTGTTGGGGACCCCCGAGAATGCAGGGGTGATGTAGCATTTCCGCCCACTTGTGGGCCCCGCCAATTCTAATTTTGTCCCCATTTCTTTGGGCACCCCCGAGAATGCAGTGGTGATGTAGCATTTCCGCCCACTTGTGGGCCCCGCCAATTCTGATTTTGTCCCCTTTGTTGGGGACCCCCGAGAATGCAGGGGTGATGTAGCATTTCCGCCCACTTGTGGGCCTCCCAAAAGGCACGGGTTAGGCATCCAATTCTAATTTTGTCCCCCTTTCTTTGGGGACCCCCGAGAATGCAGGGGTGATGTATCATTTCCGCCCACTTGTGGGCCCACTTTGATTTTGTCCCCTTTGTTGGGGACCCCCGAGAATGCAGGGGTGATGTAGCATTTCCGCCCACTTGTGGGCCTCCCAAAAGGCACGGGTTAGGCATCCAAAACTGATTTTGTACCCCTTTCTTTGGGGACCCCCGAGAATGCAGGGGTGATGTAGCATTTCCGCCCACTTGTGGGCCCCGCCAATTCTGATTTTGTCCCCCTTTCTTTGGGGACCCCCGAGAATGCAGGGGTGATGTAGCATTTCCGCCCACTTGTGGGCCCCGCCAATTCTGATTTTGTCCCCTTTGTTGGGGACCCCCGAGAATGCAGGGGTGATGTAGCATTTCCGCCCACTTGTGGGCCTCCCAAAAGGCACGGGTTAGGCATCCAATTCTGATTTTGTCCCCCTTTCTTTGGGGACCCCCGAGAATGCAGGGGTGATGTATCATTTCCGCCCACTTGTGGGCCCACTTTGATTTTGTCCCCTTTGTTGGGGACCCCCGAGAATGCAGGGGTGATGTAGCATTTCCGCCCACTTGTGGGCCTCCCAAAAGGCACGGGTTAGGCATCCAAAACTGATTTTGTCCCCCTTTCTTTGGGGACCCCCGAGAATGCAGGGGTGATGTATCATTTCCGCCCACTTGTGGGCCCACTTTGATTTTGTCCCCTTTGCTGGGGACCCCCGAGAATGTAGGGGTGATGTAGCATTTCCGCCCACTTGTGGGCCCCGCCAATTCTGATTTTGTTCCCCTTTCTTTGGGGATCCCCGAGAATGCAGGGGCGATGTAGCATTTCCGCCCACTTGTGGGCCTCCCAAAAGGCACGAGTTAGGCATCCAATTCTGATTTTGTCCCCCTTTCTTTGGGGACCCCCGAGAATGCAGGGGTGATGTAGCATTTCCGCCCACTTGTGGGCCCACTTTGATTTTGTCCCCTTTGCTGGGGACCCCCGAGAATGTAGGGGTGATGTAGCATTTCCGCCCACTTGTGGGCCCCGCCAATTCTGATTTTGTCCCCCTTTCTTTGGGGACCCCCGAGAATGTAGGGGTGATGTAGCATTTCCGCCCACTTGTGGGCCCACTTTGATTTTGTCCCCTTTGTTGGGGACCCCCGAGAATGCAGGGGTGATGTAGCATTTCCGCCCACTTGTGGGCCCCGCCAATTCTAATTTTGTCCCCATTTCTTTGGGCACCCCCGAGAATGCAGGGGTGATGTAGCATTTCCGCCCGCTTGTGGGCCCCGCCAATTCTGATTTTGTCCCCATTTCTTTGGGGTCCCCCGAGAATGCAGGGGTGATGTAGCATTTCCGCCCACTTGTGGGCCCCGCCAATTCTGATTTTGTCCCCTTTGTTGGGGACCCCCGAGAATGCAGGGGTGATGTAGCATTTCCGCCCACTTGTGGGCCTCCCAAAAGGCACGGGTTAGGCATCCAATTCTGATTTTGTCCCCCTTTCTTTGGGGACCCCCGAGAATGCAGGGGTGATGTATCATTTCCGCCCACTTGTGGGCCCACTTTGATTTTGTCCCCTTTGTTGGGGACCCCCGAGAATGCAGGGGTGATGTAGCATTTCCGCCCACTTGTGGGCCTCCCAAAAGGCACGGGTTAGGCATCCAAAACTGATTTTGTCCCCCTTTCTTTGGGGACCCCCGAGAATGCAGGGGTGATGTATCATTTCCGCCCACTTGTGGGCCCACTTTGATTTTGTCCCCTTTGCTGGGGACCCCCGAGAATGTAGGGGTGATGTAGCATTTCCGCCCACTTGTGGGCCCCGCCAATTCTGATTTTGTCCCCCTTTCGTTGGGGACCCCCGAGAATGTAGGGGTGATGTAGCATTTCCGCCCACTTGTGGGCCCACTTTGATTTTGTCCCCTTTGTTGGGGACCCCCAAGAATGCAGGGGTGATGTAGCATTTCCGCCCACTTGTGGGCCCCGCCAATTCTAATTTTGTCCCCATTTCTTTGGGCACCCCCGAGAATGCAGTGGTGATGTAGCATTTCCGCCCACTTGTGGGCCCCGCCAATTCTGATTTTGTCCCCTTTGTTGGGGACCCCCGAGAATGCAGTGGTGATGTAGCATTTCCGCCCACTTGTGGGCCCCGCCAATTCTGATTTTGTCCCCTTTGTTGGGGACCCCCGAGAATGCAGGGGTGATGTAGCATTTCCGCCCACTTGTGGGCCCCGCCAATTCTGATTTTGTCCCCTTTGTTGGGGACCCCCGAGAATGCAGTGGTGATGTAGCATTTCCGCCCACTTGTGGGCCCCGCCAATTCTGATTTTGTCCCCTTTGTTGGGGACCCCCGAGAATGCAGGGGTGATGTAGCATTTCCGCCCACTTGTGGGCCCTGCCAATTCTGATTTTGGGCACCCTAGAAGGTAGGGTTAGGCGACCAATTCTGTTTTTGTCCGTCTTCCACTCTTCAACAAGCCATTAATGCATATTGCCATGCTTGCTACTTTGCTCTTTAGCACGCAATGGCATATGTATTAAGAAATGGGCCACAACGAGTCCCTTTGGCAAGGATGACACCCTATTGTAATACACGTGCATGCAAGTCGGAGGTGGTGCACTCTTTTGTCAACCATGATCTTCGGGCCTTTGTAGCAAATGGCCTAAATGTCTTGGTTGGCGAAAGAGGCCACACTCTATGGCTTCATGTGCAAGTGGGGGACCGATCATTTGGGGGCAATTGTGTGAAGTCGTCCGCCAGTTTTTCTTGGTGGTGGCCATAGAGAAATTGATGACCGGGGACGGGGCGTGGTCCTTGGGCATCCAGGCAGGTTGGCTGAAGCTAGGCCTGCTACGACGAGGTGGATGCCGAAATGGAGCTCAGAAAGGCCCAGAGAGTTGTGGTGAGCCTTCCTTTCCGGTTTGTATTGTTGTTGCATGATATGGGACTATTCAACCCATGGCATTCGCCAAAATCTAGACACCATCTTTCCCAAAGAATGGCACACAATTTGGCTCCAAAATGGTACGAGCAACCATGCAACATATGTGGAAAGAAAGGGGTGCACAAGAAATGTGACGCTTGCTCCGTCTCCTACCACACAAAATGCGGGCACACGTGCATCCCCGTTTCACAACAACCCAATCAACCCCCCGTTCCCAACTATAGCATTGCTCCGACACTTCTACTCTTGAAAGCCCCATCGAAGGGGGCTGCTTGCCACGGTCTTTGTGGACACCCAACAGCAGTTTCTGGGTTGTGTGGTTGTACGCCACAACAATGTGGTTGCGGGCATCACTTCAACGACATTGTAGCTGCCGCGGAGCGGCGGCAACACTTTGAATTGTCCAAGAAGCACAGCCATAGCTACGACGCCATTGAGTCGTCAAACAACCTCATCGTCCACGGCCAACTGATGCCATTTGAGCACTGCCCGGGCCCCGATTTGCATTTTTGGAATGGCATGCTGAATCCCCGGATTTTGCAAGTGCGCGGCGAGCATTGCCAATTTGTGACCCTTGAGAGCAACGTGGAGAATAGGTGGTACCAACAAACCGGCACTTTGAAGGCATTGGCGGAGTGGTGCATTCATTGTGCTCCCTCTGTAGTGCCCACTGTTCCAAGGGATCCTTATCCCTGCATGCCCACTGCCCCTACTAATGATGAGGTGGCATCAGAAAGTGGCCCGAACAGTGTGAGTTGCCGGATTTGCCAAGAGAACGTGCCACATCGAGTGCTGCGCACGCACATTGGGCAACACATTCTACGTGGTCACCACATTGAAGGACAGGCGGCCCGGTCATGCGCCAATATTTGCGATTTTTGTGGAGCACGGGATGAGTGCACAATCCGCTTGCCGTTGCAATCCCGGTCTACACGGAATCGCATGGTGGTGGCGGTAAGCTCTTGCCCATCGCAACCATCGGCAATCTCTTGGGCCCGAATGTCAACGGCAACCAAGGCCAACCCTTGCACCAACCGACAAGTAAATTGCCCCCAATGCACAACCACGGTTTGGTTGTACAGTATGGCCGCCCATTTTGCCGCCCTCCATCCCAACGATCCCATTCCACATGGCCTTCGTGTCACTGAGGAGGAGGAAGCATCCGTTCGCGGATGGAACGTTGGTGCCCTCAAGAGCGGGTCGAAGAGGCAAAAAGTGGCTGGTGATACGCCCACTCCTTCCATCACACCTTTCACCACAGCCAACAACAACAGCTCCTCCTCCTCCTCGTCCTCGTCCTCGTCGTCGTCCTCCTCCTCCTCCTCCACTACAACTCCCCCGATGCCACCAACAAAATTTCATACTCCACCCTTGCCACCCTCTGAATCGGAGGCCACTACAGAGGGGGATTGTCGGACACGCCCATTGAAGTCCACCGGGAAGCGGGCAAGAGACAAGAAGCGCCTTGACGCACTTCTCGAGGCCAAAAAGAAGAGAACCCGGGAAGCAACCGATTCGTCTAGTGACGACGAGGACTACTTTGATCGTCCGGTGGACAAGCGCTCTTAGCGCCCCTTCCATCACCTTCCTCAACTCCACCACTCCAATCACCCATGTTTTGAGGCCCCAAGGAGAGAACCCCATGACGGGCAGGCGGCGCGTTGGTGCACACGATGTACAACCGGTGTGTGGGCATAGTACGTGCACACATTGTGGGCACGTAGTGCGCGGGGAGAACTTTTTTTTAAAAAAAATGTATTGCGCGCGTTGCAAACCCTTCCCCACCTCTCCTCCAAAGGGTTTCGAAACATACATCAACTCCTTCTTCACAACATGCATGGTTCGGCCTGGGTGGGGCGCTACTGGCAACAGTGGCCGGGAATTGACTCGGGGGTGCTATGCCCTTAAACACAAGTACCACCTACCATGCACCCCGGCCCCCCTGTTGCAATTTTTTTGCCAACATACATACCGCAAAAATGTCTACCGCGATGAGGGGATCATTTTAAGCCATATATGTTGGGGTCCGGGTGGCCCCCTCCCCTTCAGCCGGCCCCAAACCCCCCCCCCCCCCCCGCCGCCTTGAGATTGGCTAGAAAGTGGGAGGGAGTCGGTGTATGGCCCGTTGCTACGTCCCCCCCGTGGCGCGGGGCAAGACGAGAAGTGTCGCCAACCGGCGACCGGGCAAAGCCCAGCACCCAGGCGTGGGACACATCCCAAAGGGCCCACATCGCACCCAATCAAGGGTCGAAAAGACACGCCACACCCCCACCGGCCTTACCGACCCCTGTACAAAAATGTAGGGCATCCTCTTGCCCTAGGATGCTTTTCTGCAGAGTTAGGTGGCAGGCGCTTGTCTTATTGTCTTGGGGTTGGCCCTAGGCGCCCCCCTAGCCTTTGAGGTGCATCCGGCTGGAAGCGTAGCCGCTGCGGTTGTCGTTGTGAGGGGCTGACGGTGTGGGTGTGCATGCGGGAGGATTGGCGTGAGCCAGACCCACGGGGACGCGGCACACTGTCGAGTTGTTTGCCTGCTTTTGGTGTATGTGCATGTGTGCCTTCGTTATTTGCTAAATCTTAGATCACGATCTGATCTATGGTCTAGCTCTGTTTGTGGTGTGCATGCGTGTGTGCGTGCGGTGGGCACGTGTGTGTGTCTTGTGGCAATTTTTTGCATTTGAGCCTGCAGCCCGCCCGTCCCACCCTATCGCTGAAAGCGTATTCTATCGCCCTACTTGGGCTTCAGTGAAACTTCCCCACGGGGACGCAGCACATTGTCAAGTTGTTTGGATGCTTTTGGTGTATTTGCATGTGTGCCTTCGTTATTTGCTAAACTTGCAATATATAGATGATTTTCTGGTGGTGGGCTATGGTAAGAATCGTGTGTGTAAGGATGCTAGGGCTTTGTGCGGCACCCTGCGCGAGGCAGGCGCTATTATAAGTATCAAGAGTGTACTGGAACCTGTGCCTGAAATCCCGTGGTTTGGTAAACTCCTGGTGTTTTCTGAACATAATGCTGGGTTTTTCCGAATGGTCAGGGTTGGACTTCCTTGGTTGGCCTCTGGATAAGGGCGGCAATTTTGCCCCTTACGAAAAAGCATGCGAGAGGTATTTTTGGGCCCTACGGCCATCTGCAGGCTATGCTCCTTTTTTGTCAGGGTGTTGGGCCCATTGCCAGTGGGGTGAGAACCGGTTGCAGAGTTGCCCCCTCTCGCTCCTTGCAAGTCTGCTACACTGCCTCATTTTGTCTTTGAAGGGCTGGTCTCCGCAACCCCTACCGCCTCTGTCTATTTATGGTGGGGAGTTTTATTCGTTCATGCTGCTTACGACGTGGACAGATTTAAAGCCGGAGTGTGGGTACCGGTTCTGGGTGGGAGGGTGTTTCACGGGGACAGGGCTGAAGTGCCAAACAGACACCTCCGTAGATTTTTCAACCTCCTGCAACGGCTGGAGGCCTGTGTGTATGTGGAATTTGTCCCAAGGGACCTCAACATCGCAGATGCCTATCCCGAGTTGAGGTTGACTAGGATGGGTCTGTTGCCTCTGCCTGTCAAGGGGCACGGGTTTGTTATAAAGCCCTGGAGGCATATCGTGATTTGCCTTCCCCTGTCTGGGCAAAAGGACGACGCGGAGCGGCGGCCAATCTCAGGGATTCTCCACTGGGCTGGGCGGAACAGTCGCACCCAGGGTTTCTTGTTGATTGATCCACAGTGCACGAGCTCTGCGCTAAGCCCTTATTTTTGTCCTTTGGACTGCGAATGTTTTTTTTTTGTGTACCTACTGGGGCATGCCCGTGTGGGTGGAGAGCAAGAAAAACAGTGTTGTGCTTGATTGCTCTTGTTTTGCTTTGTGATTGAAACGACTGTTTGCTATAGGCAAACATGGGTTTTATGTCATGCATGTTTTATTGCCTACTCAGAATTGTTTTTAATATTCTCCCAAGGGCCCACCTGCCCACCCATGAAGGGTAAGTGGTCCAACTTACCCACCCATTACAACAGTTTGTGTTTCTATGGCATTTAATATGCCTTTGCAGACATTGGACAGTGTCGGTGACCGTAATGTGCCTGATTCCTCTTGTTTTGCTTTGTGCTTTGCTTTGCTCTGTCTGTGTATCCCCAATTTTGTGTGCCTATGCTTATGGGTGGGAGTGTATACATGAGTGTGTCTGTACACGTGTTTCTTATCATGAATGATGTTGTAGGCTTTCCTGAGGGTTTGGTTGGTTTGCATCCCTCCATGTCAGACAGCAATTTGTAATATTGTATCTGTTCCATTTGGTTTCCTCCCTGCAGGATTTTGGTCCCGTTGATGGTTGAGTGCTTGAAGGTCATTAAGCACCAAGCTGTGGGCTACATTTTGGAGGCCGAGTACTGCGTTCATGTTCGTGCATACTCAGAGTGCTGGCTTGCGGACCCCAACTTGATGCGGCAGTGGGACAAAATTAGGCGGTGCAAAGTGGAAGGACAAAACCAGGCGGAGCAATTCAATGGGACGACACAAAGCAGAGCAAGGCGGAGGCGGAGGGACGAGCCAATGCTAGACGGAGGCTTTTTTTTGCTACTGAGGATCTGGGTCCCACTGGACGACCTGCCTGGCAGCTGGCGTGTGTGCGAGAATTCGGTGTTGCACACAGATGGGCACAGGTAGATGAGTGCAGCCACAGCCAACTTGCATTTTCCGATAATTGTTGCCGCGTTTTTTTTTTAAATACTGCACGGGCAGGGTTCAATAGCAATCATGTTCCGTGTACCAGCTTGTGAATCTCAGTCTGCGGTTCTGAGCGGAAATTTATTCCCAATGGTTTCAGCTGAAACCAGAGGGCGTCAGCCCCGATGCATAATTTACACACCGTTTGACAGATGAATGAGCCAAGTCATTTGACGTCAAATCATTTCCATGCAGAAAACTGTGTGCACAGATGAGTAATAAGTGTTGCGGGTAGACTGACAGTGTTGATGAATTTCATCTTTTTTGCTTCTTCAGTGGCTGTTGTTGGAAAAGCATTGAGGCATTGCTGGATGGTACCAAGTACTGGAACGACCGCAATAATCCTACTAGTTCTATGGCTCAGATGAATGACCTGCTCTTTTTGCTCACGTGGCTTGGGCAAGACATCGTCAGGGCTCTTGCGGTCGACACGAAGGAGCCATGGTACTCCGCGTTTGACATTCATGTCAACGAAACTCACGGCTTTCATTTTCGCAATCCAAAGAAAAACATCAAGGTCATTGGCTCCTGGGTGGGCACAGATGGCACATCTGAAGCTGGCACGGTTCACGCTAAGGAAGTCAAACTGATTTCCATCAAAGATTGCCATGTCTATGAGAGTTCAGGTTGTGCCAGGGCAGTTCTAGGCACATGCGTATTTGGTTCGGAACACAGCATTTACGTATCAGGCTACACCTTCGAAGTATTGTGCAATATTGTGTGGATTTTCCTTGCTCTGGCATGAAGTAAACTCGTGAACGCGGGGCTGTCCCTGTGTAAGTGGTTGCTTTGCAGCACGTCCTGACATATCGTATGGTTCATGGTCTGGTACATAATGCGGGGATTGTTTAGTGCAGAACAGTACGGTCTACAGTGTGGCACGGTACGGTGCAGTCCAATGTGGTTCATCACGAGACAGTGTGGCATGCTACTGCATGCTATGGTACGGCATGGTATGTGAAGTACGATTCCACAAAGTTTCAGCCAAAATTGGAACGCTATGCAATGCATAGGTGCACGAACCGGCGGCCCGTGTTTTCAAAATCTCTCAAACATGGCCGAAATATGCCAATGTCCGATTGTTTCGGGTATCGAGACTGAGTTTGGTGAATTCGAAATGCAATGAAACCGACTCACAAGACCAAGCAACATTGTTCTTCACTGTTTGGCAACTTTGTGCTGTCGTAACTCTGATGTAACCCGTTGTGCAGCTCAGTCGCTGTGCAGCAATGCCACACGGCGGGGTGCACAAAGAGCCACGAGCCAGGGTGGGCGGGGAGCAGCAGGGCCGCATCGTCTGAGCAGCAACGCGGGTGTACATGCAGACCACAGCAATTTTTTTGTCTCACAAGAGGGGCTTTTTGTGTAGACGACCTCCGTAGCCCCGCAGCAATTGTTGCTGTTGCCGCAGCGGCTATTGCCGCCGCATTTATCGCCTAAGTTATCGGGGCACCAGTTGTTGCTGCAGCATTCGTCGCCGCATCGGTGATTGCTACAGCCACCGCATCAGCTATCGCCGCAACAGCAGTAATTTCCGCAGCGGTTGTTACCGCAGCAGTCATCGCCGCAGCAGTTACTGCTACAGTTATTGTCCTGGCAGTTTTTGCAATAGCAATTATTGCCGCGTTAATTATTGCCGCACTAGGCATTGCTGTAGCACTTATCAGCACAGCACCTATTGCCATAGCAAATGACGCTGCTGCGGTTATCGCCGCAGCAAATTGTTGCACCAACAGCTGCCGGAGTTGCAAGACACAGGGCTGCGGGGACCGAGCTACACCCAATCACGGCTTGCCCAACCATATACCATTGTGATCATACTGCCGACCCTAGGCTTGAACAAGTAGTAGGTAAGTGTGGGCAGGTTGGTGATCTTGCTGCATCTTGTGAAACATCCTCCAGATAGCCCAATGTCTTGGATTTTTAAATCTTCACTTCCATTCCGCTAGTTGGGGGAGGGCAATTGCTGCTGCGGCAATGACCCCCGCGCTGCAGTTTTTGCGGCAGAAGTTACCGCCGCAGCAACACCTATTGCCACAGCAGCAAATATCGCCGCAGCAGTCTTCGCGAAAGTAGTTATCGCCGCAGCAGTTATTGCCGCATCAGTTATCGCCGCAGCAGGATGATTGCTGCAGTGGTTATCACTGCAGCACGTATTGCGGAAGCGGACATTGCCGCAACAGCTCTAGCCGCATCTGTTATCGCTGGAGGAGTTATTGCCACAGCGCTTATTGCCGCGGCACGAACAGCTGCAGCACTGCTGCAGCGATAACTTGTACCACGATAAGTGCTGCAGCAATATCTGATGCCGTACTGAAGCTCGGCCAGGGGGTGCTTGCTGCCATGTGGTGCCTCTGCCATTTTGTATGCTGGGAACGCAACGTACCTAATCCATAATAAGACATTCAAATCCAAAAAAGTTCATTTTGTGTTTGGTGTGATGCGGCTGATGGCCATGCCCCAATGCGCACCACTTTCATCCGCACGTCGCTCCTCCCTTCTGGCAGAAGGTCAGCCGCGCCGCGGGGACTGCGCGAACCTCGGTCTGAAATGGAATGACTGGGCGTTGGGCAGTAGTGAGCAAAAGCAGCGGTACTAAAAGAGGCTGAAGAAAAGAGCCACCAACCTATGTCATATCCATACAAGTGCAAGAGAGGGAGAGGGTACAGGGGGTGAGGGGAAGTATCGAGCGGGAGTCCATTTTGCGGAAAAGGGTTGGACTGTCCAATAATGCTTTTCATCAAAGCAGCCACCCCATTTTGGGCCATATGAGCACAAGAATTGATTTTGCTTTGATAATTGTTAAGCACAGTTTCCCAGCACTTGTCACTGCCCATCCCGGCCAAACATGTAGCATGCAATGTTGCAAGCACATGCACCATCATTTTCTTGGTGAAAGAACCTGAGCACTTTTTGCAAGCACTCGGCCTGGGGCAGTGACGGCCCAAGGTTGCATGCAACGTTGTGTGCACTTGCGGCACCCAAGGCACGTTAGACAATTTTCAAGCACTTTTTCCAAAGTATCAAGCCCAACCAAAACTTGCATGGACAAACAGTCTTGGCCCATCCAATTTTGTACCCGCACACCTAAGAGTGCACCCTTGCCAAAAAGAACCAATTTCAAAAAGAAATTCTTAGCACTTTTCAACAGCAAAAAAAACTCTGATGTAAGGGTATTGGCAACATGTATAACACCCAAACAGCATAGGAGCATGGAGACATGGGAAGCACAAGTTTTTGTACCACTTCAAGGTTAACAAAGGTGGGCCATTTGGCACCATTTGGGGGGCCAAGAAACCTGAAATGGCCCAATATGCAGAGAAAGAGAGTGACTAGCTCATGCGGGCATCCATGACAGAAGAGGCACCGCCTATCCTTTGGCTTCTATGAGAAATGGGTTGCAAAACGCATGGGTCTCTTGGGGACATTCATTTTATGCCAACAGGGAGCATTTTGGTACTTTTTGGGAAATTTTGCAACTTTCGCTTTGATGTGCGGAGGAGATGTAAGGACACCCCCCCCCTATTTTGAGGGTGGGGAACTCAAAAAAAAAAAGGTTTTGGAAGGTATTAGAATGAATAGGGGTGGGTTTTGGGACCTACTAAGGGGTTGGAAGGGCTAAAAATAGGGCATGACAGCATCCTACGCAGATTGCTAAAGATAGGCAACTTAGGGACAAAATTGGTGACGTGAGCCATGATTCACCCCGAAAAGTGACTGTGAATGATGAAAATGATCAAAAGGAAGGGGAATGTTTCCAAATTTCATGGTACGGGGGGCAAAAGGATAGGGATGGGCTATTTTTATGGGTAAAGTGGCTATTTTTTACCACTCTGGGTAGGATCCTATCAACAGTGATGTCCCACCCCATTTTTTCATAATTTTGCCCTCGTACAGCTCTCCCACTGTCCCAACCTTCTCCGCAACATAATTTTTTGAACTTCCCACTCCCAAAATAGGGGGGGGGGGGGGCAAGGCGCACCCGGTAATGGGGGTAGGGGTGCGGTGCAGTCTGTCTAAAACCTGACCAGAACAGGCAAAAAGACCCAAACTGTCAACGGTAACAGCCAATTTTTGGAAAAATACGGTTCCGGACCCCCCCCCGTTAACCCATACATATCCGAAAGGCCCTTTTCAAGGGTTTTCCGAATATGCCCAACCTACCCCTACCTGCTGGACACTCAGCGGGCACAAATGAGGCAACAATGGCACCAACCCCCGAAAACGCTCCGTGTTGGCATAATCCACAACGTCCCCAAGAGATATTGTATTGTGGTTAACAAAGAAACATTTCATGGTAAGCATTGGTGCAGCATGTGATGCAGCACTACTTACGCCCACAGCAGTGACCACCAAGCTAAGGCCTAGGAGGATATACAGATACTAGGTCATCATTGTATGCCACTGTGGTCATCAACGTTTGTTGTGCCATCACCAACGTCCAGTGCTTGTGTAAGTGGCGCTCTTTGCCATCACAGTGAACGATGCTGACCATTGATTAATTGATACTGGTATCGCCGTCACCATGGTGACCATGGTAACTGTGTGCATGGGTACATAGCAGTTCCGTCTTCCGTGCGGATCCGGGATTGCACTTCTTGCTTGTTGCCTCCTTGGAACCTGTGTGGCATGTGGCTCGCCTAGACATGGTACAGATGGCCATGTGCTGTGAAGCATCTCGACGTGGGCATTTTCTGCTTTCAAGAGTAGCAGCATGCCACTCCCCATTGATGGCACGAGTTCCACACACGGAACCCAGCAAGGTGCTTTACATATTTCCCTTCAGCCCATGTCTCAAAAACAGCCACTGCTTGTGCTGCCGCCCTTTGTACTTTGCCGGTCATTTGGCACCACGTCTCTTCCATGAGGCTCTGAGCATTCGCAAAGATGCACATGAGGACTGCCACCTTGTGGGCCCTCCAGGGCAGCACGAGACCTCCCAAGGACCATTTCTTGGCCACCCTGAGCCTCCTGCTATGGACCCATGCAGAGGCAGCACTACGAGTTGACCTCTGCATGTCCATGCCTGTACTCTCATCCAATCATCTGCAGTGCCGCTTGAAGAATGCCGTCTTACACTGCCTTGCCCTTAGCTCCATGCTCGCAATGGCACCATGATTGGCAGCAGATTGGCAGCTCACCTAGTGTCCACATCAGAAGAGCTGCCAGCCACACCATTATCTCCTATCTCCTATTCATTCAGTAAGATTGAGCCCCATGCTGTCATATTTTTTCTTCAGACACTGGTGGTGGGCTGGATGTTGTCACTGCGAAGGCATTTAGCCAAGCGCATTGCATTGCTGTTCTTGGTGCCTGGCCCCTTCAAATGTCGACCATGCTGCCCTCCCGATGCCCTTTGCGCGGCTGCATTGCTCCATGTTGGTTTGCAGGGGAAGCTGGAGACAAAAGATTGCAAGACTACGACAGATTGGATAAAAACCACTCACTGTACTCACAATATGCCTTCCGCAAAATGAACGCCACGGAACCTAGAGTCACTGATTTTTTCCGAACACTGCTTGGCCCTGAGAAGTCTGACATCTGGACGACCAAACGTTTCAAGTATGCTATGTTGCATTGTAGAGAATTTTGACCCCTTTTCACCCCCAATAGTGACGTTATGCTGTTGTTGTTTGTGCTGGTGCCTGTAGCATTGTCATCTTTGCAGGGGCATGTTCTCAGGTGAGGGTAAGGGGCTGCACCGGGAAACGGGTCATCGGGTTTACGAGGTGCACACATATTCCTGTTCCATTGTTTGGCGCTTCGCAGCTGGGCCCCCTCGCCGTTGGAGTCTCTTTGTGTCCAGGGCGCATGCCAACGGGAAGGCTGTGTCTGCTGGGCACACAGGGGCGCGCGGGGGGGGGGGGGGGGAACGGCTGAGCTCCGTTGCCAAGCAAACAGGCGCTTGAGACGCAGCCCTCAGCGAACCTGATACCAATGCAACCATACACCACCATGGCTGTGCACTCTGGACACCGGGCGTCCCGAACCAGACACATCATCACCGGCCTCCCCACCCCGAAAACCGCCTTACTATCGGAGTAACACGCCACGAGAATCCCGCCTCAGCCAACCCCCCATCCCCTCCCTCAGGGCCCTCCGGGCCATGATAGGGCCACTTGGCCGAGACCTTTGGGCCACCTTTTCCTCTGACATGGGGCTCGCGGAAGTCGGTGCGGGATTTGCAGCCACTTTGACGCCCCATGGCCCCTTTTGCCGGGGCCACCCGCGCCCCCCCTCCAGGCCATCCGGGCCCAAGATAGTGCGGGCCAGCCGGGTCTTGGCCTACTGAGCCGGGCTTCCCAGGGTACCGCGTGCAGGCAGCAGCAGAGGCAAGAGGTGGCTGCGCAGCGAACGCCCAGCTCACCACAGAAGTCGGAGTCTGAGCCCGGGAGGGGGACAGGGCAGGTTTGCCACCCACTAACGCTGATTACCTGGGCCTCACCGAAGCTGCATGGAAGAGGCACGGCAGTGAGTCTCGGGAGCGGTACAGGACAGGATGGTGCGCTGAAGCCATGGAAAAAAGGAGCGCAGGGCAGCGGTGAACAAGGAAGTAGACCACAAGCTGCGAATGCGGATCGGGCGTTGCTTGATGATATGACGGTTGTGCATCAGCGCCACCATCTGCACGTACCTGCGGGGTCTGTTTGGGAGAGGTGGTCCCCAGGCCACGGGCGTAGGAGGGTGGCCTGGCCATGCAGGAGCGACAAGAGGAATTCATGTGGTTTTAGTCAAATTTTGTTTCGGAATAATGGGTGCTTATCACAAAGAAGAAACAACAAACCCCTGCCTCTTGGGGATGGCTGTGGTGCCGTCTGTAAACCGCACAGCGTCGCGTCCAGCCCCTGCATTCCATGGCCGCCGGGTTTTTTTCCTTTCCACTAAGAAAAACCCTCTCGACCAGTGGTTACTGGCAGTCTCCAGCAGTTACTGGTCAATTTTGTTGTTGGTGACCAGCCCGGCCCAGTCAGTTGACTGCCGTATGGTGCAACACTTTTTGCGGTAGTGTGACCACATGAGCGTACAATCCTGCAGGCATCCTGTTGGCATGTGTCGGGGCTGGCTTGTCCCCACATGGAGCCTATTGTGTGGCCATGATTGTGTCAGGAGGACCTGGGTGCTCTGGACAACCGCGGTACCTCGTCGACATGTGGTCCGGAGGTGCCGTTCCCCTTGCAAACACCAATGATTCTTTGCGGAAAGACAACAGACAGTGCAGACTGAGAGTCCAAAGAGATTCACCATGCGGAAACCTATCAGTCATTGCAGAAAGACAAACAGCGTAGCTGGGATGTTGTCCATGCAGCCAGGGACCCACTACCTGGCAACGGCTGGACCTCAATGCTTCCCCTTTGTCCCCAAAATACAATTTATGCTGGGAGCACTCGTCCATGCCTCTCACATCCTTGCACACAGTGGATGTGTTACTCATTTGGACGGGTGTTGGGCCGTGGCCAAATTGTCGGGCGACGGTGAAAAGATTCAGCATCCTACATGTGCAGCCTTTATTGTGGAGTCAGTGAGTGTCGATCCTCACAAATCCCAGTACCTCCCTTACATCCGTTGCCATGGCACAAAGACGGATGAGGACCCCCCAGAGTATGTGATGGCATGTGCTCCCGTATCATAAGTGCGCCCAGGGTCCATGGCATCTCGCAAAAGGTGCCATGCTTTTATTTGTTCTTGTTTGAAGGTGTGAAGATACTGACACGTCCGCTTTTCGGTCTTGGATTGTGTTTATGTGCCAATGCGTGGCACATGTCTATTACCTGCGCTCGTACTGTAATGTGACGTACTGTGATCACGTCGAAGTAGTCCAACACTTTGTCACATAAATCATGCAGCAGCTTCTGCCGTATACGAGTACCGCAGCGCCTCAAGTACCCAGATGTAGTTGCGTCGCTATGAACCTGAGAGTCGCCAGGTCAGTGGCGCCAGCTTCGCAAGTGGGAACATCCTTGCGCACACGAGCAATTTGATTTAAGTAGAGCGTTCAGCTCCCTGGAGCTGGCTCGTTGGGGCTCCATTGGCACTGTGCATACGCAATGTTCTAGCGCCTGAGGCCCTGTGTTTCGCTTTGAAGCGATAGACGAACGGAAGTTGCAGACCACTTTTTTGCACAGAAATATGTGATGAACAATCACTTCTGACAGGAACCCCCATACAGTGCGGATAAAAATTACCCCAGACCCTCCCAGACCGTGATAATTTGTACCGAGCATAATTTTTCCCCACCGTAAACTGTTTATGCCCCCTAGCCAACTGTCTTTGATACTTTCTCAGTTGGCTTTAGGGGTTCTGGCAAGAGCAAGCATCTTTTGTCTTGTTAAGACCCATGGAACGCCACACACTGCTTGAACTGGAAGATCAAAACACAAGCCACAATCCTGGGCTGATCAGTTTATTGCAACACTCATCACGGTACCCAGACAAGTTGGGTACACAGCAGCAAAGCGGAAGCATGCAATTCATGAGGATACTGCTCGTACCTGGCGGAATTTTTGGTGGAAAAATGGCGAATGCTTCCAAAGGAAGAAACATTGGTGGAACCACTAGCCTCCCCCTGCTGTGGCACCGCATGTATAAGTTTGTCAAACCTGCAATTACAGAGTTGTCTGAGGTCACAATTGTCAGGTCTTGGGAAATCACCGGCATTTTGCGTGTGGTGTACTCAGCTGCTGCAATGATTGCAATGAGCCTGATGCTCAAGAACCTGTCCTATTTCCTGTAAAACTGTTCGTGAAGATTGCAAGTTGAATCACAATGTGCAATGCCCTTGGAATTAGAATTAGAACTGGTAGAATTAACGTTCCAGCCTGCTTTGATATGTGCACACAAGGGTTTGGGTGAAATTATCCCAGGAGGCGTCAGACCGTGATAATTTGTACCGCTTGCAATTGCTCCACTTGTAATTTGTACCGTTTGCAATTTTTGCCTCATGTAATTATTACCGCTTGCAATTTTTACCACTTGTGATTTATACCACTTGCAATTTTGTATTTTTTTCGCGCTTGCAAATTTTATCACTTGTAATTTGTACCGCTTGTACTTTTTATCTGGACTGTAAGTACGGGCCGCGTCCAATTATGATTCAGGTGGTAGAGCACCTGAGCATGTTGCATGTCGGCTCAGGGTTCATTTCATCAGAGGTGTTGGGCCCCCTGATGAAGTCATCCCTGTGCCACCTCTGATTTGTGATGTGTGGCGCGCTACTCGATTGTGGGACCAGAAATAGCTGGGGCCATGTGTATGTGAACACAACAGCCCCCATCGTCCGGTCCCCCTGCAGCTAGGGAGGCATTTGTCGGGGGGTTTTGGTCCCTTTTGAGGGGTGCGGGCCCAGCCAAGGTGTTCTAGTCCCCGGACCCCGTGCGGAATGAAAAACGCCAACCCCAGGGGCAGAGCCCATGCCACAAGGGCAGGAGAAATCTGGCAAAGAGACTGCCTGGGCCACACCTGGACATCTGAATTTTGGCGCCTTCAGAGAGACATACACCGGTAATAAATATACTTGGTTTTGCGTCCACGCGCTCATAGCGTGCGTCCGTGCATGCATGAGTATGGGTTGTACATGAGTCAAAAATTGCAAACGGCACAAATTACAAGTGGAGCAATTGCAAGCGGTACAAATTATCACGGTCTGACGCCTCCTGGGATAATTTCACCCAAACCCTTGTGTGCACATATCAAAGCAGGCTGGAACGTTAATTCTACCAGTTCTAATTCTAATTCCAAGAGCATTGCACATTGTGTCCGCGCCTGGCCAATGCAAACTCTGTCGCCCACAGCCCGTAACAGGGACGCTTGTATGTTCAACGGCTGTGAGCAGGGTGTGCGTGTGCATTGTCCGCATGTATTTGCGCTTGTTTCTCGATGTGCCGTCATCTCTTGTTCTATGCAATTTCTTCAAGGGAATTCATCAAATTCATGTATGACTGTCTGAAGATGGTATGCCCGCAGATTGTGGCTGTCCTCGTTGAGGCTGACCATCGCGACGCAGCATGCTATCTCGTTGACCCCAATCTGTTGACGAAGATTGGCGGTTGGCAAGTCAAGCCGCTGGATCCTGGGAGACAACTGCTGATGTACTCGGACCGATCACAGACCGAGCACCTCTTACAACAACTGCCCTCTGACTCGTACATCTGCCCTAGCAATGTTTTACACACAGACAAATGGTATGTGGGGTTGGCAAGAGGTTTTCAAGTGGTTAGGGAGGGTGCTGGGTGTAGCCCGAGGACTCATGGTACGGTCCGTGCGGCATGGTGTGTGAGCAACGCGTACCCTTATGAGGGAAGAGGGCGAAGAAGAAAGAAGATGGATGTGGAGCAAGTTGAGTGAAAGGAAAATGCGTTTGTGCACGTCTGTATATGTGTGCAGACAGACAGAGAGAGAGGAAGAGAGTAGACCGCACTGGGCATCACATCATGGAGAAGAGAGAGCGTGCGTAAGACAGCACAGGGATGCGGGAAGGGGACAGATCGCAATCATGTTACAAAGTAAAGAAAACGTGGATCCAAGGGCGACACACGAGCTACGTGGCACATCAGTGGATGCGCCAAGTGCAGCCAATGGCACATCCCCTACGTCCCATTCGGCTAGGCCCCATGTGCCAGTGCCAACCTCTGTGCACAAACAAATTTTGCCCTAGTTCCAATGCGTTAGGGTTACTGTGCGAATCCTAATTATTTGGGAAAATGATTAATTCCTGGTGTTGTTTTGCTGCAAAAAAAAGGGGGGCCAAAAATAGTACTTTTCTTCTGTGTGCCCTTTGCAAAGAATGACATCTGCAAAAAAAAAGTCGCAAGGAAGTTTTTTTTATCCCCGCCCCTCCTTCTGACTGGAACACACTGTTACTGCATAGTGCATCCCTTTTCTTCATTGTCTCCCTTGCTTCGCTTTTAGATTTTTCAAATGTGATGCCATTGTTTCAGAATTTGATGTGCCTTGTGCAATATTATTGAGACAAGTTTACAAACCGGTTTTGTGAAAAAGTGGTCGGGACACGTTGCAAATTGCATAGGTGTTTCAGCATTTCATATCCCGCGGGCACTATTATGGACCAATTTGAACCTGGTTCGTTGAAACTGGTGAGCCTAAATCATCCGAAACACTTGCTTCGTAGTGCTTGTCTGTGCTATGGACTGCAATCTCAGAGTCCAACTGATCCGCATTTGTGTGCCTGTGTATGGATGGACTGCCATCCCAGAGTCCAAGGCACCCCAGGTTTTTTCAGTGGCACCAAAATGAATAAACCATACCCCCCCCCCCCCCCCCAAAAGGAGGCCAGACGCAAAAAAAAGGCAAAAAAAAGTTGGACTCACTCAACCGCAAAACTGACTTCCGCAGGGAAAAAAACGGAATAATATTTTCCCCCCATTTTGGGTGCTGTCGGAACCTTTTTGCATAGATAAAATTCAAAACACCCAATGCACTTGCAATGTGAAGATCTGGATAGACACATTTGTCTCCGCCCCGCCTCTGTAGTCTATCCTCCTCCCTCTCTACTTCTCTATAGACACATTTGACTCCCTCCCCATCTGCAATCATGAGGCCTCGGCAATAGACAAGGGTATCTACTATGAAAAATGGGCGTGCACACACCTTGCCTTGCTTAGCGCATCGGCCAGGGGGTTGTGTGTGACGCAGAAACCCACACTCCACCCCCGATGTGGTAAGCCAGGCAAGATGTGCGCACTGTGTGTGCTGGTAAAGTGTGCCGGGCGCGCACATTTTGCCCACCTTCGCACATTGGGGTAATGTGGACCACAGAAGATAGAAAACAAGCGGCAGACTGACACACCCGGACAAACTATTGACCCGCTCCCCAACTCAAGAAACCGGCAACCGCACAATGCGCCGCAGTATACAGCATGAGAACGAAAAGCGGCGCCGAAAACCACAACCTGACAAATGGTACGCTGAAGAAAAAATGATGAGGCTAAATGTATCACAGAACGGCGGAGAATGCCAGCTGCCGTGTTTGTGTGTATCAATCATTTTTTCAAGCGGTTGCACAAGTTATTTTCCTTCTTTCTTCAGTGTGGGTTGCTGGAGGACAATTGACGAGCTTTGTCACTCCCAAGATATGTCGATCCTTGAGCTGCTGGCAGACATGGACACAGGCAAACAGACCTGCAGCTCCTTCAAGGTGGTGGCCGTCAGCCAGGAGGCACCCTGGTACTTCAAGTTCGTCATTGATCCCGTGGAAACTGCGAATAATTACCTTGTTGAAGAGCGCTTTTTTTTTGGAACATGGGCTGATGGGCACAAGGGAAGTCGACAAACCAAAGATATTAAGCTTGTTTATGTCGACAGTTGCGGTATGTTGTTGAGTTTTGGGGCTGATTCAAGGATTGATTTTGACAGCTTGCCGGGATCTTTCATGCGGATCTTTGCCGCCAAGCCTCTATCATGAACAGTTCAGATCTGCTCTAGGTGCTTGGATACAGGATGTGGAACAACAGCTGCTTCGTTCAATCTGGGGAATGGGTTGCGTTTGTCTTGCGCAGGCTCCTCGTTGCGGTCTATTTTGCCTTTATCAACCGGCCACAAACAGGCGAATGGAGTTCGCCTCGTCGTCTATGCAGTTGAACATTCGAAGCACGCGGTCGCTTCGTCAACAGCCTGTTGCCGAAGGATGATTGCTTGCGTCCTTGTGACCACTTTTGGTGACTGCACGAGGTCACCCAGAGGGAGTGCCGCCGCATCAGGCCATGGCTTAGTGGGAGGGGTGGGTGTGGGTGGGTTGGACCCAATTTCTGCCATTATCGGGGTTTGTTGTTGGAGGGGTTGATGGAGGGTTTGGGGATTGATGACTGAGGACGTTAAGATTGGCTGCAGTTCATGGGCCCGACGCCATCCTGTTCAGGGTTCTGGTGGTCTCCCGTTGCCCGCCTGTCTCGCCCTTTCCTTTGCTGTCCCGACCGCTCAATGGCTATGCGACACGTTTGTTAGTGTGGGGCAAAGATTAGCATCGAGTCTTAGATGAGGCTATGCTTGTTTGTGACTG
This sequence comes from Eutreptiella sp. 'Long Island Sound 2002', assembly GCA_964036045.1. Classification (NCBI taxonomy): domain Eukaryota; phylum Euglenozoa; class Euglenophyceae; order Eutreptiales; family Eutreptiaceae; genus Eutreptiella; species Eutreptiella sp. 'Long Island Sound 2002'. Next base: position 15,567,186 of record OZ038380.1, on the reverse strand, counting down.
AGAGTGTGGATTTGGGGGTGCCCCCACCCTTTGGGCTTGTCCGATGGGCCTAAGGGCCCACGGATTGCCTTGTCCAGGGAGAGACCAGGCACAAGTCCTCTCTCGGTTCAGCACCATGGGGTCCATCCACCATGATGCTATTTTATCTTTGACTTTGTTGTTGCTTGTTGCTGCCATTGCTGTTTACCCCCGTCTTTTTTTTGCATTTGTGTTCAAATCTTTGTGTACTGGTGCGCGCACTTGTGCTGATTTCTTTTTGCATGTGCTGGCATCTGTCATTGCTATAAAGTGAGCTGTGGTGTTCGTGGTTCTGTCCAAATCTGGTCAGAGATCAGTCAACTGAACGAGCCCAAAAAGATAGATGCAGCAAAAAAACTGACAAACAAGTGTGACCTGTATGAAGGTTAACGGCATGACACTCCAGGTGAACCAAACCAAATGCAGGAGAAGCAAGCCACCTGCCAAAACATCTTTACGTTCCCTGAAGGCACGTAAGGTTGCCATGTGTGAGGTTTGGTGTCCAGCTGTGAGCATTTGGGGTGTTGCCGTGGGTTCGGCTTGCGTATCTGTCTCATGGGCACTGCTGGTGTGCCCTAGCCCACCAAGCAACATGTGTCCTGCTCTGGTTGTTCAGGCTGTTGTTGCTGGCGACTAGATTATGCAGGAAAAATGATCTGCCATTGTTTCCGACTATTCGAAAGCATTTGCAGTCGTGTGCAATTGTTTGCACTGTTTAGTTTTTCATTTCGTGGTTTTGGACCTGTCCAGCTCGGCAAAACCTTTTTTTTGTTGCAGACACGAAGACACCCAGTGGAAAGCGTGGCAACGGCAGCGTCCAGCGTCCAAACAATGCATACAGATTGTCAAAAGCAGCACGTCACGGTGTGCTAGGAAGGATGCGGTTCCTGTCTTGCTGGGTCAACAGAAGTGCAATTTTTTTTCGTACTCTTACATTTTCTCGATATTCACCACCATTCGGTGTTGTTGGTGAAATCTGAGCCCCTGAATGCCCCTTCAGCGTTCTGCACCATCTTGGTGCATGCGGCCTCCCTGACGTCTGGACTGCTGCCATTCAGCGCGGCCTGCAGAATGAGGAGGGCTCGCTGTACCCACTGGGGTTTGCTTGGAATGTCCGCCACTTTTTTGCAATTTTGCAGGCAAAGAGTGTCAGCTATGGTTTCTCCTGTTGAAATGTAGGATTCCACACAGCTGCTAAATCAGCAGTTGCATCTTCAAGCTGTTGCCAACATTTGTGCAGAGGTGTGCGCCAAATTTGAGGTAATCTTTTTAGATTATGCGTTGCATGGTTTTCAAATTATCTGCACCGTTGCCACGCTTTGTCGCTCCATATCGAAAACTAATGTAATTTATGCTTGCCGTCTGTCATTGTTGTCTACCATTCTCACAGCACCTACATCCAGCTCTTCATCAGTCCCCTTCACCAATGGATAGTGCTCAAGAACACACTCATCGATTGCTGCCACACAAAATGACGGGAGTGTGGTCACAGTACAACCTTCGGGAATGCGGATACCATATTCAGTTGTGTTGGCAATAGAATCCTGCAGCATGAGCAGCCTTCAAATCAGTTTGTAGAGTTTCACACTTTCTCACTTGACAGTGTTGGGCTTGGGACCAGAAAAGTTGCATGAGGAGCTTAAAACAAAGCTGTAGGGTGTGCAGACATGTTTGCAAGGCCCAGGAATACCAGAACCTTGCCGGAACACTATTCCGAAACATAGAAAATATGAGAAAATATGCGGAAATGGATGAAGATGTGTCGTTTTTGGAAACTGAGTGGGAAAATGGTGATAAAACACCTCAAAAAAGGCAGAACACAGTGGCTTTCGGTGCTGATGGGACACAGGGGAGGGGATATACTGGGCAATGCCCGGACAAAAAATGGGGGGCAATGGGCGAAAATGGGAGGAAATGGGGGGGAAATGGGGAAGAACAGGGCAGAAGTTGGGGATACATTGTGGGGGGGGGGGGGGGGGCACGAAGGGTTTGCATGCAGTCCATGGGTCCCGTTTCACAGTGTTGCCGTTTTTTTTCCATGGACCATGTGCACCCATACAAAGGGGTGTGTTACATTCCACTGAAGCTTTTCCGCGACCCCCAGAGGGTTGGGTATCAGCTGGTTAGGATCCTGCCCAGAGTGCTCTCATTAGCCATTTAACCACCAAAAATAGCCCATCCCTACCCTTTAGCCCCCCCATACCATGGAAGTCTGAAGCATTCCGCTTCCTTTTGCTCATTTTCATCATTCACAAGCCCTTTTAGGGGTGAATGATGTCACCAATGTTGTCCTTAAAGTGCAACAGTAATGTCCTACCCCATTTTTTTATTGCCCTCGTACAGCTCTTCCATTGTCCCAACCTTCTCCGAAACATGACTGTTTGAACTTCCCACCCCAAAGTGGGGGGGGGTTACCTCAAACTCCCCCCCTCCCCGCAACAAGCGCACCCGGCAATGGGGGTAGGGGGGATGTCTGAAACCTGACCGGTAACGGCCAATTTTGGAAGAAATACGGGTCCGGACCCCCCCCCTTTCACCATCAGATACCGAGGCCTTGTGCCAACCCCCCCCCCCCCTTTCACCCGTACATCTCTGAAAAGCCCTTTTCAAGGGCTTTCTGAATGCACCGCAAACAAATGAGGCAACAATGGCTCTGAACCCCGAAAAAGCTCCATGTTGGCACAACATGCAACGAGAGATATTGGGGAAATGGGGGGAAATGGCAAAGAATGTGGAGAGCAGAGAAAATTGCAATCTGCGTAGCATGCTGTAATGCCCTATTTTTAGCCCTTCCAACCCCTTACTAAGTACCAAAACCCACCTCTACCCATCTAAATACCTTCCAACGCATGTTCTTTTGAGTTCCCCACCATCAACATATGGCGGGTGCCCTTACTTTCACACATTGAAGCGAAAATTGCAAAGCTTGGCAAAAAGTGCCAAAACCCTCCGTCGTGGCACATTCCGAATGTCCTCGAGAGATATCTTTCCCCATCCCCCAACCGCACTTTTCCCCGCTTTTCCCCATTTTCTCCCAATTTCCCCCTGTTGTCCCCTATTTTCCCAATTCTTATTTTCCCATTTTTCCTTGGGAACGTTGTCGGGAACTTTATTGCCAGCTGTGTCGGGAATTTAGGGCCTTGTTTTTGTCTTTTATTGCAGATCCAGAGGTCGATTCTATGCACGAAGATTCTCATGAAGGTGCATTTGTCCTTCCCCGTGTGCGTTTCTTTACTTTCTCAATGAGGCAGCAGCATTGCTCTGCGGCTTCTCTTGTAATATTTGCTCCCAACCGAGCTAACTGTGACACTGGTTCCCTACCACTTGCACCAGCAATGGAGGTTTCACACTTCCGTCGATCTACACATCCACAAATCTCGCTATCCAACACTTGACCCTTGAAAGTTCTCAACAAGGAATGTCTGGTGTGTTTTCATGCTCGGTTTGTGCCTTGACCTGAGGGAGAGACCCTGATCTTTGCAAATCGATTCAATTATACTGCGCCTGCCTAATTGGTCTCAGTGTCTACATAGTGGTTCATATACCACATTGCCGCTCGATCCCGTGGTGGTGCATAAAGGTGGTGCAAGGTACATTTCTGCTTTGCGGTATGTTGAGAGTGAACATACCACCCAGCAGAAATCCTGCACTGATCCAACACTGGGGGAGCCTTAAGCACAGTGCGCGCGCAGTGCAACTATTTCGGCGTCTGGCTGTACTAGAGACCCATACTTTGAGATACTAGGGGCCCCTAGGGGCATCATGGTGACCCCTAGCGGAGGTTTTGACTTCTGATTTTGTCCCCCTTTGTTTGGGGATCCCCGAGAATGCAGGGGTGACGTAGCATTTCCCCCCTCTTTTGGGCCCCAACCTTCCTTGATCTTCCGCAATCTCGCATCGAGCACGCGCGAGTCTGCAGATGTTAATATGAAACATCGTCATGTGAAGGAACTGTTCAATCGAGTTATGTAAGATACTTCGATGTCTTTTGAACAGGGTTTATCTTTGGATCGTGGAATTGGTTTCGAATTGGTGCCCCGCCTAAAGATCCTGCGAGAGGTTGTTGAGTTTTGGGAAAACGAGACGATTTTCAAGAGAGAAACGACAATGGAACAGAAAGACAGTTGTGTGTTGTTGAGGGTGGCAACCAATGCGCTGTTCATGGCTTTTCCAGTTGTGCATGATGTGTGTTATGTGAAGGGAAGGTAGGTTGCAACTTACTTGAGCTGGGGCAGTTTGGGTCACCTAATTCTAAGGGCGTTTCCAAGGGGTGTGCTTGGGGGCTCTTCGGGGGGAACATAGGCTAAAAGTAGCGCGCAGTGCGTGCGCAGTGCAAAGATTCCCCCACTGCCCCAAGTCTGAATATCCGAAGTCTCCGTAATCTACTGGGGCAGGTGAAAAGTGGGACTGAGTAGTAGGACCATGTACCATTTTGGGGGCCTTCCTCTGTCCGAAGAGGCTCAATGCTGCGCATGGCATTCTCTCCTGCGACCGTTGTAGCGCACTGTATGAATGAGCGTCTTCAGACGTTCCGATCCATATTCCTCAGTCATATCTCTATCCTCAGCTTGTCATGCCGTATTGGCCGAAGCGGAAAGTTCCCAGAATATGGCCATGTGGGCGCTGGTGCAGCAGCAGCAGATGCAGCTGCAGCACCAGCACCGGATGCAGATGTCAATGCAGCAGCAGCAGCAGCAGCAGCAGATGCAAATGCAGATGCAAATGCAGCAGCAGCAGATGCAGATGCAAATGCAGCAGCAGATGCAAATGCAGATGCAAATGCAGCAGATGCAGATGCAGATGCAAATGCAGCAGCAGCAGCAGCAGCAACACCAGCAACCGCAGCAGCAGCAGCAGATGCAACACCAGCAGCAGCACCGGCACCGGATGCAGATGTCGATGGAGCAGCAGCAGATGCAGATTCCCATGCAGATGCAAATGCAGCAGCAGCAGCAGCCAATGCAGCAGCAGATGCAGAAGGAGCAGCAGCAGCAGCAGCAGCAGATGCAGATGCAGATGAAGCAGCAGCCCCAATTTCGGGTTAGAGATGAAGGTTTCAGGATTAAGCCTGAAGCTCGCTGCCTCGGATACCTCATGGATGAGAAACATATCTGCTTCAAGGAGCAAGGTCCAACGTCCTGCAACAATGTTCCAAAGGTTCCAGCGATATCAGTAAGAGGTAAGGAAAGCCTTCTGTTCGATTTGCTTTTGCCTCAGGATTATGCTGTCTCTGCTATGTATCTTAGTAATGAGCAGAGACAAGAACGTCTTGAGTTTGTGACGGAACGTCGTGAGTTGGAGGAGCCTTGGTATGCTTTCAAGCATTTGACGTTTAAACTGCAAGTCAATTTGTGGTATCTTTGCCCTCAGAAGTTCTTTAAGGTTACATGTGTATGCTCTTACCATGGCTCAGCATGGCAGTACCATGGCAGTCTAATTGGCAGTGTGTTCGTGGAATTTCAAAAGGGAAAGCCTAGGACAGGAGACCCCGGTTGTCAGCGATGGGCGGATCTCTGGACTGAAAATGAACTAATGCAGCGCGCACAGAACATGTCTGTTCCAGCCTCACCCTTGCAACGAACTTTTTTCGGGTTCTAATTAGACAAGTCAGAAGTTGGAACTTGGAAGGGTCAGATGTTTTCTAGGAGAATTTGGGAACAACAGAGTACTCCATCGACCAAAGGAGCATTCCGACATTCTCATAGTCTCGATTTTGTAGGCTGTCAGGGTTGCGGTGGTGCGTGAACGCCGTCAGACATTTTTAGGGCCGCACCAGGGGCTGGATAGGGGCACGCGCCAGGCAAAACAATGCAGGAGTTTCATTGTATTCTCCATCCAAGTTAATCGCTCTTTGGACCTGAAGAGCAGACATTCTCGTGGTTTTTATTTTAGTTTCTTGCTTCGAGCAGTTGCCCTTTGAACTGTCGGTTGTAACACCTGTGCTGCTAGCACGCGTGGGAAAAAAAAGGTGCAATGTAGCAACGATTGAACAGTGGCATAACATATGTGTTAATCATTTTGCAGTTGCGGTGTGCTGTGTTCACGAGTGTTGTGCGTGTGTTATATGTGCAAATTGGTTGCGAAGTTTTGGACGACTGGCGATTTGTTTGTGTCTGGCGTCCTCACGATTTGCGTCCGTCGTCTTTTTGTCTGCAATGCCTTTGTCTTTTTTCTGGCACATGTGCAACAACGCATTGGGTTGATTCTACAGAATACCTCATTTTCATCGCCGGTTTGGTCGCTCATTTGCACGCATGACCACTTGTGGATACCTAAGCCCCAGTGCACTCACTATGCCTCTGAACTACAACAAACGGGAGCTGGGACCCGAAGTAATCTTCAGTGGACATTTGTTATCTGCCACTGGCCAATAGTAGCCTGTTTTACATAATTGGTATCTTCCTGTTCCTACATGCGAAGCTGTTTCTCTGTGATTGCAGTATAATAGCCATACCAAAGGGGGCGTGCAGGGGCGTTGGGGGGGTATTTTTGCGTATATCAGAAGAGCCAGGGCCTTTGCAGCCTCGTGTACAGCTTTGTGTGTTAGCTCACGAGTCTCTTTTGGTTCTGGGGGTACTAAAGTTTACCTCAGGGAGTTTCCTGGGTACACCAGAGCAAAGGGTTTGCATATTCAGATTGTTGGATGAGTGCAATTAGCCTATGTGACAGCTTTGTCGTGGTTTTAATTCCGTTTGCAATGAACCTCTGTCTCTGCAGACCACGTTTGAGCCTTTCATGACCATTTCAGTCTGATGCATTGTGTCTGACGAGGTTGGATAACCCCACCCAGAACCCCCACCCTGACCCTACCCATAATTCACTGCCCATTCTACCCCAGCAGAAAAGAGACAAAAGAGTCAGCCGCTGTGACACCTCCTTCCGATTTCGGGCGGCGGTGGTTCTTTGTCATGGGCACCCATGTGGACGGGGCGCCCCCCTCACCGGAAGGGGTGAGAAACAACCCTCGTTTGGTGAAGCAAATATGGGAGCCTGATGGTGTTGCAATAGCATTTTTTGCTTCCAGTGTTGTGGAACCCTGGCTCCCTGACCAATCTTCAGTGGATATCGTTATCTGCCACTGGCCAATAATAGCCTGTTTTATATAATTGGTATCTTCCTGTTCTTACCCCCCCCCTCCCCTTTGTATAAGCCACCCCCTTGTCCAAGCTACAGTAGGCGTAGGGACCGTATTAATTTGGGACCTAATTTTAATTCGGTACCAAACGTAGTGCAGCCACATAAGACATGGGTTTGGTGACGGATTTGCGAGTCAGATAGAGTCATGGACACATTTGTTGTGAGTGTTTGCTTGAACCCAGATAGCTCTGATTCTGGGGATGTTTGTGCATTGTAGTCCCCTTTCTTGCACCAGCTCACCATGCAATCCTCTCTTTTTGAACCTGGGTGCTCGGTGTTGGTAGTTGTATGTGTCGCGCGCAAGCTACGCCCGTGTCCAAGCTACAGTAGGCGTAGGGACCATATTAATTTGGGACTTTGGCGTAGCTTATATAAGGGGGGGGAGGGTACATGCGAAGCTGTTTCTCTGTGATTGCAGTATAATAGCCATACCAAAGGGGGCGTGCAGGGGCGTTGGGGGGGTATTTTTGCGTATATCAGAAGAGCCAGGGCCTTTGCAGCCTCGTGTACAGCTTTGTGTGTTAGCTCACGAGTCTCTTTTGGTTCTGGGGGTACTAAAGTTTACCTCAGGGAGTTTCCTGGGTACACCAGAGCAAAGGGTTTGCATATTCAGATTGTTGGATGAGTGCAATTAGCCTATGTGACAGCTTTGTCGTGGTTTTAATTCCGTTTGCAATGAACCTCTCTCTCTGCAGACCACGTTTGAGCCTTTCATGACCATTTCAGTCTGATGCATTGTGTCTGACGAGGTTGGATAACCCCACCCAGAACCCCCACCCTGACCCTACCCATAATTCACTGCCCATTCTACCCCAGCAGAAAAGAGACAAAAGAGTCAGCCGCTGTGACACCTCCTTCCGATTTCGGGCGGCGGTGGTTCTTTGTCATGGGCACCCATGTGGACGGGGCGCCCCCCTCACCGGAAGGGGTGAGAAACAACCCTCGTTTGGTGAAGCAAATATGGGAGCCTGATGGTGTTGCAATAGCATTTTTTGCTTCCAGTGTTGTGGAACCCTGGCTCCCTGACCAATCTTCAGTGGATATCGTTATCTGCCACTGGCCAATAATAGCCTGTTTTATATAATTGGTATCTTCCTGTTCCTACCCCCCCCCCCTCCCCTTTGTATAAGCCACCCCCTTGTCCAAGCTACAGTAGGCGTAGGGACCGTATTAATTTGGGACCTAATTTTAATTCGGTACCAAACGTAGTGCAGCCACATAAGACATGGGTTTGGTGACGGATTTGCGAGTCAGATAGAGTCATGGACACATTTGTTGTGAGTGTTTGCTTGAACCCAGATAGCTCTGATTCTGGGGATGTTTGTGCATTGTAGTCCCCTTTCTTGCACCAGCTCACCATGCAATCCTCTCTTTTTGAACCTGGGTGCTCGGTGTTGGTAGTTGTATGTGTCGCGCGCAAGCTACGCCCGTGTCCAAGCTACAGTAGGCGTAGGGACCATATTAATTTGGGACTTTGGCGTAGCTTATATAAGGGGGGGGAGGGTACATGCGAAGCTGTTTCTCTGTGATTGCAGTATAATAGCCATACCAAAGGGGGCGTGCAGGGGCGTTGGGGGGGTATTTTTGCGTATATCAGAAGAGCCAGGGCCTTTGCAGCCTCGTGTACAGCTTTGTGTGTTAGCTCACGAGTCTCTTTTGGTTCTGGGGGTACTAAAGTTTACCTCAGGGAGTTTCCTGGGTACACCAGAGCAAAGGGTTTGCATATTCAGATTGTTGGATGAGTGCAATTAGCCTATGTGACAGCTTTGTCGTGGTTTTAATTCCGTTTGCAATGAACCTCTCTCTCTGCAGACCACGTTTGAGCCTTTCATGACCATTTCAGTGTGATGCATTGTGTCTGACGAGGTTGGATAACCCCACCCAGAACCCCCACCCTAACCCTACCCATAATTCACTGCCCATTCTACCCCAGCAGAAAAGAGACAAAAGAGTCAGCCGCTGTGACACCTCCTTCCGATTTCGGGCGGCGGTGGTTCTTTGTCATGGGCACCCATGTGGACGGGGCGCCCCCCTCACCGGAAGGGGTGAGAAACAACCCTCGTTTGGTGAAGCAAATATGGGAGCCTGATGGTGTTGCAATAGCATTTTTTGCTTCCAGTGTTGTGGAACCCTGGCTCCCTGACCAATCTTCAGTGGGTATCGTTGTCTGCCACTGGCCATTAGTGGCTCATGCTCTGTCCAATGCACTATTTCGCTCAATTGTTCCCAGTCGTGTAGCCTCAGCCCCCCTGCCCCCCACTTTTGGCAAGGGGACGCTTGGTATATGGATGCTTATGGTCGCTGCATTTTGCATCATAAAAAGAGAACATTGTTTTTTCACGTCTCTCAAGAATCCTCCACTCCTCAACCGGGCGATAGGACATTGATCTGATGTTGGTTCACTTTCGCTGCCATTTTTGCTGCACCACTGGGACGTGGTTTATTGAGGGGAGGTAAGGTTCCACATCACTGACCCAAGAAGAGGGCCGCTTGCGTGCACTGTGTAAGCACACCTCTTTCTGCCTAGTTTGCCCTGATTCCAGTTCAACAATAATATCCAATGCTGGGACATGATGATGTGCCCTCCTATGGCCCCTACATCTTGCCGCCATCCTTGTCGTACATGCCAATTGACGTTGTCAGTTTGCGGTTGATGAAGGAATTGTCCGTGTTGTTGATTTGCAGCCTGTCATGCATTCATATTGAACCTGTTTGACTCCTTGCGCACATACTGAGTATTTCACAATGCAGAGATGGCCAATGTACCCCTCCACCCTCCCAACATACACAGCCACAACTCCCACGAGTAGCATATTCTTTTGTGTACGTCCAACGTGGCTCCATGCTGTGATCAATCATAAAGTGAGAATAGAAACCGGGGCCACCACCTGCTTCATACACATTCTTTCCCGTTAGATGTGGCAGAAATTGAAGAAATGCGGGACGTTCAAAGTAGATGTGTATCTTGTGCATCTGCACATTGAGTTTCGGTGTCATCGTAGGTTGAACCAGTGTGTTTGTTCATGCTGGTATGGTACATGCGTGACTGATGCACAGCAAATGACTGCAATGCAAGCGTAAATTGGTGTCTAAGTACCTTACAATTGTTGTGGTTAACGAAGTCAGTTCTGGGAAACAACAGATGCATGTCCGATTCCATAAGAGTTCTAATTTAACCGACGATCATTTTCCACCCGTAGAGATTGATCTTGAAAAAAATTTGCGTTTTGATTGAGATGTTGTGTGGAATGCCAAACCCTTACTAAGTAATCTTGATTTTATGCAAGGATATTAAGGAGGCAAAGAAGGTTGTGCACATGCTTGCCTTTGATGTACCGTCTGCCACCACAACCCCCCCCCCCCCGCTCCGCACCACCCTCAGGAACCATGAGTCCCATAGAGCACCCCTGTGGCCCGCACGACTACCTGAGCTACCACACCCTAGGATCTGTCCCCAGTAGATCCTTAGGGCAGCGAAGTGCTCAGCATACCCTAGCATACCCTGGGACCCCTCCAATTGCCACATGAGTGCCTCCAATCATGAGTGGTAGGGCCCTACTGACACGGCGGTGCAACTAGACCCTGACAATGATCAAAAGGTACATGCCCTACCAACTCATGCTGGGCATTGTGGCTGCCCCTATGTGTATGCAGTCATATGGGGCAGCAGGGCAGCATGCCCCTGTGGTCTGGAGGTACCCTCCCTTGCCCCTCTGTGTGCACCTTTCAAGCCAAACAGTACTGTGGAACTAGGGGGTGGTTCTTGCGCATAGCCATGAGCAGCCCTTCACCGTGGTAGTAGTGTTGGAAAAATAGCCACAGAACTAGGGGGGTGGTTTTTTGTGCAAGGCAGTTCTTTGGGATCGATGGTCTCATCTGATATGAGAGGCCCTGTTCTCAACAAACCGATGTGCAAGGCAGTTTTTTGGGATCGATGGTCGCATCTGATATGAGAGGCCCTGTTCTCAACAAACCGATGTTTAGCACAATCCTATCAACCACAGCTTAAGGTAGTTCAACGGCTATTTGAGACACACAAGCTCATCGAAGTAGTCACCAGCGTACTTGGCCAATAGTTGAGTCATTAACGCGAAGTTCAGCGCTCTTTTCATACTGCAATTCATCGTACAACTTTGCAAAATACATGGTAGGCAGGCATCACAGGAAACAATTTTGGACGGACAGATTGCAAACTGATTTTCAACAGAGTTCTCGGCGAGCTCTCCAACAGCACGCGCCGTGGAGATGATCCGCAACATCACACCTATCAAGAGAGCGTGCGTGTTGTTAGCATTGACCGCATCTCCGAGGCTACTACCAAGACCACTGTTCTTTGCACGAAGTGTGCCCCCACCGGGTGGGAGGTACATTGGAGGAAATGCACACTACCTTCGTTGTTCTTTCCGTTTTGTCCCATTTGGAACTGTACCTGCGCGAGCGTCGCATAGTGTTATACGTTCCGTGCCCTACGTTGCTGGAGATGGTGCCAAGGTGAGTAGTCGGGATGTTAGATAAGACGTCAACCTGAATAGTGTGCCCATCGCTGTTCGTTTTCATTGGCGGGGCATGGGCACCAAAGCATGCATCAGCACATTGCTTTTGAAACACTCAAATTTGCCAAAGTAGACGCCATGTTGTTCAGCAACAGCTTAGATGTCACAGACAATGAAGCAAACAAGGATGAATAAAAAGTATGTTACAGACTTCGGCCTCGCTTTTTCCGAAAGTCCTTTTCAGTACGTGTATCCATTGATACTCGGTAATGCCATTAGCAAAACGGTGGTACACACAGTTTACTTCATTAACTCTTTTTCAACCACAGAAATGCAACTTGATCATGACACCGGTGACAAAAATTACGAGTCCAAGAGCTCCATTAAATCTCGACATGAAGTTGACCTTGCTTTTCAACCGTGGGGAGCTCAACTCATTTCTTAGGGAATATTATCCAAAGATGTACTGGGGTTAAAAGAATCACGTGCCATGAAACTTTTTGAAAGGCTTATGCGCACAATCGCTCCGATCATAAGCGGCCGTGTAGCTATGGGTGATGTGGTCATACTTCGGAATCATGCTAAAAAGATATGTGGACAATTGATGAACAAATACCAATGGTGAATTATTATAGGTGACTTAAACTTCAAATATTACCAAGCATCAGAGCCCATCAAGACATAACAGTGACCATCCAGCACGCACTAGGAAGCAACAGCACGGGGCCTTATACAAAATTTTTCCTTCATTTCTAAGGACCGGCTCCAAAATTTTCCTCTCCTGATTTTAGCCCTTCAAAAAAAAACCCTCAAATAAATTCCTCCGCGGTATTCGATGCTCCGTTCGGAAAAATGTGTTTAGGAGACAGCACCTCATTCGCCCTCACGCAGTCTACTCCTCAGGGACCAAAGGCTTAGAGGAAACAACGACCAGCGTTCATGGTCGATGTCTGTTCTTGTGCCGCCATCCGGGGATTTCCTACCAAGTTTTGCAGCCGCATGTAAAGAATTGGTGTCAAGTTGTCTCCGCACCAAACTCTTTCCAAACGTCGCACGTTCCTACCCCCCCTCCCTTGGGAGGATGCCGCACGTCCCTCCCCAACCGCAACCAGCCAACCGTATCCGGAGCCCAGAGCCACGTGGGTGCCGAATCCCCGCCCTAGCCCTTCCCCGGGCGTCCAGCGCCGCACAACAGTCAACACGGGGCACCACACGAAGCACAAAGATCATTTTCAGTAATACAGCGTGTCTGTTTGTTGCATCAAAAAGAGACTTTGGAAACCATAACTGATAGTTGATGCTAAAATACACCTTTATACATACTTTTGAACCTTCTGTTGTAACTTATAGGGCCTCTTTTTGATGGATGGCACAAAGTTGGGTAGTGCAGGGCAATTAATCGGAAAACCGGTTATTTTGACAACCATTAATCGGAAAAAACGGTTGTTTTTGTAAAAATGATTGTCAAAAACCGGTCATTTTCTAAACTACCAGGTTCCAAACCGTATATGGGGGTATGGAGGTATATATGTGATAATAGCACTTTCTTCTTGCACACCATGCAAATCTCTCGCTTTAGCAACTTGTCAAGGTCGAGTGTTGCCATGGTATGTCACTGGGCTGTACACACGGATTTGGTCTGGCCAGACCGCTAAATCTCCGCGCCGCATCAAGTGCTCCCCCATTGACCCAAACCGCCGGGCTCCCCCGGGGGGGGGGGGGGGGGGACTCCAACATACATACCTCAAAATGATCCCCATAACACGCTGATCATTTTGAATATACACAACTGGGGAAAATTTTTTGGAAAAAAAATTGTCCATCAGCTCAGGCTCCCATCCGCGAAGGTCCGACCCGGAGGTCGGGTCAGGGTCAATATCCTTTTTTGTGTTTTGGATCCATTTTTGAATTCTCCACAAAATTCTGAGTATTTTGGGGGAATCTTTGCACTGTGTACGCTAGGGGTCACCATGATGCACCTAGTATCAAAGCGTGGATTCAAAGATTGTCCCGGTTTCCTCAATAGCACCGGAAGGTTGGGGCCCAAAAGAGGGCGGAAATGCTACATCACCCCAACATTCTCGCGGGTTCCCAAACAAAAGGGGACAAAATCAGAAGTCAAAGTCTACGCTACGGGTTGCCATGATGCTCCTAGAATCAAAGCGTGGATTCTAAGATTGTCCCGGTTTCCTCAATAGCACCGGAAGGTTGGGGCCCAAAAGAGGGCGGAAATGCTACGTCACCCCTGCATTCTCGCGGGTCCCCAAACAACGGGGGACAAAATCAGAAGTCAAAGTCTACGCTAGGGGTCACCATGCTGCTCCACACAACAAAGCGTGGAATCAAAGATGGTCCCGGTTTCCTCAATAGCACCGGAAGGTTGGGGCCCAAAAGAGGGGGGAAATGCTACGTCACCCCTGCATTCTCGGAGGTCCCCAAACAAAGGGGGACAAAATCAGAAGTCAAAACCTCCGCTAGGGGTCACCATGATGCCCCTAGGGGCCCCTAGTATCTCAAAGTATGGGTCTCTAGTACGGGCAGACGGCGAAATAGTTGCACTACGCGCGCACTGCGCTTGAGGCGCCCCCTTTGAGCACAGACACGTAGGGTCTAACAAAAAATTTTCCCCCCTGCCGTCTGCCTAAAAAAAAAAATCTCCGGCATCTTTGGTGCCCACAAAACCCATTGTGCCTCACAACTAACTGACTACAAAACAATGCCACTAGAATGCTTCCTCTTGAACATTACACTAAGGGACCTGCCCAGAAAATGCAAAAAACAATGCAGAAAAATGCGGACCGCATCCCCCCCCCCCCCCCCGCGTGGACCCTTCTTACCAACAATCTACCAACCCTGCTATGGCTGCAGACTGTTGCCGAAGAACAGTAGCTTGTCTGTTTGCAGCACACTCAACCACCTGCCACCTCTGCAATCCTTCACACCTACATGCCTCCAAATACGTCACGCACAACACCCCAGGCCCGAGATAGGGGGTAATCTTTTTTTTAGATGCGAAATCTTTTTTTTAGATGCGCTAAAGTCTAAGAAAAGTGCTAAAATTTAAGTCAAAGCAGCTAAACAAATGAGCAAAAATAGCTAAAAAAAATGAGCAAAAACATCTAAAAAAAAAGATTTCGCATCTAAAAAAAAAGATTCTCTGCTATAAAATAAGATTCGAACAAAACCCAAAATCTAAAAAAAAGTCATTCGCATGGTTAAAAACGTCTAAAAGAATCTTTTTTTTTTGATGGCCAGGTAAAAAGTGAGATTTTGGTAAAACTAAAAGAACACAAAACCAGGGGTGGAGAAGGGAGGCAGAAATGCAGTTCCTAGGGGCACCCCACCGGACGAATCATCCACAGTCCTGAGCGAACCCTGCAAAACAAGGCAGTTTTTTTCACCAAATTGCACACAAATTGCCCTTTTTTGCCTAGCTTCTTGAGTGTGCAATTTCACGTGATGGGCACCATCCTTGGTGTCATGTGTTTGTTTTTTCAATGTAGATTTTCATTTCTTGATGTTCCAAATCCCGTATGGAGCAGCCTGAGATTGTCTGGTCTTGCCTGCATTGCAACTTGGCCATGTTGGCCAGAGCCTATGTGCACAATTGCATGCTTCAGGAGAACCAAGGTCTTGGGTTTGAGGCAGGGACTACATGATGGCAGCTGGAGCAAATGTCTCACTCCTACCCCCTAGCCCCGCTTTCTTTTGTTGCCTTTCACACCCATGCCTGATGGTGTGATGCACCAGCTACACCTCTTTCGAACTAATTTTTGCACTGAACGGCGCCTTTTGTGGCTGGCCCTCTTTCGAACTAATGGCCGAAAGTGTCTATGGCAAGGATATTCAGTGTATCAGAGCGGACCATTGATCCCCCAGTAAATACATGTGTAGACAGGCAAGCAGTGTGTTCTGGTTGCTGAGTGGGGACCTCTTTTCAGACGCAGAGTGGTCCAGCCGTGTTGTTACTGCTCATTTCTTCTGCAGTGCATTGTGCCACCCACGTGCTTGTGCTGCAGTGTCTGCAAGCCATATCTTCATATGGCGGTCAACATGGACGGACCAAGGTGCACACAGGGAGGGATGCTGGTTCTGTATTTGTTTGGCATGTCCAAAAAGCCACAGCATTTTAGCCCTTCTCCACAAAGAAGGCGTCTTGTGCATCATTTGCAAAGTGGCATGTCCCGACGCCATCAAGTGGGTTACATCACCAGCACGTTCTGCAATGGCTCAGCCATCTGCTCCGGTCTTGTTGGCATTCTTTACCGTTCTTTGCTGGGGGGGGGCATGTTTCTTCTTTCAAGAGGGGGGGGGCATTAGCAAGGGGGGCCATGTTTCTTCTTTCGAGAGGGGAGGGCCATTGGCATGGGAGGTCCATTGGCATGGGGGGGGGGGGGTATGAAAAGCAGCCCATGCAGCTGCCTCAGTAAGAAACACATCTGCAATTGAATGAGAACTGGCTTTCTTATCAGTCTGCCACTTGATCGTGCACTCAGAGCCCTCCACCGCGAGCACCTTACCCCAATGCAAATAACCCTTGTCCCCTGTACGCAAGTGGTGAGTGAACACTGCACACACTTTGTCGCCCTTTGAGGCTTTGTGATGCAAATCCTTAGGCACTGACTTGACTCATGGACCGTGCAACGGAGAGGAGGGGGATGGCTGGGTTTTGGGACTTGTGCAGGGCCATGCTCCAGGGGAGGGAAAGGGGATGGGCTGGGTTCTGTGACTGGGGCAGAAGCATGCTCCAGGGGAGGGGAAGGGGGTGGCCTGGGTTCTGAGACTTGGGCAGGGGCATGCTCCAATGCGGAGGGAGTGGATGGGCTGGGTTCTGGGGCTTGGGCAGGGGACGGGTGGTTCGTTTTGGGTCTCTTTCCACAAATGCGCTGCATTTGTGCTGTCATCGCGGCAAACAAATGCTTCAACGGTGCCCGAACCTTCGCGTAAGGTGGTCGGACCCTACTTTACAACATTCAGACATTACCTGTGATCCTCTCCGATGAACTCTCTGCATAGGTCCCCCAGCTCCAAAGGGACACCCCTGTTGTGAAACACCAGTTCTGCGTAATGCACCCAAAACCTTCCACATTCATGACATCCCTGCATAGGGTACCCCCTCACCACATGCAGCAGGCAACAAGTAAAGAGGGCCACTGGGTGCATATTGGATCAGTCCCGAAACCCAGGTTCCCCTACTGTATGAAGATGTGAACATGGGCAGGAGTTGGCTTGATGCAGTAGCACTCCTTGCAACCCCCCTCGTGCAACTTTTTGAGACATACATGATGATCATGCAAAAATATTTTTTTTAGCGTGGAATCTTTTGATTTAGCACGGAATCTTTCTTTTTAGCGCGGAATCTTTTTTTTTAGGGCGAAATCTTTTTTTTTATGCTAAAAAAAAAAAGATAAGTGCTAAAAACTAAGATTTCGCATTTGAAAAAAAGGCTTGGACCGGGAGGGGGGGGATTCCCCACGTAGTCACCGACACCATGTATCACTGACGAACACCGATGCATGCACAGCACGTTGGACACAGGACGGAAAGCATGTGTCTGCACTCCCCCAAGCTCGGGGGCAGCCAGTTGCAAAGTGAGCGAAATCTGCTGGTGCACAGGGCTGCCAGTACTTATGACGTGCAGCCCAAGATGTTGCTATGCACCACGGTGTAAGGACAAGAAGCGGGCTTGCCACTCCATCGCTTGGCGCACAATGCACATGAATTACATTGCCGAAGTCAAACATCAATAATTCAATGATTGTCTGCACTTGCATTGCAGCCATTGAACCATTGAACCATTGAAGCCATTAAACAATATAATCTAAATGTGCTGGGAAACAAATAATGGGTTGCGACACAGCACAAGGCCCTGCAGCAAGAAAGAATTCACCTCAGAAAGAATATTAATGCGAATTGCTGCAGTTCGCAGCATTGTGGTTGGGGTTTCAGCCACTGCCACAAATGGCTGCTGGGCTTGAAAGCTTTTGGCATGGCAGGATCAGTGTGCCAAGAACCCAGAATTAACTGGCTGCCACGGGCAATCCAAGCCAAAATTCACAGTTGCTTCAACACTGGCCGCACCAGAAATGGCACAGACAAAAGCGGGGGGACAATGCGGAAGATCACAGGGTTTACGCCCTGACATACCCCCAATAGTGGTAAAAAGAATGTCTGTGTATTTGCAATGGTGACGGGTAAGTAAAAGAAGGACTTAAATACTGGAGAGTGTAGGGCTTAGGCCTCATTGCACCCCATGGGCAATAATACTTTCCCTCTGCACTGTATTAAAGAGAGGGTAGAGACAGCCAAGAGCCAAGTTGCCAATGAAGGAGAGCGAAATATTGATGAGTGTAAGGCTCAGACCTCACTCCGACCCGTAACACTAAAATCCTCTACACTTAAAAATGGACATGGTAGAGATAGCCAAGAGCAAAGTTTCGCATGGATGGCTGTGCATCAGCACTGAGCAATGCCAGAAAGCGTCCCACACAAAAGCTCATGGCAACATTATAGACTCTTAGTGGCGGTTGAAATCATCGGCTGCAACATGGACACCACTCACTGCACGGCCAGAGATATCACTGGGGCCCTGCTGCCATGCAGCGTGCCATGACACCGCCTCAGGAGTGGAGCACGCAATGCTCTTGCCAGATGGCACTACTGCAATGGAGTTGTGCTTTGTGGCCTCTCGCTTGCAATAATGCTCCTCAAAAAGCTTGCGCAGCAGGTAGTACTCCTTGTTTTCAGGGGTCTCCACTGGGAACGTCTCGGCACGCTTGGCAAATTCCGCATCCGAAATCTCTCTCTCCGCATAGCTGCGCAGGCCTGTGGCGAGGATGGCATGCATGCATTGGCTCGGCAGATCACGTTTGCAATTCCTGATGGGGGCCTCATGTGAAGGTGGGTGGGGGACAGGGATCACACCAAATACAAAACATAGCTGAGCATCGAGGCAACGCTGCACTGCAGTTCAGTTGGCAAACAAAGAGGAGCAAGGGGACTGCCACATGCACAGACCACAAGATGCAGCTGGTCAGTGAAAGGCTTGGGGGGGGGGGGGGGGGCTTACTGTTTGGGGGGGGTCAATGACAGGAACAACATAGTAGTATCATGGTACTACTGGATGGTTGCCTACTGGATGGTTGCTTCAGTGTGCTGCCACCTGTGAAGCGTGATCCTTTTACAACATGCGCAATGGGTTGGTGGTAGACCCGGTAGAATTTGTGTTTGAGGGCAGGTGGTCCAGTGGCACATTTCCATCATACGCAAGGTTTGCCTGGTTCGAATTGCCCTGCAGAGTTCCACTGCTGCCCCAGCCCTGTTTTGTTGCCTTTTTGTAGAGCAACATGTATGAGCCGCTGTGCGTGTGAGCGCACATCTATTGCGCACAGTAAACAGCTTCATCCCCATAGTCATGTCAGTCAATGCAAATGCCTTGGCAGTGCAACCCATGAGTTATCAGAGTGCAAGGGGCAAACGAGTGTACAAAACGTGTCACCATGTGGAGAGGCGCACCACGTGTGACACCCGTACCCAACCGCCACCGTTGAGTTTATGGCCCACACTTTGTGTGGTTGTCCCTCACACCCATAGGCAGCATCCACCAAAATTTTGGCCAAATCTGAAGCACCTCGAAAGAGCTGTGGTTTTTCCCCATTTCGCGCGTGCTTGCTTGCTGCTTGCTTGCTGCTTGCTTGTCAAACCTGTTAAGTCCACCCTAGACACTAAAGAGGGTAATAAAACCAAAACTGGTTCCACCAGCTCGGTGACCCTGGTGGGGGAAGGAACATCGTCTAGGGGACTTCAACAACAAATGAGGTACGCACTGGAAAGTGGATGAGAGTGGCTCAAAAGGGGCTCAAAATGAGCTGTATTCATCCGTTTGGGCACCACAATTGCACTGGGATCATTTTGGCAAAACCATGGTTTGAACCCATTTTTGAGCCATTTGTGGTCCCAAGTTGGCACATTTTCTAGGCCCTTTCGACCTTGAGAGGGAGAGGGGCCAAAATTGCTCAACATGGGCTCAAAATGGGCTCATTCCACTTGTCTGTGCACCCCAAATAGGCCAAAAGTATCTTTGGAAAAACACATTATAGATCCAATTTTGACTGATTTTGGTCCCAACACAGCCCATTTTCAAGGCATTTTGTGACTGTGGAGTGGCCAGAATGGCTTGCAATGGGCTCAAGAAGGGCTCCTATGTTAAGCATCAATGTTGGGGCGCAACATAACTGGGTTGGAATGCAGAACACATAGTGGATTGATCCGGACAAAAAGACGGCCGGAGACCCTCGGTATACCACAGCACAGGCACAGGGTGGTGGGCTTGGCGTACACCGGGATCAAATGAACGCCTGCTGTGCCCAGTGCACGCGTGCCTGGGTTATGCACCCTCCCACCGCAGACGGGGAGCTGTGGTGAGACTTGGGGCATTTTGGTCAGCTCCGGGTTGTGTTGCGTTGTGTTGCATTACTTAAAAGCAGATCAGCACACACCATCGACCCAATCATAGCCTACTCCATCAGAGAACTGCTCCTTCTGGCGCCAGAGAACGTTTTCAGGCAGGTATGGCCTCTTGGTGTCATCAAAAGCCTTGCGCAGGATATACTTCTCCAATCGGGGGTGCACGCCATCGGGCCTACAGTGGAAGGCAGTGCAAAACAGGCCAGGTGTCAACAGGCCAAAAAACGTGCCCTCAGAGATTGCCTCATCGACCCCAAGCCCCTGTCGCCATTACCTGAGCCCTCACCTACCCCCTGCCCCCATCACCCGGACCCATTGTTGGCAACGCACCCACCGAACAGTGGGCACATCGCTCAGTGCGCATAGGGTGCGTGTGGCAGGCGCATAGTCCGGACGTGAAAGGGCAAAGTGTCTGCACAGAGTCTGCATTTGGGCGTCTTAGTGGGTGTTCAGTGCACATGGAAGGCAGTGCACAAGAGCCAGTCGTGTCACCAAAAAAACCTGCCCTTGGGAATTGCCTACTCTACCCCTACCCCAATCCCCCCTTCACTCCATCCCTGACAGAGCTGTTCCCTTTGGCCATGTGATGGCCATGCCCTTGGCAACCCTTCCTGCATATGCCTCAGGGATAAAGGGGCTCAGGTGCCAGGAACACCTCTCCTCAAGGTTGATCATCTTCTCCCTGGGGTCGATGTCCATGCACACGTCAAGGAACGCTTTGTCCAGGAACGGAACACGTCCCTCCAGACCCCAGGCCTGTGTCGCTTTGTTGGCCCGCAGCACATCCCACTGATGAAGTCGCGTCGTCTTACGGACCAGTTCCTCCTGCATTTCCACGGGCCCTGGGGCCTTGTGGAAGTACAGGTACCCACCGAAAATCTCGTCTGCACCCTCGCCAGAGAGCACCATCTTGACCCCCAGGGCCTTGATCTTGCGGGAGAGAAGGTACATCGGAACGGCAGCACGGACCTGGTGCCACGTCTCCAGATGCCAGATCAGGTCAGGCAAAGAGTCCAAGGCCTCTTCCACCGTGAAAGTAAACTCATGATGAATCGTGTCAAGGTGGTCAGCCACTGCTCTGGCAGCCCTCAAGTCAGGGGCATTCTTGATGCCAATGGAGAAGGTGTGCATACGGGGGGCCCACCTCAGCATGTTGAATGCCTCAACGCCATGGCGAACAGCAATGGAGGCGATGAGCGAGCTGTCCAACCCACCAGACAGCAGAACACCACAGGGAACGTCAGTCATCAGACGCTTGATCACGGCCTTGATCAGGGTCGTCTTGATTCGGCCGTAATCAGCCTCAGCCTTTGGCATGTGCCCGGGGTTCATCCAGATGGGGTTGTACCAGCGCACCAATTCACCGTTGATGAAGGCGTGGCCTGGAGGGAATTCTTGGTAGGTTTCGCAGTCATCGATGAGGCACTTCATTTCAGAGGCAAACCAAACAGAGCCATCAGCCCCATGGCCCCAGTAAAGAGGGCAGATGCCCATGTGGTCACGTGCTGCAATAATGTTAGGCTCCCCTTTGCTGCGAGTGTCGATGATGACAAAAGCGAACATGCCATCCAACATGGGGACCATACGTTCACCAAACTGCCAGTACAAGAGACCCACGATTTCAGAGTCACTGGCACTGGAGAGCAGCTTGTGGAAATAAAACTGACTCTTCAGCTTTGCGTGGTTGTAAATCTCGCCATTCACCATCCACACAATTTGCCCTTCAGCGTTGTCTGACTTGCTGGATGTTGGAGTCATGGGCTCGGCCGCCAGCCTTGGGTCATTGGCCTTCAAGTAGAAAGGTTGATCGGCACTCTCCTCAGGGGCAACAATGGCCAGGCGCTCATGGCACAAGTAGTGCTTGTCATCAACAATGGCAATGCTATTCCAGTCAGGTCCACGGTGCCTGAGACGCTTGGAAAGGGCAAGCAGCCGCTTCCGATTCTGGATCGGACATCCGGTCACGTTGCAGGCGGCGAGAATTCCACACATGTTGAGGTCCTGTGTCGACTGAAAAATGAAGAGCACACATGGATTCCAGAACACTATGCTTTGGCCCAGCATGAGCTTCTCGCACAACTGCCCACAGTCTTTGGTCAACTGCAGCCAAATACACAAGACGTGCAAAAGCCTAAATCAAACAGTGTTCGCTTCTCCTCTGCACGACACCATGTCTTGGTGCACTGGTGAACAGGTAATAAGGCTTGGTATGCAGCTTTGGTGGGATACTTTACAGCCGGCATCCTTTCCACGACAGGGTTTGGGTCACAGCCACATCAATACTTCCCTTCGTTGCAGTGGCTGAAAAGTGTAGTCGATAGGAACCAACACCCCACATACCACTCCTGAGGCCACCAGCAGGTGGAGCAAACTTTTGTTGGGACTGCAAAGCAATTTAGAGCAGAGATATTCACATTGATTCGCACATTTAGACCTCAAAATAAGTAGCATGTCACATGCAAAGCAAGGCATTATGCGCCCCACCAACATTGGTCTGTGGTGGCGATCCAGTTCCTTGTATCGAGCTTAGAGCTCGTTTTTGGACATACCCTGCCCCCCCCCCTTGCAAACTCCCGGGTCAGCATGCGACGGCCTCCCGGGTGGGGGGGGGGGGGGGGGGAGACGGTCACCAAGTGTCGGTCTCCCGGGGGGGGGGGGGGGGATTGCAAGGGTATTTCAAGGCAAACTGTGGTACCCTCCACTAATGCAAGGAAAGAGAACACGTGTGAAGCGACTTTTGCGTTGATGCGGTGCCAATGTGTTTTATCCAACACAAATGCTATTCAGGATCCAAAGGAACGGTAAAGAACTTCTGGGTGCGAGAATAACACACTTTGAACTGTTGCACATGCTCAGTTTGCATGACAGGCACGGGGTGTGTTGCACTGGGGAGGAGGCAATGGCGTGCGGGGCTGGTTTGGCAGCCGCTTTAGCACCCGCTTGCACAGCCAGACCAGTCCGTTTGGCGGCTGGCCTTTGGAGCGAGAATATCACAGAACACACACAGGTGCTTGATTTGAAGTAATGGGAAAGCAATGCAAGGCCATGCATAAAGCAGATGGGCAACACAAACCAGCACAATACATTTTAACTAGAAACACATGGAAATGACGGTCTCCCGGGGGGGGGGGGGGGGGGCGGTAACTGTGCCTGAATGTCATGCAATGTTTCTGCACAACTTGAAACAGTTTTTGTGAACAATCACCCAAGAGACCAGCTGTTTGCTTCAGTTCAGACATCGGTTTCCTTTTTCAGCACTTCGTGGCACCGCTAGTGTAACCTGCGACAACCACTACCACAACCTCCAGCAGCCTCCAGCAATCTGTACCGCAACCTTCAGCAACCTCCTGCAATCTGTGGAGGAACCTCTGACCTCCTACAACCTTCAGCAATCTCTAGCAAGCTTACAACAACCTCCATTGCAACCTTCAGCAACCTCCAGTGACCTCCACTGCAACCTCCAGCAATCTCTGGCAAGCCTACAACAACCTCCAATGCAACCTTCCGCAACCTCCAGTGACCTCCACTGAGGCCTCCAGCAACTTCCAGCACCCTGCACCACGTTTTCGGAATTTTTTTGGAAAGCAGTTCACAAACAGTGGAAAAAAAGATCCTCCAGCAGCTGCCAGCAAACTTCAGTGCAACCTTCAGCAACCTCGAGTGCAACCTCCAGCAACCTCCAGTCTCTCACAACCTCTAGCAACGTCAGCTAACCCCCACCACCCTGCACTGCATCCTCCACCAGACTGCAGCAAGATACGGTGCAACCTGTTGCAACCTCCAGCAACCTCCAGTGCAAATTGCATCACATCCTCCAGCACCCTCAACTGCAACCTCCAATCACGCCCAGCAACCTCTGCCAACCCGCATCACATCCTCCGTGCCAGCCAGGGCTGGTGGCCAGTCCTTCACATGGCAAGACCCCGCAGCAGCTGCAAACCCCGCATACTGTCAGAAGAGGCAATGAAAAGCGCTGATGAGGCCCTCCAGTGCACTACTTTTGGGAATGCACTTTGTGGTGCTGCCATGCTACAGCAGTTCATCAGCAACATTCGAGATTCCTGGATTCGGGTATGATGTGCACTACCCTCCAATTCCTATCCATGTGGCACATTTCCTTACCGCCATCCAATGTGTGCAACAAATGACATTGTGTCGAGTGTGGGGCCATTCTGTTGCGATATAAACATTTACGGCAACGTGTCATGGGATTTACTCTGTTCGGCGTCCTGCTGTAGCTGGTGAGCCCTGGAAAGCTGAGTGCACTGTAATGGTCATGCCCATGTGGTTTGAAATACCTCGTGTTACAGTGCAACCCCACCATGTATCACTGACGAACACCGATGCATGCACAGCACGTTGGACACAGGACGGAAAGCATGTGTCTGCACTCCCCCAAGCTCGGGGGCAGCCAGTTGCAAAGTGAGCGAAATCTGCTGGTGCACAGGGCTGCCAGTACTTATGACGTGCAGCCCAAGATGTTGCTATGCACCACGGTGTAAGGACAAGAAGCGGGCTTGCCACTCCATCGCTTGGCGCACAATGCACATGAATTACATTGCCGAAGTCAAACATCAATAATTCAATGATTGTCTGCACTTGCATTGCAGCCATTGAACCATTGAACCATTGAAGCCATTAAACAATATAATCTAAATGTGCTGGGAAACAAATAATGGGTTGCGACACAGCACAAGGCCCTGCAGCAAGAAAGAATTCACCTCAGAAAGAATATTAATGCGAATTGCTGCAGTTCGCAGCATTGTGGTTGGGGTTTCAGCCACTGCCACAAATGGCTGCTGGGCTTGAAAGCTTTTGGCATGGCAGGATCAGTGTGCCAAGAACCCAGAATTAACTGGCTGCCACGGGCAATCCAAGCCAAAATTCACAGTTGCTTCAACACTGGCCGCACCAGAAATGGCACAGACAAAAGCGGGGGGACAATGCGGAAGATCACAGGGTTTACGCCCTGACATACCCCCAATAGTGGTAAAAAGAATGTCTGTGTATTTGCAATGGTGACGGGTAAGTAAAAGAAGGACTTAAATACTGGAGAGTGTAGGGCTTAGGCCTCATTGCACCCCATGGGCAATAATACTTTCCCTCTGCACTGTATTAAAGAGAGGGTAGAGACAGCCAAGAGCCAAGTTGCCAATGAAGGAGAGCGAAATATTGATGAGTGTAAGGCTCAGACCTCACTCCGACCCGTAACACTAAAATCCTCTACACTTAAAAATGGACATGGTAGAGATAGCCAAGAGCAAAGTTTCGCATGGATGGCTGTGCATCAGCACTGAGCAATGCCAGAAAGCGTCCCACACAAAAGCTCATGGCAACATTATAGACTCTTAGTGGCGGTTGAAATCATCGGCTGCAACATGGACACCACTCACTGCACGGCCAGAGATATCACTGGGGCCCTGCTGCCATGCAGCGTGCCATGACACCGCCTCAGGAGTGGAGCACGCAATGCTCTTGCCAGATGGCACTACTGCAATGGAGTTGTGCTTTGTGGCCTCTCGCTTGCAATAATGCTCCTCAAAAAGCTTGCGCAGCAGGTAGTACTCCTTGTTTTCAGGGGTCTCCACTGGGAACGTCTCGGCACGCTTGGCAAATTCCGCATCCGAAATCTCTCTCTCCGCATAGCTGCGCAGGCCTGTGGCGAGGATGGCATGCATGCATTGGCTCGGCAGATCACGTTTGCAATTCCTGATGGGGGCCTCATGTGAAGGTGGGTGGGGGACAGGGATCACACCAAATACAAAACATAGCTGAGCATCGAGGCAACGCTGCACTGCAGTTCAGTTGGCAAACAAAGAGGAGCAAGGGGACTGCCACATGCACAGACCACAAGATGCAGCTGGTCAGTGAAAGGCTCTGGGGGGGGGGGGCGGGCTTACTGTTTGGGGGGGGTCAATGACAGGAACAACATAGTAGTATCATGGTACTACTGGATGGTTGCCTACTGGATGGTTGCTTCAGTGTGCTGCCACCTGTGAAGCGTGATCCTTTTACAACATGCGCAATGGGTTGGTGGTAGACCCGGTAGAATTTGTGTTTGAGGGCAGGTGGTCCAGTGGCACATTTCCATCATACGCAAGGTTTGCCTGGTTCGAATTGCCCTGCAGAGTTCCACTGCTGCCCCAGCCCTGTTTTGTTGCCTTTTTGTAGAGCAACATGTATGAGCCGCTGTGCGTGTGAGCGCACATCTATTGCGCACAGTAAACAGCTTCATCCCCATAGTCATGTCAGTCAATGCAAATGCCTTGGCAGTGCAACCCATGAGTTATCAGAGTGCAAGGGGCAAACGAGTGTACAAAACGTGTCACCATGTGGAGAGGCGCACCACGTGTGACACCCGTACCCGACCGCCACCGTTGAGTTTATGGCCCACACTTTGTGTGGTTGTCCCTCACACCCATAGGCAGCATCCACCAAAATTTTGGCCAAATCTGAAGCACCTCGAAAGAGCTGTGGTTTTTCCCCATTTCGCGCGTGCTTGCTTGCTGCTTGCTTGCTGCTTGCTTGTCAAACCTGTTAAGTCCACCCTAGACACTAAAGAGGGTAATAAAACCAAAACTGGTTCCACCAGCTCGGTGACCCTGGTGGGGGAAGGAACATCGTCTAGGGGACTTCAACAACAAATGAGGTACGCACTGGAAAGTGGATGAGAGTGGCTCAAAAGGGGCTCAAAATGAGCTGTATTCATCCGTTTGGGCACCACAATTGCACTGGGATCATTTTTGCAAAACCATGGTTTGAACCCATTTTTGAGCCATTTGTGGTCCCAAGTTGGCACATTTTCTAGGCCCTTTCGACCTTGAGAGGGAGAGGGGCCAAAATTGCTCAACATGGGCTCAAAATGGGCTCATTCCACTTGTCTGTGCACCCCAAATAGGCCAAAAGTATCTTTGGAAAAACACATTATAGATCCAATTTTGACTGATTTTGGTCCCAACACAGCCCATTTTCAAGGCATTTTGTGACTGTGGAGTGGCCAGAATGGCTTGCAATGGGCTCAAGAAGGGCTCCTATGTTAAGCATCAATGTTGGGGCGCAACATAACTGGGTTGGAATGCAGAACACATAGTGGATTGATCCGGACAAAAAGACGGCCGGAGACCCTCGGTATACCACAGCACAGGCACAGGGTGGTGGGCTTGGCGTACACCGGGATCAAATGAACGCCTGCTGTGCCCAGTGCACGCGTGCCTGGGTTATGCACCCTCCCACCGCAGACGGGGAGCTGTGGTGAGACTTGGGGCATTTTGGTCAGCTCCGGGTTGTGTTGCGTTGTGTTGCATTACTTAAAAGCAGATCAGCACACACCATCGACCCAATCATAGCCTACTCCATCAGAGAACTGCTCCTTCTGGCGCCAGAGAACGTTTTCAGGCAGGTATGGCCTCTTGGTGTCATCAAAAGCCTTGCGCAGGATATACTTCTCCAATCGGGGGTGCACGCCATCGGGCCTACAGTGGAAGGCAGTGCAAAACAGGCCAGGTGTCAACAGGCCAAAAAACGTGCCCTCAGAGATTGCCTCATCGACCCCAAGCCCCTGTCGCCATTACCTGAGCCCTCACCTACCCCCTGCCCCCATCACCCGGACCCATTGTTGGCAACGCACCCACCGAACAGTGGGCACATCGCTCAGTGCGCATAGGGTGCGTGTGGCAGGCGCATAGTCCGGACGTGAAAGGGCAAAGTGTCTGCACAGAGTCTGCATTTGGGCGTCTTAGTGGGTGTTCAGTGCACATGGAAGGCAGTGCACAAGAGCCAGTCGTGTCACCAAAAAAACCTGCCCTTGGGAATTGCCTACTCTACCCCTACCCCAATCCCCCCTTCACTCCATCCCTGACAGAGCTGTTCCCTTTGGCCATGTGATGGCCATGCCCTTGGCAACCCTTCCTGCATATGCCTCAGGGATAAAGGGGCTCAGGTGCCAGGAACACCTCTCCTCAAGGTTGATCATCTTCTCCCTGGGGTCGATGTCCATGCACACGTCAAGGAACGCTTTGTCCAGGAACGGAACACGTCCCTCCAGACCCCAGGCCTGTGTCGCTTTGTTGGCCCGCAGCACATCCCACTGATGAAGTCGCGTCGTCTTACGGACCAGTTCCTCCTGCATTTCCACGGGCCCTGGGGCCTTGTGGAAGTACAGGTACCCACCGAAAATCTCGTCTGCACCCTCGCCAGAGAGCACCATCTTGACCCCCAGGGCCTTGATCTTGCGGGAGAGAAGGTACATCGGAACGGCAGCACGGACCTGGTGCCACGTCTCCAGATGCCAGATCAGGTCAGGCAAAGAGTCCAAGGCCTCTTCCACCGTGAAAGTAAACTCATGATGAATCGTGTCAAGGTGGTCAGCCACTGCTCTGGCAGCCCTCAAGTCAGGGGCATTCTTGATGCCAATGGAGAAGGTGTGCATACGGGGGGCCCACCTCAGCATGTTGAATGCCTCAACGCCGTGGCGAACAGCAATGGAGGCGATGAGCGAGCTGTCCAACCCACCAGACAGCAGAACACCACAGGGAACGTCAGTCATCAGACGCTTGATCACGGCCTTGATCAGGGTCGTCTTGATTCGGCCGTAATCAGCCTCAGCCTTTGGCATGTGCCCGGGGTTCATCCAGATGGGGTTGTACCAGCGCACCAATTCACCGTTGATGAAGGCGTGGCCTGGAGGGAATTCTTGGTAGGTTTCGCAGTCATCGATGAGGCACTTCATTTCAGAGGCAAACCAAACAGAGCCATCAGCCCCATGGCCCCAGTAAAGAGGGCAGATGCCCATGTGGTCACGTGCTGCAATAATGTTAGGCTCCCCTTTGCTGCGAGTGTCGATGATGACAAAAGCGAACATGCCATCCAACATGGGGACCATACGTTCACCAAACTGCCAGTACAAGAGACCCACGATTTCAGAGTCACTGGCACTGGAGAGCAGCTTGTGGAAATAAAACTGACTCTTCAGCTTTGCGTGGTTGTAAATCTCGCCATTCACCATCCACACAATTTGCCCTTCAGCGTTGTCTGACTTGCTGGATGTTGGAGTCATGGGCTCGGCCGCCAGCCTTGGGTCATTGGCCTTCAAGTAGAAAGGTTGATCGGCACTCTCCTCAGGGGCAACAATGGCCAGGCGCTCATGGCACAAGTAGTGCTTGTCATCAACAATGGCAATGCTATTCCAGTCAGGTCCACGGTGCCTGAGACGCTTGGAAAGGGCAAGCAGCCGCTTCCGATTCTGGATCGGACATCCGGTCACGTTGCAGGCGGCGAGAATTCCACACATGTTGAGGTCCTGTGTCGACTGAAAAATGAAGAGCACACATGGATTCCAGAACACTATGCTTTGGCCCAGCATGAGCTTCTCGCACAACTGCCCACAGTCTTTGGTCAACTGCAGCCAAATACACAAGACGTGCAAAAGCCTAAATCAAACAGTGTTCGCTTCTCCTCTGCACAACACCATGTCTTGGTGCACTGGTGAACAGGTAATAAGGCTTGGTATGCAGCTTTGGTGGGATACTTTACAGCCGGCATCCTTTCCACGACAGGGTTTGGGTCACAGCCACATCAATACTTCCCTTCGTTGCAGTGGCTGAAAAGTGTAGTCGATAGGAACCAACACCCCACATACCACTCCTGAGGCCACCAGCAGGTGGAGCAAACTTTTGTTGGGACTGCAAAGCAATTTAGAGCAGAGATATTCACATTGATTCGCACATTTAGACCTCAAAATAAGTAGCATGTCACATGCAAAGCAAGGCATTATGCGCCCCACCAACATTGGTCTGTGGTGGCGATCCAGTTCCTTGTATCGAGCTTAGAGCTCGTTTTTGGACATACCCTGCCCCCCCCTTGCAAACTCCCGGGTCAGCATGCGACGGCCTCCCGGGTGGGGGGGGGGGGGGGAGACGGTCACCAAGTGTCGGTCTCCCGGGGGGGGGGGGGGGGATTGCAAGGGTATTTCAAGGCAAACTGTGGTACCCTCCACTAATGCAAGGAAAGAGAACACGTGTGAAGCGACTTTTGCGTTGATGCGGTGCCAATGTGTTTTATCCAACACAAATGCTATTCAGGATCCAAAGGAACGGTAAAGAACTTCTGGGTGCGAGAATAACACACTTTGAACTGTTGCACATGCTCAGTTTGCATGACAGGCACGGGGTGTGTTGCACTGGGGAGGAGGCAATGGCGTGCGGGGCTGGTTTGGCAGCCGCTTTAGCACCCGCTTGCACAGCCAGACCAGTCCGTTTGGCGGCTGGCCTTTGGAGCGAGAATATCACAGAACACACACAGGTGCTTGATTTGAAGTAATGGGAAAGCAATGCAAGGCCATGCATAAAGCAGATGGGCAACACAAACCAGCACAATACATTTTAACTAGAAACACATGGAAATGACGGTCTCCCGGGGGGGGGGGGGGGGGGCGGTAACTGTGCCTGAATGTCATGCAATGTTTCTGCACAACTTGAAACAGTTTTTGTGAACAATCACCCAAGAGACCAGCTGTTTGCTTCAGTTCAGACATCGGTTTCCTTTTTCAGCACTTCGTGGCACCGCTAGTGTAACCTGCGACAACCACTACCACAACCTCCAGCAGCCTCCAGCAATCTGTACCGCAACCTTCAGCAACCTCCTGCAATCTGTGGAGGAACCTCTGACCTCCTACAACCTTCAGCAATCTCTAGCAAGCTTACAACAACCTCCATTGCAACCTTCAGCAACCTCCAGTGACCTCCACTGCAACCTCCAGCAATCTCTGGCAAGCCTACAACAACCTCCAATGCAACCTTCCGCAACCTCCAGTGACCTCCACTGAGGCCTCCAGCAACTTCCAGCACCCTGCACCACGTTTTCGGAATTTTTTTGGAAAGCAGTTCACAAACAGTGGAAAAAAAGATCCTCCAGCAGCTGCCAGCAAACTTCAGTGCAACCTTCAGCAACCTCGAGTGCAACCTCCAGCAACCTCCAGTCTCTCACAACCTCTAGCAACGTCAGCTAACCCCCACCACCCTGCACTGCATCCTCCACCAGACTGCAGCAAGATACGGTGCAACCTGTTGCAACCTCCAGCAACCTCCAGTGCAAATTGCATCACATCCTCCAGCACCCTCAACTGCAACCTCCAATCACGCCCAGCAACCTCTGCCAACCCGCATCACATCCTCCGTGCCAGCCAGGGCTGGTGGCCAGTCCTTCACATGGCAAGACCCCGCAGCAGCTGCAAACCCCGCATACTGTCAGAAGAGGCAATGAAAAGCGCTGATGAGGCCCTCCAGTGCACTACTTTTGGGAATGCACTTTGTGGTGCTGCCATGCTACAGCAGTTCATCAGCAACATTCGAGATTCCTGGATTCGGGTATGATGTGCACTACCCTCCAATTCCTATCCATGTGGCACATTTCCTTACCGCCATCCAATGTGTGCAACAAATGACATTGTGTCGAGTGTGGGGCCATTCTGTTGCGATATAAACATTTACGGCAACGTGTCATGGGATTTACTCTGTTCGGCGTCCTGCTGTAGCTGGTGAGCCCTGGAAAGCTCAGTGCACTGTAATGGTCATGCCCATGTGGTTTGAAATACCTCGTGTTACAGTGCAACCCCACCATGTATCACTGACGAACACCGATGCATGCACAGCACGTTGGACACAGGACGGAAAGCATGTGTCTGCACTCCCCCAAGCTCGGGGGCAGCCAGTTGCAAAGTGAGCGAAATCTGCTGGTGCACAGGGCTGCCAGTACTTATGACGTGCAGCCCAAGATGTTGCTATGCACCACGGTGTAAGGACAAGAAGCGGGCTTGCCACTCCATCGCTTGGCGCACAATGCACATGAATTACATTGCCGAAGTCAAACATCAATAATTCAATGATTGTCTGCACTTGCATTGCAGCCATTGAACCATTGAACCATTGAAGCCATTAAACAATATAATCTAAATGTGCTGGGAAACAAATAATGGGTTGCGACACAGCACAAGGCCCTGCAGCAAGAAAGAATTCACCTCAGAAAGAATATTAATGCGAATTGCTGCAGTTCGCAGCATTGTGGTTGGGGTTTCAGCCACTGCCACAAATGGCTGCTGGGCTTGAAAGCTTTTGGCATGGCAGGATCAGTGTGCCAAGAACCCAGAATTAACTGGCTGCCACGGGCAATCCAAGCCAAAATTCACAGTTGCTTCAACACTGGCCGCACCAGAAATGGCACAGACAAAAGCGGGGGGACAATGCGGAAGATCACAGGGTTTACGCCCTGACATACCCCCAATAGTGGTAAAAAGAATGTCTGTGTATTTGCAATGGTGACGGGTAAGTAAAAGAATGAATTAAATACTGGAGAGTGTAGGGCTTAGGCCTCATTGCACCCCATGAGCAATAATACTTTCCCTCTGCACTGTATTAAAGAGAGGGTAGAGACAGCCAAGAGCCAAGTTGCCAATGAAGGAGAACGAAATATTGATGAGTGTAAGGCTCAGACCTCACTCCGACCCGTAACACTAAAATCCTCTACACTTAAAAATGGACATGGTAGAGATAGCCAAGAGCAAAGTTTCGCATGGATGGCTGTGCATCAGCACTGAGCAATGCCAGAAAGCGTCCCACACAAAAGCTCATGGCAACATTATAGACTCTTAGTGGCGGTTGAAATCATCGGCTGCAACATGGACACCACTCACTGCACGGCCAGAGATATCACTGGGGCCCTGCTGCCATGCAGCGTGCCATGACACCGCCTCAGGAGTGGAGCACGCAATGCTCTTGCCAGATGGCACTACTGCAATGGAGTTGTGCTTTGTGGCCTCTCGCTTGCAATAATGCTCCTCAAAAAGCTTGCGCAGCAGGTAGTACTCCTTGTTTTCAGGGGTCTCCACTGGGAACGTCTCGGCACGCTTGGCAAATTCCGCATCCGAAATCTCTCTCTCCGCATAGCTGCGCAGGCCTGTGGCGAGGATGGCATGCATGCATTGGCTCGGCAGATCACGTTTGCAATTCCTGATGGGGGCCTCATGTGAAGGTGGGTGGGGGACAGGGATCACACCAAATACAAAACATAGCTGAGCATCGAGGCAACGCTGCACTGCAGTTCAGTTGGCAAACAAAGAGGAGCAAGGGGACTGCCACATGCACAGACCACAAGATGCAGCTGGTCAGTGAAAGGCTCTGGGGGGGGGGGGGCGGGCTTACTGTTTGGGGGGGGTCAATGACAGGAACAACATAGTAGTATCATGGTACTACTGGATGGTTGCCTACTGGATGGTTGCTTCAGTGTGCTGCCACCTGTGAAGCGTGATCCTTTTACAACATGCGCAATGGGTTGGTGGTAGACCCGGTAGAATTTGTGTTTGAGGGCAGGTGGTCCAGTGGCACATTTCCATCATACGCAAGGTTTGCCTGGTTCGAATTGCCCTGCAGAGTTCCACTGCTGCCCCAGCCCTGTTTTGTTGCCTTTTTGTAGAGCAACATGTATGAGCCGCTGTGCGTGTGAGCGCACATCTATTGCGCACAGTAAACAGCTTCATCCCCATAGTCATGTCAGTCAATGCAAATGCCTTGGCAGTGCAACCCATGAGTTATCAGAGTGCAAGGGGCAAACGAGTGTACAAAACGTGTCACCATGTGGAGAGGCGCACCACGTGTGACACCCGTACCCAACCGCCACCGTTGAGTTTATGGCCCACACTTTGTGTGGTTGTCCCTCACACCCATAGGCAGCATCCACCAAAATTTTGGCCAAATCTGAAGCACCTCGAAAGAGCTGTGGTTTTTCCCCATTTCGCGCGTGCTTGCTTGCTGCTTGCTTGCTGCTTGCTTGTCAAACCTGTTAAGTCCACCCTAGACACTAAAGAGGGTAATAAAACCAAAACTGGTTCCACCAGCTCGGTGACCCTGGTGGGGGAAGGAACATCGTCTAGGGGACTTCAACAACAAATGAGGTACGCACTGGAAAGTGGATGAGAGTGGCTCAAAAGGGGCTCAAAATGAGCTGTATTCATCCGTTTGGGCACCACAATTGCACTGGGATCATTTTTGCAAAACCATGGTTTGAACCCATTTTTGAGCCATTTGTGGTCCCAAGTTGGCACATTTTCTAGGCCCTTTCGACCTTGAGAGGGAGAGGGGCCAAAATTGCTCAACATGGGCTCAAAATGGGCTCATTCCACTTGTCTGTGCACCCCAAATAGGCCAAAAGTATCTTTGGAAAAACACATTATAGATCCAATTTTGACTGATTTTGGTCCCAACACAGCCCATTTTCAAGGCATTTTGTGACTGTGGAGTGGCCAGAATGGCTTGCAATGGGCTCAAGAAGGGCTCCTATGTTAAGCATCAATGTTGGGGCGCAACATAACTGGGTTGGAATGCAGAACACATAGTGGATTGATCCGGACAAAAAGACGGCCGGAGACCCTCGGTATACCACAGCACAGGCACAGGGTGGTGGGCTTGGCGTACACCGGGATCAAATGAACGCCTGCTGTGCCCAGTGCACGCGTGCCTGGGTTATGCACCCTCCCACCGCAGACGGGGAGCTGTGGTGAGACTTGGGGCATTTTGGTCAGCTCTGGGTTGTGTTGCGTTGTGTTGCATTACTTAAAAGCAGATCAGCACACACCATCGACCCAATCATAGCCTACTCCATCAGAGAACTGCTCCTTCTGGCGCCAGAGAACGTTTTCAGGCAGGTATGGCCTCTTGGTGTCATCAAAAGCCTTGCGCAGGATATACTTCTCCAATCGGGGGTGCACGCCATCGGGCCTACAGTGGAAGGCAGTGCAAAACAGGCCAGGTGTCAACAGGCCAAAAAACGTGCCCTCAGAGATTGCCTCATCGACCCCAAGCCCCTGTCGCCATTACCTGAGCCCTCACCTACCCCCTGCCCCCATCACCCGGACCCATTGTTGGCAACGCACCCACCGAACAGTGGGCACATCGCTCAGTGCGCATAGGGTGCGTGTGGCAGGCGCATAGTCCGGACGTGAAAGGGCAAAGTGTCTGCACAGAGTCTGCATTTGGGCGTCTTAGTGGGTGTTCAGTGCACATGGAAGGCAGTGCACAAGAGCCAGTCGTGTCACCAAAAAAACCTGCCCTTGGGAATTGCCTACTCTACCCCTACCCCAATCCCCCCTTCACTCCATCCCTGACAGAGCTGTTCCCTTTGGCCATGTGATGGCCATGCCCTTGGCAACCCTTCCTGCATATGCCTCAGGGATAAAGGGGCTCAGGTGCCAGGAACACCTCTCCTCAAGGTTGATCATCTTCTCCCTGGGGTCGATGTCCATGCACACGTCAAGGAACGCTTTGTCCAGGAACGGAACACGTCCCTCCAGACCCCAGGCCTGTGTCGCTTTGTTGGCCCGCAGCACATCCCACTGATGAAGTCGCGTCGTCTTACGGACCAGTTCCTCCTGCATTTCCACGGGCCCTGGGGCCTTGTGGAAGTACAGGTACCCACCGAAAATCTCGTCTGCACCCTCGCCAGAGAGCACCATCTTGACCCCCAGGGCCTTGATCTTGCGGGAGAGAAGGTACATCGGAACGGCAGCACGGACCTGGTGCCACGTCTCCAGATGCCAGATCAGGTCAGGCAAAGAGTCCAAGGCCTCTTCCACCGTGAAAGTAAACTCATGATGAATCGTGTCAAGGTGGTCAGCCACTGCTCTGGCAGCCCTCAAGTCAGGGGCATTCTTGATGCCAATGGAGAAGGTGTGCATACGGGGGGCCCACCTCAGCATGTTGAATGCCTCAACGCCATGGCGAACAGCAATGGAGGCGATGAGCGAGCTGTCCAACCCACCAGACAGCAGAACACCACAGGGAACGTCAGTCATCAGACGCTTGATCACGGCCTTGATCAGGGTCGTCTTGATTCGGCCGTAATCAGCCTCAGCCTTTGGCATGTGCCCGGGGTTCATCCAGATGGGGTTGTACCAGCGCACCAATTCACCGTTGATGAAGGCGTGGCCTGGAGGGAATTCTTGGTAGGTTTCGCAGTCATCGATGAGGCACTTCATTTCAGAGGCAAACCAAACAGAGCCATCAGCCCCATGGCCCCAGTAAAGAGGGCAGATGCCCATGTGGTCACGTGCTGCAATAATGTTAGGCTCCCCTTTGCTGCGAGTGTCGATGATGACAAAAGCGAACATGCCATCCAACATGGGGACCATACGTTCACCAAACTGCCAGTACAAGAGACCCACGATTTCAGAGTCACTGGCACTGGAGAGCAGCTTGTGGAAATAAAACTGACTCTTCAGCTTTGCGTGGTTGTAAATCTCGCCATTCACCATCCACACAATTTGCCCTTCAGCGTTGTCTGACTTGCTGGATGTTGGAGTCATGGGCTCGGCCGCCAGCCTTGGGTCATTGGCCTTCAAGTAGAAAGGTTGATCGGCACTCTCCTCAGGGGCAACAATGGCCAGGCGCTCATGGCACAAGTAGTGCTTGTCATCAACAATGGCAATGCTATTCCAGTCAGGTCCACGGTGCCTGAGACGCTTGGAAAGGGCAAGCAGCCGCTTCCGATTCTGGATCGGACATCCGGTCACGTTGCAGGCGGCGAGAATTCCACACATGTTGAGGTCCTGTGTCGACTGAAAAATGAAGAGCACACACGATAAATGGGCTCACTACTTTACTAGCAGCAATTAATTTTTATAAAATTTTTTTGGGACATATTGCACCGAATGTGCCCATTGGGGTTTTGGCATCGTGATAATTCTAGCGATTGTTGGGTTGTGTTTAGGGTTATAATTATTGAAGGGATATTGAACACCACAAATGCATGTAGACAACATGACAAATATTCCAGGAATTTCTTTTGCAACGGGGACGTGTAGAGAAGATTTACGTAGGAGCACTAGGGCCTCTTTCACGCCTGCTGGGTGGTTCTCCCACTCATAGTGAAAACCTGTGCCTCTAATCTCAACCAGAGCCTGGTCCCACTGCTCCCCGCCTTGCTGTGGCAATTCCACTCAGCAACAAGTGAGGGACACAATCACTGAACGGTCCGTAAGAACAGACCTGGGGACGACGAGTCACCCTTACACTCAGTGGGAGGGAGGAGAGGAGATAGTCACAATGACGGCCTTATGGCCTGACTGTGCCGAATGATGCGTGAAACATCTCCTGAGGGCTGGGAGCATGTGTTGGGAGAGATGCACTCCATCAATTCGCCGGCGATGTGGTGTGTGGCCCCCCCTCCGATTCATTGTCGTTTGGCGGTTCTTTTGGGTGTGTTGGACATGGGGGTCCACTGTTACCAGGTGTGGTTTTTCTGTACAGAACTCCCAGGCTCATCCTTTGGGAATGTGGTGTGGCTCTGGATCCGGGGTGGGTTTTGAATGTTGTTGTCCACCCATCCCCCAACACCGCTTCCATGAGAATGCGGATTCCATTTCCCTGGCTTGGACTGGTGGTGGCAGATCGTCATGTGGTGTGGGCACTTCTTTGTCCATCCCTGTCGTTGTGACTGAATCATGGTCTGCCTGCAATGCAACGTGTCATCCTATTTGCTACACGGCTTTGTGCTTCTTGAGTTGCTCAAATTGTGCTGCGTGCCGTGCCGGCTGGTGGGAAGTGTGCACCCACCACCATGATCGTGAGCCCATTTTCATCTTCAAGTTGACTGACAGTACTTGGGGGCTTAGAGAAGCCAATGATATGTGTGTCCAGTTGTTTTTGTAGAAAATGGCCACTCCCCCCGCAACCCATGGGACATCAGTTGCGTTAAAATTTTGTCCCGCGATTTGATAAGCTTGTGCGCGAGAGAGTGGAATTCGGATTCGTCCATGTCCTTGGAGATAGGGGGCGCCCTTGCACTGTGCGCTACTTTTAGACTAGTTTGCAAAAGCAGAGCACAAGAATACTACACCCCAGCCCAGCCTCAGCAATCTCGCAGACAAAGGACACCACGAATCTTACAGGCATCGAGATGGCACAGCATACGTTGCCAGAGATCCCAAGCCCTCACTTCGACCTGCGATCCCTCGTGCTCGGAGTTTACCCTGGACATGGGGTCGCCGGGCTGGAGGTCCGACGGTACCCACACAAGCCTCACCGGCAAACCCGAAACCCACAGAACCCTGGCCAACGACCGCAAAATCGCCTGTTGGTGCTGTAGGTGGCTGCATGCTCTTAGGGACAGCACCTGGGCTAGGGCCACCTCGCTATCACTGCAGACCGTGACAGAAGACATGCCCAGCCGCACCGCCCACGCCACCACATGCAGCTCTGTCGTTTACTGACTAGCGTACCGTCGGGGAGGCGGGTAGAAAGACGTGACGCCAAAGAAAGGCACAAGCGCACCAACCCGCCACCGCCCCGCGTCCCGGGCCCCATCCACACAGGCAAGAAGGTCCCCCACCCAAACCGAAGAGGCTATCAAGCATGGTTCGGTACCAAAACCGAAAGCCGAAAGGTGGGGCTAGGCCTTGTAGGAGGGGGCTGCCCAAGGTTCGGCCGCTAACGCTGCTAGAGTAGCAAGACCGTCGAGCAACCTAATAGGTAGGCCCTGGCTCGGTTGCCACTCCCCGTCCACCGTCCGTCCCCACCAGAGCCAACACCACGCCCCGGCCCCGAAAGGGCATCCAAGCCAACGTGCACGCACGCGCTAGTTCAGCAGGCCCAGGTAGCTGCGGAGGTGCCACCCACCCCCGTCTCCAAGGGCCAGCCTCATCCATCCCACCCACAGCTGAAGCCGGTCACGTTGCAGGCGGCGAGAATTCCACACATGTTGAGGTCCTGTGTCGACTGAAAAATGAAGAGCACACACGATAAATGGGCTCACTACTTTACTAGCAGCAATTAATTTTTATAAAATTTTTTTGGGACATATTGCACCGAATGTGCCCATTGGGGTTTTGGCATCGTGATAATTCTAGCGATTGTTGGGTTGTGTTTAGGGTTATAATTATTGAAGGGATATTGAACACCACAAATGCATGTAGACAACATGACAAATATTCCAGGAATTTCTTTTGCAACGGGGACGTGTAGAGAAGATTTACGTAGGAGCACTAGGGCCTCTTTCACGCCTGCTGGGTGGTTCTCCCACTCATAGTGAAAACCTGTGCCTCTAATCTCAACCAGAGCCTGGTCCCACTGCTCCCCGCCTTGCTGTGGCAATTCCACTCAGCAACAAGTGAGGGACACAATCACTGAACGGTCCGTAAGAACAGACCTGGGGACGACGAGTCACCCTTACACTCAGTGGGAGGGAGGAGAGGAGATAGTCACAATGACGGCCTTATGGCCTGACTGTGCCGAATGATGCGTGAAACATCTCCTGAGGGCTGGGAGCATGTGTTGGGAGAGATGCACTCCATCAATTCGCCGGCGATGTGGTGTGTGGCCCCCCCTCCGATTCATTGTCGTTTGGCGGTTCTTTTGGGTGTGTTGGACATGGGGGTCCACTGTTACCAGGTGTGGTTTTTCTGTACAGAACTCCCAGGCTCATCCTTTGGGAATGTGGTGTGGCTCTGGATCCGGGGTGGGTTTTGAATGTTGTTGTCCACCCATCCCCCAACACCGCTTCCATGAGAATGCGGATTCCATTTCCCTGGCTTGGACTGGTGGTGGCAGATCGTCATGTGGTGTGGGCACTTCTTTGTCCATCCCTGTCGTTGTGACTGAATCATGGTCTGCCTGCAATGCAACGTGTCATCCTATTTGCTACACGGCTTTGTGCTTCTTGAGTTGCTCAAATTGTGCTGCGTGCCGTGCCGGCTGGTGGGAAGTGTGCACCCACCACCATGATCGTGAGCCCATTTTCATCTTCAAGTTGACTGACAGTACTTGGGGGCTTAGAGAAGCCAATGATATGTGTGTCCAGTTGTTTTTGTAGAAAATGGCCACTCCCCCCGCAACCCATGGGACATCAGTTGCGTTAAAATTTTGTCCCGCGATTTGATAAGCTTGTGCGCGAGAGAGTGGAATTCGGATTCGTCCATGTCCTTGGAGATAGGGGGCGCCCTTGCACTGTGCGCTACTTTTAGACTAGTTTGCAAAAGCAGAGCACAAGAATACTACACCCCAGCCCAGCCTCAGCAATCTCGCAGACAAAGGACACCACGAATCTTACAGGCATCGAGATGGCACAGCATACGTTGCCAGAGATCCCAAGCCCTCACTTCGACCTGCGATCCCTCGTGCTCGGAGTTTACCCTGGACATGGGGTCGCCGGGCTGGAGGTCCGACGGTACCCACACAAGCCTCACCGGCAAACCCGAAACCCACAGAACCCTGGCCAACGACCGCAAAATCGCCTGTTGGTGCTGTAGGTGGCTGCATGCTCTTAGGGACAGCACCTGGGCTAGGGCCACCTCGCTATCACTGCAGACCGTGACAGAAGACATGCCCAGCCGCACCGCCCACGCCACCACATGCAGCTCTGTCGTTTACTGACTAGCGTACCGTCGGGGAGGCGGGTAGAAAGACGTGACGCCAAAGAAAGGCACAAGCGCACCAACCCGCCACCGCCCCGCGTCCCGGGCCCCATCCACACAGGCAAGAAGGTCCCCCACCCAAACCGAAGAGGCTATCAAGCATGGTTCGGTACCAAAACCGAAAGCCGAAAGGTGGGGCTAGGCCTTGTAGGAGGGGGCTGCCCAAGGTTCGGCCGCTAACGCTGCTAGAGTAGCAAGACCGTCGAGCAGCCTAATAGGTAGGCCATGGCTCGGTTGCCACTCCCCGTCCACCGTCCGTCCCCACCAGAGCCAACACCACGCCCCGGCCCCGAAAGGGCATCCAAGCCAACGTGCACGCACGCGCTAGTTCAGCAGGCCCAGGTAGCTGCGGAGGTGCCACCCACCCCCGTCTCCAAGGGCCAGCCTCATCCATCCCACCCACAGCTGAAGCAGTGCTTGGGTATGGCAGGCCACCGTCCGCAATGCTAGGTTCAGGGACCTTCCCAGGAAGGAGACCAGCTGCACAGGGTCCAAAACGCTCTTGGGGCTAATCAGGAACCCGGCCTCGACCAGTCTAAGATGTAGCCTGTGGCTGGTAGCTAAACGCACCGGTCTGAACCGCGTTTTTGACACGGCGGAGGACTACCGCCTGCAGCATGCCCTACCTAAGTTCCTGGAGGCGCTGCGGGAGTTGTTCCCGGACACATGGCGCTCGTGCCTGCACGTGTCTACTTACCCCATCCCCCGGGCGGCGGGGGACATGGACAACACCATCCTCGATAAAGGTCTCGGGCCGATTGGCGATTTCCCCCTCCCCTAGGACTTGTGGGATTCCGTGGTCCCGGAGTTTCGCCGGAATGGTGTGAGGGACTTTAACGTGGAGGAGAGTTGGGAGGATGGGGACAGAGTGGTGAAGGGGACCTCACGTTGGGTTTCCCAACGGGTGGAGCGCCTGGTCTCTGCTCTACGGGGAACGGGGTTCTACCAAGTGCCGCCTGATCCCCTCCCCATGTCATGCACTTTGTCCCCCCTATCTGGGCCGTCAACCCTAGGCTCGGGCCTCCACCACCGGCCCCCCCCGCCCTCCGAGCCTTGGTCGTGAGGCGCACTGCAGCAGCCAAGAAGGCACTCTCCATCGGGCTTCGCGCCTCCTGCGGCCCCCGGGCTTGGTCCCCACCGGCGCAATGCCTTTTGGAAGGTGGGAGCCCTTCTGGTGCGGCCACTCGACGACGGCAAGCCGGACCCTGTGACGCGGGGGGCCATGAAGCAACGGATACTGGGTTCGCATACGCCCCCGTGTCACGGGCACATGGTCATCACCACTCAGTTCAGTGTTTTGCCTTGCTGCACTGCAGCGCAGACCAGTTCTGTACCACTCCAGGTGGCTTTTGTGAGGCGGGGGGGGGGGGGGGGGGGGCGCACGGGCGGCGAACCACCCACTTCCACTGCAGGGCCAAGCGGGCCCTTGTATACACGGATGATACGGCCCACCACTCCGGCTCTACGATCCCGTCTCGCGGCGCCCCGGACCAGCCCGCGGGCTGATGCCGACATCCATCCAAGTCATTCCCGCCCCGCAAAGTGGGAGGGCCGGCCGCCGGGTCTTGCTGGGCTGGCACTTGCTGGTCCCACTATGAAGCAGCCATTGGGTTCACCGCCAGATTCTCCACTGTTGTCGTCGGTGTCCACATCGGAGTCGACCAGGATGGGGCCCTCGGCGCTTCCCGTCTTGCGAACTTCCCCACCAACGCCCCCAACACCGGCAACCGCGGCGCCCAACTACATAGCAGCCGCAACGGCCATGGCGCCGGGCGCTTCCTCACGAGCCGGATAGGGCAGCAACAGGGGTTCCGCCGCCTTAGGGACTGCATGCACCGGCTCAGCCGTCAGGAAAGGGCACTCCAGCAACTCCCCGTCATCGGAAGCTGCGTCTGACTGGCCGTCTTCAGACTCGTGTGATCGACCTGCCCCTGGAACGACGCCCACTGCCGCGATCCCCGACCGGGCCCCCCTTCCGTGTGTAGGGCGTGGGGCTCTGCATTTCCTCCTGGTCGGCGTGTCCACCACTCTAGCCAACTCGGGATACATGGCCCGGCCCCAGATTGAGGCGAGACCCACTCGCAAGGGCTCCGGGCTGGGGCCTGTACCCCGCTCCTAGGCGGGGAGGATGGTGGGGGCGATGACCGCCGGATCAGTCCAGCGGGTTGCATACTGCAGAGCAACTGCAGTGCTCTGCCACCGCCCCCACCATTTGAAGTAGGCTAGGTCGGGTTTGCGGGCCTAGCATGCCCCCGCGCCGCCCCGGCAGAGGGCGTGCCACCTGGCTCTGGAATACGCCGTGCCAACCAGGCACTCGGCCATGCCCGACTCCAGGCCCGTCTCACCTGCTTGCCAAACCAGCATGTCAGACTTCTTGCCAGATCACACTACAATGGCGTGGGCCCACCTGCGTACTTGGTCCGCGTACCTAGGACAAGGGTATGATGGTGTACCCCTCTTCCCCAGTTTTGCTGTTCCAAAATTGGATAACCCATGGGAGCGCGATATCCGCCACGCGGATAGTGGCCACTTCCCCGACGCGCAGAAAGCATACCTAGGCAAGGGTTGCAAGAGCCACAAGGAGGGGTCCGTACCTGGACTTCGTTGCGTTCTCCACGAGGATGACAAGCCTAGCGGGTGGAAGGTATGGCTGGGTCCGGCTGAGGCCGCCCCCGCCGCGATCCTTTTGTGAAGAGTGGTGACGGCCGGTGGGACCCATTGCAAATCCTCAACGGCACGGACGGCCGACGTGAAGCCTCGGATGGAGGATGCGGTTGCCCTCATCAGGCCGGGAATTTACGGGGGTTTACAATCCTTTTGGCCCCCGGCCCCCACCTTGTGTAAGTTGGTGTAAATTTTCCCAAAAGTGGCGTAAATTTCCTTCAAAAAAGTGTAAATTTAAGAAAAGGACGGTGTCACTCAACAGCTCAACCAATGTGCAAAACTCATAAAAAGTAATGTAGAGTGTTGTGATTGGTTGCGTGGGCCTTGTGTCCCCAAGTGGCGTTTTCCCACCGTTTGTATGGTTGGTTTGGTTTGGATCAGAAAATGTGTGTATACATACTTCTATATACCGGCAGGCAGAGTGTGTGTCACATGCCTCAACCTACCGCCGGACCTCCAAAGAGCAAGCAAGACGGCATGTGTCCCGCACTTTTGGTGCTTGGCAATTTTGAACCACTTAAGGTTCGTGATGCCAGCAATCCACTCGGGCTGGGCTGCCAATTGGGGATGTGCGCGGCATGCCGCACACCACATCACCCCGTTCTCATACTTTAGCCAGGGGCTCCCTGATTGCCATGAAGTGTGGAATGTACGAGTTTTGGTAGGGGGAGGGGAAGGCAGGCATATGGGTTGAGCACACTGGAGACACGAACCATCAAGTGCACATTCAACATGCACATAGCATTTGCATAGCTTGCATTGTTGGGTATCAGTGTTACCCAAAGGCTTTTCACAACCTCTACAGGCACACGCAAAACACCAACGGTGCCCCTCACCCCCCACGGTGACAAAGCACTGCTCATGGACACCCCGCTTGCATTGTGAGCATGAGCTCGTCACCCCACATAGTTTGCCGGGGCAACTATTGCAATACAACGAACCCAAAACTTTGACAAAGCTACCGATGGATTGCGTCGTAGTGGGAGGGGAGGCGGCTTGGG
This sequence comes from Eutreptiella sp. 'Long Island Sound 2002', assembly GCA_964036045.1. Classification (NCBI taxonomy): domain Eukaryota; phylum Euglenozoa; class Euglenophyceae; order Eutreptiales; family Eutreptiaceae; genus Eutreptiella; species Eutreptiella sp. 'Long Island Sound 2002'. The sequence goes on along the minus strand of OZ038380.1, from coordinate 15,522,955 downwards.
ACTGTGGGGGTTGCCGTGGCGCGGCGGCGGCATGGGGCTTGTATGAGAACTCAAAGCCATTGCGAGGCTTGGAATTTATTTGCGGCGCGCTCGATCTACACTTGTTGCAGGGTCGAGGGCACACCTTCCGCCTTGATGTGGCATAGGGCGGCGGCAGGTGTAGCGAATTCTTGCCACTCGGCCTCCGCTTCTTGCTTGCGCACCCACATCAAATGACAAAAACTGCCAAAACAAACAGCAATGTACAAGCTGCACTACAAGCAAGCCAATTCCTAAGTGGGTAAATCTTATAACATGCAAAGTACTCGGGGTCGTTAATTGGCACAGAAATTCTTGTGACCCGACTGCTTGTGCACCCACGTCACATGACAAAAAGTGCCAAAACAAACAGCAATGTACAAGCTTCACTGCAACCAAGGCAAGTGCTAAATGCGTAAATCTTATTACATGCCAATTACTCCAGTTCAATGGGGGTAAGACGCACTATGTAACCACCGGCGCCCGCCCTTGCAAGCACCACACACGAGCCGGGCTAGCTCTCGAGGGTGGGATCTCCAGCACGCAACAAACGACATTTGTATATTGCCTCGTCTTGCGGAATCTGGCGCTCAAAGCATGGACGGTATGTAACCACGGGTGTCCGCCCTTGCAAGCACCACACTCGAGCCGGACTAGCTCTCGAGGGTGGGATCTCCAGCACGCAACAAACGACATTTGTATAGCGCCTCGTCTTGCGGAATCTGGCGCTCAAAGCATGGACGGTTTGATGAAAAGAGCTAAGTCTCTAACACATCAAAGAAGAATTTTGCAAAATTCATGTTCAATACTCACAATTCTAGACCTCCTATATATCTAAATATCCATCTAATAACATGCAAAGCACTTGGGTTCCTCAATTTACACCGAATTTGCAAAAATTTACAAAAAATTTACGCCACTTTTGAGAAATCTACAAAAATTTACGTAACTTACAGCGTAAATTGGATTTGGCCCCTGCCCCCCCCCCCCCCCAATATTCCCCGGGCTGGCGCCCCATGCGTGCCCGCTCCGCGAGGATGCCTGCCATTGCCTCTGCAATGGTAGGCGGGCCCGTTCGCGCTGCGTAGGACGCCAGCGCGAAGCCGGGAACCGTATTGGTCCCTGGTACGGGGACGCCACAACAGGATGACGCTTTCATCCGGCTTACTGGGTTCATCGACGCTGGACGCTCGAGCCCAGCGGTTGGCGAGGTTCGCGAGCAGGGTGGCCGTGTGCCGTGTGTCAGGGGGGTCCTGTGGTCAGGACCAGTGGAGGCATTGGAAGTGCCCGTAGCGCCCCCCTGGGGAGCCACGCTAGGTGCAGCGCTGGCAGTCTCCACTAGGTGGGGAGTCGACGGGGATCCACTCTCCTTGGCGCGTCTGCCATTGCAGCACACCCCCCACCACCCTGAACTTAACGCTTCTCCACACGAAGCTGTCCCCAACAAGCTGTGATAGTGGCGGCCCGCGGAGATGCTCATATGCCTCCGTGAAGATGACGCTCGAGCAATTCGCCGCCAGAGCGCTCCAACCGCTCGTGTTCGCACTGACGCTCGAGCCGCAAGGGGTCTCGGCGCCGCAGCCCATCATCACGGAGGTATTCGAGCAGCTCTACGGACCGTCGCGGTTTGCACCAACGCTCGAGGCGCTCGAACTCTTGCATCCGCAGCACTTCCTCACGGAGGGGCCACCGCCGCAGTTTGCACCGCCTCCGCCGCAGCCCAGTTGACGGCACTGGCGAAAGCGCGGACGCGAGCTGTTGGTCGTCTGCCGTGATGTCGCCAAAACCGTAGTGCTAAGGATAATTCTTGCTGTAGACGAGGGCCACCTGAACGGGCCTCCAAGACTCTGGGTGATCGGCCGCTAGGTCACGGTGGTGTTGGTCTTGTTTTGAGATGATATCGTTAACCGCGAGAGGAAAGGATCTTGGGTGGGAAGGGTGAAGGAACAATGAGGAGGTGAGGTAGGACAGGGCGGGTGGAGTCCATACAAAACCCTGTACGAGGGTTGAGCCAACCTCCGCAATGAAATGAATGCTGCAAAGCCCAATGCATGGGCCTAGACGTGCCTTCACCATGACAACCCAATGCAATGCAACATTTGGATGGAGGGACTTGTCGTGGTGCGCAAGATTCTACCACAAGGTCTAGCCACCACACCTCAGTAACTGCCAAAGCCCTGTTCAGGGCAATGGTTGTTACCAAACCCCATCCATGACGAGAAAAAAAGTAAGCACGAAGGGAGAGCGGGTAATGCCCTATAAGGGTCCAGGTAGGCCTGCTTATCCTATGACCCTATGTAGGGTCTAGGGGGAATCTTTGCACTGCGCGCGCACTGCGCGCTACTTTTAGACCATGTTCCCCCCAAAGAGCCCCCAAGCAAATCCCTTGGAAACGCCCTTAGAATTAGGCGACCCAAACTGCCCCAACTCAAGAAAGTTGCAAACTACCTTCCCTTCACATAACACTCATCATGCACAACTGGAAAAACCATGAACAGCGCATTGGTCGCCACCCTCAAGAACACACAACTGTCTTTCTGTTCCATTGTCAACTAAGTACACATGGACTCCATCTTGCATTGGCGATTCACCACCCGTAGTGCATCTTGGTAGTACTCCAAGTGGATGAGCCCATCTCCCGCCATCCCAACCACCGTGGCAAGAACTCGCACGCCGTTGGAGCGGGTGTAGAACACCCGATCGCCAAGACTCAAATCCATGAAGAAAGTGTGTCTAAGAAAGGAGCACGGGGGTATGAAGTCCTGTAGCATATGTGCAAGCACGATAGATCAATGTGTGCACAGGAGCATTGCGCCTTGCCATGCCTTGACACAACCATGCTACGCCTTGCAAAACCTCCGCTAGGAGTCACCATGATGCCCATAGGGGCCCCTAGTATCTCAAAATATGGGTCTCTAGTACGGCCAGACGCCCAAATAGTTGCACTGCGCGCGCACTGCGCTTAAGGCTCCCCCCTAGGGTATATTGTACTGATGCGCAGGATGGTGTGATAACCTCTCCAAGACCCTGAAAGGGTCTAGGTAGGCTTGGATGTCCCAGGACCCACTACTGGGTCTAGGGTAGCATAATTTGTAAGGAAGAAGGGCGTTGTGACCGTATCAGGACCCCATGAAGGGTCTAGGTAGGTCGGTATGTCCCAAGACCCTCTACAGGGTCTAGGGTAGAAATGAAATGGAAAAGAGGAGAAGCATAATAACCTTTCCAAGACCCTATAAAGGGTATAGGTAGGCTTGTATGTCCCAAGACCCTCTAAAGGGTCTAGGGTGTATGAATGTGAAAACAGGGGTTGTGTGGCAACCTATCCAAGACCCCATGAAGGATCTAGGTAGGTTTGTATATCCCAAGACGCTCTAAAGGGTCTAGGGTAGGATGAATTTGAAAAGAGGGGTGGCGCGGTAACCTTTCCAACACCCTATAAAGGGTCTAGGTAGGTTTGTATATCCCAAGACCCTCTAAAGGGTCTAGGGTAGAGTGAATTTGAAAAGAGGGGTGGTGTAGTAACCTTTCCAAGATGCTCTAAAGGGTCTAGGGTAGAATGAAATTAAAAAACGGCGTGGCGTGGTAACCTTTCCAAGACCCTATGAAGGGTCTAGGTAGGTTTGTATATGCCAAGACCCTCTGAAGGGTCTAGGGTAGAGTGAATGGAGAGAGGGCCAGCTATCCAAGACCCATTAATCTAGGTACGTACAAAATGTTCCACGGCCCTATGCAGGGTCTAGTTTGGTGCAATGTATTGAAAAAAAAATGTTGCGACCTCCAAGACCCTATAAAGGGTCTAGGTAAGCCTAAATTGCCCGTGCCCGATACTTGATGCATGATACCTTTCTTTGTTCCGGGAACGCTTGCGCCTCTCGTTGCATTATGCCGTCCTCGAGTTGACCTAACGGACTCCCCGGTCTTTGCCCGACCACACTCGAATGCCCTATGCGAGGCCGCATCCCTGCTGATGAGGATGCGTGGTTGCACCACAAGTCGAGAACGGAGGTTGACATGGATTCCCTCCTGCAGGCCACTTTGCCTCCTGGTCTAGTGGAGGATGAGTTGGACACATACGCTACTTTGGCACTAGCTGGTAGAGTGAGTGGCTTTCAATTGAACAAAAAAGAGGTTATGTGTGTGGCTTTCCGCATTTTGCATGATGTCTTATATAAAGGGAAGGTAGCCTGCATTTGTCTTGAGCTAGGGTAGTTTGGGTGACCTAAATTTAGGGGTGTCTGGGTAGCTGGGGTGGCCTAATTTTGAGGGTGTTTGGAAGGGGTCGGTAAAGGGGTTCTTCACAGGGGAATCACTAGTTGAGCCTCGCCTCAACTTATGTTTGCCGTTCCCTACTTAGGTAGTTTTTTTTCCTTTTTTTTTCATAATGAGTCCCATGGACGGGCATGACATGCAGCCACCCTTTGACTCCTATCAGCCTCGCGCCTCAGCCGAGGAGAGACTCGCAGAATAGGCTAGAAAAATTCAACAACTACGGGAACAACCGGCCAAGTCGTCAATGAAGGAAGGTCCGACCCTCCCTCCCCTATCCGTGCCGGAGTTGAACAAAGCCCTCGAGCGACCCCTGCCAACCCAGTGGATGCAGCTTATCCTGTCCAATCTGAAAGCCTACGTTAGGCTGAGGGCTGGGCGGGTGTGGATGAGTCCGTTGTTTTGCAAGATGAAGGTCACCAAGGAGGATTTATCCTTGGAGGAAACCGTCACGTTGGACGCCACATATCTGGATCCTCTCGGGTGCATTCAGATCTATCATCCAACAAAAGGACAAATCGTTTTCATTCCCCCCAGCATCCAACACCGCAAGCCCCAATATCTCGATGATTTGGGGCTGGCCTTTGAGTTGTTGGAGAAGGCAAAGCTTAGGCGGCCCTATACGCACGTAGCAAAATTGCCACAGTTCCCAAATGGGTACCACCCCAAAACGGGGGCTGAAAAACCACTTTGAAAAATTGCACAATTGCGCTTTGCAGGGAACACCCCCAAAAACCTGTGAATTATCCAAAATGACTGTGTGTAGGGGGTACAACATGTGCCAGTCAAAAGTCATGTATCCCCTTCAAATTTGGGCACTGCAGTGTCCATCCAAAGAAAAATCCAATTCTTCCAAATCATCCGCTGCTGCATTTCAAACCACACCGTAAAATGCAACCTAAAAAGTGAAGCAAGGAGGACGACAGGCAAACACATGCAAAACTCTGGTTTGCTTTTTGTTACCGCGTCTGCTGACCCAGTCACTGTGATTGTATGCGAAGCGTGACAAATAATGCACCACCAGTGGTGCCGACAAACAACGGAGGCGCCGCCAGTGCAGCCAATGCAATAATAAATGACGGCAACAATGCCTGCAAAAGAAGTGGCGTAGCAGGGGTAAAAAAATGGCGAGTCGCTGAATTTGGGCACTGCAGCGCCCAAAATTACCAAAACATGAAAAAGGGCACCAGTCTCACACCTGCATAGAACAGGACGCGCGACAGTGTGTAAATCGAGGCGAAAAAACTACTGACATGGACACAGGCAGTGCCAACCGCACAACGCAGTCTACTTCTTCTTTGGTGGAGCCTTCTTACCCTTGGCCTGACCTACTTTGGCGTGAAACATATTGAGGGGGGTACTGTCCTTGGCATTTTTGGCTGGCCTTTTGGGGGGATCATCAACCTCATCACCACTGTCGTCGGAGGACGGCTTCTTCTTGCTGGGGGTGCTCCTCTTCTTGCTGTCACCACCTCCGACCAGCACGATCTCGTCATCCTCCTCTTCCTCCACATCGTCCCCCCCCTCCTCATCTTCCCCTTCCCCAGGCCGCTGCGCCACAACTGGCATACAGTCCCTAATCCTTGGCATCCAAGCGTCCCAGTTAACCAAGTAGACACAGTCCATCTCCTGCACATACGCCGCTAGCTGTTCACAGAACTCGTTAAACAAACCCTGGCGCCCAGTGAAGCAAGCTGCCAGACAGGGGGACTCAGGAAGGCAGGACAGGAGCTGTGCTGGCAATACAGCCGATGCTGTCAAAAGCAGGAGCCAGACTTCATCCTCGGACTGTCTGTCGCGTCGGGGAACAATACCAAGCATACGCAGGAGCCAACCAGCCGCTGCCAGACCAATGGTGCTGCCGTATGCACCCTGATCGCAAATGAAAATATTCGGGACCTTCACTCTAAACTTGTCGGGAACACAGAAGCAAATAGTCCTCTCCTCGAACCGATAGGTCGGGTGACCGACTGCCTGATCAAAAAAAGAGGTCATAATATACTGCCAGCCTCCACACTCCTCAGAGTCGCGCAATTGATTAACCAGGAACTTAACGTCGGCCGCCATTCCACCAATAGCCACAGGCACCAACTTCGCAGCAACCTTCAGCACCAGCGGATGGATATTGTCCATTTGTTCCTTCGTGCACTCAATGAAGACCTGTTGTCAAAAGGACATTTCATTACAGATGGGCACTGCAGTGCCTAGAGTGACCAGCAATGCGAAATCGATCCCATTCTTATGCCTAATGGTTGCATACCGCTTTGTACTCCCTCAATGCAATCGTATACGGGATAGCCTTGCCAGGAACCAACGCAATTGCCTCTGCCCGAGCTCCAGTTGCTTCAGTCCCATCCTGCGGCTTGTTGAGCCAGATAGTTGTTGATTTCTCCCCATCAGTCGTTGTCACTGCAGTTTCCTTGACAGGCCTCGCCAGCGCAATCCTCAGGTCAGCCCATTCCTCATCCTGCCACAGCGGTGCTTTCTGGATGGTGTCCCAGCTTGGTAAGGGATTTTCGGCACTCCAGGTCCATTTCCCCAGTGACAATTTGGCGGCCCTCGGCGACTTTGCAAGCAGTTTGCGGACTCTTTGCATTTCATGCACGTTCACTGTTAGAACAGGAGACCACTGGTACCACTGGGATCGAAACAGCCTTACGTCGTGGGTCCGGGGGGGGGGGGGGGGGGTCAACAGCGATCGCGCCAGACCCTGCCGCCCCATAAACATACGTCGAGAAGGATGGATGAGCGTGTTGTCCGGGTGAAGGTACAGCATCTCCCACAGGCGGTCCCGCTTCAACAGTCTGGCCTTGGCATGTAGTCCTGCGATCTTGGCCCCATCTCCAGCCATGTACAGCAGTATTTCATCCATCTGGTCGCCATGCAGTCCCGTCAACGGCTGCAGAGTGTAGGGGTTGAGCACTGCAGTGCAAAAATTAGGGTCGCATCGAATTTGGGCACTGCAGTTCCCATGAACACCAAAAGACGACGAAAACAGGTGCTCAGAGGACATAATACCTTCACCGGCAGTCTTCTCAAAGGTGTCAATAAACTCAGCCACGCGGCCACCAGATATCTGCAGTAATGAAACCAGCGGTCTCCAATTTTTCCAGATTGAGTCCTGGCAGGGATACAGTGTTGGACAGGCCACAGGTACGCAAAGGACTGACAACGGTGGTCTCATCATGCATCTCTCATACCACAGATGTTTTCTCGCCCGGCCGGCCACACTTCCGCAGAGCCACCAGCAGCATCTCTTTCGCTTTGCCTTTCTGCACTTCAGTCCAAATTCGAGCGGCCACTTGTCCCATACTCAGCTTGCTCACTGAGTGTTGTACCGCATTGTGATCGCCTCCAATAATCTCTCTGATGTCAACAGGACAGTCGTGTTTGATCTCCTCGCAGTAGACGTGTTGTAACTAGTCCGGCAGTGCCCGTGACTTCTCACAGTATTCTCGGTGAAGTCTTTGGAGTGCCGTCAGGATATGAGCCCCGCCCAAGCAGTAGGGAATTTCAGCTGATAGAAAAATGCACCACAGGGAGATGGGAGATGGGAGATATCAGCGAGATGGGCACTGCAGTGCCCAAACGACCAGACTGTGTGAAAATTACGACGCGTGTGTGACAGGATGGTAGTGTACCTTCGTTTCGCCATATGAGAATGTTTGAGATAGGCCGGCAGGGTGGATTTGTCCTCAGGCTTGCGATCCGCGATAGTACTGAGTCCTCGTCCCTCTCTCTGGTCTGCCCACGCGTGAGGTCGGTGTCAAACTTTATCTTGGTCAGCTGTATCTTGACCAGCTCCTTTTTGATCCACGTTGTCCGGAATGTTTCCGTTGCCCGGTCTGTCCCCGTCCGCTTCACTGGAGCCTGCCCCGACTGCGCCCGTGTCTTCTCTGCTGTGTGAACGGCTTGCGATGCGGTCTGCTGCTCATCCCCTTCCGGCAGTTCGGTATCCGAAGGCATAGCTTAGCAAAGGGGCTAACAAAGGGTCACACGACACACTACAAAAGGCCACAGGGCTGCAAATTGTTGATTTACAGGCTTCTAATGTTGATGACTACTGGCAGCGCTCGACGATTGAACACAGATGGCAGAAATAGCATCACAGTGGGATGCACCTGGTAAAAATCGAGGGTCAAACTCATTCAGCTCCGAAAGGACAGCCACGGGGGCGTCGGAATCATCACTGTGAACAGACACTGCTTCTGGAGGGGGGGGGTCCGGGTCCCATCCATCATCACCCACAAAATCAGCAGCCCTCAGGTCTGGATCTCCAGCTGCCCCACCAGCGGGGGGGGGGTCCTGATCACTGTCACTGTCGCCATCAGCATTGGGGGGGCGGGTATCCGGGCGGGGTCCCTTTGCGCAAAAGCGCGTGCTGGCCGGTGTCGCTTGTACCGGTCTGGTGTATTACATGCGCGTAACATGTCCTGTGCCTGTGCTACTGTTGTGTCCATATCACCTGGAGGACGTTGTGGCACGTGTCTACCCAGCTCTGTCATCACGTCAGCATCAACTTTAACAGGTTTAACAAGTGTCTGCAATGTCTTGGCACATAGATCTCGGTAATGCTCTGCAGTGAGCACCGTATCTAGTGCGCAAGGAAAATCCATCTTGGCAGGATCCCACCTGTCTTGCACGATACTCGACTTCTGACTGGACCAGACCAGGGGGGGTATAACACCAACATCAAATCGCGCCATCAATCTGGTGAAACAACGATCAACCAGTTGTGGCAGTCCCTTAACGTACTGCAGGTCCTTTGGGGTCTGGTCTGCAACGGGAGTGAGTATAAGCAGGTCATGCACCTGTTGCAACGTACAGTTCCCAGGGTGTTGTGCCATTAAGTGCACAACACGGCTTAACAGGGCCTCACACGGTTCCTCACTGTGTGCCACCCCAGGTAAGCGGGCAAACCACTGGGACCACAACAGCCTAGCAACAACAATGGTGCGCACATATTCAACCTTGTCCTCATAACCTAGGGTCAGCCTCAGAAGGACGTGTAGGCAACGGCTCAACAATGGCCCTGCAGCGTGCTGCTCTCCCTGTGCAGACCAATGACAATCCCTCACTTGCGACCCAATAATAAACAAGGCTGGAATGTAACCATACAGCAGTGTTACCAACCCTTGCACCTGTGTAAGAAGTGTGCTGTGATTAGCGTTACCCGGTCGGTGCAAACCCCTTAGAGTCTGTAACTTCTGTTCCAAAGGTTGGCGCCACTTATGGGCCAAGTGCAAGACCACCAGAATCATACGCTCCATATAGATGAGTTTCGGAAAGTTGGGCACTGCAGTGCCCAAATTGAGTGAACCATAGGAAAAATAGGTAAATAAAGGGAAGAATCTTCTGTAGCACAGGGTTACACAATATTTATATGGGTGCCATGTGCCATACACTACCGGGGTACGTGTAATGAACAGGGGCACGTTGTACCGAGCATAGCTGATGCTGTAAACGAGCTTAAGGACACGGTAGTGAATATTTTCTTCGACCAACAATGGAAGACGGTGCTGTGTGTGCTGCTGCACCTCCTGGAGCCCGTGAATAATAGAGACAAGGTCGGGGGTAGCGGACACAGTTAGGTCTGTGAGAAAAAAGGGGGTCCAAGCTGGGCTGGTAACATTAGCCCGTCGTATGTCCAAGGGACAACGAACATGTTGAAGGCGGATGGGGTCGTCCATCAACCCTTGCAAGCCATCAATGAAGTTTTTATGGCTCTGCACCAACAAGTCTGCAGTGTACCCAATCCTCTGCCGCAAGACCGAGAGGCTAGGAAAAGACGGCATAACGTCAACAGGTCGTTTCAAGAGTATGATAGCACCAGCTGTACAATTAAGGGACCGGTTCTCATTACCAGGCACAGGCCGGAAGTTACGTCTATAAAAATTATCAAACCATAGAACAGCGGGTTTACCTTCCAAGGTCTGCCAAAGACTGGTGCACGCAGTTGCTCCTTGAACTGCAAAGGAGGGTACATGGTAAGAACATTGACCCATGTGAGCCAAACACCTACGTTGCACACGACTCTTGGGTTGAACACCTACAGCCCTCTTGGCACGTGGACGACATCTCTTGTGTAGAACAGACCATATATTAAAAGTCTCTTGCTCAGCAACACGGAACCATTGGTCCGGCAGACAATTAACGGTCCGCCTGTCCCTTTGTTGGATGTATTCACCAACAGACCGCCTACTTCTCCACTCCAACCGGAGATCTAACACCTACGTACAAAACGCATCGGCACCCTTATCCACACCCACAGCCTCAGATAGATCCTCCTTTGAAGCATATACCTTCGAACTAAGGAACTGCCGGAAGGGAGCCGCATCCATGGACAAAAGTCCTGTTCGCAGGCAGCAAAGGTAAGGGGACAAAGAAAACAGAGACACTATCACAAAACAAACCTGATGCGGCATAGACCAAAAGCAGCTAGCGAAGATCCAAACAATGTATCCCCCAATGGACGTGGAACGTTCCAAAGCCTGGGTACACTCCAAGGTGGCAGTCAGACAACCGGCAATATATTTCCAATGAGCAGAGGATGAGTACCAACGTCCGATGATTCATACGTCCTTTGTCAGGTGTTACGCAATGGGAACCAATAGGAGTGAAATACGGAGTTTTAAATTTTTTGGACACTGCAGTGCCCAAAAGTACTGGAAGTCCATTTTCAAGTGCACATTTGGACAGGAATGGAAGTGATTGGGCAAGGTACATTGTACGTGGCCTTCCGAGTATAACACCGCGGTGCGATGACCCATGGATAACGGGTATGCCAAGTTTTGATGCATGCTGCTGCAGTATGACATCACCTGTGGAGATGACTACAGAGGTGTACTGGAGAACCCACTGAAAAAAGCCATTTCAAATTTTTGGGCACTGCAGTGCCCAAAAATTTTAAACGATACAATTTTCAGCCCGGAATAGGGGGTGTATACGTGGACCTCTGGAAGCAACAAAAGGCGAGGTTGTTGTATCCCACGATGAAAATCCACGTGGGGTTGGCCGAAAAAATGATATGCTTTTTTGGGGGGCAAAAAACGGATGTTGAAATCGCCATGAATCATGCCTTTTAGCAACGAAGTCTACGTGCGTAAAGGGCCGCCTAAGCAAAGGACACACCTAAGGAACGCAGGGCCGTGCAGGGAGGCTATTGCTTCAAGTACGGCAGCCTTCGTGTACGCGGGTACATCTCTATCGGAGAAAGGATGATGGAGTCCATCGAGAACAACCTCCGGTGCCTGACTTATATCCGGCATATACCCTGCTACATAGTGCGGACGATCTACAACCTGTACCCCGGTGTAGACTACGTTGCGGGCATGATCCAACCGCCGATCCCGCCAAGAAAGGAGCACGACAAGGAGGGCCACACCAAAGTGTGGGAGTCCATGGTGAAGATGAGCGGGAAAAAAGTGTGAAAAGGGCCGGAAATGGGTGAAAGTGGGTGAAAATCTAAAAATGCCATATCCCCATTGTGGAAGAAGCATGAAAACCTATGCTAGCGGCAACAATGATGCCCCTAGTATCACAAAGTATGGGTCTCCAGTACGGCTAGACGCCCAAATAAGTGCACTGCGCCCACAGTGCGCGCACGCTGCGCTAAGGGCACCCCCATGTGCGCTCCAATCAGTACGTGGCAAGCGACCCAGAGCACACAATGAATCTGATTCACCATTCTGCCGGGGCACTAGCCCCAACACAGCATGGCACGCCCCACTCCCGATTCTCCCCACTCTCAATTGCAATGGACTCATGACCCCAATTGAGGAGGGATAAAAAAAGGGCCTAGAATGCAGATGATTCTGAAGTAATTCAAAATTTTTTGAAGTTGCTATGTCAAGGTGCATCGGTCTCGCCTGGTCCTGTTGCTGGCTCTGGCCTGCTGATTGCTGGCCGCTGTTGTAATGCCTTTTGCTGAGCCTGTGTCAAGAGGGCAGCGAGGTAGTCCAACAGCCGTGGTGCATAGATTCCTGGCTGCCCCTAGGGAGGTTGCAAGAGGTTGACGTTAGGGTTAGTAGACACAGTTTGCTGGTTGGGGACAAGGGAGTTAGCCATAGTGAGGATGGCAACGGCGATTTTGGCGATTTTGGCCACCCCTGGCGCGGACAGCAGCCAGTTTGGTTTCCTGATGCTGCCTATACTCCACTTTAGTTGAGTGAAGCTCACTGCACAATCTGCTACTTTAATATTCTTTGTTTTCAGTGCTTGTTGCACCAACTCCCAGAGCTGTTCTGGGGGAAGGTATTTGGGCAGGTCAACAAACACCACTTGATCATCCGAAACCCTGTATTTTCACCTGGCCCAAAGCATGGATATGCATCAACACCGCCCCCCTGTGCAATATGCCACCCCTGCTGTGCCGGGGTCTCCAAAGCGCAGAAGCAACACAAAAACCTTGCATAGCATGCTTACCGTGTGCAAAAACATCCCCCAATCCCAGGAAGGCATCCACACAGACACACACCATGCAGCAAACTTTTTTTTCATGTGTCATTACTATTTGTTAAGCGTGCAATCTTATTTGTTAGAGGTGCCAGCTAAATCTTGGGTTCAAGGTGGGTTTAAGACAGGGGGGGGGGGGAAATTGCGGTCTTGGGGGGTCAAATCCAATTGCGAAAAATTGCGGGAAAATTGCGGGAAAATTGCGGAAAATTGCGGGAAAATTGCAGAAAAATTGCGATGTCGTAAGCGGCCCTCCTGAACCCTCAAGGTGCTACAGCTCTGGACAGGTGGCTCAGAATTCTCAGAATTTCACTGAAACAAATAGTCCATGGACAGTACAATTACAGGAGGCGCCCCTCGATATCACCGTGGAATTGCAGCATGAACCGAAGGCGGCGGATGTTGTCATCCAATTTGTGCTGCCGCTTTGAAACTGTCCCACACTGTGAGAAAAAGCAAACATGCAAACATGAAGGCATAGTAAAAAAAAGGCAGTCAGAAAATCGGGAAGTGAGAAAAATTGCGGAAAAATTGCGGAAAATTGCGGAAAATTGCGGAAAATTGCGGAAAATTGCGGAAAATTGCGAAATTGCGGAAAATTGCGAAAAATTGCGGACCTCAATTTCCCCCCCCCCCTGTTTAAGAGCACTGCGAATGCTGGGCCACGGATGCAGTGGGCACAGCACAGATCAGCCCACACGATCAGGATACACTGCATGTCCATGACTCTGCAGACTGGCCCCTTCTCGTGCTGTCATTGTCCATGGCACCATGAGCGGACACACTCAGTGGCCCGCCTTATTGCCTGTTGTTCGCTTATGACACCTGACACCTGCTCCTGCGTACATGAACACGCCTCATGAAGCACATCTTGTGAGCAGAAGCAGCAAAACCCCAGGCGATGCAATAAATAGGGTTTGTTCATCGGTGACTCTGTGGGTTTGTCCAAAGGGCTGATCAGTGTGGCCCATCAATCTAAGGCAGCTCCAGGTGCAAATAAATGTTCATGCACCGCTCAGCAATCTAAATGCAGGTGCAGGCCTGGCCAAATTTCGACAGCATTACTAACTTTTCAAACGACTTATTCATCGCCTTTATAGTGATCATGGGTAATGGAAAACAGGGAGCATGCAACTTCTGGCATCAATAGGTTTTCAACAGTAACAAATTATTACCGAGTTGTGAGACATCATAATACTACTTATCCCTGGCATCCAATGAAATTGTACATGAATCTACATTTCAAAACAAGAGTCACCATGAGGTCGCCTGCACAAAGACAACCACGTCTGGAATTCCCAACAGCAGTGAATCAGAAATCACTGTTCACAAGCCTGTCAAAATAGTAGAATATAATGCACAAAGTGAGTCAGTTTGCTGTGTTGAGTACTCTATGTACGCGCAAACTGAAGCAGTGCAGAATGACCACCATTTCCCTTCCCCCAACCCCCAAACCTGGGCAAACCTGGAAATACCAACACATAACCTGAAAATAGGGCCACCAACATATTCAGAGGTTGAGAGTTAATTAGTTAGAGAAGCGAACGCCCAATAAAAACAACTTCTTGCACGTTTACCTTGGCGTCTACCTTGACAGCAAGCCAGAGCTGCAAACTCCAGTGGTCAAGGACCACTGTGCACAATTGGTGTACCAGAGGTTTAAACAATCGCAGCTGCATTCATTGATGTGGGGGCGTTTGCAACACTGGGAAGAACTCCTTGTCCCAGACCTGAAGTGTCAGCTGTGGCTGGAGGCTGGGCAGTGGTCAGTGCTGCTGCAGCAGTGTAGCTAGAGGCACCATAACCTGCACTTCCGTTGGGGAAATTGTACAGCCCAGCACTCACGTTGCCAGGGACAAGATTGCTGCCTGAGGGGGCACTCAACACCATATTGTTGGTGTTTGTTGCAAAAGACTGTGGGTAACTGTAAGCAGCATCTCCAGTGGGACTGGGACTCGCTGCAATTCCAGCAAGTGCAGATACATTATAAGAAGTAGCTCCGGGATAATTGGGTGACAGGTAGGTGGGGGCGCTGTAACTGGCAGGTCCACCGTAGTTGGATGACATGTGTGCTGGGACACCGGGCTGGAGCTGGGCCCTTGTATAAGTTGGGGCATTGTAAGCAGCACCTGCATTGTACGCTGAAGGGATGTAGCCAGCCCCAGTGGTGTACGTGGGGATATTGTAAGTGGAAGCAGCTCCGGCTGTGTAAGGGGCAGCTTGTGTGTGGGTGGGAGTACTGTAAGCGGCGCTGGTATATGTAGGTGCCGCATTCAGCAAACCAGATGCTTGATACGAATCGGAACGGGGAGTGTAACCGCCTGTGGGTGGCATGTAATCACTGAGGTATGGCGTGCTGGACTTGGATTCTGCGCCCGCCCTGTGTATAAGAATGTGACAATCAGTGATGGAGATGCACATTTCACCACCGTCTGCAGGGGGGGGGGGGGGGGTTCGGAAATGGAGGATGCTGATTTCGAGTCTCACAATTTGTAAAAATTCGCAAAATTCGCAAAAATTCGCAAAAATTCGCAACCTACTATTTTGCACAAAGATCCCTTTCAACCCCACACGTAAGAGACACAGGCAATGCGCAGGATGCATTTTTGCTTCCATAAAGCCAGAAATGTGTGATGTCCAGACTAAGCGGTTGCAAACCTACCCTCCACATCCCCGTTGAACAATAGCATGTCGGTGAGACGCCGGGTTTCATTTGGGAGGTTGTGGCGATACTTGTTGTCCGCATACCCTGCCAAGCTAAACGAGTACTCAACCCCTGCAGACATTACTGGGAGATTTACCAGGAATTGGGCAGCTTTTGCCAAAACACCAGTTTGCTCATCCCAAAATGAGACCAGGTCACCGTGGTTTGCAATGGCAACTCCCTCTATGCGACAGTACTTCCGCCACTCACCCATGAACTTTGCTCTGTAGTTTAACTTCGGCTTTTTTTTGGCAGGAGCATTTGTTGCATCATCATTAGGGGCAGCAGCAAGCTCATTCAATACATCTTCCTCCTGAGGAATTTCACTCCTCAGAAAAAAAAAGCCTAACATGCAGGAACAGGGTATTGCAGGGAGCAGGCGCAAAAGTACGCAAATTTCACTAGACTTCACAAAGATTTCCAAAATTGCCAAAATTGCCAAATTTTGCAAGCAGCGATTTCCTCCCCCCCCCCAAGGGACTGGCTTGAGCGGGGGGGTGGGGGGGGAGGGGGTCCAGGGGGGAGGGGTCCCCCCCCCCCTGCCGGAACATACCCAATCCACAGTGAACAGAAAAATGATTGGAGAATGAACAACTCAGCACATGGAAATGCCATGTTGTCGGCCGTAAACAAAGGAAATTTCATCATTGAATGTCAATTCAGGGTTCCCACATCTCACCAATACAAAACGGCTTCAACAAAGCGGGACATTCACCATCTCATGCCAAATGACAGTGATCTTTCTTGTCAGTCAGAATTAGACTCACCTGAACTGGAGCCCCCATAGGTAGTGGAACTGGAACTGGAACCTAATGATGATGACGAATCTGAGTCACTGCCTGAATGGGAGACATCAGACAAATTATCAGGCAGCGCCTCATCATCCAATAGCTCTGGATCAGAGGGTACCTTGGCTTTTTGTCCTTTATGACCGGTGATCCTATCTTTAAACCTAAAATAGAGCAGCGCGTCAATTACGTCTTCGCGTTTTGCGCGTGGCAACGGTGGGACCGGGGAGCTGAAATACACTAACAACGAGCATTGGGCCATGGTAGTCTGGAAAACAAGGGAGATGGAGCACACATGGAGCAATCTGTACACAGTGTATGGCATGTGCCGAAGGCGCCGAAAAATTTTTTCCCATGACTAAAAAATGTTCCCAAAACCCAGGTTTTCGGGTGCACTTGAGCTGAGGGGGGAGGGGGTCCAGGGGGGGAGGGGTCCCCACCCCCCCTTCCGGAATGAAAATTAAAGCAAGTCCCTGCCCCCCCTCCCCCCCCGGCATCTGCAGAAGGGTGGTGCACAGCGTCTGTGCACGATTAGACACCACATGCACAACAGTGACTTACTGAGGCAGAACCATTGTACAACCTGTGCACGAAGAGTAGCATTGGGCACTGTGCGCGCAATGGCAATGGTCATGGCTGAGGGAGGTCGGACTTTCACTCTGGGGGGCGGCGGGGTTTATTAGGTCACCTTGGATGGACACTGCATGTGTACCCCCCCCCCTTGTCTAAGCTACGCCAAAGTACCAAATTAATACGGTCCCTACGCCTAATGTAGCTTGGACACGGGCGTAGCTTGCGCGCGACATATACAACTACCGACACACACGTAAATAAGCGCATAGTATGAGTGCACCTCAACCTCCACCCATGTTCCCAAAGGCATGCAAACACAAGAAAGCGATTGAAACATGGAAATTCAGGTTCACACCCATGTTCTCACAAGCAATGAAGCATGAGAAGCCTACAAATGTTCGGCTTGGAAACCCTTCTTGCGATGATACACCATGCGGAACAATTGCACATGTTCGCCACTTGAAGATGCCGTTGAAGATGCCTTTGCCCGAGGTTTAGGGGCTGGTTTGGGCTTGGGCAACTTCAAATTCTTGGGAATGAAATTGCCTTGCATGTGGTCTCTTGTAAAGTACAACTTCCCATCAAAGACATGGGCCATTCCCCACACACCTCGGGCAGCCTTAGCCCAAACAACTTCAGTGGGAGCATCATCGGAGTCACTAGAATCATCATCCGAAGAAGAGGACTCTTCAATGCAATCATCCGCATCGGTATTCGTCCCGGAATCAGAATCAGAATCAGAACTTGAATCGGAATCAGAATTACCAAAATAGGTCAAATCCTCAAGCTCCGACAACTTCATCCCTTTGGGGAAGTAGGCCGCACGGCATGCGGCCTTAATATCATTCTCGGTGATTGCATTAAATGCCTCCAAAACTTGGTGCACCAGCAGGGGACCAGGGGTGCTGAAATTGGCAAATCAGGATGTGAAGTAGTGAGGAAAAATACCTTCGCGTTAGCGGAAGGACATGATCTTCACTTGCCCGGCGGTAAGAACTCACCCTCCGTGTAGAAATCCTTCGCCTCCGGCGGAACATGGCCCACCAATCCTCCAATTGCGATGCCGTGAGTGCACGGATGGTGGCACTCACTTCCTTCGCCTTCTTGATCATCATCTTCTTGGTCACCAGAATTTGGCGATTCCGACGGCGGATTAGCCATCGGTGAAGGATGCCCTCGGTTTCATGGTACTGAGAGCGTTTCCCGGGTGGAGCGTCTTCCGGTGCCCACCCTTCATGTGGGCCAACTTCTTCAACTCGTCCTCTTGCTCCTCCCATTCCCCGATGTTCTTGGGGTACTTCACATGATACTTTTTGGCTGCACGGCGCAGCCCATGTTGCTTGGCGTAGTTGATGATCTCCACTTTTTCGTGCGCACTTCGAACACGACGAAGGGGGGCGGCTGCGATCTCCGTCCTCGTGCGGCGCCGTTTGGACTTCACATTTGTGCAGTCCATGGAAACGGCCGTGGACGTGGAGGTGCTAGTGGCCTCCACGCACCGTTACTTGGTGGGGGGCTCACTATCATCCTCATCATCCTCATCATTAGAGCGGGGGCGCATGAAGAAGTCCTTCATTGTGAGCTGCCCCGCTGCAGCAGCCCGGGGGGGGGACCTTTGTGGTGTGCCTTGGCCTTGGACAAGGTTGCGCAACCACCTCCGGTTCAGCCGGAACTTCAGCAACCGGCGAAGGTGGTGGTGGTGAGGTTGGTTCCGGGGAAGGGGACGGGGACGGAATGAAGAACTCAATCTTTTGAAGGGGGGCACAGGGGTGTGTGACCACCTGCCCAGCCTTCATGTACTCCAACACCGCAAACTGGTCCCCCTTCTCCGATGGTCCCTTCATTGTGGCATCCACACGCTCACCGGTGGAACGTGTGAAAATAACCGGGCGTCCGGGTTCAAAAAGAGAAGATTGCATGGTGAGCTAGTGCAAGAAGGGGGAATATAATGCACAAATACCCCCAAAATCAGAGTTACGTGGGTTCAAGTGGGCAAACACTCACAACAAATGTGTACATGACCCTATGTACCCGGCAAATTCGTCAAACCCATGTCTTATGTGGTTGCACTAAATTTGGTACCGAATTAAAATTAGGTACCAAATTAATACGGTCCCTACGCCCACTGTAGCTTGGCCATAGAACAGTGGAAAGTTCAGCAATAGGTCCCCACCGACAGACCTATGCCCTCAATCAGCAAGTATCACGCGGCAGAGCCGCGGCAAACATTGTCCCATCTGTCCAGCGAAGCGCCACAGCTCTCCTTCGGATACGGCGCCGGAGGCGCCGCCACAGTTCTTCAGGATAGGTCAGGTCGCCCTCCCTACCCTCAGCAGGAACTGGGTTGAGCTGACAGGTACCTCCGAGACGGAAATAAAACCACCCCCCGTGTCGACCACTATGATGAACCCCCAGCGACCTGTCCGCCGGGTTTCAAACCCACGACCCATGACGTGGGAGACAAGCGTGTTTCCGATATGCTACTGTCCGATGTGCTGTGTACCGGCCGCGGAAACCACCAGGTCTCTCCCCCCCCCACCGGCCCCAGCGGTTGCTGCTGCGGTGTGCACTTAGTGCAGACCTTCAAGGCTCAAATGCCCGGTGGCGTGCCCGTCGACCTCGCCACCGACCGTGGCTTGCCACGCGTGTTTCTGGTATGCTCCTCCCCCGTTGTTGCCCCGTGCTCCAGAGGCGCCACTGGCGCCCCTCCGTCTCAGGACTCGATCCCCCCCCGCCGCCTCTTCCTGCTCTCACTCACGTCCGTACTTAACCCATCACTGTCACTGTCCCACGTCCCCTGCAACCGCGTGTCACTGACATCCGTACTGAATGACATGTCTTCCGAGCTGGACAGAAAAACGTCTTCGTCGTCCGACGTTGACGATGCGGTCGAACTGCCGCTTGACGTCCCCCCAGAGTCCACCTCTGACCCCAGGTCCCGGTCGGACACTTCTGCCATGGGCTCCAGCCCCAATGCATCCCACTCCGTGACTCGGCGTCGTTTGGACAGGGGCAGCAGGTTATAGGGGTGCAGTTCCCGGCCCTGCCCCGCTAGTTCATCGGCTGCCTCATTACCGGCCACCCCGAGGTGCGATGGCACCCAGCGGACCTGTAACTTGTCCCCCGCCTCCCCGCGAAGCCAATCAATGTGCTCCCACAAGTCTCTGTGCCCCACCTCCCCTGACGACGTGCGCCACCCGTGCCTCTTCCACTTGTCCGTCCACACTGTGATAGCCTTAAAAATGTATTCGGAATCCACCACCACCACCATCCGCTCCCCCGCCTCCCGACTGAGCATCGCATGTAGCACCCCTCGCAACTCCCCCCTGCTGATACTCTGTCGCTCATGAGCTGGCACGTGTGCCCGAAAATTACGATTACTGTTGTCCCCGAACCAAACCCCATACCCTGCTTGCATCCAACCGCGGACGCGTTTCGCCGAGCCATCTGTATACACTACGACCCACCCCTCACCCGACATCCCCTCTAGCTCCGCCAACAAAGATCGTTTGTGGCTACCCCACTTTTCCTCCTTTAACTTCAGCGGGTCTGGTCGCACTGACGGCAGCTTGGCCGTCGTGGGGGCTTGGGGCGCCCTGTGGAACATCGTCTTATGGTCCGCCCAGCTGTGGAGCTGTGCTATCAAATGGCGCAGATCGACTCGACTGCACGACATGTTGCGCTCCCCCCTCCAATGTTGCGCTCCCCCCTCCAGATTTCCAACACACCCACCCAAACAGCTACAAACTCCTCCAACGAAACCTGCCGATGCTGATACTTTACCTCGCACCGCAGCTTCCACTGCGCACGCAGTCCTGCCCACAAAACGAGGCCCTGCGTTGTCTGCAGCGATAGCAGAGGTTCCTCCAGCAGAAGCCTGCTGGGCTCTACTGCCCCCCCCCCCCCCCCCCTGCGCCAGGCCAAACGCCTTTCTCACCGTATCAAACATAAATGCCGAGAAGTAGCATCGCTTCAGCGTGTGCGCGTGGTCCTCCACCCGCCCGCACTGTGGACACAGCTTACCCCCCAGCCGCTCCATGCGAGCACCAACTGGCAGCTTACGCCACAGAACCCTCCGTATAAAATCCAAATCCCATTTGGGGAGGTGTAGGCACCCAAACACACGCCAAACTTCCTTAGGCTGACGGGCCTCGTGGCGCGTGCGCTGCTGCATGGCCAAAAGGGTCCGTCGCTTCGCCCACTGCAACGACCAATTATCCACCGGGGGGGTCGCCGGGACCGCAAAATTGGGTTCGTACATCCCCACCACCCTCAAAGCCGACTCCTCATAGACGGCACGCCATGTGGGGGCCACTGTGCCTAACAGCTGGGGTGGTATCTTGGACCCCGAGATAAGGTCACACCAGCGCAGCACCCCCCTCCGGTGCAGTGCCGGGCAGTAGTAGGTCAACCAAACCTTATTACGAAAAAACACGCAGTGCCAGACGCCCAAGGACCACAATTCATGCAGGGGGGGGGAGCCGGTCCCCCCCCCCCCCCCGTCGAACCACCGAGTACGCCTTCACTGTACCCTGCAAAAAGGTAGGCTTGGGCAGATAGGCTTGGCTGGCTAGCTGCAGATAGGGAAGAAACGCCGGTTCTAGCACCAACCCCACGCGGTCGGCCCACCCCCGGAACGGCCGCGCATGTTGTTCTGCCAACGACGCTGGCCGTACCACTGCCTGAACAAACGTTTGGCTGTGTACCCAGGTCGCGTACACACCCAAACCTACCTGCCCCAGACCCCCCTCCGCCGGGGGCAGAGCCAAGATCGGCATCGTGAGATGCCAGTTATTGATGTCTAGTGCCGCCCTGTGGACCATGTTTAGTTGCGCCACCACATGCTCCGTCGGAGCATATGCCCGTGCAGTCAAGTAGACCACTGGGGCTACCCACGTAGCGAACAGATACGCCCGCTCCTCCATTCCCAGTGGCAACGTGGCCAGGGTGCGCGCCCGCGCCAGCATTTTCGCGACCACGGGTGCGTATGCACCAGCCGTTGTCACATTACCCAACTGGATGCCCAGGTACTTGAGTTGTTCCTTCACCGTCAACCCTGCCAACGTGGCCGGCCGTGGGGCATCTGGGTCCGAACACTTGACTACCGCATATGTTTTCGAAAAATTGACCCTCAGGCCAGAGAAATACCCAAACACCTGCAGGACATACAAAACCGCCCTCAGGTCGGCCACCTGTTGCGGCCCCCGCCCCGGCAGCGCCAACAAAATATCATCTGCGTATAGCAGCACCACCACAGTAACATGCAACCGTTTGAAATCAAAAATTAGTAGGACCATTATCAGGTCAAAAAGCAAGGGGGACAGTGGGTCCCCCTGTCGGATGCCTGAACGTGGGCTCAGCTCCACATCGGCCACAAAGCCCCTCCCCACGCAAAATAAAACGGGCCCCGCCGACACTGACATCAACAAACCAACGTACGCCAAGGGTAACCCCAGGTGGATCAGGGTGACCCGCAACAGGGTGAAAGTTACCGAGTCGTAGGCTTTCTGAAAATCCACCGCCACCATGATCTGGTCTGGCAGCCGCTCCCACTCTGCCCTGGCGTAGATTACATGATCCAGCATCTGCCGCCCCGGCACGAAGCCTTTCTGACAGGGGGGGGATCACCTGTGGCCACACGTCCGAGAGCTGCAACATCACCGTAGTGGTCACCCACTTTAGGCATACCTGCTGGAGCGCAATGGGTCTCATATCTTTGGGTTGTTCCGCCCCACAAAACTTAGGCAGGCACCGCATCAGAGAGACCGACCACTCCGCTGGCACCCCCCCACCCCTAAGGAAATCCTGAATGGCTGACAATAACCGCGGAGCAAAGACAGATGGAAACGCCTGGTACAACTCCGCTGGTATACCATCCTTACCCGGTGCCGATCCCGCCAATACCACGTCCAGCGACAGTGGCTTCATAAGCAAAGGCAACGCCTGCAGGATCTTCGGGGGAATGGGCAGGGACCTTACATACCGCCAGCACTCCTCTTCGGTTACTGCATTCCCCGCCATGACCCCCGCCCAATAGTCCCGCATAGCCTGCGCGATCGCCCGCACCCCGGTGTGTACCCCCCCCTGCGAGTCCCGAACTCGTGCCACGTGCTGTCGCTCTCGCAACTGCCGTACCAAGTTGTGGATGGTCCGCCGCCGATTTGCCTGACCTTGAACTCGCACCTCCCGCGGCTGTAACTGCCGCTTTAGCCTATCACACATATCCGATTTGAACATGGCCTCGCGCTGGTTCGCCAGCAGGGATACCAACAGCCCGTACCCCTCCCCCACCGTCCTCGGCGAATATCCCAGCTCCTCTAGATAGTCCAGTGCCCCCACCGCTAGTTTTACCGGTGTGCTCTCGCGTACCAAGGGCGTAGCTTAGACAAGGGGGGGGGGGGGGTACAATCAACAAGAAAGGAAAAAACCAAACCAGGAGCATCCCGGGGTTCAATGGATGGGGGAGGCAGCAGGGGGTGGACCTGTCCCAGGGGCACACTGGAGGGGGGGCAGGGGATTGGAAGGGGAGAGGGGCACTTTCTTAGGGTGAGAGTACAGCTAGGTCAAACCCTAACACTAATCCTAACCCTCAGCAAGACTTGCGACTACGACCAAGCTGGGTCCTTATGCTAACTAGGTAATAAGGAATACCCTTGTGAGAACCATACTTTGTACCATTCCAGCAACATATGGTGGACATGCATGCATCAAGCTTTTTACTCAGATCATCCTTTTGGCGCCCTTGACACCAATGGAAATAATGATCCCGGTCATTTGAGCCCTTTTTCCTAGGACCCCCCCCCAAGTTTTGGCCCCCAGCCCCCCCCCCCCCCCCCCCTTAGGAACTCTGGGCTAAGTCACGTGTGCACAGGCGGCAGACAGCACAAAGCTCAGAAAAGATAGGCTCGTCAGTGGCCTAGAAGACCACAGGTACCTTTCTACCCCCCCCCCCCAAAGTGAAAGGCCGACTTCCCCTGAATAAAGATCCTGCACAATGGGACACTGCTTGCACAATAGTGCATTTGCGAGCGCAACATTCAGGGGTATGCGGAACAACCACGCGCAGCTTGGTTATGGTCTTAGAGATGTACAGGCACAACCATTGTGCATGCACCAGTGCACCCATGTGCACCAGTGATAGTTCTGCACTGCCAACACACCATTTTGTAAGCAGTGACGGTTGTGCACCACACTGTGCATCTTAGGCGGTGCAATTGTCGAGCATAGCAGACCAGGTATTTATTTTTGTGGGGGGGGGGGGGAGGTCCACAACACTCATTTACAATTCTCGTTTCCAGTCACCACAAATTCAAATGCCCTGAAGCACAACTCTGAAGAGCAGCAACTGAGCAGAGGCTGAGATGCACGAGGAAAGGCCAAGGCAACCCCATGGGCCACTCCATCATTCAGGAGACACTGTTGGCACAAGGCATGGGGAGGCTGCATTCATAAGGCAAAGCGACAGTGCACCGACATTGTTGGCAGCCTTCTACTGTAGCACTGGCCCAACATTGGGCACACACCTGAGCCCAACTGCGTACTCGCCAGGGTATTCCGAAAACCCACGCTGCCCCTGAGTATACGAACGGGGGTACTCATAGAAACTCCGCGTGGGTCTCGAGTACCCGGTGCCGTATAAATGGGCATAGGGCCCGTCCCCATAGGGCCCGTCCCCATAGGCCCCGTAGGGTTCGGCATTGGGGTAGCCGCCGTAGGGGCCATTGTCAGGGCCGCGCATGTACGAAGGCATCCATAGGGCACTGTAATCGTAATCATCCAGGGGCTGTCTGGCAGCAGTCCGCCCATATTGGCGGCGATAATATTCACTGTGATAATGCTCTGCTTCGTCATTCCAGTTTGTCTCAAACTGGCGATCCCCTTCACGGTCGTAGCGGTCGAGACGGTTGGGTCTGCGGGGACTTGGCGGTGCAGACCTGGGAAAGAGTAATCACACTCCTAACAGAGAAAGTCCCCCAGGGCACCAAGGACATTGACATGTGGCCCAAGCAGCTTGAAGTCCCATGCCTGTGTATGCTTGTGGATCTGCGTTCCTGCTGACGCCGTTATCTTTCAATTTTTGTGTTGATTCTTTGGAATTTTGAGCTTCTGATGCTTGATTTCGAGTTTGGTACAAGGGCTTTGCCTGGTAACACCTCCTCCCTCTTTCTTCCTCGGTCCACTCCAGACCGGCTATACCTTGGGGATGCCCACCAATCCGAGCTGAGCAAAAAAGATTTTGGTCGTGTATTCAAGGGGGACTTGAGTCCTGCGGGCCGTACCACAGGTTGGGGCATGTACGCAGTGAACGGGATTGCGATGCAGGTGCATTTTTCAACCACAAGCCAACACCTTTGGCCCGCAACTCCGACTGGCTTTCCGTAGTATGCACCATCGAGCTTACCGTCTGCCGCATCCATTTCGTGAGCGTGGCGCTGGTCAGCGGCAATCACCATGTCACGAGAATCTGGATGGTTGTGGTAATATGGACTGTATTTGCCACTGTGAATGTGCAGGTTTGCGTTTGAATGTGAATGCGAAAATGCAGGAGCGAAGTTCGGCCTCTGTTGATAAAATTTGGTGTCATTATTGACAGGCATCGTTTATTTGGAAGAAACGCTTGTGCTACATTGATGCATGTGGGCTGCTGGTTCATAGAAGGCCGACAATTGCGAAGGTGTTTGAAGTGAAACAGATTTTCCTGCCATCTGATACATGTCGCCTGGGAAAAGAATCTCAACTTGCCGACGGTGGCACACCTTTCAACAACATTGTTGTGGCCGCGCTGATGCGGGTGAGCATACACAGGGCTGCAAGAGAGCATGGAGGGGGGAAATTGTTGGGACACATTGAGTAATTCGCAGGGGCAGGTAACAATCGAACAGCGCATGGGCACACACTACTCTGGGTACTCGTAAGCCTGGCCGTGCGGATACGGCTGCGCTGGTTTGTTCTGCTTGTTCCCCATCGATGAGCTTTCCAAACCTTCTGCAAGGCAGATTTTTAAGAAATCTCTGTTGATGGAATGTGTGAAAACAGAGGGAGAAGGCTCGTTGACAGAGCAGGTTGCCCTTACCTTTGAAGTACCTCTGCTCAACTATGCGATGCCATGTAACTATAATAAATGAATGCCATGCAAAACAACCAACCCCGGGAGAATGCCTTTCTCTTCTGGTGTTTGCAAGTAGTGATCGACGGTATTCGTGCTGAGGGCATCCATGTAAGATGTGACCCATCACCCATCACCAGATTTACAGCTTGCTTGGTGACTCAAAAGTCCACAATGATACTCAAAATGGCACCTCATACGGCTCAGTAAACCTGATTGAAATTTCTCAGAATGAAGTTGAGTGGTCCTCATGACAAAGGAAAGAATGCATTGGGGGAGTGTTTGCCCGGCACGCTACTTTTGGGTAAGTGGCCTGGACTTTATTCCCAAGCTTACCCTCCCCTTGCGAAGCCCCAAAGCACACCAGAAAATCGCCACCCTTCCAACCAAATCCACCCAAAAACTGTCTCCACACACAACACCAATCCAAGTCTGCTGATTCAAATTGCACAACACATGTGATGTTACTGTGCTCATAAACAATCCTGCCGGAGAAATGTGTGAGTCAATTCATTCAGAACACTGATTTCCATTACCCCCCATCAGAAGATACCACTGAACGGGAACCCCCCCACAAACTGGGGTAATGTACTTTGGACAGTGCTTTGTGACTAGGGGGACTAAGCCCACTGAATGAGAAATTGAGCTGAATCAATGGCAAGGAGCAACGTTGCCTAGAAATCCGAGTTTCACACCAACCGTTTCTCGTAGGCCTTGCCTTTAACTCCATCCATTACATATTGGGAGTCTTCAAAGTTGATTGTTTTCTGTGTCACTTTGACCTGTTCGTTTTGCTCTATTGTTGGTTTGCCATTCTGACGTGTCGAGGGGGGAGGAGAGTTCCCGGTGCCCTAAGTACCTTAAGTGGCAATTGCCAAACCCCCCCACCATGGCGACTTTTGGGAAGGCCTTCGCTGAGCCGTCAAAGTGAAAAATGTGCCACCCCACAGCCAAGTAGGCCTCTTGGATGGCTGGCAGTTCATTTTTCCTCCACCGCTGGGGATGATTATCGTCAAGTGGTGGGTTGTGCTGCGCAGTGTGCGGTCGCCAATTGATGTGTTTGGCCATGTCTAGCGATGGTTGCCACCCCGGGCTACACACTCTAAACAACTGCCGATCAGTTGTGTTTGTGAGCGTTCATGGGAATGCAAATCTTTGTGTGTACAGAATCAGTCTTCATCTCCAGGCCTCTCTTCTCTCCTCATATCGTACAGTCACAGCGACAGGGGCGCAATAACTCCCTCCAAACAAAGGTCACCTACCTCCAACAAATGCGCAACAATGCACGCTGTTCTCCATTTTGTCCGAGGACAATACATGCAAATTACGTATATGTGTGCTCCCTTGGTTCCAAACTCAAGAGTGTGTAGACACACTGGGCTGCATCATTGCAGTTGTGTGTTTGGTAGGAAATGTGCCTTCCTACACATAGTAAAAGAGGGCATTGAAGAATTTTGGAAGGCTGTGGCAGTAACTTTTCAGAGGCTCCCACACCAAAAGCCCTTTAAATTCAAGAAGCTACTTGCTCATCAAGCTATCAAATTGGAAGGGGGGCTCGGCACTGAGGCCCAACGCGTTGCCGAGTGCACTCTGCACGCTGCCCACTGTAGCGAAAATTTTGCCCCTTTCAACGTCTACTGATCTGCCCGTTCACTACCCACTTCCCGAAGTGTGATGGCACCCACTAGATGTTCACACTACCTCCCAACAGCTTGTTGCTGGTTTTGTTTTTGGGGGTGTAGGAGAACTATTCCTGGCCTATTGTGGTGCCTACATTGCCTATCATATATCATGCACCGCACTTACGATGCGCTAAAGGACCTCTCAGCATGCCTGGGGTGCATAAACCTATCATTGGTCCACACATGTGGGGAACTTAATCCTGAGGTCCATAAATGGGGGGTAGCAGGCCAACCTCCCAATTGTGCAAAGGGAGAGTATCCGTACTGCGTGCACAACGTGCGCACTGGTTGCCTGCTTTTGGACTAACATCAAGGCCAATGGTCTACCCTTAGCAAGAGGGCTGTGGAGTGTAACGAAATCACGGGGGGAACGTCTCCTCGGTTGTGGTACATGACTCCCCCCCCCTCTCCCCCCCCTCCTTCCCCTCCGAGCCCACTTAACGTGGATGGGAGGCATCCCCCTTGCCCACATGGCACCCCTCCTTGCCCTAACCCTTGCCCTAATCCTAATCCTAAGACTAACCCTAGCCCTAGCCCTAGGTCTAAACCTAGGCTATGGTCAGAGTCACCGAGCTGGTGGAACCAGTCTTGGTTGTATACCCCTCTTTAGTGCCTATTTGGGGTGAACAAACAAGTGGAATGAACCCATTTTGAGCCCATGTTGAGCAATTTTGGCCCCTCTCAAGGCTGAAAGGGTCTTGAAAATGGGCCAATTTGGGACCACAAATGGCTCAAAAACGGGTCAAAACCATGGTTTTGCAAAAATGATCCCAGTGCAATTGTGGTGCCCAAACGGATGAGTACAGCTCATTTGGAGCCCCTTTTGAGCCACTCTCATCCACTTTCCAGTGCGTACCTCATTTGTTGTTGAAGTCCCCTAGACGATAGCCTTCCCCCACCAGCTCGGTCCCAATGAATAAGTGGGCAGCATGCGCATGCATGATGTGGAGCTGAAATGGTATGCGCCACACGCCAAACAGCAATGATTTGTTGCATTGCCTGACAGCCGGAGCACTTGCTGAAATGTTGAGACGCCTTTGCGCAACCAAAGGCGCCTTTGCGCCCTCGAGGCTCGAGTACGACACGTCCTCACGTGCCAGGGAGCACGACCTGCAGGGCAAGGGTTAGAGACTAACCGGCACTGTGGGTGGGTGGTGGGTGCGAGCTGACCTCAGTGTCCAGAGAGCCAGAGCCAGTGCACAGTCAGCAGCCACCTGGTGTGGTACGGAACTGGTCTGCGCTGCAGTGCAGCAAGCAAAACACTGAACAATGTGGTGATGACCATGCGCCCGTGACACGGGGGCGTATGCGAGCCCAGTATCCGTTGCCTCATGGCCCAGTAGAAGTGGGCCAAAGGCCCGGGAGGGGGGGGTCTGGGAGGGGCGATGGGGGGGGGGGTCCGGGACGGGTGAGGGGGGGGGGTCTGGGAGGGGCTTAGGGAGGGGGTCCAGGAGGGTCGATTGCAAAGGGAGCTCCTGGTGGGGTGTTTTGGGGAGTACATACCATCACCCTAACCAGGATTGAATATGCCTACTTGCTTCCGTCTTCCTCACATGGGCCGCACTCTCACAGCCCCAGTCATGCCTCGGCCTTTCAACACGTAACGACGTGTCGAGCCTGTGGCTCAGGGGCGCAACGGCGCCCTGTTATTGCACCATTTGACTGTTCTGTGCTGTCTTGGCGTCCCATACACCCTGGTCAGCTCAAACCCACCACCCTCCCTTTGCGCCGGTTAGCCCCCGGCTCTTGCTCTGTGGGTCTCTCTCCCACTCTCTCCCTCACCTTCTCTCCTGCTCTCTCTCCTGCGCCCCACTCTCTCTCTCTCTCTCCCTTCCTCTCGCCCAAAAAAGGGGGGTTCGGGTCGTTCGGTGTATCTCTATCCCCCCCGGGGTTCGAACCATCCTCTACAGGACAGAAGAGGTGTGGTGTATCCACTGGGCCACGACGAATTGGGTATCTGCACCACGTGCTCCAATCTGTCTTTCCTACCCCCCCCTGTGTGTCATCCCCCGTCATGCATATCTTCTTTCGCATGGGGGTGTGCTCAGCAGCGTGTAGAGGAACCGCACAGCGTCCCCGGGTACCGGGTCCGCCTGCCTGAAGAGCGTTCTTTGGAACAGCCGCAAGAGGTCCGCTCGGCCTGCCAGCCACACATGCATGCAATCTCCAGTTCTGCTCACCGAGGAGGGCACCGCTCTGTGTCCCTCTGCCGTCGGACAGTGGAGGATCGCCTCCCACTGGAACGGGTGCCACTTGCCTGCACTTTTGGGTCGCCACTGGACCTGCATGTTCGCCAGAGCCTGAGTCTTCAGGGTCCAGTTGATCTGGACCATCACCGAGTAGAGCTCCTGATTGCTCATCAGCAATGGTTCCCCATGGTTGCCCACAATCTCGCAGTGCATCCTGGTGTCATGTGGTTGGTCCAGTCGGAGCCAGATCTGCTGATTGCGGGCCCAAGCCATTGTGGTCAGCTCTGCTTCAACTGCTTGCAATCCTTCATTTGCAATGGCGTCTGGCTGGCTCAGTGCTTGCAATTTGAAACGCTGGCGTTCTACTGGCCATGAGGCAACGGAAACTGGGCTCGCATACGCCCCCGTGTCACGGGCGCATGGTCATCACCACATTGTTCAGTGTTTTGCTTGCTGCACTGCAGCGTAGACCAGTTCTGTACCACACCAGGTGGTTGCTGACTGTACATAGGCTCTGGCTCTCTGGACACTGAGGTCAGCTCGCACCCACCACCCACCCACAGTGCCGGTTAGTCTCTAACCCTTGCCCTGCAGGTCGTGACCCTGTCATGCACTTGCTCCCTGGCACGTGAGGACGTGTCATACTCAATCCTCAGGGGCGCAATGGCGCCTTTGGTTGGCGCAAAGGCGTCTCGGCATTTCAGTAGTGCTCCGTCTGTCAGGCAATGCAACAAATCATTGCTGTTTGGCGTGTGGCGCATACCATTTCAGCTCCCCACCATGCATGCGCATGCCGCCCACACATTCATGCCTACTTGCTTCCGTCATCCTCACTTGGGCCGCACTCTCGCCGCCCCAGTCTTGCTTCGGCTGTTCAACACGTGACAACGTGTCGAGCCTGTGGCTCAGGGGCGCTACGGCGCCCTGCTTTTTCATTTCTTGACATTTCTCGGCTGTTCCGTGCCGCCGTGGCGTCCCTTTTACCTTGGTCAGCTCGAACCCACCCTGTTCAGCTCGAACCCTGGTCAGCTCGAACCCACCACCTCCCTTTGCGCCGGTTAGCCCCGGTCTCTCGCTCTGTGGGTCTCTCTCCTACTCTCTCCCTTCCATTCTCTCTTGCTCTCCCCTTCTCTTTCTCTCCTGTTGCACCTCTCTGTTCCTTTCCCGCTGTGCCCTACCCTCTCTCTCTCTCTCTCTCTCTGTTTCTTTCTCCCTCTCTCGCGCCCTCTCTCTCGCGCCCAAAAAAGGGGGGTTGGCGTTCTACTGGGGGGGGGGGGGGTCACGTACAAAAGCGAGGAGACCGCCCCCCCGTGGACAAAGTCTCTTGGGCGATTTGGAGTGAGTGTCGAGAGCGTTGCTCCTCATTCTTGGAGGCTTTCCACTAATTCTTGGTGGCTTGTTGGTAACTCCCGGACCCTTGCTGTTAATTCGTGGAGGCCTACTGTAGATTCCTTGAGGTTTGCTAGTGACTCTTGGAGGCTTGTTGTCAGTTAATAGAGGCTTGCTGTTAATTCTCAATTAGGCAACCTATGGTGTGGCAGTCTTTTACTATGGGTGAGTGCCTCATGCGCTGTTCTTGCTCGGGATCTAGTTTATCACATGAGTCCGGTGATCACCTTCCCAAAACTGCATTGAGTATCTTGAGTACTTGTGAGCACTTTGAGTTACCCAGAAAAGAACAAGAACGGCATTGAGTACTATGTGTAGCGCAAGGATGAGTTAGTCCACAAAAAAAAAGAATTAACAATACCTTCACATCAAGCCACGAGGTAGTAACAACTACCATCCAAGAATCAACAGCAAGCCTCTCAATAACAAGCCTCCAAGATTTAGTAGGAACTGTTCAAGAGTCAACCACAAGCCATAGGGAGTTAACAACAACAGTCCGAGAATCAACAAGCTTGTAGGAATCAATCGCAACAGTCTAGGATGTATCAGCAAAAATTGACTTCAAAATTTAGTGCTTGGCGCTCTCGCGCATAGAGGTGATGATGACGCAACGTTTGGTGGGTGATTGTCTGTTGTCTGCCCATCATGCCGTTTCCCTAGGCCGCCAAGCCTCTGCTAGCAAACTCTTTTTGGGGCAGTACCTCACAGGACGCCCACATGCACATGAGGTAGTGGCGCTTTGTCTAGTATGTTGGTGCTGCATTGGCACCAAATGCTAGCGCCACCATGCTGCCCACTTGAGGGGCGTGACGTAGTTGTGCCATTGCTGCACGAGGTCGTTGCCTAGCCTGATGCTAGAGCACAGGGAATCCAACAGCATTGTGTTGTTGTAGTGTTGTAACCACAGAGTTGCGAGGTAACGTGACACTTGTTGGGCAGTTGGGCAGTCCGGGAAGTCCCGAGGGTGGCCATCGAGGTGCGGTCACGAAGTGACGGTTCCCCCCCCCCGGGGGGGGGGGTGGGATTGCGGCACAAAACTGTACCATAGTATCACATTATAAATCAGCTTCGGTGCCAAGTATTTTCTCAGCTTTTTGGGCTAAGTGACCATTCCCCCCAGGGGGATCCATATCTTGTACACATTGGTTTGAGTTTTTTGGGAATAAATTGTGTGCTCTGCTTGTTCCGAGCCACTTGGGAGGTGAGGTGGATGATAGGCCAAGCGTCATTGAACTTTTGGTGGCGAGCCGTTGCATGAATTCTTTTATGAGGGGTGTGGTTTGGTCAGCTTCACACTGTGCTAGGCTCACGACCTACTAAAGAGAACTTGGAGGATGGTTTGGCAAACCCTGTTTGCGTTGTCCCAGTGGGTGTGATGACCAGTACATAATCGCAATATACAGCATGCATAGTGGTGGAGCGCGGAGTTGGACACTGTTGCTAAAAGGGCCACCATGAGCACCTGCACTTGAGCCTTGTGAGGCAGACACAACACTACAATGCACACATGAGCTGAAATTCAAAAGCATGAGCCTAAATTCAACAGCACGTACTTGTGCCACAATGCAAATGATGAAATGTCACAAACTTGAAATATGGTGTAACATGCACAACTTCATTTCCACAAGTGTGCAGGTCAACACAATCACCAAATAGTTCTCATTGCAGTGACCACAAAGTGTCGTGGTGTGTTACCTAAAAATCCCCTTGCATAGCAGTGCTTGGGGTGTTTGATGTGAAATGGAGGGGGTGTCATGGATGACATTCCCATCGTTGCACATGTAGGAGATTGTGTGTCACCCTATATTGGGCCATTTTGAAACACTACGGACTCCTCATTGGGTCGCTTAGAAAACACAACACTCTTTGCTATCAACTTCGTGAGTAGTCTAAGATGGAAGTGTAAAAAGGATTTCAACACCACGAACAACCTACATCGGATTCCCTCCACCCTCTCATTACGGTGCAAGAAACATGCATTATGAAAGGCAAAATGGCAGAACATTGGGGGAAACGGAGGGGACAGGAGGAGGTGAGCAATTCCTGGGGACTGCCTTGGCACAAATAGGCAGTAGCTTGGTAAACACCCCAAACAACGTCCTATGACCATAGGGGGCATTTTCGCACAGCGCACGCACAGCGCCAATTATTGCCGATTAATACGTTGTTTATCCCGGGAACACCCTTGAAAACCACCCACCTACAGAAGCTTGCATGATCCATTCAAAACAACATGAGGGGTGTAGAAGTCAGGACCCTAGGACCCGTGGCAAGGATCAGGCTAAAACAACACATCCCTGGTGTACTAGCAGGGGTTGTAGGGTTAGAATTCAGGACCCCGGGACTCGTGGCTACCGGTGGTGAAAAACAGTTGACTTCACATAGCGCGCACACATCGCACGGTGCGCCCCCATAGGCTTCGTGTAGGTGAGGCCCATGCACAATAATGCACACAGCTAGAGCACCCCCCCCCCCGTGTTAATAGCCTGGGTCACGATTCTTGCTCCAAAGGGTTCAATGAGGTTGGGGGGGGGGGGAGAGGAGGAGGAGGAGGAGGAGCGCCCGCCGCGGTCCCATGGACGATGGGCACGAGCGTCGTCCCCCAAAAGTCGCACGCAGATCCGCTAGGGGAGTCCTCCGTCTTACCTCCGCAAGAGCAAGACGGATCTAGCCACACCTGAGGACGCTCCTCCCGGCAGGCCGTCCGGATCCCAGCGCCTATGTACGACATCGCCACGGTCCGATCTGCTTCGAGGTCCTCGTCACCGACCGCCCGAAAGCCCTGGATCCACCCGAGTCAGCGTCCTAGAGTGGACCAGACATGAAGGCACGGGTCTTCCTGGGTGATCACCCCCAACTTAGAACGTCGCCAGACAAGGAGCGCGGCCTGGCTCGACTAAGCGCTGTGCCGGAACGATCCGGGCGCGCGATGCGAGGACGCGATCACGCACGTGGACAAGGCCACGGGGAGGGGCGACCTAGAGCCACCTGCACGTCCTTGTAGACCGTGCGAGGGCCCTGGGACGCCGCACTGAGGATGGCCATGAAGGCGGAATGAAGTGCGGCACACCAAGAGGGGATCTCATCTCCACAGAGGCCAGCCTCCAGGCTCCGCCCTTCGCCACCGCAATGGATGGCCCAGAGGCGGCGCCGATCCAGGAAATGGGGGCAAGCCCGTGCCGGCTGAGACCGCCCAGGATGAATATGTCGTGTACCCCCCACTCAATATCTTCACGCATGCTCGCCGGGATTTGGTTGTGCTTGAGGTGTACATAAAGGACTCGGTATGGGCTTCGCCCTCGACGGGCGGCCATGGCAGACCCCACGTTGGGGGCCAGGAGGAGGTCTCCTGACACCCATAGGCTGAGGATGACGTCCCAGGCCGGCCACCTGGCAGCACCAGGCGTCGGGGACCAGTTGGCAACGCGGTACCACTCTAGCGGAGGGTCGTCAGCGAGGGTCTTGTCCACAAGGCCTCCCTTCAAGGGGGAGTAGTTGCCAGCGAGGGGCAGGACGGGCACCACGTGCCGCTTGTGTAGGAGGATAGTGGCGAGCACAACGTCGCAGAGGAGGCGACGTAGTTGGTTGGTCGCAGCCCCCGGTGCTGGAGGGCATCGTGGTGCGGCGAGGAGATAGCACCAAGACCCTCGATGGTATAGGTAGGGAGAGAGCCGTGGGCCGGGGAGCCGTCAACGGCTAGGAGGAAGGGCTTGTTGCCCTAGAGGATGAGGCGGGGACCTGTCAGGGCGGCGCGTCGGGCTGTAGCGCCGCTGCTGCTTGGCCCCCGGCTCCCCGTCGGAGTCGGAGGCCCCGGTGAGGTCAATGTCGTCCTCTGGGTCATGCTTGCGTCGGTGCTTCTGTCCTCGTCCCCCACGGTGGGTCTTGCGAGCGGGGTACTCCCTATATGGGTCAGGGGCCCACGGGGTGTAGGGCTGCTTCTTGGACTCCGCCCAGGAGATTTTCCGTCCCCAGGCAATGTGATGCCGGGTCAACTTCATACCATTGTCGTAATTGGCGGGCTTGATGCCCACGATGGTGAAGTTTGCGTGTGGTTGAGCTACGCGTCCGAGATGGATGAGAGCCCTTGTCGCGGAGGATGCCGCCCAGCAGCCCCGCGTCCACCTCCCCCGCTGGGGTCGTCCAGCTCCTGCCATCTCACCCAGAGTGCCTTGGAAAACACCAGGGGGTCCACTTTCTGGGGGGTGTACCCCCTTTTCTACCTGTGGGCTTTTTGGAACTGGGGCCGGGACAGCAAAGGAGATGCTGGCCGCCTTAGTAGGGGTCGCAGGGCCTGCAACCGCCTACCTGAGCACGCTAGCCAGGGCTTCAAGGTCAGGCGCTCGGGGCGAGGTCAACACGGCCGCCGCGAGGATAACCGGCACGAGGGCCAAAAGCTGCGGGGAGCTGGGCGGCGCCAACTCGAATGAGGCCGGTACAGCACTACGCACCGCATTGGCGAATGCAGCCAGAGTGGCTTGAAGGCCTCGGAGTGTGGTGGCGATAGGCAGGAGGGGGGGCAGGGACCGGATGAAGCCGCCTATCTTGACGGCTTTGGCCTACCGCTGCGCCGCAGCTGCGCCCTGTATCTGTAGTAGGGCATTGTCACGTTCATCTCGGACAAGGTCAAGGTCTCGTTGGAGGGACGCCGGGTCATCTTGCACCGTGCGCAGCTCCTGCCACTGGGCGTCATATTTGTCGCGTAGCTGGGTGTAGTCGTCAGAGTGGGCTGAGACGTTTAAGTCCGGGACAAAAGGCTCTCCCGACTGTGAGGGGCTGGGGTGGGCAGACCCGGCGGTTGGGATCGAGGACTATGGCGGTGTCGGTGGTTCCGGGATAGTGAAACACAACTTAGGGGGCTCGGGTAGCAGCGATGAGCAGGGCTTCTACTATTTCCGTGATTGGCCTGAAAAAACCCTTCCGTGATTTTCCGTGATTTTCCGTGGCATTTCCGTGATATTTCCGTGATTTTCTATGGTGTTAAGGAACTGTTTGGGCCTGAGATCTGCGACAATGATGATCCTGATGTCCAATAAGAGAAGGAGGCCTTGGCTACGGAGATTAAGAGGGAGTGGGACCGCTACCGTTTGGGTGACTACCCAAATATTCACAATGGTAAGGATGTTATCAAATTTTGGCAGTCAAGACCTCCGATTTTGCGGGAGGCCGTGGCCCTGTATTTGTGGTACCCAGTCATGGGCGCGGCAATTGAGCGGTCATTTAGTCTCGCAGGACTGGTTGATGTTAAAAATAGGCAGAGGATGGGCAAGGACCTGCGTGAGGCCTGTGTCACCATGTTTTGCAATGGTGATGTTGAAGAACGGTTTGCCAAATGGCAGTAGACCGCCCCCAAATGTGTTGTGCTTTGTTTCGTCTCTTGTGGGTGTCCAAGTGAGGCAAAGGCGATGCATAAGGAGCATTTTTGTACCACGGAAACATCCTTGTATTGATCCCTTTCATTTCCGTTTCCGTGATTTTCCGTGATTTACCGTGGCAACCAGGAACAACAATAGCAAACAATAGGAACTTCAATTTCCGTTTCCGTGATTTTCCGTGATTTCCGTGATTTTCAACGTTGGCCTGTTTCCGTGATTTTCCTTGATTTTCCTGCCACGGAAATACCAGAAGCCCTGCGATGAGGGGGAGGGGCCGCTGGCTATCGGTGGGGTGCGGTCATCTGCGCGGTACAGAGCCGACGCGGGGGTGAAAGAGGGGGCCGCAAAGAGGGACCCTACTGGGCCGGGGGCCTACTGCCCCTTTGCGAGGTAGCGCGCATGACTTGGAGGGGTGAGGGGGGGAGGGCTGGATGTGTCCTCGATGCCAGCCTGCAGGAGGACGATGGTGGGAGCTGTGGCCCACGAGTGTTCCCCCGCTTGCTCAATTTGGTGTAGCAGTTCCACACTGCGGACCGGGAGGATAGAACACTCCAGCAGTGGGCGCGGCTGGTCAAGGGGCCACATGCCCTTGTTAACCAGCGGAGGGGGGCTGGCGACAAGGACTAACGTGAGCTGCCCCGAGAGGCAGATGGAGGAGGCCCATGCCAAGAGGCCGAACTTCAGGGGGACGAGCTCCGCTGTCAAGATTTGGGCCGTTTGCAGGACGGCGTGCAGGTCATTGGGCAGCGCCCAGAAAGCCGCCACCACCTCTCGGACCCGTAGGCGGTCCCACGTTGGCCTGAGGTGGGACGGCAGGAACTGGCTAATGGGCTTTTGGAGTTTGAAGGAGACCTTTTGGTTCTGTATCTCCGGGGCCGCCACGGTGTCGGTGGGCGGGGCCTTCTCCCGGGGGGAGTAGAGGTTGCGGAACACAATGTGCCAGAGGCGAGCAGCCGATATGGGGGAGTGCCCGGGGCTCCACCTGGTGATCAAGGCGGCGGTAAGGGTGTCTGGGTCCCTAGAGACATACTCGAGTAGGGGGCCACCTTGCGCAAGCGCCAGGGAGACATGCTCGATAATCTTCACCTCTGACGGGCCCGTGGCGACCATGACGGTAGCTGTAAGTAGGAGCCCCCTGGGCGTCCAAGCACGTGTCACGGCGGTAATAGCTTGCATGGTACCATCCACCGCCCTCCAGCGCAGGGCATCGCACAAGTCGGATAGGGCGGGGTCGGGGGCCCGTACGGCCGCGTCTGCCGCCTCCAACGCGTCGTCCTTCATCATGTCCAAGTTCCGCAGTCCCACAGCTACCATCCTGAGGGTCTTTGCATTGGTGCCAGGTCACCAGATGTTTGCACAAGTAGAGCACAAGAAAACTGCACAGGACTTGGGATGGCAGTACTGAAGTATCACCAAGGCCGGAATACCGGCGGTTGTATGGACGGGTGCGCTGCGGACCACTCCGCTGGATGCGGGACCCCACTCTGATACGGACCCTGACCCTGTACCCTGGTCCACACGCTGCAGCACGGTTAGATCCCCCACTCTACCCGAGGGAATCGGTTTCAAAAGGGACAGGAAAGGGCAGGTGCTCTCAGGGGGTCAGCCGGTCAGTGGGTGGGTGGGCGGGCAAAGACAGGAAAACTGCCTAAACATTGGAGACGCAAACAAAAGTCGAGACGAGGCACAACTAGTGTTTGCACAAGCAGAGCACAAGAAAACTGCACAGGACTTGGGTATTCATTCTCCGCTGTACCCAGTTCCCACACCACAGGTCCCACATCCGGTCCAAGCCCCAGAGGAATGTGAACTGAGGTAGTATTCAAGAAAAAGGCAAAGCAACAGAAGCAACCCCCCCCCCCCCCACGACAACCAGGGGACCCGCCACCGTGCACTGCTGACCCGCATCTTCCCGAGACACGGCGCCGCGCTCAATGGCAGAGGCCAGAGGCTGAAGTGGAGGGAGGTCAGGATTCGTGTCTTGCACCGGGCCCAAATCAGTAACGCCACCCCCGGCGGCCCCCTCCAGCGGCCGCGCCGCCCGGACAGTCACCACAGTGGACAGACACAGGTGGTCACGACGGTCTTCGTGCCCCACGAACAGATAAGGCGGGTAAATCGCACCAACCGGCCGTCAGCCCCAGCCGGACGCGGAGTGAGGTCGGCCCAAAAAGGTATCCGCCATATCCAGGTA
Source organism: Eutreptiella sp. 'Long Island Sound 2002' (assembly GCA_964036045.1). Lineage (NCBI taxonomy): Eukaryota > Euglenozoa > Euglenophyceae > Eutreptiales > Eutreptiaceae > Eutreptiella > Eutreptiella sp. 'Long Island Sound 2002'. The sequence goes on along the minus strand of OZ038380.1, from coordinate 15,484,220 downwards.
TCCACCACAGGGTCCACAACCTAAGCCCGGCGGTCTCCTCCAGCGGCCACGCCGCCCCGGACAGCCACCACAGCGGGCAGATACAGGCGATCACGACGGTCGCCTTGCCCTGCGGACAAAGAGGCGGGCTAATCGCACCAACCGGCCGTCAGCCCCAGCCGGATGCGGAGTGATGCTGGCCCAAAAAGGTGAATAAATAAAGCACCCAGCGGCCGTGCCGCCAACCATGTAAAAAGACAACACAACAGGCGCACCCAGCGGCCACGCCGCCGGAGTCAACCTCTGCAGAGGGCAGATACAGGCGAGCACGACTGTCGCTGAGTCTCACTAACGGTAAAAGGCGGCCAGTCCCAGCACCCGGCCTTCAGCTCCAGCGGAATGCGGACCGACGCGGCCCAAAAATACAAACCCAAATCAGCACCCAGCGGCCAAGCCGTCAGGGACACCCACTGCACCGGGCAGGCACAGACGACGACGACAGTCGTCAGATCTCACGGGTTGAAGAGGCGGGCAATTTGTAACACCAGCCCATACCGGGCCTGGATCCATATATAGGGTACAGCAACCCTGCGTCCCTGGTTCCAGTCCGTTAGGGAGGCCACAGCGACTCCCCCCGGCAGCCTTACCTCCCAGACCTGGCAGCAGGCATGCCGCCCTGGGGGTTTGACGCTGCGGCCGCCGGGGGTCGTGCGGCGGTGCGGCGTGCCTCCCGCGCGCGCGGCCACGTCCCGGACCGCCCGTTCCAAAAATCCCTCCCTGTCGTCAGGGAGGGGGCACTGGGGGCACAGGCGCACCCCGTTGCCGAGCAGCACCCGGCGGACGGGCAGGCGCGCCAACCTGCCGCGAAGGCGGGTGCGGAGCACGCTGCTCCACCTCGCCGCCCGGCGCTGCTGGGCGTCCGCGGAACGCTGGTGCCGTTGTCCGCCATGGCGACCCTTTCGGTGGGCTCCACGGGAACCCCGTCGCTTGTGGGCGCCACGCGAGCCCCGACGCTTGGTCATAGGTGCGGATAGCAAAAGAAAAAGGTTGCTACATGGAGGGCGCATGCTCTGCCGCCGCTGCTCTGCTGGGGGGGGGGCCGGGGGGGGGGGGGGGGCTAGCATCCCCGGAGACACACCACCCCCCTCACCCGAGCCTCGCCCAGATTCTCCAGCAATGCATCCCACGTGCACCAAGCCTCGACTTCCGCTCTGGCCTGCGAGCCTCCGAACACTGACGTTACCCTGGACATAGGGTCCCCCGGCTGAAGCGCCGAGGGCACCCACACGAGGCGGAGCACGATCCCCGATACCCACAGGATTCTAGCCAACGACCGAAGGACCGTTTGGTGGTGGGTCAGGTGGCTAGTCGCGCGTAGCCTGAGGACCTGAGCAATGGCTGCCTCACTGTCGCTACAGACCGTAACAGATCGGTGTCCCGTCCTGACTGCAAACCTGACAGCCCACGCCACTCCCCTCAGTTCCGTGGTTTGCTGGCTAGCGAAGCGGGCAGGAGGTGTCACATGCGTACGCACACCCACTCCCGGCACGAGCGCCCCAACCCTCCAGCACCCGGCATCGCGCGCTCCATCGACACAGATGACGACGCCCCCGCACAACAGAGATGATCGCGAAAGCCTATCCTCAGTCCCAAACTTGAGGGTCCTCAATTGCCGCCAGGCCTCCCCGCCCGGCGCCTGCCAGGGCTCGGCCGCCAACGCCACCAATGTTGCGAGGCTGCCCAGCATTTTCAGGGGGAAGCCCTGGGCCGGCTGTTTGACCCCCCCCACCGTCCTACCCGAGCGCAACCAGCAGTAGGCGCCCGCCGCGAAAGGGCAACCCAATCCCCTCGGACGCACATGCCAATTCAGCAAACCCAGGAAGCTTTGGAGGTGCCGGTCGTTGCCTGCGCCAACCGCCAGCCTCAGCCATCCCGCCCACAACTGGAGCAGTGCTTGTTCATGGCTCCTGATCCGCCTGGCCTGCAAGTCGAGCTCCTTCCCCAGGAAAGACGCCACAGGCACCGGGTCCAGGACACTCTTAGGACTTATGAGGAAACCAGCCTCGATCAGGGCACGCACTGCCACTCGCCCCGCCTCCCTGAGCACCTCCCTATCAGTGAAGACGAGCAAAAAGTCATCGAGGTAGTGCACAAGGAGTATCTCGGGGGGCAGTACCCCCTGGAGAATGCGTGCCAAACTCGTTTGGCACAGATAGGGGCTGTATTTCCAGCCAAACGGTAGGCACGACAGCGCCACAGGCGGAGCCCCGGGGGCGGGCCGGAAGCGAAAAACCTGGCGCGCACCCTGGGGCAAGCAAAAGCTCCAGAACGCATTTTTGAGGTCAATGTGGAGGCCGTAGAGGTCCACATCAGGCGGGAATGCCGACAAGGACCTAGCCAAATCCTCCCAGGAATCCAATCTAAAAGTGGGGGGCTTGCCCCCGTCACTCTTGTTGATCTTGACGCAACTCAAGATCAAGGAGACCTTCTCGGACGATTTGGGGATGACGAAGGGGTAACACGTGGGCGGGGGGGGGGGGGTCAGCCGGCTCCTCGTAGACCCCCGCCCCCCTCAACGCCTGCACTATCCTCTGGACCTGCTGCGACACCCATCTGGTTGCCCCTCGGACCACCCTATCCCCGTCCTGCCACTCTTGCTCGACGTCAAAATCCTGGAGCCCTCCGTGGTAGAAGGGCGGTACGACAGCGTCCCACAGATCGTCCGGTAGCTGGTGGGAGCCTACCGGTCCCAATCCCCGGTCCAAAATGGCATCCTCGACCCCCCCCATGAACCGCGGAATGGGGGAGGTGTTGATATGGAGGCATGCCTCCCAGGCGTCCGGGTGGAGCTTGCGCAAGGCGCCCAGGAGAGCGGGTAAAGCCCCTTGCAAGCGGAAATCCTCGGCTGTATCGAATACTCTATTCAACCACAAATCCACCCTCTTCGCAACCATCCACAAGCCACAACGTTCCCGCTCGGCTATCCAGTGAAAATGGGGGGTGATCGTCTGCATGAACTCCAGGAAGAGGGGGGGCTGTTCCTGCACCCTCCCACCCCTGTCGGGACCCTTACAGAGGGGGGGGGGGGCGACGCCACTGGGCCCGCCCTCCCCCAAGCCTTGGCCTTGAGACGCTCAGCTGCAGCCACGAAGGCACCCTCCACCGGGCCTTGCGCCTCCGGCGTCCGGACACGCCCGCCCTGCCCGAGCTTGATGCGCTTGGGCTGCGGCGTTCCGATCTGCTGGGCCAAACGAGGTCTCCCAGCTTGACGGCGTGCGGGGGCTCGGGATCGCACGGCCTGCGTACCATCCAGGACCACCTTAGCGCGACGCGGCCCCGCGTATGTGCGGTAGACACGGCCCACCACTCCAGCTTTCGAGCCCGCTGCGGGTCCTCCTCTGACTGAGCCAACGGCTGCCCTGGAGGACCACGGCTTACGCTCCCGTCCAACGAACCTGGCAATTCCGGCCTGTCGACGCCCGGGGGAGCCCCTGGCGCTGCCGACTGCGAATTCGCCAGAGGGCTCGCTTCCGGAATCCTCGCTGTTGTCGTCGGTGTCCACGTCGGAATCGACATTGATGGGCCCGGCTGCCGTCCCCAGCCCGCACGCCCCCCCCCCCACGGCCACCAAAGGCCCCGCCACCGTGCACAGCTGACCCGCATCTTCCCGAGACACGGCGCCGCGCTCAATGGCAGAGGCCAAAGGAGGAAGTGGAGGGGGGGTAGGAGCTGTGTCAGGCCCCAGGCCCACCTCAGCAGAGCCGTCCCGTGGGGATCCCTCCAGCTCGGCCGCGGTTTGGTCTCCATCGTCTCCTCCCCCAAGCGTGCCGCTCGCAGTGGATTCCAGCTTCTGACCTCGCGGAAGTCTCGGCTTGCGCTTGGTCGGGGTGTTGAGGGCGCTCGCGATACTGGGGAACATCGGGGATCCCCACAGGGCCAGGACGCCCACGCGTTCCGGAGTCGGCAAAGGCCCCTGGTCACGGGACCATGCGCCCGGAAGTGGGCGGTGCTCGCCAGGGCGTCGGCCATGCCTGCCTCCAACCCCGCTTCCCCTGACTGCCAGACGAGCATGTCTGAGGACCGGCCCAGCGAAACCATGTAGCCATGAAGCCACGCCCGGACGCTGTCCGCATACCTGTACAGGGGGCGGGTGGTGTACCCCTCCTCCCCTGTCTTGGAGTTCCAAAACTGGACAAAGCCTGGCATAGCCAGGTCAGTAACCCTGATGCCAGCTGCTTCGCCCACCCGCAGGTAGCATACCCAGCTGATGATGGCCAATGCGCTGAACACGGCTCCGTGTCTGGAGTCTCTGGCCTTTTCGACCAGCTGGACCAAGCCTGCTGGGGACAGATAGGGCTGAGAGCCCGAGGATGCGGCCCCCGCCGCGATCCGTTTGTGCAAGGTGGTGACTGTTGGGGGCAGCCACTGGAGGTCCTCCACGGCTCTGACCGCGGAGGTAATACCCCGCAGGGCTAACGCTGTAGCGCCGGCTTGCGCCCGCTCCGCCAGGAGGCCTGCCAGTGCTGCGGCTGTATCAGGCGGGCCCGTGCGGTCCGCGTAAGCCGCCAAGGCCCGGAGTCGGGACGCGTACTGCGAGCGGGTTCTCGGTATCCAGGACTGCATGGCACTTTCCTCCGGTGAGCAGGGGTCGTGTGACCGAGCTGCTGTCTCCCACCGGCGGGCGAGCGCCCGCAGCTCTGCCGCCGTGTCTGCAACGCCGGAGCCCGGGGCGGCCGGTCCGGGCTCCAGTCGGTCCTGTCAGGACCAGTGTGGGCATCTAAAGTGCCAGTGGCGTTCGTCGGGGGAGCCCCGCTGCGCGCACCTCTGGCACCCCCCGCTCGGCGGCGAGTCCACAGGGATCCACTCGCCCTGCCTCGACTGCCATTGCAGTACTCCTCCCACCTCCCTGAATTTCACGCCCCGCCACGTGAACGCCGATCCTTGTTCCTTCCATGCCTCCTCCAGCGTGGTGTACTGGTTGGACTCGGAGCTGGTTTTTCCGTGCGTCCCTGCATACCTTCGGGCATACGCCGCCTGGGACTGGGACACGCAGTCCCAGACCCTCCACGCCAGCTGCTCTCCTGGGTCGACTGCGGCCTCCGTCGCCTGGCCGCCAAACTCACTTGGTCGGGGGATCTCCCCCACCTCACCAGCTCTAAGGCGCACGTACGCCTTGATGTTGGACAGCATGAGTCTCATCCACTGTGCCAACTGGGGCTTCTCGAGGGCTCGGTTTACTTTTGGTACGCTCAGTGGGGGCAGGCGGGGCCCCTCCTTCACTGCCACTCGGGCGAGTTGCTCTCTGAGTTCTTGAATTTCTTTGGCTTGCGCCGCCAGCCGCTCCTCGGCTGACTCGTGCCGGTTCTGATTAGGCTGCTCAACCCCGTCCATGGGTTAACAAAAACAAAGACAGGAAAACTGCCTAAACATTGGAGACGCAAACAAAAGTTGAGACGAGGCACAACTAGTGATTCATCTCTTTTTGTGAGGGCTCCATTGACATGCTCTCAGCGGGACCAATGCTCCAAAATATCATCAATGTTTACAGAAACTTTTGTGCATGCACTTTTCTAGCTTGTGTACCTACTGGAAGTGTGCTTTGTACCTCTTGCATCTTTGTGATGGTTGTAGAGCTCACGGTGGCCATTTTTTTGTAGTTTTCGACATGTGTGGTCGGTCATTTACCAGTGTAAAATTCTCAAACTGTCCAGTGGGGGGGATGATTGTTCTTCCACAGGGGGGGGGGGGAAGACATCTTTGTTGTGCCATTCACCTTCCCCCCCCCGAAATCTCCCCCCTTTTGTCGGGCCGGTTCCCCGCCCAAGGGGGGGGGGGGGCACACCACAAATGTGTACCATAGTATCAGAGTGTAAATCAGCTTTGGTGCCTTTGGCGCCTTGTAAAAAATTTTCTTTGGCGCCTAGTATTTCCTATGTATTCTGGGCCAAGGTGGCGGTTCCCCCCCTTGGTGGGGGGGGATTGCAAAGGGGGGGGGGGGTTCATTTCTGTCTACGGCCACCCATTCAGTGATTGGGATACCTGTGACTGCAGTAGTAGTGACTGTAGTATGCATTGCACACTACACAGGTTGCGCTGCTACAATGAGGTTAAAAGCCAAACAATTATAATTTGAACCAATCGGTGCCATCTCATCCTGCTGGGAAGTGAACCAATGGGCTGCCTCTAATGCACAAATCAAAACAGCAATGAGGCCAACAAATGCCAACGTCAACCCGGTTAAGGTCACCTATGCCAATTGGGTTGGCTGAAACACGGATTTTGACTGTGAAAAGACCACCAAGCCTCCTACTCACCCATTGCTGCTATGTAGTTCAGCCATTCATGTGGCGTGCATACACAGGCACGTCCAATTGGGTACCCCCCTTGTCCAGTCCCCCCCGGGCGCGTGACGGTCCCCCGCTACCCCGGGGGGAACAGTTGCCGAGTGACGGTTACCCCCCCCCAAGGGGGGGGGGGGTTGTCACTATAAACGAGCACTGCACTGCACAGGGAACAAATGCAAACAATTGTTTTTTTTTTCAAACCACAATGAGCTGGCTTAGTCTGCAAGTGGTACGGTGCTCAAGAAGGCTTCTCACGCTGTTAATGTGCCATGATTTAGTCCCCCATAGGCTCAGTGTGAAACTTCTTGGTCCCGGTCCACTTCCCTTTGAATTCTTGAACATGTTCACCACTCTGTACAGGAATGTTTTGGGGAGCACCCTGAGGCAGTGGCTTGGCCTTTTTCGCAGGAGGCTTTGCGGAAGCTGGAGCCAAAAGATCTTTGGGAATCCACTGTTCCTCTAGAATGTCGCTGGTAAAATACAATTTACCGCCAAAACTGTGACCTCCTAAACCCCAAACACCACGGGCACTCTTTTGCCTAGGGGTGGGAACAAAATTGTGCTTTCCAAATGCGTAAATATGCAGCTGACAATGTCCTCCCCCCTCCCCCACATGTCGAACGAACAATTTTGTCCTTAAAAATGCGGCGCGAGAGTGTTCTTTGGACACACCGTTCGGTGCGTGCCACAATGTTGTGAAACAGCAGTAACACATCCCTAGGCACAAGATACAGAACCCATTCAATGCACAATGCTGGAGGCCTCCAATTAGCACTTTTGAGAGTAGAAGCCCTTCATGCGGAAAAAATGAACATGCACCCAAGGTTGGGGGGGGGGTGTTTGCCCAGCGTGCTACTTTTGTATTAACTATCCCCGCTTTAATCCCAGATTTACCCTCCCCCAGAGGAGCCCCCCAAGTCCATAGAGTGGACCGCAAACCTTTCCTACAAAGCACATTCCATAATTCCAAATAGCTGAATTCAACATCAATGTGTCTCCATCATGTATCGCCTAATAAACAACTTGTTCCCCACAAGTGTGGGCATCAATACATTTGTCACGATACTGCTCCTGGCACTCAGCACAAACATCAAAGAGACAGGACGCTTAGGTTCCCCGTAGGTACTGAAACCACCGAAGCAGAGCTTGGGACGGCCTTGGGTTCCCCGAAGGTACTTCCTTAGCACTTGCCCCCAGAAGCGATCAACGTAGATGCACCAGTTTCCTTTGTCACTCAGCATGGCTACATAACCCTTGCCGCCTCGGGGGCCCAAATGTGGGCGGAATGGCTACATCAACCCTGCCTTCTCCAAATCCCCATGGTGGGGATAGATCAATGTGGCTACATCACCCCTACCTTCTCGGGGGTCCCCATGGTGGGGACAGATCAATATGGCTACATCACCCCTGCCTTCTCGGGTCCCCATGGTGGGGATAGATCAATATGGCTAAGTCACTCCTACCTTCTCGGGGTCCGCATGGTGGGGAGAGATTGATACGGCTACATTACCACTGCCTTCTCGGGGTCCCCATGGTGGGGAGAGATCAATATGGCTACATCACCCCTGCCTTCTCGGGCTCCCCATGGTGGGGGGAGATCAATATGGCTACATCACCCCTGCCTTCTTGGGCTACCCATGGTGGGGGGAGATCAATATGGCTACATCACCCATGCCTTCTCGGGGTCCCCATGGTGGGGATAGATCAATGTGGCTACATTGCCCCTACCTTCTTGGGTTCCCCATGGTGGGGAGAAAAGAGTGATGGAAAATGGGTTAAAATGGTTGAAAATCGGTAAAAATGGTGACAATGCAAATATGCCACATCAAAAATGCATAAGAAGCCAAAAAAAAAAAACCAGCATGGAAAAAAGCCCAGATTACGGCTCCATGTCAAAAGTGGCCCAAAAAGATGCCCGGCGCGCTGCCGCTCCCCCCGGGGCCCTTTTTGTTCTTGGCACGGGCTGAAGTGGCAGCCCAATCCGGCTCAGGCACCTTTCGGACGCACAGCTCACCAGTGTGGCACCGCTTGTATAGCCACCTTCCGGCCAGGTGCAGGCAGAGAGCCGGTCATGATGGGCAATAGATCTTGTAGCTGAGGGACACCATTCCCTCACAACCTGCTTTACAAATTTGCCCACCCTTACTGCAAGATACATCACAACAGCCCCTCATTTCCCCAAACCTTTTGCCTGAAACCGCGCTTCTGGAGCCCGGTACCTTATTCAATATACCTCATGAGTTAGGTCCCAAAAAATACAGTCTGAACGGAAGTGTTTGTTGGAGAAAAGGGGGGGGGGGTCACAATATGTACAGTGTGTGGGCACCAACGGCATTGGAGCAACACAGAGCACCTATAAATTGCAACGTGTGATTTTTTGGTGGTTGACAAAATGATCCCCGCCCCCTGGGGGGTCTGAACAACGAGGGGTGAGGGTGACATGCAATTTCAGGGTGGGCAGCAGCACTCTCAGCGGTCATGAACTAGCCCATCGTTTCTGTGCGGCGAGTGAAATGTCCGGGCTGTTGTTGACCCCCCTCCCCACCGTGTCAAATTGGTTTTCAGACATGTTAGGGAAAGAAATCAAAAGCTCTGAAAAAGTCTGCAGTCAGGGAAACGAAGCAGGAAACCTGTACACCAGTAGAATAAACTTATGTTTAATGCTTGTTCCCCTGCCCCATCCCTCCCAAGCAGGAAGGGGCATTCCAATCGACACAATTCTGAATCGGGGTTGGCATGCCACGGCCAAAAATCTCAGCGATCTACAGTGGAAACGACAGAGCCTTGGTGGTGCTAAACGTATGTTTATTGCACAAACATTGGTTGCAACACCAAAACACAAAATCCATCTTGCTTCCAGGAAATGTGAGGTTAAATGGAGCAACTGCCGTGGAACACCAAATGAGGTAGACACTGATGCAGAGATACCAAAGGAGATTGAATGAAATGAGAAACCATGGACACGATGAAAGAGTTTGTCTGCTGCCCTTGGTTGAGAAGAGCAGCAGGGTACTACAAAACTATCACTTAGCACAGCCCTGTGCCCCCCAGCAATAGAGATAGATAATGGAGCAAGCATTTTATAAAACACAGCAGACTCAATAAAGTAACATAAGTGTTTCAGGTTGCTGTCAGCACAAGGCTTTCATGCAGATGAGCAAGAAATGGCTCCTTCAAAGGACCAGATGGTAGCTGAGGGAGCTTGTGAGAAAATCTTGCTTGGCTTGTGAAAATAGGCAGGTCATATGCATCCTAATATACAGGCCCACATGACATGTGAAACACACCCTGTTCACAAAAGTGGCACTACTACTGAAACAAACAACATCTGCGGCTGTGCAAGCATCGGTCTTGCACTGAAAAGGTATTCATTATGAGCCTATTGATCTGCAACATCCCTTCTTTTGCTTGGCTTCAATCGCAGGTGCTGACTTCACAGCAGGATCCTGCAGCGAAAACAATCTTTTTTAGCTCTATTCAGGGGCTTGGAGAAAAAAGGGGGGAGGACACAGTGTCACTGCACAGTACCAAAAAATTGAGCTTTTGTGAACAAAGAAACACAATCAACAGACAGAGTTCTGGTGGGGAAGCAATGTCAGCAGCTCTTAAAAAAAAAATACAATACCTCTCTAGCAGCTCACCGGGGGGGGGGGGGGGGAGCTTCCCGCACTCCCAACCACATTTTTTTTTCCAGCCAGACCAAGACGAGTTGGCGGAGCCTGCTCACTGTATGGTACTCAAGGTAACTCTCGGGATCAAAGTTCAGAGCTGTCCAGTTCTATGATGACGCGACCAATGACTGTGGCAGCGGATCTGACATGCAGTGAGGATGAGCTGAGTCTGATACCAGATTATGCAGTGGGGAACAGCCATGCCTCCTGCAATCTAAACTACTTTTCGGTGTGCTGCAATTGGTCATGATATCTGACATGGGGCAGTCAAGCATGGCTTATTCATGCCTGCAGATCCTCTCTCAGCCCTTGGCATGTGTGTGTTTCTGCACTGGCATATTGATGTCAAATTTCTTGACTGCACAGCAGCATGCGGACTGGTGGAAAATTCTGGGACTACAGCACACTGACGGTTGCACACAGCATGCCTTCAGTTTGGATGTGCCGAAATTTCGAAACAAGGAATGGGATATTTGTCCTGAAAAAAAAAGGTAGCCCCAGTTCCCTCCATCCCTCGCTGAGCAATTGAGCCTTCAATTGTGTCAGTACAACCTCGGTGCTTTTGTTCTTGGTGCTTGGTTACGGGCAACGCTCACCAATGTCACAAAACAAATTTCAGCCGTGAATGGAGGAGGAGGGTCAGGCGGGCTGGTAAGAAACAATTGTTTGCAGGCAGCCGCAAAGACTATGCGTCCTTCTGCATCATTTTGCATCACACCATGACTTCAAATCACCTGTCCAGGAAATTGTGTTTAAATGTTTATGTCTCTTGTTCAGACGCCAGGCACATGGTCGAGGTGGTTGAGCAAACACAAAGCAAAAGGGACCACTGAGGGTCTCAAAAGCATGAGGTTTGCAAGTACAGTGGGTACAGCTGAAAACAGTCCACAAGCACTTTGCAATCTGTGCATCAGTGACTCAGGCAAAAGGTTCAGTGCCTTCGATGCCAAAATCAGAACAGAACAGAACTGAATCCAAATGAGATCACCCCCTGTGTGTTGGGCTCCATGTTGGTCGGGAGCAGGCCATTTTCTGAGGCAAAGGGGGGGAGGGGGTAAACTGAAATTTCCGTGCCTTTGTTGACAGGACCATGGGTCCCAGCCCATCCAGAAAAAGGTAGGCAGCCCCCTTCCCCCAAGGGAGCAGACTCCACTAACACAAAGCAGAGAGTTAATCGATTCGGGAGAGCCAGTTGCATTTCAACCGAATCAGGGTGCAGTAACGAAAAAAGCAGAAAGGACCATATATGCAGGGAGAGGTCAAGCACACAGGGGTAGGGGGCAGGTGGCAAAAGTGCACGCAAGAGTAACCACGCAGAGGTGGGTGTATGGGTCCTTCGTGGGCACAAAAGCCCAACTGTTCAATGTCAAATCCAAAAATTCGCTGGCTCTCGAACCCTTCACATCATCAAATCCTTCTGCACACCCTTTGGGTTAGGATGTGTAAGTGCAAAGATTGCACGACGTGCCGATGTTCCGGAAATTTGACGGAAATGCTGCCCCCAAGCAAAGATATGTACACATACCCCTTAACATAGCCCAAACTCAAAATCTGGCTCTCCACAACAATAGCAGACTGCAAGCAGCGGTCAGTCAACACAGACCGAAAGCTCTTGGCACACTTCCTGGATACAAAAGGCTGTCCAAGGTTTTACTGGGAAATTCTGAAATCAACACTGTGCAAATGTGTGCAGTCTGCGACTGTGGGGATTCCACCGTCTGACGCATGCTGTAGAAGCAGTTGAAAACTGGGACCAGAACCACAACTGGCATCCCTCCTGACCCTTGCTGCCAATCGTTGACAGTTGTTGATCCTGGATACTTGTTGGCATTTGTTACCACTTGTTGCTGGTTGACGCTTGTTCACACCTGTTGCCATTTTCACAGACTCCCATACACAATGCATCAGCACATCTGGCTGAACGGACCACATTGAAAAGCATATTGACAAATGGTATGACACGGCTGAGATCCCCTGAAAGACTACAACCTCTGCACATGTTATGTACATGCGTGCCATGATACTGTCTGGAGATTTATGAACCCCATTGGAGCCGTCGTCACCATGAAATCAAGCATGGGTTCATGCTGTCTATTGCACTGGTGATCACTCTCAACGACTGCATCTCCCTCAATGTTGTCCCATAAATGTCAGGGGCCGACACACAAGCAAGTACCAGGTACGATCGTGCACCACGAAAGGAGAACTGTAAACAAACCCGGTTAGCACCATCTTTCAACTTTCAAGGTACTCTCCTCCAGCAATAATTCCCAGGAAATATGACTCTTAGCCATTGCTGCTCCAAAATGCCATCCTATTGGCACTGCGCGGACACCATAACCCCTTGTGCGAATCCACAACACACTTTGTTGCAGGCGCTTATATTAACACAGACTTGAAAACAACAAGCTGCCCACCCAGAAAACCAAAACAGAAACAGATGCACAGGGGGGGGTACCCATGTCAACACAGACACTAGTGCTACATGCTCCACAATCTAGCACTCTTCCTGCAGTTCTCCACAGAGTTTGTGGCAGGTCAAAAACAGTTAGGAACTCAGGGTCTGCAGGCTTTTTTTCCGCCTGGAGCTCTGTGGATTCTCTCCAATGCACTGCCAGACCACCAAGCAATTTACAGACCAACGCCTTCTAGTTTCAGGTCAATAAACCTTGCAGAAGATCAATGGGGATCAGGTTAAATCATGGGTAGGCCACAAGATTGACAAAAACTATCTACACGGTCCTGCAGGTCTCCGAAGTCGTAGAATGTGTGGGCAGGAGAATGCAAGGCATGTGGCAGGGGTTAGGGAGGCGGCAAAGATCATGACCACACATGGCTGGGTGCAGCAAGGTGAGAAGCCAGTGCATCACAAACATGCACTACATGAATCGGCCATTCTGCCTGTCAGGTGTTCAACCAGCACCATGAGAATGAGAGGCGCAGTCTGGGGTTCCCATCATTGGACGAGCAAGTCGTTGGAAAAAGGAAGGGGGGGGTGGGTGTTGAACCATCAAAACGGGGTCGGTTTGCTGGTTGGTACTTCCGGTATAACACACTTGGTTGTGTTTTGGGAGGCGTGCCTCCGGGCTGTACGTGGTTCTGGGGGGGCGTGTATGTGGGGAGGAGGCAGTGTGCGTGTGAGGGGGTGCAATGGTGTGGGTTGGCGCGGGATCACCCTTGCCACTTGTTTCCTTCAGCCTTTTGTTGGGACAGTTGTCCCTCTGCTCACAAAAGCTGCTGCTGCCTCAACTGCCAGAGGACCGGGGGGGGGGGGTGTGACCTAATTAAAAAACAGACAAATGCAAACCAGAGGTAATGCACTCCACAGTCCACAGACCGGGGGGGGGGGGGGGTCACCCACTCCTCGAATTCAACCCTTGTCTACGACACTGTGACATATACTTGATGCGGCTGAGAGGCGCTTATAAATGGGTTCAAATGCACAGGAAAAGGTCTCCCATCGCCCACAGTTCACCCTGAAATCCCACCCCAACCTCCACCGTCCGAAGAGCACCGCCCGGATCGCAGTGCAAAATCGCCCGGCCCGCTAGACAGTCTGGCACCTTGAAGGGTAGAAGATGCAACATCAATGTGCCTACAAGCGAAGCTCCTCAAGCTCCTGATAGCCAGCTTTGTCAAACAAGGTCAATTTTCCAAGCCGTTCCAAACCGTCTGCGAGCCGGGCGTATCTGACCTGACTTGCAATGGCGTCCCCTTGTGCCCTTGCAGAGCACCCTTCCCCGCTAAAAGTGCTGTATCGATTGGAGGAAAATGTAGGTCGGGACGGCAAAAAGCGCAACATGCATATTTTTTTCTCTGCTGCAACTTGCATACAACGCTTTTTTTTCCAAAAAAAAAAAGGAGGTACGGACAACCGTTGCCACTGGAGGAGGTGGAGCACATAGCCCCCATGGACACCCCTTGACTCCCCTGCCAGCGCTAAGAGCCTTCAAAGGGCGGGCAGGTCTGGGATATGCCTGTGGGCTGTGGAATTCCATCCACAGCCCACTAGAGAGGAGGTTAGAGAAAAAGGTTATCCAACGGCATGACCCTGTGGCGTGTGCAATCATCCAGGCACAAGCATTACCCACCTCCGGGCTCGGAGGGGGCGCCCGTGCCTGCCCCATGGCTGGGGCCAGTCAGTCCGTGCTCCGAGGCCTCCACCTTGACCTTGCTGCTCACCACCGCACCTGCCGCGTTAACGGACGCGGATGCGTCGCAATCCGATATCTCCGCAGTCCTCTGCACCCCGTTCCGGGCATCTGCTGCCCCTGGCACACCCAGCGGGACCCGCCTATCACCAGCCACAGCAGCAGCACCCTGCTCCACGGCTGCGCCCTCAGGCTTGTCCTGCGGTCCCAATGCCCCGTTCATGGATACTGCCTGCCCTCCGTTTGACCCCTGGTTGCAGACGGCGGGAGCAAGACCGTCCCGCCCTGGCTGTCGAGCCTCCGCCGGCACCCCGTCCTTGACAGGGGCCTGCCGGGTGTCACTCCCTGGCACACCGGACATCGCATGACACTCAGCACCCTGCTCTCCGGAGAGCTGCCCCTTCCCATGCCCCACAGCCGCTCTCCCAACTTGCACAGGCAGCTCACAAGCCTCCACCTCCGCATGCCTCACGTCCCCGGAAGCGGCCTTGGCCACTTCTCCAGATGCTCGTTGACCATGGGCGCCCTTGGGGCTCCCCACCATCTCGCTTCCTGGGGCTGCGCCTTTGGATCTCCCCGGCAGCCCTTCAGACTTGGAGGCTGGGGGAGACCCCTTTTGGGCTGTGGCGCGGATGCCGTTCTCCGCGGGCACCCCAGAGAAAGGCGTGGGGATCGCAGTGGTGCTCAAACGGTGGTACAGGGGCACACTGTGCAGACGGTCGTCGTTGTGATGAGGGCCCGAGACTTTGCCATTCAGCTGCCCAAAGAGTGGTCCGTCAGGCTCCATTTTCACGGGTTTGGGCTCGGGTGGAAGAGGCTTCCGTTTGCCTATGGCACAAGAGCAGCCGGTGATAAGAGCAGCGTGCTTCAGAGAGGATGCGCTGAGACAAACACACTTCACCCAGGGCACCGTGGCATCACGAATTGTGAGATGGTGTCGTGGAACAACAGGTTACCGAGATTGGGGACACACTGAAATCCAGCACACTACTCAAAACACAGAAAAGCCAATGCACAAAATCAAAGCTCAGCAGCACCCCTTCCCATAATCAATCGGCACACAGTGGATCCAAGTGCCAGAGAACCTGCATCTCTGCTGCATTACCAATCGACCCATGCTACTTCCTGTGTATGTGTGATACACTTGTTGGTCCCTCCATCTGCGCCTCAAAAAAAAACCAATCCTATTTTGAATCAACGTGAGGACTGGCTGCAGAGCAGGACGGCCGTGCAAACATGCACCCTGTCAGCCATGCAATAATGGTCCAGTGGCAGCAGCAGTGCTTGTTTGCCAACAGGAGAATCTTGGTGCTGTCACTTTGGAACTGTTTCACATGCATGATGTGTCGCCGACAGTCACACGTGCAATCTTGATTGGGCTCCCTCAGTCTACTACTGCTAACTGCAGAGAAGAACGAGGGTGGATGGGGATACCTGCACTGTCATTGTCTGCCACTCCCAAGCGATGGTACGACTCAGATCTGTAATCGTTTGCCACCAGACGGCCAGTAGTTGCGCAGTACCGGGCCTTTTTGGCAGGAGGCTGATGAGGGAATAAAGGCGGTGACAAGGGAAGATCCGTCCTCCCAGAACACTTGGTTTACACTGGATGGATGGATATCCCTCGGTCACCCAAGAAATGCGCAAACACGGACAGTTTTCATGGAAAGGGCGGGGTTGTGTGAAAGCCCTTGCAAAGGGTTATTTGGACTGCCCTACATCTGCATGCTGAGACTGGGCAAGGGACGAGGACTGCTTGAATCCTCATCCGAAAGCGAACTGGTCGGAACACCAATCGCCGTGGCCAGTGACGGCAACAACCAATCAAACTCAAGCGTCACACTTTTGAAAACATCAAACAACCACCACCACCTGGGTCGCCTAGTGCCATCTGCGGACTGACGACTGCTGCAGTGACCCTCTGTCTCAGCACTTATCCAAACCTGCGTGCTCTTGTTGGTGCACGGTTTTGTGCCAGTTGCCGCTTTCGACCTTCTTGCTTCACTTGGCTCTGCATCACACCCTTGTGTTCGAGAGTGCAAAGCGCTTGCCTGCAGACAGAGCCCACGGACGAGGACGACGGGGGAAAACGAAAGAAATCAATGAGGACAAACACACATGAGTGGGGCCTCATAGAGAAGGACAGGGGCAGAGGGGTATGACTTGAAAAGTGCCTGGTGTCAGGGGCGCAGCCCTCAGGGCCCTGTTGACAGCGCCCTCTGCCTCCCTTGCAAACGAAACCTGAGCCTCAATAACAAATGGAAGCCGAAAAACAGAATAATCGCCCAACCAGCGTGGATGTAGCCGGCATCCCGACTTGTGGTGCAGAGGCTGGGGCTGTCGCGGGCACCCACCACATGGCTGTGGTCCCGAAATGGCAGACCACAAACGGT
Source organism: Eutreptiella sp. 'Long Island Sound 2002' (assembly GCA_964036045.1). Lineage (NCBI taxonomy): Eukaryota > Euglenozoa > Euglenophyceae > Eutreptiales > Eutreptiaceae > Eutreptiella > Eutreptiella sp. 'Long Island Sound 2002'. The sequence goes on along the minus strand of OZ038380.1, from coordinate 15,467,682 downwards.
GAAAAAATTAGCAGGAACCTGCTTACATTTCGAGGAGGGGATACAACAATCCCCAACTTGAGATCAGACGATGAGACGATTGCCAGGGCTCAATGGTCACCTCCGATCCGATCCCCGCCATACACCTTTTCAGCCAGTCGTTTTGAACGGAATACGAAGCAGCCACAGGTGTTCCCTTCTTGGTTGGAGCATGCCACTGCACAAATATGTACACGATACAGTATGCAAAAAAAATGGCAGTTCTGCTTCAGCATCCAAAGGCTGTCATAAACGCCGAGACCAGAGGTATGACTATTGCTTAGCCGCTGGTTGATTTGGGTCCAACCCCACCCCCCCCCCCCCACCAGAAAAAATTTTGGGCAGGGAAAAAATGCAATCCACCAAACGGGTTGGCTCTCTGACCCACCCACCCACGCAGGCCTGCACCAATCCCACCCCCACTCCAGTGGGACCTGACTTAAGCGGAGGTCTGTTTGAGATATAGACTGCAGATACACGTACCTTTTCCTTCTCGTCCTCCTGCCGCATCGATTTTAAACGCTCCTGCTCTTGCCGTCGCTCGCAGACTCTGAGAACAATGGCAAGAAGTGCAGAGCGGGGTTCTGTTGACGAGGACTGCCCACTGAATTTGACACATGAATGAAGACAAAATCTTGCCAATATTGTAAGAGGGAACCAATAGCACGTTTCTCATGACTGGCCAAATCTTCCTAAACAGAGCAGAGAGATGCTGTGCGACACAACAGCAACTGGTTTCTGGCTTGAAAGGATTGTCACAGCACACAGTGCAGACAGTGGCATAAGAGGGCAGCGCGTGAAAAATTACAAAAGCGGTGCATTAGATGGATCATGCTGTGGTGGCTTTCGGTTGCCTGGTCTTGCGGACTGGAAAGGGGGGGGGGGGGGGCTGCTGTGCCCCGCTTTTTTTTTGGGGGCAATGTTCGCGTGAGCCGTGGCATTCCGTAAAGCCCCCCGACGAACAAATTGTACAATGCACTGGATGAGATTCGGAAGCCACATTTCAAGGAAGCGGAGAGACACCTGCTGCCCTCATGCGACTTCCACGCCTGCTTGGCATTGCCGGAAGCGTCTTCCATTAATGGATTGTCAGTGAAGCGAAACTCGTAGCCACACAAAGGGCAGATGAAGTTTCCAGGGGCACTGTTGGAAGCGGCTGCAGAGTGCAAGTGCCATGGGAGTGAAGAACAAAAGCGGGACACAAAAATCCCCCCCCCCCTGTACACGTTCACTCACACCTTCCCTCCTTTATTCTCGCTCTCTCTCTCTCTCTCTCTCTCTCTCTCTCTCTCTCTCTCTCTCTCTCTTTCTCTCTCTCTGTCACCCCCTCTTTCTCTTCGCACGTGTGTTACAATTCTCAATCTCCTCTCCACATTTGCTTCAAATGCTCTATTATGCTGAGCCCGGCATTCGCATGAAGTGGCGGAGGGGACATCTCCTTCAACAACCCCCCCTCTCCATCGAAAGCCCAATTGTCCATATCCTGCCAGTCACACTCTGACCGCTTTTCTAACTGCTGCTGCACAGCCCCTTCGGATGTAAGTCCAGACACGCGAAAGCGCGCCCTACAACACCGCATTCGCGCCACGCATCCCGCCGTATATGGGCCCTCCTGTGTTGATTTTCATCTTCTAAACTTGGGGCCGACACGCCGGGCTGTGTCCGTTGACCACTCGGTCCCAACGCCCGACTCAAACCTGTGGATGTCGCGTTTGATTTCCCTTTGTGCAAAAAAGATTGTTGGCCTTGTAGTTTTCAAGATGGATGTCTGACAGAGAAGCCCTTTGGAACCGGGGCGTCTTATAGCTGAGGTTCTGAAAAGGAGCCAAATGACCTGAACCCCATGTATGCTATGTGTTGACGCCCTCCCCCAGGGCGCACGGAAAAAAATGCTGCGGTGAAAGGAATATTTGTTGCACAGGTTCACATATTGGCTCCATGAACTCTCTTCATGTGCACCCCCTCCCCCCAGCCGTGTTGGGACGGGGGAGGGGAGTGGGTTTGAGACGCATAGTCGCGCACAAAAGTCGTCGCACATACATGCAGAAACCTGTATTTCTACATTTAGTCATTTTCGTGTGTGTGTGTGTGTGTGTGTGTGTGTGTGTGTGTGTGTGTGTGTGTGTGTGTGTGTGTGTGTGTGTGTGTGTGTGTGTTGTGTCTTTATGCATGGTGTACCTACACCCTGGCCCCCCCTTGAAAGTCCGGGGTACAGCCCAAATAGCCGTCCTAGGGGACCGACACCACTTGGGGATGATTTTGCACACATAAGGGAAAGGAACAGGGTTAGGGTTGCCAACTGGCCACCCCCGAGCATCGCAACGTGTCAAAGACGTGCGGTGCCAGATTCAAACAGGGTTGGCCGGGGCGACCTGCTCGTGACCAGCAGGCCCTGGCTCTGATTGGGAGGGGCGGGGAGACTGTGCATAAGTAATGGGCAAACGTGTCTACATGGCCGGGCACCAATGATGGCGGACCCAAAGCGGGCCAGGGAGGGCGCTGGGTGGGCTTCAGCCCAAACAAACATTGCACTTCTGCGTTTACCTGAGCACAGGTTGTCGTTACTGTAGCGCATGTGTCATCCGTTAGCCATCCGCGCAAATATTAACGTGCGCGTGATCATGCCTCCTGGGTGGATTTCTTGAATTTGCAGAAATTGCAGACAAATTGATGGGCTGTATTAGGGATGCTGCTGATACCTGGGACAGCGGGGGGGCATGCTGGGCCCTTGGATTTCAATCTCACATATTTGGTCCCATTCACAATCTGCATATTGCAGAGCTCGTTTATAATCGACCTCTCTTGATCTTGGGACCACCTGCAACACAAACATCACAGCTCGCAGCCAACAAGGTCACAGCCGCTTGCATCAGCCAACACGCCCATGCGTGTGGGGTGGGACAGGGCAGCTCAATCCTCAAAACACCACCGCCCAGAAAAAATCACGGTGGGCAGTTGGCAGGAGGAGAGGCAGGCAGAAGATAAATGGATGCAGCAGAGAGGAGGGGCTGAAAAGAGAGGCAGAGGGCGTATGTGTGTGGACGGGATCGACAGAGGAGGAGAAAGATGCAGCACAATAATGACAGCGGAGTGCTTGTAGAGAACCTCACTGTTTTCATGCATTCACAAGCACCACGCATACACAGGGTTGATGAGATGTTGGTCTTCTTTCATGCCCACACCCTACCCAAAGGCCACGAACTGGCAACAGAACAGGATTGGTCAAAGAGCATGCAGCCATACTCCTTCTTCACGCCTCGGAATGTAGTCCTGAGGCACTGTGCAATTTCCTGAGATGAGACCCAATCTGAATGCGGCTCCAAGTAAGACACAATCTGAGCGGACAACTCTTCTGCAGATGATGCAGGGATGGATAAAGAGAGCGGGGCAGTGAAGCTTGAATAACAGCTCTACCCTACCCGAGCCCCAGTATGCACAGCGTCTAGGACATTCGTCGCAACAGCACTAAAAAAGGCCTGTCATTAGAACCCTCTTTATGTTTTTTCATCAATATCCACATGAGTGCTCGAGGGGTGTACAACACAGAACGCAGAAAGCAGATCCGGACATACGTATGGCAGGGAGGGAGGGGGAGAACGCGCTAACCACACCGGCACTGCAACGAGCATGGGGTCCGTTACCTCTGCATGGGCTGTGGCCAGAGTTCTGGAAACTGGCTCGCGACCCGGGCTTCTTGGGGGCGGGAAGCGTTTCTGCTGGGGCACAGGAAGAAGATGATGAGGAAGAGGAAGAGGAGGAGGAAGAGGAAGAGGTGGAAGTGGAGGTGACTGCCACGGCCTGGCTGGAAGACGACGCGCATGTTGTCCCAACACGCGTATAAGAGGAGGTGGGGGTTATGGAGGGCACAAGGTTGGGGATGATCTCTTGAGCGAATGCCGTTTTGAACTGCTCTTCGGTGATTTCGTTGAACTGGAGAGGCAGGTGTGGAGACAGGGTGCAGCAATAGGCAACAGGGTTGGTACACGGGTGACATTTGTACCCTGATCTTTCATTGAATCAGCAGCAACGACCTAGGCAGCATCGATGCCACCCTCTATCAAGGCAGCACCGATGACATCAGCGATGGCCAAGCAGCACCAATACCACCATCTGCATCCAGGCAATAGAGACCCGTCTGGGACCCCCCCGCCTCTTCTATATTTGTCCCGGAATGCACCAAGAAGAGCCAGCGCCCAAACTCAGCCGAATCCGTCCGGATGCCGCAAGCCCGCGGACCCACCCTTCCCTTTCCCAACCCTGACCCCGCACCTTCCGTTTCCGGAGTAACTCCGAGAATGCTTCGCAGTCTTTGGCCCGGAGGTGCTCCGTCAGCTCCATTACGGCGCTGGCCCCACCTGCACAACAATCCGAGTTCGGGCCGACATAGCACTGACGCGACAGTGACACGATTGTTGGACAAGCGTTTTCGGTGGCACACGACATATTTCAGCCTTCACAAACCCTCCGGCCCCTGCCCCTGCCCCCGCCCCCCTCCGCCGGTGCCCCTGCACCTGCCACCACCCATCCTCCGTTGCCGCTGTCCCTACCCCTGCCCCTGCCCCTGCCGCGACTGCTTACCCGGCATTGCGTCAGGAAAAACCAACACATACTGGAGTGTAAAATATGAGGGTCCAATTTAAAGGATCGGTGGCACGCAGAGAAACCACGGACGTTGTAGCTTTCCCGGCGGAAGAAGAGCAGCAATGTGTGCAGACACTGCGGCGATCTAGATTTCTTGATCCTGTGGCACAGCAGAGCACATCGCACGGCATCCACACTGTCATTTCCCCACCATGCTATTCGAGCCCGGGTTCAATATGTTGCAACCCAGAAGGCATATTGTATTTGTCTCTTTTGCTATTCTGGCTTTGTCCTTTTGAATTTGCAAATCTAACGTGCACATCCGAGATTTGCTTGCCTCCGCACTCTCATTTCTGCAACCACTACATGAAGTGCTATCAGCACACATCATTCCTGCAGCCCTCGACGGATCCAACGCATCCACCTCTTCAACCAATGAGTCGAGCTCCCCGCCGCCGCCAAACAGCATGGATCGCGGATTCCCAGAGTCACCTCGTCAGTTCACAAGACCCGCGATCAAAGCACCGGCTCGCTCCACACTGGCAACGACGAAGGGTAGTCCGACGACCAAGAAACCCCGCATTGACGTCACCACCCCAACTAGCAGACTTGCCGTCAAACCATCCACAACGCAGCCCGTGGATCGTTGCTTCTCCGTGAACCAAGGTCTGGTGGTTCGGTGCACTGCCACGCGGACGTGCCGTTCGAAGATACTGGTTGTGTCTGCTTAAACAGGTTTCACCAAGCGGCCCCTCTCAGGACCCTACCAGCAACGCTGCATCCCTCAGACTTCAAACTAGTCCCATGACGGCGATACACCGGAAGCAAGGAGAGGATAGGCTCATACTCTCGTTCCCCGTAGGGATCAAAATACATCCTCCTTTTCTTTTGCATGAACGGGGTTTCGACCTTTGTAATATTCCTGTGGAAATGGTTGCGAATTTGTAAGGGTTCAGTGCAGAGGCTGGAACAAGCCTACGCGCGGGTCGGAAGGGAGGGAAGGAGATAGAGTGAGCCCCCGGCATTCCCCATGATCTTCACAACATTAAACGTCGACACGACAGACAGCAACTCCCTCCGAGCCTCCCTTGTCGCCGTTGGTTGGCTGATGGTTGTGGAGGGTGGAGGGCTGTGGAGGGCTGTGGAAGGCTGTGAGGGAGTGGGACGCGTTGCTAAGCAGCGACTGGCATACTGTTTGTTCTTCTTCCGTAGATGCGGCAAAGCAGTCTTTTTGTCATATTTTCTTTTGTAATAGAACTCCACACAGTCCTTGCAGCTCCGGTGTGGAAGGGCTTGGGCAATCCACTTGAAATCCTTTCCAAATTGTTCAAACCTGTGCGGTCGAAATTACACGCGGAGGATGCAGGGAGAGGCCATCCTTGTGCGACATGCGTTTGAATGAAGAACGCTCCGAAAACAAAGAAGTTGACGGAGGCAGAATGAGTTTCGGGGCCGGAAATGAACCGAGGCAGAGAAGCGGTTCCCTGGAGATCGCGGCGCCGCCGCGGAACCGTCAGGGGTGAACTCTCACAACACGCTCACGTGAAGCTCCGAGGTCACCCTCACCTGGCTCTGTCTGTGAACCATCCACCACAAGCATGACATACATTTTCATATACGTGTCAATCTCATCCCTCAACCATTCGGGTTTCTGGTCTTGCAGCTCCCTCTCGACCGTAGCATTGTCCAGGGCCATATAGTCTCTTCGCTCCCTGCGGCAGACGTGGAATGGACCCATGGACAGTGTTCCATGACCTTCGTGCCGGCGTCGGCGGTGGCAAACTTCCGTCACTGAAAACCCTAGGGCGAGCTTTCGACTAGCGCCAACAACGGCCGAGCGCCGACGGACACGACTGAGTCCTTTGCTCCAACCCTTTCCGCGAAGGCAAGCACCATCAGGTTGAATTCAACACTTTTGCACATGGTGCGCATCCCTCTGGCGGAGGCCAACATGAACTAAAGTGCCCCACGCAGGCCAATGTGCCATTTTCGGCCCCGGAATGGTGGGCCCGCAAAGAGCTCGGCAAACAGAAATTGAGACTACTGCTACTGGTCCTGCCACCGATGGCAAGTACACTTCGGGAAATTCACTCAAAGCTGTTGTTGCCATGACTGTGGGGTGTGCGTTGTCGAATCGAGTTCCGCCCAAGACAGGTAGTTCCTTGCGGCCTCTGCGACTGAGCAAATGCCTCCGGGGGTTCGTTCCCTGTTGTCACCTCTGAAGCCTGGACACGTCTCGACCCTCGAAAGGCCTCTCGACCGGATTCCTGCAGGGGTAGAACACCATGAAACACCCGACGCTGAAACGAAATAGAGCAGGCTTTTTGGCTGCCTTCGCCAGGAGCCAAGATCGACCCGCCGCATGCCTGGAAAATATTTTGCAGAAGACAAATTTGGTCATGACACCTTTCTGCAACAAGATACGCATGAGTCATGAGTCAGCATATCACGCTAGTGTTACCAATGGAAGAGTTTTCTACACCTGAGCTGTTCCTCTGTGCGGAGGCTGGGATACACCGCCGAGAAAACCCGCCTTACGTTGCGGACAAGCAACACGGGCATGCGTCGATCTGCCCGCATCTTGCGCATGGTCTCCTGCAGAGCCGCATCATTGAACGTGGTGTAGTGCTCTTCGCAGTGGATCATATTCCATGCAAAGAGTCCGCGCCGCTCAGAGCCCACAGAGTCGCGAGAGCACTGGCTCCCACCACTCACGAAAAACAAAGAAACTTCAGACGCGACATTGCTCAGTCCTGTGAACAGAACACAGGCAACAGCTGCGTGCCCACACACAGACCCAGCGTGGTCCAGCATGCGCAGGTTGTTGGAGCCCCTTTTGACAAAATGTTCGGGCCCAATTGCAAGCCTGGCAGTTGGAAGGGACTGCCGCGGAAGCTACTGAACTTGGTTCATGTGGATTCGAGCGCTGACCGCAGGTTTCAACATGGCCAACATTGGCGCGTACATGTAAATGTCCGGCGAGTATCCATGGATCCGCGGAAGGGCGCCTCAAGCCACCATGCTTAGAGTTTCCAATGGAACTTTCCTGATGGAACTGTCCCATCTGCGCATTGCCCATACAGGTTTCGTGTTGCATTTTCGGGCGTTCTTCGGGTGACAGCAGGGTCAGCGCGCCATCCTTCTGCCCACCAAGATAACTCTTGCTGAAATACCAACGCATAGGCACCAACGCTCAAGAGCAAGTGAGGAAGTTGCCTTGTGCACAAATATATGTCCACGAAGAAGAACAAACATGGTCAAGTCAAATGAAGTCAAGTCAACAAGGGGAATCACAACGAATGATCATTATCAGTGGAGCCGAATACTCAGTCATTTGGGCCATGGAACCACTTGGAACACCAGTATGCGAATCCAAGGAGTTGACCGTTATAATTCGGCCTGTCCTCTGGAAATGTGCGGCAGCTTCACCGGGGGTACTCCGCAAACACACAGCGGCGACATCCAATCCAGGTACAAATCTCACTACATAAAGTGCGTGCCATTCCATTCCATATAACATTTTGTGGCTCACCAGAAAAATTTCATTGGAGCTTTGTATCCCGTTGTGGATTTTTTTGCGAAAGAAATTTGTCGTCTTCCGTTGGCGCAGCTCCTGATTTTCTTTGTCAGATGGTGCAATACCCAAAGACTCGGAAGACCTTTTGCGGCGGTGCTGATTGCCGGAACCACCAGACGCACAAGGTGGTGCAGTACAAGGTCGGCAAGGCCAGTCCTATGGCTCAGGGAAAGCGTCGTTACGACATGAAGCAGAAGGGTTTCGGTGGTCAGACCAAGCCCGTCTTCCACAAGAAGGTCTGTGGCTGCCGTGTAATGCCAGACCTTGCTGGCCTGCTGTTTCGTAAATTGAGCGCACTCATTTTTCTCGCAGGCCAAGACGACGAAGAAAATCACCCTGAAGCTGCAGTGCAGTAAGTGCAAGAGAATTAAGCAAGTCCACATTGCCCGTTGCAAGCACTTCGAGTTGGCCGACCGCAAGGGTAGATCTAAGGGTCAGCCTGACTGGTAGACAACGATGGAACTGGGATGTTTGTCCGCATACACTCTTGAGTCTGGTGCATACGTGCGCGTCGCTGCTACTGTCGTCCGCTAGTGACGTAGGCTTTTTTTCCGTCCTTCAGGGTTCCGCAGGACTGCCGCAAGGGGTGCGCGGGTTGGTTGGTTGTAGCCCGGTGTTGCAAGACGGTTCAGCGGTTGGAAAGTGCTGTCAAAGCATCTGCGCTTGGTCCTGGTTTGTGCAGTTTGGCTGCCTCCGTTCGCACCCTTGCGTTGGCGCTTCACGGTTGGGCTCAGTTTTCATTTGCTGGGGCCCACTTCCGTGCGAACCCCCTCCGCAACTCCCGCGTCTCGGCATCCGAATTGCAGGATCAAAGCAGAGGTTTTTCCTTCAAACCGACTGCGCAGGTCGCAGCCCTAGCCTTGCATACCAGCAACTACCAGGCTTGATCGTGTTTCAGAGCATTCGCATGAGGCAGCAAAATACGGCTTCAGATCTGCGATGGTCCCCACCCGCTGCTTTTCAGACTGTTTACTATAAACAATAAACAACCCCCTCCCCGTGCACAAGCAGCTGCTGGCAGCTTTGGCCACAAGGTAAACGTGCGCAAGAAATTCCACCCAATTCCCCAGTTCTCTCCACGTGCAAAAGCAGCTACTTGCAGCCCAGGCCAAAAAGTGAACGTGCAACATCCCAGGGAGACTTTCGTGTTCGAATGACTCGGTGTTGTAAGTACAATTTCTCTGCGCATGTGGCATGGGGAGTTGGGGGGCAAAAAGCGAAAGCTGCAAGGATGTAAAGTGGCCCAAGGGTTGTCCAACCAGAACCAGGGAACGTGGAAAAGGGAAGTCTCTCCATGTTCAGATGTTCAGCAGTGCAGGGCATTTCATTCGCATTATTAACTTAACGATTAATTGTTGTTTGGAAGATTGTGTTAGCAACAGTTGATTTGGAAGATTGTGTTAGCAACAGTTGTTGTCAACAGCTGGTTTATACCAAAGGATGAAGTTTTTTTAAGGAAACAGACAAGCCCAGTTTTGGACAAATCAATCATTCTTTCCTCAGCATTTGTTACATTAAAGAAATTGCTGCGCGAATTACATTTAATTGTAACCTAACCCTAACCCTAACCCTAACCTGACAAATTTACACCCTTCGGCCGAGATAGCTAAGGGCTGAAGCTTAGCACTCTAGTCGATACAAATCTAGTGTCATTGAGGCAAGGTGTGGATTAATTTGGACAAGGAGGCCTTGGACACTTTGGGGTAGGCCCTAGTTACCTTAGGGCAGAGGTCCTGAAGCTTGGTAGGGGAGAGTGTGTGTCTTTTAGGTGACTAATCCCATGGTGTATCAGTATCGGAACTTTGTTTGGCATCAACCAGCTTGTATATGGTACCACAACTCATCTCCATCGGAAGTCCGTTTTTCAAAATTTTCCATCCATGTATGTTAGATCTTGCGAGGGTCAAGGGTCACCAATTTCTCTAGTGTACATTACCACACACACTCCCATTGCCACCGTAACCCAGAATATATCTTGGGGTCATTCATTATATGCTAGCGCAGAGTGTTTTGGCAATTTTTTATAGAAAATTTACGAGCGTCGCTTTGATGGGCGGAAGCAAGCCTCCCCCACACTCAACCCAAAAAAATATATTTGGAAGGTATTTAGACGGGACGGGTAGGTCGGCTCTAATGAGGTTGAGTTGCAATGGGTTGCCCTGTATGCGTGCGCACATCTTGCTGATAATAGGTTGCGCGCATGTGCATATAAAGATAGATCCGAGCTCAACAAGAATTAATGAATTGTTTTGTCGCATAGATTAATGTTGCGCATTGATGTCTAATTGTAATTAGATATGAAAGGAGACCCGGACCAATGTGAAGGTGGCATGAAGGTTGTATTTGCCCTAGTTGACAACAGCCACATGACACATCTAGCTGCAGATACGGATCTACGAAGAAAACAACAATATTGGTTGCAAACAATCTCGAGTGAGAGATGGTTTTTGCCACTTAGCACACGTTGTTGCCCCTCTATTTCGGCAAATGCAGGCACCATGGACATAAATTATGACCAGTGTGAATGTGGGATGAAGGTTGTATTTCTCTCAACGGAGTGCGGCCACAAGACACATGTAGCTATCGATATGGATGCACGAAAAACAGAAAAATCTTGGTTGTACACAATCTAGATAGGGGTGGTAGTTTTGGCCGTTGAACACACTTTCTCGTACTTGTATTTGGGCAAATGCGGGCACCATGGACATATAATATGACCAATGTGGGACGAAGGTTGTATTTCTCCACGCGTATGACGGCTAGATAATACATTTAGGATTTGTCGACATGGGTCATCCTGGGCAATCTTCTTTGTGTACTGATGCGAATGGGTAATACTCAAGCATGGCTAGCTGCGCATTTACTGAACTGCAGAGGCGGCGACACCATGAACTACTGAACAGGGTTTGTGTGCTTGTCAATGTTCCGGGAGCATGTAGGTAGATTTAGCAATCTGCCACACTTTTGTATTGCCCATTCTCCAAAGTACACGAACTTTTGTATTGCCCATTCTCCAAAGTACACGAAGAAGATGATTGATTATGACCCAAGTTGACAAATCTTTTGTCTGGGTCTCATCTCATATGGTAAAATCTTCAGTTATTGTACTAGTCATCAGATGTTGTACCACCTAAAATTGGCTAGAAACGTTGTATAGTAAAATGCTTATTCCTATGGGCTTAGGGTCTTTAAAGTATTGATATACATATTGTTGGACTCATAATTGACCCAAGTTGGGTATTTAAGGTTGTATTTACCCCTATTTTGGCGTATGCTAAGCTCACTTGTCGTTTTAGTCCCTTGGGCCTTGTACTTGAAATTGGCACTTTTCTATAACTTTGTTTGGTTTTACACTCCGCCCGGCCCGTAGCTGGGATTACCCAAGGCTTTTTGGGTCTCTATCGCTTTTAGACCACGTCTAGATGGGACCAAACAATTTTTTTTTCTGTAAAAAGGTCCTTTGTCTACCAAAACTGCCAATTTTCAAAGATTCATGCAGTTTTTTCCGCGGTTGCAAATTTCGGAAATTTCTAACACATTGTTCCTTAACTCTCCACTGTGCAAAAAAAACTGGACACTGCACTGATTTGCACCCAATTTTGATGCATCATGGAAGGTTTTTCGATGCGTTCCGACCGGCAGACCACATGTATTCCAACATTTTGACCCAAAAATGTGTGTGGAAGAACACTTCATTACCGTATTGGTATTGGAATGCCTAAATGCAACTATAGTAAGAAACATACAAATCAAAGCCATCAGTGGCCCCCGTGTCGTTAGAGGATGATTCGCTATTTGGACAGGGCACTGCAGGTTCTGGCACACCGTTGCTGATCGTTCTTCCCTTTGGTGCCGGTGCTGCAGCATCCTTTGTGGCCGGTCTGGGCGCTAGTTATGGTAGTGCGGTGAACACCAAGAGGCACTGCGGACGCTTTTTCACTTTCCAAGCGCTTTGGCGACTGCCAGGTTGAACTCTGTCGCGCCCTTCGGCATTGGGTACACTGTTAGCGCTACGGCAGGGGTCTGTGGCCTTGGTTATGTTGGTTCGCGTCGTTTCGGCTGCCTCGGCTTGCTTTTTGCCTTGGCGACTATCTCCTTAAGCCAATGATAGCACTTCTTTGCGGATTCACGCATTGCTGACATGCAGAAATTAAAATTAAAATTCTTCTGCATTAGGCTTTTTTAGATTTGAAATTTGTACAAATTTACCTGTTCTTTTTCTTCCGATGCGTTGGTACACCTTCGGGCGCGACCCCAAGCTGCGCTGCCGCCGTGCGGCATGTTCGGGCAGTATTCTCGCAGGCAAATTTCAAATTTAAAATATAAACTAATATACCAAATTCAAGGTCAATTAACTGTATGCCGCTATACAGCTTCTAGCAATAATCGCTGCAATCTGCGCAATTGCTCCAAATGTGGTACAAAAGTTGGGTATTTTCCCTGATCTACAATAAGACATCAACATACAGTATTACTCCATGCCAGAGAATAACTAAAAAACATAAGCAAAATGTAATCCAAAGTTAGCAGTTGTTGTAGCATATAGATAAAAATCGAAATGCTGTTTGCAATTGGTGTTGCCATTGTGTCTCAGTTCAAATGTTCAAGGTCTAAAATGTTGCACGTTTATATTAGCTGAAGAAATTGGCGGCAGAAGACGACGTAGAGGCACTACACATTTGCGGTCGCGCTAGCTCTTGTGTCATTTTGCGCCAAGAAAAACAAAGGTACGGTAAAAGCATCAATTGTTCCACCACATTGTACCACCACCTAGTGTACCTAAAAGAACTACATAAAACCGGTTATTTATGGACTATTTGCACGATTGCAACACTGGCTTACATGTTGTACGCCTTGATAACACGTAAAATTCAGTAGTTTTACATTTACATGCCTCTACATTGCACCATTGAAAGCCACCGGTGCTGTGGACCACTTTTTTCATCTAGCCTAAACCATGCAATTTTTTGAAGATACAAACCGTTTTCACATCCACCCGGCCCATGGATGCCTCACGTTGAAGATGCCATTCATCGTTATGGTGCATGTAGATCGGGCGAAACTGGTTCACCTGCGCAAAATCATTTGTTATCCTTCAATTTGGGTAAAATACCAATTTGTGACCTATTCCCAGTAACAGCTGTTTTAGTATGCGAACTTGCCAATTTGAAAAATGCATCATTTTATTTGCATGGGTACGGAAAAAAATCGTTCAACAACAAACCATGCTGGCTTGATGCAGTGGTGCATCTGGGAATTGGCAAATTTGGATGATGATGCCACGTATTCCGCCAGTATTCGTCTGATTCCCACATTGTAACAAATTCACCAACATTCATAGAATGAGGTTTTTCTCTGGTGTGTTGAAAAAACGCCTAACTGTTCAATTCATTGAAATGTTAGGAATACTACTTCCACTGTATTGCATGAAAACTTTCAAGCACCCTTTTACATGCAGTGCATTGCACCAAAATGCCACATCCTGCTGCCCAAAAGTGGTGCAGTTCATTGTTGATACTGCATGCCACGCACCACTGCCAAATAGTTGAGTGGCATGAGCAGTGGATGTTAATTGCATCACAAGCAGAAGCGAAAGACGCTTAAGCATTCAAACATGCCATGGGGTGAAATCCGACCGCTTTGGTCCAGTTGCCAAGAGCACCCAAAAGAGACCATTCAATGAATGTGCTTTCTGAGCATCACACAATATAACCACCGCCAACTTATATACAACACACAAGCCCCAGTTGTCTGCGTTATCAACCTGACTAACCCCAACGACGCTCATTAAACTCATCTGTTCACAAAGAGCCTGCATGTTGTGCTAATTCTTGCAGCCTCTTTGCCAACATGCACGGCAACCACCTCTGTTGTTGTTGCAAATGTTGGAAATTCACACTTTACAAGCAAAACCTGTGCTATGTACTTTGCGAGTACAGGCGAAACCTGTGCTCCTCTTTGGGGCAACCCCTTGCAGCAACCCACCAGCATGGCACAACAGCAGCAGTACAGCACAGTTGCACAGAGTACATAGGGAGGGGGGGTCCTTGCTGCACATGCATACTGCACATACTGCGCGCTGCTTTTGGGCTGCACTTCTCGAGATCAGCGTTGACACTGTTCCCACCCCAAGAGGCCCGGGGTCAGTAAAGGGGCCCAGTAGTACTGCTCACTACGCTCCCTCATCCTACGCGAAACGTCAAGCAACAAGCACAGCCCCCCCCCCCCCCCTGCAGCTCTGTAGGCAGCCTGGCCAAGGGTTTGGTAGTACTCTGATATGCCTAGCACATCATGGGCATGAATGCCAGGGGTTTAGTGTCGCACACACGTAGCCGCAGTGTGCAAGATCCAGCAGCTACTGAATGCACCTGTGTATGTTGTGCTCGTGCTACTTTGGGGAGCAAATTTCCATGTGCACCATCAGACATAAAGACCACACGCACTGGACCTGTAGAAAGCAGACGGCGGAGGCCAGTGAAAATGTGAAGCCAATCTGCAGCAATTCACCAGCTCTACAGAGCCCAATCCAGAGGGTTACCAGCCCCTCACCACCAGTCAGCAGATTGTTGGTGGTACCTGGTCGAAATTGTTTCCGCAGCCTTGTGTACAGCCCGCTTTTTTGATAAACTCCAAGAAACAGACACAGAAACACGTCTTATTCACGTCTCACTCAAACAGGGACTTCATGAAAGGTACACGCACTTCCTGCAGCCGCTGCCACTGGTATTGGCACGGGCAGAGACAGCGTACAACTATGCACCAAGCGAAGCTGACAAATATCCTCACACCGCACAGTGGACCGCACCGTGAACCACAGTGAGTGCGTGTGGGCAAAGGACGGGCTCCAGCAGCAGGGAAAATGACCTCGGTATGCGTTGAGTAACAACAAGAAAAACTTGATATTCAACATGAATGGCAGATGCAGACTAAAAGCAAATGTCATGTTTTTAACGGTGTGTGCAACAGAGAAATCAGCTTCCATGTCCGCCAGCTGCCCCCCTGTGTGACATTCCGTCTGGTTGTTGTTTCTTTACGGGGCCCTGGACAGTCAGCCGTTCTTCCCTTCGCATGTTGCGTTGGGTTGCTGCTTTCTGTCGGCCGCTGCGGCCGGTGCTCTTGCTGGTGTCGTTTCCGCGTTCGCGGAGCCCAGTGGTTGGTGTGCTGGGGATGTGCTGGATGTGGCATGGTGTGCCTTTTGCGCGTCAGTGGCACCCAGTAGTTGGCGTATTGAGGTTGTGCTGGTTGTTGCCGGGGTCGTTTGACTGTTTTTGCTGTCCACACGCCTCTGTCCACAGGCCGTCCATAACCTGCCTTGCCCCCCCCCCCCCCCCGCCACGGCCCTGCCAGCTTCAGACAGCAATCCAAGGCACACATCATGCCAACCCCCCAAACAAACACGTTGCGAAACAGCACAGAGGTGACCTGGAACGGTGAGGAGGTCCTACAAGGAGGACAAGAACTCATGTCCAAAAGTGTTTTCCCTCAGGTGAGCCCACCTAAAGAAATTCGGGAGCGCCTGTGCAGTGCACGCAGGGCATGCGCCTGGAATCCCTGCTGTTGCCAAATTTTCTCAATTTGCCATTCGATTTGTCCAAATTGCTATTTGCTTCCTAACTTCAGGATTCTGGGCTTTTCCTTGGATCTTGCAGTAAACCACTGTACAGAGGAGCTGCCTGCAGGTCAGAGTTGCTTGCCCCGCTGTTTGTTTATGCTCTCAGCATGGGGACCCATGTAGGTCAGGTTACCACTTACCCCTCCCCCCCCGAACATTAGTACACGGCAATCCCCACCAGAATGGACACAGTGGATTTCCCTCTGGGGAGGTGAAAAACTTGTCAAGGGGCATGGTTGCCACAAGCGACACCGTTCACACACAGAGACATGCACACGTTGGGGGACGAGCCCACATTCCACCACCTCAAAGCTACGTGAACATCTTCAAACACCCACAACCATCGTTTGTGGCCGCTCAAGGACAGAAAGCACACTTGCCGTGGCTGTTGAAAGACTATCACCAGGGGTGCAAATAGATATGGCAATTCTTGCATTGCGAATAAATGCCCTGTCTCAATGGGAGGCCACACTTCACACACTCTGAGGGTGGCCCATCAGGACCACGGTCATGAAGTTGGGGATAGGGGCTATGGCAGGGGTAGGTGCTAGGGCTCGGGTAGGGGCAAAAATATTCTTGAAATCTTTGTACGACCTTTTCATCATTTGCTTCAACCGTGGAAATATCTTGGAATCATCCGAAGCACTCTTGGAAAACACCCTTTCCATCACGACTTGCAGCAAGGGTGGTTGCGTCTTCTTGGGATGGTCTGCCAGTATTTTGCTTCTGTCTATCGATGCTGCATGGCCTAGCCATTCACGCAGCTTGATGGAGTACTTCTGTTGGCCCGCCAAATTGTTTCCCTCTTCAACACTCCATGGCAACACTCCTTGAACCACCAATGCATGACATCAACCAATTGTTCGAGGTGGACATTGTGAGTGTCATTTTCACTCTTGGTTAAGAGCTGAGCACAGAAAGGAATCATTGACAAAGGGACTCAAAGAGCACACACACATTACCCACAAATGACACAGTTGACATCCTCCCGTCAATGTGAAACAGCTAAATTTTCCAGGACCAAAAAATTAAGAGTACCGGTACTGTTGTCGGGGGGGTAGCACATGGAGCTGATGTTTTCAGTCCACTCCAGACGTGCCACTAGCGTCTGCCAGGTCAGGCACCATTGGAAAGAGCTAGACAGTCAGACACAGAACACCGCTGGTTCCTCCTGGATTCTGGTTGGGTGAGAGGGATATTGCGAAGTTGCAAGGTACGGGGCTGACTCCTAACAAAGCCACATGGTCCAATATCATAGCGCACAAGATGTGATCAAGATGAGTGCATCATTTCGGATGCTCTGTTTGTATCACGAAGCTTAGAAGATGATTCGATGGTGGGGTGCCCTCCAAAGTAGGCGCAGTCTGCAACCACTTGCAGAAACATTACGCCCAAGGCCGCCCAGTCCCATTCTTTGGTGGTGGAGGTGGGTTGCCGGCCGCAAAGTTGGGGAAAGTGGGTGAGGTAATGTCACATTGGGATGCGTTGCCCCCCTGTCCCAGTGCTTTAAACACCCTTCTGTGCCTCAATGCATTGGCATCAGGAAGCCTCCCTGTGTGTCAGGATCCTGCGAGCTTCACATTAGCCGTGTCTGCACGGGTGGTTGGCACCGCGTGTGGTTGTTATACTGGGGTTCATGCCAAGGTTCATGCCCTCAGGCCTCTCTATCATGCATGCTGGAGTATGTGGCACGAAGCACCACGCCAATACCGAGGTGAGAGGAAGAGGATGAGAGGGCGGATCAGATTCTATTTGCTGATCCGCCCGAGGGTGTCAAGAACCGGAGATAAGTGTGCACTGAGTACTACTTCCCCTTGCAGCGCCAGGCGTTTCGTTCAGCCCTGCGGCCCGCGAATCAAGAGATGCAATCCAAAGCGACTTGCAGGGCTGCAGTCTCAGCCAAAAGGGCCCCCTTGGCAGACAGGAATGCTGCATGCAAATCACAGTATAGACGTGCCACTCACGTCCACTGGGTCAAGCGTGATTGGGAGGAGCTGGGTCCTTCTGAGTTCCGTCGACGTCAGCATCAGATATTGCCGAGTGGTTCCTAAAGAATTGAACCCTATGCCAAACACCAGCAGCATGTCGACTGTGCAAGGGGTCCGCAGGGGTGGGTTATACGCAGGGTGACCCCTAAATGTGCTCCCGGTTCAGGTCAGTGCCAGCATTGCACACCTCATCCCCCCACAGTTGGAACATGACTCTTGTGACAAAGCCTAAATGGGAACCCAACAGGGGGGACGCCAGCCCAATTGCCAGGGATCGAGGTACACGCCCAGGGCAGAGAGCACCTTCTGGAATGCAAGTGGGAATGCGACCGGACAGCCCCGTCACAGAAAGATGCATCAGATGCATGAGGTGAAGGAATGGAGAATGTCACAAGGACATGTCATTGGTTGCCGTGCTCAGCCGCAGCTTCGGATCTGTGCGGCCATGTGTTGCTGCGTGTGGCTCTGTGTGGCTAGGGTGACCCGGGCCAGGGGGGGGGGTGGAGGTGGGCGGTGCCCAAGTCCTCATGCGACGGCATGGGGATCACCACCTCGTGCCCGGCCCCGCGCCCACGCCCCCCTCCCGCGCTTCCCTCGCTGCGTTCTCCGGCACTTCGTTCCGATTGCTCGGACCGCTCGCGCGCAGTGACCACCACTGGCCCACCAGAACCCAAACAGGCACTCCAAGAGCACCACAAAAATACCAACTGCCAATATTCCTCCCGGTGTTGACCAACAAACACGTTGCTGCCAGCATTACACCTGAGACCCCACGTACCCAACCCCCAATGCAACCGCCAGGAACGCCACAAGGATGGCGGCCAAAAACATGGTGTTCATGCCGCCGAACACGCCCTGGCCGCTTGTGCTAGATGCTGCAGTTGGGGAGCTGGGGGCGTCCCCCGGCTTGCTGCGCAGTTCCGGAGTGGGCTCCTTCTGAATCAACCCCTTCCACAGCTGGTTCTCCGTGGCCTTTTGCTCTCGCACTGCCCCCCGTAGTGCGCGGAGCGCATCCTTGATGCCCTTGTCATTGGGCTCCAACTTCTGGGCCTCAAGGAAGCTCTGCTCCGCCTGCGACGTTTGGCGGTCTTTGGCTTGTGCCTGAGGCAAAACAAAGTCATGAAGGTTAGGCGCCTTTCTGACGGACAGTGATGAGGAAGGTGCAATGGGGATCAACTGAGTTCAGCTTCGTATCATTGCCCTGCATCAGTCAGTGGCCGTGATTCAAGAGGGGAAGGAGTCAGGCACACACACACACACACACACACACACACACACACACACACACACACACACACACACACACACACACACACACACACACACACACACACACACACACACACACACACACACACACACACACACACACACACACACACACACACACACACACACACACACACACACACACACACAACACACACACACATACACACACATACACACACACACCCACACCCACACACAATGTAAGGAAAGAAGACTTTCTCAACAAGAATTCATGTACCTGCAGTGTAACTGATAAAAGTGTGAGATGGTTGTAGGTAAGGGCGTAGAAAGAATGCCATATTGGTGTCGCTCATGGATTTTGGTCTTAATTCCAAAGGAAATGCAAAGCCTTAGTGGACCGAAATACAACCTGAGGCGAATCATATGAGACTCAATCTGAATTGTTGAACCGGTTTACCCTTGTACTTTTGCTGTAGTGTTATTTAGATTACACCAAAGGCAAGATTATAAGGATAACCTCAAAGATCATATGAATTCACAGTTCCCCGATGTTGGTTCATATTACGCACACACACAAACCCCTGCATCACCCGAGACAATGTCGTTTTGGCAGGGGGTATTTTGCAATTGCAATGAGGGTTGAAAGGGCTGTGTGGGTCGTGAGCGATTGAGGTAACATATAGATTTCTGCAGGTCGTTTTTCACACACACACGCACACACACACACACACACACACACACACACACACACACACACACACACACACACACACACACAATGAGAACCGCAAAAACAAGAACAGAGCAAGAAAAGCGGTGAAAGAAAACTCCTTAGGAACAGCAGAGCTGTTCTAGACGTCTTTCGGTCTGTTGACAAATGCAGTAATGTGCAGCATTGGGTTCGGTGACAGTTCTGCCCCTATCCCTGTCCTGTTTCCGAATCTGTGCTGCACCACCAACGGACCATAATTCACCTACGGAGGAGGTCGTGCCTTAGGGGGCGTTGTCGCACGGTGCGCGCACGGTGCGCGCACGGTGCGTGCACGGTGCGCGCACGGTTCAATGTTTTTGGGATGGTTG
Source organism: Eutreptiella sp. 'Long Island Sound 2002' (assembly GCA_964036045.1). Classification (NCBI taxonomy): domain Eukaryota; phylum Euglenozoa; class Euglenophyceae; order Eutreptiales; family Eutreptiaceae; genus Eutreptiella; species Eutreptiella sp. 'Long Island Sound 2002'. Next base: position 15,447,593 of record OZ038380.1, on the reverse strand, counting down.
CCCAACTTGTACCCCGTTGAATGGCCCCCATAGAAACACACCCAGGGTCCTGATTTCTGCACCTTGCAGTCCATACTGGCATACCAGGATTCTTCAATTTTTAGTCTGATGCTTGTCACAGGTTCCAGGGTCCTATTTTCTGCACCCTGCAGCCCCTATTGGCGTACCGGGAATTTTTTTTTTGAATCTGATGCTTGTCACAGGTTCCAGGCTCCCAATTTCTGCACCTTGCACGCACCTCCGTTACAAACCATGCACAGGCGACAACACAAGCGACAACACTGGTTGGGTTACGGGAATTTCAATTTCATCCGCCACAGCATTCTGGCTCATGATCATCAATTCTAGGGGCTTTAGTTTCCACTTCAGGTAATTGGGGCTCCAGCAAAGCGTCCATCGGCGCCTCATGGTGCACAGGTTGGGGGGAATCGGGGCTCTCAGCAGTCACAATTGCAAACTCCAACCGCTCCTCGGGTGCATGCTCGTACAAGACCTCTTCACCACCCAATTCGTACCGAATAGAGACGCGACGCCCACCTCTTGGAGAAGGGTCAACGACAGTGGCCGACACCCTATCCCCGTTGGAGCGGTGGTAGTACACAGGCAGTCCGGCGACAAGCCAGGGCAGCTCAGATTCAGGCATTGTGGATCTGGTGGACATAGAATACGCAAAAGGACGCACGGTGCGCGCACGGTGCGTGCACGGTGCGCGCACGGTTCAGGCAACACCCCCTTAATGTCCAAATTATGCAACCTGTGCTAGGTGCTTCCACTTAGCCACACACACACAAGGGGGGCGTAGCCGGGGGGGGTTTTCACGGACCTGTCCCACGAACACGCAGTAAAGGTATGTCCGTGCTCCAAGTGGGTTCATACCCTTCAGGCTGAAGTTCAGGGGGTATCACAGTGTCTGTGTAAACACACACACACACACACACATGCATGCACGCACGCACGCACACGTACACCCACACACACTTCGTGCAGGTAACCAGGGGGCCAATACCAACGGGCGCACAACGTCAGTGAGGACGAACAGCGCAAGCGGGCAAGGCACTGGTCAGCGCAAGCGGGCAAGGCACTGGTCACTGGAACAATCTCATCAGGCCATGAACACAAAAGGTAGGCAAGGTCCTTTCTGAAATGGGACACAGACACAGACACAGACACGTTGTCGTGGAAAGTCTTACCACCAACCTACCGGGGGCGTCTAAGATTACAACCTCCATGACACAATGACAAGCATCATGGCATAGGGATCATATCAACCAGTGGCACAGGAATTGCATTAATCAGTAGCAATATATTCAAAAGGCGAACGGTCCTTAGGACACACTGCAACCTGAGTTCACTCAAGTTCATCTGTGTTCCAGAGTGAGAGAACATCTCTTTCGCATTTCTGTTTTGGTCGGAACGCAGTGTGTGTGCCGCAGCACCCTTGTCGCTTTTCATTGAGTTCTTTGTTTCTAACTCACCACTTGCCTACCTCGTCTTAGTTCCCTCACAAATGGAGCATGGTCCGTCCTCCTTGCTGATTTCTGCACTCGGTTCCTCGGTTTCCTTGGTTGATTCCACCCCGGGTTCTTTTGTGTCTGCCGACCATCTCTGAATTCACCTGTTGTATGGTACCCTGGAATGGATATTGGCCATTGGACCATTGGCATTTACCCCTCACAGAAGTCGGCGATGTCAGTGAGACGTCACACCAACGTGCTCGCTGATGGAGAGGGAGTACAGGGGATGTGTAGTCGGCAGCTGCCAAGGTCAGGCTCAGCAGCACACATACATACACTCACTGCCGGTGGCTAACAAAACCTAGAAGACTCAAAATCAGCAAGTGGTGCAGGGCCTACTGCAACCTGGTGCTCTGGGCCTACTGCAACCTGGGTTCACCGAAGTCAGCCCTCTCCAGCAGTGAGCACCTTGGTGTCACGTTTCACTGACATCGCTGACTTCTGTGAGGGGCAGGCCGCTGCACCAAGGTTCTGGTCACTTCACAAGCATGTGATCCACACAGTGAGGAGATCAATTGCACAGTGGGAGCAGAGCACTGATCGTAAAAACAACTTGTGGCCAACATCATGTCACACCCGACAAGGTAGCAAAACAATGGCGTACAAACAACTGTATCTCGTAAGGTCATAAAACCTACACAAATGAACCGAGTGCACAACACATGACACACAACACACTCACACACCCACACACCCACAGGCTATGCTGGTCAATCCAGCTGTTGAAATATTGAATCTTGTTCTGTTACCTGTGCCAACCGGCCACCATACTTTGGCCATTTAGTCAATCAAGGGGAGCAGAGACGGGCACATCCGGCCAAGTGAAACACGCAAAAGCCAAAGAGAGGCTAGCAATCACTTTCTGCAGGCAAGACAGTCTGCGTGGGTCCAGTACACAGGCAAAGCAAGAGTCCACCTGCACAACCCAGACCAAACACCTCCATCGAGATCAAAGGTCCTGCACAGGCAGCTTGTCGGAACACATTCGGCACAAAGGAGAGCAATGAGAAACCAAGAGCAGGGAATGTGAACATGGCCCAGAAATGTGCAGGCCCAGCTTCGTGAAACAGTCAGGGTGGTGGACAAGAGCAAAAGACAAGACCTGTCCCATGCGGAAGTACGCTTTAGCCAGCTTGGGGTCAATGTCCAAAGCCTTCCTGCAATACTTGATGGTTTCCTCGAACTTTTCTTGCGACAAAAACGCAAGGGACATGTTCAAGTATATGGTCTTCTCCACTTCCGAACGGGCCGCAACCTCGTCAGCGTTGGCCGTAGGGCAGTCTGTAATGTGCCCAACAGCCATACCATATCGCGAGCAGGCCTCTTCCCACTTCTTGTCTTTGAGCCACTTGTTACCCTCCAATTTCTCCGCTTTGGCATACTCAAGGCGCCGCTGCGGCTTCCAACTAGCATTGGGGTCCAAACGCACCAATTTGGCATCTTCGATTCGCAAACCCATCTGTCCGTCCATGAAATAGTGCAAGTAAGGATCCCTGAAGGTGAAAACGGCTCCCTGCTTGGCATCATCCAGATCAAAGTACTCGTTCTCGTCGGTGTAAAAGAAAGCACTCCGAGCATCCCCAGTTTTGTCGATAACGCGAATTTGCTTGGAATTAGGCCAGTGATCCATCACTTTCTCCATAATCTCAACCTTCATGAAGCACCCCGTTGCTTGCTTCCCAAGCCCAAGGTCAAACAGATCTGCAAAGACGATCTCCTCCTGCGCTTGCACGCGTGCGAGAGCTTTCTCTTTTCTTGCGTTCTCCTTGGCTTTTTCCCTTTCCTTCTTCTTGATTTCTGCAGGGGTTTCCTTTGGTTTTGGGGCCTTCAGATCTGCCAAACCTTTAGAGCTGGCCCTTGCGTCACTCAAAACTTTGCGTATGTCACCTTCAGTCTGTCGTTTGTACTCCCCCCCCCCCACCCCCTCCTCGTCCTCCTCGTCCTCCTCCTCAGGCTCAGGTTCAGGCTGAGACTCCTTAACCTTGTCCCCAGCGTCATTCACCTTCTCAGCTTCTGCGGGGACACCGGCGTTTTTGGGCCCTGGCTCCTGAATCTCCTCCTCATCGCTATCCAGCTCGACAATTTTTGGTTCACCAGCCATATTGAAGTCTGAAGTGTTGAATTGTGAAGCAGCTTGGGCATTCTCACCTGTGTTGCATGGCTGAATCCTTTGGCTCCCCATACTTTTGCACATGGCAGGTCACGTATGGCTACTCGCGGGTTTCAGAACGGACAAGCGGCAAGTTCGGCTGCCTGTACAACTTCAAACAACACGGGGAGCAACAAACGTCAAAATCGGCAAACAATTCAACACCTCCCCCCCGTTTCCCAAAGGATTCGGACGATGGTCTGGGTTTCAAACTTGCTTCACAGAAGTATCCTAAGGAACCCCAGGAAGGATTCAACGTGTAGACGGATCCGTAGCACGGGCCCATGCTCACCACTAAGTGAGTGATTGATAACGTGCGAAGGGAAGGGAAGCAAAGGGAAAACGATGACGATCGAAGAATGAGATCTTTCAATATAGAAGGCCTAACAAATATACTGGGAGGCTTACAGGCGTGACAGATATCCTGCTGCATAGATTTGGTCACCGGCCTTCAGGGGGTGGGTGGTGTCGGCGACCCTTTCACGGTCGCATGCACAAATGCTCTCACCCCAGCGACGACCCACCAGGGTACTTACAGTAACAGGGGTCTCTAGCCTTTAACCCGCGCAATTGCGCGATGGAAAATTTTGTGCTAGCGTTGAATGTTTTGTTAGATGTTGTTGTTGTTGTTGTTGTTGTTGTTGCTGCTGTTTTTGTGGTTCTGAAATTAATGGAAAGAGAGAGAGAAATGTCCAATGTTGTTCCAGCCGAAATCAAGCCAATTGGGACATTATGAGACTTCTGGGCCACCGACGGGACATTACGAGACTTTCCTACATGGGTTGTTTGGAACCATTTCGGACATCACAAGACTTTTTTATCGAAGATGGAAAATTTTTTCTCGGGCGCGTTGCGCCCGGTTTCTCTCTCCCTCCGAGTTGAACTGGGAGCTGTTGTTTTTTTTGAAAAACTTTCTTACAGTTGCTTCGCGTCGTGTTGTTCCCTCCTGCCCCTCCCCCCACGTGCACACTAGGCCATTTGGGACATTAGAAGACTTGTCCCAAGACGTTAGAATCTCAAGTCTTTGGACATTACGAGGGCCATTTGGGACATTACCGAGACTTTTTTTCTGGGACATTATTGGACATTTTAGTGTAGTGCTCCGTACTCCGCACTGTCCGCGGAGTAATTTTACTGTACAGGACACAGGACACACAAATTTCATTCTATCTGTAATGCCTTGCTACTCTTCCTTTTGGGTCTCCACCTGGTATGAGGCACTTGAAGGGTTTGTGATTGCATGTCCACAACCGGACACTTTGTGTAGGTAATTGCTTGTATCCCGCCACGATTTTGATTTAGTGCCTAAAACCACACACTCTCATTCCCAAAGTGCACATAAGACACTTTGGTGGATAGAAATTCACCGAATAGAGACCAAGCTGCCTCAATCAACAAGTCTCAACGGCGGGCATCTCCGGGTACATATTGCGGCGGCCCCGCCCAACAACAAATGAGTACCTTGCCACAGCGTTGTGGGGTGACCTTCAACGCACGGCACACATGCCGTCTCCATGGCCTCGGCAAGCCCAAGGTCCCCTTCGACCACGCGCATTTTGGGCTCATCGTCTCCCATCAATTTTATGCACCCACCAAAGGGTAGGAGTTACGGACACAACAATTTCGCCACGACACTCAAACGGCCACGAAAGCCATTCGGTGAACTCGAATCCCTCCACTGCCTACTCCCGTCTTCGGTCAATCGTTATTGAATCTCGACTCACGACTCGTTAGGGTTCGCGCACATTCACCTAAGCGAATGAGGTACCTTCGGGAACTAAAACATTTGTTTTGTACCATGGGAGGTTTTGCTTCCGCATGAGGTGCGCATTCGAGACGCTTTGTTGTGCATGTCCACGCTTGAGCCGAGTAAATTGTATTTTCCCGAAAACACGGGCCCTGCCGGTGGGGTGCCTGCCTTAGCGCACCACCCTATCTGTCCCATATCGCCCATTCGCTCTCACCCTTGGGTTTGCTAGTATGCGTATTTTTCTTCTTAGCTTTGCTCTCGAAGTGATGTTGTGATCATACCCACGCACTATATTTGGTGCAAGTTGTCTTGTGCTTTATGGGCTCCAGCCCAAGCACGGGGCGGCCGCTCTACACCAACCATCAAAATGTGCTTGGCCACAACTATGATAATGATCCACAAAGCAGAGGCATACCAATTCGTGTTACCCCATACCGAAACTTTGATGAAGAGGTTTACTGGTTGCATGCATCGTTAGGTGGCTTGTGGGCGTGAAAATGCGTTTGTGTGTTTTCGCCTTCGTGGTATCGGGACTTGCGCGCATCGCTTCCGCGTTGTTCGCCGTATAAATTGGCAAATGTCTTTCCAAACACGCGGTGCTTGGTCCACTCCCGATAGATCATGGACGAAAAGGACCAAGCCAAATCATTCCATTCGCTCGAGCTCCCGACTTCGTTCAATTGACATTGGGAAATTTCAACCCATCCACATTGGGACCTCAGCCCCACAGTTGTCATAAATTCCCGCCCCAAACGAGAATGGGCGTCACCGTAAGAACACGCACGCAAGCACTTTGAGCTCAATGAAGAGGCCGTTGAGTAGTCCAACTCAACGGCGGTGGTGGGAATCTCCGGGAGAGGCACTAGGAGATTCCGGGAGAACACGCGCATGTTTTGTTTGGGGCGGAGCTTTACGGTGCAAAAGCGTCATGACGTGCTATGAGCGTTCCCTCGCTTTGTGATGCTTAAGCAAACGCGAGGTCAATTACGTGATTCGTAGTTGCCGATCATCCCGAACGCCACGCCACCAACTTCACGTTGAGCCTATGCTCGATCGTGTACACACGCACTCGCAATCGCGTTCCCCGTGCTTTTGGATGTTTGCCATCTCGATTTTTATGAGATTTAGATATTTTTTCGTCATACCACCAAGTATGCAAATGGACGATCGACGTTGCGCGTCGTTGGTGACCACAAGATGGTGACCAAGCGAGCGAACGAGAATAGCAATCGTTATGTGTGTCCACAGATAACCGATTGCCACCACATGCGCAGACAGCACAACATCCGGCTTTTGGGACTCTAGTGTTGGGGAGGGTAGGGTCCCATACCTCCCTCCCCCTCGTGCTTGTGGCCCCACCCTCACCACCCCTTGGTCACGGACTCACGAAAATACCGGATCCAACCCACCTCTCTGGGCGTTCGCATACTTCTTTGAACACCACGTCCGCTCCCCGCACACAGAAGGAAGGCCTCATCTCTTTCGGGGATGGCACGCATGGACAATTGGGCCATGGGAACGAAGCACAATGTATAGTCCCAACGCCGGTATGTTGAAGTGATTTGTGTGACGCGGACTCCGCGGACGCCCTCGAGTTGCACTTGCCCTTAGGCGTGTCTTTTGTTGGTGCATGCCCTTGACGTGTATGCAAGGTGGGAGATAAGCACGTACGCAACTGTGAGCACTTGCCAGCACCTTTGCGCACCGAGACGCCGTCGCAAGTACGGATTGTAGGCTAGTGGGAAAGTCGCGCGCACTTCGGCCACCGCCGGTGTGTGGGTGTGAATGGCCTAAGCACCCGAGGCACGAGAGTCCGCTGTAGTGGCGAGAGCTGATCTTGAGCCCCGGTATTCACCACGGAGCATGAGGTGCAATCCGTCTCCAGATTTGTCGTTGACTCCGTCTCCTCCATCTCATCGCACTTTCACTTTCAGGTGCAGTTTTTCGAGGAGAAGGTTGTGACGCAAGTTTCTGCCGGCCTCAATCACACGGTTGCATTGACGGAGGACGGTCAGGTCATTTCTTCGACCCCTTGCAAGTGCAGCTTGCAACGATATTTGGGCACGATTTCTGCCGTTTATATATTTGATTGATTCCACGGCGTAGTTGCAAACGAACGGTCTTCACAAGAGGGGGCTTTGTGTTGTGTTGTGTTCTGTCGAGTTGTGGTGTGGTGTGTTGTGTTGCGCTGCGTTGTGGTAAACTTTGGTTGTCGCGTTGTGCCGCGTTTGTGGTGCTACAAGTCATGCTAGGGTAGGGGGTGGCCGCCACATAAAAATGGAGTGTTATGGATTGGCCACGTGCTTTCCGATTTACATTTCCTCCAAATCTTGGGTTGAGGTTGCTTCTTGCGAAAGCACGTGATTGTGGGGCATTGTGCAGCCTTCGAAGGTGTGAAAGAGGACAGCAGATGCATCAATTGTTGAGTGCTCCCTTTCCATTGGGAAAGAGATGCGATCTAACAAACAAGAAAAGATGTGAAGGACAATAGTGGAGCAGGCCAGCAGCTTGGTATGGCTGCATCTCCTTGTGGCTGTGTGTGACTCTGTGTAATCGTGGATTCTGGTATCCCATTCAGATCTTCTCTTTTGGGTGGAACTCATATGGACAGCTCGGGCACGGAGACAAGCAAGACGTGCATGAACCGAAGGCTATTGGGTTCATGTCGGAAAAGGTGTGTAGGCTCGTTCCCGCAGTGCTGAAAGTTCTGAAATACGTTTGTTTTGGGGTGGTGACCACGCAAAGTGGCCAACCAAGTGAATCATGTTCCTGACCCTGTTTAGTTGTTTGGCACCCGTGGGCCTGTGGGCAGGACGGTCCTCTGACACCACCGTCATCAACCGTCAACTGGTCGTCAGTTGACCGTCGCGTGTCAGTCGTTGGGGGTCATGCATCGGCAATGAGGGGGTCAACCGCCAGCAGTCGGCTTCAGCGGTTGACGATTATCCACCGGCGGCGGTCCCGGACTTCACGCACAACCAGAAAAGGACCGCCAAATTCCATGGGTCGAAAACAAAACAAAATCTCCTCTCGTTCTGACGAGGCCGTTGTTCTCGCAACAGGAGGGGGGGGGATGGCCACTCCCGTTTCCGAAACAAAAATTACAGTACAAAGCGGGCGGGCAAAAACTGCCATTTTATCATTGGATACGTTGAGGCAATTGCTAACACTCGGTCGACCACGAACTGTCGGCGGTTGGTGATTTGTCCAGACATTGGAGAAGGTAATCTTGGCAGGCAATAGTGGGACTGTTGTCCCTCGGGTGCTTGAAGGCAGGATGGGCAATGCGTATGCTGCACCAAGGGCAAAATTGCGTGCAGCAGACAGTTTCGCCACTCCTGACACACAACCACCACACAACCCCTGAAGCCTTAGAGTGCCACAGTGTCCGAGGATGGCTGGGCAAATGTTGTTTCTTAGCAGCGAAATTCTTTTGCGCTTCACGGGGCACGTCCAGGTGAACCATTCTCCCAAGGGGCTGCCTGGCAGGCTGAGCGTAAATCACAGAAAAGGGTCAGAAACATACTCTTGAGGGGCAGGGCCGCCAGTCTCTTCATCTTGGCACTCAATTTTCAAGCTGGTGCTCCCTGCGTTCCACCACTTGTCCTAAAGGAGCCAACAAACCATTGCCAATGCACCTATTTATTGCATAACATGTCCGAGACACCCTGGACCCTTCCAGCGATACGCAGTGCAAACTCCCGCCTGCTCAGCCATAAGCACTTCAAGTACAATTCAAAATGCGTGGATAGCCGACATGCACCCCCTGTGTGTCCGCGGATTGCGAGGAGTGTGATGCTCGTTGCCTGTGCAGCAGTGCCTCTGTGTTTGTGGGCTTGTGGGGAGGCACATGCCTCTTCGTTCCACTTGGGTGATGCCAAGTTCCAGTGCCAAGTGCCAAGTTCCAGTGCCATGTGCCACACATGGCATGTGGGAGCATGCCGCGTAACGGCCTCTGGGCCTCTCTGCGGCTACGTGTGGGTGCCTCTGTGGGTACGCGTGCCTCTGAGTGGGTGTGGGTTGCAGCTTTCTTCAGTCTGCCCATTAAAATTTTTGGCTCCACTGGGGCTAATGGCTAAGTTTAGCTTTTCTTTATGCAAGGCCTGCTGGACGACGGCATATGGCGGTTACAAACGGAGCAACACACACGGACGTGGAATCCTTGTGTGGAATCATTGTGCTGGCTGGAGCTGTAGTACACTAGAGGGAGGGTAATTTGCAAGTACCCCGGTAGTGGAGGTAGTTCGTCATGCCAGTTTCACCTTGTCCGGGTCCTAGCAGTTAAAACGACGGCGGCTGGCGGTGGTGTGCTCCGGTCTTCTCTGATGCCCTTTGTGGAATACCCCCCCCCCCTCGCCTCGCTGGAGCGATTCAGCATCATCTTGCCCGCCTTCTTCCTTGGACGACGCCCATCCTGGTGTGCCCTCTGACGGTGCCGGTTGCACGATCCCACGCGCCCCTTTCTCAGAAAATCTTCTCCTGCGGCGTGGGCGACAACCATTCCCTGGTGTTGTGCGAAGATGGCCTGTACACGTTCGGCTGGGGCCTGTATGGCCAGTTGGGGCACGGCAACAAGTCGAACCAGACGTTGCCGAAGAGGGTGGCGTTTTTCGATGGAAAGGTGCGCAGAGCCGGCGCAGGGGGCTGGCTTGCACCAACCCGCGGGGCGCTGGGAGGCATGCGTTTTGGGGTTCGGGGCCCAAAACATATCGGGCAGGACATCCATCCAGCCCCATCATGTGTAAAGCAGGCGCGCTATTTGGGCGCATTCCACACCGATACCGGCCCACATGTCTCCAGTACTCACTACGATCTGATGTTGCTCGACAGGAACTGACAGTGCGGCCGTACGAAAATGCTGCGGACAACAGCACCACGCACACTGCAAGATGGACTCAGCCAACTAATCCACAAATGCCCGCTCCATGACAACGAACTCTAATGACCCCCCACCCCCCCTGTCCCAAACATCGCCACCACAAGCCAAGCCTGCGCTGCTTTTGCCCTAATTTAGTCCATTGCGATTATGGAGGATGCTCGAGCAATCATCGCAACCTTCATTGCATCCGCCACGTCTTCGTGCCCCTATTCATGCTCATCAGGCACAGCAGCGGGTGGGGGTTGTCATGCGTGTGATTTGGGAACAACTTCTTTCGGGTCTTCGGGCCGCGCATCACAGGAGCAGAGAGGAGTTCCAGTCAGACCTTGCCCCCCGCCCTCCCCAGTGATGCTTCAGAATGCCATTTTATTGAGGGAGGAGCCCCCCAGGGGCCCAAACAGCGAGGTCCATGTTTCGAAGTGTGGTTCGTACCGGTATACTACAGTGATGCTGCCCTTTGTTTCGCTGCGCGTTTGAGGGTGCGAGCGCGAGGGGACGGTGACGGCGGTGCACCGGTTGTTGCAGCAGCAGTACGTGGCAGTGCATCGGCGCTCAGCACAGCGGTGCGCAGCGGTCACAACGAAGACCCCCAGCAGTGCACGGCAGTGCACCACCTTTTTCCTTTCTGCAATTGCCCGGTCCCCCTGAAGTGCCGGCCATGCCCCGTGATGGTGTTTGTTGGTGCAACACCGGCAGTGCAGCAGATGGGAGCCCTTCCGGGCGTCCTTGTGCACCGGAACAGCCCCCCACAGCAGGTGCATCCGTGGCCGTGCGTGCACTGTGGGCCTGTTGCCTTGAACAGGATCCTTTGGATGGGCCATCTTGCAGCGGGATCTAGTGTCCGACGAAGTGCCGCACGGACATTTCCTTTTTAAATTCCACATACCTCTTGAATGATGCGAGCCGGCGCCGGGCTAATGTGGGCAGCACAGACACAACCCGACGCTCAATGACCGGCAAGCGGCACAAACACTGCACCACCAAACATCGGCCGTGCACAGCCCGGAGGCAGTCCTCCACAAAACACAACCCAGTCTGCACCAAACCGACACCCCACCTCTGTGTTCCTCGACTCCCTCAAACAACGGTCAGTCTTCTGGAGGTCCCATCCGCACTGTTTGTCTGTCGTGCTTGCAGTCGAACCCGGTGTACACACCACCTCTGCATATGTCCTGTGGACCCCTGCCCCATCCCCTCCGTTGATCCCTTGTTTTCGTGTTCGTTTTTGTGTGCGGAGCTGTCGGGACCAGCAAGTCTCTTTCTTGGCTGCCGTTGAACCAGACCCGAGCAGTACGCAGTAGTAAGTGTGCCGCTCTAAGCGCACGCCTGTGATCCCCAGAGACACCCCTCACACCCGCAGGAGTGTTGCACCCCCCGCCCTTTTGTGGTGCGCAGGAGGTGCAGTTCTACACCGCAGGGGCGGCACACACTCTGGTCTACTGCGGCGATGGCGTGCTCTACTCCTTCGGGGACGGTGGCCACCATCAGTTGGGCCACCCGGAAAAGGGCGTGTGCACTACTCCGACCCCCGTCGTGTTCTTCAAGGACAAGCAGGTGTTGCCTCCGTGGCCTCGGGCGATCCCTCTCCCGTTCCCTCCGCCCCGTTCCCGTTCGAAATCCGCCGTGTTTCCATCGGCGGGTGCGAGGCCGATGCAATGGCTCTGGATATGACACTGACGGACGGCCGCCGTGGGGCAATGCACGACACGCCCTAATTTTCGCATTGAGCGGCGGTGTCGTGGAAGCGTGCTCCACTGGCGGCCCCCGCGGCAGCCCCGTGGGCCCCGCCCCAGTCCCCCCCCACCTCCAGCCCTCAAACCTGCGCCAATGGGAACCCACTCACACGGGGAGGGCACGGACCCCCTGCACACGGGACTCTGGGCCACAAGGCCCCCGCAGGCCCTGGGCGACCCGGGCACACAGAACCCCCCGACACACAGGCCCATGCACACGGGCATGCACCCCCGTGGGAACGCGTGGGGCTGACCGAGGGCGCTGTGGCCCTACGCCACGCAGTCAGTGGAACATCCGCGCGCGCCCACCAGTTGCATCCATCTCTTTGAACCTGTACTTGCTCAACCCATCGCACCACTGATGGTCAAGCTTGTGGAAGTAAGGCAAACACCAGCACAAGCCAAGGGGCAGCTGGTGCGATGAGCGGACAGGGCAGACGCAACCAGGGCTGTCCTTGAGAACCCCAGTTTTTTTTGTGCCAAGGACAGCCCTTAAGGACAGCCCCCCAAGGACCACCAACCGCCAACCACCACCAACCGCCAAGAATTGTTCAACGCTGTTTCTGTGGTCTTGTGTCTTGCCCATGTCTCGACCATGAAGCAGAGCGTCCCCGTGAACGTTCGTTTCTGTTTGCGTTACGAACCCTTTTCTCTTTTTTCCCTGTAAGGACAGCCCTGGACCCAACCGCCCTGGATGCGGGTGGGGGCTCCTGAAAGAGTGCCGGGCGGAAGAAGTCAGGCGCCTACGAGCATTGGTGACGCGGCCCGGGAGAGTTTTAAGAGCTACCCGTCTCCGCGGTGCTCCGAAGGAATCGATTCCAGCCACCCACAGCCACCAGCCAGCGCCTGGTGGATGGCTCTGTCTAATCTGTCTCGAAACCCGTGCGGGTACCGGATGTCTGTGCTGTGCAAACAATGGTAGAAGATACCACGGCTTCCAAGCGCTCATGTGTCAATGGTTGGGCACGCTGGGAGGACCAAGGACCCCAGGGTAGCATTCATATTGTGTAGTCTGCCCTTCCGACAGCCACTGCAGTCCGCTTCTGACTGCTGTGCCGCCCCTCCCCTCCCCGGAGGGCCGACTGTCCCAGTCTGGCTGAGTAAAAACGCTTTTCGCCAGTGGCTTGGGGCAAGCAATGCCAACACTTTGTTCCTAAAATCCCAAATCAGTGCGTGCACCCGGAAGTACCAACTGGCACGCTTCCTCAGCCTTTATGGAACCCCCCCCCCCTCCCCCTCCGGCAAATAAATCGCCCCATGGTTTGTGGTGTGATCTGATGACGAGTGTAGGCGAGTGCAAGAGTGAGGCTGCGAATGCATGTGATCACTTGTGTCTGCCTCCTGCTCTGTAGGTGCAGATGATCGCCGCAGGGGGGCAGCATTCCCTCGTTGTCTGTGATGACGGGTACGTCTCGCCCCCTCTCCCCCTTTTGTCCATGCCCCACCGTGTAAACCCTGAATTTCCCCGTTGGACCATTTTTTTGGTGGCACGGAAATAGTTTTGGTGCCAATTTCAGGGCAGCCCTCGGAGGCCACTTCTTTGTGGGGTCTTCCCCCTCGGATGGAGGTAGGTTTGGCTTCATTTGTGGTTGTCTGCCTCATGTCATCCCGAGCCACGTTGTCAAAATTGTTCATTTCTCATTAGGACCCGCCAACGTGTCCCGTTCAAGAGATATTGATATTTCTGTGCGTTGAGTGTCAGTCGATGTTGTGCGGGCGCGCCTTTTGGAAACCGCCGGACTTCGGACCCACCCCGACGGCGGTCGACTGCCACCTGTAGTTGCTGGCGCAATTTTGTCGGTTACCACCAACCGCCGTAAAGACTCCGGTCGGTCGAGCCGCTAGAGCACATGACTCCTGCACGGCCTGCCGCGGTTGCGAGACAATGGTTGCAGGATACATCGTGGCGTGAGTCCTGTTTCTGAGGACCACTGGCCGACACACTAGCGCCCGACCAGGCGTGTTTCTAACCATTGGCGTCCGACTACGGGTGGGAACTCTCAACAATGAGGACGTAGGGGGTGTTGGCCGCGGCTTTACTCCCGCTGCCGGCCAAGTGGGAACGTTGAATCCTGGGGCTCGAACCTGGAACCATGGCACTGTCAGCTACATGCCAACTGTCCGTGACTCTCCCGGTGCTTTTGGTCGACTGTTGTCGCGTGCATGATTTTAGGAATTTTTGCCCCTGAGGACGGCCCTGGCCCAAGTCGAGAGTGTCCGTGCGCGCTTTGAAAATTGCCCGACGGACCAGAATTACCGTGTTCGCGACCCAACACATGCACCCGGTAGGAAACCGGCTATTGCCCAATGACCTCGAGCCAATCGCAAATTGCACCTCTCAAAATGCCAATTCTTGAGCTTTCAGGAGCCTAATGCGATTGCAGAGGTGAGGGCACCCCTTGATGTCCAAGCTACACCCAAGTAACAAACAAGTACAGTCGATTGGACAGAGCGTAGAATCCGCCAATTTGCAAAACGTGCCAGCGTTTTGGGTGCAGCACTTTTGTGTGCAATTCATCGAGCAACAGTTGAAAATACCTCATTTAAAGATGGTGACGGACCGAACACTTTCTGCGATCAGCTGGTCGTTTCAAATGATAAATTACTGGTGGATCTCAAATCGTTGGTCGCGGAAGCCAAACTCTTGGGAGGATATTTGGCGTTGGAATGCAGGGGTCTGCCTGATCCGCACGTTACGGGGTCTGCGTTTCTTGCGGCAGGCTCTACGCCTTCGGCTCTGGGAACCACGGACAGCTTGGGGTCGGATTTGTGCCGTATGCCCCGCCGAGAAGTGTCGATGTTTTCGATGGGTCGCATCACAAGTCCATCAAGACGATCGCTTGTGGTATGCCATTCTGTGGCGGTTTGCCTGCCCGCTTGTGCATGCGGAGGTCCGCCGTCTGAGATGCTGCCCTATTTGTGCAACCCACCACTCCGAGGGAGTGCGCCCTGGGAACGACCCCGCGGTCACCGGAAGCCCCATGTGGCGTGGTTCTGTTTCCCGCCCCCCCCCCCTTTTTTTGTGTTTCCCACAGCACTGCCATGGGCACCTGAAGGGCAAGCGTGTGCGGTGTGTGTTAACAAATACCGGTCATCCTCATCGCTCGTAGTGATTCCCGATTTCTAGGCATGAGGCGGCGGATAGTATGTCAGGCAAACCCCTGCCCAAATCAGCGGCCGCCGATCTTGCCGATTTCTTCTGCTGATTTGTTGGGTGACATTTGCTAATTCAATTTTGGTCAAAAAATAATTCAGGTTTTTTATGTTCTTTGGTCCAGTGCATTCTTTGCATGCCATTGGCCACAGTTGCAGCACTCTGTTCTGGGACATTAGCTCCTCGTAGCAGATTCTGAAGGGTTTGAGATATAATGGGTTTCCAAATGGCTCTAAGTGCACACCCACCACAAAGAAGGTCTTTTGGGGCCTGCAACTGAGACGGATTGTTGTCAATGGCAAGCTTTTGTGGCCAAAAATGGGTTTGCCGATTGGTTCCGATCGATTGTTGGGTGCCCCCCCTTCCCTGCCCGGAGATTCTCCGCCTGTACATATGGTAGTTCGAGGCGCAACCCCTGCATGAGCACTGGCCGTGCAGGTGGAGCCCTGTGTTGTTGGCCGCGCCGCCTGTCCTCAGGTGTTAACCACTCGCTGGTGCTGTGCAACGACGGCCTGTATTCCTTCGGGGAAGGCAAGAGTGGCCAATTGGGATACGCGCCAGAGAAAGGCTCGCAGGGTATGCCACGCAAGATCGAGTATTTTGATGACCGGAAGGTGTGGTCCGCACACAGTCGTGCTTGTCAACGTGCGCCATCGGCGTCGTCCCCCCTCTGGCCCCAGTCGGCCCAAGTTTCAAGCCACCACAAAGTGAGGGTGCTGGCCGTGGGCTGGTTTCCCATTTCTGAGGGCAGGAAAAAGACCCAAGGAATGCATGGCCAGAGCAGTGACGGTCTGTGCGATCACGGAGGAGGGTCGCCAGTTCTGAAAAACCACCCGATGACTGTATTACCGGAGCAGCAGGAACCTGTGCGGTTGTACAGGAGGGTGCTGCCCCCCCCCCCTCTTTTCCCACAGAAGCAACCACAACCAGACAACCAACACGCGTTGCGCGGCATGACACAACCAATAGGACGCCTCTGCAACAGATGGAAGATCTAGATGGACCCATGCACTGCACCACTGCCCCATGCCTGGGGAGAGACCAAGGGCATTCCCCAGCATGCGGCAGTCTAGAGGATGATGCTATACTGCCGAGTCTGGGAAGCATCTGGGTCGTGTCCTCTACCCAAGGCAATACCGACAATTTGTCCAGTGCAAGCTCAGCATCAGAGGGCATTGGTACAGGCCCAGCATTCAAGGAACAGCAGGGAGCACACAAACCAAGACCAGAGCACGATGCGAACGCAAACAGGCAAAAGCACGCGTGGGCGCAACGGGGAGGAAAATGGGGGTTGGGGCACACAAAGAAAAACAGTGCAAAAGGAGCCAGAAACCCAGCAGTTGAAAACCAAAAGGCGTTTGCTGCTCAGGGGAGGACGTCTGAGTCTGGACATACAGTTAAACACGGGAGAATGGAGCGTCACCCGCAGAACAGAACAAAAGGGACACAGTGTCGGGTCAGATCTCCCAATGTCTTGGGGTGGTCACACAGGGGGGGGCGTCCATGCCCAGACATATATCGCACGAAGTCGCCCCCCCCTACCTTGGAGGTAGGGGGGGGTGTAGGGGGGGGGTGTAGGGGGGGGGGGGTAGGGGGGGGGTAGGGGGGGTCAGGGGGGGGGTCGAGAAGGTAGGGGGGGGGGGTAGGGGGGGGATGGGGTGGGTTGGGGGGGAGGGTAGGATCATACACACAGAAGGCGGTGCACACACAAGGCGGGGCATACACAAAGCGGTGCACACAAAAGGTCTGTAGCCACCGCAGGAGTCATGTTAATCAAGGGGCCACAGGCAAGGCGGTACACACAGAAGGCGGTGCACACACAAGGCGGAACACACAAAAGGCGGCGTGTGGCCACCGCAGGAGTCTTGTTAATCAAGGGGCCACAGACAAGGCGGTACACACAGAAGGCGGTGCACACACAAGGCGGAACACACAAAAGGTGGTCTGTGGCCACCGCAGGAGTCTTGTTATTCAAGGGGGGTGCGGGGGCTGGCCCCCACGTCGAGCGAAGCGAGCCGTCTGTCGAGCGAAGCGAGCTGAAGGTAGGGGGGGGGGGTGTAGGGGGGGGGGGGTAGGGGGGGGGTAGGTAGGGGGGGGAGGTAGGGGGGGGCGACTTCGTGCATACTATCGCCCAGAGATCCGTAAGGCTTGCATTGCACAGGCAATGGGCTTTATAGGGATGGTGTCGCTCACATGTGCACAACGGCAGTGGCAGGAGCAAGCAACCACACAGCACCAGCGGTGAGGGATGCATGCGCATAGATACTGTAGGGTGCTTAAACCCGTGACACATGTGTGTGGAGGGGGGCTCAGTTTTTGCCCTATCTAGACTCTGTGACATGGGCGGCTAGTGCTGGGGTAAATGTGGAGTTGCATGCCTCATGGTCTCCAGGGCATGGCACCTCTGCATGTGTCCGCAGTAGTATGTGCAAGGCGGAGCACAGAGGCCTAGCTGGGGTAAGCATCTCGTGACCCTTCCCTGGCCGGGTGGCCAGTGTATGCTGGGTCACCGGACCTACTCATGTACTGGCTCTGGCCTTGCGTCACACTCCCCACATCGGTGGTGGCGAGCCACGCTCCAAATCTTTCCTGCCCTCGAAAAAACTTCGTGTGAAGCATGCCGGCGCCAGCGTGGCATAGGAGGGGTTCCAACCAAGCGGCACTTGTGAGCTGAGCGACAACAGTCCCACTGTCACGTACCAAAAATGCTTGTCTCCAGCGGTTTGGGACAAGCAATGTAAACTATCTATTCCTGAGAACTCAAACCAGTGAGTACGCCCGGAAGTATCAACCGGCACACCTACCCAGCCTTTATCCCTCCCCCCCGCATATTGTTGTGCCGGCCGGCTGGGCAAGTCGTCTGAGCGGTGGATGCTCGCTCGGAAAGGTTCGTGTCCAAATCCCACTACCACCAGCGAGCCGACCTTCCGGTCGGACGTCGACGTCGGACATGGGACCCCATGAGATATCAACTCACCCCACCTCTCCTCAACCCCCGACACGTTGTTAGGCAAAGATGTGTGGCTGGACGTGAGAACTGTGGTGAGGGGATGGCACAAGAGGGAGGTTGGGCGGAGGGGCACTACCGTCCAATGGCTCTCAGGTCAACGACATCGCCTGCCGCAGTCGCCATGCGCTGGTGCTGTGCAATGACGGACTGCATGGGTTCGGGTCTTGTGAAGAGGGCCAGATCGGCGCCGGCCACTTGTCTCCGTTCTTACTGCCTGACCATTTGACGTACTTCCTGCACTCGAAAGTGACGCACATCGCCTGCGGGGGCAGCCACAGTCTGGTGGCCTGCTACTCTGGCCCCAAGAATGAATCGCTGCAGAGCACTTTGCTGCCCTCGTTGGACGCTATCCGGGTATGCGGAAGGGGCGGGGGGTCCTACGTGCCAAGGGACCGAATTCAGGTACGGCGCAGAGAGTCACCGCAACAGCGAAGGTCAACAGCACTAGTACAGGCGCCAACAAACAAGGACATGTGGTGCGGAGTACCACCTGGATAGCACGGCTATGCAGGAGACTTGGGCTCGATTGTTCTCTCCGAACAGCCGAAGCATCGAGCAAGACACATGGTGCAATTGCAGGGGTAAGAGGAACCCACGGTCGACAAAGGCAATAGGGGGATGTCGGTGAATTGATCAATCCAAGCCAGGACACCACACGGCAGCAAGAACCAAAGAAACGTCGAAACACAGCATTACAGGGCAACCGATCGCTCCAAAGTTTGGACCACAAACAATAGCACCCATCAACGTTATAGCATCGTAGTGGAACTGCAAGCAGCAATGCTGGACGCACTAGGAGCACTACGGTCTGACGGCTCATCGGGGTCACGGTGCGGTTCAGGATCGCGGGTACGTGGCTCACAGGGCTTGTCGCACAAAGGCAGGGGTGTAACACATCCGCGAGGATTTGAAGCAGAGCTGCTCGGCATGCACATGCACATATGGTCAGGCAGTCAAACATGATTGTTTTGCACTGCATCGACATTTGGCAGACCCAGCGGTTGGACAGCAGGCACCAATGCCCTATGCACTCCAACAAAAGAGCTCCCCAGGGCCATGTCAGCCATTCCGAGCCTTTTGTAACCCGTCAGAGTCCGGGGCACAGCTTAGAGCACCAAAGAGGAGTGGTAGTATGCGGGCTTGTGTGTGTGGAGCCGACAAGGCCGGCCCAAAGACGGCAGCAGACGTGTGGGGTCATGAGGAGGTTATGAGCCTCATGCACATAGAAATGCCCATCTGCTGATTGGGAGCAAGGACTCCACTGGACTGAGCTCCCGCAGTTTGAGAAGGTTTGCCGCGCTGCAGCCCTGCTCTATGTGTTTGAATCGCCCCACGGACCTGCCGCATGGCTGTGAGTATAGGTACCGCATAGACCATGGGGGGCCTTCTTGAGGCAGCTGTGCACAACATGGGACTGTGCATGGCGTTGCTCCGCGGCGACACTGAGCCGGGTCCAACGTCCTGCTTCACATGTCGAGAAATTTTGTGGCTTGGACAACATGTCACTAAGAGCACGCCCAAGAATTCACTCAACAGCGACTGCAGGTCCCGCAGTTCTGCATGACGGGTTGGTGGTGTATTGTGGCTTGCCCAACGCAGAGGCAGCAACCTGCGCCCCTCCTCTGCAATGACCGTGACGCCCCCCACTCATGTGACACTACGGCCTGAGGGGTGTTGTTTTTGTAAGCGCGTGCATCACACTGTGCACACGGTGTACCTTCCATACCGCACGTCTACCACGGCCAAACCGACCATCACGCAGGCCGCTGTGACAGGGACGGGGGGTTGGCATTTGTGCACAGTGCGCACGTAACGCCCATTGCCGGGCTGACTTTGCCAGGACGAATGCTATGCTTTGTGCATATGTCCCTCCCGGTGCAGAGGAAAGTCTCTCCTGATTCCTGTGCAGGTTCCCCGGTAGTACCCTGGCTGCTCCTCCCCCTTCTCTAGCCCCGAAGAGAAAAGACAAAGGACGAAAGGGGAAAAAACAGAAAACAAAAGAAAAGCCGCCGATGTCATTCAGATGTGAATCAGTTCCAGACAGACGGCGATGTTAGCCTTCCCCGTTCCGGGCACCAGTCACGCCGACCTTGTGTCTTCAGTCAGGTGGACCGAGTGTGTGCCTTTCAGCTTTACTGGTTTTGCCTTTAGGGCTGACAACCCCCGCCCCCACCCCTTTGCCATCGGTCAAACGTCCAACTGTGCTTGGTCCGACTGCACGCCGATTGTTTCTGATGTTGCAGCACCAGATCTCTCAAAGGGATGTCAATCAAGGCGTGAATCTGGCGGCATTCGAGAAGAGTCTGACACAGAACAGAGACTCAAAGGCCAGTGAACTTGCCAATCAGATTCAGAGTGAGGATCTCAAGAACTGGATGAAGCAGTGCCTTTTGGGGCAGGTCTGGCCTGGTGCCATGTGCCTGTTAGATGTGCGTTGTGCCTCTCTTTGGTGCCTAGTCCCTGTGCCTGATACTTGTGCTTTGTGCCCAGGGCGATTTTTGGACGACTACGGTTTTCTGTTTTTCTTGTTCCAAAAAGGTCGACCTCCGGCCTCCATCAGTTACCCTCCAACCGCTGTTGGTTGCCCTTCCAGCGCCGTCCAATTGTGTGCCTGAATAATGAGCCGGCTACTGGACGTCCCGACTTTTATTTGAATTGAAAAAAAAAGTCCTGGTTGTGCCTGTGTTTGGTGCGCAGTACCTGTGCCTGGTACCTCGTCTGTGGATGTGACACCTGTCCTTCTTTTCGACAGACTTTTGGGGCAGTGGCGAATGTACCGGCCCGGCAGCAGAGCTCGCCACAGGCTTTTGGGGCTCCATTGACCAGGCCCCTCGCACCAGAAAGCACCCTCTGCATTGGTGCGGCCCCGAAGCAGCCGGGGATTGTAGCCACCAACCCACGCCTCTTCTTTGGGTGTGGCTGGGGGTCCTTGTCTCCTCCCCGCTGTGGGGCCTGCCCGGAAGAAGGGAACAGTGTTGAGCGAGTGTTGAGGGTTTGACTATCGTTGGTCTCTTGGTCTGTTCGACTGTGAGGTGGTCTGTGCACAAACAGAAGTAGGAACACGAAAACTGAGGACCCGAAGACTGAAGGAAATGTGACTGCAAACATGGGAACCCCAGTTCAGGCAACCCAAGGACATCCCCCCCCCCCGCCCCCCGGGAGGCCCCTCCAGCCCCAGGATAGTGCCCCTCATCAGACCACGCTTCATCATGGGCTCATCTCCTGTCCTGGGTGGTCCAATGCTTTGCATGGGCTCATCTCCTGTCCTAGGTGGTCCAATGCTTTGCAGGACCTCTGGGCCTCTAGCTGGGGGGCCCCAGATGGACGCCGCCACATATTTGTGGGACACGGCATCCTCTCGTGACAAACACCATGTGTCTTGCCTAAGAATTCCCCTCTCTTACATAGAATCATTACCCCCAGAACGTCTTCCCTTCCAGAGGGAGAGGGTAGCCCATCACCAGTATGCAATGCTTCTGGGAGTGCATGTGCTAATGGGTCAACTGAAAATGCCACCACATGTGCACGACAAGGTACACATCGGCACATTGATTCTTGCTTGGTACGGAAAACCCCAGTGTCAACGGGTGTAGCCCAACCGCACAAAGCAAGTGCTTTGCAGACCCAAAAAGCGAAAAAACCAAGACCAAGACACTACCACCTAGGTGAGGGTGGTGGTGCTGGAACAGATCGAAGATTGGGGAAGATGGCACACAAAAATTCTACTGTGCCAGGCGGCACTACAAACCACATAGCGTGTCCTCCAGATGCTGAATACCCCGGAGTACCATGCTCTTGCACAGGCGCCCCACCGGGTCCACTTGCTGTCAGGTCTATTGCCCCATTTCCATCACACCCGGCGCAGTCAAATGCACAAGAATGCTAGCATATATTAATGTCCGCTGCTACTGAACTGCTCTTTGTGAGACATCTTATGATGCAGGTGAGGTCTCGATTCATTAAGCTTGTGAGTGGAGTAAGCTGGCGTTACCTTCCTTCGGGGTGTGCTGCACAGCACAGGGGTGTACGCAGGGTCGTTGCTGTTTAATGGCAGTACTCTTTGCTTGGGGTGCACTGTGTGCACGCGTAGCGCCGTAAACGTGGGGTGTGCAGGTGCGAAAAGTGCCGTAAACACCACGGAGGTTTCCATTAAGCGTAGGGATTGCCAAAGGGGGGATAGTAGGCGGTTTGGCACATTTCTAACGTAAGCGTTTACGGTGCCAGCGCCGTAAGCGTTTACGGTGTGGGCATCGTAAATAGTCCGGAGTATTGGAGGGGAAGTAGTCAGGAAGCAGGGATATTTGAACCCCTAGAGACTACACCCCTCCTTGGATCCCTGTCTGACGGAGAAGGGCAGGGATGGACAAATTGGGAGGAACCTGCATAGTCCTCTTGTTGCATCATGCTGATATGGGGGTGAACTCAAAAGCTTACCACACAAGCCTAACGGGACACACCAATGAACACCACCAATGGGCAGGGGGGGGGTCATTCTGTAGTGGGTACACATTTACGGTGCCAGCACCGTAAAATGAGAGGGGGTAATTTCTGATGATTATCGTGATAATGGGGTTTTTGTGGCAGTGCCCTTCACCAGCCAGAAAATTTCCGGGTGCATCTAGACACGGTGACAAACTTTAAAACTGCAAACTGCACAAACTGCCATATGCAGGGGTCATGAAAATATGGGGGTGATCTAAAAAGGTTTCCACACCAGCCTAATAGGGTCCAACAGTTGAAACTGTTCGGTTGTCTTTTTGGGGGTGTTTTGAAACGGGCTATAAGAGCCAAAAATTCTTCCAAGTGGGGAGCCCCCCAGTCTCACTGCAGTGCACCACCTTCTTGAATCTCTTGGTTCCGATGAATACTGTGACAATGGGGGTTTTGTGGCACTGCCTATCATCAGCACCAATGACAACTGTGACAAATGCAGTTTTAATGTTTGTCACCGTGTTTAGATGCACCAGGAAATTTTCTGGCCTGTGCTGGTGAAGGGCACTGCCACAAAAACCCCATTATCACGATAATAATCAGAAGTTACCCCCTCTCATTTTACGGCGCCAACACCGTAAACATTTACGGTGCCGCAAATGTGTACTCACTACAGAATGATCCCCCCCTTGCCCATTGGTGGTGTTCACTGATGTGTCCGGCTGCCATAGGTTATGACGGGGATCACACGGCACATATGGGGAGCACCAGTGGGCTATGCAATTTCCTCCCCATCTAGGCATCTCTGACCCACCCCTGCAGTGAGTAACAATATTTGCACCACATTGTGCTGTTTTCCAAGCTTTTGAAAGCCGTCATTTTTTACGCTGCTGGCGCCGTAAATATTTTCGCAGAGAGACTTCAATGGAAGCAGAATCTCTACACCGAAAATTACAAAGAGGTGACATTTTGACAGGCCGTTTGAATTGCAAAGATCAATACTTCCTTCCTTGCAGCTGTCCAAATAGACAGAAGCCTTGCCTCTGGTTCGCAAATTAGATCTTGCACCTATCCTTCTCTTTTTCGTTTCTTTTTCTACTTTCCTCCGGGGCTGCCAATGAACCATCGTGCCATATCTAAACAAGGCCCAGGGTTTGGCATATTGGTACACCACGTTGCTAGAACTCTGTTTTTCGGGTAAATTCTATTGCCTTTGGCAAGTCCACCTCGCAGAGAATCTGGCCCAAGCAACACACACCCAAAATAGGGTAAAAACTACATAAGTACGGGCTGAAACATGCTTTACATATCTTGGATGGTCATTTTAGGTGATCACAGGTTAGGCGCCCATCAGCTCCTTGGGCTGGTACCTTTGAGAACTAACTGTTGGCCGGAGGACCCTTGGGGAGGGGGGGGGGGGGGGTTGGCGACCTAGGACACGCGGAGTCGCCCCCCCCACCCCCCACCCCGGAAGTTCCAGTGAGGAAATGTTTAAATGCAACCCACAAACGGTTTGTGCATACGCTTGGGGACAGAGGCAACACTTCTTGGGCCAGATAGAGACACCACCCAACATGCACGGTGGCTTGCCCACCACATTCAATTGTTGCATATGCAGTTTTTCGCCCTGGGCAGCTAACAATCGGGGTTTCCAAAACTTATTTTTTTGATATCTTGACCACTCACAATGATCATCCAAGCCATGTAAAGCATGTTTCAGGTAGTATGTATGTGGTTTTCACCCTATTTGGGTATTTGGACCTGGGGGCATGCATTTGGTCGCTGTGACCTATGCCCCAACGGAGAAGAGGCTTCATTGGCTGGGATTCTGGATGGCTTCCGGGCTTGGCTTTGCTCTTTGGTGCTCATGCTGTCCCGCCCGGAGCTGTAACCCATGTCACGGAGCATCATCCTTCGAGAGGGCAAATGTGGCAAGGCAGAATGGCCCTGTGGGTGTCCGGTGTGCCCCTGTGTGGTGCACCGGATGCATGTGCCTACCAACCGCGCCGGGATCAAAAAAAAAAAAGCTTCGGAAACTTGGATTTTTGAGCTGTATAGGCTGAAAAACAGCATAAGCAGGTTGTGTACCATTCTTGTTTGACCCCCCCGCCCCCCGCACCCAATCGCAAATAGGGTGAAAAACACATGAATACGGCCCAAAACATGCTTTACATAGCTTGGATGGTCATTTTTATGTGATCGCAATATCAAAAAAATAAGGTTCGAAAAATTTTGATTTTTGAGCTGTCCAGGGTGAAAGACTGCATCAGCAGGTTGTGTACCAATCCCTTGGCAGACCCCCCCCCCCCCTTGCGCGCGCCCAATAGCCAAATAAGGTGAAAAATACATAAATACGGCCTAAAACATGCTTTACATACCTTGGATAGTCATTTTAGGTGATCACAACATAAAAAAAGATAAGTTTCGAAAACTTCGATTTTTGAGCTGTCCTAGGTGAACAACCGCATAAGCAGGTTGTGCACAGGCCCGTTCACTAGGCCATTATTGGTGGAAACAATCCTTATGCGTCTTTGGCACGGGTTTTGACCGGCCCTCGGCAAGGCTACAGACTGCAAAAAACGTCCTTTTGTATCATAGTGGGCATACATTGTCACAACGTCCCCACTCACACCCCTCAGAGTGGGTAGCACGGGGTCACCGGGGTCGCCAAAACCGCCAACATAGCAAAAATGGCTGAAAAGTGCATAAATTGCATAAGCACTTGTCCCACACCGTCCCATACAAACCCCATGGAGTCGGGACTCGGAAACACTTTTTCGGCTCAGTATCGAAAAAAACCAAAAGATTCCCAATTTTCAACCCCCAAAAAAGGGGTCATTTTTGACCCCCCCCCCCACTCCCTCAAAAGCTCCAAAAAGTGGGTTTCAAGTGGGGGGGTCTTGGGGGGGGGGTCCGAACCAAAAACTCATTGGGGGATGCGTTTATTGGACAAAATAATGATTTTACAAGGGGTTAAACTAACAATTCAACCCCTTGGGGTAGGGTACGCGAATAGCCCCAAAAAGGCCCAAAATGGGGGGGTTTGTGGCGTTTTCCCCCACATACGACTGCTTGGCTTTGATCTAAAAACCTCTGCGAGGTGATTTTGGTGTAGAGAAAATGAAAAGTTTGACCGAGATTCCTCAATGTGTACGGCGCCGGCGACGTCCCCCCCTCATGGCGCAGGTAGCCACAGAATAGCGCACACGCACAAGGACCCTCGCACAAGAACCGTTGCTGCGTAAGGCACTGGGGGAGTGTATGTGTGTTGGGGGGGGGGGGGGGGGCAAAGCATCCAAAGGCCCCCTCGTGCGTGGTAGCTCCAGACAAATCATCGTTGCCGTTGAGCACACTTGGGCCCAACAACGGTGGATGCGCCGCCAACAGGGCATCCAGCCCCCCCACCCCCACCCCCCCCCACACACAAGGTGGTGAGAGGCCGATGGGCACCACGGCCAATGGAGGGAAAGGGTCCAAGGCAAGGGCAGCGAATGGTGATCGGCCAATAGGCGCCGCCAGCTGCAGACGCGAACAACACACCATGGCGACATGCCACCGTCCCCTCCTCCCCCTCGCCCTCTCTTGCCACGCACCTTGGTGTGGAGGATGCGGTGTGGTGGACAGGGGGGATCTGCGGCAGTGATGGCGCCTGCTGCCGGGGCGGGGGGTTTACGACATACCATACCTCAAATTAATCGCCACATGATGCTGAATGTTTTGTAGTCACTCTGGTGGATGTCCCCCTGCCGTGAAATGGCCATGCGCCCACGCCACCCCCCAAAAATCAAGGACACACAAACGACTGATCTTAGGGAGCCCACCACATACCCCTCGCAAAAGAAGACCACAAAACAGCGAGTGGATCTGGGAGAAAATGACTGACACTCACTTTGATGTTTCCAGGTACCTAAACTGGATTTTACTCAATAAAGGGCGACTACATCCCTCTTTCCTATCAGAATCCCCCTTCCCCAATGTGGGGACCCCAAGGTGGCGGGGGTTATGTAGCCTCTTTGATGCCTCTCCGCTTTGGAGACCCCGAGAAGACCTCCGCAAGAGAAAATGCTACACCATTGCCTTATAACGGGCTCCACAGTGCCCCCCCCCCCCCCCTGGAAGGCCCTCCAGGCCCGAGTGCAGACCAGCCACGTTTAGATGTGGGACTGGGATTCCCCTGGATGGCAAAATTCAGTTCGCAGAGCTCACAGCTAGAGATACCCCCATGCTCTATGGCAGCGGGCACACCCAGTGGAAAAAAAACAAAGCAACAAAGCAATCATCATTCCTGGTTGGCAAGCGCCACTTCGATAAGGCCCAAGCAACCACTGCCCGGGTTGAGCCGTTGAGGAACGCTGTACCTCCATGTAAATTGCGCATTGCCCCTTCCCTCACCCCCAGCCAACCCATCTGCCCCCAGCCCCCCCTCTCCAACCGAGCCCCCGATGCCCTCCCCCCATGTTCGTCCAAAACATGCACACAGACCCCCTAGACCCAGTCCTGTGCCTGGTGCCTGTGCTGCCCCGCAATATTGCCTATAGTGTTGCCGTATACTGCTCTGTAGACCTGGGCCTCCATACCGCTCCCGCTCTCAGGGATCATCTGGGCGCGTGTACCTGGGCATCCTGACAGGGCGGTTGGTGGGCCACATGGTGGCTGTGAAGGTCATCGAGCTGGGGACTTTGACCAACCAGAAGCAGGTGGAAAAGCTGGCGGTGGAGATTTCGCTGATGAAGGTGCTGCCTGGCTTAGGGAAGTCAGGTTTCCTCCTTGGGTGTGGGGGGTACAGTAGAGCCCCCAAAAATCGCGGGCTGGGGGGGATCTGGGAAAGGAGTTCAATCAACAGGGCCATTGATCACTCACCACATGTATTACGGCCGGTATGGGCGCTGTTGTGACGAGTGGCCTAGTGGCCTTCCAAAGGCCTTCCAAAGGCTGGCCACGGAGTGCTGCAGTGAGCTAAACGCCCCAGGCAGTGCACTCCGGTGCAGTATCCTCCCCGTGAAGGGAGAGCAGTGTTTGGGTGGAGGGTCCGACCTATTTGTTGGTGTGGTTCAGCAGGGGGCCAGTGTGAAGGCCATATGAGCTGAAGCCCCGACAAATCACGTCACAGAGGGTGTTAGATCAAAACCATGCAGGTCCGCATCTTGCGGAACAGGGGGGAGAGGGGCTTTGCGGCGGGAATTTTTCGCCGCGGGATATTATACGGTTCGAATTTGTGCGAAAGTTCCCACACAATTTTCAGGCCGCTGTACGAAATAAACCCGCTTCGAAATCACCTCGAAGAGAGGTTGTTAGATCAAGCGCAGGCGCGGGCGTCATATACCCCCTCTTTTTGGGGGTCATTCGTGTAGCATACCCCAAGGCATGCTATTTGATGTCCAACCCCTTGTAAAATCATTATTTTGCCCAATAAGACAATCCCCCAATGGATTTTTTTTGATTCTGAGGCCTCTATCCCCTAAAACTGGATATCATTTTTCTGGGGCCGGGGGGGGGGGTCAAAAGTTTGTGCTCAGAAGTTTGTGCTCAGCGGGGTTTGAAGGAGGGTCAGATTGGGCAGCGATGGTCGGCCGACGGGAATCAAACAACCGATCTACATGTCTGTGGTCGGGTGCATTACCGTTCGATCGTTGCTTGACCTGACAGTATCTGTGCTCCCCACTGCTTGAAGCCAAGTCTGCCACTGAAAAAACCCAAAGTGTGTGTTTCTGTCTGCCTGCCTGCTTGCCCGACTGACTGTCTGACTAACTGCTTGCCTGACTGACTGATTGGCTGACTGTCAGCTCTCTTCGAGGTGCACTGCCGAAGGCAAGAGAATTTAGCAAAAGTAATTTGCAGCAAGCCACCAAGAAGGAACAGCAACCCTCCACAACTCACCAGCAACTCATCAGGAAGGAACAACAACCCTCTAGGACTCAACCACAAAGCATCAGCAAATAACAGCAACCACCACCAACCAAAGGGTGGCTCACAGCATGCGGGTGCGAAATTTCCCACAGCAAATTGCGCAATAAACCCGCTTCGAACTATCCCACCGCGAAAATTTCCCGCCGCAAAGTCACCCCCCCACCTACCCCCTCTTTTCGGGCCACCATTGGGTGAGTTAAACCCTTTTAAAACCCTTATTTTGTCCAATAAAAGTAACCCTCCAATGAGACTTTGGTTGGGAACCCCCTAGTTCCCCCTTCACCTGGAACACACTTTTTTTGGGGGGGTTGGGCTTAAAGTGGGTGTCAAAATTCGCAATTGAGCTTTTTTTTGTGGAGGTGGGGGGTCTGGCTAGGGGGCTCTCTTGACCCCCTCCCCCCCTCCATTTAAACCCCGTCTTCCCCTTCTCCCCTTGTCCATCTCCGTCAGGCTTGTTGTTGATAGGTGGGTTTTCGGGACCACCACAGTTTTGCTGCTTCAAATGCACAGGCCATGCCATGCACACCAACTGGCACATCTGTGCCATTGACTGCACGGCGTTGGACGATGATGATTTCATCAGGCAACCAGGCCTTCCGTCATTGAAGTGGGTCCGCAAGACGGAACAGGGTCAGAGCGAAGGGTAACTGCCTTCACAAACTCCAGTTTACATCGCCTCGCTCATGCCAAAGCCAGAGCTTAATTTTGTCACACGCGTCAAAGACAACTGCTCGCCTACCTCCCACCGAGCCTCCTCTCAGTGATCTGCTGGTGGTGGTGGTGGTGGTGTTGGTGGTGGTGTTGGTGGTGGTGGTGGCGGTGTTCTGGCATGCTGGATTTGAGGGCACGAAATCTGTCGAACACAATGCCCTAGTGCGGCACAGTAATGTGGCGGTTCCATGACTTAGCCCAAGAAACAGGCTCCAAGGCGCTCATGGGCCGCTACAGTGGCAGCAACGGGAGGGCGGGGGGGGTGAGGGCGTGGAGCGAGCCACAGTGGGTGCAAGCGTGGCCGCTGCCTGACCAGCTCGGCCGTGAGGGCGCCAAGCTGGGCACAGACCTCCGGCAGCTGGGTCCACTGCGTGCGGGCTTGGAGGGTGCACACGGCGTGAACGACCGGCCAGTCATTGTCCTCCAACAGGTCCCCCAGCGCCTTCCATTTTCCAGAGGCCTTGCTCGTTTGCTGTAGTGTGTACCTTTTCTGTGCCCCCAGGAGTACCAACACCCCAACATAGTGCAGTACTACGGCTGCGAGATTGACAGGACTGACAACGTGCTCAACATCTTCATGGAGTACACCCCCGGAGGCTCCATCTCGTCCCTCATCGCCCGCAGTGGCACCGGCTGCATCGAGGACATGGGCCTGCTGAAGCACTTCACCCGCCAGATCCTGCTTGGTGTGCCCTCCGCTCTTGTGCGGCTCACTGTGCAGTGCCCCGAAGGGCGGTGTGTGCAACGGAAGGGATCCTTCAACAGCCGATGTTTTTTTTGCAGAAAGGACAGCCCCTTGGGCCAGGGAGTAACCGCCAACCGCCGGCGGTTAACGGCCAGTTTTTGGTTCATTAAGCATCGACTGCGGGTGAAGGCCCACATGTCTTCGCTTTACCAGTGACAAACGTCAGATGCATGTGTCGGTGGATGTGTTGACATTTTGATGTGCCTGGAGTGCCTTCTCCATCGTGGTGTGCACATCTGTTGAGTGAGGCATCCGTCAACGATGTTTTTTTCATTTAGCGTTCAGGCCCCTGGTGTGCAATGGTACCCTCCTCTGCAAGGGTGTGTGGCGTGGCATGCGCCGTGGTCCATGCTTCTGGATGGGGTGTGCTGCACAGCACAGGGGTGTACGCAGGGTCGTTGCTGTTTAATGGCAGTACTCCTTGTTCTGCACACGTTTGAGGGCCGAATCAAGCTGCAAAAAGCCATCTGAAATGCGCGGTCTACGGAATGGAATCGCCCCCCCCCCCCCCCTCATGGCGCAGGTAGCCACAGAATAGTGCACACGCACAAGGACCCTCACACAAGTACCGTTGCTGCGTAAGGCACTGGGGGAGTGTGTGTGTGTTGGGTGGGGGGGGGCAAAGCATCCAAAGGCCCCCTCGTGCGTGGTAGCTCCAGACAAATCATTGTTGCCGTTGAGCGCACTTGGGCCCAACAACGGCGGATGCGCCGCCAACAGGGCATCCAGCCCCCCCACCCCCCCCCCCCCCCCCACACAAGGTGGTGAGAGGCCGATGGGCACCAC
The DNA here is from genome assembly GCA_964036045.1 of Eutreptiella sp. 'Long Island Sound 2002'. Taxonomy (NCBI): domain Eukaryota; phylum Euglenozoa; class Euglenophyceae; order Eutreptiales; family Eutreptiaceae; genus Eutreptiella; species Eutreptiella sp. 'Long Island Sound 2002'. The sequence goes on along the minus strand of OZ038380.1, from coordinate 15,416,824 downwards.
GGCCTATGGAGGGAAAGGGTCCAAGGGAAGGGCAGCGAATGGTGATTGGCCAATAGGCGCCGCCAGCTGCAGACGCGAACAACACACCATGGCGACATGCCACCGTCCCCTCCTCCCCCTCGCCCTCTCTTGCCACGCACGCTGGTGCGGAGGATGCGGTGTGGCGGACAGGGGGGATCTGCGGCAGTGATGGCGCCTGCTGCCGGGGCGGGGGGTTTACGACATACCATACCTCGAATTAATTGCCACATGACGCTGAATGTTTTGAGACATCCATGGTGGGCCAAAATTTGGGGCCCTTGGACGCCCTCTTCATGGAGGTTCCCTCTTCCTGGAGGCTTTTTGGGTCGCCACTGGGCGATTGATTTTCAAACAGGAGGAAGGGTCCGCAAGTCATGGGGACTCCTCCTGCAGTCTGGCATACCGCACCATACCACCGCAAGGGCATTGTGCACATGAGCGCCATCAAAACGGCAGCGATGTTCATAGCCGGTCTCTGGCCCTACTGCCATCCCAACTGACTTATGGGTCAACGGAGGCACGCTGCCATGTGCCATGCTGCACAATTAGGACTGAATCCCACACTCTACTTTTCTGAGCCCATGGACGGGGCTGGGCGCCCCCCGTGCCCGTGGCCTCATTTTCTCACCAACTCAGGCCGTTTCGGCGCCTGCTTCTTGGGTTCAGAAGTGCTCCAGATGTGCTTGTGCGTTCATCGTTGCTCTGTGTGTTGTGCTCAGGACTTGAGTATTTGCATGGAAATGGCATCATCCACCGCGATATCAAGGGTGACAATATTCTGGTCACAGAAACAGGGTGTGTCTCAGGGGCTGTGCAAGCGTGCAGATGCCTTGTCACATACAAACAGCAGCTGCGTTGTGTGCTGACGCCTGACATAGCATGCCACACCACACCACACCACACCACACCACACCACACCACACCACACCACACCACGCCACACCACACCACACCACACCACACCACACCACACCACACCACACCACACCACACCACACCACACCACACCACACCACACCACACCACACCACACCACACCACACCACACCACACCACACCACACCACACCACACCACACCACACCACACCACACCACACCACACCACACCACACCACACCACACCACACCACACCACACCACACCACACCACACCACACCACACCACACCACACCACACCACACCACACCAAACCTACCCGCTCAGCACGGTGGGTACGTTGCCGGCCGATCTCCACCCGGCCCTGAAGACCCAGCTCCGCTAGCACCACGGGGATGTGGACCTTCTGGCGCTGCATGGCCTGGCCACCGACCCCCCCCCCCCCAAGGTCCTGGCCCCTAACACTGAGCTACGGATGTGGTTCCATGACCTGCCGGCACTGGCAGCCCTCCGCAGAACTATCGCCGCGGTGGATGCTGGGACGACACCAGCGGGCATGGCTATGGCAGGGGTTGTCCAATGTGGGCATGGGGCCTTCCCGTCCCCTAGCCCGTGAGCCCGCGCCGTTGGGCGCTCTGTAGGCGGTGACCTCCGACTGGGCAGCACTCCTCATCCCCCAGCCAGTGCGCCCACGCTATTGGGGGCTGCCATCCCCCGCCGGCGCTCCGTAGGCTGTGACCACCGACTGGGCTGGGCTCCCTGTCCCCCTAGCCCGTGATCCCGCGCCACGAATTCAATGAGGCCCCAGTGCGATCCCGCACAGGGGCCGTGCATTCAATGAGGCCCTAGTGCGCTCATGCAGAGGGACCAGGGGTTCAATGAGGCCCCAATGCGCTTATGCACAGTGGCGAAGAATTCAATGCGGCCCCCATGCGCTCATGCGCACGGCTTAGGAGTTCAATTTGGCCCCGGTGCGCTCATGCATAGGGGTCATGAATTCAGTGAGGCCCCAATGCACTCATGCACAGGGGCTGTGAGTTCAATGAGGCCCCAGTGTGCTCGTGCATAAGTGCGGGTATTTCAATGAGGCCCCAGTGCCCAATGGCCATGAGTTCAAAGAGGCCCCAGTGCGCTCACGCACAGGGGCCATGAAGTCAACGCGGCCCCAGTGCGCTCCCGCACACGGGCCATGTGTTCGATGAGGCCCCTATGTGCTCACGTGCAAGGGCCAGGAGCTCAATGCCCCTATGTACTCATGCACAGGGGTCAGGATTTTAATGAGGCCCCAGTGCGCTTATGCACAGGGGCAGGAGTTCAATGCGGCCCCCAGCCGACTGCCAACTGCCCCCAGGCGCTCACATACCGGCCACAGGAGTCGTGCCTTACCGGTGATGGCCGGCCGAGTATCCCACTCGTATGCCGTGGGATTGAACCGCGATGGGAGTTCAGAAGACAAGGCCCACACCTGTCCCTCCTGATCCCGAAAATACACCTGGGGCGTTGCTGGGACAATGGGCATCTCCCGTTTGCGGTCCAAGGCGCCCCAGAGGTTGATCACGAGGGCCAGCACGCGTTGTGCCGCCCCCGCCACTAGCCCCCGGTCATACAAGTACGCCTGATCCTCCTCCGCCCAATCCCCGTAAGGCTCCACGTATACGGTGTGGACTCCTGTCGCCGGGTGGGGGGCATCCCTCCCCGGAGTGCCCACACTGATGGCGAGTGTTGTGTTGTGTTGTGTTGTGTTGTGTTGTGTTGTGTTGTGTTGTGTTGTGTTGTGTTGTGTTGTGTTGTGTTGTGTTGTGTTGTGTTGTGTTGTGTTGTGTTGTGTTGTGTTGTGTTGTGTTGTGTTGTGTTGTGTTGTGTTGTGTTGTGTTGTGTTGCTCGCGACCCCACTCTTCTTAAAGCGAAAGTCCGACCTCCCCAGGTGAGCCCCCCACAAATTTCACTGTCCTGGGAAAGAGTGTGTGCGAATCCGTGCCGGCGCTGCCATGCGAGGGACGCCAAGCAGCAGAAGCGCAGCTGTGAGCCCGGGGGACAACTGTTCCAGTCTCACACATTGAAAGTACTTTTCCCTCACTTTTCACTCAATGCAAAGAATGTATTTCGAACAATCTCCAACCGGTGTGTACGCCAGGAACTACCACAACCGGTGCACTGACTCAGGCTTTATGGCACCCCCCCCCCCCCAGGGAATGCGCACCCAGCCTTTATTGCAGCCCCAAGTGGCCAACAGGCGCTGCCAGATTCAGACAGCAATCCACCCACATGTCATGCCAACCTTTCCCCACCTCCCCAGGTGGGTGACTAGGGGTGGTTCAGAGGCCAAAAAATAGTTTTCAGCCTCGAATTCGGGGGCCCTTTCATAATTACTTTTTTAATCTGAGGAAAATCACGTCGAAGAGGGTTGTGAGATCTCTGGCAGGCACAAGCGCTGTATGTCTCCATTTTCAAGGGGGCTATTTCCATAGCATACCCCAATGTATGCGATTGGACGTCCAGCCCATTGTGAAATCATCATTATTCCGGTTCCCAGAAATGTCCCCCAAGGCATTTTCGATTTTGAACACCTAGACCCCCATTGGCCGGGAGCCAGGCGCATTGGGGGCGGGGGGTGGCAAACATCCCCCCTCTCCCATTTTTTGATGCGAGAGTCACGAATTTTTGTGATTTTCCCCACGTTTACAACAAAATTCTGTTTGGGTCCCGGTTCTCAGTGGCTTGCCTGGGCCGTGTGGATGAGTGCAGTTTATGCCGCGTTTGCCTGTTTGTGTTACAAAAACGTTTTCGGCAGCCGTAGGGGATTGGATTGGGGTATTGTGCAGCACACCCATGGTGGAATGCAAACGGACCTCTGTTGCCGCCTCCGGCCCTCCCTAGAGCTGGCCGTGGACTGGCCATGGGGGGCTTGAAGGACGCAAAATCACTTTGCACTAAAAACTGGGGCAAGAATCTCAAGCAGCTTTTCACTCCTCATCAGCTCAAAAACCCGAAAATTCCAAAACCGAATTCCTTCAGGTATTGTGACCATTCATAGTTGCTTGGTCTCCCTCCGTGTCATGTGCTTATGGTAAGAGTTGCATCCTGGGACGGTGAGGATGGCTGACGATGTGGCGGGGGTGGGCGATGATGTGGTGGGGATGCGGTGGGGAGGCAGTACTACGCTGTTGGAGGTTATCTCTCACCTACAACTCGTTACCGTTTCCCACTGTCTCCCAGGTCTGTGAAGCTGGCGGATTTCGGGTGTTCCAAGCGGATTGGGGAGTTGACGTCCGCCAGTAAAGCCGGAGCGGACACCTTTGTGGGCACTCCATTCTGGATGGCCCCAGAGGTCATCACCGATGAACAAGTGGGCTATGGGGTGAAGGCTGATATATGGTACGTGTGTGTCCCTTCCACTCTCCAGCCCCATTTTAGAGCAACAGGCATTCACTGAGCACGGGGCTCTTGTCCCCAGGGGATTCTTTGTGTCAGGGCCCGCGGTCCATGGCAACTGCAGCGGAGGGGGGGCCTTTGAGTTTTTTTTGGGGGGGGGGGTACAGGCAGGGACTTGCTTTAATTTTCATTCCGGCAGGGGGGGGGGGGCTCCCCCCTGGACCCCCTCCCCCCCTCCCCTGGGCCCCTCCCCCCCTCCCCCCTCAGCTCAAGTGCACCTGAAAACCTGGGGTTTGGGAACTTTCTTTAGTCATGGGAAAAAAATTTTCAGCGCCTTTGGCGCATGCCATATACCGTGTACGTGTTGCTCCACGTGTGCTCCATATACCTTGTCTTGCAGACCACCATGCCCCAACGCTCGTTGTCAGTGTACTTCAGCTCCCCGGTCCAACCGTCGCCACGCGCAAAACGCGAAGACGTAATTGACGCGCTGCTCTATTTTAGGTTTACAGATAGGACCACCAGTCGGAAAAGACAAGAAGCCTACAACGAGGCACAAAAGGCATGTGCCACACTTTTTTTGAGCGTACCAATGGCCACACTGTGCGAGTTTGTCGCTGTGGCACAAAAAATGGCCACACGCGACACGGTTCCAGTTCCAGTTCCACTACCGATGGAGCCAGTTCAGGCGAGTCTAATTCTGATTGACAAGAAAGATCACTGTCATTTGGCATGAGATGGTGAATGTCGCGCTTTGTTGTAGTTGTTGTGTATTGGTGAGATGTGGGAACCCTGAATTGACATTCAATGATGAATTTCCTTTGTTTACGGCCGACAACATGACATTTCCATGTGCTGAGTTGTTCATTCTCCAATAATTTTTCTGTTCCCTGTAGATTGGGTATGTTCCGGCAGGGGGGGGGGGGGGGGCTCCCCCCTGGACCCCCTCCCCCCCTCCCCTGGACACCCTCCCCCCCTCCCCCCTCAGCTCAAGCAAGTCCCTGGGGTACGGGACAGAGGCTCGACGGGCCAGACCACACGTTTTCCTGTTGACATCGGTTCAGAATAGATTTGTGAAATCAAAACGGAGGGTGAACCAGATCTGCCTCAACTTTGTCATCACTTTCGTGAACAAATGTTTGGGTAGTCCTGCGGTGCTTTGGGTGGGCCCAGCCTTTGGGGCCGTATTGGGGGGGGGGATAGTCTGGGAATCAGTGCACCCCCCCCCCCCCTATATTTCACACGGCTCAAAGGGCCCCCCTCCCCAAAGTCGCAATGGACTGCAGGCCCAGTGGCACATCCTGTCCACACAGATGATGCATTCTTGCCACAGACGGTGGCGTGCAGGCTGCTGAACGGCCGTACGTTCTCGCAGCTTCGGTTCTGCCTGTTCTTGTACATACATTGCGCTTTGTGTCTGTCTGTCAGGGTATGCGGAGGGGGGGGGGCGGGGCGGCGGGGCTCCATCCCCTCCTCCCATCAAGAACATGAGATATTCTTCATGGCCATGAGCTTCGTTCGCCACCCAACAACAACAACAACGCCAGCAGCAGCATCCGGATGTAAGGGTCGTTGCCCCAACGGAGCCCGTGACAGGGGCGCAACACACCCAAGGAATGCCGACATGGCAGTGCATGCCACCGCGCACCAGAGCTTTGCGGCCTCCCATGCCCCATAATGCACACCGCAGGGGCTCTGCAATGCACTCCAAGTGTATAGTGTGCAGCATACAGCCGCACTCCCTTGTTGCCCCCCATTTCCCATTGAGACCCCCGGTGGGGCCTTACCAGTCCAGAATTTTTGGCTGGACTGAATTTTCTTGACAAATCACGGCACACCTATTGTTATGAACCAGTGCTTTTCCAGTGGAGCCACTCCATTTTGTTTGTACAACAAAAGGAATTGCATTGGGCAAATGTGGAGACCCGTGGGGAAAGGCAGAGGTTGGTTTAGCTGTCACAAATGGCTATTTGCAGCTTGTTCTCCGCCTTTTCGTCCCCAGAATCACACGGGGGTGGCGGTATCATGAAGTGTTGTCTAAGGTCAGCCAGAAAGAGTCCATCCAACCACTACACTACATCCAGCCTCCCGCCGCATCTTGGCTACCACCTTGTGTGCTGGGGCTTGGCGTCCGCCCCTGTAGGCTGTGGATGTGCCCACCTCGTTTCTGAAGTTGGGTTGTTGTCGGCCTCATGATGGTGGGCCATACATTGCTCTCACCGACACCGAGGCAAGGGATTGGGGGGGGGAGGTTATGATCTGGAACTTGTACTGCTCTTGAGGGGGGGTTTAATGGGGGGTGGGGGTGTTCGTATGCATCCACCCACATTGAAGTTGCTTGTCATTGCTCGCCTTGGGATGTGATGGCGGCACCGAAGCCGTGGACGGGGCTGGGAGTTCCTGTGATGGATTCCAGGTGCCGCCCCAGGGGCGATGTCGGGGCCAAACTCGCATTGGTTCCTCGTCGTTGTTGTTGCCGCAGTCGTTCCACTCAGCCCCCCCCCCCCCCCGCGCGCCCCTGCCCCCGCATCGTCCACCCCCCTGCCCCTCCCCGCACAACGCGCCCGCTCCTCCGCTGTACAAGCCACTCACCCACCACCGTCACCTCCACGTCCACTGCTGCGGGTGCCTGCAGGTCTCTGGGGTGCACTGTGGTCGAAATGCTGACGGGCAAGCCCCCCTGGCAGGAGTTCAAGACCATGTGGAGCGCCATTTATCACATTGCCAATAGCACTTCCAAACCCACCGGCATTCCTGACAATCTGGACCCCCATGTGCAGCACTTCCTTGATTTGACTCTGGAGAGGTATCCTGTCGCCCCCTCTCCCCCCCTTGACGCCCTGCCATCCATCCGGACACACATATGTGTAAACGAATGCAATTCCGACCGGGGCACTCCTGCGTGACTTGGGTTCCCCCCCCCAATTCAGTAGCGCCCCATAGGATTGCCTGCCAAGCTGGCTCTCATTGGCCAAGCGAGGGCAGTTACCAGTCAAAACTGATGTTGGTTGGCTATTACATTGGGGCAGTTACCAGGTCGATTTTCAGGGAGCCGCCGATTACCCAAGACAGGGCTTCATGTGCCTCCAACACCGATGGTTGTAGGTTCGAATCCTACAACTGGGGGGCTCCTCGCGACCTGCACCAGGAGCAAAGCTGCAGTCACCGAACAATACCAAAGCCCGCCATGCCCGGGTGGGTGGTGGGGGGGCTGGGCGGATCCGCAGGTCCTGCGATGCAGCCCCCCCCCTCCCCCCCAAGGGGCCTTCGCCAACAGTCAGTTGCGAAAGGCACTGGCCTATGGAGTCCATGGGCGCTGAAGTCGCCCAACAGGCCATGGGCACCCAAGGCGCCCGAAGGAAAATTTTGTCCACTTTGCACCACAACACTGACCTTCACCCCAATGGTGACCCTAACACCAACCCCAAGCCTAGTCCTAGCCCTAACCAAGACCGAAAATTGGGACTCACAGGTGGGGGATGGAATATCACTACAATCACTACAATCACTACAATTACTACAGTAAAAGGGGCCGAATGAAAAATGCATGTTGAGGGACACCCAGAACAATTCAAGCCACCGACCCCCCTATACCCCCCTGAAACCCTTCCTTGCTGGCCCGAGAGACGTGCCCTCCCCCCCGGCACTCCTACTAGCACAACCCCCTGCAACCCCCCCCTTATAACCCTTCCCCAAAGCCTTCCTCGCTCTCTTCGCTTACTCAAGAGACAAGCCCCCCCCCCACACACACATTCCCCCCAACCCCCCTTGATCCCTCTCTATGCACTGTTGGTCCTACAGTTGCCCATTTCAAGCATTTTTGGGAATTGGCATGGGCTACTATGGGTCAAATGTGGCTCAAAATGGCCTTAAACCACTTGTTTGTGCACCCCAAGTGGTCTGGGAACAACTTTGGAAAAAATCATTTTTGACCACTTTTGGACCCAGTGGTGACCCCCGAAACCCTCCCCGAGCACAAGCGACGTGCACACTGGTGGTGTCAATAGGGCATTGAAGGATGTTGACAACATGGAAATAGGTTGCTTGTGATCCCTTTCATCATTATTTCTCCCCACAAGGGTGCCCAACACAATCCATGGGTGTCCAGCTAGAAATTGAGAAAGTATGCAAAAAGGGTGCTTTTCAACGTGGATTTGCGGTAGTTTGAGCCAAAAGAGGCTGCCAAGCCCACTGCTCGGGTGCAACACCCCCTAGACAGTGGTCACACGTGTTTGTTCATCATCTAGGTTGGTTCCTATGCTAATGGCCCCCTCCATGGACATGCTAGGCACCCAAGGGGGCCAAAGAAGGGCATTTTTAGGGTATTTTGAAAGATTTTGACATCTGGGCCCGCCATTTGCGACACCCTTTCCGGGCCGCCACCGTTGAGTTTCTTGCTCAGATTTTTCGTGGTTGTCTTTCAAACCCATATGTATCATCCACCAAAATTTCGGCCAAATTTGAAGCACCATTCCAGTGTTTTGATTGTTGCCCATTTCACGCGTGCTTGCTTGCCGCTTGCTGCTGCTGCGTATTAAAGCGAGTCGGTCCACCCTAGACACTAAAGAGGGTTATTAGAGCTAGCCGGTTCCAACATCTCCGTGACCCTAATCCTAATCAAGACTAGATATTGGGACCAAACTGGTGGGGAGGGGACATAAGGTACACTAGCAAAATGGCCAACAATGGGGGAAATGGCTGAAAGGTTAGTTGAAAATGGCCAAAAACCCAACGACTTGAGCATCCCAAATGATTGGGGGTCATTTTCGAAAAGCCATTTTTGACACATTTTTGCCCCTTTTTCGGTCCCCACCCCCCACCTCCACCCTGCATTCCCACCGGCCCCCCCTGTGATGCAATGTGAGTCCCAACATATCCCATTTCAAGGCTTTGTGGGAAATTGCATGGGTCAAAAGTGGGTCAAAAGAACCTTAAACCACTTGTTTGAGCACCCCAAGTGGTGTTGGACAACTCCGGAAAAATCATTTTGTACCACTTTTGGACCCACAAGTGACCCCGGTAGCCCTCCCCTAGCACGTGCACTGTGGGTGCTCCATCACTGCATGCTGCCAATAGGGCCTCAAAGGGTGTTGCTAGCATGAAAATAGGTTGCGGCTGATCCCTTTATCATTGTTTATCACCACAAACGTGCCCAACGCAATCCATGGCAATAACCAAGGCACCAGAAGGTGGAGTTTGAAGAAGTGGGCAAAACGGGTGCTTTTCAAGGCTGATTTTGTAGCATTTTGGGCCTAGTAGAAGGTTGTTGAGCCCACTACTTGGGTGCAAATCGCACTAGTTAGTGGTCAAACGTGTTTGTTCATCATCCAAGTTGGTTGCAATGCAAATAACCACCTCCTAGCATGGTAGGCACCCAAATTGCCCGTATTCCCACGTCCCCCCCCCGGACCCCCCTGTATTGCAATGTCACTCCCTAGATTGCCCATTTCAAGGGTTTTTGGGAAGTTTCATGGACCAATATGGTCAAAACTGGCTCAAAACAGCCTAAATCAATTTGAGCACCCCAATTGGTCTAGGAACAACTTTGGAAAAAATCATTCTTGACCCCTTTTGGACCCAGTGGTGACCCCCGTTACCCCACCCTAGCATGTGTGCCGTGCACATTGGTGGTGTCCATAGGGCATTGAAGGGTGTTGACTGCATAAAAATTAGGGGGGTCCCGAAGGAAATCAATTTTGTTTTTTTGCTAAGGACCGCCCTTTAGGACCGCCCCCAGGGACCACCCACCAACCACGGACCGCCACCAACTGCCAACTGCTACCAACCCCCACCAACCACCAACCGCCAACCACCATGCCACCAACCGCCACCACCCGCCAGCCGCTAGCCACCAGTCGCCACCAACGATGGTGGAACATATGAGCTACACGCGGTTTTTTGGCAAAACTGCATTTTTTGGGTTACCCCCCCCCCCCCCTTTAAAGACCGCCCTGGTGAAAATGGGTTGCAAGTGATCCCCTTCATCATTGTTCATCACCACAAGAGTTCCCAACGCAATCCATGGTAGTCAAACACATCACCAGAATATGCAAAGAGGGTGCTTTTTCAACCAGGACTTTGCCGTATTTTGGGCCCAAAAAGAGGTCGTTGAGCCCACTAATTGGGTGCAAAACCCATCCAATGGTGATCAAAGGTGTTTGTTCATCATCTGGGTTGGTTCCAATGCAAATGGCCCCCTCCATGGACATCCTAGGCACCCAAACTAGCCAAAAAAAAATTGCATTTTTGGCCAATTCTGGCAGATTGTGAAACATGGGTCCGCCACTTGTGGCACCTGTTCCCGGCTGCCAGCGTTGCTCAGATTTTGTGTAATTGTGCCTCACACCCAAAAGTATCATCCACCACAAGTTCAGCCAAATCTGAAGCACTGCGACAGATTTGTGATTTTGGCCCATTTCGCGCATGCTTGCTTGTTGCTTCTTACTCCTTGTTGCTTGCCAAACCTGGAAGGCCCACACTACACACTAAAGAGGGTTTTAAAACCAAGACTACTTCCAACATTCGGTGAGTCTAAGGTAGTTGGGGCTTGGGTTAGAGTGGGCTCAACGACCTATTTTTGGGCCCAAAACACCGCAAAACGGGCCTTGAAAAACACCCATTTTGCAAACTTTTTCAAGTTCCACCTTCCGTTGTTTTGTTTGATTGCCATGGAATGTGTTGGGAACCCTTGTGGTGATAAATAATGATGAAGGAGATCACTTGCAACGTTATTCCAGGTTGTCAACACACTTCAATGTCCTATTGGCAGCACTAGCGTGCACGTTGCACATGCTAGGTTAGGGGGGTCTGTGGGTCCAAAAGTGGTCAACAATGAGTTTTTTCAAAATTGTTCCTAGAGCACTTGGAGAGCTCAAACAAGTGGTTTAAGGCTAATTTGAGCCATCTTGGACCCACATGAGCCCATGCAAGCTCCAAAGAAGCCTTGAAATGGGAAATTTTGGGATTGATTGTGCAGCACCAGGGGGTCCCGGGGGGAATGCAGGGGGAGGGGTGATAGGTGAGTGGTGTGGGAGGAGTGCTGGGGGCATTTCTCTTGTGAGAGCGGAGCCATTTTGGACCCATATAGGCGCACACAAGCTCTAGAAAAGCCTTGAACTAGGAAATTTTGTGAGTGATTGTGTAGCAAAGGAGGGTCCAGGGGGAACGCGGGGGGAGTGGTGATTAGGGAGGGGTGCAGGAGGGGTGCTAGGGGGCATGTGTGTTGAGCAAGCAAAGCGAGTGAGGAAGGGTTTCGAGGGCGGTACAAAAGGGGGAGTGGCGGGAATCGTTCTTGGTGTCCCTCAACATGCATCCTTATTCATCCCTGTAGCTCATATTCCCTCCCCACCAACTCGGTCCCCATGTTCAGTCTTGAATAGTGTTGGGGTTCAAATTGGAGAGCAACGATGAGGCGAAAGGCAACCATGAACGAAATTGTGAAGGTCTTGTTCAATGTGACCAACATGGGTGGTGTGGCCAAACCAACTAAGCTAGTGGACCATGTCTTGGTTTTATAACCCCTTTAGTGTCTAGGATGGACCCACTAGGCTCAGCAGCAGCAAGCAGCAAGGACACGCAAGCATGCGCGAAATGGGCCAAAATCACAAATCTGTCGCAGTGCTTCAGATTTGGCTGAACTTGTGGTTGACAATACCTCTAGATGCGTGAGAAAATTACACAAAATCTGAGCAGGACACTCAACGCTGGCAGCCGGGAACGGGTGCCACAAGTGGCGGACCCATGTTTCACAATCTGGCAGAATTGGCCAAAAATGCAATTTTTTTTGGCTAGTTTGGGTGCCTAGGATGTCCATGGAGGGGGCCATTTGCATTGGAACCAACCCAGATGATGAACAAACACCTTTGATCACCATTGGATGGGTTTTGCACCCAATTAGTGGGCTCAACGACCTCTTTTTGGGCCCAAAATACGGCAAAGTCCTGGTTGAAAAAGCACCCTCTTTGCATACTTCTTCGAGTTGCAACTTCTTCTGCCGTGTTTGTCTACCATGGATTGCATTGGGCAGCCTTGTGGTGATAAATAATGATGAAGGGGATAATTTTCAACCTATTTCCGTGCAGTCAACATTCTAGATTATGCCTTATTGGCACCACCGGCGTGCACGGTGCGTGTGCGTGGGTGGGTTACAAGGGTCAAGTGTGGGTCCAAAAAATGATCAGAAATGACTTTTTCCCCAAAGTTGTTCCTAGATCGCTAGATCGCTAGAACAAGTGAGTTAAGGCTGTTTTGAGCTGTATTTGACCCATATCAGCCCATGCCAATTCCCGAAAATCCTTGAATTGGGCAATTTTACGACCAACAGTGCGTACGGGGGGCTTGGGGGGATGTGTTCTGGTTGGATGCCATGGATTGCGTTGAGCACCTTTGTGATGATAAACAACGATGAAGGGGATCGCTTCCAACCTATTTCCGTGTATTGAGCTTGTCTGCACTCATATGGGTCCAAAATGGCTCCGCAAGAGGCATGCCCCCCATCACTCCTCCTACACCCCTCCCCTATCATCCCCCCCCCCCCCCCGCATTCCCGGTGGACCCCCTGTGCTGCACAATCAGTCCCAAAAATGTCTATTTCAAGGCTTTTTTGGAGCCTGCATGGGCTCATATGGGTCAAGGATGGCTCAAAATACCCTTCAACCACTTGTTTGAGGACCCCAAGCGGTCTAGGAACAACTTTGAAAAAAAAATCATGTTTTACCACTTTTGGACCCAATGTTGACCCCTATAACGCTACCCTAGCATGTGCACTGTGCACGCCGCTCCACTCCGATGGAGCTCCAAAAAAGCCTTCAAATGGGCAATTGTGGGACTGACAGTGCGGCACAGGGGGTCTGAGGGGAATGCGGGGGGAGGGGTGATAGGGGGCATGTGTTTCGAGCAAGCGAAGCGAGTGAGGAAGGGGTTTCGAGGGCGGTACAGGGCGTCCTGAGGCCGACTGAGTTGTGCTGCCCACTGCGGTGCACAATGGTCCACCAGGGTCCTCAGCTGGTCACAGAGGATACAAGGGTGGTGTGCTCCATCCCCTGGTACACGCACTACGCCCCTGGCCCCCACAACCCCATCAGCTGTTCTTACGCAGACAGTGCGTGCATCAATGCGCATAGGGGAACTCGTGAGGCACTGCACAGCCGGCACGCCACAGCACGCACATACACCACGTGAAGTGGAGAGGCATGCTCACAAGCACACTGTGTTGTTGCCGTTGGGTGCCTCAGATTCACAGCCATGGTCACCCCACAGCAAGCAGCGTAAGCCCTCTTCAGCTCTTGTGTCGGTGCAGTGGGCTTGCTCACCAGACACGACCACACATTTGCTGGTTGCTGGGAGCTGAGACCACACACCTTAAGTGTATTCTCCCTTTGTAAACCCCCCCCCTTGTCTTGACATGGGCTTGTCCAAACACTGCGACCCCGTCTTTCTGTACTTTTGCCCCGTGAGCCAGAACCTGGACCCGTTTTAGGACAAAGGGGGGGGGTATCAGTTTCTTTCTGCACTTTGTGCTGACTGCCTCCTGTGCACACTTGCGATAGCCCAGAGTTCCTTCGGGGGTATCAGCGCCTGTGCCACTCTTTGTGCCCGCCCCTGTGCCCCCGCTGACCAGGGCGCAGTCTGCCGTCAGTGTTGCGCCCACGCCTCACGTCCCCGGGCCTTCTGCAGGGACGTCAACAAGCGCCCCTCCGCTGCGCAGCTCCTGCAGTACCCCATGCTCAACGATGAGGCGCCCGACGGGCCCCCGCGGGGGGGCTCCCCCATCAACGGGGCCAGCTCCGTGCGCTCCGGCAGTAGTCAAGGGTCGATGGGGGGCGAAAAGAAGAACTTCCTGCCCCCCATCTAATCCCGGCGGCAGGGCATTGCGCACCTTCCTCACCGCCCCAGTCTACGCGCCGCAACCCCCAGCAGCCCCCCCCACCCCTCCCAATACCCCCTTTTGACCCGTGTTACAGAAGGTGCGCTCACTATTCAATGCCCTTCCCTTGTCGCCCAATCTCTTGTGGGGTTGCAGTCCGGCGGGGCTGTCGAGGTTTAGCAGACGGCCTCACTCGCGCGGTCTTCTTGCTTCAGCTTGACGCCACTGTCTGCATCATCGGGTTCCTTTCGCGTGCCGCGCGCGCACTGCATGTGTGCGAGTTCTCGGGCGTCGTCACTTAGGAAGCCACAAGATTGTGGTGAGTGTGGGTTGCGCTCGACAAGGCCACTGGGCCACAGCACTGCACCCACGTTGAGTGCCATCGCTTCCACCATCGGCGGAGGTGTCGACCACCCATGGCAAGCCTTGTGTTGCCGCCACTGCACCACCCAATGTCGTGTGTCGGCACATCAACACACTCATTCTGTGTGCATCTCATCATCATTTTGTTGACCCCTTCAGTTTCCGTGATGCTAATCCAGGCGGTGCTTCGAACGCCCCCCTTCACCCACTGGAGCGCCCGTCCATGAGTGTGTCTGAATGTGTGTGCGCGGGGCCATGTGTGTATGTCTGTTTCATGAAGTTGTTTCGAGGGCAGAAGCACTGCATCTTTCCTGCCGTTAATTTATGTTCCCGCGATTTGCTCCCGCCCTGGCTCGTTGCTGAGGGGGGGGCTGTTTTGGCGCCTGCATGCCCCCGAACACCGATCACTACGTTCCTGAGGTGTCTGCACACGTGGAGGTGTTCTCAGGAGGGCGTGCCTTGCGCCGCACACACGGCAGTCCTCTGGGGGGGCTGGTGCGCGGTACAGTGGGAGTTGATCCATAACTCTATGCTTCCCGGAGGCCTATCCTGATCGGCGTCCAGACCTCGTGCTCAGGACCTGGAGACTGCCTGGCCCCACGCCGCAGGTACGTGCCTGGAAGCGTTTCCGTTGCCTTGGAGGCTCCGAAAGGCTGTAAGCTGGACAAGGTAGAGGCAGAGATGGGTCGGGATATCTCCGGGCACCAGCGGACCGGCATTGGTCCCTTCCATTTCGCGGGATCGCCGAGGACACCCTGGGGCAGCTCAGAGTTGTTATTCATGCCCCATCTGGGATTTGAACTCCCGGTGAAGCATCATGCACTGTGACAGCTGATCCACGTGACCTCGTTCTCCATAAGGTGGAGGGGCATTGCCTGCAAAGGCGAGCAAACACAGTGTTTACCTCAACCGGGGGGACTGTTGGCACATGAGTACGTTGTCTTGTGTACGCATGTAGGTAGTTGCGGCGCTTCAAGCCATTGGAGTTGCATGTCCAGACTGCTGGTGTAAAGCCCATGGCACGGACTGTCCGAGTTGGTTTAGAAAGTTGCCTTCCCGTTTGGATCATGTACCCCCCCCCCCCCACTTGCGCAAGCACTTCCTTGTCCAAGCATGGGAGCCCGTCTGACCGTTGTGTTTCTGTTTTTCTGACCAAAGATGATGTAGACATGCTGCGATTGTAGAGGGAAAAGGGGGCTGCATCATGCTTCTGGTAGTTCCTCCCGCTCGTACCAACATTCTGCTTGCAACTGCAACCCAATGCTGTCTTTTTTGATATGATTTTCAGCCATGGCTGATGTTGCTACTGCTGGCATGGCTGTTACGCACGTCCGGGCCACCAGCGAACATTTGCCCGCAACAATGATTGGTCCTTCTACTCGTGGGCATGGTCTCTTTCATGTGAAGTACATGCAGAATGGGCATGACCTTGAGCATCATGCTCCTATGGACCGTGTCCTTTTCCCAATCTGCAGCCCTTCTCCAGAACCTTCAGAGGCCTCTTCAACACTACTTCACCAAAGATATTGTTGATAGCAGTTTTGTGCCAAGGAATAAGAAGCTAAACCCATTTCAAAACCTGAAGCCAAGCCTGCTCCAAAGCCTGCCCCAAAGGGTAAGCACGTGCAATTGTTTAAGATTGTTTAAGGTGAGGCGCAAGGTTGGAAGGGCTTCTATTCTATCAGGGGCCTGATGCCCCTGATGGGCAGTGAGCACGTCCAGAAATGGCTGAAATTTGCCTGCACATTGTGTTCTAGGGCCCTGTTGTGACAATTGTGCTTGGGTCAGGTATGGCAGGCTTTTGGCGACATGCGTTCTTTTGGTACTGCGCGACGCGCGCAGGCACGGGCTTGTCTAACCACCAGAGCCCGTCTGACCGTCATTTTGCTGACTTTCAGCGTGCTGATGCAAGGGGGGTAGATGTTGTCTCCCCATGTCAGTCCAATGTATGACTGCATGGCAGGCGCATCGACAGCCGCGGATGTGCAAGGTCCTTGGTGCCTTGGTTGTCTATTCATGCATTCATGCATTCATTGCTGCTGTGGCGGCTTACATCCCTGACTGGGCAAGTCCGCATGTAGTTCACTGAAGCGACGCTGGATGGAACTGTAATGCAGGAGGTAAGTTGTAGAGCGGGCTGTTCGCTGGGTTGCTTTTGCTCGCTTATTGAGTGCGGGTGCAATTCGCCTCGCTGTGCCGTTCGACAACGGCAACAGTAAAACACGCAATCCTGAGTGGCCTTGTGTTGTTCACACAGGCTGAACGAAAGCAGGGACTGTCAATTCAATGCGGCTCTGGACAGACTGGATTCATCCACTTGAATCCCCGGGCTGCTCCCATCTGCAGCTCCTCTGGCCCACACTGACATGGCGGTGCCCGTGGGCCAGTGGCCAGCAAGAATCTAAGCAACTAACCGCGACCATCTGCCAACCCTCGTCTCTCCTGCTTTCAAAGTCCCTCTTCCGGGGGCCATATTAGTGCGACACACGGCATCAGGTTTCGAGCAAAAGGGAGTTGATGAGGGACTGACGGGGTTGGGACGGTGTGTGAACGCCTCTGCAGGTCCTGTTGCAAGAACTGTTGGGTAAAGGTAAAGGTAAAGGTAAAGTGCTCGGGCGATCTCCGAACTCCAGCGTATCAGTGATCCCTACCTGTCCCAGGGCGCAGCACCCTACAGCACACTACATTCATCAATATAGTTGCTACTCTGGAACCGTGAATTCGCGGGACACATAGAGAGCCACTGTATTGTACAGTGCATAGAAGTCCCAGTGCGGAGCGTGCCCTCGCTCACACGAGCACACGACACAGGCGTTCTTGTACCTCGGTCCTGCCTCAGCCGCCTGGCACCGCAAGACATCCCAGTACAGCACTTGCAATGTGTACGGGCCACCCTGCCCCAGCGCCCGAGGCGGCACGCGCACGGACAGATCCGTGACCCAGGGTAGTGTGGCACCAGGCACCACCGGAAGGCCCAGCCCTGCCCCAGAGAACAGCCTGTGACCGAAGATCAACACAGAGAGTAACGCAGTGAAAAGCTGGCTAGACATCTTATCCTGTCCCTGCCAATTGACCACTGGTACTGCTGTGTCGTGTGGTTCGTGTAGTGATGTCCTGCTTGGCTCGCCGAATGCCCGAGAAGGACACCGTAACGCCGGGACTGCTGTGATTGGTGTCTCGTGGCGTGAAGCACGTCCTGCTTGGCTCGCCGAATGCCCGAGAAGGACACCGTAACGCCGGGACTGCTGTGATTGGTGGCCTGATTGGTGGCCTGTGGTGTGGAGCACGTCCAGCTTGGCTCGCCGAATGCCCTAGAAGGACACCGTAACGCCGGGACTGCTGTGACTGGTGACCCGTGGGATGAAGCAAGTCCAGCTTGGCTCGCCGAATGCCCGATGAGGGCACCGTAACGCCGGGACCGTTGTGAGAAAACGCACAGTCAACACACACCCTGCCCTACCCCAACAACCACACCCTCAGGTCCCTAAACCTGCCACATGTCATTCTCCCCCCCCCCTTGTGTTTACCCACCCGCTGGCGGTGATCAGCCCTAACTGGCACGTGGAACGCCCTATGAGACGTCCTATCGCCTTCAGGCCCACCTGCTCGCAGGTTCTCGCGGTACCGGTATGTTCCAACGTTTGTACACCCCTTCCACCTGGGTACGCGTGGCTGTTACGCCCATGTCCCTTGGTTTGGCACGCCATTCTCAAAGGCGACAGGGCGCTGCCGAGCGGTGTTGGTCCCGCAGACAGGCAAGAACTGTTGGGGTCCAAATCGAGTGGTGGGGTGTCCAGCAGTGAGGCTGTGGGGACTCAGCAGGACGCGTGCTGGCCAGCACGGCAAGCAACGGGCGCAGTTTGGGGCACCCAGGGGTGCACTTGGGGGGGCAGGGGGCGGAGGGATTCAGAAGCCCCCCCCCCCCCCCACCAAGGTCCCTCCAGACCCCAGGATAGTGCCCCTTGGTCGACCTTCGGGCCACCTCTTCCCCAATGTGGGGACCCTGAGACGGAAGGGGGTACGCCCCGCCGCTTTTGCCAGAACCAGCCCGCCCCACACCCCCCCCGGAAGGCCCTCTGGGGCCCAGCATCTTGCAGACCAGCCGAATGTAGACCTGCTGAACTGCTGAACTGTGGCTTTGGTAAAACTGGAGCCATGGGACTCAGCCGCTGCTTCCCATAGATGTGTGTAGATGGATCTCTCGTAGCGGCTTTGGGCCACCGTTTTTTTTTTCTGGCCTGTGGGTCTCGCTTGAACGGCCTTGTCAAAAACGAGGAGGGACCCGCCCCCACACCACCGCCCTTCTTCAAGGACGTCCTTCAGTGTGCCCATTTCGCAGACTTGAAAATGGTGCGTCGTTTCTGGGTAGGATGTCTGCCTGTACCATGGGTTGTGCCCCATCTGGCATCGCTTTCGTTTTCTGGGGCCCGTCATGGAGAGGACTCTTTGTCTATTAGCTCATCTAAAAGTCGCGACTCCAGTTCTGATAGTGGCTCTGATGCCCAGTTCTATTTGTCAACAGACATTGACCATGTGGAGGGCATATTGCGCCTCCGTGCACCCGTGCCAGCTCTGAGGCCCATATGCTCCGCCCGGCGCTATGCAAGTGGCTACACCGTTCTGGGTACCCCGATACAACAGAGGTTATGTGGCTGTTTGTCATACATTGTGGGGGTGCTTTCTACGCAATTTCTTCCTGGTTTTCCTCTTTCAGACTTGCGTCTCAAAGCACACAATGTTGTGTCACACAAGCAGATAGTATGCACGAAGTCGCCCCCCCCCTACCTCCCCCCCCCTACCTACCCCCCCCCTACCCCCCCTACCCCCCCCCTACCTCCCCCCCTACCCCCCCCCCTACCTCCCCCCCCTACCTCCCCCCCCCTACCTCCCCCCCCTACCTTCGGCTCGCTTCGCTCGACAGACGGCTCGCTTCGCTCGACGCGGGGGCCAGCCCCCGCACCCCCCTTAAATAACATCACTCCTGCGGTGGCCACAGACCGCCTTGTGTGTGCACCGCCTTTTGTGTGTACCGCCTTGCCTGTGGCCCCTTAAATAACAAGACTCCTGCGGTGGCCACAGGCCGCCTTTTGTGTGTTCCGCCTTGTGTGTGCACCGCCTTCTGTGTGTACCGCCTTGCCTGTGGCCCCTTAAATAACAAGACTCCTGCGGTGGCTACAGACCGCCTTTTGTGTGTTCCGCCTTGTGTGTGCACCGCCTTGTGTGTGTACCGCCTTTCCTGTGGCCCCTTAAATAACAAGACTCCTGCGGTGGCTACAGACCGCCTTTTGTGTGTTCCGCCTTTTGTGTGTTCCGCCTTGTGTGTGCACCGCCTTCTGTGTGTACCGCCTTGCCTGTGGCCCCTTAAATAACAAGACTCCTGCGGTGGCCACAGACCGCCTTTTGTGTGTTCCGCCTTGTGTGTGCACCGCCTTCTGTGTGCACCGCCTTGCCTGTGGCCCCTTAAATAACAAGACTCCTGCGGTGGCCACAGGCCGCCTTTTGTGTGTTCCGCCTTGTGTGTGCACCGCCTTCCCCCCCCATACCTCCCCCTACCTTCTCGACCCCCCCCCTACCTCCCCCCCCTACCTCCCCCCCCTACCTCCCCCCCCTACCCCCCCCCTACCTCCAAGGTAGGGGGGGGCGACTTCGTGCGATATATGACAAGCAGTACAAATGGTTGATGCTGAGTTGGTTGGTTGCCAAGTTTGTTGCCTCCTTTACGTGCTTCTCTCAGCAGTGACTGACGTCGGGGACACCGCACGGTGGAAAAACGGCGGGGGTTTCGAATGGAACACAACTGTGTCGTACACAGCACTGCACTGTATTGTACATGCCGGTGCAAACATCTTGGGTCCGTGTGTGTGCTTGTGTGTGTGTGTGTGTGTGTGTGGGAAGGGGGGGGTTGTAATGAGGAGGGTCCCTGCCCCTTCCCTGGCCAACCCCCCCCCCCCCCGCCGCTCCTCTGGTCAAGGCAAACTCTGGATGGGGCCCGTCCCCTCGCCGTGGTTGCCCCCGAATCCCAACCCCTGCCCCCTTGCCCCCACTGACGTGATGTGAGCCAACACCGGGCTAATGTGGGCAGCACAGACACAACCCGACACTCAATGACCGCACAAACACTGCACCACCAAACATTGGCCGTCCGCAGCCCGGAGGCAGTCCTCTACAAAACACAACCCAGTCTGCACCAAACCGACACCCCACCGCTGTGGTCCTCGACTCCCTCAAACAACGGTCAGTCTTCTGGAGGTCCCATCCGCACTGTTTGTCTGTCGTGCTTGCAGTCGAACCCGGTGTACACACCCCCTCTGCATATGTCCTGTGGACCCCTGCCCCATCCCCTCCGTTGATCCCTTGTTTTCGTGTTCGTTTTTGTGTGCGGAGCTGTCAGAACCAGGGGCGTACCGAGCCAAGTGCTTCTCCTTCCAGGTAAAGCTTTCCTTACCCTTGTTCCTTGCTCCCTCTGATCAGCCTGGTCGTCTGCGTTGTGTGCATGTGTGGCAGAGGCCAGGGGCACACACTGTGGGCAGCAAAGTGGGAGCTCTGAGTATTATCAGTAAGCCTGTGTGATCACAGAGGCATCATTCTTTGGCATTTATCGCTGGAAGAATGTCTACAGACAACAAGCAGTTCATTCAATGATCTTAACATGCTCAGTTGCACTGTCGCAGTGTTGTAGAGTGCATTTCTCTGAAAATCTTAGTGATTTGAGGCACATGGTTGCAATGCCACACACATTATTGCCAGAAGGGCACATATGTACATTTGTATGATCCCCAGATCCACACCCAAGGCGTTGTCATTAATCTGCTGCACTGAGAAAGAAACTGAAGCAGTAAACCAGTTGGACCAGGATTCACCCCATGACATTTGACTATTTGCATTGTTGTAACGTCTTTCGAGTTGTTTGGTTGCATTTCAATCGCATTGCATGAGAACTGCATTGTACCATTGTTTTACTGCCAGCCAGGTTGGTGCTTATCGAGTGAATCTAGCCTTTTCATGCTCTCCACTTCAATTCGAAGCCTCTGTGCAAATTTCATCACATGTGTTAGACATTGTGCATATGAGCCCGTAGACTCAATGTTTCAGCAGATTGTGCATTAAGTTGCACCAAGAGCAAAAAGCAAGGTTTTATGAATGTTCCTTAGTTTGTCCATGATTATCAAGCGCAAACCCAACAATGTACGGCTGTGGCAAGCAAGTGCGATTTTGTGTTTGAAGATTTTTTTGTCTACATAAGCAGATGAAACCAGTGAAATTAACTGTTGAAATTGTTTGTGTGAAATGCTTAGAAATTCCAATTCTCATTGGAAGAGGTATGGCTTTTTCTGTCCCACCAATTGTCCCCGGAGTTTGTTTGGCTCGCAACTGCTGTTACCTGCGTGAAAGGTTATCGTTTTGTTGTGCTGTTCAACATTTTTTAAACCACAACAACACTTTCAGGGTTCATGTGGTTCATAGATGGCTCCACTCGGGGGTGTAGGGGTGAGTATGGTGAGCACACATGGGTGTTTGCGACTGCAAGTGCCCCAATGTGGCAAATCTGCAGGCCGGGCGTGATACCCAGTGGTCCTATGTTACATTACAAATTCTGGAGTATATACTTGGCTCAGCCTGTTACTCCCCCTGGCTGCACCTCTTAGGGCTCTCGGCGGAGTGTGAAGTTTCTTTCACATGACAATTTTTTAAAAAATAAAACTTAGTGGATTCTAGGCTGCAGAAATGTTGTGAAAAACCCAGCATGAAGAATTTTCTGCAATGCTGCAAAAATGGAGGAGTGGTGAATTGGTTGAGGTAGTGTGGCCTCTACAGGATAGCAGAGGAAATGAAATCCTACATTAAAGACCGTGTAAATATTGGGAGGATAGATAAAACATCTGTGTGCACCAGACTTTCCTTGCTGGCAGTCAACTCATGCCAATGCTGTAGCAGCCTCTTGTGTTCCTCTCTGACCTCGAAGAATTCTGTTTTCTCCCTTTTGGCCTCGTTGATGGTTCTCATCACTATTCTTTTCACATCAATGTACTGCTCTATCGGCCTCTTTGCCATGGCAACTGCCTCCGTCACGTCTCCGTACCGCCTCCACTAGTGGTCATTCTAGTTCTGTGGGGCAACGGGCCTGTTTTGCTGCTATGATATTTGTGGGGCTCTACTCAGTATCATGGACCCCAGCACTACTGGGTGATCCGCGACATACCATAGCCACTTGACCCTAGTCATCTGCTCTTTTGGCACCGACGTGACCAAGAAATCCTTTGGCAGTTGGAATTCATTCTCCATTGGAGAAATTTTCAGTCCACATTTGTCCGACATCTGTACCGTGTACTGCTGCCTCCTGATGTCCCTATTGTAATCTCCTGGCATTATTACCCAGTCTAGTTTATGCACCCTTATTGTTGTTAACAACATCTCCAATTGTTGCCTATTTTTTTTTCTTGATTACGGCATGGCATGTGCACTAGCCCTATTGAGGTGCCTGCCCCGCCACCATCACTACAAGCTGCACCCGCCCCCCTACCAGAAGACCCTTTCAACATGGACGCCCTAGAAGTACAACCACACACAAGGGAGAGACGAGCAGTGCAACCACAGAGGAGGCGACAAAAGATGGTGCAGCACGGCATCACGCGGCAAGGAACGAGCGCTCTCAAAGAAGACAGAAGCCCAGAGAAGACATCAGCAGCACCAGCAGCAGCAGCTATTGCTGCTGCTGCTGCTGCTGGTGCTGCTACATCCAAGATGATGATGGGTCCGACTTGTACGTGTTTCGTCACACTGACACATGGTAAAGGACCGTGAAGACGACGGTTTTGGGGTTAGTACGTTGTACTAGACTGTGCAGTTTGTCGAACATCGGAGCAAAAAAAAAAAGGTTCCAAAATAGGAACAACCACGATGGAAGCAAAAAGTTTTTTTGTTGCAAAAAAAATATTTTGTACCAAAGGCATGACAACAAGCAAGATTGCTTGGTAGAAAAATGTTTGTAGATAAAATACACGGACAAAAAAAGAGTTTGTAAAAGAAAAGTAGTGTGCAGCTACAGGATGGGAATACAAAAAGTTTTTGGAGAAAAATACTTCTACCAAAATATTGGCACTAAAAAGATAGGGTAATATTTCTGATTTTGGATATTAAAAGCACATACCTTTTTGTAATTTTCGCGGTGAAAGCATGTTTCAAAACCACCATTTCTCTCTATTGCATCATTTGAAGGGTCTCGGCACTGTCCTGTGGGTTGTTTTGAGGTATTCACCTCTGGTTGCATGATCCAACTATCGGCTTGGATGGAGAAGACACCGCAACTCGGTTCTAGGAAGAGCTTGTTGAGCTTCCATCATAGGGCCCGGTTGCTTCATTTGCGGCAAGGCAACCAAAGGCACGAGGGAACAAACTAACAGCGGGGCACTCAGATTAGGTGGGGCACGGCTCCTCACAGTTGAACAAGTACGGTGTGGCAACCCGCGGCTCGAAGGCCAAGACGACACCGCTAAAAGCACCGCGGCCACAAAAAGAAATAGCACCCTAATAAGTGAAAGAAAAAAGACAGCAAAGAGAGGAAAAAGAGGAAGAGGAAGAAGAAAGGGAGGGGGGGGGGGGCATGCTCACAAAGTGTAAACAAACCTGGGCAAATGGACAAAGAAGACACCAATGGAGTTCACCGCTTACTCCGACTCTGCGAAGAAGCGGCCAAATCCCAGACACGGCCGCTCACACTATCCAATGTATTGCCCACAGTCTCATGGGATGGTAACGCAGCCATCCGGGACGGCCATGAGGGCAAAGTCTCGGATGGCCAAGTGGGCTGAGGTGAGTAATTAAATTCGACGTTGTTCTATCTGTGACTTCGGCGAAGGTGTGCATCAAGCCTTAGGCACCCGGGATTGTCGTCGCAAATTGTCTTAGATATATGCTGCAGAAATGGAATACAACATTTTTTGAAACGCTTTCTTCTTTGTCTTCTTTTCTTTTTTCGGTGCTTCATATTGTGCAAAGCTGTGAAAAAGATATTTTGCAAAACATTCCGTGTGCCAACCTTCACGCACTACACAACACAAAAAAAAAAATTGTATAACCAAAGAAACGTGTAGACGGTGCTGCTATGCAGGATGATTTTCTTAAAACCTTTGTTAAACTGGTGTTAGCAAAGCAATGAAAGAATTTATTCTCGTTCGAGAAACATGGAGGTTGTGCGTCCCGTCATGAAATGCAATAGTTTTACAACTCTGCAAAATTGGGGAGAAATACTACCAAAAACAAATGGGAAAAATTTTTCTGTGTCCATTGGATTTTGCCGTGTTGTCAGATGCAACAAAAAACCGCTTTTCTAGCTTGGTTGTGTGTCTGTGTCGGTGCGTCAACAATCGGTCTAGCTTAAACAGCCTAGGTTCATGGCAGGTCAACTTAGTCTTTTTCAGAATATTTGTCCCACTGATTTGAGGTGCACAGCCGTTACTTGCACTTCTTGAGCTCCCCGTCGTCGCTTTTCGAAAAAATCTTCGCTGTTGTCCTCCGCCTCATGTGTACTTCGGCGATTAAGAAATCCCATCTTCCATCGTCTGGTCTGATCTTATCAACCACAATTGCTCACATGTAACCTTTATCTTCAAATTGCACAGTTCCATGTCATGTTGCATAAACTCCATGTCTCTATTGTATTCAGCCACATGAATAGCTTTTTGATGGTCTTCACCCAAAACTGTCCAGATCTTGTCTTTGCCATTGCGTAGCGTAACTTGTGCCGGCTTGAAATCATTGTCCTTCTACAAATTACTTTTTCCTCGGCATTTTTGTTCCACAACAATTCGTCATGGGCCAACAAATGTGTAAAATTAACTTTTCGTAGACAATGTGGTACATCATATAAATGCCATCGCTTCGGTTTCCCGTTTTGAACGTTGGGACTCCTTATTGTTCTTGGACGTGAGGTTTAACGGACGTAGTAATCTCAACTTTCAAGTGCAAAAATTTCACATCGTACAGTCCTTGGTTTCTTGCATCAAAATCACAAAAACCTCCAACCCCAATGGCCGACTTCAACTCTCATATGTACTCTTGAGTGCTGCATACCCTTGATCCTACATCTTTGATCCCTCTTTCTCTTCAGTCCAAAATTGATATACCTAAGAGGCCCAGTCCTGAGCAACACACGTCTATTTTCACGCTACTGTTGGACACTCGAGTTTGACTCAATTCACATGTGGTGAGGAACGTCCAAAAACTTCATTGTCCACTTGGTGTATTGCTCCATTATAGTGTATCAAACATGCAGCGCTGAAGTGAAGCATAACCCACACGTAAAATTGAGGATTCGCAGTGCACGGGTTGCCGAAAGCACAACATGGAGGAGTGGCGCTGCACAGGCCCCCCCACGCACAAAAAGGGAGGAGTCGCGCTGCACGGGCAGCAGCGAAATTCAGAATATAAATATAATCAATTGACCCAGGCAGTGTGTCGCTGTCCTTCCTCAACCCCCCCCCTTCTTCCTTGCAAGTCTTGCAGGCTGGATCACATGTGCCAGGAATTTTCTTGCAGCCCATGGTGGCAAAAAGGAACAAAAGGGCCTGCAACAACAGAATACACACACAGTGTGTAAAGACTAGCAGTCACAATAAATTTGCAGTGCGAATCCACACAGTCACAGTAAATTTGCAGTACAGGCAGGCACAAGAGACATTCTACCGGAGACACCTTATTTGGACACAATATTTTTGGGTTTTGAGCTTTCCCACTATGATCCTTTAGGTTCTTTTGTGACCAATCACAAAAAATCCCCCCTCCCCAGGGACCCAGACCCTCCCAGTGGAAAAAAAAATTATATCCATCCCTGCCTCCGGCCCCTGTGGCAAGCAGTTTGCCTTAGGAACATTGCCCGTGACGTAGAGTTTTCTGCTGGCAGAAACATTTGCCAGTCTGAATTACTATGCTTGTTTTTCCAAACTGTCTGGTGCCATCGACAATTGTTCGGAATTGCACCGGCTCTTCAGACTCATAGTCTGAGACAGTACATTACCTGCGCATCCGTATGGCTACAGGAAAATGATGAGATTGTGCACCCTGCACAATTATTATGCACTCGTATGGCCACCGGAAAGTAATAAGTGTGCTCCCGCCCGTGCCTTGGGTCTCCAAGGAGTCAGGCTGTGGTCCAGAATGATCACTTGTGGGAGCATGTGATAACAGCAGCTGTGTAGTTAAGCAGTCTCTACCAGCAAATCCGGAGCATCAGACGCCATACTGCATGTTGTCGGACCATTACATATGAGAACTCTGGCACTGTGGTGACGCATGTAGCACAGATGTCCGTCGTCCGTTGGCGAGAGGTTGGCCATGGAACTCAGGGGAAGCCGTAGGGTGGCTGAAAAACTGGCTGGCCTCGAATGCGCTGATTGTGTGGGCAAAGAGTGCGCGTGGTGCACGAGCAATGCACCAACAATACCACCTTTGACAGCCAGCAAACACACAGGAGAAGCTCAATATCCGACCTTCTTTGGGGGAATCCTTGCACTGCGCGCGCACTGCGCGCTACTTTTAGACTATGTTCCCCCCCGAAGAGCCCCTAGACGCGCCCCTCGGAAACACCCTTAGAATTAGGCGACCCAAACTGGACTGGAGGGGACCTTGAGGGGGACCTTCCCGGTTTTTGTGGCAGTGGTGAAGGACCAGGGGCCTTGGGGGGGAACTTGACTGTGTGTTGGGCGGCGGAGATGGAGAGCAGTCAGGTGGCGAGTCTGAACTTGGGATGGCAAAGGAGATGGACTCCATCTTGCATTGCCGATTCACCACTCTCAACCCATCTTGGTACTATTCCAAGTGGAGGAGTCCGTCTTCAGCCGTCCCAACCACCGTGGCAGAGGTCGCAGGCCAGTGGAGCACGTGTAGAACACCCTGTCCCCAATACTGAGATCCATGGAGAAAGTGGGCCTGAGAAAAGAGGAGGGAAGTATGATGTCCTGTAGCAGGCACCCTCAAAGTGTATCACCATATCAATCAACCGTGAAAAAGAGTAGATGTGGTGGAAATGGGTAAAAAATGTGTGCAAAAAAGTACAAATGGGCGAAACAGGGTGGACATCCAAAAATGCCAGATCCCCAATGCATCAAAACCTACTACCAAACAACAATGATGCCCAAAGTACCAAAAACTATGGGTTTCTAGTATGGCCAAACGCCCAAATAGTTGCACTGCGCGCGCACTGCGCTTAAGGCGCCTCCTGTGTAATTTGGCAAAACGAAAAAAGGTGGTTCCCTCGCCCACCCCCCCACCCCGCTATGGGATACAGATGCGTGTGCACGACCGGCACTGTTCAGAACAAAGCAGGAGTGCAAAGCAAAAGTCGAAGAAAGAAGCTCTTCAGCCCCCCCCCCCCCCCCCCCACTTACTATGCAGGGGGGGTGGACCACAGGACAACCAGCAACGTGCCACTCGTGTGCATCTTTTTTCTTGTTCAGGCCATGGCAATAGGGCGAAGCCCGATCACCAGAAGGCACGCGAGAAACCTTTCGGAATCAAGGATCAGAGCTATCGGCTGCGACCATTGTCCCACAAGGCAACGTGGTAGCAGACATGACACATGACAGACAGTGAGGATACGCTGATTCTGATACCACGAAATGTAGTAGGAACGCGCGTGCGTGGCAAATGTGCACACACAGCACACGTGAACCGGAGGACAGATGATTTCGGGGGGGAAAGATGCTTATATAGAAGCTCATGGGCTTGGCGTTGCCACACACAAACTGTGCATGAGAAGAGGACCTGCTCACTCGACTGCAAGAGTTGGCCCCAAGCTTGATAAGGCGATGATTGCGTGGTGAGGCACAAGGAAGGATACGAAAAACCCCTCACAAAGGGGCAACAATCCTGCCAGTCAAAGCCTGGGCCAGACCCCACCACACTTCACAGGTTGCTGTAACCCTTTGTCAGTGCATGCACCAGTAGGTGCTGCCATCAGCAATGTGCAAAAAAAAAAACGAAAAAAAGCATGCACAAGACAGAAAGAAACACCAGAAATTTCAACCTGCTGAGGCAAACTGCAGCATGCTCACCAACAGATATGAAAATCCCGTGGTGTGGCATGCTGTGGCTGTTGCCAACCATGGATGGTCTGGATCATTGATGGAGCAGTACATGGGGTTCAAATCTTGCTGATCAACCCGTTGCCGGGTTGATACACAGACACCAATGCATGCAGTTATCTTAGCCGGTGGCTCCAGGCATGCAATGCCCTGTGCGGCGATGTCGTCAGCGAGACCCCAACTGCTGTACATAGAACCGTGCCAATATGCACTCAAGGTTTACCATTCTGCCAACCACCGTGCCATGCCCGCCCTCGTCGCGGGCAAACTGTAGGACGAATTGTAAACTGCCTTCACAGTGGCTTCACACACACACACACACACACACACACACACACACACACACACACACACACACACACACACGAACGCACACACGAACGCACCCACCCACCCACCCACCCACACACACACACACACACAATGCATAAGCTGTGGCACATCACAGGCATGCTCCCCACACGAAAACCCTACATTTGCTGTAAATTTGCAGCAAAATTCATCCCAAAACAACAGTGCAAATGACATATGATGCGCTTCAGTGCACTAGGCTTCGGCTAGAAGGACACGACCAGAAGCGCTTTCGCAACCTGCACCGCTGCAACACTCTTGCCCGTGCTCATCTTTCGTGCACACCTCAACCCAAACCTGACCTTTCCACTATGCTGCAATAGCAATAAGCCTTCAGCGGTGCCATAGATTTTTGGGGCAAATGACGTATGAAAAGGGTGGAGACAATTCATACATCCGCATTGTAAAGTCATGATGTTGAGCTGTAATGTGCAAAAGATTGGCACATTACAGCGGTTTGTTGGGCACGACCTGTACCCATGAAAGCGTTGATGAGCAATACAGTGGATCCTCTGCCATGCACACTTTGGGTATGGGATTGGGGGAGGGCTCAACAGCAAACAGCAGAAGAGCGGACGCATCAATGCATGCCCTCAAAATGTGCATGACCTGACACTGCCACACAAATTCCAATACGCATGGAACAATTGTGTTTGATGCACAATTCGCTCTTGATTTCTTTGGCTGACGCTGATCCACCTCCCCATCGGGATGAACAAAAACAGCAACAACTCCCCAACCCATGAACGCAAGAAACATGCATTTGCATTCTTCCTCATGTAGACATGGCGTCTAGGGCAGGGATACACAACAGCACACCAACAGAAAACGCAAAATCATGCAACAACACGTAGAAACAGGATGCACAACACAGAGCCCGACTCAAACTTTGAAATGAGTGCGCTTCACACTTCCATTTTGAATTCTACGGCTGAGGCTGATCAATCTCTCAATCAGAATCAACAAAGTCAGGGGCAGGAGGGGTTCCATCCTCAATCCCAATTCAACCACAGCCACAGGCAAACCAACTGTGACACAAATGAACACGACTAACAGTGACGAGACTTGAGAGATATCAGATCTGTCAAGTGCCAACAGCTGCATAAAACTGCAACAACACCCGAACCCCTGACGTGAACAACATACATTTATAATCTGCCTTACCTGTAGGGACGTAGCATCGATCGCATCACATCCTAGGGATGCGGAGAATAAAAAGCAAATAATGCGAGGGCTGACACATCAATGTGTGCCCTCAAGAATGGGTGTCAGTGATCTGATTCTGACACAAGCAATTGCTGGCCCCAAGGCAAAGGACAAATGCCCTCCGCCAACCAAACAACATCACATGCCTCACCAATCTGAAAACAATCATTGTCCAGAGCAAGACACACCAAACTATTTCACAGTGCGGCGTAGAGTCACCTGGGCCGATTTGGGATCGAATGGGGAGTCGAACAGTGGCACCAATTGGAGGTGCGGTGTGAAAATGGTCTGCATACTCCAGTTCAATATCACTTGCAGTGTATGTGGCGCAGGTGTATACTTCACCCCCTTTCCCATTACGCAAGCACGATGGCCAAAATCAGGGGAATCAACCGGTGAGACGGGGATCTTGCCTTCGAAAGGCCGCACTTAGGCACAACTCGCAAATAAGCAGTTATAAATGAACACGGGGCCTTTGGGAGCATTCCAGCAGCATTCACAAAGGCCGTGCTAGCGCAAGGAGGGGATGCGCTGATGCAATGCAACAGCTGGACGAGTGTCCTGGTCATTCGGCTGATCAATCATGGGCGCCCACTAAACATGCTGCCCTCGCTGATCATGTGCTCCAGGCGTTCGGGCTGCTGCCCCTCGCGATAGACACAGCAGCTCAGTGGCAAAAAGAAATCAGGCAGGGGATCAGACATATTGATCTGAATGCCTCCCAGTAGCACCACGCTGCCTCCTTTCAGACACGAAAGATCGAGCATCGCCTCCGCTCTTCTCTGTGCAACTCTAAACGATTCATATGCGAGTCCCACCATCTTCCCACGCGGGTGCTGGTTGACCAGCCCGGCGCTCGTGCCCATCTGTCGGATGATGTAGTTCATTTGGTAGTCTTCATCGGCATCCTTGGCATCAACCGGCTGACACGGCTGACACTTGCCGGATTCAGCCGCAGCCAATGCACCAACACAAGCCCCACAGGCAGTGGTCAGGTGGCTCTGTCCTGGACGGAGGAACTTCCCAACTTCCCCATCAGGGCTTATGCCCACGTGGGGGCCGTAGCAGATCACAACATGGCCGTTGGTTGGCACGTGGGAGGCAAAGGCCTTGAAGCCGGTCTTCCCGGTAAAAGGAATCCCAGCGAGCCCCCCCAAGTGAAAGCACTTCCCAAACTCCTCATACAACAAGTTGGGCAGGTCCCCTTTCTCATTGGAGATCTCATCGGGACAGAAGCTGGTGCCCAGCAGCGTGTTGTCCTTGCTGAAGTCCGGAATGGTCTTCTTGAGGGTGCGCAGGAGCAGGGCCAACATTTGCCGGTCTGGCATGGCCCCGGGGAAGTTCGTGCACACGGATTTGATGGCGTTCTGGCACAGTTGAAGGGTCTCGCTATCCATGCGGTGCCCCTGCAGCAGCAGGTGGTGCATCCAGGCCTGGCAGGCCTGGGGCACACTGCAGGCGCCAATCTCAGCAGGAGCCGCTGGGCCCAGCGAGGCCTTCACACATTCGTCGCACTCCTCTCGACCCATGGCAAACGCCTCATCCTCCTCCTTCATCCTCATCAACCCACATGCAGGACATGCTCGAAACACCCGTTTGGGAACTGGCGAAGGTCGAGCCCTGGCCTGAAGAGGGCACAGAAATTGGCACGAAAATTGGCACGTGCCTGAGGGCTTGGGTGAGGCAGGGGTGGGGGCTCGATATCGGCGACACATGGGGGGGGGGCTTGGGAGCGGCTTTGGTGGAGGCAGCAGCGACATGAAGTAAGCAACCCCTCGGCCACAAGCGCAGCCCGAGCTTCAGCTTGGCGCCCCCTGTGCTCACGCCAATGCCAACGCCACTGGGCCCTCCCTGCGGGGCGCAGCCTTTGGCTCTGCCTTGGATACAGCCGCATACGCCCTCCTTATTCATGGCGTGGGCGTGGCCTGAGTTGTTGTGTCCACAGGGGCTGGGATCCCGGGGCTGAACACCCATTTGCACAGGGCTGCGGGGCACTCTTCGCAATCGTACGGATGGATTTTCCACGGTCCAAGCCCAAGGCCCGAACACTGGGGCCTACTGTTCGGGCTTCGGGTCGCTCATCAACTTGACAACCGCCAGAACCACACACACACACACACACACACTCACACACATACACACACACACACCACCACCAGCTATATGTCTGCCTGCTAGGAAGGCTCTATTTTGAGGGTCTGCGCCCAAACCTTGTGCCTCATGGCTGCTTATGAGGGGGCGAGGGGAGGGGGGGGGGGGGTCCCTGCATGACATTGGCCCAACAGCATCTTCCATGTGATTTGACATTTGCACCACTTGCCCACTGGCCGGTTCTGACAGCCCCGAGCAATCCCCATAGTC
This sequence comes from Eutreptiella sp. 'Long Island Sound 2002', assembly GCA_964036045.1. Classification (NCBI taxonomy): domain Eukaryota; phylum Euglenozoa; class Euglenophyceae; order Eutreptiales; family Eutreptiaceae; genus Eutreptiella; species Eutreptiella sp. 'Long Island Sound 2002'. Next base: position 15,384,329 of record OZ038380.1, on the reverse strand, counting down.
CAGCCCTACCCTTCCCATGTTCCATTCATGAAGAGGCAAGGTACCATGAAGGATCCCATGTAACCAAGCCAAATGCAAAGAGAAAAGGATGAAAAGGAGAAAGCAATATGAGGTGGGCACATGCAATACACTCATCTAGCCACCACCCTGACTACTTCTCCAGCCTGATCTCCTCACTGATGTGGCCATGTGACACTCTGTGCACCGCCGCTGCATGCAATGATTTGATCTCCCTTTGGTCTCTACACAATCCTCTCATCAACAAAATGATGCCTGCGCGCATATTTCTCTTTGCTTTCTGCCATGGCTTATGCTTCTCACTCTTCAGGTACTCCCTTTTGGCCCCATTAGAGGAGCCAACAAATGCCCCACAACCAGGCATGGTGCCTACAGAAAGACAAAGCGAAAAGGGGCAACAGCACACAACCAGACAAGGCTCCTGTAAACAAGGAAAGAGGGTGTGGCAGGTGCCCAACCCAGGAAACCCTCAGAATTAGAAGAGGGGGCGGGGGGTCCAGAGCCTTAGACCCACCCACCTGGACCCCCTCCTTTGCAACTTATTTCTCATAAACGAGGCCTGCCTGGGACCTTTATGATCCACAGGGCAAGCCACAGGGCCTAACGGCGCAACGTCCCACCCTTCTTTCTGCAAGCAGATATTTCACGCCAAATCATTCCCTGCAGAATCAGGCACCGTCTGATTGTCATACTTGCGTTCTCTTGCCTTCCCTGCCGCATGCTTGCAGCATGCGTCACCACTCTCTCCTTTCTTCACATGATTGCACAGACCCTTTGGGGAATTTTCCGCAATGCCCAAATGTCGTGTCATGTCGTGATTCTTTGCCCCTCCCCCAAACGGCCCACCCATTCAGACCTGGACTCCCGGAGTGGCCGAAAAAACCCCACATTCTGCTCTTGATGCCGCTGCCCCAGACCGAGTGCCATGCACTAGTACATCACTGCTCCTGCACTAACTCCCTCTCCGTCCCGCAGCCAAACGCACACCTCAACGACCTTCTCAGTGTCCATAATATCTCGCACCACATGGCCGTCTGCTTCCATCTCCATTGGACCATGGTGCGCCGGAGTGGTCGGGGTGTTCGCCTGCACAGGCACATAAAACAAGCGTTCTTGCAGTCCCAGTGTCACTCCAAGTGCACCTCACACATTTCTGCTGCAACAACCTTGTCCCTTTGTGGTCACACCCACCAAAAAAAGTTGCTCCATCATGGCGCGGGTCAGACACACAGTGGGGGGACTAGATGTACGAATGGCCCTGGGTGTTGCTGTCATCGGGGCAGACAAAACATGGGCGAAAAAGTGAGAGGAAATGCAACAAAAATGTGGAAGAATGCAACCACAAAATGATAATAGCCTTGCCCCCCCTGTTGCCTCACAATGCTGTCTACGGCACCCTTTGCCATATTATGTGTTGGTGTTGAGCACTGTGTTGGTGCAACTCAATAATCAACACACCCGTGACTTGGGGTCGAAATACCTGCGATGGTGCGTGGACAGTATAAGGCCCCATGTCATACTGCAGGATGCCCTGCATCTGGGAGTACCCATGCGTCCTGAAAGGGTACTGTCCACTTGCAGATGAGCTCACTGTAAGTGGATGGACATGCTCTGTCAAGGAAGGCGTGGTAGCCACTCTGGTCCGAGATGCCGACACTGCGGGTTGGCTTGATAAGGGGTGAACTTTGCGCACCACGGGAAAGCCATTGTGAGTGGCTGTGCTTGGGCTTTGGTTTCTGCTTGGGGGTGTCAATGCTGAAGGTGTTGCAAGCATTGTGTAACGGGCAATGCTTGGGCTTGCGCTTCTGCTTAAGCTGCCATAATCGACGATGCCTGGGCTTGCACTTCTATATCTAGGTGCGTCTGAAATTGTCCGCGTGCTTGAGCTGCCGTAATTGGCAATGCCTGGGCTTGCACTTCTATATCTAGGTGTGTCATGAACTGTCCGCATGCTTGAGCTGCCGTAATTGGCAATGACGGGGCTTGCGCTTCTACGCAGGGGCGTTGATCTGTGCTCCTCCATACTCTTGTAATAAACAGCACCCATCGATGAGGCCATTGTTACAGACAACAAATTTGCGCTGGATTGCCAAGGGGTATGGCCAGGCTTGTGTTTGAGCGGGGGAGGGGGGGGGGGCGGGGGGAGGGGTCATGGGGGCCTGCTGGGGCACAGGACCAATGCATAGCGCAACAACACATGCAGCCCTGGAAAGCGATCCTTGTCCTTCACCACTGCTCTCCAGAATGCTTCTTCTTCATTATAGCAGGGCCCCATGCAGAATGTATCACCATGGTACCAATCCCGCATCCCTGATGCTGGAATGGATGTGACACACTGCTGTGGTGAATGCACGTGGTACAGCAAGACACAGAAACATGAGCGCTCAAGCAACAATAGACACCTGTCACGAAAAAGCTGTTGTGGCAGATACTCTTTTGGCGCCAGAGGCGCCGCAGAAAAATTTTTGAGGGTCAACACACTCTGACTTTCCAATGACAATAGAAAGGCAGGATGTATGGGGGGTAGGGGATCTGGGGATGTGGATTTGGATTTGGGGGCCGATCTTAAGGCTCACAGGACACCTGCAGTGGAGCACAATGGCGTCCTCGACAACTCTGCATACCAACCAAACTGTGAAATTTTGCGAACAGTAAATTTTTGCATGTAAAAAAAGAAATAATATTTTGTCAAAATTTTTTGCATGACAGGGCACAGGGTCAAAAAAGGTTTTTTTTTTTGCGATTTTTCCTTAGGAATTAGTGTTTTGCGACCAGAAGCACACCGAGCCCGGCAAATATTTATGAAAATTTTTGCGATTGATTTTGTTAAAGTGACAATTTTGCTAAGTGTTCTTGAGGCCACTACCATGTCTGCTTTTCTGCTTCCCACTGACCTAGATCTCTGTCCCCATCCCCAAACACACCTTTCTTTTGGTGGTTGCACAGTTAGAGTCACATGGAAACCCACATTCCCTGATTTTCAAAAAAAAGTTCACCATCCGGCTTGTACATAGTTCTTGATCAGGGTTTGGGAACGAAGCTCAGTGGCCTAGTGGTTATAGCATTACGGTTTCAAACTGGAGACCCAGGTTCAAACCTCATTAGAGGCATGTATAGCAACTGCCCAAATGTAGTCAGCTTCCTGCAAAAGTTGTTTTTCATGCACAATTGCAAAGTGAACATCTGTCAAGTGGAAACAGCCAACGAAAACCTGCATGGGGAAGCACAAGACCAATAATTAATTATTTTTCTAAATTTGCGAGGAATTTGCCTATTTTGCAAGGCAACACGAGATAATCAATTAATCTTTTTTTCGTTTTTTTATTTTTTGCGAACGGCACCTGTACAAGGCAATTCCAAAATTCCTAAATTCCAAAAAAACTACCCCCACGAAATTTGACGGTTTCTACGGCGAGCCATGCCATGTGATGCACACGCAGGTCCTCAACGGGCCCTTCCCACCTGTCCCCTCAGGCGGCATCAGCCCCCGGCGGCGTGAGGCCACGCCCCGCACAGGGCGTCTCTGGAGCTCACTGGGGCCGCGTCTGCAGTCCTCGACGGAGTCGGCACCCCTGTGCTCTCTTCTAGGGGGTATGGGGGGAGGGGGGGAGGGGGCTCCTCCTTCCAATTTTTTTTTCCATTCAAACACAACCCTGGGCATGGCACAGTACACACACACCTGTTTCATGAGGCAGGACCCTGCACTCTCAAACCACCACCTACATCCTCAGTGTGGCCGATACAACATGTAAAAAGCAATGCCTAACTGTGCACAGGCACATACACGCCTAATCAACTCTCCCTTTTTTTTTAAACAGCTCTCACAGCCAAACCCATGGAGGTCAGTAAGTGGGGAGATTTCCACGTTTGAGACCTGTTGTGAGGAGATCTTTTTTTTTTGGAACAATCTACAGCATTGTTTACGATTAAGGGTCACAGTTGGAACCTGAAGCTGAAACACGAGCCCCTGCCCTGGTACAGTGCCCAGGCAAGAAGTCGGCTGGTACACCCCAATGATCACAAGATGGAATCATGTGGTAGATGGTAAGCCAACGCTACACATTGCCTCCAACGGGACCAAAACCCTCCCAAATCATACCCCCCCTTCATCCAAACACAGGCCAGGTTCTGGTTCAGGGGGCAAAAGTGCAGAAAATACAGGGTCGCCGTGTTTGGACAAGCCCGTGTTACCGCCTACCACAGAACACATGTTGCAGACATAAACCAACCCTACCCCTCAAAACACGACAATACAAAGTATTTCTCTTCATGTGCACAACTCAGATACCACTCTGTTGCTTGCATTCTGATTGACAGGCACTGATCAGAACCCCTTGCAACCTTGCACCTCATCTCAGAGAGCCGGACATGCTTGCCTTTTGGGGCTGGCTTAGGGGCTGACTGAGGGGAAGTATTTGCGCCGCACCCTACAGGGGGAGGGGGGGGGGGGTTGCACCGGGAATTTTTCGCACGAGAAAATTTTGCACCGGGTTTATTTCGCACAGTGGCCTGAAAATCCCGCGGGCAATTTCGCACCCTTCCAGGATTGTACTGTTTTCTGCTGGGCAGTTCCTGCGTTGCACTGCCAAATTCCAGTGGGTTCCAGGATTGTTTTGCGAATTTCCAGGAGCTTCCAGGATTGCATTCTTTACTTTCAGAGGGTTCCTGCATGACCTGGTTCTCAATCCCATGCCCCAAGGTCCAAGGCAATCCAGCCCCTTTATCTGCTTTGGGGGTCAAAACCCATGACAAAGACGCAAAATGACTATTTCCACCAATAACGGCTTACATGGGTGAATGGGCCGCTACACAACCTGCTTTTGTAGTTTTTTTTTTCACCCTGGGCAGGTCGAAAATCGAAGATTCTAAAACTTACTTTTTTGATATGGTGACCACACAAAATGACATGTAAAACATTTGTCTATGTAAAGCATTTTTGTACCGGCCCTCGGCAAGGCTAGAGACTGCAAAAAAAACGTCCTTTCGTATCCTCGTAGGCATATATTGTCACAACATCCCCACTTGCACCCCTTAGAGTGGGTAGCACGGGGTCACCGAGGTCGCCAAAGCTGCCAACATGGCAAAAATGTCTGAAAAGTGCATAAACGGCATAAGCACTCGTCCCACTCCTCATACAAACCCCATGGAGTCGGGACTCGGACACACTGCTGCGACGCCAAATCAAAAAAAACCAAAATTCATGATTTTCGACACAAAAAAAGGGTCATTTTTTCGACCCCCCCCCTCATGATGCCTCAAAAAAGTGGGTTTCAAGTGGGGGGGGGCTTGGGGGGCCGGACCAAAAAGTCATCGTGGGGTGCATTTTTTTTTGGACAAAAGAATATTGAGTGGGGGTGGGGCCATGAGGCAACGGAAACTGGGTTCGCATACGCCCCCGTGTCACAGGCGCATGGTCATAACCACATTGTTCAATGTCGTGGGGGTGGGGGTGGGGGGGGGGGGGGTTCCAAGGGATTGGTACACAACTTGCTTATGCAGTTTTTCACCTTGGGTTGCTCAACTGTGTTCCACAATAGCTGTTGCACTCCACCATGGTTGATGTTGGTGCAGTTTTTCACCCTGGGAAGCTTAAAAATGGAAGATTCCGGAACTGATCTTTTTGATATTGTGGCCACACAAAATGACCATCCAACCTATGTAAAGCATTTTTGAGGCAGTATTTATGTGTTTTCCACCTTATTTGGGTATTTGGGTATTGGGTGCGCTCGTGGGGGGGAGCTCAAAAAATGGAAGATTCCCAAACTTATTTTTCTGATATCGTGGCCACACAACATGACCATCCAACCTATGTATTGTATGTTTTAGGCGGTATGTATGTGTTTTTCACCCTATTTGGGTATTGGGTGGGGGCGGGGCGGGGGGGGGGGTCCCAAGGGATTGGTACACAACCTACTTATGCACTTTTTCACCCTGGGTCGCTCAACTGTGTTCCACAATAGCTGTTGCACTCCACCATGGTTGATGTTGGTGGAGCACTAGTGCGTGGATAGATTTGGGTTGCCAGTAGTCATACATCCTTAAATTTGAAATCCATGAATTACCTCGTATGAGCAACCCGAAGCTTGAATATGTCCGGCACAGTAGGCCACGGAGACGGAGTCCAACGAGTTTGCCAATTAGGAGCCGTGGAGAGGTGTGCATGTCTTTTTCCAAAGGTGGACATCAAAACAGCCGCACAACCAGGACGCGAGGGACGGTTATTTACGTGGTGAGCAACAATGGCATGGCAGTGACAGATTGGTAAACCCCCCCCCGAAAGTAAGACCCCGCCCCAAAAGTAAGACCCCCCCAAAAGTAAGACCCCCTTGCAGGCTCAGGACCAGCCGTCCCAAAAGTAAGACCCCCTTAGTGGCACATGCACGGCAGCAACACATTTTGGTCTACCACTCATACAATCCACGATCATCCGTCACATATTTACTGAGATTTGAACCACGAGGTGATAGGTTTCTGCTTTGCTTTGAAAGAGGGCAACCGGATAGGTGCCTGGTCAGGAACATCAACTTCTTCCTGGCGGGCACGTGCATCAATAGCTGCCCTAACCTGCTGCTCAACCTCAGACATTGGCACGAAAATATAACTTGGGAACACTCGCAGTTTGATATCAGAAGGAGTGGCAGGCAAATAACCCATTGCCTTAAATGTTTGCCACCGCTTGGCATCATCACCAGCCACAGTTAGTCTGTGGGCTTTGGCAACAATTCGTGTTACAATTATGCGGCGGTCCCGAGCACTTAACGTTTCCTCCAGCTGCAGGTCGTCTAAAAGCATGGGCTCAGACATCTTCTGTGTCGGGAAAGGTGAAGTGACAGCAAAGTGGATGAACCCAAAAGTAAGACCCCCCCCAAAAGTAAGACCCCTCTTGGGACCCACGACCAGCTGGACTGAAAGTAAGACCCCCGGTCTTACTTTCAGGAGGGAGGTTTACATCGGTTCGGGGAGAGGGGTTGCGAGAATGCCCAACAAATTTGAATTGATGGTGGAGCACCCACCCACCCTACTAGGCAAAGCATGTTCATTCTCCCAACCCTATAGCAATTGTATTATGAGAGTATTTTGACCCTTCTACACGTAGATTTCTCCTAACCCATGGGGTTTTGTTTGAGCTTTCGTAACATAATTTTCCTCTCTGAATATTTGCTCATCACCAATTAACATCATTGGCTCACATTTAGTTTGCCCATAGTTTGGTGTCTTGAGAAACTTCCTTTGGGTCATAGCTGCTAATATATTTAATGAACACCATGCATGCTTGAAAAAACACGTCCCATATTGCTGCGGCCGCGTTTAGCTTGCCGTATCGAAAAATTCTGCCTTGATTGTGTGCTGCGGTATCAGAATGAAAACGGCTCAATCTGTTGATTTTGTATTTTTATCTGAAGCCTAAAACACAATTCTCCCATGCAAAATGGGTAGCATGCCAATTTTGGTGCACTTCGGTGACTAGACAAACGGGGTTTCGGTTGAAAAGTGTGATCTAAAAGCGAATGAAATAGATGAAGCTTATATAAAAAAAAAACCAAAAAAAAATCAAAATTTGCACACCAATGTTTTCAAAAACATGCCACATGACTTTTCAATACCACAGCTCTTCAGGATGTGGCGCGCAAGAGCAGAAAAATGGGTCATGTACATGGTTTTTGAAGAAAAATATGTTCAAAAAAACTTTTGAGCACTTAATTTCCCGGTTGTCATTTTTCAGCTGCTCGAATTGTTGAAAATTCCACAACTGTCGAAAACAGGTTCGAATGATTTGCCAATCTGAGGTAACATTAACAGCCCTGTGGCAAACTATGGCTGTCATCCCCCCCCCCCCTGCATGAACAACCTTTTGTCAAAACAGCAACATCGTGTATTTTTTTATCCAATGAGAGCACTTCATGTGAATCGAAAAGTGAAAATTTGTTCAGGTAACACCCGTCGCACAAACTCTTGTCTGCTTCACCACTGCACCAGTAAAGCAAGGCTAATCCCATTGCAATGAAAACTACCGTTGTGACGTTTTTGAGGCAGAAAATACCGCTGCCCCTGCTTCCAAATACACAACAAAACAAGCAAAGCAATGAATTATTTCATTGTTGAATCAGCCGCACAGTACAAGATAAGTGGGAAATGCATGGAAAATGATGCATACAAAGGGAAAACTCTGTTTGAATCAGAGCCAAGCATTTCTGAGCGATGAGGTGAATGGGTTGCATATGCATCAGAGGAGATGGCACACATTATTATACCACATTATGGTAAGATGACATAGATTGAGGCACAGCCACATTATGGTAAGATTATATAGACTGATGCACAGCGTAGAGATGGCAGACCTGGGTGAGCCTTTTGTCACAGACAGATCCACTTGCCTCAACGTCCATAACTAATCAACACACCTGGAATCAGTGCAGACACATCGGCAGCATGTGAGGATGTGACGGCGTGAACCACCACTCATCCTGACGTGAACACTACAAAATTCCTGCAGGCGAAGAGGTAGTTTGCAGGAACGAACCTGTGCTGCTACTAAGCAACAACAGCGTATCGAGTTCCTTGATCTCGGTGGAACAGGAACGAACCTTTGGTACGCTATCGAGGGATAGCAACGTATCGAGTCCCCTCACAATAGACAATACAAGAGCTACACTAACCCTTGTGGACAAGGGATATTTCACAAGCTCGTGACGGCAAAAGCCTGCGGAAATGTCGGGTCCTTCATGTTGAACAGACAATCAGCAGTAGCTTCGTGACATCCTCGGCATAAAACTTTACAATATGGTACAACAATGCCAGGTAACGGACGCAGAAACCACAACAGACAGGTCCGATTGGGGGCTTTCAAACAATATCCACGCAGAGTTACTGCAGAGGCACCCTTGAACAGGCGCACTGTGGCAGAGTGGCCTGCACGTTCAAACTTGATGTGGGAAACTGGTAATGCTGCGCGCCGTGCACAGTTTGGTTCGCACAGTTTGGCTGGCACAGTTTAGGTCGTGGAACGGGGGACGAGAAAGCGCCGTTTATTTGTTTCTGCCTGTGCTGCCTGTGCTGAAGTACTGCGCAGTGACCTTCGACGTGCAAAGTGCCAACCTTGGGACTGGAAAACGCACAGGAGGCGGGATGGGCTGATTCTGCTGGCCATGGGACCCTGCAGGTCACCGGATGATGAGTGCGCCAAATCCAGCTGTGTGTGTTGCCAGAGGCGTTGGAGCGCAGAGACTGTAGCGTTGAAACCAAGCAGGATTCTCTAAAAAACCACCTTCCATAAAAGAGACAGGGCAACGCCGCCTTGTTGGCTTGGATAGCGCGCTTCGAAGGTTCCTGCAAACAGAACAATATTGGCCACCTCAAGAAAATCCTTGCAAACGTGCAACCCAATGCCTCATACGCTGGTCTTCTTCCATTTGCAGCCCAAGAGTTTCACCGTCGCAAGAGAGTGAGGAAGAAGCGCTCCGGTCCCCATCCACTTCTTCAGCCTCATACACGACTGGGATAGTGTATGCTTTGGTTCGCGACTTGGGCGATAAGAAGTAAGACATGTGTCGCTTGAAGCCGGGGTGGGGCTCATCTTTATGGTCCAACCAGTATTGATAAGCCTCGTCGCGGTTGTTGGAGCAAAGCGCATACAGTTCCACCTGGTCGAAGGGGTCCAACAGCTCAGGATCCATTTGCGGCTCCTGCGCGCAAATCTCCCTGAGGTGTTTCAACTGGTCTGCGGTGAGGGTCTGGAGCGAGGGCATTTCGCAAAAACGTGGACCTGCAGGCAAGGGCAGAGCTTTTTTGTATACTTCGAAGTCAAACTGTCAACTTTTCTCAGGACTTTCGTAATGGTCCACATCCAGGCACACCGAAAACGCGGCAGCAACCGCACCAACAATAACAGCAGCAACAACGACAGCAGCAGCAGCAGCAGCAGCGGCAGCGTAACCGACAACAACGACGGCAGCAACAGCAGTATCAACAACAACACCAGCAACAGTGACACCACCACCACCACCAACCACCATGACCAGCAACATCGACATACTGACCCCAACCCACTTCCACTGAGTCAGTACAACGCCTTCGGCTCAGCCCCTTGTGGGGCAAGCTGGGGATTGTGCATCTGGCTCAAAGTTGGGCGCAAAATGTTAGAAAAGCTCGGATTCCAGGCTGTACGGCTAAGAGACAATGAAAGAAGGCAAAATAAGACATGTTTTGCAAACCAGCTAAACACGATCGAACAGTCGACACAAATACACCTATCGCATAATTGAAAGGCCTACCCCACCATATCTGTGAAAAAATCCAAAAAAAAATTTCCAAATTTCCCAAAAATTGCATGGTGATCTTAGGGAGCTACCCACCGCGCCACATGAACTCCCGCGAAACCCATGGCGCGCTGGCAGCCCAATGCCAGTTTGGTAACTTAAGCCGCATGCCTTTGGCCTCGGTGCATTGTAGTTCCAGGTTTTCAATCCATGATAAACTTAGACATTTATTGGTTCTTAAATTTGCACTGATATATTTTGGATAGATTCATTGCACAGTACTGTCCCTTTCGAGCCCAAATTTAGCTGCCCTCCCCTCAATTTTTTCCTCGTGTTATTTCGATCCTTTGGTAGAGGATCTTGTTCAGTGACTTCGACATCCAACGAATGCGCGCACCATTTTGTCCATTGTGCATGCTCTAGCCCGAAAGGGAATTTCACTCCTCCCACATCACTTTCACAGTTGCATCGAACAATGCATGAATTGCGAATCAACATGGCCCATATAGCTGTTGTTCTCATGGTCCATTGCTCGCGCCGTGTACTGTGAGGGCTTACGCTGAGCAGACACTGTGGTCGTGGTGAAAGGTAAAAAGTTCAATAAAAAAGAGTGCAACGTGCATGTGAAACACCAAGTCACGCTGTGTTTTCAGTCCAACCTATTGGCAATGGTGTTTTGTGCTATTGCGTGCGAGCCCAACTGAAGAATGTGTGCTTCATGTTTGGGATTAGATATTAGGAAGGAAGGTACCCCAGAGAATGGGGCAAACCACTTGGTGAAATACCCGTTCCTTGATCCACTCTCCCGAATGCATTTGCCCCGAAGGAAATCATTGGATACAAGGACCCGCACAAACTAAGCAAGCTGCACGGGAACAATTAGACTGCCACCCCCCGTGCGGGACGAGGGCAGTGTGCTTACACACGCGCAACACATAACCTGGGCGAGTGTATCCAGTACTTTTGCGGAGATGATGAATGTGTCAAGACCGGTTGTTGGTTCTCTATGTGCTTTGCTAAAATAGTTGTAGGTGAAGGAATCACCCCATGTGGGAGCGCCAAGCACGCGTCAACATGGTCACATTTTCTCTGTCTTACACTCTTTTACCATGTGGAATGTTTGTCCATTGTTAAGCATCCATGTGCCTTCGCTTGCTATGCGTTATCATGTTGGATAAGATGCTCGATTTTTCGGTAGCCGTGAGAGCTCAAAAGAAGTTCGTAGCGTGGGCGTACATGTGACACACACTCACGGTGCTAAATGAGCCCCACAAACCTTGTTTGAAAAGCAAACGGTCATTCACATTGCGAAACAACACCAACCAACCAAACCATCGGTCATTGTCTCGCCCTTCCAAGCCAACCTTGTTGTTCCATTGTTTGTGCCCGTGTACCATCTTACGTTTGTGCGAAGGCTCCCAATTGGCCACCTAGCATGAATTCTCTGTAACGGATATCGTCATGCAACCCCGCAGGAGCTTCACTGGGGCAAGCCCTAGCTTGGCCACCACTAGCACTTTTGCCGGTGCAGAAGGCGCGGATGCCCGCCAACGCTTGGAGGTCCCTCCCTTCGTAGTGATTGCTCTATCTTCCTCCTGCCTAAGAGGCACACCTTGGTGGAAAATCGAGGGTGTCAAATCCGGGATTTAAATTCGAGATTGTAATTTTTGCAATCTAGGGTATGATTCGGATTCGGCGTGAATCCCAGTGAATCCCAAGCTTGGTGGCGGGGTTTTGGTGAGAATTGAGCTTTGCACTACGTCCACAAAACCCACATGAAACCCAAGGAGGACCCCAAGGATGTGTCATTAAGTTCGACCAACTGTCAAATGCATGGTTGCATGACCACCGGGTAGTGCGGTAGGGGGGGGCAGGTTGCATGTGGAATCCGGTTTGAAGAAAGCATTTGATAGTACTCTTGTGGCAAGAAGGGCACGGTGCCTGAGGAGGATAGTGGCTACAAGAGCATTGTGGATGTGATTCCCTAAAATTCCTGGGTCCTCCACTTCCAAATGACGAATGAAATTGGTTCAGAGTGTGCCCTGACCAACAGGTCGTCCATGTGGGCACGGAGGGGAGGTTTCCCAAATAGACTGCACGGGGCACAGTGGGGGCTGGCAAAGCAAAGACCCGCGGAAGCCACACTGCATTGGCACATTCGGTTTTTGGCTCTTTTTTTTGCTTTCTTTATGGATGTGGTTGTGCATACACACAAAATACTTAATGTTCTCCGGCTCAAATGCATTCTATTCTTGACATTGCCTGCCCAATGAGGGAGATATACGCACCGCGCGCACCGCGTTGTGCACCGCGCGCGCACCGCGCGTGCGTTTCTACCAACCCTTTCCTGCATTTTTCACATTTTTTCAGGGTGGCAAGGACGCGGTGGCCTAAGGGGTAAGCACACAACAACGGAGGCCTCCACTCCATCCTCCTCACCAATGGTGGTTGTGGCCGCCCACACCCCCTGCCAGGGGAGGGCCGTAGGAAGAGGAAGAAGAGGATGTAGAACAAGGGAGGGGCAAATAGTGGTGAGGTGCAGAAAACAGCACAAGGGGAAAGAAAAAGTTGTACGCGCACGTGGAAAACGAATGCACCGCGCGCGCACCGCGTGGTGCACCGCGCGTGCGTCTCCCTCAATGCCTTGCCCAATCTAACAACCCTTTCAGCACTACTCGTGGCCTGCACCCTACAGGTGCCCCCGTTGGTCTCTATGGCACAGCTGACGAGGGGCTGGCTCAACTGGCCACTGCATGAAAACTATATGCATGTGTGTGAAAGCCACCTCCCTCCACAAATGGCATCCATGAATTGGGTTGCAAAAAGCAACAGTGGAGATGGACCACCACACATTGGAGGAGTGGCAACATGAGCCCCCCCTTGGACACAAATGCCAGCCCCCCCATCCCCCAAGCAGGGCGGTTGGCACAAACGGATTTCGCAGTTTCGCTTGTACAATGTGCGCCAGTCCTATCCTGTGGGTGATGTTGCGCAGCACATTTATGTTGTCTCCAGTTGGTGGACACCACCCTGCATGGCAGTGACAGTGTCGTGGAGGGGGGAAGTAGAGAGGTACATGGAGAACCTTGAGGGGTGTGCGTTACAAAGCACTCCCATCGCTTTCTCCCTTGTTTTGAGCCTTACCAGCATGGAAAAGATGAATGGCGGAAATTGCTGTGTTTGCTTCTTGAGCTCCAACAAACCGGGGGGAAATGGACTAATCACCAGCCAAAAAAAAACGAAAATGCTCCTGTGGCAGAGGTGGCTTCCAACATGGTATTCAGCCCCTTTTTACCATCTGCAAGCGGTCGTGCAGCATCACTCAAACGCCCTTCATAGTACATTTGTGCCAAGCTATCACCTAGTGGGCAGTGAACTCCTCCACCATGGTAAGTGAGATGCCCCTACCCCCCTTGGAAAAAGGTGTAGTGGCAGCATCTCATTTGGCATTTTATTTGAAAACCGAAAAAACATTATTTCATGCATTTCATACATGTTGGGGGGCTACCAAACGTCACCATGCTGTTCATGCAGACATTGATCCCCAAACACTTGCGATGCTGTGCACACAGAAGATTACTAGCGAGTGAGATGCACTGCGGGAATCGGGCAGGGGCTGAGGGCATTCGGCCTGTATAGGTGGTGGCCCAAAAAAAAAACACCTAGTGGCTTTCATGCACATGGCACATGAAACAAGACGATGCACAAGGCCTGCCGGGACGATGCAGGTAGCAACAGCAAAAGCAGATAGAATGGCTTAGCTGCATTCGCCAGTTCTGATTCAGTCCCGGAGTCATCAAGCTCTCCGCCACCTGTGCGCTCCGGTCTGGTACCGACCAAAGGCAGGGTACTCTGGAGCACATCTGTAGAAGCTCAAGCAATCAGGGTAAAACCGGCACTACGTATATAAACAGTAACCTCTGAACAACTCAGAGGAGATGTGACACGCTGACAGGAGACGTCATCCAACATCTGCGGCCAAATTTATCAAAGCTGACCACTCCTTGCCGAAGCGAGTTTCAGTGGTGCTCATCACGACGTCGGCCACCAATGTAGGACTCCATCTCTGTGACATGGGAGATGGAAAGAAGACAACAGTTTCCAGCCCAACACAGTGAAATGTGAAGCTTTGCGTAAGGCACTGCACCCTTACCCACCTGGCCACCCAAAGGCTGGAGTGGCATGGCCCAGACTTGCCCAAGATTTTCAGGGGGGTGCCATAAAAGCTGAGTAAGAGTGCCGGTTTGGCACTTCCAGGTGTACGCATTAGTTTTGAGGTTTTAGAAATACATTGTTCAAATTGCTTGTCCCAGGTCACTGGGGAAACATTCTTCGACCAGGTGGGAGGAGGGTTCAGGGACGAGGTGGGTTTTGGCAGTCCTAAGGGCGGTGCTTAATGCAAAAAAAACCTGTGAGAGTTGTTGGGGACCGCCTCACCCTGATCTAATCTCACTGCAATCACCACAATCACGCCGTTGTCTAGTGCAAAGTCTGCCTCACTGAACACTGGCAGCTTCGTCGGCTTCATTGCGTTCGGCTATGGTTCAGAGGGTCCACCACTGATGATGTTGCTCTGTGCTGTGCAGGGCCAAAGCGTTCCGGATCAGCATGAGCGATTCATCGGCTGTGCGCTGCAGTTGTGAGCCAGTTTTCTGCTGTCGCATCTCCCGGGGCGGGTGTCTCTCCATGCAACGTTTCCACCCGCAAGGCTCTGTCAGCTGCATTAAAGGCTAACCACCGCTTCTTGTGGCGTGCCTGCTGTCCCCATTCTGCTTCACCTCTTTGACCTTTAACGACTCATCTTGGATTCGAGAACTTGATGCTTGCGGTGCACGACTCTACGGAAAACCTATCTGATCCATAAAATCTGTCGGACTCCTGAAACCCATGACTTCCAGTTTCATCTCCTCACATGCCCCCAGCCGCCAATGGCACACCCTTTGGCCCTGCAATGAGGAGCCAATACCTTGTCAAACGGAATCACCGAAGCGCTCTTATTGGAGCTTGCGGACGAGGGCCTTGTTATCAGGGAACCCTGGAACGTGCAGTGCTGAGTCGGGATGAGGTCCGAATAAGGGGGAGCACACAGTGTTGGGCATTGCTACATTTTTCCCGTGGAAGCAAGCTTGGCCGGCCCACATCTCATTTCAATGTGGCCAGTTTGGAAACGTTTCTACCCAAGAGCCACTGGTCCATCAGGTCGTGTGTGGAAAGAAAGCCTGCAATTTGTTTATCCCTCCAACCAAAGCGCATGCTAAAGGGGGCGTGCTGTGCACAGCATGCGCACAGCACGTGTAGCGCGCATTTTACAGGAAGAAATTGGGGAATGTTAGGGCAATTAGCAATATTCTTGCCCATATCGAGCGTGCCATGCACACGCGGCACAAATACTCCCCCAAGGACCATTTGCATGAGCTCTTCCAGATGGGAACACAAGGTGTTGACAAGATGCTGGCCACAAAGGCACAGGTCACGTATCTGAGGCTTGTGGACGTCAACCAAAGTGTCCCGCACCACTGCGTGCATTGCCAAGCCAACAAACCTTACAATGCACCACGAGTTGACCTACTTTTATAGCGTGTTTCCCTGGAACGGCCTGGGCTTTCCCCCCTCTTAAAATGGCCCTTTCGGAGAGAAAACCCCTTGGTGTTAAGCACGGTTGCTTGGTCGGGATAAGTGGCCAAATCTCCGTGCCCCGCGCGCGCTGAGTCATGTGCTCCCCCCTTGACATCTTTCCAAATCACCCTTGGCACGAGATACTTCCCATCTTTCACCAACTTGCCACTACACTTCTGAATCCCTGGCCCCGGGTTGCCCGCTTGGAAATGCCTCCACTCTTCTCCAAAGTCCGGATCGTTGTCATACAGCCTATTGATTGGTGCAAACGGTGTCGGACCATCTGTCAACTCAAGTCCATTGAATAGTGCCCCAAGTCACATGTAGGAGCGGCTTTGTGAGGCACATTCCATGGGTATTGGGAGGGGGGGTTGCCCTCTTGGTAAGCCCCTAAGCTCCCACCTACCTTGGGTATGGCCCTACACAAACTTTGTGCGCAGCAATGCGCCCTCAAACAAATATGCCCACAAGCCTCTGTGGCCAGAATGCAATCCACTGAACCGCTCAATTCCAACCGGATTGTTGCATGGGGATTGCCCTATGAGAATGTTGTTTTCTAGGCACATGTGGTCCCAAGTGAGCTCTCGAGCAACAACGCGGGCCAAAGAGTAGCGAAAATAGTACAAACGAGGCTCACACAAAGTGAGGTGTCCCCCAATCACAATAACTTCGGCCGGCCCTTAATGACCTCATGGACAAGCAGTCCCCCAAGAATCGAGCTAGCTATACTTCCGGATTAAGGGTTAAAGGAGGGTCTCCGGCGAGAGGTGACCTACGGGTAACCTTCTGTGCTACGTGATAGGGAGAGCAACATGTTCCTAGGGAATGGCGGCATCCGAAGGTTCGGCTACTGTGGGCGGGAAGAGGAGCTCCTCCTCATCAATTAAAGAGGGCTCCTCATTTGAAAGGACACCTACCCTACAAAATACTCGTAAGGTCCGCCCTCGTCTTCAACAAGACCAAGGGGCAAGGTGGTCTCCATTTTCCATTTCTTCCAAAACCACGCGTACTCATCGGCAAGGACTCGGCCATGCATCGGACACTCAACTGTGGCAAGCAAAAACCACACCCTTCGCAGTGCATGCACCACAAATACTCCCACATAGCCCACAAGTCCAAGGGGGGCAGAAAAGGTTCAATTGGTGCCACGTCTTCCTGTGCGTACGCATGGTCATAACTACTGGAGGTGGTGGTAGCGGACCACATGCCACAAGGGTACATGCACCTCTCCCCACTAACACCACATGCACAACGCACAAGCCTTGGCCCAATTTGAATATCGGAGCCGGAAGTCTAAAATAACCTTGAAGGTTTAATGAGCGTAAGGGCATGAAAATCATGGTTGAGCGCACCAGGGAACCACCTCCTAGCCTCTGCCCGTGCCCCATACCAATTGCCTTGTAGGGACCATCGGGATTTATTTCCAGCAATGCCGACGCTACACCAATATCACATGTCGCAAAATCTCTCACTTGGAAATGTCCATTTGCTGACCAAAATACACCATTTGAGTGGTTGCATTTTGCAAGGGGCTCTCCGCTACATTCTTACCCTTTTGTAGTGGCCGACACAACACATGCAGAAACGTTGAACTCCTTGAAAGGGTTCCGAGCACATTCCCCTTCACAGTGCTGTCTCAAATCTTGATAGCAATATTGCAAGCACCTCGTGGCACCTACTCCCTCGTCCATTTTTCCAAGCAAAGATTCCAAGCACTCCGTGGTACCTACTCCCTCGACCAGTTGTCCAAGCACAAGCACACTTGTGTTCGCAGCCCAGCCTGCAAACTTGGTAGCAAAATCGCACGCACTCCACAGCCGGAAACCCCTGTGAAATTGTCCAAGCAGATTTTCAAACCGCATTCGGTCCAACAACAACACAATCTATGCACATGGCTCCGCCACTCCTCAAAGAGAAGCAGCCCCGGCTACCAGGTTAGGGTTAGGGTTAGTTAGCCCGGAAACCATGTCCACGCATGGCCAATCACGAGTCCCCGATCGTGGTCCCGCCCCCCCTTAGCCCTGTGCAAACCTAACGTGGACATTAGTCAAGCAAGACAGTGGTCACGCATGACAGTGGTCAACACTTGCCACCCATCTAGTCCCGACACCACCCCCTTCCCCCCCCCCCCCACCGAAACAAACATACATAAACTTGGGTCAAGCCCCTGAATCAAATCTAAATTGATATATGCCAATGTTGGTTGTGGCTTAGGTTTGGGCTTTGGATTGGGCGCTTTTTCAACTTGCTTTCTTGCCTCCGTAGGTTTGGAAATAACCTGTAGACCCGAGGTGCAAGACCTCTTGTAAAAAACGCAGAAATATGCATGATGCGTGACTGGAACCTGCACATGTAGTTTTTGGGGACACTCCCGACCATAATGCCTGTAATTTTGCGTGCAGTTTGTGTAAGTATTGCCTTCAAGATGACAACGGCTGCAAGTAGTTGAAGGTAGTCACAGCCTTGTGCTTTTTTCCTCGTGCCCTACTTGAAATCCCCCCTTTATTCGGCCCCTTGTCATGGCATGGGTGTTCGACAGTGCCCTTCCCGACTGAGTGTCAGAATGGGAGGTGCCGGAGCTGCAGCTACTGGGGGACACCCCGTCTTCGCCTTGGGATAGCGACGCCGAGAAATCCCCTATCACAGTTGGCTTCGCCACAACCGCTCGTCCTGACACCCCAGCCCACCCCGCCATCCCCCCCATCACCATCGTACACCCCGCCCTCACTCCAAAATAAACCACCATCGCCACCCTACCGTATACAACCCCAAGATACAGGTGCATCCGGATGCACCTGGTCAACGGCACAGGCAACAGCCTGTCTCCGGGACAGCCGACCCTGGAGTAGTCAAGCAGGACAAGTCATCTAGGGGCTCCCTTGACACAACGAAAACACGTTTGGACCGACAGAGGGTCAGAATGAGCAGTGGCGAGAGGCCAATAGGCACCGCCAAAGGCAAACAACCTAATACCGAGGCCTTGTGCCAACCCCCCGACCCCCCCTGTGTGAGGCGTAATTCGCTTATTTTTTTTTGGTCGTAAGTGCATAAGTGTCGCGTGTAGGAAAAAATCTTAAAAATGCTATTGCACACAACATACAACACAAAAAAAAGTGTCTTAAACCTTTTTTTTGCTACGCAATCTACACCCCCCCAAAAAAGTACACGCAATCTACATCCAAAAAAAAAGTGCCCGCAACCTATGCCAAAAAACAGCAACTCCCACCCTTTGGTGTGGCTGCTCCCCGGGGGGGGGGGTCCCACCCTTTGGTGTGGCTGCTCCCCGGGGGGGGGGGGGGGGGGGGACTCCGCAGCTCCTAGGACGCCAACTACACCTCCCCCCCCCAGGAGCCTCCATGGGCGCCAAAGGCGCCCAAAGGAAGTTTTTGTCCACTTTGCTCGTCCCTTTCCCCATGCCCAGTTTTCTCTGGGCCCTCCCTATTATTTCTGTCCTAGGGGGCATTCGGTGGCGGGGGCTGAGCACTTTACATTGCCCACAGCGGCGTCCAAGGGGGGGTGGGGGGGTAGGTTGGCTGCCTGTTGCCCACCATTGGGCGACAGGTCAGGTAATCAGCCACGTATGATCCTACAGCCCAAGGCTCGGCTGTTAAACCACCAAGAAGCGCTTGCTGGCAGGGACTGTGAGAGATGAGAGGTTGTGGCCCATGCCCCAGGGAGCCGCCCCCAGAACTCTCACGTCATCGATCCATCCATCCAGTCCCCCAAGAACGCACCACAGTACCCCAAGCCCCAGGAGAAATGGTCGCCAAATGACCCCCCCACACCCCTTGGGGACCCATTGTAACCAGAGGAAAAATTTCCTCCAGCCCCTTTGGTGCCATGGGCATTTAGGGCAAGTAACCCCCCCCCCCAGGGGGGACTGTGCAGGTCGGTGGGGGCGCGATGCATGCAGACACACATATGCTCCTTAGGTTGAAGCCGAGTGTTGCTTGGACTGTTGAGGGCGACATGCAGATTGAAGGTGAGGGGGTTTGGATCAGGACACGTACAGGGGAGGGTGTTAATCCTCACCCACCCCACCATGATCTAATCTCACCGCACTTGACCACAATCAACGTGTTGTCTAGTGCAAAGGCTGCCTCACACAACACTGGCAGCTTCATTGGCTTCATTGTGTTCTGCTGTGGTTCTGAGGGTGCTCACCAAAACGCTTCTTGGGGGGGGGGGGGGAGGTCATAAACACACCCAGCCCAACACTTACAGCCATCTCCTGTCAGCCACACCAGCAAACAGCTATGCAGCGAACAGGGAACGCAACAAAGTCCTGTTGCATGAGCAGCCATGGCATTGCACCACCAAGTGCACACCGCCACAAAGCAAAATCGGGTGCAGCCGGGTGTGCCCTCCTCCCATGCCCCTGCCCAAACTGAACTTCAGTTTTGGTGGAGCCAATTGTCCGTTGGTGGCTTAGCAGCAGACTGCAGTGCTCTACACCCACAGCTGCTGCTTGCACCAGAACCGGGGTACCACCTGTGCACAAAATGTCAATGCCCCACTTGTGCCGGACCCTCTTCCTTGTATGATGCCTTCCATGGAGCCCCTCCTGCAGAGAAACAGGAGCAAAGCTGTAATCCCCAAATCCACCGCCTTTGCCTCACAACTACCATCAGAAGGTCTGCCGCTTGGTTTCCAAGGACAAGCGTCAATCTCCGCCCATAACCTGCAGATCAGCTGCAAGAGTGACTCCCAATCCTGCAAAACACACCTGCGCCACTGAGCTTGGAGTGGATGAGAACACCATCCACTGTCACCTCAAACGCTCCAGAAACGGTTGGTGTTGGGGCGATAGTCTGAGGAGGGCAGCGTACAGAGTGCCAAAAGGAACGAACAGCAAGAGCACAAGACAAAAATCAATGGCTCACCACTTCCTGTCACGGTATTAGACAGTGAGGTGTTGTCTGGAGCGAGATTCAAATGCTGCTCAGCCTGCAGAACCGAATGCTTTGTACGTGCCCTGCCCAGTGCCCAACAGCCATTTATGAGGGAAGGTTCATAGGAAGCCTTACATTGGGTTACCCCAGGCCCAGTCAGCATGCATCAAAGGAGGGTGATGCATGCGGCATGTGGAGGGCTGCAAAGAAGTGCATGCATGGGGTGGGGTGGCGGTCCTCTCATTCCGCCCCCAACGCTCCACCAACGGTTGTTTGTAACCACCAAACCACCCCTGGCAAGCAATTTTGACTCATCCCCCCCAGCCTCGTAACCCCCTCGAGTGCATCCCTAACCCGAGGCTCCTTCATCCCTTGCGACAATCTTTGGCGCATACATGTAGCAGCGGGGGGCAATATGCAGGTGCTCAATCCCAAGGGCGCCTGAGACACCCCTTGTATTGCTGCATTTCAACACAGCGGTTGAAATGCTTCAGGCTGCAGACACGCACTGTGACGTTGCAGTTGCATGCCGGCACCTTTGAGGCTCTTCTCACAACACCGGCCACACCACCGGCCACAGGAACCACAAGAGTCAGAGAGCAGAGATGGCACAGAGGCAGTGCGCACAGAGAACTTGAATGCAACTGAGAGAGACACAGAGAGCACGCAGGGGTAGCATGCAGGGAGCCTCTGGCACAAATGAAGCAGGCAACCAATGCAGGCCACACCACTTCAAATCCCGACGGATAGGTTTTGAGGATCTCAGTCTTCAAAGCCTCCGCCTTGGGCTTGTAACCTCATCCTCCACTGCAGAGAGAAGAAACGGAAGGTCAGCACGAAAACACACGACACGAAGACGGTTTTGAAATGAAAAATCGCTTCCTCTGGTCCCTCCCCATCCTCAGCATCAAGAGACGTTGGTCCAAAGGGCGGTACACGCGCCTCTTCAGCGAGAAAGTGTCACAATCAATTCTCTTGCAAGCACAGCGGCTACTGTTACTGACTACTGAACATTACCTTGCACAGGACAGGACATGGAGTAACCCCCCCCCCCCACCCCACCTTGCACAAGCACTGGCCAGATTCCAAAAACACCGGCAGCCTCCCTCCCCTCGCAAAAACAATGGTAAAAGCACTGAAAAAGACGGCAACAACGCCTCCTGTTGTTCTGACAAGAGCTTTGTTTGAGCGCACCATGAGCAGACACAGCAGTGGTAGCAAAGCAAAGCATGATTAAGGTCCACACAACCACGTCTGCGGAGGCGTAGGGGAGGGGCAAAACAGTGGCATGACAGCAATCAGCAGCCCCAGAAAGCCATCCCCAGCTTCAAATTGCAGAGAAGGCCTGGTCTTCATGGAGCACCAGAACGTGGCACCGTCAAATTCCGCGGTTCCAAAAGATGCAGAAACAACCTCTTGTGTTGCTCTGTTGTTCTTACAGGGGGGGGGGGGGTTGCCTAGACAAGACCGTGTGTGTGTGTGTGTAGCCGGACGTGGAACATGAACCAGCAGAGGCCTTCATTGACGAGCAATGCCCGATGTTGCTGATGACAGCATTGCTGTTACCTGTATTCTGTCACCGGTGACAAGCAGATGCCACTATTGCTGGTCCTCTGAGTTCTGGGGGCTGATAGTGCCTGACATGGGGCATGATGCACCATTTGAGTGTGATCCATTGCGCATCCACAGTTCATAGGGCTGTGTGGGCTGTAACTCCCGACAAAAACATTGCTGCACACACAACATTCAAACAGCCCCTCTTTCCCGCTACAATTACCCAACCATGAAGGCCTCACTTTGGGACCACAAAAACAGCAGTTGCAAAAAAAAAGGCCCCCAAAGGTACTCAAAACGATGGATCCACAAGGTGGTCGTGCTTAGGCAGGGCCATGTTAGCGCCACAGGGGGGGTGGGGGGGTACAGCTGCATCACAGGTTGGATTGAGATCTCCTTCGGATTGGTCAGGAGCTGTCAACGTCCTGACACCCTGCATCTAGTTGCTGAATCCCGGAGGCGGGACATTTTTCTCATTGTGGTGTTGGGTTCAGCATACATGCTGCTCACATGCGAGTCAATAAGCACCACACAGCAGTATGGCAGAAAGCCTTGGTGAACAGCGGCTGAGAGCTGATCTGTTCTCCCGGGTATTGATGATTGTGACGGGCATTCAACTGAGGAATCAACTGGAATGGGGCTGCTGCACATGGTGCGTGCACCGTTGGGGGGGGGGGGCAGACGCCAGGGACTTCCTGCTGGACCCAGAACCGCACAGTTGACTACACCTTGCGGAGTTAAAGCATTCAGCAGCCACTCCCCCGGCCGGCTTATGGCCCGCTATGCGTGAATGATCTCTCCATCCGATGGATACCGTGATGAATACAACTGGGGTCTGTTGCATGTCATGACACAGCCGGCTCCTGTCCCCAAAGCAGGCCGTCCTTGACAGGGGAACAGCTTGTTGGGTTACCAAAAAAAAAGTGACGCACGCAACAACAGCCGCCCGGGCGGTCATCAATGGCAGATGACCAGTCACCAACAGTTGTTAGTGGTTACCCCATGGCAGTTGGGCATTCAACTGATAGCACTCGCCAGCTACACCGCGACGGTTGGTGGTCCCAAGAAGCTTTCACTGGTAACTACAGGCATTCACCTCTGCAGGCTGGCTGGTGACCGTGGCCCAGAGCTGGCCTCAAGTACAGGTTCCTTAGGGACAGTCCAAACTCAAAGAGCCAGCGTCCCTGAGAAGTGCAAGCATGCACCCCATGTCCCTGAACCCACTCCACAACAGCGGCACAGTGCATACCAGTAGTCGATATGGATCTTCTTGACACTCATTTTCAGTCGGAAAAACCCTGGTGAAGGGGGAGTGGCATGGAGACGTCCCTTGTTTGGCTATGTGGGCCAAGGCAAGCAGCGACAAATGGCCACGAAAACCAAGTACATATGCAACCTATGGAAGCATGCTTTGGAGGTTTGGCCAGACACGTCTGTCGCTGGGCCATGGCCATGAGGCAACGGAAACTGGGTTCGCATACGCCCCCGTGTCACAGGCGCATGGTCATAACCACATTGTTCAGTGTTATGCTTGCTGCACTGCAGCGTAGCGCTGGGCCATGGGGGGGGGGGGGGTATTAACTTGGGGCTTGATCTGGGTCGTGGTTCATGGTGGTAGATTCATGAAGTTGTCATATGCCGTGATTCGCACTGTTGTCATGTGGCTGATTTGCTCCTGCAGATGTTGCTGTTGGAAATGCATTGTCAGGTTCATACATTGGCGTTGTTTTGTGGTGTGTTTCAAGGGGGGGGAGGGTAGCAACTCATTTTGACAGGGCCGTGGGTGGACAAGGGAATCGTTCATCTTTTTTTTTTGAGTTCCTTATGCTCAAGGTGTCATTCAGTGTACTCAGGAGAACCCTGGAAAGTAGAAGGTCCATTGATGTACAATACGGGTGCACCCAGAAACTGGGCGGAGCAACGCACAGTCATGGCATGTGCCAACCCTTCATATAGTAGTGCATTCGGTCTGCCACACCCCCTGGGGATCGTTCATTAGTGGCACGCTGTGGTGCATATGCAGTGCATGGAGTATAGGGCGTCATTGGGTGGACAGGGGAATTTGTTCATCAAGGCGATGGTGGACTTTAACACGTTTGAGTGCACACAAGGCCAATGTGAGGTCCAGGTGGACGACCTCATCCACCCCGCGGAGAAAGCAAGCTCTAGAGCCAAATGGGATGCAGTGGCGCTCGCGTGCTGCTTGGTGGCACATTGTCTGTGCCGCAAGGAAGCAGGGTGGGCGTGCGGGAGACGGAAAATGGGGGCTTACTTTTTTCGCAGCCCATCTCGTTGGGGGGGGCAAGAACAAGGCCCGTGGTTCGCCCGGCCCCCCCACCCACTGCCAGACGTGCACGCAAAGTGGTAGTGATATGTATTAATACAGCGATGGGACATCATAACCCGAACAAAATCATCTTGTTCGGTAGCCAAAGAAAGGTCCTGCCGTTCCTCCTTTCCTTTTCACCCATATGTGCATCAGCATACTAACATAACCACATATTGTTAAAAATCAATGTACGATTCTAACAACAAGCCTTTCCCATGTTTCGTACCGCCACAGCTTCGTCCTGCAACCAAACGATATTGGTTCCAACAAAACACACCCGAAACAAAATTGTAGTTCTTCATACCCTGGTTGCGTTTCATTTCTACATGTCTTTATACTTGTTCCGACTTATATGCGCATAAGCAAAACTAACTCAGCAACAGCATCTAAGTTTCTCTATACTGCTACATAAACTTGCAAAAATGGTTTTGGCCAAATCAAAAAAAAGGGAATAAACTTTGTTGGGTCATTTTCGACACCAGCACTTTGGCTAGGCTTGGGAAGGTCTCGCTACGCCCCCCCTCCCCAAGCCTCGGAATGTTTCTTTATTGTTGTCGTTGGTCTAGATTGCTACACAATTTGTACTCCCCTTTTTTTTTTCAACGGCTGAAAGTGCTATGCCGAAAGCTCCTATCCAAGGCCTCTGCAACCACCGGTCAAATCATACCCCGAATGTTCACTCTTTGTGTAGATGAAATGAATCAACTCCATTAGTGGGAGGGAGAGCTATGTTTCGGTGACCATGATGTTTGCAAAATCAGGCCTCAAAAACCGGATTCACAAATGATTTTTTCCCAGAGCAGCAAATGGTCTCAAACCATGCCCATTCCTCATGTATTTCAAATGAATGAAATCATCCCCACAACCGATAATAGTGGCAGGCGCCTGCTCACTGGTGGACCGAATGTACGTGACAACCAAGCCAAGAACAACGACATTAATCATGGCTGAAAATGACATCAAAACAAACAGCAGTGGGTTTATTAGCAGGAGGACTCATCACAAACATGACACAGCCCCTCTTTCCCTCAACAATCAGCACACAGCCACGTTCCGCTAAGTTTCTGACCATGAAAACCGTGGTCGCAAAAACCCAGAAAAATGACAGTAAGACCGGGTACTGATGCTTAGACCGGGTACTGATGCTTAGACATGGCGGTGCTTGCGCAAAGGGGGGGGGCAGGTATTATTATCTGGGATGTTATTGGTTGCCTCTTCATCCATACATCCATGCTCAATGTTGGTCTAGGCTATATGAATACACTACACAGTCTCATAAATCTGTTGAATGGGGCATGTGACCCATTGTGATGGTGAAAAATGTAACTTGTGTGCAAAAAAATCGTCAAGTCGTGTGTTTTTTTTGGGCGCAAAGTCGTGTATTTTTTTTTGCAGTAAGCGGTGCGATTACAAAAAAAGAACAGAAAATTGGGAAAAAAATTGCAACTTGTGCAATATGTGCGCAACATGTACAATTGCCGGTTGCGTATGGCACCCCATAGCGACCAAGCGGGTCCTTAAAAGGAGAAAAAACAGTATTCTTGAATGGAAGTTTTGCAAAAAGACTGTGTGTAGCTCATATGTTCAACCATGGTTGGTGGCGATTGGCGGTTGGCGACTGGCGGTTGGTGGCAGTTGGTGGTGGTTGGCGGTGGTTGGTGGTTGGTGATTGGTGATTGGTGGCGGTTGGCAGTGGTTGGCGGTTGGCGGTTGGTCGCCGTTGGTGGTTGGCGGCGGCAGTTGGCGGTTGGTGGTTGGTGGTCCCTTGGGGCGGTTCTTACCAAACAAAAATCTACTTCCTGAAGGACCCCCTAATAGCGACCATAACAATGGGATGCCGAGTCCACAAAGCACCAAGTACTCTATGCGGCCACCGATTAGTTGGGACTCAGCCAATATAACATGGTATCACAAGGTGTAATTGGCACTAGAAACAAAAGTAAGCTCAAAAAACGAGTCTTGACAGGGCCATAGCCAACATTCGTGCCACCATTATACTCTCTACTCTCTGTGGCCACCAAGGCACTGGAATGGGGCCAATATAATTGCATGCTTATACGCTCCACCACTGGAACACCAAATTGGCGGAGGAAATGTAGTAAAGCAAAAAGCCTACAAAACATGCACCCACTACAGACACACAGACAAGGCACTCTACCTAATGTTTATGCCACCGGGCCGCAGATCCCTCCCACCTTGTATTGCTCCACAACCACGTGACCCATGAAATGCGTTGTGTACCCTTGAGGGGGAGCTAGGTGGTCCAATGTGTCCCTTCATACTGCGGCAGATGCCGGTGCTGCACAACCCATTTTTTTTTTGCAGGGTGGGGGGTGGGTCCGCTTGCAATAAAAATATCATCTAACAGGGTGGGGTCTGCGTCGTAGATAAATTCCCACGAGCACTTTGGGGCTTTTGTTGCCATTGGATGTGGCTACAGCTGCGGGACTTCTTGCATGCTGAAAAATACAAACCTCATAACAGAACTGGTAACCAAATCATCCAGGGTCTCCAACACTTGCTTAGTCGCAGGTGGCCGGTGACGCGCGCATTGCCCTACTCTATTTGATTGGAAAAGGGAAGTGGTTGCAGAATGCACGTTTGTCGATGAGGTAACTTTTTGTATCGGTGGACTTGGGCTTTGCACTAGGACTGGTGTACAACTGACAAGCCACACGCTACTCAACTACGAGCTGCTTGGTGAGCTCATTGATGAATTACTGGTCACGCTCCAGCCGGCCGGATGCTAAGTGGGGTAGCTATGTGGCACCTTGCACCTTGGGGCGGGTGTCCTCCTAGCACGAGTGGACATGGAAGGTTGCGCCCTGGCCTCCGGGCCTTCCGCACTTTGCTCGGAGGAGGCACCCTCGGCTTTGAGCAGGGTGAGGGTGGCCTAAACACTCTCCTCGATCTCTGAAAAGGCACCTTCAACTTGGGTGCTGATGGCGGGACACAAAAGAGCAAGGAAGCCCAGTCCCCCCCTCCAAATCATCACCAGCGGTTGAATGACCTGCACAGCGTGATCATCATTAACAATGCTCAACACAAAGTCGAAAAAACCTAGAGTCATTGGGGTGAGGGGAACATCTGGAAAAAAAACCCTAGTGATCCACCACCAGGTTTGTGGTGTGCGAGCTCTGAAAACCACAAGACCAACCGTCTTTTTGTAATCCCGAGGCCCAGTGCTTGGTGGTTAAGCCGTACTTCTTGAGCGCCGTTAAGAAAGGGTGCTTCATAGAAATGGAGCTCAAGGGTTCCCAAACCCAAATAATGAAACGCTCCAGCCGGACACGACAATCGAAGGCATACACAAACCAGTGCAACCCTTCTTTGTCATCGCTATTAACCACAGAAATGTGGCCACAGCACCAAACCATGTTGTCTAATGTGGAGCCACATTCAACTATTTGCATCCACTTGGACACTCTCTTGGGATTCATAATGGAAAAACGGCCTGGCACCCCAATGTGCACATGCAAATACACACAAGCAAAGGAAAAACGTAACACACAATGTACAATGGAGGGAAAAGAGCCAAGCTTGAGGTTGAAAATAACCCCTAGAAAGTCCAATAAGCATAGTAGCCCGAAGTAGAAAGCCATAAAATTCATGGTTGAGCGCCTAGGGAACCACCCCCTCAGCCCTTCCGGTGCCCGATCATTATTTCCCTGTAGGGACTGGCAGGAGTCATTTCTAGCCACAATGAAGTCCATCACCCGAACACTTCAGCGCGGGGGACAAAATCAGATTTGGCCCACAAGTGGGCAGACTAGCTACACAAACCTACTGTTTGGGGGGTCCCAAAAGCTTCACAACGGGCGACAAAATCAGAAGTGGCCCACAAGTGGGCGGATTGGCAACATAAACCCCACCTTCTAAGGGGTCCCCGACACTTTAGAGGGTGACAAAATCAGAAGTGGCCCACAAATGGGCGGAGTGGCTACATAACCCTTGCCATCTAGGGGGTCTCCAATGCTTCACAGCAGGGGACAAAATCAGAAGTGGCCCACAAGTGGGCAAATTGGCTACAAACCCCCCCCCCATTCAGCGAAGAAATCCCAACAATTCGGCAAAACAATTCGGCGGGCCTATTTTTCGGCGAAATGCTTCCCAGTCACCATGATTATGGCCCTGGCCCCCCAAACACACTGTCCCTTTGGTTGCTGTGTTGTCAGAGACATGTGAAAACCCTTATTAGGTGAAAAAAATTTTTCATCCTGCTGCTTGTATAAGACGAAAAATGGCATCTGCGGAGCGAAAATGATTGGTTGAATGGTTATAGTGTTGGGTCATAAAGAACCACACAATAGTGGTACCCTGGTTCAAACTCCCATGGGGTAAATTTTATGACCTAGACCCAGAGTCAAAGACAGGTTTTGGAAGTGTCGGGGGGGGGGGGGGGACCTTGGTCCCACCGTTTCAGTCTGCGGCGCTTTTTTTTTTCCATGTGCACGGGAAAGCTGTGCACTTTCTGAATATCCAAGAGGTGTTAATTGGTATAACGATATTTTTGAAAACCCGGGCCCGTTTCTGGCTGGGGTCACCCAGAAAAATGACCAAACAAATGAACAACAACGAAGAACGGCGGCTGAAGAATGCACTGGGCCGTGCAGAGCGAACACAAAATTCGCAAACTGCCCCCTCACCGGCATCAGGATACTTGTCCCAAAGAAAAGTTTGATCAGCGGAGGACAACGAATCCCAGGGGACCAAAGAAACGTCTTTTTGTGGACAGTAAAAACACTTCATGGTGCCAATCTGAACAACCAATGTACAAAGAAAAGGTATTATGCAGTGTCCCAAAGTAGGTGACGCCTCCAACTCAGGTGGCCCAGAACCCATAAACCCCAACATGTCGGCAAAACGAGGCGGCAAAGTCCCAGAAACCTAGTGATTCGGCAAAACAAATCGGCGAGATTCAGAAACCCAACAACTCGGCAGACCAATTCGGCAAAATAGGCCAAATTCGGCCGCCGCATTGGGGGGGGGGGGGGGTTGTGGCTAGGTAGATTGTAATGTTTTTTTTGCGGTAAATTTGCTTAATTTTTCGTTGCGGTAAAATCGTACAATTTTTGTTTCTGGAAAACGCGAGTACAAAAAAATCGTCGCATCGTGTAAGGTTTTTGTTCGTGGTAAAAGCAAAATACGAGCATTTGCGAGTACGGTTTACACGCAAATACCGCAAAAAAAATCGAGGTGATTTACACCGTATGATGATTTTTCTGTTACACGCATTTACCGCCAAAAAATACACGTATTACAACATACACGGGGTGATGGGGCATGCGACCCCAAATATTTCAGATACTAGGGCTGCAAATCGTTCATTGCGGGGTCTCTCCTGCCGAAGTAACCTCCAGATGTTTGTGTCTACGCTGCCTACAGAGCGGCAGTCGGATGAGACTAAAGCTTAGCCTGGGAACCATTGGCTGCATCATCTTTTACAAATAGCATGCCAGCACATCGCACCGTCCTCCCTACTCTCTGGTGGTATGTACAGAAATAGTGCCTGGTAGTGCGCTCCAGATGCTCTGACACCTCGTCGGACAACCAAATCATTGGAGAAAGGGTGTCAGTGTATACACCTCCTGCAAAATGGACAAAGCTGCACCTTAAACAAAGGGGCTGGGCGTGCCACTGTCCTCTTGGAAGAAACCTCTTCAGGCACATAAAGCCCGACGTTTGCCTGAAACCCCATCCCCCTCCTTCGTACCATTCTTTCAGTTGGGTAGTTGCTTTATCCCGCTGGTTGCCTCTCACTACAACCTCGCCACCCCTACCCAGGGAGAGGTATACTTTGGCAGCCCCCACCCCACCCCACCCCTCCCCCCACAAGGCGGGTGGGGGGTGGGGGGAGGGGGGGCTGAGAGGTTCTACATTGCACTGGGGCATTGTGTGCTTCATGGGCAAGCAAAGTTCCCTGGGGCTTGCATCGGTGCTATATATGGCAACACTTGCGTCACCTCACTCTCCTGGGCTTTTGGAAGACTGAGGTATGCATGCTGGAGCACACAGGTAAACACCACTGCATGGAAGCACCCTGCAGACCCTTTCTAAGTCAGTATGGGGCGACAACCCCCGCATGAGATCCACAATGCAAACCCCCCACCCCAACAGGATCCAGCAATACCAAGTGCTCGGACGTCAGCACAAGGGGCAGCAGGCACTCGCAGCAATTTGGCAGCTTAGAAGCTGCACAAAAGGAAAGCGGGAGGAGCTTCGCTGTTTCGGATCAAGAGCACCGGATGGGGGTTGTGGTGATAATGACAAATGGGTCAGGGTAGATGGGTCAGAAATGGCCATCTTGCCCTGTATTGATGCCCGTGCTTGTGTCACAAAAACCTTGTCCACCACAACTGCAATGACCAAGCGTTGCACCCACGACGACCACACGGGCACGCAGCCCACAATTGTTCTTGGCCCAAAGCAATGACCCCCAACGCCACAGAAGCAGGGGTGCCCCCGAGACATGCCCCCCGCCCACCACAACCACATATCCCCAACCCCACCCAAGGCCCCTTCACCGGCATGCTGCCTGGCAGCGGTGGATCAATGGTGGGCGGCGCGAGCATGGCCTTGTCTCAGCACGGCAACCCCGTGTGACACCTGTTCTTCTGGCCACAATTTTCTGCGGATAATGCAAGTCGACGTCACCTTATCTCACCTCCGACTTCTTTCCAACGAGTATTTTCACTGACTTATTAATTATTTACACATGTGCCTGGTTTGGGTTAGCGTTCAGCGTGAGGCCTTCAGGTTGGTTTTTTGAGTCCTGTATCAACCACCACCGTCGCCTGTGCCTCTGGGCATTCTGCCATATCCTGTCCCCAAATGCATGATAACGCCTTTGCTGACTGTACAATCATCCTAACAACAAAAGGTTTCCATGCAATCCAGGGAAGGATGTTCTAGGGGGGGGGGGGTTAGTTGCAGGGGGCATTTAATAGCAGGGGTCCCGTAAATTGTTTTGTGCACCCAAATAGTGGCAGGGGCAGGGCAATTGGACCAGAGCACAGGCATTGCAGGACACTCTTTGTAATGTACTGCCGGGCACTGTCCAAGACAAATGCATCTGTCAACAGATAGACCTCGACATGGCCCTCTGCGTTCGCCACAGGGACCACAGTTCAATCTCTGGTTCTGAGTCAGAGACTGAAGCAACAGAGGAGGCATGACTATCAGGCATTTGAAGGCTGCAGGAAACAATGGCAGGGGGGGATTTAATGGCAGGGGGTTTGGAAATTTTTTGGTGCACTCGAACAGTGGCAGGCCCCGCTTTTATATCTCCCTCCCCCCGCCCCTTTTGGGGTCAGAAACGGAAAAAAATTCAGGGGTGCCCCGTGACCAGCCCAGTATTCTGTGTCCCCTGCTTGGGAGGCTGGTGGTGGCAACTGTGCCGACCGGCGACAGCTGTAATGCACGATGGTTTTGGGTTTTGGGACAGCGGGTGGGCATAACATTTTGCGCAGAACAAAGAATCCAAGCCAGTCCAAAACCCTCCAGTTGCACTAGCCCAAACAAAAGCGGATGTTGTGGTCCTAAACTTCCAATACCAAGGGGGGGGGGCTATTTAAAAAACAGACAAATGCGAACCAGAGGTAATGCACTCCACAGTCAGGCATAAGTGCATCTTTATTCTCTATGCCAAACCTGGTTGGACCTCAAGACACACACAGTGTCTGAAACAGAAAACAGAACATCATGTCTGATTACATTAGTCAGACAATCACAGTCAGTAGCTGTCAGTCAGACATCAGCAATCAGTGTCGGATAAAGACACCGTGCATTACCGGCATGGCCGAAAAGAGCAACCCGCCGCCGCCAATACCAGGGGGGGGGGGGGTAATTTGGGGGGAGGGGTTTCTTGGGAGGGCTCAAATTTTTTTTGGGGGGGAGTTGGTACTCCTCCTTAGAAATGAAGGCAATCCTCCTTAGAAATGAAGGCAAATTCTATTGCGTTCGGCAGTGCACCTCGAAGAGAGGCTGACAGTCAGTCAATCAGTCCCTTAGCCAGGCCACCAGTCAGTCAGACAGAAACACACAGTTTGGGTGTTTTGTCAGTGGTAGACGCGGCCCCAAGCAGTAGGGAAATCTGCCGCAGAGCAAGCAGTAGCCGAATGGTAGTGCAACCGACCCGAGCCTGTGTGGTCGGTGGTTTAAACCCCGGTCAGCGAATATGGCGACGCCGCCGTCAACGACAGTTGGCCGACTAGGATTCGAAGCGCTGACCCCAAAACTGCAGTCGGCTGCGTTACCATTCGACCAGCGTTTGTTGTGACAGTGTTACACCTTCCCACTGCTTGGAGCCTTCTGAGCGAAAACTTTTGACCCCCCCCCCTCCAAAAAAGTGATATCCAGTTTTAGGGGATAGAGGCCTCAGAATCAAAAAATCCATTGGGGGATTGTCTTATTGGGCAAAATAATGATTTTACAAGGGGTTGGACATCAATATCATGCCTTGGGGTATGCTACGCGAATGACCCCAAAAAAGGGAGGTATACGACACCCGCGCCTGCACTTGATCTAACAACCTCTCTTTGAGGTAATTTTGGAACAAGGTCCCATGCTGTTGTTTCCTAGTGGGCTCTGGATGGCTGATGCTATTGCCTGTCGGGCTCTGGAATGTTACTGTTAGTTCCTGTGCACACATTTTGGCACATAGCATCCTCAAAACTGAAGGAAATATTTGGTACGATGGAGGGCTCCCAAATTTGTCCACGTCAATTTGTTGCCCCCTAAATTTTTCCCTCCCTGTCCATACAACTTGTGAAGTATCACTGGAATGCAACAGCTGCGATGGTAGAAATCCGTACCAACTTCCAGGGCAGCTTCCATTCAAGTACCCACAAATACATATGGCCCATTCACATTCTAAAGGAATCAAACTTGGAATCAGCTCACATGTTCAGCCTTCACCGCCTTGATTTCCTGTTGCTGTGGCCGCTGTCCTGACTGGGACAAAAAGAAAACATTGGACTGGTACGGCAGACCATCTGTATCAACCATCAATGGCTTGTCATCCACAACCCCATTCTGTGCATCAATAAATCGGACAATAACGTCAAAGCCATGCATAACCGTTATGAAGTTGGTCATGTGGAATTGGCTTTCGTCCAGCTTCACGTAAAACACAAACCCACTGATGGCACTGCCTGCAAGGCGAAAACAGAGAGCCGAGCAATACCATCAAATACTCAGCACTGAGCAGGAACAGGTCACCAGCCTCTTTAATTAAGCAGCGTGCTGAACTCAAGCTTGCGACCACTGCAATTCCGAACAACTGCCGCAGTCGGTGTCACGAGTTGGAAACATTCCTTCGTGGGGCAGAAGAGGGGGGCGTTCACACCCAGTTTCTGGACGCCCTTCCCTCAGGGCTGTCAAACCAAGTCAGCCACAGTGCTTGTAGCTGTATCAGGCATGTGCGCTGGCATCCCCTTGCTTATGCCCCTGTGTATTACCCTTCCCTCTTGCCCAGGCGTTTTTGGGAAAGCAGTGCACCAAGAGCTTCAAGGACCAGTTCACTGAGTGGTACATGGCCCAGCAGGACATGCAGCACCTCCAACAAAATGACATGTGGTGTCTGGCACGCACGTGGAGATGGAGAAGTGGAGCAATGCCAAGGCAGGGGCTCCCAGACTTCCATCTTTGCTGTGTGACAATGCAGATCTCAGTATGTGCACAGGATCCATGACTCCCACCCGGGGTTTTGCAGGGGCAGGTGCTGGTCTACGACAGGTCTGATGGACGAGTGCAAAATCAACCACTTCGAGGTTGATTGCTCAAGGGAGATTCTCTGCGAGGTGGACTTGCCGAAGGCAATAGAATCAGCTCGCAGAGATTGTTGGATCAAAGCCAGGCAGGCCCACATATTGGTGGGAAAACACCACGTAACCCCCCTTTTTTGGGCCTATTCGCATACCCTACCCCAATGGGTTGAATTGTTGGTTTCACCCCTTGTAAAATCACTGTCCAGTAAACGCATCCCCCAATTAGTTGTTGGTTGGGACCCCCCTAGACCCCAACCACTTGAAACCCACTTTTGGCAGGGGGGTCGGGGGTCGGGGTTGGGGTGGTTGGGGTTGGAGGGTCAAAAAAAGTCGAAAAAATGACCCCCCTTTGTGGGGTCAAAAAAATCATGAATCTTTTGGTTGTTTGGGTTTAGAGCCGAAAAGGTGTTCTTGGGTCCGGACTCCATAGGGTTTGTGTGGATGGCAGGTCCTGGATGACCTCCAACAACCCCTAGGGGCTATTCAGCTGTCATATTGGTAGGGCATTTGGTGACAATGGGGGTACATAGAAACCCCTGGGGTGCCATGTAGCACCATCTAGGTCCGTTTATTGCATGGTTGTTGTTCGCTTTTACAAACCTTGATTGGGATGGGATGATGGATGATGATGGGGGATCCCTAAACTCACCTTGCAGAGCTTGTTAGATCAAAGCCACGCAGGCCCGCATGTATGGGATAGCACCACATATCCCCCCCCCCGTTTGGGGGCCGATTTGCATACCCTACCCCAATGGGTTGAATTGTTGGTTTAACCCCTTGTAAAATCATTTTTTGTCCACTAAACGCGTTCCCAAATGAGTTTTTGGTCAGGACCCCCCTAGACCCCCCCCCCTTGAAACCCACTTTTTTTGAGGAGGGGAACCGGGGGGGGGGGGGTCCAAAAATGTTGAAAAAATGACACCCCCCTTTTTTTTGGGCCGAAAATCATGAATGGTTTGGATTTTTGGGCCGAAAAAGTGTTTTCGGGTCCGGACTCCATAGGGTTTGTGTGGAGCGGAGTGGGACGAGCCCTGATGCAGTTTTTGCATTTTCGGCCACTTTAGCTAGGTTGGCGGTTTTGGCAACCTTAGTGGCTGTGTGGTACGAGCTCTAAGGGGAGCAACTGGGGATATTGGGACAGTGTACACATACTAGGATACAAAGAGACGTTTTTTGCAGCCTCCAGCCTTGCCTTTTCTTGGCCTCTGACCCACACGGGAGGGGCACGAAGCAACAGTCGGGCAGACCCCACCCCTCTTAACTTGGCACCCCAAGACAACAAGATCCGCATCCATTTCAAGCAGCGCATCGACACCTGCTGTGGTCGCCCACTTCTTGATGTCGTCCGCCACACGATCCAATGAGGACTTCTCACACTGCACCCCCTTCCAGTGCTGTGTCTCTGCACTCCACGCATCCCCGTCCTCCTGTTTGACACTGATGACCTCCGTCTTCTTGAACATGGGCTTTGCCGGAAAGAACTCCATCAAAAACGCCCGGTCACTGATCCACATCCCTGTCACTGCGTCCCCACTGCGCTGGAACGACAGGCACAGCTCTTGTGTGCCTGGCGGCACAGGCTGCGCAGCTTGTCGAAGCCCCGCCAAAGCACGGCCGACGCTCACTGCACGCATGAACAAAAGAGGGCTGCCACATGGCTGGCACTGGTGGCCACAGAAGATGGTCCCCGATGAAAAAGAATCAAGACAAAATTTGTGGCATTGTGCCATAGGCGCTGGGCAGCAATTTGACTCTCAGATCACTGTCCTCAGTCTTTGGGGAGCGTGTTCCACAAGGCCGGAACATGCCCCAAGTGCATCCACAAACACATTTTCAAGCAGCATCAGACAGCTCCGGCAGACAAACCGGGTGGATACAACCCCAGAAGATTGACCTTGTGTGGAAAAGATGTCCCATTGACCACAAAATCACAAAATGGCAGCCTCTGCTCCAGACACCGTTCATAAGAGGGGGGGGGCTGGGGGGTTTGAGGCACCCACCTACCCAAGATCAAGCAACGCACCCAGACCCCCCCCCATAAACATTTGAAGGGGGGTTGAGGTGATGCGACCATGGCTGCCGAAGCACAGGGTGCCGCCTTATTTTTTTTTTCAGTTTTGTACTTTTCTGCTTTTTTTGCTGCTTTTTCTGGGTTTTTATCATTTTGAAGACTTTTATCAATGGTGCTTATGCTGCTTGGGTTGCTGCGATGGTTTGCTGCTCCCTGGGCTTTGGCTTTGTGGCAGGCGGGGCCTGGGGTGATGCGTGCAGTAGGGGTTCATCAGATTGTGCTGTGGCAGTAATACCAGTGGGCTGCGTTGAGGGTGCACTGGTGGTAGTGGGAGGATTGCTACTACTGCTGCTACTGCTGCTGCTGTTGCGGTTGCTGCTGTTGCCGCTGGTGCTGCTGTTGGTATTGCTACTGCTGCTGCTGCTGCTGCTGCTGCTGCCAACAGGGTTCTCCTCCTTTTCAAAAAAAAAAAATCTGAACCTGTCTCTGCGGATTGCTGACTGTTCAACCATTTTTTGTGCGAGTCACTTTTGCAGTGCTCACGCTCAGCCTTGTCCACGTTTGCAATGAGAACTCCACACCCAGGTTGCATAGCAAAACAGAATGAAAGACCCGGGGGGGGGGGGGGACCCCTTGGTTCTGGACGCCAACTACCCCCCCAACTAACTGTTGGCTGGAGGCCCCTTGGGGGGGGAGGGGGGGCATTGGAGGAGGGGTGCAGGGAGGGGCGATGGGGGGGGGGTCTCGGAGGGGCTTGGGGGGGGGGGGGCGCTCCGGGAGGGTTGGGGGGAGGGGGGTCCAGGTGGGGCGATTAGGGGTGGTGGGGGGGGGGTCCAGGGGGCATTTGGTGAAACCTAATATGCACGTAGCAAAACCTAGTAAAATGTAGCAAAACCTAGTAAAATGTAGCAAAACCTAGTAAAAAAATTTTTTTTTACAAAAAAATTTTTAAAAAAAATTTTTTTTACTAGGTAAAAAAAGCAAAAATTTTAAAAAAAATTTTAAAAAAATTTTTTTTTACTAGGTAAAAAAAGCAAAAATTTTAAAAAATTTTCCCTTACTAGGTTACTAGGTAGTGACAAATTTGGACTTGAATTTGAACAAAAAAAACCAAGTTTATGGGGGGGGGGTCAACGGTAGGTGGTATTTATGTTTAAGGGCATGGTGCCCCCTGGTCTATTCCAGGCCACTTGTGTAAGTGGCGCCCCACCCGGGCCAAACCGTGTATTGCAAGGTCAGCAAAAATAAAATGAGGCTCAAGAAAAGAAGGAGCTTTTATATGATAAATATATATATACATATATGAGGTGCACACACGCGTGCTTTATATGAAGTCGCAAAACACGCGCTTGTAGATGAGGTCCGACTTCTTGTCTTTGTAGGTGGGTTGTGCAGAGGGAGGGTTGTGCTTGCACATGTTGCGAATCACGCCCGTGGTCTTTTCTTCCAACTCTTTGATTAGATTTTTGTCATACTCCAATCTCCCAGAGGCATCTTTGGGGTAATGCTCTGGAACAAAAAATTCTTCACCACGGATCACCACCTTTGGACGGACCTCATCTACAGAAGGCGGCTTGTCAACCACAAGCCGGTCACCCAAGGCGAATGCCAACACAATGCATGCCAGTGTGGCAGTAAATTGCACATTCCATTTGCGCAATGCCACACATATCTCCGTGGAACAGAAACCGGAAGCATGCAGGGCACACTGATAAACTCCACATTCAGGGCACGTGATGTGGGCTGTGTCGTCGCAAAAAAAGCACGACGAACGGCTGGGTGAACAATAGGGCGTAGCATACATCCGTGCCAAGGCCCAACTGGGTGTGGTCTCAATAGGGGGGGCAGGCGGAGAACTGCGATAGTGCAAAGCTGCCTGTGCAATCTCACGCAACAACCACAATCTGTCTTGTGGAAGTTGGATGCTACCGTTGACAACACGCCTAGACAAAAGGCAATGTAGCATCATAAGGCAGGCAGGATGGCATCTCACACCGTCGTCCTGATGTAGGAAGGTGGAGTAGAGGGGGGCTATAGCAAAAGCTACACTGCCGAACTCACCCAAAAACTTGTCCCACCTCTTCAGCGCCCTTGCCTTAATGCCTTCTTGTTCGGCAATGAGGTTCACTATTGCCAACTCCTCGGTGTTTGCACCCGCTATGTACGGCTTGTAACACAGCGGATCGAACACGAGGCACAAGAAAGTACGTGTTGGGGAAACCAACAACAAGCGCAGCACCCAATGTGCATTGCGCTTATTATCAATCTGCGCCACGAGCAAGGGGGGCGCATAGATCATATCAATGGACGCCGCGTTCAAAGTACGCCGCGCCCATGACTCAGCCAACACCTCCCTACGACCCAACGGTAAAGCCGACACATTCCACAATGAGTCACGCACAACCCACGCCACACCCATAACATCCCAGTCCGCACTCAAAGCTGTCCGAGCGGACCACCAGTAATACACAACAATCTCGGCGGTATCTGTGACGTAAGATTCTGAGTAAACATCCCTCAAATGGCGTGCCTCTAGCTTATATTGTTGAGACCCAGAACTTGGAATGATCACGTCAAGTGGTCGTTCCCATTCGTCATGGAGCAATGACTCAACATGCTGCAATTGGGCAGTAGGGCCGCCTGGGCCATTAGTCAGGGCATGGCACAGCGGGGGGCAAAATCAGAAGTGGCCCACAAGTGGGCAAAGTGGCTACCTCACCCCTGCCGTATCGGGGAGCCCCAGCGCTGCAGAGCGGGGGGCAGAATCAGAAGTGGCCCACAAGTGGGCAAAGTGGCTACCTCACCCCTGCCGTATCGGGGATCCCCACCGCTGCAGAGCGGGGGGCAGAATCAGAAGTGGCCCACAAGTGGGCAAATTGGCTACCTCACCCCTGCCGTATCGGGGATCCCCTCCGCTTCAGAGCGGGGGGCAAAATCAGAAGTGGCCCACAAGTGGGCAAAGTGGCTACCTCACCCCTGCCGTATCGGGGATCCCCTCCGCTGCAGAGCGGGGGGCAAAATCAGAAGTGGCCCACAAGTGGGCAAAGTGGCTACCTCACCCCTGCCGTATCGGGGAGCCCCACCGCTGCAGAGCGGGGGGCAAAATCAGAAGTGGCCCACAAGTGGGCAAAGTGGCTACCCAGTAACCTAGTAATAAAAAAAAATTTTGTTTTTACTAGGTTCTGAAACCTAGTAAAAACAAAAACTTTTTTTTTACTAGGTTTGAAAACCTAGTAAAAAAAAAATTTTTTTTTACTAGGTTTTGAAACCTAGTAAAAAAAAAAACTTTTTTTTTTACTAGGTTCCCAATACCTAGTAAAAAAACGTGTTACCTAGTAAACTGTTACCTAGTTAAAAAAAAAACTTTTTAAAAAAATTTTTTTTTTACTAGGTTTCACTACAGACCCGGGTCCAGGTGGGGCAATTTGGGGTGTTGGGGGGGGAGCGGGGGCACAGGCTCCCCTTACCTCCCCTTGCCCTCCCTCTAACCATACCATCACCATAAACCTAACCCTAACCTTTGCACCCAGCTGGTTTGGCCATGCCAGCCATGTTGATTGGGCTGAACAAGATCCCCCAAATTTCGTTCATGGCTGCTTTTGCCACATCATTGCTCTCCATTTTGGACCCCAACACTCACTCTGACCCTAGCCTAGAGTGAGACCTAGGGCTAGGGTTAGGGCTAGGGTGAGGGGTAGGGGTAGGGTTAGGTGTAGGGTTAGGAGTAGGCTGAGGGTTGGGGGTGGGCGTTAGAGTGAAGGTTGGGTTTAAGGATAGTGTTGGGGTGCAAAGTGGACAAAATTTTCCTCAGGGCACCTTTGGTGTTCATGGAGCATCGGGCATGGAGCATCGGGCGCCTTTGGCGCCCATGGACGCCTGAGGGCAACACGTTTGGCAACTAATTGTTGGCCGGAGGCCCCCAAAGGGAGGGGGGGGGGGTAGTAGGCGTCCTAGGACCCGCGGAGTTGCCCCCCCCCCCCCGGGATAAAAGAATGAGGTGTGCAGGAAAAGGACGCTAGCACAAAGGGATACCCACACTAACATTAAAGGGGGGGGGTCCTAGATTGCAGACCACCCACCGAAGGCATACTTATAAGAGGGGGGCACCCAGACCTCCACCCCGGCTTCCGTATTAACTCCTTACAAATGATGTCTACTCTGCTCCCATGGCGTCGATATGTGGGGTAGGAGGGGAAAGGGGGGGGGGGGTTGCCATGAAGGCCGAGTAAGTGTGCCGGTTGGCACTTCCGGGTGTATGCACTGGTTTGGGTTTTCAGGAGGAAAATGTGGACACTGCTTGTCCTCTGACAGTAAGCAAATGTAATTTTGGTACGTGAGAGTGGGACAGGGGTCCCTCTGCTGACAGGTGCTGCTTTTGCCCCTTGGCGTCCCTCCCATGCCGGCGCCGGCCATGCTTCACATTTCACATTCAGTCATTCACATGACAGTGAAATTTGGAGGGTGCTCACCAGTTGGAGGAGAGGGCCATGAACCATCCACTGAATCACTCTAGATCAGTTCACCTTTTGAGGGGGGGAGCCTCTGAGTGGATAGCCCTGACAGCCGGGGGAAATTATTTCTACTACGTGAGAGTGC
Organism: Eutreptiella sp. 'Long Island Sound 2002'; assembly: GCA_964036045.1. Lineage (NCBI taxonomy): Eukaryota > Euglenozoa > Euglenophyceae > Eutreptiales > Eutreptiaceae > Eutreptiella > Eutreptiella sp. 'Long Island Sound 2002'. The sequence goes on along the minus strand of OZ038380.1, from coordinate 15,343,290 downwards.
CCCTTGGCATCTCTTGCATGCCAGAGCCGGCATGTTCCACACAAAGCCTTGCCCAACACAGCCAGGGGGGGGGGGGGGTCAACAGGGGTTGAGGGGGGCACTATGGAGCTGATAGATGTAGCATGCTCGGCCTGCAATGATTTTCTCACAGTATTGTCCACTGACTGTATGGGAGCTGGGTCACGTCAGCCACGTGGTGCAGGGCTGCATTGCCGGCACATACCTGAGCACCCCACACAATTGTACTCATCATGTGTTGGGTTCACAGGGGAGATCATGTGCCTCAGCCAGCGGTCCAGCTCGTCCACTGCAGCAGGGGGAAACTTGATGGCTGTGGCCGGGTCAAGCGCTGTGGTCTCCGGCAGTACATTGGGTCGCTTCAAATTCCTTGTGCACCGTCTCTTCTGCGGCATTTCAGCATGAAACGGACTCCTAAGAAGCAACGGCAATGGTCCCGGGCTGAGACCAGAAGAATGCCAGAAGGGGGGGAGGGGTAAAAGGCCTGTGGTTTGACGCACTTGGATGTGTAATATGGGTGCCTCCAGGCTGTAGACGGCCGATGCTTGGTGCTGCTGTGTCTCCGCTGCTCGCCGCAGGTGTGGGCGAGAGGAATGCTTGCCCCACTGCTCGCAGTCACAGTGTTCTGCCCTTGTGGCATCCGATCCTGATAGGCCACCGGAAATTCAACTTACCTGCTCAACGTGCATTTGAATATGGCCTCCATGCCAATGTCAGGAGGGGATGACATACCCCTCCTTGTGGGATAATAGTCTTCAGCTCTGGTACCACGAGTTTGAAAAACCGGTTTGTGGATGGAACCCCACCACCCCGCACAAAAACACCCGTTTCCGAAGCCTGGTTGGCCCTGCCCAGAAGGAAGATTGCTCACCGCCCGGGCACTGCCCAGAAAAATGACAGCCAAAGGCTCCGGCACTGCGTAGAACGAGGACTGTTTTGCATTCCTTACCCCCCACAAACTGCCGGGACATATCTAATCCATGGATGGGGGCGCCTACGGCCACTACTCTGTCAAGGGCCAAAATTGCAGTAGTTGTATTGTCCACAGCTGCCGTGGACCAACAGGGCGGGGGGTTAGGGAGGCTGCCATGAAGGCTATAGCAAGCGGGAGGGGGTGGAGGGTGCGTGGGTGCAGCAGCTGCAGCTCCTGCCGTAGTGAGTTGTGGTTGCCATAAAGGATCAGTAAGTGTGCCGGTTGGTACTTCCGGGCGCACTGGTTTGAGTTTCTGGAAGTAAGTTGTTTGCATTGCTTGTCCCGGGCCACTGGGAAAAGTATTTTACCAGGCGGGAGTGGGACAGGTGTCCCTCTCCCCTTGCCCCTTCTGCCCCTTAGCATCCCTCCCATGCTGGCGCCGGCCATACTTCACACAATGCGGGCTGGGGTGGGTCACAAACATGTAAGGGGTTTTTGTGAGGGTGGGCAAGGGAGGTGGGGAGGGAGGGTTGGCCCGAGGCCATGGTGTTGGTTTGTTTGCCTTTGGCAGCGTGGAGGCAAACCCAGCATGGACTCGGAGTGTGCATCTGGATGCACCTGGTCAACGGCACGGGCAACAGCCCATCTCTGGAACAGCCGACCCTGGAGTAGTCAAACAGGACAAGTCATCCAGGGGCTCCATTGACACAACCAAAACATGTTCGGACCAGAGTGTGCAAGGACGATAGGCCAGAAGGCAGCACTGAGGGAGCAAGGGAAAAGGGGGGGGGGTGCACACGTATCTGGGGAGAGGGGCAAACTGCTGTATTTGGGGCATCTGAGGTGACATACTTTGTACGAACTTTTTGCTAACATTCAAATGGGAGGAAACTGCAGTGTCCTGGGAGAAGGGGGCACTGTGCACAAATTGTGAAGCCCGCCACCCCTCCTCCCTGGTCTGTGCCTGGCTGTGAGGCAATTTGGTCCAAGCAAAACAGTCCTGCACATTGGGCCATTCCTGAATGCCTGAACCTGATAAAGTGATCCCCATGGGCCCCGTGGTGTGTATTGTGCGTTATGGGGTGTCTTTGGTGGGCGTGGTCAGAATAATACGACGGAGGAAACCAAACGGTGCTGGTTTTTGGCCAATTTTTTGCAACACAAATGAACTGTGGCTTGAAGAGGGTTGTGGCCAGACGAAATCCCAGGAGCCCCAGAGGCGCCAGCCACTACAAAAGCAACCCATCTAGAGATTGCACATACTTTGTGCCAATATCATCAATAAAAACCACGTCCCGCTCTGGTGGATCGCATCCTGTGCTAGCGGGCACTGCATTGTATTGAACCTGAAAGAAATCCAAAGCAACTTAGTGCCACAGTACACCAGCAGCATACTGGGGTCAACTTCAGAAAATTGCCATACTGAGAACGCTGGACGCATGCTTCAAAGAGTAGAACAAAGAGTAGAACGCGCGATTACAGATGGTTCCAGGTTCGAATGCTGGTGTGGTCAAGCAATTGCTCACAGACACATGTTGATCCAAAACTCCCAACAACACGGAACTGTTTGCGTCCTCGTTGCCGGAACCTCACCACAAAATGCGACACAAGGCACCAGACTCAAGAGACGTCTTGTGATGCTGTGCATGCAACAATGACCTGCGTGGATGAGGAGTTTTGGGGAGGGCCTGGTTGCCTGGGGAGCTGGTTGGCGCACAGGGGCAACAGGCTCGCGAGAGAATGTTCAAGCTCAGCGTTTTTGAGGATCAGCTTTGCCTCACGTCGCATGCTCTCCTGCAAATCGCAATGCGGGGATTCAACGCGGTGGCGGCTTGGCCCGTGGTGGTCATCCAGGTGAACCCCAGCCCCAACCACGTCTTCTGATGGTGCCTCCCCTGGAAATATCCCCCAATTTGAGCTTGCAGAGAAAGAAAGACCCACTAGTCATATCCGCAACTTGCGCACACGTCCGTGTGGTAATGCCTGTCCTTGTTTTTGGAAGGGAGGGGTGGGCGGGTCTTGACCAACTCCAGAGCTCTAGGGGTACCCTTGGACCAAAACCACCCCGGCAGGGGGCACAAATCAGATCCCCGATTGTTCTTGGCACCAAGCCCCCGACCAACCACACAAACATTGTGGGCAGAGGTGACCACAAATTGGTTGTACTCCCCCGCCCCATGTCCAGCCCCCCCACGCACCCTGGGGGGAACTGTCACCAATTGACGGTTCCCCCCGACCCCGGGGGGGGGGGGGGGACCACACAACAGTAACCTGAATTCTAGTATAAGGAAACTAAAAAAAAAATTTCGGTGCCTGTGATTTCCTATTGATTTCTTCTTGTTCATAGGCCAAGTGACCCCCCCCCCCCAGGACAGGATGGACAAGGGGGGAGGGGGTAGCGTGGATGTCAGCGAGTGCCCCGCGGCCAGGAGGTCAGAAGACAGAAGAAAGATGCAAGTGCCTCCTTAGAATCTGGCAGTGGTGGATAATAGCACCCAACTGCAAATGCACAACCATTCTGTTCGAAGTGTAACTTCTCAGCTTCATTGTTCTTGATCCTTTCGTGGAGGAAATACTTCACTTGCAACAAACATCTTTCTGTTGAACTTAGAGGGGGGGTTCATAAAGGCTGCTTAGATACTAGGTGTTACAACAGGTGTGAAGTGCCATGGTGACTTGTGTGGCCTGCTTTTGTTGGCAGCCCAGCGCCCTACCCCCCCCCCCCCCTCGGCAAACAGACCTGGTATCCGGAGACGCCGTGCCGTTCCTCTACACGCTGCTGAGCACACCGCCGTGTGAACGGCAATATGCCTGACAGGGGACAGCAAGCAGGGGGGTGTAAGAAGCAGCAGAGGCACGAGAAAAACCCCTCGGGAGGGTGAGGAGAGGGAGCAAAAGAGGGGCAAGGAGGGGGAGAGAGAGCGAGACAGAGAGAGAGAGGGAGACACAGATAGAGAGCGGAACAGGTCAGCGCTACAGAGCAGAAAGCATCTCTTCGTAGTACAGTGGGTACAGCACACCTCTCCTGTTTCGTAGAGGAGGGTTCGAACCCCGGGGGGGGATAGAGACCCACCGAACATCCCGAAGCCCCCTTTATGCGAGAGAGAGAGAGAGCGGGACACAGAGAGAGAGAGAGGGAGGGAGGAAGGCCAGAGAGAGAGAGAGAGCGAGAGAGAGAGAGACCCGCAGAGCGAGCGTTAGAGACTAACCGGCACTGTGGGAGGGTGGTGGGTGCGAGCTGACCCAGATGTATAGGCAGCCAACGCACAATCATAAACCACCTGGAGTGGTACAGAACCGAGCAGCGCTGTGGTGCAGCGAGGCGAAACATTGAACTGAGTGGTGATGACCATGCGCCTGTGACACGGGGGCGTATGCGAGCCCAGTATCCGTTGCCTCATGGCCCCCTCGGCACGGCTACCCCACACCTTCACTGCGAGGCATAGCCCCGCGTCCTCAGGCCAGCTTTGTCCCGGTGCCGGTCTAGCCTGATCCGAACCCCCCCCCCTCCTTGCCCGTGCCTCCCCTAGAGAGAGCGTGAGATCACATAAAGGGCAACCAAGTGGGTCAAAGTGGACGGTGCCAACCTGCAAACTTGGTCCACCTTAATCCCCCCCTCCCCCTGTACATCAGCCCTGCAACCTTGCCGGGCAGACGGCACTTCTCGGCTGCACCATGGTGCCACGGGCAATATACGTCGGCCCTCTTGGCGGCGCTTAGGGGGCGGGTGGGAGATATACATCATCCACGCCGTGTTAGGGGGGCGGGAGGTTGGACTCCAGCCCTCTGGGGTATGCTAGTTGTAACCTGCACCTTGAAAGGGTGCGGTTGTGTGGTGGTGGTGTGTGTGGGAGGGAGGGGGGGGGGGGTAGTGTTGTATTGGGGCGTCCCCAGGGGGTGGGCTAGGTCAGGGATGTATCAGAAGGGGGGGGGGGTATGAAGGGGGGGGGAGGGGGGGTTTGGCTAGGAACCCAGCTCCTCCTATAGGGTCCCCCGATGGTCCCCGCCAAAGGCGGGCAAAGATCACCTCAAAGAGAGGTTGTTAGATCATGCGAAGGCGCGGACACCATACACTCGCCTTTTGGGGGGTCATTCGCATAGCATACCCCAAGGAATGATATTGGGTGTCCAACCCCTTGTAAAATCATTATTTTGCCCAACAAAACAATCTCCCAATAGATTTTTTGATTTTGAGGCCTCTATCCCCCTGAAACTGGATATCATTTTTGGGGGGGTTGGGGTGGGGGGAGGGGCAAAGGTTTGTGGTCAGAAGGATTGGAACCAGGGTAGAGTATAAAAAAGAGCTGAGGGGCCAATCGGCTGAGCCGGCGATTGGCCAATCCCGCCAGCCGGGAGTCGAACGGCCGCCAGGCGAACCATCGGCCGAGTGTTCAACCACTCGACCACTGAGTGTTCTTGTACACTCTGGGTTCCCCACTGTTTGTAGTCGTAGTCCGCAACTGGAAAAAAAAAGCCAAACTGTGTGTTTCTGCCTATGAACTCTAATGATTGATCATCTCATTCTCAAGAGTGACAATGCGCGCATGGACTGCACATTTTGCTTTCGTTGCGGTGACCCATGTCACAATTCAAACTCTTCCCTTCGGCACATTGATTGGGACACCCCCATTGCAACCATACCACCCCCCCCCCCTTGTATAAGCTACGCCAATGTACGGAATCATTACAGTCCCTACGCCCACTGTAGCTTAGACAAGGGCGTAGCTTGCGCGAAACACATACAGCTACCGACACAAACGCGCGCGCGCGCATGGTATGGGTGCACCTTGACCCCTGCCCACATTTCCAAGTGTATGCAAACACAAAACAGCCTTGGGAACATGAAAATTTCAGGTTCACACCCATGTTGGCACAAGCAATGAGGAATGCGAAGCCTACAAATGTTCGGCTTGGAAACCCTTCTTGCGACCATACACCATGCGGAACAATTGCACATGCTCACCACTTGAGGATGCCTTTGGCTGAGGCTTAGGGGCTGGTTTGGGCTCGGACAACTTCAAATTCTTGGGAATGAGCTTGCCTTGCATGTGGCATGTTGCATGTGTCCATGGCTCCATGTAATTGGCAAATGTGACGACAAACCCATGTCTTATGTGGCTGCACTACATTTCGTACGTAATTAAAATTACGTACCCAATTATTACGGTCCCTACGCCTACTGTAGCTTGGACAAGGGCGTAGCTTATACAAGGGGGGGGGGGGTACCACTACAGAAATATACAAAGTTGCCGGAGGTCGCATGGCAACCCATAGAGAGGCATCAGACATGGAGCTACAAAGCCTGCCTGCCTGCTTGCCCGACTGACTACCTTGCTTGCCCGACTGATGGCCTGACTGACTGCTTGCCTGTCTGACCGAGTGATTGGCTGACTTTCGGCCTCTCTTCGACGTGCCGTGCTAAAGGCAGTAGAATTTTTTAAGCTTAAATCCTCTTGGCGCCAAAGGCACTGAAGCAGAATTGTGGCTGTCAGCCTCAAACCTGGGAAGGGGAGGGGGGGGAAGGGTGGGGTGGGGGGGGGGGGGGCTGCCCAGGGGACGTTTGTCAGGCGACGCCATACGGTGGCCGCCCGGGGGCGCAGGGCGAGTGCCGTTGATCACACCTACGGGGCGTCCGGGGCCATGTCGATTCATGGCCCGCGCGGCACTGGGGAAGGTTCCGGTTCTTCTGCACCGGAGTTCCTTGGGAGGGGGTGAGGCAATTTTGTGTGGGGGGGGGGGGGTAGCCGCTGGGCCATGGGGCCAATATACGTTGGGCCCGCTGGCGGCACCTGGGAGAGCTCTGCCTGGCACAGCCAAGAAACCCAGTGGCACCCCCCTCCGCCGAAGAAATGGGGCGAGCACCGGGGTGAACTCCGCGGACAGGGGGCAGGGGGGGGGGACACTTTTATGGTTTGTGCCTGGACATCTTGTCCATCTTGTCCACCCTCCAGCCCTGCGACCTGCAACCGGTGCTCCAATAACTTGGATTTCAAATCCAACTTTGCATTCTCCGTCAGCAGACGATGGACTTCCTTTGCCAGTGCTGCCTGCCCCAGGAAGCTACTGGTGGCTCCTTCTGCCTCAGCGGACACGGACACTGGATTCGTCGTCGGTGGTGGGTGCTGCAATGAACATCACGGGTGCAAACAGCCAAAGAGGGAAGGAGGAGCTGCACCGCCTGTGCAGTAGGGTCCAGGGGCCCCTGGTGCCACTGGAATGCGACCCCCCCACACAAATCACATCAGGCCCATCACAACGCTTGTGCTGGCAGTGCTAAGGGGGCGTTTCTGCACAGCACGCGCACAGCGCCCAATAGCATCACGCTGAAAACCAAAAACAGCAGATTTAAATGGAAAACTGCCTTGGGCGCGCCTTGCACGCTACTTTTGCATTAACTATGCCGGCTTTAACCCCGGATTTACCTTCCCCCAGAAGAGCCCCCCAAGTCGACCAGAGTGGACTGCAAACCTTCCCTACAAAGCACGCTGCAAAAGTCAAAATAGCTGAATTCAACAATAATCTGTATCCATCATGTATTGGCTAATAAACAACTTGTTCCCCACAAGTGTGGGCATCAATACATTCGTCACAATAATGCTCCTAACAACCTAAAAATGGTTGAAAACGGGTAAAAGTGGGTGACAATGCAAATATGCCACATCCAAAATGCATAAGAAGCTAAAACAAACCCCGGTATGGAACAAAAAACTTGCAGAAAGGGGCATTCCCCATATCCGCAACCGGAAAGGGGCCATGCAAAAAGCGTAGATTACAGCTCCGTATCAAAAGTAGCCCAAAAAGATGCCCAGCGCGCTACCGCTCCCCCCCTGAGCCCATTCTTGGCCGATGCCGAAGACGCCACTGCAACCCATGGTCCACCTCCACCACGTAACGTCCGTTTGGCATTCATGGAGATGTACGCCTGGTCATCGGCAGTGGCTGTGAACCACTGGGGTTCATCAGCACTGGGAGGGGGATCCACTGGATCCCCCGCCCAAACACACAGAGACACAGACACACACACAAACACACACACGATTGAAGCGAGACGAACATGCGTGACAAACAGTGCACTGCACTTGTCGCTAACAAATCTCGTCAGGCTGAATAGATCAGTAGAAGAAGGAGTTGAAAAGCATGTCGGCTCAGCGCCTTTCTGTAGTACAACAGGAACAGCTAGTACAACAGAAACACACACACACACACACACACACACACACACTGATGGGGTCCAACCTGCCAGCCCCATGTCCTGATTGGGGTAAGTTTCACAGGTACATGTAAAATGTAACAGCCAACATCTTGAGCCCCAGAAGCCCCAGAAGTCACAACGCACACACAAAAAAAATTCTGTGGTACCACCACAAACCGGGCCACCAGCCAGTCCCCGTAGCAAAGTGACCGTTTCAGCGAAGCACCAAAGGGGAATGTTCCACCAACTCGGCCAACAAATTGGTGGGCTTGCCCTGGGCTGTTCCATGAGGGTCTGCAGGGGATGGGATCCACCCTTTGTGGCATGCGTCAGGGGTGACCTATTGGGGGACCCCAGATCAGACCATTGCTGACGGATCCATTCGGTGGAGGCTGCAAAAGGTCAGGTGTGGACCCGCCACTTGGTTTGGTGGATGGGGGGGGGGGGGTTTCGGTACTGTGTGGTACAACCGAAGTCCAGTGCGACGTCAATTGTGCTTTTGTGCTTTTGTTGATTGAAATCGTTGGTGTCTATCAGGAGTGGGGACAGGGCATCGCAGTACTGTGAGTCGGAGTGGAAATTCCAACCCACTGCTCACAACTCCTGCTCCTGAGGTATCCATGCCCCACGCGCACTCGTTGAGACCCAAAGGTGCAGGACGGTTCCGTTGCTGTGCGCACCGTGCGCGAATCATGCAGCCACACCATCCAAGTCCCCAAGCCACTGGAAAGAAGTATTCTTGGAAGGTGAGATGGGGACAGTCATTGCTCTGCTCACATGTGCTGCTTCTGCCCCTTGCCCCTTCCCTGCCATGCCAGCGCCAGCATGCTTCGCATTTAGGCAATCCCATGACAGTGTAATTTAGAGGGTGCTCACTCCCGCTTATGGGGTACTTTTGCCAGAGCACACCCGGCGCGCCCCGCATCCAAGTCGATGCTCCAGCAGGTTATCCCAATGCTTTTACCCCCAACCCTCACTCCCTCCTCCAGCAGACCAGAAGGGAGGAGGAGGATTGGCGGTTGGGGGGTTCCCTGATGGCCGGTTGAGTGCCGCACAGTACGACGGGTGTCCTGTGCTGTCTTTTGCATGACCTGCTCAAGGAGGCATCCCTGTGCACAGTCCCTGTGCATATCAATGGAACATGAAGCACGGGCACACTGCAGATACAACATACTGGTTGTGGTTGGAAGTGTGCGTTATCTGCCTGTGGAGTAGTAGGTTCTGACTGGATGGGCACACCCACAATTGGCGAGGGCTGCGCCACTTGGTCACAGGGTATCAGGGTGTGATTCTGCATTGCGGCTGCTAATTCAAGTGTCGCATAAGGAGTCAGGCAAGTGGCGGATCACTCTGAGTCAAAGAGCCAATCGCCATGTGCCATGCATGTGTACCTGAATAAATGCAAGAGAAGATGCAGGAAGACCTTTGTTCATTCCATTTTTCATGCTGTTGAGCATCGCAATCAGCGCCAACCATGGGGAGTGCGTGTGCCGTACGCGCACTGCGCGCACCTTCCGAGGTGGCAATCCCGGGAATGGCCGGGTTTTTTCCCAGTGTTAGTTCCCACTTTCGCTAGGGTATTTCACATTTCCCACTTAGGTTGCTTCCTGAGGCATTGCTGGATAGCCCCCCAAACCACAATTGGGTTCCGATCATGTGACACAGGTGTTGTTCTCGCGGGGGAAAGAGGGGGGGGGGGGGCGTCCCTAAAGGCAGTTTGGGGCCAAACAAACCCCTGCTGGTTGACCACCGACCACAGAAAACATTTTGGCCAGGGAAAAGCCAAACTCATGAAAGATGCAAGACATTCGGAACTCAATTGGAAGCCGTACAATGTCTTACCGGAAAATTCGACTGTTGCTCAATGGCACTGCTGCCGCCCACAACCATATGCTGTCCTAAGTGAAACACCACGATTTGCAAGGACACCTGGTGGAGCCGGATTGTCACAACATGCCAAAATAGCATTTCAAAGCAGCACAAAAATGTCAAAGTGCAAAAGAATCTGGTACAAATGTATAATGTTGTATTCTGGACATAACCGAATCACATGCACTGCAGCATGCATCCAAAGCAAACAACATGGTAACAAAAACTCTCTACAATCCTTCAGGATGCTGTATCAAAGTGGAAAGACTCAATCTACACGCTCGATAGAATTGGTACTGCACTGCACACACCTGGAACACCGTTGCCGGGATCATTAAGGTAACTAAAGATTTGGGCGCCCCTATTAATGGGTCTACACACCAGTTTCCTGTCGCTTGGATTGCATTCCAAGAGCGGGGATGCAGGAGGCGTCAAATCAATGAAAAAACAAAGAAATTGCTGGCGAAACTGTCTGCGTTGAAACCTTGTGCTGTGTTTCTGCTGTTTTTGTGGAAGAAGCTTGCTGAAACTCAGTCTTTCAGTCTGTATCTAGCATGTGCTTTGTGGTCCAGCACATTTCAGGAGCATGGCATGGAAAAGGGGACCCATACCTGCCAGAATCGACAATCCTCTCAGGCTCCTTGCTCCTCCACAGGGCAGGTATTTCCGTTGTTCCAATGCAAGCCAAAACAAAAAACTGCACTGTGTAAGCACCGCAAGGATAAAAGAACTTTTCTCCTTTGGTGACTTACTGTTGCTTCTGCGCCTCTCTGCAAATTGCCTGTTTGGATTGGCCAAGGATATTACATTCTGATTGAATCTGCCACCTGCCTTGGGGAACTCTCTTCTCTAGAATCATGGGCATATCGACTGCCAAAAAAGTGGCCACCCTACAACTGAGTGCATTATCAACAGGCATGTGCCAGCCGTTGGTACTTCCAGACTTCCGGGTGTATGCAGTGATTTGGGTTTTCAGGAAGGGGGCGGGGGGGGGGGGGGTTGAGGTGACAATGGGACAGCTGGTCTCTCATGGGAGGGAGCCAAAGCAAGAGGGCATCAGTTGCCCCTTCACAGTGCTGCCATGTGACACTTGTACTGCCTTCTTCTCTCATCAGAGTGCAGCTGCTACAGGATGTGCTGGGGTAGCACACGCTTGGAGCGCACAGAGGGCTTCCTACGGTAGATGGTGTGGGCAAGTACGAGTGTGTGGTGCATGCAACGTGATCCCACAGAACCCTTGTGCGCATGGAGAGCGACCTTCAATTTGTGGGAACGGGTGCACGGTGCATGCACGGTGCGCCCAAGGTGCGTGCCGTTTGGGGCAATTACACAGCTTTCACCCCCCAATTGGACCCTCACAGAAAGCTACTACAAAGCAAAATTGGCACCCGGGACACAGCCAGGAAATGGGTATCACATGAGTTTCTTGCAGTCCGAATGGAATCTGGATTGTACACAGCAAAATGATTGATATACAACACATAGATATCCAAGGGGGGGTGTCCTCACCATCCACAAAAGCATGCAGTTCATCAAGTTCTTGGGGTGTGCCCTAACCACCAGGTTTAGGTTTGGAAGAGGTTCAGGGTGATGGGGATGGGCTCCGAATGTGGCACTCAAGGCGGTGCAGTGCAGCAGCATCATGAATCACTGCCTTCCCATTCACCTCATATTGTATGCGTAGGTCATCACCAGGGCATTGCGAGGGACCCATAATAGTAGTGGGAACCCGCTCAGTGGCACTACTGCAGTTGTAGAAGACAGGGGTACCGGCTCGAGCCCAAGACAAAGACATTGTGTGGCTGACCAAGGGATAGCATGTACCATGCAGCCCCCCTATGGCTTTGGCTAGCCCATAACTGTTAATCACAACCTCACAGCAGGCATGAGCAGACAAGGGCTGCCCTGCGATCCTCACGGGGGCAGCTGCAGCATTCTCTGAAAGTTAAGCAAGCATGGGTGTGTCCAAAATTGACCATTCTCTAAATTGTAAAACGTCAATTTGCCCCCACCCCCCCCAACCCACCCAGTTGAATAGACAATTATTGTGGGGGAATGTTTGCCCGGCGCGCGCCGGGCGCGCTATTTTTCTATTAACTATCCCGACTTCAGCCCCAGATTTTACCCTCTCATGGAGAATCCCCCCAAGTAGACCACGTTGCACTGCACACCTTCCCTACAAAGCACGTTGCATAATAAAGCAATATCTGTGAATTCAGCAACTCCAACTGTCATCCGTAGTGTACTTAACAAACAACATAGGTCCCACAAGTGTGGGTGTCAATACATTCAGTACAATAGTGCTCCTTACACTCATCACAAACCGCGACGGTGGAGCGCTTCTGGCAACACAACACACACACTTCTGCCTCATCCTCTGCCTCATCTTGCGTGCCACAACCGAGCAAACAGCTTCTCAATGCGTGCCCTATACCACCCGTGCACGTCATTGTAACATTGTTGGCGGGCTGTCAAAGTGCCATTCTTTCTTCCAATGAATGGCACGATGACATGAATCCGGCCTTTATAAGCACCATCATGGCCCCCAACTTCGAAATCAAAGAAATCACCTCAGGTACGAGAAGGTCCATACCCACCCCAAATCAAAACATCTACTGATGTCCCGGGGGCCAAGGGGCAAATCCATATAATGTTGCTCAACATTTCAACGGCAACAGTCCACCGGTGGGGCACGGGTCACAAAAGATGCCCGGCGCGCGCACGTTCCCCCTGTATCCATCCCCGGTGGCTACAGGTGTGGGGGAAAGGAATAGCCGGGGGAGGGGCAAAAGCCCCTTTACCTATCCTTTGTACAAGTAAAGTCAAACAATCCGGTTCCGAATACAGTCTCTATGGCCATCCGCGACTCTTTGGCTTCCATGTCCACGGAGAACTGTCTCCAAAGGCCTTGTAGGTCCTTCATACTTTCATACTTCTCTCAGACAGTGGGACAGAGAGAGAGAGAGAGAGAGAGAGAGAGAGAGAGAGAGCATTACAGTTTGATCCCCATGATCGTTCATATTAAGGGGAAATCAAAACCCACTGATCCAAGTTTAAAACGCTGAGGCAAATGCGCCATAAAGTATAGCGGTTTCTGAAAACCATGCAACAGCACGTGACATGCTCATGAGATTCCAGTGGTCCACAGCATGGAGGCTAACGAGCCTATCGAGCCCTTGACTCCCCTGTAAACAAGTTTTAGTGATCATTCAACGGGCCCCTGCTGTCCCAACCCAACCCCTGTGACCGAATAGACCCACGAATAGGCCCCTCTAAGACCTCACGGAACTGCAACAAAACGTTGGCAGCGAACAACCCACAGCCAAGTCCTCCGCTGCCCCTACCGGGGAACTCAAGCCCTTTCACCGCTGACCAACTGCTGGACTCTCCAACTCGGGATCCAAAAGGCTTCATAACACCTGCCTTCTCAAGGTCCCCAAAACAGGGAGGAATCTAACGGGCTACACAACTCCTGCCTTCTCAGGGTGGCCAAAGCAGGAGGAATCAAAGTGGCTACAGAACTCCTGCCTTCTCGGGATCCCCAATGAGGGGAGGAAGGGGGGCAGGGGGGGGGGGGGGATCTGATAACCGGCACGCGGGGTCAATTACTCTATTTTGGGGCAGGGGTAAAAAAACGGGGGGTTTTTGGTTAAAATGGGTCCTATTTTTTCGGCGTTTAAATTAGACGGGGGGTTTTTCAATAGGAGTTAACAAATGAACCACAACACCCATTAAAATGAACCCCCCCCGAAAAAAAACCCACACGCATTGACATAAAGAGTGGCCGCTCTCCCGACGCACCCAGGAGGTGGCAGCCATGCCGTCGTTACGCTTTTTTGTGGGAGTATATACTCCCCCGGAGTGTGTTCGCCAGTAGCCCTATAACCTTCTCCGGTTGGGGTAGGCACAAGGTGGGAGTGCCTACCCCTACCTCACGGGGTGCACCTTCCCCGGAGGGAATCGTTTCGGCTCGTTTTGCGTTGCGGGATGTTTCGCATTTCGTGGGATGGAGATGGGGAAGACGGATGGAGATGGAGGCGGTGATGGAGATGGACGTAAGCGTTTCGGGACGTTTCACGTTTCGGGACGTTTCGCGTTTCGTGGGATGGAGATGGGGAAGGCGGATGGGGATGGAGGTGGAGATGGAGATGGATGTATGTTGATCTCTGCTGGAAGCACCTCGCAACAAACGACATTTGTATAGTGCCTCGTCTTGCGATATCTTGCGCTCAAAAGCTTTGATCAAAAGTGGCTACCTCAAAATCAAAATTGGCTACCTCACCCTGCCTTCTTGGGGGCCCGCAAGTGGGCGGACATGCTACCTAACCCCTGCATTCTCGGGGTCCCTAGCAAAGGGGACAAAATTTTCGGGCGCCCAAAAGAGGGCGGAATTGCTACGTAACCCATGCTTTCTTGGGGATCCCCAAAAAGGGGGGATAGACATGGCCCACGTTGGGCCAGCGCAAAAAGGCCTCTAGGGGCGGCACCATTAGGAGGGCCCAGTTGGTGCTACATGAGTATACGTACTCCGATTGTCACCAAATGATCACCCGACAACAGCCCAAGCAACCCCTCTCCCGTTCCGGCGAGAAAAACCCAACGTTCCGGCGCAACGTTCCGGCGAGCCGTTTTTTCAGCAAAAGAGGTTCCCGGTGCCCAGGATCTCAGTCCCAGGGCGCAAACACACCTTCCTTTTGGTTGTTCGGTAGTTGGAGTAATGTGGAAACCCAAAGCATCCCTCAATTTGCAAAAAAAAATTTTCATCTCTCGGTCTGTATATGGTTCCTGGTCAGCAGGATGTCAGAACCGGCCACTGGTCCAGTGGATATGCACTGGTCTACAGATCTGCAAGCGTAGGTTCAATCCCCTCTACCGGGCTACCGAAGTTTTTTTGCACTTTTTGTCACTTGACTCTGCCACCCACCGAAGTTTTTTGCACTTTTTGTCACTCAATTTGCAAAAAAAAAAGCTGTTCTTTTTTTTCCCAAGCAAAAACAAGTCTGAACGAAAAGTGGGAACACGCCGACAAATGCACAGAAGTGGAGAATTTTCACATCTCAGACAAGTGCCCATTCAGGAAAGCGCTTATTGATATCACCATTGACCATTGCGTATCTGGGGTCTTTCGGCTGTAAGATACTTTGGTACGATGGTGTTGATTGTAGTTCACAAGGCAAGACAACATCGGGTTCGTTGGCCAGGGCGGCACGTTTTCCCCGCTTCAGCTCAGCGAGTTCTGCACGATAACGTTTCTCCCGGTCCTCATCCCACTTCTCAGCCACATACTCATGCCGTTTCCGTTTTTCGCCTCGCTCCTTTTTTTCTGCTTCCTTCCGAGTGTAGCGTTGTTGCCGTTCGTTGTAACCGGGGGCCAAAACATATGGGGCTCCTTCTGCGATGTGGGCAGCACAACGTTTATCGTGGGTCTGACTTGTGATGTGACTGTTAATTGTGTCTTCTCGGTTATAGTCAACACGTTTACCGCAGCACCGGCACAACAGAACACCGTTCCCATTGTACAAGCCGTATTTTCCGAATTTTGCAACGCGATCATCTACTGTGACGGTTTTGACGGTTCTGCGGGCCTTGTTCTTTGGTTCTGGTTTGACTGGTTTGACTGATTTGCCTGGTTTGACTTGTTGAACCTGAGCAGATGATGAGTCGTCGCGTTGTCCGGGTTCATCTCGGTGGGTACCAATAGGTTCATCTCGGTGGGTACCAACAGGGGTCTGGTCAAAGAACTTGTTTGGTTTGACAGAACGGACACAGAAATCACAGACATTTCCCTCATCAACGTCAACATCATCTTCCCATTTCTGTTGCAATAACAGCTGCTCCTTCAGTTGCAGATCTTGGAAATCAGTCATGGATGCCCCCTCGGAGCCACAAAAACAACATTTCAACATCTCTGCCAGTGGATGGACAAACAAAAGTGTTACTGGCAAAGTGGACGGCAACGGTTGACAGTAGCAGCAAGCGTTTTCACTGAAAAACATTGAGCCTCACAGAATCACAACGTTCCGGCAAAACGTTCCGGCAATTCCGGTGACCGGAACGGGAGAGGGGTTGCCCAAGGATCACCGCGGGTCGTTGGGGTTCACCCCAACTCAAGGGGCCACGCAACAAAGCGTGGATTGCGAGTCCCTAACCCCAACTCAGGGGGCCACACAACAAAGCGTGGATTGGATAATTGGCCCGGTTTCCTCAATAACACCGGAAAAATGAAGGCCCAAAATTGGGCAGATTGGCTTAAGGCGCCCCCAATGTGTTCTAATTATTGGGGCAACTCTATTTGAAGGTGGGGGGTGGGGTAGCTTGATACCATGCACGCAACTCAAGGGGCAACAAAGCAAACAATAGACAAAACTGAAAACCACCCCATTTCCCAATTATTCAAGGGGGGTTTCAAAAACCCACCCCGCGTTTTACTTTTCAGATCCGCCCCCCCCCCCCCTGAAGGGGGGATCGAATCCAAGGCTTTGATCATTTTAGACAGCTGTTCTGATTAAGAATCCCAACCCACCCACCCACCCAGGCTGTCTCTTTTATCACCTCCTGCTGGTAGCCCCCCGCCCCCCCCCCCGCCAGAATACAAACACCTGCCTGCTTCAAGTCCAGCATTGCATGAACTGTGCTGTCATCATGTCAACGTCTTGTCATTGAAGTCTGCAAGGGCACATGCATGCGAATGCACACAATCATGCCTAATATTGCGCAGGAGACAACATTCCAGACCAGGCTGAACCAGACTGGCAGTGAAACTCGAAATTGAAGGGTTGTGCGAGAACAAAGGCCCTGCAAGGGGTGCGCCATAGTGGGAGCGCCATGCATGGTGACCAGCTTAGCTCAGCAAAAAAAGGTCAGGGGTTGGCTCGTCGCCTAGCTCAAGGGTCACACATCTGAGGCTGCTGGCATAGGCACACCACACTCACAAAATGACCAGCAAGCTTATTCACTTTGGGGCTGACCTCTGCTCTCATGTGAGATATGCTGACTCCTTAGATGACTCAGCTGAGAGTTGGCATGGGAAGGAGGCCGTCTTGAGGAAGCATGGGTGCACTGTTCTGAAAGTTTCAGAGCTCAGCCAATGGTCAGTGGTCAGTAGTTGGTAATCAGTGGTCAGTAGTACTGTGTCATCCTGGGGCTCACAGTGAAATCAGCTCACTTCGTTGCAGGCATTCCCCGGCTGTCTCTTGTCCAGCTTCAACTACACACACAGCACTGACTGTGGCCTTTGATTGATCCTTAGGTCCATGTTCCAAATAACTTCAAGACAGTGCAAGACGTCCTGGACACTCGTAGGGGCTGCCTTTTTCTCATTTGCCACGTACACTGTCTCTTGCGGCAATGCAATCCATTGAAGCCTGGGCATAGTCAACCCCCCCGCCGGGGTTAAACCCCCCCCCTTTCATTATCATGTGCGTGATAATATTTCGGTGCGTGATAATAGGGGGTGCGTGATATTATTTTGACCACCGCCCAGGGATGCGCAAAATCACACTCACCCTCACCCCCCTTTGCTTTCAGAGAACCAATGCAGAGTGTATAGTAGTCCCCAGCGTGCCGATCTCCCAAGGGGAGATGCATCCACTCCTAAACCCAAGCCCAAGCCCAACCCTAAACCAGTTTCAAGGCAGTTGTCAATGTCCGCATTTCTCTCCAAATAACTGGACCAAGTAGCAATGGTGTTGCAAGAAATCCTGGTTTCCGCCTTTTGTGTTGCTACCTCTAACGTCAAGAATTGCATGCGTGATATTATTTCAGTGCGTGATAATGATAGGGGGGGGGCGGGGTTTAAGTCTCAGTGTACTGTGGATGGTTCCCACCAACAGCCCTGGCCGCTGTCCCTGAAAGCTTGACTGAATCCCAAGTCCAAACCCAGAGGGCAGTCCCCACCCCTGGTGGCCAAAATGGTGAAAACCATACAAAGCAGGGGTAGAACAATCGATGCAAATGGTTTTTGATCCTTTTTAACGGTCCAGGTGAAATTTTTTCAACTGTGGAAAGTTATGGATGCCTGAGGCTGCAACCAGAGGGCCCAAGTTCTCCAACCCCCCACCCCACCCGTGGCAGGAACTCGGGCCTGCCCCGACCCCTTCACACCCCACCTCCCTCCCAAATCCCCGCCACCCCCCCCACCCTCATCCACCCTCAGCAGACTTGATGTTAGTGTGCGGCAAACCACACGATGCCACAGGCGGAAGCATGTGCCCGCCAGACGTTGGCACACGCAGAACCACCCCCTTGCCAGACGTTGCAACCTGGCTGGGCGCCCTATACCGCAGCCACAGCAGCAGACAGGCTCACCAGGGAGGTTCAATGCCGGTGAGGTGAAAAAAGTAAAAACACATGGGGCGATAGAAAAATTGCACTGCACATCTGCCAGATGTTGGCACACGCAAGCCTTTCACCCCGCCAGACGTTCGCACTAATGTCAAGTCTGACCCTCACTTAATCCAACCTACACCCTGACCCAATCTGTCGGCAACCTGCTTGGCCTGGGGCATGGGGCTAATTGCACCCTTGACTGCATGAACGCCGGCGTCCAAACTGATCAAAGAAGAGCTTGGCAGAAGGCTTGATGCCCAGGAAACGCTGCAGCAGACACGGTTGCAATCTATCCTATGTTGGGTTCAGATAATTTATGCTGAATCGAGATATAAATTGGGGCACAGATGCAATTAGGTTGCCGTATCGTTTGGGATTTCCTTGCAACTCGAAGAGAGGTATTGCCAGCAACTTCAGGTTGCGGGGCACTGCAAAGATGGACTTTTCCGGCAATATGATGCTGAATATCTTGAGGCATTCCTTGGGCTTTGTGACATGCGGAGGCAGATACGGGTACAAACTTTGCTCATAGTGGGGGCGCCAGTACACTGCCAATGTCTGTCCAATCTGAGAAGAATCACAAGCCCGACGCCACAAGAAAGCGGCAATGTGCTGCCTACTGAGCACTGCAAGGGCATTGGGAGCGCCTAGAGAGATGTGTCATACCCCTGACGGGCGAAAAAAAAGCCCCAGGCAGACCAGGAAAACGCTGCCAGACGATCCAAATACTTTGACTGCAGGGGTTGGGCGGGCTGCAGGGCCCAGTTAGCACCCCCTGCACTGGGGCCCTCCGCTGCAAAGAGGGAAAAAGTCATTTGCAGGGGACAGGGTGGGGAAAGGGGGGGGGGTTCACGCCAACTTTCCGCACCACGCCCCTCAAAAAATCTGTCACTGAGGCCATTGCCGACCCGCCGGCAGCACCCACCAGAGGGGCTTTGGCAAGTGAGGTACCCCAACGCAGATGAGTCACAATGATGGGAACGCTAATCCTGCGGCAGCTGCGGCACCTGTGGCGCGCCCTGCAGCGCACAATTTGGGTAATTATCATGGAACATGGGGAAATGTCCCTTTTGTGAACCGTACTTTTGAATGGGGAGTGGTTATCACACCATTTTTGTCCATTTTGAGTATTGTGCCTCGCCATTGTGCACGTTTGACCCATTTCCTCCACCCAAAACTGAGGAAAATTAATGCGGTGGGATTCACAACAAAGCTATTTACCCTTATCCTGCGTCGCGCAGGAAGCATTCCATATGTTCCCATGACGTGCTGATGATTTTGAGGTGGGTAACACAGTCGACCTTTCTCCAAACAGCTTGCATCCAGGCCGCTGATTTCTTGAGTCAAAACATGCCTTCGGTCCTTTGGAGCCACGGGGCCGCTCCCAGCCAGGACCCGACCCCGAGGGGTGTTCAACCATTTCAGGGGTTGTAGAGGGGACCCCCCCCCCCCGGTTGGTCCAAACCCAAGGGGTAGGCGGGTCGGGCGGTCAGCCACCGGGGCCCCCTGGGGGGGGGGGGGTTTGTCAGGTACCCCAACATACACACCTCAAAATGATCCACATGACGCGCTGATCATTTTGAATATACACAACTAGGGTAAAAAAATTTTCGAAACAAATTTGCCCATCAGCTCAGGCTCCCATTAGCCAAGGTGGGACCTGGAGGTCGGGTCGGGGTCAAAATGTTTTTTTGTGTTTTTCACCCGTTTTTGAATTCTCCACAAACTTCTGAGTATTTTGAGTATAGACACATAGGGTCAAACAAAAAAAATTTCCCCCTGCCGTATGCCTAAAACAAAATCTCCGGCGCGTCCAGCGCCCACCAAACCCATTGATCCGTACAACCATTCTGGGGTCTGTAGAACCCCCTCCCCCCCTTGGGGTCAGGTCCTGGCTGGGAGCGGCCCCCGTGTTAGGAGCTCTTTTTCCGCCCCCGCCCCCCATTTTTTTGGGGGGCTCTACACCCCGCACACAGCGCACAGGGGGGGTGTTTGAGGTCCGTGTGCGGTATAAGCCCACACGCCCCTGCTCTCTGGGGAGACAAGAGGCGTGCCTCCAGAACTGCTGCAACCAAACCAAAACCAAACACCCCCGTGCCTGCAAATGAATTCTTCGCGTGTCTTGCATCAAACAAGTATCTGAAACTCGCGTTGTAGTGGTTGTTTCATTGCAACACCTACACGCAGACTGACATTGTGCAGGTTTTGGACACCCATGGCTCAAACAGGCAGCACACACGCATACCAATGAGGCAACAAGGCATTTCTGTCAACAAGGCATACCTCCCAAACAGGCTGCACATGAGTGTCAGGAGGGGCCAGCTTGCGGGAAAGTTTTCGCTTCAGGCAGCTGATCTCATCTTCGTCGGGTCTACATTTGCCTCCAGGCATTCGAAAAGAGTTGCCACTTTGCAATAGCAAAACATGCGGGTGGTTACGCTGATGAACCAGAATCACTGCGCTGACCTGCATATGGAACAACAGGGGCCCTGGCAGAGGCTGCAAGACTTGCAGGACGAGTTGGATGAGATAAAGGCGAGAGGACGGCAGACAATGCGTCGAGCCCCCACCCTCCCCCAAAAAAAATAAGCAACCCTTTTTTCTATTTGGGGTTGCTTTTATTTGTTGCTGCGATTGTTTCTTGTTCCTCACGCCTCAGCGCTGCAGTTTGTGGAGTTGCGCATTGCCTTGCTTGTGTTACGCAGGCCCTTCATACTTTGATACTTTGTACAACAATACCCCCTCCCGTGTCCAACAAGCAATTGGGTCCTGAAAAAATACAGTCCGAACAGGAGTGTTCATTGGAGGGGGGGGTCCTTGCACTGCGCACTGCTGTTAGACTAGGTTCTCCCTGAAGAGCCCCCAGGCACACCCCTTCCAAATAGGTCACCCAAAGTAGCCTAGCTGAAGACAAATGCAAGCAACTTTCCCATAAGACATCATGCAAAATGCGGAAAGCCTAGGGTGTGCGCCTACACACAAAGCCCAATGCTTGCCAAAACCCACCATAGGTCACAGACATGAAAGGAGAAAGGAGTGAGTCTCTAGGGCGAGACTCTCAAATAGCACCAATCCTTAGGCTTTCCCCGCTAGCCTCAGCAGTTCACCTGGGTTGTTCTGGGACAAGTATTCGACCACGACAGAGTTCAAACAAACGCCCATCGGGCAAAAGAAATGCTGGGCAGCACTCCCGGGTGGCCCCATCCACGCCATACCCTTCCTAGAGGGTAAGGAAGCGCCAACCACGACAGTAGAAATGGTAGAGTACTGACTTCACCAGATAGAAACCTTCCTTAGCCATTTCTTCGGCGTTCTTGTCGGGGAGAGTTTCTTCGACTTCATTAGAGCTGGCAGCACCCTGTAAGTCCATCGCCGCTACCTCCTCATCATTCAGCTCCAATTCTTCCCCCCCCATCACCCCAACTCAAGGGCCCACACCAAAGTGTGGAAGTCCATGGTGGAGATGAGCAAAAAAGTGCGAAAAGGGGTGGAAATGGGTGAAAGTGGGTGAAAAGCCAAAAATGCCATACCCCCAATGTGGAATAAGCATCAAAACCTACGCTAAGGGCAACAATGATGCCCTTGGTATCACAAAGTATGGGTCTCTAGTACGGCTAGACGCCCAAATAGTTGCACCGTGCGCGCACTACGCTAAGGGCGCCCCCTTGGACACACCGTTCGGTGCGCGCAACAACACATGTTACACATGCCGAGGCACAAGATAACTAGCCCATTCAAAGCACAATGCAATGGAGGTTTCCAATTGGCACTTTTCAGAGTAGAAGCCCTTGTTGCCCCGCTCCATGCGGAAAAGTTGAACATGCTCCCCGGGCTTGGGGCCCTTCTTGGCACGGGCAGAAGTGGCAGCCCAATCCGGCTCAGGCACCTTCGGGATGGACGGATTTGATGCAACAACACTGTCCTCCATCAAATCATGGTTTAGGTACAGGGTGTTCTCAAAAACATGGCACAAACCCCACACCCCACACCCTGCCTTGGCCCAAATGATGTCACAATGCCCATCAGTGTAACTATTTGAGTCACCGACACCACTTTTTTTGTTCCGCTCCATGATGTTTTCTTCTGCCCACATTGCGTACCCCCCCTCCGACTCCCATTTGAAAATGCCCTTGATTCCAGGCTTGTCACAGATCCTTGTCACAGGTCGTGTAGTTGAGGGACACCATTCCCTCACATCCTGCTTTGCAAATTTGCCTGCCATTATTGCAAGATACATCACAACCACCCCTCATTTCCCCATTCCTTTAGCCTCAATGAAACCTCGGTTCTGAAGCCCCATACCTAATTAATTACCTAATTAATCAGGTTCCAAAAAATACGGTCCGGACGGGATTGTTCGTTGGACACAGAGTTTGTTGGACATTGGGGGGTGGGGGGGGGGGGGGGGGATTTGCCCCATTGGGCGAAACATGGCCGGGGAGGCATGGACACCTATGAATAGTCCGAGGAGGCGAATTCCACTTGTCTGCAACCACAAGTGCAAAACGAAGCTTTGCTCAACCGCCTGCCTCCAGACTCAGTTTGTGGTAATTTGATTTGGTCTCCTAGTCGATTTGCTGCTCTGCTCATGTCCATTTGGGGTCCCCACAGCAGGAAGGCATTCATGTGGCCACAAAACCCCTGCCATACTGGCGTCCCCAAGGCGGAAGGGACTGAAATGCCCCCCACTCATCAAAAGCACAAATCGGTTTGCCCTGGACTCAGTGTGTTTGAAAAATTCGGATTTGTGTATCCGATGGTGTTCCACATTTCTAATGGGTATCAAGTGTATTTTCGGTTTTTTATACTCGCAACACGCAACGCGCAGTGCTTTGTTTGCCATGCCTCCAGTGTTGTGTCATTCTGCAGGGTTCTTCACCTGCAAGCACTGTGAAGCCAATGCCCCCCCCTCCTCCCACAAAAAAAATTAGAAGCAAGGGTCCAGTACAACACCCAGGAAAAAGAAATCCTTGGTAAGCCAGCACAACACCAGAAGCAACACCAGACACCGGTTATACGGGCACCTCCCCCACATTGTGGGTCCGAAGACGGCAAAGGTTATGGAGCCCTTCTGTGATTTTGTCCTTGCTTTGGGGAGCCCCAACATGGCAGGGGTTATGTAGCCACTTCGCCCACATGAGGGCCCCCTAGTCTGGAAATGACTGCACACCAAGCCTATGCTGGCACCAGCAGGGAGGTTGGACCCTACAGGGGCAGTTATGCTGCAACCGCGAGCAGTGGGACAAGCGTTCCACTCTCCACCAAGCTGCATCTTTCGAGAGATATGATTAGCAAAAACAGGTTACACAAAAGACATGGAACTGGACACTAGTTGCACTAAGTGGGTGGTCAACCATCGTGGAACACCACCAACATTGCGCAAAAATTGGGGCGGCGAAGGGGGTCAGCACCTATACCAGGCGAAGCAATGCCCTGAGACTGCAGAGGCACGGCACACCGATCTTTGCATGCCTTCTGCATCATACTTCAGCTTCAGGCGCTGCAGACATGCAAGAGGGCTCTGATCCTTCTCTGGCTGCTGGTCCTGAGGCGAAAAAGTACAGACGTCTGTTCTCTGTTGTGTCCACACAAGTGACAGGGACACAAGACCAGGGTGGGGGGGGGGGGGTAGAAAAAAAGGTCCTGGTACCGGCGTACAGTTGTTTTTTCGGGGGGGGGGGGTCCAAAAAAATGCACAAAATTTGTTTCCGGACCCCAAAACCTGAAATTTCCTCAACTCTACCCCACCTCTTCGGGTTTGGAAGGTGCAAAGAGGATATTTTTCAAGGTAACCATTGATGTTTCGGCCGATGTAGGTGGTATCTGTCGTTAAGGGCACAAAGACCCCCGGTCTGTTTCGGCTGCAGTGCAGCGCCCCACCCTGGCCTCTTATTGGCACGAAAGAGTCCCCCAATAAGGCAATACACCTTATCTGGGGCGAGAAACCGAACCAGCAGCATTGAAGGACAAGGGTGACTAATGTCCATTCTGGCCAACTGTAGGTTGCCCAAGCCTACAAGGGACCTCGGGGGAGGGGGGGGGGGGGTCTACAACCGGTCCCCATGCAACCCACCTCCCCACTATCTGTCAAAACTTGGGGGGGGGGGTTGGCGGGAGGGTGGGGGGGGTATTGGCGGTATGGCCAGGGGGGGGTTCCCAAGGGGGGGGGGGCTTCTTGAACACTATGCAATTCCCTCGCTTAAGCAACTTCTCAAGGTCAAGTGTTGCCATGGTGTGTCACTGGGTTGTACAAAGGGAGCAGAACAAGGACCAAACACATAGCACCCCCTTCAACTTGCCATGGCCCCTCCACCACTATCTCTCAAAACTTACCGCAGCGGCAGCGCCCCATCCGACGGCCCCGCCTACCCCCCAGTACCCACCCGGCCACACCCCCCACCTGGCGTCGTTCCCTATGCCCTGGCCAAAGAGCCCGGCCCCGGCCCCTTGGGCCCCGCCGGCTACCCCAGCCCAAACCCCTCAGCCAGCCCCATGGGCGCACCAGCCCCAGGTCCCAGTCGCGACGGCCCCCTGGCAGGCGGCGTGCGCGGCCTTGTCCCCCCCCCCCCCCCCGAGACACCATGGGCTCCCCCGCCTCCCGCCAGCTCATCATCCAGGTCTCCGGTCTCAGCCCAAAGACCATGACAACCTCGGCGGTCCGGGACGCCCTGCGGGCCCACCTGGGGTCCACCAAGTTCGTCCCGCTGCCCAGCCTCCAGCGCGGGTACGAGTCCAAGGGGCCTCCGGCCAACAATTAGTTGGGGGGGGGGGGGGGGTAGTTGGCATCCAGAACCGAGGGGTCGCCCCCCCCCCCCCCGGGGCGGTTGGTACTTCCAGTTGACTGTACTTGGGTGTTTCTACATTAGCCCAATGGGGCCTGCACGCACATCTCCTGAGAGAAGAAGAATGCTCCTGCACCAATGGCCATAGTAGGAATTGCTGCCACACAAACGACCAACTAGGGTGTGCTTCCCCGTGGTGCAGCAAACTAGTTGCAACAACCAGCCCCCCCACCCCATGAGGATGGAGAGCAAGCACCCAGCGCGTCACAATGTCGCCACCCTGAGCCGCTGTTGTTGAGTTGGCTGCAACTGCATTGTTTTGCTTGTTCCTTTGACAACTGGCTCTTCGTTCTCCTTGCCAGCCAAGGATGCTTGTCCCATTGCTGCCTAAACATCAGCACCGATCTCCAATTTTGAGTGCCCCCATCACCCATGCAGCAATCGCAAAGACATCTAATGCAGTTGTGGATGTCATTTTGTTCCACCTGTGGGAGGTTGTTCCACCTGTGGGAGGGGTGTGCAAAATTGGGTCCCACAAAGTAGCCATGTGGCACGGGGGTTGGGGGGCGACTTCTCAGCTTGAGTTGCGACCTCCCCCCCCAGAGTAGAAAGGAGCCGAAGGCCAATTTTGTGGCAGGGTGCGCCATATTGAGCCGGTGATGGGAATCTCAGTCTTTCGAAACATCGAAAACAGTTCCAACAGCATATGGAAAGCAGACATCATGCTGTTGGAGTGCCCTCAGATTTCAACTGCCTTGATACATACAATGTGACTCTACGACCAAATTCCCCGGCACACACATTCCAGTGGCCCGCTGTAAATCTTCCCGATCATTGTATTTCCCATTTCGCCCTGAGGGGTGGGGTGGGCACTGTGACGAGTGTGTATGCAGCTTTTGGATACTGTAGATAGTGGTCAAGGTCACCTGCCCATTGGAAAATGCTCACCCTGTCAGGCTGTCCTACTCAACCCAAACTGATGACTGATCTGGGAGTATCTCAAGAGCACACTTGGACACGTTTGCCAGCCACGATACAACAATCAGTCCATCTCCCGTGCCCACCACCCACACAGAGAGAGTAAAACAGCACCTGTGGAACATTTCGGTAAATGGCTAACATGTGTGTTTTGTGGTTTGACAAATCAAAAGGAAAGTGCACCAGACAAAAACGAAGAATGGAAACGGGTGACGGTATGCACATCCAGAGACGTTCAAACTATGATCCAGTCCCCAAGGTGTATTGCATAGGCCTTTTGTTATCTCCTTTGTGTGGTGAGCATGGTGGTGAGGCCGTTTCAACTAAAAGATAGCCCTTTCCTGGACCACAATCGCCACATGGCATGGGCGGGAGGGGCTCGGTTTGGGTGCACAACCCCCCCCCCCCAAAGGGGCACACGTACATAAACTCGGAAGTACCAACCGGCATACTCCTTCAGCCTATAAGGACATGCACAAAACAAGGGCGTAGCACGTATAAAATGACCATGAAACAACATGTTACCGTGTGTGCTCAGGTGTCTCCGCTCTACAAGGCAAGGTTTGCAGAGGGGAGTGATGGGCTTAGGCGTGGTGGTGTTCGCGCACACAGCAGTGACATGCATGCGAAAGGTGCACAATCATGTGTCATCACACCACTAGATTGCTCATACTTAATGGTCCGGCACCACACTCTGACGGACCCTGAATCTGGGCAAACTCAACAGTATTGACAGCAGCACCGGCTGGGAATGTGTCAGCATGATCAACATTCATAGCTGAAATTGCCAAAAGAAACTGGGTGATTTGCATGATGCTTGGAAAAATGCATTGCCTCAGATGCAATCATTCACACTGGCGGAGGTTGATACCTTTGCCGAGAATGTGTAGTTGGCCAAATGGTATATATCAAGCTTGAGTTGCTGCGGCACAAGACGCTCCTGCAATGTTGAGGCTTTTTCTGCCTGTGGGGCTGTGAAATGGAGAGGGTATCCTGAATCCTGGGCAGACAGACGCTGGAAATATAAGACCAGGAGGCGAGGTAGCCAAGCCTGCAGCCAGACCCGCAGCAGGTGAGCCTCTTTCCATTGCCCTCTTGAGCATGTTGAGTGCTTCAAAGTAAAATATCCCCCCAGAAAAATTGGAGCCGATTCCACAATCTTAGTCGGCCTAACCTCCCCACCAGCCAAGCATTTCTCTAGAGCATGTACAAATGCTTACATGTTTGCCAAATGAATGGAAAGGAACAAAAACCACTCCACACACACATTTCATGCAGAAAAGCATGGATTGTCACCAAAATGAAATGCAAATATAAATGGTGAAATGAACGGGGACCCGTCAAAATAGGGGGAAACTGTGGCAAATGCATCCTGAAAGGTATGGCACAAAACAATCAGAAATGTCAAGTATCCGATGTCAGATGTAAACGGTGTGCACTACGTCAGCAGAGCTGAACAATGGAGTTCTGCCCAAAATTTCTAGACGACCGACAAAGCATACTGGGAATCACGCAGATGAGTTGAACTTGTGGTGGTCACTTTTTCTGTAAAAGCTGGGGGTGTAAATGTGTTACAACCTGGGACTCTGAAAAGGAATGAAAATCCGAACACTACAAGTTGCTGGCTGTGTCAAAAAGATGAAATGCGACACAATTCAGCTGACAATTTTGTCAATAAAAGTTGTAGCAGAAGGTAACAAGAAAATGGTATCCTCGCAACAAATGATGGTCTTCACTAGTGGCAGATGACTTTTGCATTCAGTGATGCTTGCCCGAAATTTTATTGCCTTCGGCATGGCACCTCGAAGAGGGTGCTAGAACACTAAAGTCAGTCAGTCAGTCAGTCAGTCAGTCACTCACTCACTCACTTAACCAGTCAGGCAGTCACCCACTCAAGCAGGCAGTCAATCAGGCATCAGGCAGTCAGGCAGGCAGTGAGTAAAACAGGCAGGTAGGAAGAAACACCCATTTTGTTTTTGGTGGTGGCCTACATCTAGGGGTGATGGGGATTGCACTAAGTGCAGTATGGCATTGTGGCCGAGCGGATAGGGCACTCAGTTGTCATTCAACACTCCTTGGATCGATTCAGGTGCCACCCATCTGCTGCCAGTTCAGTCACCGTATCCCGTTTTGTATACCAGGGTTCGAATCCTTCTACGCACAAAACTGTTGACCCCCGCCCCCCAGAAAAAAACAAGTACCAGGTACAGGGGGGTAGGGGGCTGAAAGTAAAAAAATTCATTGGGGGATCATCTTGTCTCCCAAAATGGTGATTTCACAAGGGATGAGCCGATACCACATCTTGGGGTATGCTACGCCAACGGCCCTAGGCCTTGATCTAACAACCCTCTTCAAGGTAATTTATGCAGATGAACAGACCACAGAAAATAAAACAGATGATGAGTCTGCCAAAATTTGGGCATGCGGGGTGTCTGGCAAACCCGTGGGTAGACGTCATTTGTTACAAGGATAACAAAATTTTCCCCATGTTTTGCAACAAATTTGTATAACTAAATTCCGTCAAATTCCGTCTCTTCAACACAGCTAGTGATTGTGAGTGTTCAGATTTTTCACTTCTGTGAAGATTCCCAAGTGTGTAACACATTCACAGTCCCACCTGGGTCAGAAAAAAGGCCACCACAAGTTCAACTCATCTCCGTGATTCTGTACCGAAATTTCGGCAGACCTCCTCAATTCCATTAGTCAGCTCAACCTCCTCAATTGTGTGGAAATTAAAATGCAGCACAGGGCCAGGGTGTTTTGGATAACCACATGTTACATGGCAGTGGTACATGGGCATTTTGCTCCTGGTACAGCGACAGAGCGGAACTGCAAGACCACCTGGGAACAACTCAACACGAGTGCCAATAGGAGTGTGAAATGGTGGGAAATAATCCTGGGGAATTGATCACGCTGTTTGCAGCTCCAAAGATGCACACAGTGCAAGTACTCCCCGTTCCCATGCGGGGCGTTTGTTTACAGGGTGCATGGCATCCATTTCTCTGCCAGTGCTGGTGAAAGTAGCTTCAAGGGTGAGTGGGATTAGCATACTCTCAGTCCGCGCAGACCCACTACGAGAGCTCTTGAAGGATCCCCTGAAGGGACCCCCTAAAGGAGCCGCATGAAGGACCCCCTCAAAGCAACCCCCAAAGGACCCCAAAAAAAGAAACCCCATGAAGAACACCCTTGGAGGCCTCCCTAAAGGACCCTAGTGAAGGGCCGCAAGAATATCATACAAGATCCCGCCAAAGGACCACGGGGGGCGACTACAACCGGACCTGATGCGACCACCCCCCCGCCCCCGCTATCTGACAAAACTTGGTGGGGGGGGGGGGGGGGGATGTCGCCCGGGGGGATCGGCGGTACGGGCGGGGGGGGGGGGTTGTTACCCTGGTGTGTCACTGGGCTGTACAAAGGGAGCAGAACAAGGACCAAACAAATAGTACCCCCTTCAACTAAGCATGCAAAAAAATTTGGCGCTGTTGGTACCATGGCCCCTGCACCACTATCTTTCAAAGCTCGGCGGGGGGGGGGGGGGGTGAGCGCATACAAGGACCGGGCCCGGCTGCCCCCCCGTGCCAAGGACGCCCCGGAAGGATCCCATTGCAGGACCCTGTGAATCCCTTTGAAGGCTCCCCCACCAAGACCCCATGCAAGCCCCCGCAGCCCCCTCAAATACCCCCCCCTCCCCCTGCCCCCGCTTCCACTAAAGGACCTGTCCTCCAGGATCTAGGAAGCAAAAATGGTTCAAACATAGCTGAAAATTGCGTACCACTTGTTGCAGTATCCCGAATCATCCAACATCACTTTTGAGAAAAATTGTTTTTGACCCCGATTTGACCCTTTTTTTGTTCCTAAAACGGCCCTTTCAAGGTTTTTGGGAACATACATGGGCTAACATGGGTCAAAAACAGCTCAAAACAGACTAAGGCCACTTGTTGGAGCACCCCAAGTGGTCTAGGAATAAGTTTGGAAAAAATGATGTTGGACAACATTTCGACCCACAGGTGACCCCCAACTCACCCTACCCTAGCACGCGTGCGGTGCACCACTCCTTGGCGCCAATGGGGCATTGAAGGGTCATCATTATTTATTACCAAAAGGGTGCCCAAGGCAATCCATGGATGTGTGAAAAAGCTAGCATGTAAGGTCACTGTCCGGCTCATTTGGCCATTTTTGACCTCCAAAAGCTGAAAAGGGGCCACTGAGGCAACTAGTCAGGTGCAAAAGCTACTAGACTGTGACTGAGGGCGTCTGTTCATTATCCACATGGGTTCCAATGCAAATGACCCCTCCAAAAACATCCTGGACGCCCAAAAAATTAGCATTTTTGAGAGATTTTGAAACTCTGGATCCACCACTTGCCATGCTGGTTCCCGGCCACCACTGTTGAGTTTGTTGTTCAACCACTGTGTGATTGTACTTCATACTCATAGGTATCAGAGATAAAATTTCGGCTGAATCCCAACCACTACAACGAAGTTCTGATTTCTATCCATTTCAAACGTGGTTGTTGCTTACTGCTTGCTTGAAGGGGCAGCTCCACCCCACACCCTAAAAAGGGTTATAAAACCTTACTTGGTGACCCTGACCCTAGCCCTGATGTCCAAAGTGGAGAGCAATGGTGCGGTGATAGAGCCATGGACAAAATGGTAACCAACCACCCCGCCACCCCTCCCCCCTCCTGCTCACAACCCATGGCTTCAACCGCCCTTCCCCTGTGGCATAAGGGTTGTCCCAACCATGTAACTCTGCCCCCCCCCCCCCCCCAAGGAAACACAAGGGCGGGTAGAAGGTTCATCAATGCTGTATTTGCATGCAGGCAGCTTAAAAGACACACCTGTTTTATCCTTGGTGCCTGAAGGGGGTCGGTCACTTGCTGCCATAGTTTGTGAAAAGATACATGCCCAACTGCGTGGTACTGAGACAGCAGAGTTTGGTAAAGCAAAGAACAATTGCCTAGTCAGTTCCAATTTACTCCAGTGTGGTCATGTGTGTCAAATGCAATTCACAAGGCAAAGAAGCAACAAAGCTCACCGATGATTCACAGCACACAACAGGGGCAGGCCCATTTTACGATTTTACGATTTTACAGTACTTTTTACGACGTTTTTATGGAAATTTCCGGCCATTTTCCGATTTTACGGCCATATTCTCAACGGGTGTATGTCATGGCGGGCAGGGCCCAGGGTATCTCTCCAGCGCTCCATTTCTTGTAAGTGTGTGGTTGTCCCATTTACTTGCGTTTATCCTTTGTTTATTCTCTGTTTGGCTAAAGTTTTCACCAATCTTGAGCCTCGGGAATGGTGATGGTAAACAACCATATGAAATAGACACATGCATTCCACAAAACCATGAGACATTGTCCGGTGCGAGTTGCGTGGCGTCCGTGGTTTTGACATCACATGGAAAATGTGTTGAGAATACATCTACTAGTGTTTTTTCAGTGTAGGTCACACATTTGGACAACAACTACAACGAAGTGAAGCGCTTTTCTACGTCGCCATTACAATATCGCGCCATCTGAGTGCGGCGCAAATGTAGCCGCGTAGAAGTTCTGGTCTTTGTGTCAAGGACCCCAACAAGACGGAAAGTCCGTTCCACATGTGCAGAACTAACGGGCATGGACAGCAAAGCATGCACATAACATGCAAGGGGCCCTAGCCGTTGGGCCCACCAACTGCAAGGGTCCTCAACAGCATTGGCCCTTGCACGGTCCATTGTGGTACACGCCTCCCACTCTGCCTTGAGGCCCTCCGTAAAATCAAAAACTGGTGCCCGGTTCTCCCAAGACAAGTCCATCAGGTCTAGCTGTTTGGGGTCAAACACATTCAACCGACGAAAGAGGCCCAGTGTTGCCTTATGTTTCACCGTTTGCACTTTCATTTCATCCAAAACAGCCTTAGTGGCTCGCTGAAGTGCGGTAGATGCCAATTGCTGCTGGTCCTGGGGCATCTTAACTCTGGTAACCCTTGATGTTGCATCCGAAGCATTAGTAGGAAACACGCGCAAACACAAAGGCGGATCGTTGGTTCACATAACATTGTCGTGTGCAATGTGCACATGTCTACGGCGGGGGAACTACACCATTAAAGCACAAGGAAACATAGGCCTTGTGCGTTCCTTCTTTCATACTGTGTTGCTTCTTAGAACGAACGTGTTTCCAAACGGAAAACGATCGCTCCACATCGTAAGAAGTGTGGGGAATTGCCAAAATGGACCGGGCAATCGGGTACATAGTGGGTGGGCGCAAAGCCATGCCCTCCCACCACCGCAGCACATCAAACTGTGGGGTTTCTTCCTCTCTTCTCGGAACTCCGAATCAATCTCACTTTGCTCCCTCTTTTCCCCAGCCATCCCTGTACCCTTTTTTCCTCTCTCTTTTGCCGCTTCCGGTCTTGCATTGTGGCCCTAACCTCCTCCGCGTGTAAAACCACCAGCCAAGTGCAGCTTGTATTTCCAGTCTGTGGTGGACACATTGTGTTCGTGTGTATTTGAGATAATGTGGTCAATGACCCCGTCTGTCTTCAGACCAGATTCATTGCACGCCAGGCAATGCAACCCGGCCTTGGCAGTCAAACGCATCCCCAAAGAAGAAGCCTTTTTCCACTGGCCCTTCAATTTCTTGGATGACTGGGCATCCGAGAGCCCACCACGATTCACAACCTCTCACTTGGCCATGAATAATTTACCCTCATGAAGCCAAAAGGCCTGAGGGTCCATTTTATGTGACGGAGCTAAGCAAGAGATTGAGAAGGAAAATGTAACAAACAACAATAGCAACAAACACCAACATATGACACCAACACAAAAATGTATTCCAAGTGGTCTAGAGGTACCCCAGTCACAGAGAATGCCGCTTTCCACTACAACATCAAACAAAATTTGGTGACCATGATGGAATAAACCTTATGGAAAAATGGGGGAAAATGGGATTTTGGTTCATCCCGATTTCCCCCATTTTTCTTGGGAGTCACCAACTTCCGTAGAGGAACGTTAATAAAAAAGGTTAGTATCCAAATATCCGGTGGAAAAATGGGGGGGAAATGAGGTATCCGGAGGTATCCGGAAAATTGGATACTTCCTAGGCTTGACACTGTCAGGTTGCAGACTGCCATCTGAAAACATGAATCTCTCGCCATCACTCATATTTGCTAGCCTCAAGGCTCTCGGTATTTGTGATGCATCACCAGAACAGAAGATGAGCATCATAACACCACGAAGCAGTATTGCAACCATGCCTCAGGTGAAGGAGCAGGGTTGGCTGTTGGAGAGTGAGGAAAACAAGTATTGTCACATGGGGGGGGGGGGGGCTCGAGTTCAGTTCTAGACCCCAACCCCCATGGCGTGGGCAGGGGTGTCCAGAAGGGGTGGGGGTGGGGTGGGGGGGGGGGGACTTTTTTTCTGGTTTTCAGGGCATTCTTGAATTCACCGTTTCATTATGAGCATTTTGAATGCACATAAGTGGGGTAAAATGATCTTACACCCTTCATCAAAAATGAAAAATAGAATGTACTCCGATCACACAAGAGGCACACACGTATGTGATCCGTTCTTTTGATGTGTGCCTCCATTATGGACGGGCCTGGAACCACTAGATTAATGTGAATGCACCAATATATTGTCTCGTTGGCATGATTGCCTTTGTTGTCCTCTGCCCGGGGGGGCCAAACTAGAACTTCCCATGGGACAACAACTTCTTGTTCTACTCTTCTTGTGTTGGCTCCTTGTTGTACTATGATGCATGGCCTATGTTGGCTTGTCTTCCTCTTGGGGAAAGTAGTGCATTGAACATATTCTCTCCTTGTCCATGAAGAAGTAATTGCAGGCGCTTGATTGGGCCAGACTGCCTATTCTCTGCGCCTGGTATCAGTAGAACGGCTAGTTGCCCTATCAATTGACCTGTACGCGCCCTGCACGCCGACACTCCCTCTAAGTGCACCCCATTGGGGGAATAGGTGATGGGTGAAAATGAAAGATGTGAGCTGACCATTCCAATTGGAGCATTTTGGGAATAAACATGTTTGGTTGAAAGGGATTTTCGACTCTTTCCCCTAAGGCCCCAAAAAATTCTCAGGCGCCGTTGGCACCCAAATTGGCTGTTCCCTATTGCCACAAATTGGTGTGGGTTGGGGGGTCTAGAGGGGGAGGGAAGTGGGGGTAAGCACCCCCCATGTATTGTCATGTGTCAAGGGTTAGATATGATTGTCCCACTCACAATTCACCTCACAAACTGCTGGTCTGCAGCATGCAACGTCTTGTGCATCAACAACAAACACCCACCACTGGAAACATGCATGCACAGTGCAAAAATAGCACTGAATCATTGAATATTGCTGAACTCACTTAGTGGGGGCACGTGGCTCCAAGCGGGGTGGAGGTGTTGGAGACCTCGTGCAACTCCTTCCCCGTCCTTTGGGCGGCGAAAGACTTGGTGAGCAGTGAGGTGGTGAACTGTAGCGTGGGATGGTGAAAGAGATAAGAGTGAATTTTGTGTGCCACTTCACCACCTTCAGGGGGTGTTGTCGCACCATGCGCGCACGTTGCAGCACCTGATCGATGTTTCCGTAGATTTTACCTGGTGATGAAGGCCTCTCAAAACCACTATGGCAGGTGTTCTCAAAGGCTTGTGGATGGTTCCGAGAGTCTTCTCGATGGTTGTTGTCAATTCATGGTGCCTTCTGGATGGTTGCTGCAAAAAATCTTGGTGCCTTCCAGATGGTTGTTATTCATTCTTGGTGACACAAGACATGGGCACTGAAGGAGCTTCAACAATCTCAACAAATTCTGGCTATCAATCCTGTCATCAAATGGGCACAATGAATCATCGAGGCTAACAAGTGTGGTGGGGTGCGGGTAACAAATGTGGTGGAGTGCAGCAGCCTCATGAGCAACTTCTTTGCCGTCAACTTCATATTGGATCTGCAAGAAGTCCCCGAGCTGCAGTAAAGAGCCCAACACAATGGCTGGAACTTGCAATGGGAGAAAACATGTGTACTAGGGGTGACCCAGGACAAAGACATGGCGAATCTGAGCTGAGGGACCACAAACATGACCGTTAGGGACACTGCAACATGCGGAAATAGGTAGGACTTCGTTTTAGGGACCCCAACACAGCACATTGTACCACAACCTTGTGCCTTCCTCCTTCCCCCAATGTCAATGGCCCGAACCACGTTTCTTCTTTCACAGGGGAGGTCCATTGACAAGGGGGGGGCATGTTTCTTCTTTTGAGAGGGGGGGTCCATTGACACGACCATGGAGGGTCCATTGACTCAAATTCTTGTTGAAAATCTAGAAAATTCTGTGAGCATTGTCTAACCTGCGCCGTCGCTTTGAATGTAGTTTGGACATATGCTTTGTTCTTCTTGCATCTTTGTGATGCTTTTAGAGCTCACATTGGCAGTTTTTTTCCCGCACTTCTTTGATCTTTTGTCATCTCGCATATGTGTGGGTGCAGTGCTTTGCATATAGGTGCGAATCACCATAAACCAAGACAAGCACAACATTCCTTGACAGCTGCAACTGGACATGCAATACTTTGAGACACGCCTAGACCTCAAATCATACCTCCGTATGGACACAAAAAGGTTGTGTGCCAATCACATGCCACGGTAGAACGAAGAGACCCAATCAAAACGGCAACGTTTGTGTTATTTGGTGAAAAACTGGGGGGAGGGGCATGATTCTTCTTTCGAAACGAGGGGGTGGGGGGTTTCTGAACGCACCGCGCGCTTTAGTGGACGTGTCACTTACGGATGTACTGCACAACTTTTTCAGACACGGACACTGTGGCCCAAGGGGTTTTGTGGAATGATAAGTGCAACTTGAAACTGTTTGGTGTCATCGTGTGGTGCAACGTTGAGGCTCTCAGTCTCAGGACAATCCTAACCGTCAACTGCTCCGGACATGACAGCAGTGGTAGGCGGTGGGGACGGACAATGATCGGAAGCGGGGGACTCTGCACTCACAATCGGGAAGGTGAGCCGCTCCACAGGGCAATCACAGTAGAGCTAGTAAAGCTGCATATGGTCTGAGCACTCGTAGCTGATGGCGAAACACTCCAGAAAGGATAAGAGGCCCACAACAGCGGCAGGAAAATGTTCCCCCGTGGTGCCTCTCAGGTAACAGACATTACTGCCCGCTGCCGGCAGCATTCTTTGCCATGTGTCTTGTGGAAAGCAAAGGAGGCAAAACATAGTCACACCGATATTTTCGAATGCACAAAGTGCCCTGCTGCCCACTCTTACACCCCTACAACCCTTTGTGCACAACAATTCAGCCGCTTGCATTCAAACACCCCAACCACCTCTGGGGACTTTGCGGACCACTGCTTGCTGTACGCCGAGGCAGATTCTGCAGAGACTTGCAGGAGCAACTCATTGGCCACCCATTTGTGATGCTAAGGCTCCTATGACCGCTTTTGGGCAACATTCCATGGTACCACCATTCTACGCCAACCGGGCTAAAGCCGCCCGCACACCCGCACCACACGCGAGGCACCCTTGTTGACTAGGGGGGCCACAGTATCGTGGTCTGTAAGGTGTGTGGGTATTGCGCGCTCTGCAAAAAGCAGGTCACTTTCCACCAAGTTTCCCCAATACGGCAAGTGTTTCTCCACCATTGCCACCTGTATGGACACAGGTGCAGTGTGGTAGTCCATTGTACATCTTTGTCCCCACTTGCTTGCACTTACTTTATGAAACGGGCACCGTTGGGACTGCAACACAAGCATTGTTCAATTGGAATTTTGCCACAATACGCTGAGAGGGTGTTGCACACACTGTGTGCACTGCACAAAATATAGTTTTGTCTGCTGACTTACACCAGCGTTGCCTGGTGCCCATTGCAGGCTCTTAGCCCCCCCCCCCCTGTTGATGGACCCCCCATGTCAATGGAGCCCCCCAACGAAGGAAGCAACATATGTTCTTCTCTGCATCTTTCTTCCTCTTGTGGGGGGACAGGCCACACACAGATCAACAGGTGCTCCACATATGCACGTCTTGGTATGCATATGCAGCAATATTCAGCAGTTCTGTAATCTCCAAATGCTCATCTCTACCGCAGGCTTATGTACACTGGGTAATCTGCTCATGTGGCACGATGTGCCACGATGGCTGGTCTACATGCTAACCAAACACAGAAGCTGCTGACCGTTCAATTGACTCTGCACTCAGGCTGGCACGTTGTTGGCCACAAGACAAAGGGTTACGTACCAAGGTCATCAGCACAAAGAGGTGTGACCTCGATGGCTGTCCTTGGGGATGGAAACGTGCAGAAGAGCAGGCTGGAACGGTAGAACACTCTGATGAAGGCGTGGGAGAGCCTGAGACGCTCCGAAACCATAACTGACCATAATTGTAAACCATGGACAGTTTGAAATACCGTTTTCGCTTCTCCTTGGATGAAAATGCGACTACGGGCACACATGAAAGGCCTCAGAGGGTGCCTCAGCGCACCGCGCGCGCGCACCGCGCGCACCGCGCGCTGAGGCAGACGCGTCACTTACCGGTGAAATGCACACCTTTTTCAGACAGGTACCGCCGTTCTAAGTCAACCGGGCTACAGTCGCACCGCGCGCGCGCACCGCGCGCACCGCGCGCGAGGCACCCTCTCAGGAAGAAGGTGGGGAGAAGCCTAGCCCTTTCCCCCCGCCCTTCTGCTGTGATGGCTGTCTGGTCCTACAAATTATATATGCACAGGATCCATGCCACAATGCATCCGCCTTTGGGGCAGCCCCTCTTGACATCCAGGATCCTGATTCTCAAGCAGTCCGCCTTTGGGACGGCCCATCTTGACATCCAGGATCCTGTTTCTCAAGCCGTCCGCCTTTGGGACGGCCCATCTTGACATCCAGGTCGGTCTGCCAAGGACGGATTTGCTGGCAAGCAATTGTGCCAGCCGATACGTGGTTATACTTACAGCTCGACCAATACAACTAGGCCTGCTGTCTGAGAGTAGATATTCAAGGGTCACAGTCGTCCACCCAGACCCTAAAATCTGCAGACCCTGGTCGCCACATCCTCACGGACGTGTAATCAATTGAGGAGGTGCCCTTCACTGCTCACCATTGTGTGGGGAGTCACGTGAAGAGACGGGGTAGTGCAGTATCGGAGATATGCGCGGACTCCATGAGCGCCACTGGTCAAGGGTGGACAGATGATATGAGCCAGAGGATGTATCAATGGTTACAAAGTCAGCATGAAACTGAGAGGTACAGAGGGTGGGTGGGTATGGGGTGCGGCCCCCTTGTTAGCAAATGGAGCAGACCCGTACGCCCTGTGTGTGCGACCTCAAGAACAATCCTCTGGGACCTGATTTAAGAGGATTGATTGGATAAACATGGCCCAGCCCTGAAGTAAATGCAGCATCAGTCTGACGGCATCCCCAAACCCAGCTGGGCCACACTCGTGAGCCCGTTGTGTTCTGCGAAACATGGCTGGGTGGCGGGAGCACATTGCCCCCTGGGCTGCCCACGGCTCTCGTAATTGCGGCGTTTGCTATTCGATCCTACCAAGTCAGAATGTTGGAATTTTCGGACAGTTCCGTGCAGAAAATTTAATTCAAAATTTAATACAAAATTTAATTCAAAATTTAATTCAAGAAGTTTTTGAATGTATTCCACCTATCCAGGTGTTGTTCTCCTTCACATTGGAGACCTCCTTGGGTCAAACCAAACCCCAGGGCCCAGGGGGTTAAGACTTCTTGCCGACTCCAACCATCCTCAGCAATTTGACCCCTTTTAGGAGCAAGGCTGTTGTTGCCCATGCTGTATCTTCCTCAAAGCAAGGACCAGACAACAAAAGCCAAGGGATAAAATCTGTGAGAATGATGTACTGTCCAATTTTCCGGTTGCACAGCTCGACAAGCATGTGGCTCTGGTGAGCACAGAGCCAATGCGCAGCGCCTCGCACATCTGCACGCCGGCAGGAGAAGATGAATGAATGGCTTAGTTTAGAGAATAATATCAAGATACCAATCGACTCCGAACTACCAAAGCCCCCGACGGCCACCGACACTCCCAAGTGGATGTCAAGCAGCTGCGTGCTGCAGCTGCCCGGTTGCATTCACTGGGACAAGAAATTGGCGCTGAGTTTGCTGCGTCAGCAAAGCAGCTTCGCAGAGGGCGGCTGCGTTGCAGACTGAATAACAACCTGCGGTTCAAAACCACAGTGAAATGAGCTGACGGACAACCCCGAGGAACAGCGGGGTCATGGTACAAAGGCCAGGCGCGAGACAGGCCTTGTACAGACCCAGCCACAGGAGAAAGAGCAGCCACTAATTTCGAATCTATGGGAACACTTTGGCGCAACCCGTTGGGGGTTTTGGCCGATTGTACAACATAGCACGACCAGTGTCCAGTGCTTGGTCCTCGGTGTGATCTGCTCCTCTTGCGGTCGGTGGTGTCTCGTGGGGGGGGGGGGGGCGGATGGAAACGGGTGTGGACCTCTTCTTGCGAAAGAAACTCTCGTTCCCTACGGCAGGGGCCTCCGGGCAGGTCACTGCACAGAAGGGGCGTTTGCAAAGGGGATGGCCATGAAAGCATTGGTACCTGAAGAGGAGCCGGGGGGGGAGCATCTGCAGATTCTAATTCGCAGATTAGCTCCAATTGAATTTATGTAAGCATTTTTTGATGATAACACCATTAGAGCGTCATTTCCCCAAAGCCCCTGGTGCCCAAATGCATGTTTGCAGCGCCGTGGGTGCTGTTGGAGAAGTGGCAAAAGTGAGGCCTCTAGACCATCGGCAGGCTCTAGGCAATGTAATGTGCGAACCTTGGCAGGGGGGGGGGGGTATGTGGGTTGAGCACACTGAAGACATGAACCATCAGGTGCACATTCAACATGCACATAGCATTTGCATTGCTTGCACTGCTACGTATCAGTGCTACGTGCAACGGTCGGGGGAGGTGGTGTACGGGTTCAAAATTCAGTGCCACCACTTCCCCTGCCAAGTGGCTGCGGTGACTGCAATTTGGTGGCGGCCCTGGCCGAGACTTGTGCAACGCACTTTCGGGGGCCAAGAAGCACCACTAGTAGGGCCTGATTGGTGCTACACCCCCCCCCCCCCCCGCCGCCCCAGAGTAGAAACATACTGCCATTGTCACCTAACCATCTCCCAACAATGGCCCGAGGGTCCACGGGGGTTGTCCGAAAGGCACCCATAAAACCACAATTTGTCAGCCAATCCATGTCGACTGAAAACGGCGGAAACGTGGAAATGGAACCCGGGGCCCTGGCATAGGCTAGACGTGGTTCTGAATCAACGGACAGTACTGGCTATAGGCCAACCAAATTTTGACCCTGACCCCGATCCTCCCCTCACAAAAAAGCCATACTCAGGTATGGGGGTTGGAGGGGTCAAAATCAAAAATTCATCGGGGGATCATTTATCTCCCAAAATGATGATCTTACAAGGGGTTGGACACATTGGGGTATGCTACACAAATACCCCCCAAAATGGGGTATCCCCGTGACCGCTCTGCTTTTGTTCACACTCCATTATGCCTCCACTACCTGCTTCTCTCACTGACCTCCCCAGCCGGTTTTTGCACTTGTTAGAGCGCAGCACAGTGCCACGCCTGTAATCACTTCTGTAGTGCGGATGTCTCCATGCCAGCCCGGGTGGGGGGGATGTGGCACTCACGCCTGCAGTTGATGTAACAACCCAGTTAAAGTGATTTTGGCAGCAGCCCAAACAGCAGGAAAAATCGGGAGACGACGGGTGAGCGACTCCATAGATCCAGAGTTGCAATGCATATCACGACCTCTTTGCTCGCAAAGTCGTCAGGTATGCTGCCACACTGATCCGGAGTGGTTGCGGGACTCACCCTGGTACAACCTGTGCCCACCATCCCCCCAAGAATCAGCCTTGGGGTTGGCGGACACACGGCAAGCACACTGCCGGTGCCCCTCAAACTTGTTGCACGTGCTGGGGGGCTGGGGGGTTTACACCATTTCATTGGTGTTGCCAGGTAGATTGGGCTCAATATCAGTCACCGCCGGGACGTCCTGCAAGGCCATCTGGTGCTCCCCTGAGGTGTGTGGTGAGGCCTGCCTTGGGGACTGCCTTGGGGACTGCCGTGAAGACTGCCTTGGGGACTCCTTGTCACTTGTGGACAAATACGTTTCCTCCCGCTTCAATCTGTCACGGGGACTGACAATCTGAAAGGATGCTTGAAGCTTGCCTGAGTTGCTCAGATGTGTGGGCTGGCGTGGGAACAGTGGAGCACGGGACATGATAGTGCTGCGGCGGCCAAGGAGGTGGGTCTTCCAGTGTGACTTAGGAAGCGTTTCAAAGAGGGTGGCAATCAGCTTCCGCAGCATCTTGTCAATCGTCTTGGGGTTGTACTGGACACCCCACTTGCCGCATAGTGCTTGCAACGCCTTGTTACTGGGTAGCGACAAGCAATGGAGATATTGGCAGGTATGGGCTCCACATGACCATCAATTACCTGGGTTCCCCACCCCGAAGGACTCCCCTGAAGGATCCCGGTGAAGGACGCCCCTGTGAAAAACGTCCCTGAAGGATCCCTTGATTGAATTCCCTTAAAGGACACCCAAAAAGATGCCATTAAAGCACCCTGAGCAGGTCCCTGCTGCAGGATCACCTCAAAGAACATCCCCAAACAAGCCCTTGCTAACAACCCCCCCTAAAAGAACCCCTTGAAGGATCCCCATTCCCATTAAGGAACCCCCATGGGTCAAGAACAGCTTGAAATGGCCTAAAACCACCTAGTTAAATACCCAGAGGACAACATTGGACGAAATCATGTTTCATCAATGTTTGACCTACTTCACACGACACTAGAACACACAGCATAACACACAGAATCAGGTAGGAAAATGAGCATCATGATAGTGAGATTTTTTCAAAGTGCTGAGAATCTATACCAAGGAAACTTTGATGCTCTTGGGGAAGCAAATCTTGCCCAGGCACAGTTGAGGACTTGGGGACAAAATGGCAAGGAAAAATCCCGGACCATTGCTACCAATATTGGTTGCTCTTGAGGGCCCCATTTCCCAGCCAAAACTTCGGAGCATTTCAAAAAATCCTCGCATTTGTTTACGTATGCCCTTGATTCGGCATTTGTACACAACTCACAGTCGATGTGCAGCAGCACACCACTGTACCTGTCACTATCACCTTCCCTCCACCCCTTTTTATTCATCCATCGGTCCATATTTTGAGGTAGGCCACCTAGCTCTACACCCTGCTCAAATGGTGCAAAAAGGGCTTGAACGCTGTAGGTAGCCCCCCTTTTGTGCACCAGTGTGCATCAACCACCTCGCTACACAGTTTACATAGGCCTCCTCTACCCTACAATCACCCCCCCCCCTTCTGCCCAACCCACCGAATGCACCATGGGGCATTCATGGCTTGTGCCCCAAGTGCCCCTGAGGGGGAATCCTTGCACTGCACGCGCACGTCGCGCGCACTGCGCGCTACTTTTAGACTAGGTCCTCCCTAAAGAACCCCCAGACACACCCCTTCCAAATGCCCCTAAATTAAGGTCACCCAAACTACCCTAGCTAAAGGCAAAT
The DNA here is from genome assembly GCA_964036045.1 of Eutreptiella sp. 'Long Island Sound 2002'. Lineage (NCBI taxonomy): Eukaryota > Euglenozoa > Euglenophyceae > Eutreptiales > Eutreptiaceae > Eutreptiella > Eutreptiella sp. 'Long Island Sound 2002'. The sequence continues at coordinate 15,300,666 of OZ038380.1, read as the reverse complement.
GCAAGCTACCTTCCCCTCACATAAGACATCATGCAAAATGCGGAAAGCCACACACATATCCTCTTTTCTGTTCAATTTTCAACTAAGTACAAAATCAGAATGCTCCGGAGTGGTGGCATTGTAAAGCTCATTCACCCTACCAGCTAGTGCCAAAGCCTCGTATGTGTCCACCTCATCCTCAACTGGACCAGGGGGCAAAGTGGCTTGCAAGAGGGAATCCACGTCAACCTCCGGTTTCCACTTGTGGGACAACCACGCATCCTCATCAGCAGTGATGCGGCCTCGCATAGGGCATTCGGCTGTGGCCAGGCAAAAACCGGGGAGTCTGTCACCCCAACTCAAGGGCCCACACCAAAGTGTGGAAATCCATGGTGGAGATGAGCAAAAAAGTGTGAAAAGGGGTGGAGATGGGTGAAAAAGGGTGAAAATCCAAAAATTGCCATATCCCCAATGTGGAAGAAGCATCAAAACCTACGCTAGGGACAACAATGATGCCCCTAGTATCACAAAGTATGGGTCTCCATAGCCGTACTGGCTAGAGGCCCAAATAGTTGCACTGTGCGCGCACTGCACTTAAGGCACCCATTCATCATTCATCACGAGTGCTGTCACTAATCTGTCAAGCATTGCCTCTAACACCTCACTAGACACCCCCCCCCCCCCCAGTACACGTTAACACCCCCCACTAACTCCTTCATTTGCTGCAGTGAACCATCCAGGCTGCACCCTTGAACACACATTAGTGCCCCTGCACCACACCCCATAACCCCCCGCCCAAATCCTTATCTCCGAAGAGCATTCACACAGCATGCCGCAATGCTTTGTAAAGACTCAATGAGGTGTGTGGTGAATGCTCCACAATTCATGAGCATCTAATGAATGCTCCAAACAACATTCATGAGGTGGCAAATGCTCTATGGAGCATTCAAAATGCACCTCATGAATGCTCTGCACAGAATTCCACACACACCTCACAAATGCCCTGCACAGAATTCCACACACCCCTCATGAATGCTCGGCGAAACATTCACCACACCTTATCAAATATTTGCAAAGTATTGCAGCATGCAGGATTTGCACCCTGTGCACCACATTTCGCAACCTTGCCCTCCACAAAAGGCCCGAATTACCAGGAGTACCCTCGGGTGAGCATTCATTTTTCATCCAAAGGACAAGCATTCAGCTAGTTTTAGCACATTGCACTTTGGCATACAATGCTTTCTCTCTCTGCCTCCATAGGTGTCAGCACCACTCTAGGCCTCCCCCCTGCCCTCCTCCTTGCCCCCGCCCACCACACAAGACTTCCAGAGACACCAACACAAATCATGTAAACACACAAGCAAAGATAGCACCCACAAGGAGAAAATAGGCAACAGAGGATGTGATCAGAAGGCATGTAGGGTGTGCGGTGCCCCTCTGACTGGATGCAGCTGAGCCAATGCAACAAACTTTCTTCACCCAAAAGCGGCCTGTGATGAGGAATTACTTCAGTGCACGTGTTCCCACAACACATGTGTTGAGGGTCTGGTGGCAACCACAAAGCCAAAATACTTGAGGGTATCTTACCTTTCCCACCACATCCTAGGTACAGCACGATACGTGCACCAGCAATGCTGAGCCTGTTGGGGATTTACAACACCGCCCACCAGCTAACGCCCCATCGCTGCAGAGCTCCTTGGTTGCACCAAATGACGGTTCCCAGCAGCTGGTATGGATGGCTGGATGATCAAAAATTTCCCACAAAGTATGTGCCTGTGTGAACGATCTGGATAGGTCCTTCCTCTTCTGTGTGAATGGCACGTTGTGGCAGGCCCAATAGGGCCTCGCAAAGCGTCGGGAATACTGAGCAATGGTAATGTGCTATGACAAAATCATCTTTCTTACCCCAACACAACACTCCTGCCCCCATGGCCTCAGCATAAGCTTCCTGCAGTGCAACTAGTGTAACAGCAGGAATCACGCTTAATGCTGCACTGGTGCTGCGCATGAATGGGCTCCAGGTCTCCTTCTCACACATTTTGACAGCTCAAGCAGCCCACACAGTACTATACTACAACCGCTGGAAAACGTTCCTGAAGCCAAATGCTGAAATATGTGTGCAGGCTCTGCTACATCGGTAATGGTTTGAGGTGTAGGCGAGCAAAACAAAGCAGTGCGTGCTGCTTCAATATCTCTTGCCTGTCTTCAGCGCCTGCCGTGCTACTCGCCGCACTGATGGGCGAAAAGCGGCGATACAAGTTGCGAGGAGAAACGCTGGGCGGCCTTGTGTGACACTGAGCATCTTGCGCGATTGTTCACAAACCACGTTGCTATTGGCAAAGGCAAACATGGTGAAATTCCAATGTTACCAGCCTTGTCCTTGTTTGCACCACACTCAACCAAAGAAATAAAGACAATGCTTTCCTACCTCTTGCCTGTCTTCAGCGCCTGCTGCTGGATGCTACGGAAAACCGAACACTCGCAGGCCTTGTGTGACACTGAGCATCTTGCGCGATTGTTCACAAACCACGTTGCTATTGGCAAAGGCAAACATGGTGACATTCCAATGTTACCAGCCTTGTCCTTGTTTGCACCACACTCAACCAAAGAAATAAAGACAGAATGCTTTCCTATCTCTTGCCTGTCTTCAGCGCCTGCTGCTGGATGCTACGGAAAATCGAACACTTGCAGGCCTTGTGTGACACTGAGCATCTTGCGCGATTGTTCACAAACCACGTTGCTATTGGCAAAGGCAAACATGGTGAAATTCCAATGTTACCAGCCTTGTCCTTGTTTGCACCACACTCAACCAAAGAAATAAAGACAGAATGCTTTCCTACCTCTTGCCTGTCTTCAGCGCCTGCTGCTGGATGCTACGGAAAACCGAACACTCGCAGGCCTTGTGTGACACTGAGCATCTTGCGCGATTGTTCACAAACCACGTTGCTATTGGCAAAGGCAAACATGGTGACATTCCAATGTTACCAGCCTTGTCCTTGTTTGCACCACACTCAACCAAAGAAATAAAGACAGAATGCTTTCCTATCTCTTGCCTGTCTTCAGCGCCTGCTGCTGGATGCTACGGAAAATCGAACACTTGCAGGCCTTGTGTGACACTGAGCATCTTGCGCGATTGTTCACAAACCACGTTGCTATTGGCAAAGGCAAACATGGTGAAATTCCAATGTTACCAGCCTTGTCCTTGTTTGCACCACACTCAACCAAAGAAATAAAGACAGAATGCTTTCCTACCTCTTGCCTGTCTTCAGCGCCTGCTGCTGGATGCTACGGAAAACCGAACACTCGCAGGCCTTGTGTGACACTGAGCATCTTGCGCGATTGTTCACAAACCACGTTGCTATTGGCAAAGGCAAACATGGTGACATTCCAATGTTACCAGCCTTGTCCTTGTTTGCACCACACTCAACCAAAGAAATAAAGACAGAATGCTTTCCTATCTCTTGCCTGTCTTCAGCGCCTGCTGCTGGATGCTACGGAAAATCGAACACTTGCAGGCCTTGTGTGACACTGAGCATCTTGCGCGATTGTTCACAAACCACGTTGCTATTGGCAAAGGCAAACATGGTGAAATTCCAATGTTACCAGCCTTGTCCTTGTTTGCACCACACTCAACCAAAGAAATAAAGACAGAATGCTTTCCTACCTCTTGCCTGTCTTCAGCGCCTGCTGCTGGATGCTACGGAAAACCGAACACTCGCAGGCCTTGTGTGACACTGAGCATCTTGCGCGATTGTTCACAAACCACGTTGCTATTGGCAAAGGCAAACATGGTGACATTCCAATGTTACCAGCCTTGTCCTTGTTTGCACCACACTCAACCAAAGAAATAAAGACAGAATGCTTTCCTATCTCTTGCCTGTCTTCAGCGCCTGCTGCTGGATGCTACGGAAAATCGAACACTTGCAGGCCTTGTGTGACACTGAGCATCTTGCGCGATTGTTCACAAACCACGTTGCTATTGGCAAAGGCAAACATGGTGAAATTCCAATGTTACCAGCCTTGTCCTTGTTTGCACCACACTCAACCAAAGAAATAAAGACAGAATGCTTTCCTATCTCTTGCCTGTCTTCAGCGCCTGCTGCTGGATGCTACGGAAAATCGAACACTTGCAGGCCTTGTGTGACACTGAGCATCTTGCGCGATTGTTCACAAACCACGTTGCTATTGGCAAAGGCAAACATGGTGAAATTCCAATGTTACCAGCCTTGTCCTTGTTTGCACCACACTCAACCAAAGAAATAAAGACAGAATGCTTTCCTACCTCTTGCCTGTCTTCAGCGCCTGCTGCTGGATGCTACGGAAAACCGAACACTCGCAGGCCTTGTGTGACACTGAGCATCTTGCGCGATTGTTCACAAACCACGTTGCTATTGGCAAAGGCAAACATGGTGACATTCCAATGTTACCAGCCTTGTCCTTGTTTGCACCACACTCAACCAAAGAAATAAAGACAGAATGCTTTCCTATCTCTTGCCTGTCTTCAGCGCCTGCTGCTGGATGCTACGGAAAATCGAACACTTGCAGGCCTTGTGTGACACTGAGCATCTTGCGCGATTGTTCACAAACCACGTTGCTATTGGCAAAGGCAAACATGGTGAAATTCCAATGTTACCAGCCTTGTCCTTGTTTGCACCACACTCAACCAAAGAAATAAAGACAGAATGCTTTCCTATCTCTTGCCTGTCTTCAGCACCTGCTGCTGGTTGAAGCAAAAGCAGTTCCCAACCAGCGCGAAACGAAGCGTCAACGCGTCAAGTCGACTCACTGGAGTTGGCGGCTAAAGCGAGAGTCGTGAAACCACTCAGATGAAGCGTCGCGCGTCGACGGCGACCTAAAACGACGCACTGAACTTGGTGGCGAACGCGTGCGTCGGAAAACGACCCAGATGAAGCGCCTCGCCTCGACGGCGACCTCAAACGCCTTACTGAAGTTGCTGGGGAACGCGTGCGTCGTAACACGACTCAGATCAAGCGTCCGGCGTCGACGGCAACCTCCAACGATGCACTGGAGCCGGCGACAACCACGATCCTCGTGAAATGACCCAGATCAAGCGTCGGACGTCGACGGATGCTACGGAAAATCGAACACTCGCACCCTCCGCGGAACAGGTGACGATCGCGTCGATCGCATCCAGCCATCCATACCAGCTGCTGGGAACCGTCATTTGGTGCAACCAAGGAGCTCTGCAGCGATGGGGCGTTAGCTGGTGGGCGGTGTTGTAAATCCCCAACAGGCTCAGCATTGCTGGTGCACGTATCGTGGATGTGGTGGGAAAGGTAAGATACCCTCAAGTATTTTGGCTTTGTGGTTGCCACCAGACCCTCAACACATGTGTTGTGGGAACACGTGCACTGAAGTAATTCCTCATCACAGGCCGCTTTTGGGTGAAGAAAGTTTGTTGCATTGGCTCAGCTGCATCCAGTCAGAGGGGCACCGCACACCCTACATGCCTTCTGATCACATCCTCTGTACTTGGACTGCCACAACGTCAGTCGCAGCTCTTCTTCACAGTCTGCCTATTTTCTCCTTGTGGGTGCTATCTTTGCCTGTGCGTTACGGGATTTGTGTTGGTGTCTCTGGGCTTGCGCAACGTGCGACAAGCAATGAGAGACCGGATGGAAGGTAGGAGCGCAGATGTGCACCACAGTGCTGAGCCAAGTATTGGGACAGTCTGTTTCAAATGTGGTTGACAGGCTGGGCCTTTTGCAGGGTGGTAGGCTGAAGTGCTTCATCTGAATGCCCTATAGAGCATTCCATGGCAACCACATTCATGCACTCACATGGATGGTATCCACGGAGGCCCACCAAATGAATGCCCCATGTAGCATCCACATGGTGGACCTCTAAGTCACGCTTTGCAGAGCATTCCTTGCGGACCACACCGCAAATGCAAATGCTCCACAGGGCACCCATTGTGCATGCATCCATGAATGCTCCTAAATTCTCGCACCAGCATTCAGGGCATGGGCCTCTATGTGGGCCCACATTGTGAATGCCAGCCAGAGCAGTGAACTCATCCAGAAGCAAAAGCATAAAGGGGGATATGGCCTGGTGTTGAAGGGGGTATGTGTGTGTGTGTGTGTGTGTGTGAAATGCTATCCCAAGCTTTCACAATGCCATGAAGGCTCAGTCTAGCATTCCTCTTGCTGACCTTTCCGAGATGACATGCTCGGCTGAGCATTCCCAACACAGGCAGGGAATACTCTACATATCCCCCACTTGCTGCTGTGCAGCATGTGTGAGGAGGATGATGAATGCGGCACAGGTTCGCACCCCAATCCCATACCACTGTGCAAATGTCTCTCGAGGTCGGTACCAAATGCGCCAACTCGGTGGGTTTTCGGTGGTCGTCGTCATTGTTGCCTGATTTGTGCCCACTGTGTGTCCCGAAGGCGGGGTATATGGGGTATATTCGGAAAGCCCTTGAAATGGGCTATTTGGAACACACAGGTCTGCATGCTGTACTGACAACATGTTTGAGATTTTCGTCCGTTTTGGACGGTGCCTGTGTCTCTTGCTGCCTCTTTTTGTCAACAGGCAGCTACCATGTCTGCATACAAATTTACATAATTTGCTTCCCTGGATGCACCGGGGGTGTAGGGTGGGTGCAGGTGCATGCGTGGGGTGCACTTGACGATCCCAAAATTGGCTTGCAAAAGAAGCGGCCTCTGCGGTCGTCAGAATCTGGTGTTCCTTGTGGGTGCATGCAGGTTGCTGCGAACGGGAAGTATGAGCCTTCTTTGCCCTGCTGCCAAGCTCATGCACCTTGGCCACATGTTCCAATTCACAAGCAGGGGGATGTGTGCCCCAATGGGGTCCCTGCCCTTGTGGAAGGGGGCAATAATGACGACGATTTGGATTCAGAATAATCAGTGGTCCCTCAAGCATTGCCCTGTCTTGTGCATCGTCCACTTTGCAGCTCCATTTGCTCAAAAATGTGATCATCTACCCCCCCCCCCCAACCCATACATTTCCGAAACGGCCTTTTCTCACAGATTTCAAAAAGTATACACATACCCCCACCAACGGGACCAAATTTTGGCACATTGGACCAAAAGTTCATAAAACCCAACCCCTAGAAAAGTGCCAAAAACCCACCGTGTTGGCGTACAACGAATGACCCTGAGAGATATGCAATCCAATTGTAGTATCCCACCCTACAGCAGAGGGGGCAGTGTATCACTGCTCACTGCAGTTGCGCACGCACATCAACTGCCCCCACAGCAGCCTTGTGCTTTGCCCTTTTGATACTCCGCGCCACCACTGTTCCATAGCACTGTGTAGAACCTACATGCACAAGATTCAGTCCTGTAAGACCATTTTGTAGCCCCCCATGTGTAGCACATAGCCCCCCCAACTCCCTGTGTTCCTCGGGTGCATGGCCCCACAACCTACTGCTGGGACTATTTTTTTTCATCACTGCAGAGTCATTTTTCCTCCTACTACATTCTGGGATGCCAAGGGAATGCTCAACATGCAGTGCATGCCGAGTCCCTGTGGGCATTCACCTGGTTTTAGCGTGTCCCAGTTTGGCCTATGTGTGCATGCCCTGTCAGGCAAAGCCAGCATGTGCGCCTGCACCACTACACTATCACATGCACCTGGTTGGTGCCGGTACTGCTATTGTAGTAACAAAATGTGGACATGGTGGGTTTGAACTTGATGACGTATTGTGGCATCATTTTCCGCCTGTGTACTCTGAGTTTGTGAATGCTCTGCAGAGCATTGACAGTGCGAATGATCCAAGAAGCACAAACACAATGAATGGTCTGCAGAGCATTCCGCATAGTGCATTAAAAGCGCACCGCTGCAATTATTCCACGAAAACATTTTCTGTTGCACACCTTTGTTGGCGAGTTTGCTGCAGCTCAATGTGCCTCAATCCATGCTTCACTCCACCCTTCACCTCTCTTTCCTTTGTGATGCTTCGTTTTTCGACACTTCTCACTGAGCATCTGTGGCAACACCTCTCATACACTTTGAACGCACTTTGCTTTGCATGCACTTCACCACCTGGGGTGCACCTCACAACCTGGTGCCTGTTCCCATATGTGTGTGTGTGTGTGTGTGTGTGTGTGTGACGCCCAATCATTTCAACCAAATCAATAGCATTCGCTGTAAACATCACCACTCCACAGCTCTGTGTGTGTGTGTGTGTGCGTGTGTGTGTGTGTGTGTGTGTGTGTGTGTGTGTGTGTGTGTGTGTGTGTGTGTGTGTGTGTGTGTGTGTGTGTGTGTGTGTGTGTGTGTGTGTGTGTGTGTGTAAGTCTCATGTGCCGAGCATTCCACTTTGTTCGCACAAACGAGAATTTACCAGTTTTCGGGAGGTCATGCTTTGGCCTACCAAGCCTTTTCTACAGTGCAGCATATTACAATAGGCGTCTGAGGAGGGTTGATTGCGTGCAAAGAGGGACGTACCGGTCTGACTGACTCAGGCGCTCCACAAGCAGCCGGCAGTACAATGCATGGTTGTGCATGCGGTCTGCCAACTCTGGGAGGCCTAAAATCCTGCTAACCACAAGTGGGTGGGCCTTGAGCTCCCCGTGGTCCTCCTCATCAGATTCCTCACTGTCATAGTCATCTTCTGACGGCACCAGAGGTGGGAATACACGGGCCTCAAACTCCACTGGTGTGAGCTGGTAGACTTCGACAGGATCCAGGACACCCTGTCAGATTGCAGAAAAAATCATGCGCTGCTGCGGACACCGTGCGTGTGTGTGTGTGTGTGTGTGTGTGTGTGATCTGTACTTTTTACGAGGTAGATCCTTATGCAGCCATGAGATGGCAGGTGTATTCGGCTCAGTCTGCTGTTGCCTCTTTGCGCCTGTGATCCATCCCTTCTGCGGAATCAGAACCTCTGTGTGTGTACGGTTAGGTAACCTCGGAGCTGGCCCTTCCGTGTGCCCCCAGAAAGAGCTGGCGGCAGATTGCTTCCGTATCCGGCGTCTCTACCAGCCCCTGTGGAACAGGGGTTGGTGGGGAGGGCGGGGATGGCGTTTTGGGCCTCCGCCGCTTGGGGGCGGGAGGCGTTGTGTGTGTGTGTGTGTGTGTGTGTGCGCACGCGCGCCTGCCAATTGCCAAACTGCCCCGCTATGGGGGTAGATTTCATGCACTCGGAGTTCTCACCCGTGGCAGTTCTTGATTGCACTGGTATCACTTCATTCCATCACAGGCAAGGCACAACACAATACAAAAGACACCGATTCACAGCGTATCATCATAGCACTGATCTCCGGATTGGAACAACAGAGTTGTCATGGCATTTCTAATGGCATTGTTTTGTGCCCGTGTAGAGTAATTTAGCCTCCCCATCATACTACTGCCTGCCTGCAGCCCTGCGCACGCACACGCACACACACACATGAGAGGAGAAACAGAAGCGCATGCAGACACAAGCAGAGCCAGAATGAGAATGCACAGCCTGTCTTGTGCGAAGCAGACAGCAGATGCAAGGCTTCCCCTTTGGCAGGCTTTATTGCACTTTAGGGCCACTTTGGACCTTGGGTCAAAACCAGTCTGCACACTCGCAGCAGAAAGGCCAAAGAGGTGATCCTGCAAACAGATAGGGATCCTGAAAGGTCGCCCATGTTGGTAAAGAGGCAGATGGACATACAAACAGACCAGCGTCAGCGACAAAGTGGCAGGGACCATGGTAGCCCTGCATCAGGAAACAAGCCTCAAGACACAAGCAGCAGAGAGCAACAGAATGCAAACCAGCTGCTATCCCTCATTTCAGCGCAAAGATGACTGAAATTATGCACGGGACTCTGGGGACTCTTAGAGAAGAGGTGGTGGAGTTCTGGGACATACCTTCACGTTAACACTCCCCAGCAAGTGCACCTTCATCCCATGAGCCTCGTCCAATCCTGGGCAGGCCTGCTTGAAGGCACCAGACATGAGGATCTGCCCGCTGGCACCCAGACTCTCGAAACGTGCAGCGGTGTTCACTGGAGTGCCATAATAATCATAGCTCTTTTGAATAGGGTCCAGCTCCACGTTGATGCCACTTTCAGCCGATGCATAGTGCACTCCGATGCGAATGCGTGGGCCCCTCCACACCTCATGAGTGGTATTCGCACATGGCCCCTGATCAGCGAGAGAAGAGATGCTAGATGGATCCAACCTGCACTGCACATTTTGGTGCCCGGAAGTATATGTATGAAGCTGGGATCTTGTCCAAGCACAGGGTTCCTGCGGTACTCAGTTCCCAGAAGCTCAGTTTAGCGCCAAAATGGCCGTTCTTGCAGATGTGCAGTTTCTAATCCCTCAGCATTGTCAATGAGCCACAGCTGGGGTAGTCGGACTTTCAATGGTGTGGGGGGGGGGGGGGGGAGGATATCCTCCAAATGCAATCGCTGTTTTGTTTTATCCAAAGGACATGTTCTCCACAAAAGGTTGGGCTGCATGGTACCCGCTGCTTTCCCATCACACAGGGTTGGGGGGACAAAATCCAATGGCGCAAGCAAATCCCATTGACACCCCACAGCCCGCTACCACCCTCCAAAACTTTGGAAGACTGTGGTGGGTTGTGTAGACCGGAAGGGGCTATGGAGGGCTGTGGAGAGCAGGGGAGGGTTATTCAGGGTGGGCAAGCCTGACTGTGGTCACAGCTCACCTTATGGGTTCCCAATAGGAGCTGTGCATCTACCTGTGGGGTCTGTGAGGCCCAGACCTTCATTGCGACCCGTGGAAGCAGGGATTCTTTCCCGATATAATTTGTATGCTGTCCTCCTTCCTGTGTCCTGGGCTGTTACCCAGGTTTCCTGCACGCTCCTCCAGCATACAAAGCATCACATGAGAGATCAGGAAGCCGCCAGTGAATCCCAAGTAGGGTTGCCTGGCCTCTCATGGGTCCACCTTGGACCCACCACGTCAGGCTGGCAGTGCCCACCACAGCCTTCATCGCATACTGAGGTCCATAACGGCAAGTTGAATGCTCACATCACACCTGTGCCGCTTTCCATGGTAATTCCAGTGTTCGCTAGTTCTCAATCTTCCACAACCCCTCTTGGGAAACAAGAACAAGAACCACATTTAGGGTGATGACTGCATGTGACATGTGACATGCACTGGCAAGTGAGTGGACCACACGGTAGGGGCAGTGACCGTTGCAACGCATGGTGGTCTTCTATGCTGTGTCAAATACCCAGGCAGTGGAGGTAGTGCATACTGCCCTCAAGCAGAGCACACCCCACTTCCCCTTGTCAAGACAGCCTGAGGAGCGACCCCAACATCCCCTTCTGTTCTGTTTGAAAGGGCACAACGCAGCATGCCCGCAGGGGATGTAGCACAGAGCAAGTAGTGCAACAAGGTTCAACTGCATCAGAGACAACGACTTTGGTGATTTGAACTCTCTTGAGCATCATCAGGAGAGTATGTCCTAACTCAAAGATCCAGTTGACTGGCAATTCTAGAGCACCAAAGCAATAGTGTCCTGTCAGATGTTCACCTTTGTTCTGTTTTTTGCAAATCCATTGGGGGAACCATGGAAGTGATTGTGGCGTGGCACCAGCAAGACTATAACCTGACATAAAACCAGAGTGAAGAGTCTTCGCTGCTCCCCTTTTGTCAGCCTCGTCACTGTGGCCCAAGGGCTGAGTGTTGGACATTCTATTCAGGTGCAGACCCGGTCCCTTTCCAACAACAGTCCCGTAGCACCCACAATCGTTAAGGATCAGTGGTGCGCTGCCAATCTGGGTGTTCTGGCTGCAGTGTTCTGGGGGTGGAGAATTGGGAGGTTATGGCAAATAAGCAACACATCCCACACTCCCCTCCCACCAGCTTGTGACCAGCTACTCTGTAAAACACCCTTCTTATGTATGCCCTTTTCCCTGTGCTCCCACCCCCCTCTCTCTCCTCCCCAGAAATTGCTCTGGAATACCGCTGCTCAAACTCTCACTGAATCCCCCACGAATCTTCCCTTCGTGAGGGCAGCCCCCCCCCCCCCCCCCTCCCCCCTGCCCACACACCTGCTGATGCATAGCGTAGACTGTCTCTGTAAGCCGCAGCACGTCCTCGGACCAGTGAGTGTGGAAAAGGTCCTTTTGGATATCAACGCACAGTTTGGCCGCATGCAATGGGTCTTTGACGGCAATCATGAATGCGTCCCCAATAGTCTTGATCTACACATCCACATGGAAAGTGGCAGGGCAATCCAATAGTTGCAGGTCTTTACCCTGACAGTGCCTGCTAAGCAAGCCCAGATCCCAAACCTGTGGTGTGGCCAGGTTCTGCTGCGACAGTATGGTCCCCATGGCGCATGGGGGCTGCCGCCAGCCAATGTGTGACCCCAAGGGGTGTGCAACCGTTTTGGGGGTTGTAAGAGGGGGGGGGGGGGGCGGTGGGTCCCCCAACATACATACCTCGAAATGATCCCCATGAGGCGCTGATCATTTTGAACATACACAAGTGGGGTAAAAAGTTGTTCAAAAAAATTTGCCCATCAACTCAGGCTCCCATCAGCCAAGGTCCAACCCGGAGGTCGGGTCGGGGTCATTTTGGGGTCTGTAAGCCCCCTCCCCCTTTGGGGTTGGGTCCTGGCCGGGAGCAGCCCCCGTGCCATGGCGCCCAATCAACCTGATCAACTTCTGCCACCCCACCGTGAGACCGTCATGATCTTATGGCAGAGCTTTGGTGCGCGAGTGGGCGCTATGGGAGTGGGTCGGCAACACCACCAGCAGGTGGGCACTGTGCCCCCACTTTCTTCCGCACCACAAAGGGGGGAGGATCATGCCCCCACTTGTTCCACACAACCAGTGGGTGGCAATAGCGATGCAACATGCATAATGTCCAAGTGCGTGCCCAAGGGAATCACCACAGAAACGCTCGACACCCAGTGCCTATTGGTGTCACAAAATGTCAAGGTCAAGTGGAGCTGCGCCCCGCCCCCCCCCCTTGATCATCAGTGGTTGTGAGCATCCTCCAAACTTTACTGTACTGGGCAAGACTTTGTGTGAAGCATGCAGGCGCTGGCATAGGAGGGACATTTAGGTGCAGAAGCAGCACTTGTGAGCAGAGGGACAACTGTCCCACTCTCATCTACCGAAAAACTTTTCGCGGTGGCTTGGGACAAGCAATGTAAACAACTTATTCCCAAAATTCAAATTAGTGCATACACCTGGAGGTGCCAACCGGCACACTTACTCACTGTTCATATCAACCCCCCCCCCCCCCATTTTGTCTCACTTGCCCTCACCTGCAACTGTCTAGAGCCGGAGGGCCACCTCATATGCCTTGTCCCGCTTGATGATGGATCGGATCACTTTGTTGTGCTGCTCGATGAGTGCAACCATTGCGTTCTCGTTGATGGACCAGAGGTGCGTTGACTGCTCGATGTCGGTGAAAACAATGCACAGCGGGCCAGCCCGGGGGGCATGCCTGTTGTCCTTGCCCCCCTTCTGTAGAGTCAGCACCAGCACCAACACGATGGCCAGAACTATCAGAGCGGCACCCATCACAATACCGAGGATGACGCCCAAGGTCATGCCTTCATTGACTTGGGGGCGCCACAGATTCACCATTGCCCGGCCCCGCGAAGCCCCATGGTAGGCAAGGTCGTTCTCCACGGGGTTGGTCGCAAACAGCAACAAGTGCTTGTGGTTCTCCTTGATCACCGTGTCGCACTTCACCACCTCTGACTGCTTCACTGTGTCGGTGCCAGTGGCCCGCCGCCCGCGGGCCACTGAGCCATCCTCCGTCTCAAACGGCTTGGTCCACCTCATGATCCGGGTGCCGTCTGCCAGAAGCTCGAGGCTGGCATCGGTCAAGTCATTGGCACAGCCCAGTTCGGTGTCGCGGCTGGGTACCCCAAGCTCGAACTAGAAGTAGTCGTCAACGACAGGTCCCACGGCAGCCACGCGCCCAATGGTCATGTCTGCGTGGTACATGGAAGACTTCCCTGCAGGCGGCTCATCAAACTGTGAGAGCCCAAGTCACAGTGAGTTGGAAGCAGCAGACACACCCCCGTCCAAGCAATGGGGCACCGATTGTGACAGACCTGACTAGGTGCTACTCGCACAATGCAAAAATTATGGCATCAATGCACTTCATTGGAAGTTGCAAACAAAACAGACAGCAACACCACACCACCAACACAACACCCTGGCCCCGCAACCTAGTCTACCTCCTGCCCCCCAGGGCCTATCCTGTCTACATGGGTGTGGGTGTGGGTGTTTGAGTGTGTGCATGTGTGTGCATGGGTGCATACATGGAGGGGTATGTGTGCACACATGGCTGGATATGAATGCCCAAGTCAGGCCGGCCGACGACGCCGCCACCCACCCCGGGCGCCCCCTGGGGTCAGCGGTGCAGCCTGTGAGGGGCAGACGCACCACTGCCTCACCAAGTGTGCCTCGAGTGCGCGCGTCGACCATCTAAGGTGAGACCCACCAGTTCCCAGAAAGCCGGGGCCTGTCGGCAGGACTGGTGTTTCTGAACATCCGCTCGCGTGCCCCTGGTGGGCCTAGCTTGGTCCGGGAGCCTCTCTCCTTCATGCCATGCATGGTGCTCTTGGCCCCCCCTCACCTGGGGCCCATTCCATCTAAGGTGAAACCCACCAGTTCCCAGAAAGCCGGGGCCTGTCGGCGAGGTGGTGTATCATAGTGAACGCTATTGCTTTGGCTGAAATGATTGGACGTCACACACACACACACACACACACACACACACACACACACACACACACACACACACACACACACACACACACACACACACACACACACACACACACACACACACACACACACACACACACACACACACACACACACACACACACACACACACACACACACACACACACACACACACACACACACACAGACACACACACACACACACAGACACACACACACACACCATGACCCGGAACTGCACTTGCCCTCTTTCCTCCCCAAAAAGCTATCTCTCTTCAGACAACACATACCACACTAGAGACCAACATGGCATTGTACGCATTCATATCCATGTCATGTCATGTCATGGAGTGCTAGAGCCATCCTCCGCTGGTCCGCCCAGTGGGCGTCCATCGGCAGAACGTCTAGCCGTCACACACACTCCGATGGAATGGGCCCCAGGTGAGGGGGGGCCAAGAGCACCATGCATGGCGCGAAGGAGAGAGGTGCCCGGACCAAGCTAAGCCCACCACGGGCATGCGAGCGGACGCTCAGAGACACCAGACCGAATTTGCAAAAATTTACAGAAATTTATGCCACTTTTTGAGCAATCTACAAAAATTTACGTAATTTACAATGTAAATTGGATTTGGCCCCCGCCCCCCCCCCCATTATTCCCCGGCTTGTGCTGGACTTGCTGCTTTGTGCTGGGACAGGATGAAATACTTATATTGCTTGCCTTTCCCTTGGTAGGTTTTGCTAACAGCTTGAACCCTTCCCCAGGTTCAAGTAGGCGGCCACAATGGGTCAGGTTTGCTTCACTGCTATTAGCTCCAACCGCGCCTGCCATCAAGGCCTTCGCTGCTCTTCAAGCCTTTGGGGGGGGGGGGGGGGCACCACCAATGTGAAGGGGAAAAGATGTAAGCAAACTCATGGCCATGATGTCCCCTCCAGTCCCAGGACAATTGCAACACAGGGCAATAGAATTGTAACACTGTACACTGGCATGCATACCACCAGGTAAACCAGGTGTGTCAGTAGCAGAAGAACAAACAATACAACTGCATGTCCCAACAATCAGCAAAACAGATATTCACTGTGAGTCACAACACGTGTCCTCCCCACCCCATATCCAGCCCCAATTCCCTCCCTGGGGGACCATCACTTGTTGAATATCAGAATGCACACTCAATGCACTGATGGTTCTTTCTCTATCTTTGAGTGTTCCTGCTGCGTACACCAGTGAATACATTCATATGGTGTGAAGAGCTGGTTGTGTATCCCGGCTCAATATCTTCGCAGAGGATGGGGCTCAGGGGTGCATGGAACAGCTGCACACTACACAGCCATTTGGGCAATGACTGTGCACACACCTGCGACACCCCAATGGCCATCCAGCCCTTGGTGCGGCAGTGGGCAGCGAACTTGATACGGAAGTTCTCACGGTCTATGGTCCAGTGCAGCATGAACCCGTCGTCAAGGCGCTGCCAGAATTCGAACTCTGCCACCAATGCCAGGTCTTCGATGGGCTTTGGGGCAAACAGGCCGCCATCCAACTGAGAATCGTGGGTGAAGAAAGCGTTGCGGTACCGGTACGTGATGTTGGTGTTGCGCTGGATGATGTCAACTAGCCGTGTCGCGCGGATATCCTCGAGCTCTGCGGCCTCGAACTGGTCGTTCTCGTACCAGAAGCGGTCACCTGCACGCATGCGATGGAACTGGTCCTTCAAACTAGCGCGGTTCAGCTCTCCCAAGTTGCCTTGGACCGGGTCCTCCGCGAGCGCCCCGACGTATGGATCAATGTCATCCACGGTGCTGTATGCCATCGCCAGCTGCTGCCGTGTGTGGGGGTCCGAAGTGACCTCAGCAAACGAGGCCTTCCTGGGCAACCCTGCAGAGGATGGATGCACATGCGGATGACTGACACAGCCCCACAACCGAAGGCCCCCAGCACGATCAGGACTGTCCTGAGTGGGCTTGAGGGAACAGCGGCTTCTGCTGCGCCGCCCGAAGAGAAACACCCTTTGTCAGCCATCAGCCTTGGAAAACTGCCGGCTTTCCACCACTGTCAATCTGCCCGCATCGGTTACTGTGCAATTGCCATCATTTGCCCTTCAGCAGCTGTCAAATACGCACTAAGCACCGTCGGTCACCGTCCAATTGCCGTCAGTTGCCCTCCAGACGCCATTGGGCCCTCCTCCGACTGCGTTTCTGCTCCATTTGAAGCGGACCGCGGTGGCCAAAAGCTGCAAAAAAACAAAAGTACCAAATTGCCCCTCGCATTGCGCACCACGTCTCAGCATTTCTGTTCACTCACATGTGGTCCAAGTCAATGCTGAAGTGCTTCTGTATTCCGACCCTCACTGGTGGGGCAACCAATGACTCATGGTGCCCAGCACAAGCGAGAGCATGCCCCCTCCACTCATCAAGAACTCGTTTGGCTCAGGGTGGGGTGCGCCACGGCATCTACATCGCAATCGGCTACCGCTATGGGTCGTGCCACAGTGGCCATGCATCATTGTCAACTGGCACAGACATACCAAACGCCACGCGGGCATCGTTGTAGGTTGGCAAGCCATGGTCCCGGCCGCGCTGGATGTTGCGCGCCAGCAAATCCACGGGGCGTGTAATTCCAGGGTTGCCGAAGAGGTGGTTCCGCATGTCGTGGTGATACCGCACTGTCACTGCACTCTGCCCCTTGAACAGCATACGCCGCAGCAGTGGCTCGATTCCTTCTGATTGGCCTTCGACAGGGTTGAAAAACACCTGCAGTTCGTGCAAAGTGGCAGAGAAAAAATTCATTGCTGCAGAAGCATGACGCCAGGATCCCGGACAGTCATCCTGTGCCTTGTGTTCAATGGAATTGTTTCAACCATTTGTAACCCAAACATGAACTTTGGGCGCCTTCGGGTTGAGCTACTGATCTCTCGGTGGTGGCGTGTTTCCGTTTGAGCACAGCATTGCTGTGTTGTGCAGCACGGTGCTGCAATGTGCCCTACTGTGCAGTGATGATATGCTGTGCCTTCCTGTGCTGTGCGATGCCCTGCTTTACCATACTTTGCTGTGCTGCAACAATGCACCCATTGGCATGGGGCATAGTACTTCATGTCATTCTACAAAGTGCGCAGCACCTGGCAGATTGCATGCATCATCAGGAAAGTGCAATCGTGCTCAATGTAAGAGGCCTGGGGAAATCTGCGTGGTCTAGCGGCGATGCCATTACATGCGCAGCACCACACAGCACAGCACAGCATGGCACCATCATCATCATCATCATCATCATGGAACAACAACAGCTTCAAAAAACTCACGACATTCCATGGCACCAACCAGAGCGCCCAACTACATGCACGATGCCAGGCAACGTGTTGCAGTGAAAAGACATGCGAACAGCTCCTGTGGCCACTTGTGCCAAGCACTTGGATCAGGGTCCAGATTGGGGCACAGGCTGGGGTCACACGTCTCGTAACAACATGTGTCCTTTGGGGATCTCGACCCAGTTCTCGTTGAGGCGGAGGATGGCGCCGTTGACCTCGGCGTGGCCGTAACGGAACGCACACGCTGAGAAAAAGTTGTCCACCTCCGCATTCACCGAGGCGTTGTAGCCAGCGTACAGTTCCTAAGGCTCCCCAAGGAGGGCAGGCAGGTACTCTCTGTATGTGATGTGCTGGATGTGGGCAGCAACTCTGCGCCGGGCCTCCTGGTACAACTTCTCGTCATCCCAGTTCGGGTGTGCCGCCTTCAACTGGTCACAGTAGCGGTTGTGCTCTCGCACAAACAGTGAGTGGTACGCCAGCAGCAGTGGCGTGACGTTGCCCCGCACGTCGCCCACCATGCGTAAGTCAGCCGTACGCCGTTTCACGGGGTTGGCCTGGTCGATATTGGCGGTATTGAGGGGGCATTCGCCTGCCTCATTCACAAGGAGCTTGCCATCGCGGAACGAACGCAAGCTGCGCGCTCGCTGCTCATCACTCCCATACACCATCGAGGCGTCCATAAAGCTGGTGACCTGATTGATTTGTTGCCGAACCTGATCCGGACTAATCTGCAAAAAAAAGGACATGGCAGGGGAGCATGGTGTCTGGTGGCAGCGATTGTTGCCCCGCTGCCCCTTGGGCACGCCACTGCTGTAGGTGCGGACACGCAGGGCAACGAAGAGCGGCGGCAGTGGTGAGGCCACGCCTGTCCCCATCCGCCAATGCGCAGCACTGAATGCTGCGTACATCAAACTGTGAGTGTGCCTGCGCGTGGCACCCCATTGCACGGCCAGGTCTCAGTGGCACTGCAATGCTGTGCTGTGAGTATACGCACACTCGCCACCCAAAGCCCCCAACGTCCACAGGGTGCACTGGGTCACGCCCACCGTGCGGAGCGCAAGCTACACATGTTTCGTCGCTGTGTCGCATTGGTGCATGCCCCTGCACCCTGTATCCCTCCGTGATACTTGCACACCTGGACTGCAGCAGACTGCCCCGATGAAAAGCTGCGTACATACCTACCTACCTACCGACCTATGTACATACATAAATACACATGCAAGGAGATGCTTAATACTGAACCGTCATATCTAATCCATATCAATGCAGACGTACGAAGGAGACCTTTCCTCCACCAGAGAAACACCAGTCTAACTCAGCAGGAACAAATACAAAAACTGTCTGGTAGACTCGTCACACCGAGAACCATACAACCCACTGAATGGCTGGTGTGGGCACCCCATGACCAGCCGGTGTGCGCTGTTTGGATACCTGGTACGTAGATCGAGCCATCCCAATAGTAAGGTTTCCCAAACAATCTGGGTCCATATATGTGTCGCACCGTGGGATAGGAACGGGCATGGGATCCGAGGCGTTGTCGGGCGTAAGGGTGAAATCATGGTCAATAAACTGGCCCCAGACGGTATGTGCGTCGTTCAATTTACGTGGGTTCAGGTCCTTGAAGTTTCCAGCATTTAAAATGTTGGAGATCAGGCGGGGGTTGGGGAGATCAGGCACCAATGTGTGACCATCCCCATGGTATCGCGGGGTGTATGCAGGACTGCGCAGGAACGGGGGGCCTTTCCTGCCCCATGTGGGATTCGCTTGGTTGTTGCTGGTCCCATCATATGTGCGGTACTCCACCGCTGTGAGTGGCAGAGCACACAGGAAGACAAGAAAGACCCGTGTGGGCCAACCGGACTGGGCCAGCATCATGAGGTCTCAGGAGCACGCTGATAGTGGGGCGCCAAACACTGCAGAACAAGAAGTGCACAAGCATGGGGCCAGTCGGGGACACTCTGTGCTGTGCAGCCCAATATCTACATACTTACTTGGGGCAACGAACAGTCCCGTTTATCTTGAATATCTCTCGGGGACATTCATAATATGCCAACTTTCTGGGTTTTAGCACTTTTCGGCAATTTCTACAACTTTTGCTTCCATGTGCAAACATGTCGTTACCGGGGGGGGGGGGGGGGGATGTGTATACCTTTTGGAATCTGCAAGAAAAGGCCATTTCAGAAATGTATGGGTTGAGGGAGGGGGGGGTTGCCATTTTTCAGCGTAGCACAACACATTGGACGGTGCACACAAACATGGCACTGCACCGTTCATCCATTTTTATTCAGAATCACTGTCATCGTCAGCATTCCTTTTTTCAGGCAGGGCTGGGACCCCATTAGGGCAGACATCCACCTGTTTGTGGACAGGGACATATTTCTTCAATTTTTGCCAATCTTGCAACCTCCGTGCCTTCACTGGCACCCAACCTTCGTTAAGGGGCATGGCCCACAGGCCATCGGTTGTGAGGTCCACGTTTCGTTGTTTGATCAACCCCACCTTGCGCCAGGGAATGGTCTCACTGTATCCTGATTTCAGCCGTACATAACCAGGATGGGGCACTTTATACCCCCAGAGCGAGCCCTTTTGCGCGCCAAAGGCTTTTGTGGTGCGTCCGGGGAAGCAACTGCCCGTGGCGTGAATTTGTATGAAGACATGGCAGCTGCCTGTTGACAAAAAGAGGCAGCAAACAACACAAGCATTGTCCAAAACGGACGAAAATCTCAGACATGTCGTCAGTACAGCATGCAGACCTGGGGTGTTCCAAATAGCCCTTTTCAAGGGCTTTCCGAATATACCCCACATACCCCCCCCTTTGGGACACTCAGTTGGCACAAATGAGGCAACAATGGCACCGACCCCCCAAAACCCAGAAAGTTGGCATATTCCCCACTGTCCCCGAGAGATATGCAACTTCACGATCACCATTCACAGGATCCTGTGCCCCTCTCCTTGCGCCACTCCGACCATGCCTGATATTGCGACGGTTGTGAAGCACGAGACTGAACCTGTTGTGCATTGTATCATGCCCCTCTTAAGTATACCAGGGTGCTGCAAACTACCGGCAGTTTGTACGCGCAAATTGCCTCCGGGCGTCGGTGCGCACAGGGGCGGGCTGTGTGCGCCCCGTTGGGCATTCTGGGCGGACAAAATGCCTTTAGTTTGCCGGATCATGACATATTCAGGCAATATGCACGGGCCGTGGTCTATTGTCTTGTGCAAACTACACACAGTCTTATATTCGCTGTGACCACGATCAACACAGAACAGTCACTTTGGGTGCGAACACATAGTTCCAAGCAAAAGCGGCTGTTGCCGGTGACAGCATGGTGCCAGGTCCCAAAGGCCATTGGTAGCGGCTGTTTCGTTCGTAAAGTTGTGTCGAAGAAATGCATACAAAATTCAGTTCAGAGAGAGAGAGAGGCACAGTTTATTTTGGTGACGTCTTCATCTTAGGCAAGCTGTAAAAGTCAAACCTTACATGACAAGCAAGCTCCTCAGATGAACAAACGAAATGCAACAACAGCAGCTTAGCGCCTGTATAATGTGTTATCGGTGCGACAAGTTGAAATGACTCAGGCCACTCAACACACTTTGTTAGCACTAATTGAGCAATGTTGCTTGCTTGTTCCAGAAATTCGGAGGTGCTGTATAGATGGGAGATTGAAGCTCTGCTTAGCAACTGCATAACGGAGCACCAGCTCT
Source organism: Eutreptiella sp. 'Long Island Sound 2002' (assembly GCA_964036045.1). Lineage (NCBI taxonomy): Eukaryota > Euglenozoa > Euglenophyceae > Eutreptiales > Eutreptiaceae > Eutreptiella > Eutreptiella sp. 'Long Island Sound 2002'. Next base: position 15,279,029 of record OZ038380.1, on the reverse strand, counting down.
GCGGGCGGCTCTGTTGCACGTCCTTGGCATCTCAGTTGACATGCAACAGTAGAGAGGGGTTGCAAAAATGCTCCCTAGCCACAAAGGCTAGCATTTTTGGATGGTGTTCGCCAAAAACCCATTTTTAGCCCAACCACAGAACTTGTACCCCCATTGGGAAAAATTGAACCTGGCAAAATGGATTGCGTTCCTCACACCCTACCACCCTACCTACTGTCCCAAATTTCGTCCACACCCTCTTGTGGACACCTGTACAACCCAAGGTTAATGAACTTGGAGTCTTTGCAAGGTTTTATGCGTTTTCTATCGCTGATTTCAATGATAGAGAATCGCCTCCCTTTGCTGTTGCATATGGACCCTTGGTGAGTGATGTAGAGGCTATTGCTGGCGTCAGTGATGGCGTCAGTGATGGCTGGTTTTTCGGGGGTTGACAACATCTCTACACTTTACCATTGCTTAATATCAATGAATTCAGCGATATGCTGTATGCTAGGAGCCGATGTTGCATTGTTGGGAAAGTGGGGATGAATCAAAAAGGCTAAATAACCACTGCCACCCCGGGGTCCTCAAAGCGGGAAGGAATCAAAAAAGCGACAAAACCCCGACCCTCAGGTTCACCAGAGCAAGCAGGAATCACAAAAACGCTTCATAAGCCCTAGTTCTCAAAGCAGGGAGGAATCAAATAAACCTACATAACCCTTGCCGACGCGAGGTCCCAAGAGCAGGGAGGAATCAAAGAAAGCTCCATTACCCTTGCCGTCTCAGGGCTGGGATTCCGGTGGTTTTGTCAAATTGGCGTTGCCCCCACCAATGCAGGCCTCATCAAAGGTTCATAGTGCATGCCCGTAATGGCAGCTGACGGGTTGCACCATCAATACACAATGTGTTCCTTTCTCAATACAGCCCACAGGTAGAAATGCTGGTTGCACCACCTCTCTAGGGTGCCTATATATCATGCCATTACTTGCACATTATGTTGCTCCGTACCTCCCTCCTCCTTCTACTGCGTGTTTCTCGATGGGCGGGGTGTAATTCTCATGTAATAGGCACTTGCACCTTTTCCTCCTACTCACTCGTGCTCGTGTGTTTTGGTCTGAGCCCTGCCCGCCCTGCCTAGCCCTACACAGCCCTACAACCACACAGCGACTCTCAAACTTCATTTTGCTGGTGCCCCTTGTGGGGTACCATAAGGCAGCGCACTGCCAAGGCCTTGGCCGAATAGTATTGGGGCGGGCTGTTGGTCTGCAGCCCCTCAGTGACATACATACATGAACATTAAAGCTGCAGGGGAGATGGGAGCCCCCCCCCCCCCCTCTGCCCCTCAAAACCTCAATTTCCCCAGTAAACTTCGGTTTTGGTCTGAGACGCCCGGCCCTGCAACCGCAAGGCGACACTCAGACTTCACTTTTGCTGGTGCCCCCTATGGAAAACACCCCCCCCCCGTGGCTGCATAAAACTGAAACTGCTCATTCGACACTCTCTATGTACAGGGCATGCAACAACACATGCGCCAGATGCAGACATCACCCATCCAAGCCCTACCCGACTTGTCCTTGTCCCCCAATGCCCCCCAGGGCGGCAACTTCACCATAGCATCAAATACCTGCTGACATGCAATGGCCTCTAGGACCGCCTGTCGTAGCCCTCTTCCATCACAAGCACGGCTCATTAGGTCGGCTGGGTTAATGTGGGGCTGGACGAACCCGAGGCTCATGTAGAGCCCCTGCCACGTGAGCATGTGCACCAGCTTGCGCAGCACTCACTGCTGTTGCCACCGTAGACAAAGCCCCCATATTGTCCAAATAGATGCTGACAGTTGCGAATCCTCCCTCCCTTGCAAGGTCAGAGCTAGTATGGAAACCTACCCTGGTTGGGGCGGTGCATCATCGTCTAAGGAGCCTAGTATGATGATGTCGCCCTCACTGGGCTGGCGCACACTAGCTGCCTCCGGTGGGTCATCGTGGCCAGGGCCGACATGGGGTATTGGCGCTGCAAACGGCGGGCGCACCTCCACGCTGAGCGCACCCATGGGCTGGAACTCATACGCATGGATGGGGCGGAAGCATACACCCCCCCATCCATCAGGCCACGGCGCATCGTCGGAGAGTGCGAAATGCCATGCTAGAGGGGGAGTGGCATAGGACCGCACCTCAAGCTCAGACGTCCATCGACCCCATACCGCGATTGTGAGCATGGCCGCCCCAAGCGCAGCCATTGCCGCCGCCCCCATGCGACGGAAGCAATGCAATGTGTACCCCTCATACGGCGTGCTGTCCAGCATACAATGCAGAGTGTACTACAATGCCGATTCGGGGCCCATAAGTGACATGTGCGGGGGTGTGAGCTTAACCCACTCGCTGTGCAACGGCGCCTTTCTCCATTCTTCACCCCAAGCCCCCAACCGGAGCGCCACCTAGTCGTTTGCGCGCTATGCTCGAGGTCGCAGCCCCGAGCAGGGATGGTACGCTCAATCACAGCCCGTGCCCGTCGCTGCCCCCGTGCGCCGCCGGGCCCGCTTGAAGTCTACTTTCACCGCGGGCTCTTTGGCCACTGGTCCCAGGACTGCGCCAATGCAACGTGCCCCCCAACTCCGCCCTCGACATCGGGCAATCCCAACGTGTGTACAGCTAGGACGGCTGCGGCGCCCACTAGAGCTGGGGCTGCGGCGGCTGCCGTTGGCCTCCCTGTTGTGGTGCTGGTGCAGCACTCATCACATCGCATTTGCCAACGCTGGCCTTGCCCTCGCGAGGTCATCCGCCTTCAGGAATGCGTTGAGGGCCTGGGCTATGTCGCCCGCCACAGACATTGGTACAGCGCAGCCTCAAGCTTCGGGAGCTCACCTTCATTCAGCTGACGAGCTTTAGGCATGGTGAGCTCACAGATGCGCGCGGTGAGCCACTCCACCTCCTCCTGCTCCCGCAGCTGGGCTTGTGGCGCCCCGGGGCCCGCCGTCTTTGCTGCTCCAAAGCTCTAGGGGGGCGTCAGCGGGGCAGCAACCAAAAGCCCCTTAGAAAGGTCGACCTTACAGCCTGTGGTGTGCTCATACATGGCGACCATCAGCACAGGCTCACGCTCTGGCAGAGTTGGGGCCGCCCACTTCACCAGCTGCAAGAGACCGTTGTTACGGAGCCCCTGAGCCTTGCAGGCATTCAAGAACTGAGTGGTGGCCCGGGCCTTGTCCTCGGGGCCCACAAAAGCGAGCGTTGTGGCTGCCACTCGCTGCCTCCATTAGGCCCATGCCACGTACGCCGCATCCGCTGCTTGGTCCATGTCCATGGGGTCTTCAAAGGTGCATCGCGCACACTCAGGCAGCGACTCCTCACTCATGGTTGGCCCCAATGGTCAGGACTGCCTGAGAAATGGAATGGGCAACTACACACTGCTGTTGGTCTGCAGCCCCTCAGTGACATACAGACATGAACATCAAGTCGGCAGGGAAATGGGGGCGTACATTGTGCCCCCCCTTTGCCCCTCAAAATCTTAGTTTCCCCGGTAAACTTCGGATTCGCTGGGCGCTTACATCTGTGGAAAAGGAGCCTACTGAAGGCGCTGTGGAGCCTCTAGAGTCCACATCCGATCCCACTTCGAGTGTTGTTGGCGTCGGCATGGGCGCCGGGCCTCGTTGTGCATATGGGGGGGAGTAGGGACCACAACTGCATGTACTTTCCGAAGGAGTGTCACTCAGTCTGGGCTATTCAGGTGTGCGCGTACAAATGGGACCCCTATCAAAAGCCAGGCTCAGGCGCCTGCGGGATGCGTCCGGCACAAGGGGGGGTGTCACCGGAAACCGTGCCGCATCCAGAAGGTGTAGCCAAGAAGGTGTGGTGAAGGGGCAAACGTCATCATAATACAAGGGATTCGGCAACCCACATACAAGTCCATTTGCAGGCGTGCACACAAGTGTATTTCTTGTGCCGCAAGAAATGAGCTGCAACCGTACCACCTCCCCTATTTTGGAAACCATGGCTCACACGCAGTGTGGCCAACATGCTCTCTGCTAACAAAGGGGTCCATACCACGTACACAACCGACCTATGGACGTCATGGCATGCGCAGCCCGTCCCGGAGCAGCACAAGCAACAAATATTATCTACACTATGTGCAAGATGAAGTCCAGAAAAAGAGCATAAGGGGCAAAGGGATTCGCTTGGTGACTGTTTGCCGCCACCGAGCCAAAAGGAGAGCCAGGCACCCAGCAAGTTGTCCCATGTGTGGGCTGGATTGTGTTGTTTCATGGTTTGTGCCACTGACTAGTTGACACCTGCCACCAACAAAAAAAGAATTCACAACATACGATTTTTTTTGCACTTGCCATTATTGCGAAAAAAATTGGTACTTCACAGCAAAAAAACAATTGCTTGCTCCTACAGCGGAAAACCTTTTACCCATCCTTACAACAAAAACAGATTTTAGCCTTTGGGGGTCTGTAGCCCCACAATGTAGCTTGGTAGGTTTCCATACACATCCATGTCTGTTCTTTCCTCAAATCATTTCCATCCTGATTCACACGTCTACCACCACCGTGCTCTCAGTGGATCATCATGACTGTAGTCTATGGCACAATAGGCGTTTTGCAGACCCCCACGGTCACATGTTGTACTATCCGCGCCTAATCAAGGTGTGCTGCGCTTTTTGCAGTTGCGCTCTCACCGCATACAACTGCTGCCACACTTCTCCACGAGGAGAGGAAAACACACTGAACGGCAGCCATAGCAACCAGGAGGGGGGTAGAAGAAAAAGTCCTCGTACCGGCGTACAGCTTTTTTTTCGGGGGGTACACCCGGAGGAGGGGGGGGGGGGGTACGGAAAAAATTTTTCCAGGCCCCAAAACCTGAAATTTCCTCAACTCTACCCCACCTCTCTTTGGGTTTGGAAGGTGCAAGGAGGATATTTTTTCATGGTAACCATTGATGTTTCAGCCGATAGGGGTGGTATTTGTGTTTCAGGGCACAAAGACCCCCGGTCTGTTCCGGCTGCAGTGCACCGCCCACCCTAGCCTCTTATCAGCAGGCCCAAAAGTGGGCAGAAATGCTACATACCCCTTGCATTCTCGGGGGTCCCCAACAAAGGGGACAAAATGAAAGCACGAAAAAGCAACAAAAACCAAAAATAAGAAATTCCCATTGTGTCGCAGATCCTACCTGGCACAAATATTGCCCGCCCCACGAATTGAACTAGAGACCTTCCCGTTGCAGAAGCACTGTTTACCCACTAGGGTATGGGCCATCTCTGATAGGTGTCTGCATAGGGATGGTATTGATATTTGGTCCAATATGGTTTTCATCCACTATTGAGTTCTCGTGAACAATTTGAGCATTTTGAGTGTAAACACACGGGGTGAAAACCCATTTTTTCACCCTCTGCTAGATGAAGCAAATTTTCCTCATGGCGCACAATGTAGCAAAGTGAAGGTTACATGCAAATCCTCCTTGCGAAAAAAAATTCCTACAGGGGGTGCTAGTGTTTTTTTGGGGGGTACCCACCCCCCCGCCGCCGCCTGAGCAACGCAGCAAAGCCGCGGCCAGGTAGTGAATAGTCCATACGCGGCAGAGCCGCTTTGAGTCCAAGTCAAGGCGGCAGAGCCGCCATCACTTGCGTGCACACCCTGTGCACTTGCCCTTCACTCCGTGAGGATAGGGTGAGAGCGCTAGCTGGCACTCGGGTACTGCAGGATCCCTGCCGTTGTCGCCTGCGGCTACCATTTCTTGCTACTCACTTCTGTGCTGAACCCCCATTCCCCTGAATAGTCTGTGCCCCTAGACGATGAGTTTGTCACAGAAAAGGAGCTGGACGTCGACCCCTCCCCCCCTGGCTGCCCACACTCTACCTCCGCGGCCGCGTTGAGCTTACATCCATACTGTAACCCTCCGCCGCCAACACTCCGTGGCCACGTTGAGCTCACATCCGTATTGTAACCCTCCGCCGCCGACAGGGTAATCCCGACGATGTAGATCCCCCCAACAACAACACATCCAATCTCATGGGGTGCAAGCCCAACCGTTCCCATGCCGGCTCCACCACTGCCAGCTCTGCCGACCGATAGCTCTTTATTCGGGTGTTGTTCTCTCCCCCCTTCCGTTAACTCGTCCGCATGGTCATTCCCTGCGACTTTCACACGGGACGGGGTCCAGACCACTTTGAATTGGGCCCGCTTCCTGCTGCAAGCGCCAAATCTCCTCCCACAAGTCCCGATGCCCGACCCCCCCCCGTCTTGGTTCTCCACCCATGCCGTTGCCACTTGGACTGGCACGTGCTCAGCCGGACATGCCCTTACTATCCAGCCCCAACGCGAGACGCTGGACACCCTAGTAGGCCGCCACCAGCATTGCCCCCACCTTGGCCCACAGCCCCGCCGCCTGCAAAGAGCCAACCCAAGAGGGGTTGGGCTGGGACTTCCACATGCCACACTTGGGGACCGGCCCTACCCTTAAGGAGCACGCCCTGTCCGGCGCCGCATCAAAAAAATTCAGCGCGTCAAACAACTCCCTGGGGCTTGGAAGGGGGGGATAGGAGAAAGGGAGACAAGCAAAACAAACACCGCGGCCATTGCACGCAGGAGCCGCGAGGGGGAAAAACTGCTGTGCATGCACTTGCCTGTGCATACGACGTTCCATGGGGCATCCACACACCTTGCGAGGTAGTGATGGAAGAAATCTTGCCAATTCTCTTTGGACCGCCAAACTTGGTTGTGAAGTTTGTGAGGCTGTGGAGGCGGTGGTTGAGGCTTCTTTGGTGCACAGCACATGTGGCATGCTGCATCAAGCAACATAGGTGTGGTGCATTGATGGTGCACTCGTTGGTGGCACTTCTTGCAAGTGCGCATAATGCCTATAGGTGGTGACTCACAGACATGGGAAATGCAACTTAGGCACTCCCCATCTTGAACACATGCACCTCATGTAAGTCCTACTCGCCAACCCAGGATCGCAAGATTGCACCATGCAACTTCTCATTGCAACAAGCACATGATGCAGAGGTGGGACCACAGAAAGATGTCAACAATGTGGCCTTCAAGCGAGGCGGTGGTGACTCACAAAATGGTTGTTTTGTCACAAAATGGTTGTGTTGTTACCGGGCACGGTAAATATTGATGCCTTGCTCAATTTTGAGAAGATATGAAACAAATATGCTTCCTATGAAATGTATACTTTGTCAAGCATATTGCTACAACTCTTCTCTAGTGTTCACAACTGACTTTTTTAGTTGGCCCATGGAGACAACAATTGCTTCCGCATGATGGTGTGCCGTAGTATTGTGGAACTACTTTCCCCACGTCTTGGTAGGAACACCCTAGACAAACTTCTAATTCGACATAACAACTACTAGCAATCGGCCCGCGCAAATGCGCGGGTTGCAAACAAAATTTATAGAGTGATAGGGCCGCGTCCTCACAGTTGGGTATCCAGCCTACGCGGTGATCCTATCAGGGTTCGCACTGGTCCCATGGGTAGGGATGGCAGAGGCTCCGCATTGATCTTGTTGTCGGCCCATCACTCACGGTATGAGATGTTGAAGTTGGATGGCATGTACGTTGTGAGCTGTGGAAGATCTCAGTCCAATATTTCCGGCCAAACAATGTTTTCAATGACTCCATAGTTGTTTGTGTCAACCTGCAAGTCCGCTGCTGTCCATACTTTGATAGCGCTTGAATTTCCGCAACGCGATAGATCAACATAAACTTGACCATGTGAAAATGGTCGGGTTGCCAATAAGAGACCCACTTTGGAAAACGTCTGACCTTGGCTTTTGTTAATGGTCATACAGAAGGCTAACTTTACAGAAAATTGGCGACGAATGAATTTGATAGGGAGATCATCATCATCAGATACAGTGAGATTAATCCGGGGTATGCAAACGGAGTTTCCTTTGTGTGTTTCTGTTAGCACCGTTGCTTGGATTGTGTAGCGAAGACACGAAGTAACACTCAATCGGGTGCCATTCATAAGGCCAGCAGCACGATTCAAGTTGCGGATGAGTATTATTGGTGCTCCAACCTTAAGATTGAGGCGATGTTGTGGCATTCCTGATGGGAGTAACGTGTTTAAGAACTCGTTTGGGTAAATGTTGGATTGGGCTTCAGAATCTTCACCAAAATAATCAGCTGACTCATAAACATGTAATCACTGGGCAATGATTCCGGAATCACAGCATTAATTGTGTCCGCGGTTTCGTTTTTGGGTGTCAAGATACAACGGTCATGAGATGCTTACCCTGCTGAAAAGATAGCATCAACCAAACTGCGACAATTATCGCCACTTTGTACCATGTGGGTAGGTATAGGGAGTGGATTGGGAGTGGGGGGTATTGCACCAGTGATGCAATGCCCGCAAGAAGTTCGCTCTAAGCCACTACGGGTACACAGGGGAAACCTCATGGGATTTGCAGAAATTGACTGACTCATGAGCCCTGCTGTGCAGCGCCGGCGCTGGCGCTTCTGATAACATCGACGGATAGCGCTAACAGGTGGTTCTGGGAGTAGTTACAGGCGGTTAGCGCCCGCTCGGCCAACTGAACAGCCAGAATCGGCGAAGATGCAACCGTACTACACACGGATCGATGCGCCTCAAAAATGCGCATACATCTGTGTAATTAAAAAAAAAAGTGTCGCCTTGTAGCATAAATTATTTTCTGCGAGGCGCACACGCGCGCCGCCGCCAGGCCCGCGCCTGGACACGACGACGACGACGACCAGTCTGAAAACAATAGAAAGAGTTTGGTATTGAAACTGACAAAGCAGAATTTCCAAGCACTTTTTCTGTGCATCGACCCTAGGCAATTTCCAAGCACCAGTCCCAGCCTAGGATGCCAAGCAACCTCGCACGCAGACTCACAAGCATTGTTTCCAAGCACCCCCGTCTATCAAAATTTCCAGACATTTTCCCCAAGCTTCCCACCTGGCCCCTTTTCCAAGCACCAACCCCCCAGCCCACCCGGCAACGTCGCATGCAATCTCGCAAGCACGTTTCCCAGGCACCTCTGCCCAACAAAATGTCCAAGCACTTTTTCCAAGCGGCGGACGCCTCCGGTTTTCCAAGCGGTGCTAGCTCGTTGGCAGAGCTGAAGGTACAAGTGGAAGCAAGGGTTATTGGGTTCTTGGGGCCTAACTAGGCGAGAATCTAGATGTAGAGGGTTTGTAATAAAGTGTGCTATCTCTAAGCTGCAAAATACGTAGTGGCGGCAGCAAACATGGACCCTATGTAACCACATTTGCATTCGTCCATGGCAACGGACAATGAAATGGTACCATGTGAGGCCCGTGCCGACTTACCTTTGCAAACTGTGTGTTGGCAGCAAGAGTAAGTGCTTTGTGAATGGTGTCAAGGTGTGGCGGTGAGATGCAAGGACTGGGGTGGGAAAATCAGTGGGCAGGTGGGCCCGATGGAGGACTTGGGAAGCCCCCCCCCCCCCGCTCTCTTGAACCCCATTTGGCTCGTCCTACACCTTTGATAGAAAAGATGTGGTATACAGCAAAAAGAAGGGCTTGTTGCCAAAGCACAAGGTGATTCGCAAACATGCGCGCAGCTCAAGTGTCAAGTGGTCCACCGAGGGTTGGGCACAACCACACATATTAGCACTCAGAAATGGGTTTTTTTCGTTAACCAAAAAGCCCCTGAAGTGCTTGGGGTGTCCGATGAAGGTGTCTATTGGTGCGGCACGGCAGAGGTGGGGGTTTGTGGACACTTGATACTACTGATTACTGACATGCATATTGTGATCCCATTTGTTTGCCCGAAACCGCCACACTCAACAGTACACTGTTTGGTAATTTCTGGGTGGCAATTGGTGTGGTGTTGTTTGGGTGTATAGGTCATAAATATGGAGTTAGACTTTTTGACCAACACCCTTGCAAATCCTCTGCTTGCTTCTTCTACTGCCCGCAAGCATCGCTCGGACAAATTCTTGGGGATGATCTGGAGCAGCACTTTTGATATGCCGAGTGTGAGAGTGCAATCTAGGGCTCTATGGGGGTGTTTTCGCACAGCGCACGCAAAGAGTGGGCACAGCGCCAATTATTACAATTATTACGTTGTTTATCCCGGGAACACCCCTGAAAACCACCCACCTGCAGAAAGATGTATGATCAATTCAAAACAGCATGGGGTGCAGAATTCAGGACCCTCGGACCCGTGGCAAGCATTAGACTAAAAAAAAGAAATCCCTGGTGTACCAGCAGGGGGGGGGGTGCAGGGTGCAGAATTCAGGACCTTGGGTTCTGTGGCTGCCGGTGGTGGAAAACAGCCGACTTTTTGCACAGCGCGCGCACAGCACGGGCACAGCACGGGCACAGCGCACGGTTTGCCCCCTATTTGCGGGTCAAATGACATCAACCGCTGGGCCCCTCCACAGTTGCAGTGCTTGCTTTCACGATGCAGTAGAATCAAACTTGAAATGCCGACATTCAAGATCATCCGTTGAAGCTTTCAGACCTGTGGTTCACATTTGAGCAGTGCGTGGCGTTTTGCACTAAAACACACATGCACTGCAGGCACAACACATTCCAAAAATCAGTGTCACAGAGCCCCAAAATGATTTGCCCTTCCACAAAACTTGCCATCAAATCTGCCTCACTGCATAGGAACGTGAAAACTGGGAGGTTTTGATCATCAAAGACCATCTGTACAACAAAGCAGGGCAATGCCGCTGGGTAGGCTGGCCAAACCAGTCAAATTGTGGAGCACCACCATGCGCGTGAATAAAACAGCGATGGAAGCCGGGGAGCTGGCCTACCCCAGCCGACCAACGCACGTACCAACCAACATCAGAAAAATTTTCCTTGGTAAAAAAAGAAATTTTGCAAAGAGACTCCACATTGGAGGTCAAATTTATGCACACACACTTCTTTTTGGCCTGCGACCAGGGGGGGCAGGAGTTTTTTGCCACCAAGCAAAAACCTGAAGCGGGTCCATCACCAGGGACCTGGTCGGCCCTTAAACCGGGACAACATCCCCTTCCCTTTCCCTTTTGGTCACAGTGGCAGCCTTTCCGTCGGAAATCTTTGTGCAGGAACAAGGTACATAAGCCTTGCTGCGTTGGAAAGGGGGAAGAAAAAGAAATCCGATCATAGGATCCTGTCGCAAGTCGTGTTGATAAACACCACTCAAGCAGGGATTAGGGTTCAGCTTGTAGATCAATTGCTCACGCCTCAAGGGGGAATGTTTGCCCGGCACATGCCAAGCGTGCTACCTTAGTATTAAGTATCCTATCTCTAGCCCCAAGTTCAATCTGGAGTACCTTCTCGCAGTGTCTTAGAATGTGGCCCATCCTTTGCACCCAGTTTATGATGATGGCAAGGGTGGTGGTTGGAAGTGGTGGGAGTGATATTTTGTGTTGTTGAATTCTCATATTTCGGCTTTGTGCTTTGCATGGAAGGTTTGCGGTCTAGTGCGGTCTACTTGGGGGACTTCCCTAGGTGGGGATAAAGTTTGTTTGGTAAGGGGGGGCAAAAACAGGCATGGGTGGGGAATGGTAAAAAAAAGATGCCCGGCGCGCCAATACTCCCCCCAACATACCAGTGTGTGAGGCATAAGGGAGAGGTGGTGGGTGACTTTTGGACTACCCCCCCTGAAACATATCGCTTTGCGGTCCATGTGGTCGCCCTGGATCACCCCCATGCCTGGGATCATCCGACGTTTCCTCATAGTTTATTGGCCAGGGGCTGCAGAGTGGTCGCTTTAGTGGATTGGGGCAGCGCCACAGGGCTTCTAGCCCTGAATAGGAGAGCTGTTCAGTGACCACGTTCCAACGGCTCTCGGAAGGTGGATGGTCTCGGTGTCGTTTGGCAAGCGGTGGCATTCAGTGTCTGCCAAGTATGGAGCCATTCTTCCCTGTTTCTGCTAGGTCTGGGGGCCCATTGGTTACAGAGGTGGTGGGCGGAATGGGCAGTTGCTGGGTAACACAAGCAGACACGCTTTGTAGCTATGGTGGAAAAAAAGATTGACCCTTTTCAGTGGTCACAAACAATTTCGGCGGCAGAGTTCATAATAACAGATTAATGGTCCTGTCGATTGACCCTTCCCCCCCCCCCCCCGGCGCGGCAAGCGAAGACACGCCCCCCCAAAGTACACGCATCTCAGGAGTCCATATAGACATCTCTGTCATGCCTTTTGGTCTGAACTCTCCTCACTCATCCTGTGGGGATGATCCTATTGCTGTGGCAACATGGCATCTGGTTTTAGACCCTGTATATCACACCCAGGCCCAAGGGGCGCTGGTACGACAACAAAAGAATGAAGACAGCCTTTTCACCTGTGTGATGAAATTAGCCCGCATGCATAACAAGCAGTGGGTCTGCAGGGGTTGATCATGCTCATTTACACCACTGTCATCGCTGTGCATGGCCATCAGCTCCTCAGTACTTCACACCTCTGGAATGCAATCATCCATCAGGGAGCATGCTGGAGCAGGGTCATCCAAAGGGTCACCCAAACTTCGACCAGGCACTTGCTTGTTTGGAATACACAGAGTACATGGAATTTGGGCACCAATCAGGCAATGGACGTACAAATTGACCCTCTGGGGATGCTAGCTCATACCCATCCCCATCCAGAAGTTCAACCTATGACAGCAGTATTGGTTGCCTTGGCCTGCAGCAGGCGAAGCTGCTGGGCCCACTAGACAGTAACGGGATGTAGCTCTGGGAATCCGGTTGCAGAATCATATTGGCGTTCAAACACCCAGTCATGCAACTGAACCAACACAATCTCTGCGGTGGTGAACACAAGGTTGCCATCAACCACATGGCCGCCAAAGCACTGCCCATCGGCATCTGCAATGGTCATATGCAAATGGCAGGAGCCACGTCCCAAAGTCCCAACAAGTGAGCAAATCTCAAATCTCTGGTCCCATGTCTTGATCTGGTTGGGGTTGTCTCTGTCAGCATTCGCCAAGCGGAGGGTGGCCCTTTGCAAGGACCCCACACACGTCACAACTGCGACAGCATTCAAGTTGTGTGCCTTTATGTACCGCAGAAGACAAGCTTTCACGTCTTCACCAGGGCACAATCGTAGTACGTGGTATTGGCAAGTGGGCCTTGGGCGGCGCCATGTACTCAACCCCAGCATCACCCCTGCCACGCAAGCTGCGGCAACGGCGCTGAGGACCAGCGGACTCTCAAACTGCATCGCGGACAAAATCTGCATGACAGCCATCGGATGGCACCAACTTCCCCTTAAGGCACCTGCCCTGCTGCCCAGCTGCTGATCTCCTGCGGTGGCACTCAAATATCCGGTAGGTCGCTTCGATTTCTTTTTTCTGTTCTGATGTGGACACAGCTCTCCTTCCTACCCTCATCATTGTTTCCGTGTCAGACAGCACCAAATTGAATTGGTATCAAGCTACTAAGGTTTGACCGCTTGGTGCACAGGGCTCCAAGCCATCCAGGTTTCACAGTTTGCAGTGGGAATCTGCCATCAATATGACACATACAGGAGCTCAGGCCATGCATCAAGGGCTGTCTCATATGCAGCGCATCAACCACCTCTTGTCCACGCCAAACCATTTGGAGGAACCCTTTGGCAGCACCTGGCTCCAGCTGAGACAAAGGGGGGGGGAATGAATCGTTCACCATGCACTGCCCCGGCTCATTTTCCCAATGGCTAAACATAGTGCCGAATCTACTTTGGCTCAGAGGTGTGAAATTGGGGAGTATGGGAGTGAGACTTGTCTACTCAGTCTATGCACAGACTCTGCACAAGGTTGGACATCTTCCACCTGCATTGGCACTTGTTTTGTTTCAATTCCACATGCTCTGCATGGACATCTTGAAGCCAATTTGGAACATGGTTACACATCTTCCACAGACACTTTTTGAACTGTTTCTTCAAAATTCCTCACATTCTGTGTGGCTTGCACATCTCCGAATCCATTTGTTCATTCATCCCCCCCCCCCCCCGTGTCAATGGCCCGGGCCGTGTTTCTTCTTTCGAGAGGGGGGGTCCATGAGCAAGGGGGGCCATGTTTCTGCTTTTGAAGGGGGGGGGGGGGGCATTGACACGCACATGGGAGGTCCATTGACTCAAATTGTCGTCAAAACCCCCAAAAAAATTCTTTGCGCACGCATTTGTTTTAGCTTGTGGCATCGGTGCACACGTGGTGGTAGTTGGCACATGATCTGGATGGCTTTCAAGTTGGTGGTGTGCACCAATGGGTTGGTCACAAGAGCATGTACTCTTCCTTGGTTTACATCAGCTGGGGAGGAACAGCGGCTCTCTTCTTGGATTCCTGGGTTTTGTCAAGACATTGTTCCCACAGATTCTTACCAGTGGGATTGGGTGTGACTCGTCTTGCCTTCACTTTAGAGAACCACGGCGTTTCTCGTTCGCCCAGGGGTTCCATTCCCTCCGCCGCTGTTCTCGGTGGCATCGTTAGATATTGTCGGAGCTGTGTGATCCTGATGAGCATATGGTACTGGTGCCACGCTACCCGGAACCGCATTTGTGACATACGTTCTGCTGGGATATAATCAATGAAATATTGTGAGATGCGCAAACATCCTATGTGGTGGAGGTTTGGTGGTCCCGCTCCATCCAACCACTTTGCTGCATGGGGGCGCCACTCCTCCCACGAGGACAACCACAATTCCACGAAAATTGGTCTCCATGCTGAGCACCTTGTCAACCTGGGGGGGGCAAGGGTTCTATGAAATGGTGTAACATTAAGAAAAACACACAACATGCACAACTGGACGGCTCCAAAATGGTTTCACCAAAGCTCTGTGTTATTTGGTGAAAATTTCTTTGGGAGGGGTGGGGTTGGGTCGCAAGCGGGCACCCCCATTAACATGGGCGGGGGGTTGGTATGACACCTAGCTTGGTGTGTGACATTGGGGGGGTTGGGTTGGAAGGTGCAGCTGCTCACAAAAGCGAGTAACATGATGTGCAAACTAAAGGAGCACGGTGTTGTCTGCACTAAATTCAAGGAAGTGGTGCCCACCACTGCAATTGGGTTCTCCTATTGGTCTTTGTCCTGTTTTTTGTTGCTCTTTGTTCACAGGGAACAAGCAATATCTGCTCCCTAGCTTACACCGGTTTTTCTTCCTCCTTTGCAGTGTAGCAAGCTCATTGCACAGTGCGAATAAACTACTCCTGATGCCTATTATGACCAGGAAATATTCACCTCAGAAGCCCATGTGCTACCCATTGAAAAGCTGGAAACAACAGCCAGCAGCGGCGCTTGGCGAATTGTACCCGTATTTGAAGGCCGGAAAACAGATTTGAGACGTTGCCGCTTGCACAAACTGGAAAGCCTTGAAATGCAGCTTGTCTTTCACCAAGATCACATTTGCAAAAATCGATCACAGTAGCTTTGATGGAGCAAATACTTGCAACTCTTGCATGCAAACGAGCCTCCAATTTGTCGGCTGCGCCCTCGGAACGACTTATTGGCCCTTCCCCAATGAGCGCTTCAACCCATCCGCACTCTTTGGGACTCCGCCAACGTACACTCAACTAGTTTGTTCCTATTTGCGTATCCAGACGGTGTATTCCATTCGTCACTAGACATGTTGTATCTCCCGTCTTGGATCCTTTGAACCTCCCCCACCTCCCCTGGAGTCCGGTGTGGACACTCAGTGCAGTGTGAGGCCACATTTGCTTGAATGCACACGATCTGAGGTCACGACGGATGCTGGTGCATTGACAAGGGTGCACACACACTTGTCTCTGCCATCCGGAGGCAATTCATGAAACGGGACTGTCCAATGACCATTTCGCCCTGCCACCAACGCACAGGGGATGCCCTCAACACAGTTATTACCTCGGGGGATGAGTGCTGTGCAGAACTGCTTATTGCAGTTTTTGAAGTGTCACGTTTTGAAACAGGCTGCACCCCACTTTGTCACCACATGTGCAGTACAGGAAAAACGGGATGCAGCCAGTCCATTTGGTACAAACCTCCGTTGGTGGTTTTGTTCCACGTGCTTGGTGGCTGCATATTGGGGAAGTGTAGTGGGAAAGGGGGAGGTGGCTCAATAAAGCTCCCAAACTCAAACCCAAAAGGGAGGGGTTGGAGAGCAGGGTGTGCGCGTTCCATTGTCTCCTTGGAGGCTTGTCCTTTTGCTGATTTTTGTGGTCACCAAGGTGATGCCCCCCACCCCCCACCCCTTAGGGAGAACATCACGGCCCAGATTCCTGAGGCGATGACCACACCACGCATGGTGCAACAGAGGGCAGTGCAAATCCTTCGCAACGGCACCCTCATCCCCTTGAGACTGTGGCGGGTTGACGGGCGAGACACTGCACTCGTCAAAACAGACAAAACCTGAATGAAGCTGTACCACAAACAAGAACATATCGTTCAAGGCAATCGTCCACCTTGACGCTCGAGAACTCGAGCACTTCCCTGCGTGCCTCTGAATTCAGCCGAGGTTCGTGCGTGAAGATCAGTGACCATCATTCTTTTCTTTTTGTGCACTGCCATCGCGTGTCTGTCTGAGTGTGCACGCAGTGGCAGGCCATGATGGGAGCTGAGGTGCGCGTCACACGTCCCGTGTACGTGTCTGTGTGCGCGCACGCATCCGATGGTGCTTGTTTTCTGGCCCATACCTGTGTTCGTGTCGTAACCGTAACAGTTTGCCCATTGTGCCTGGATTGACTTATACATTGGACGGTTCACACCGCGCCCCCACTGTTGCTCACTGGTCATGTCTGGGTCTTCCTAGGGACCAGAAATCAGAATGCCGCCAGCGCCAAGCTGTAGAATCCGCGGAAAAAAAAAACTGCTGCCACTGGGTACAAGCTCCGTGTATGCAGTGGACCTCAACAGTGGGGCTGGGGGCGCGGCGTCAGGGAAACGTGAGCAGCGTAGTGGTAGCGGACAACGGGCACCCTTTCGGCCCGAACCATCCGTCTGCACCAGTTGGGCCGTTGGGTTCGGGGATACCGAACCGGCAAACTTCAAAAACAGTCGCCAGAAAACAGGACCCGCCACCTCAGCCACCCGCGGGTGGGGCTCAAATTCTCGACGATGCCGCAGCTGCTGTAATGCTGTGTGTCAGCAGGCCGCAAGTGGTGGGCCACCAGTGTTAGAACCTTGGCGCGATCATGCACTGCTGTGCATGGTGCCACGTCAAAGCCGTAAACATGGCATGGGCAAGAGCAATTAAAACAAAAAAAAACAAGGAAAAGCGTGACTGCCCACAAAACGTAGCTTCAGCAAACATCCCACTGCTTGCTGAGAGAGAGGTTGTCTCGGAGTCGGGGACATGGGAGTTCCCGCAGCCGATGCCACGCCTGGGGTATATAATGCTGACGTCTGCTGAGACAGACGAACCCAGCCAGACGGCTGAGCGATACTGTGCACACCGTGAGACAGGCCTTCGTCTGCAGGCGCACACAATCCGACCGGTCCGGCAGGGCAGACCCGGACCACAGCCCCTGCAGCCGGCCGAAGGGGACAGCACAACAGTGGAGTCGCCCAACGCGCAACCCGTCCCTGGCACGCACCTCGAATTGGACCCTTTCTCCCCCCACCTCCCCCTCTGAGCGGTGCGTGTGCGCGTGTGTGTGTGGGTGTACTCGACGCAGTCGCAAGCAACGACGAGGGCACCGCCTCAACTGCGCCCGCGGATGTTTGTGGGCGTGCGTGGCAGCAGCACCACCATTTGATGGTGGGCCAAGGGGAGATGCATCAGGCGGTCCCAGACCCTTCGAATCCTCCCTGGCCGCGCGCGCGCCATCACCGCCACGATCCTCGGTCTAAAACCTTGCGCTCCCCCGTTGCGGACAGTCTGGGGGGTGCGCCCCCCCCCCCCCACCACCTTCGCCTCCGCCCATGCGGCAGGTGCTTCTGCCCTTCCACGTCTGCCTTGCCGTTGCGTCGGTGACCACGAGGCTGCACCGCGGCGCTTAGGCAAACGCCGACAGGCCGGCCAGGTCGAGCTCCTCGCGCGCAGTCGGGGGCGGCGGCGAGGGGCCGCTGAAGAGCCCCGGGGCGTCCTTGGACATCGCCGCGCAGAAGCCGGCGGGCTGGGCTGGGATCCCTTTCTTGATGTCCAGGAGGCCGCCGTCAACGCCGATCGTCGGGGTGATCCCGACCTTGTCGATCTCCTGGTTGGTGGGGGTCAGGTACCGCTCCTTCGTCACGAACAGCGCAGAGCCGTCGGGGAGCGTCTTGATGTCCTGGATCTGCCCCTTGCCGAACGTCTGCTCCCCGGCGAGCACGGCCCGGCCCGCGGTCTTCAGGGCGGCCCCGAGGACCTCACTGCTGCTGGCGGTCCGGCCGTTCACCAGCAGCGTCAACGGGATGTCGGGGTACTGGGCCCGCCCCCGGACCTGGGCGCTGGTGACCTTGCCGTCCGCGCCGATCACGCGCACGATCTCGCCCTGCTGCAGGACCGAGTTCGCCATCTCGTAGGCGGCGTTCAGGCTGCCGCCGGTGTTGTTCCGCAGGTCGATCACGATCCCCTGGGCGCCCCCTTGCACGTCCTCCTTCAAGGCCTTGTTGAACTCGGCGGCGGTGCTGTAGTTGAAGGAGGGCACGCGGATGTACCCCAGTTTCTCGATCTTGGTGCCGTTAAACTCCTGGTTGGAGACGTCCTCGCAGACCCCGGATAGCACCTGTTGGAA
Source organism: Eutreptiella sp. 'Long Island Sound 2002' (assembly GCA_964036045.1). Lineage (NCBI taxonomy): Eukaryota > Euglenozoa > Euglenophyceae > Eutreptiales > Eutreptiaceae > Eutreptiella > Eutreptiella sp. 'Long Island Sound 2002'. The sequence goes on along the minus strand of OZ038380.1, from coordinate 15,260,466 downwards.
GATGATCTGCTCACGCTGCAGTGGGATGTCCCGAGGGTCTTGGCCACGGCTCTGCATTGTCAGGGTGACCTTCGTGTCTTTGTTGCCGACCAAGCTCTCGGCGATTTCAAACTGGGTGGATTGGCCCACTGGCTTGCCATCCACCGCCAAAAGGAATTCTCCATCCTCAATGCCGGCCTTGTCCGCCGGGCTTCCGCGAATCCGGTCAACCACCACCATCTTACTCTCCCCCTTCACCGGGCCAATCTCGAGGCCAACTCCCGTAAGGCGGCCAGTCAAACGGCGTTTGATGTTGTTGTACTGCTCGGGCTCCATCAGCCGAGTGAAGGGATCCCCAAGAAGCTTGAGCTCCGCTCGGATCTCATCGTACGTCTCATCGCGGGTTTGGAAATTCTTGGCCAAAGCGTCCTCCTTGATCTTGTTCCAATCCAACCCATTAAAGGACTTGTCAATGAAGGAATTTGCCACGGCAGTCCAAGCATCTGTGTAAACTTGGTCGTTGCTAGGTGGGACACCGGGGAGGGAGAGCGCTGTTGCGGGTTGCGCAATCGTTGCATTTCCGATGGCAGCGGCGGTTGCAACACCGAGCGCAACATTAGCGCCAAGATTTCGGGGCACGTTTGCGGCATCCGAAGCCATCGGTTGGTAGGTGGAGATGCCGGTCAATTCCGCCTTGGTGGCCGGCGTGACGGTGCGCAATGCCTTGGCAACCAACACAATCGCCAAAGACGCAAGTGCCGCCGGGATTGTCATCGCGTTTGCCACCCAAGAAGCTGTGGCCGCAGGTTGTGACTCGTCCTCATTTCTTTGCCTTGCAATGTCCTCTTCCAGGACGGGTGCTGCTCTTTGCGCAGAAGGCACTCGGCTCAAAACCCGGCCCCTTGTGGCGCCATACAACGTCGATGTTGGTGCAACGGTAGCCAAACCGCCGCTAACGGCTGGGGAGTACGCCGCAATTGAAGGGTTGGTTGGGCTTGACAACAGCGAGGCACCAAGGAGCACAAGGACTGCGGCGCTAGCTCCCGCAAGCATCCGAGTGTTTTGTGAGATGCAGAATGTTTCTCCTTGGGCAACCATATTGAACAAAACGCCGACCTGAGGGGCACGATCAAGAAAGTGGGGGCAACGAAAGACAAAGAGACGGCTCGGGTCAAGCGGTGGCCTTGTGTCAAGTGCAAGCGCAAGACTCGCGAAGTATCAACACATGGGAAATTAAATAGGGAAGAGGATGCACATCGGTCTGTCCCGAAGTAATCCTAATGGTCGTGCATTTGCTTGATCAGCCACAATCAAAGATGTGGGGTAGATTTTGAATCGAGTTCGTCTTGTCTCTTGGCTTCTAGGTTTGCGAGAAGATTGATCACAATAACGCGGTCGAGAAAATTTTGGTCACGAACACGCATGACGATAGCATGGGCATTGTCTCATTGTTCGGTTGTCGTATTGTTGAGCAAAAAGCTCACCCCAAATACTTCAATTTAGGAATTCCACACGGTCGAAGAATGCGATGTAATATCCCCGAATTGATATTTCTGAGAACAAGTGGCACATCCGCTTCTAGCGGTCGCTTCGCCTCGGAACGTCACTTCACATCGTGAAGCTGCCAATGTCTCAAATGTCGCACAAAGACCGATGCCACGAAATGAGGTGGAACATTTGTGCATGCAACTTTCAACTTTCTCCGAGACCGAAACGTGTAGCAAAGGGCTCTTTGCATCCTTGTGCCGGCCTTGCAACTTCGCGTGGACCCCATTGGTCCTCCGTAGAGAATTTGGTTAATTCTTTCGAATGATCATGTGCGTAAGCACGCACAACTTTAATACTCGCCAACCTATGCTTGGAGCAGCGGTATAGAAAAGCACCAAGCAAGATGGAGTACAAGATTTCACACGATGTCAGATGGAGTACAAGATTTCACACGATGTCACCAAGGAGTGTAGTAGGCAAATTTTGGAGAGCGACGGTTCCGAAACGAAAATTTCATTGTAGCTCTGCGCGCAGGCCGAAAACATTGTGAGGAGGTTTGCGTGTACAACGACACCGTGACACTATAACACCATGACGTACCATTGGGCTTTGCAAAACCCAATTGAACCGAATGAGTATCACACCGCAAATACCAAAGCGAGCATGACGATTAGAATGCGAAAGGATGGCTTGTGATTCGATGAATTATTGTGAAAATAAAGTTAAAATAGCACGTTAATGGTTTCCCAAAGCTCTTTACTCAATACTTATTGCTTATTATTTTTTAATTCATCCACAGGCGTCCTTACTTAGTACTTTTTAACGGTCTCGACGTCCCATACTTCATGTGACACGTACAAGCACAAAGACACGAGTACAAGCACAAAGACACGAGCACAATGGAGGCATGGTCTCATGTGATCACTGAAGATAGGTGACTACGAGTGCGAGTGCTGAGTGTGCTTAACTTGACCTTTGCCTGTCTGCCACCACCCATAGTTTTCCTGTTGTGCAAACACATACCTTCAGTTCCGTTTCGTGCTGCGGCAATTCCGCTGTTGTGTCGCCGTTACTAAATTACGCTTCCTAAATGGCGACAGACGACAGAGGCGTTTTAATGGCGACAGACGACCATTACCTAGTATTTTCCTCTGAATTTTAATGATTCCGCTGTGGGTCTGGTTTACTGTTACTAAATCAACTTTATTTCCACAGTAGACGATACTGATTCGAATAATTCGTTGTGGTATTCACAACATGCATTACTGGTTTTTGTCTGTACAAACACATATTTGCTTGGTTCATTTGACAAAACGGTGAAAAAAAGTTATGCCCCGAAAATGCTCGTCGACGCTGAGAGGCCGCGTTGCCGCCGGGAAGAAGCCATGATTCGGCCGCCGAATTGCTTTGGATTGTGGAACATCAATATCAATCTCCCGCCACCATTTCTGAGACATTTCGAACCCTCACCAGCATTTGAGAATTTCGACCCAGTACTGTACTTCTCAACTTGGATATTGCTGCGACCCCGACGTTTCTGAGAAACCATTGCGCCAACCACAAGATACCGTGGCCGTGTTTATGGGCTTCGTAGACTTTGACTAAGTTGGGAACACAAACAATGGAAAATCCGAAGCCCAAATTACTTTTACCCCAGGACTCGGGTTATACAGTTTGTAGATTATTCTAGGTTAAACTCCAAGCACAATTCGCATGGCATGACACTCACTGTGGTGTCCAATTGTTCATTTAATAATAATAATGATACTCCCAGGAAAAAGGGACTCGCAATCCACGCTTTGTTGCGTGGCCCCTTGAGTTGGGGTTAGGGACTGTCAATCCACGCTTTGTTGCGTGGCCCCTTGAGTTGGGGTTAGGGACTCTCAATCCACACTTTGTTGCGTGGCCCCTTGAGTTGGGGTTAGGGACTTGCAATTCACGCTTTGTTGTGTGGCCCCTTGAGTTGGGGTCAAGGACTCGCAGTCCACGCTTTGTTGTGTGGCCCGTTGAGTTGGGGTTGAGGACTCGCAATCCACGCTTTGTTGTGTGGCCCCTTCAGTTGGGGTCAAGGACTCTCAATCCACGCTTTGTTGTGTGGCCCCTTGAGTTGGGGTTAGGGACTTGCAATTCACGCTTTGTTGTGTGGCCCCTTGAGTTAGGGTTAGGGACTCTCAATCCACGCTTTGTTGTGTGGCCCCTTGAGTTGGGGTTAGGGACTCGCAATCCACGCTTTGTTGTGTGGCCCCTTGAGTTGGGGTTGAGGACTCGCAATCCACGCTTTGTTGTGTGGCCCCTTCAGTTGGGGTCAAGGACTCTCAATCCACGCTTTGTTGTGTGGCCCCTTGAGTTGGGGTTAGGGACTTGCAATTCACGCTTTGTTGCGTGGCCCCTTGAGTTGGGGTTAGGGACTCGCAATCCACGCTTTGTTGTGTGGCCCCTTGAGTTGGGGTTAGGGACTCTCAATCCACCGGACTCAGGTGGTATCGCTGGCTTGAGCTTCGTAGCTGGTGGCGCCGGCAGCAATATACTCATTTTGATACCGCTTGCCAAAGGCCGAAGGGCATTTTTTGTTTGCGGTCATGATTAGTGTGCTCCACGTTATTTCCGCCACCTGCCGGCGATGAGTATAAAAACCACCCTTCAAGACTGCCGGAGGTACCCAAAATGTCCGTGGGGGCTATATGCTTCACCTCCTCCGGTAGCAATGGCGGTTGATGGGTGGTTCTTGTGTTTCCCCATTTTTCCCCATACGCGACTTACGCCAAGAAAAAAGTTTACGCGACTTACACAAAAAAAAAGATTTCCGTCGAAAAAAAAATGCAACTTCCGCATAAAAAAGAGTAACGCGACTTACACCAAAAAAGCGACTTACTAGTGGAGCCAGTGGAGCTATCGTAAGTACCGCTATGATGTCCATTTTTACTACAAGAACGTGCCCCCCCCCCCCCCCCAGGGAAATGTGGCAAGAGGGCATACTCGACATGCATACACCAGAGTCACAGCACTGGCTTCTCCAGAAAGAATTAGCCGAGATGTATGAGGCGTCCTCTGACGAGGACCACTGAAAGTTTATTGCAATCTCGTGTTTTATATATATATATATATATATATATATATATATATATATATATATATATATATATATATATATATATATATATATATATATATATTATCCCTTGGGCGCAACACATGACCCACTCAGTGGGATGTTACTCTCCCTGGTGCAGTCACGGGTTAGCCATAGCATGATCGCTGAGCGTTAGTTAGACAAGGAAATGAAACTGACAGCCTGGTCCGGGGACAGTCAGACACCGTGGTGTACCCTATGTGTGGACAATCCACCGGAGGAGTGGTGCTCGTTATGTGCTTTGTCATGACGTGTTTGCACTATACGACAACGCTCCATCAGGTCATGGCCATTTGAGAATTTTCTTTGCCTTGCTCCGCGTGTTGTCGTTGTTACACTTATTTCCACAATCGAGCTACACTTTCCTCCCTAATTTGGGGTAGGGGGTCTCATGTATCTGAAGAGCGTCGATGTGGGGCAGGGGGTCTCATGTGTCTGAAGAGCGCCGATTTGGGGCAGGGAGTCTCATCTATCTGAAGAGCAATAATTTTGGGGCAGTGGTTCTTATGTATCTAAAGAGCGCCACTTTGGGGCAGGGGGTCTCATGTGTTTGAACAGCGCTGATTTGGGGCACGCGGTCTCGTGCATGTCAAGATCGCCCATATCGGGCAGGGGGTCTCATGTGTTTGAAGAGCGCCGATTTGGGGCAGGGGGTCTCATGTCTTTGAAGAGCGCGGGAGGGATACACTGTCCACCAAAAGAACCTAACATAGCTACCGCAAGGGGGGGGGGGTGCACCTGCATGGCCGCGGTTTGCGGGACGCACGCTACCTTGCAGGTTTTGCTTTTGCCACCAAGGCCCTATAAGATGCGCTGGGGGGTCCATGGCATCAACCCCCAGGGCCGGCGCTGGGGCGGACTGCGCTCCCCCGAGCTCTACCAGCGCATCTGTCAGGCGCTTGGCATCCGTGTGGGGGGCCTCGTAGCCGAGGGCGGCTACGCGCAGGTGCTGCGCGCCACCATCGCCGGGGCCGCCGTCGCGCTGAAGGTGCAGAGCGGCCCGGCCGACGCCACCGACTTCTCCCACGTGGAGCGCGAAGCCGATCTGCTGTGTGGCTGGACCGGCGCTGTGGCGCGCTCCCGGTACATGCTGCCGCTGCCACCGGACGCTGACGCCGAGATCGCCTCCGCCGCCCCCTGCGGCAATGGCGGCGGCGGCGTGCCCGTCGGCATCCCGGGAGCGCGGGGTCTGTGGCATGCGCGCACCGCCGAGGCGCAGTATGCGACGCTGGTGCTGCCGTTGCTGACGGGCCCGGCGGTGCATGACCTGCTGGAGGCGCTGCGGCCGCAGGGGTTCTTCATGAACCACGAGATTGTGTCCGCGGTGGCGCTGGATGGGGAGGCCCTGTTGGCCATCGGGGCACAGATGCTGGACCGCCTGGCGGCGGTGCACCGCCGGGGGTACGTGTATGTAGACATTCGGCCCGGCAACTTTGTGTTTCATGCGCCCCAGTATGTGTGTGTGTGTGTTTTGTTGTTGTTGCGGGTTGATGAGGCAAATTCGCACTCAGACGTCCGCTACACGCTCGCGTGTGTGTGCTTGTGGGTTGTTGTTCACGAAGTGTTTGTGTGTGTGTTTGTGTGTGTGTGATGCACCATCAATCTGCACAGCTCTCCTGCCCATTCGAGTCTCTGTTCATCATCCACCTGGCCCCTTGTGCGCCGACACCTGCATGAAGTGCCCGTCCCTGTCATTCGTGTTGCCAGCCTCTTTTATTCCTCTGCATTCCTCTGCGTTTTGTTTTTCTATCCTTGTACTTCATAACCGGCAATGAATCAGATCCGCCCGGGTCAAAATTTCATTTTGCAGGTGTGTTGGACCCTACCTAGGCAAAGCCCCCCCCCCCCCCGACCTCCTCCCCCATTACGCTCAAAATGGCGGTACACAGGGCTTTCACAAGGCGTCCATCAAAAGTTCATAAGAATGCCGCACCAAATCTTGGCACACACGTCCAGCCAACCCATCAAAGGGAATCCCCACCCACGGAGCCGCATACTCCTCTGCCAACCCCCCTGGAGTCACCTCAGAAAATGACCACTGGATAGCCATTCCCCACCTTCCTCGGCAGGGCCATATCATGCTCTACATCCACATCCATCCTGTCCTGGCCCCCGGGTTTCGGTGCGGTCAACCCTTACTTTCCCCTGCGGAATGGCGCCTATACCACCATGACGTTGTGCTTTGTTTGCATTTGGCTGATCAACTGATTGTGTACTGGCACTGACGCCAGTCGCGGAGACACTCGGGCTGCCTTACCATTGCCTTATTGCCTTTTTCGTGGTGCTTTTGTGGTTCTGAGGTCTTATCATCCGTGTGTGCGTGTGTGTGTGTGTGCGTGTGTGTGTGTGTGTGTGTGTGTGTGTGTGTGTGTGTGTGTGTGTGTGTGTGTGTGTGTGTGTGTGTGTGTGACTGAGGGGTTCCGAACAACAAAGGTCAGTTGGTTTGCCAACTGGCGCTGCCGTTTTGTCGAGGCGTGTCTCCGGGCTGTGTCTGGTTGCGAGGGGTATGTGGGGACAGGTCAGCTCACAACTGTAGCACTCTGCCCTCGTAGCGTCCACACCCCTGCCCACGCTGACAGGCTTCACGCTCAGTCCTTCCCCAACTGTGGAGTTTGGAGGGTGCTCTCCACCACGCGATGGGGCAAGGGGAAAGGGGACCTGTGCGGTGCCTGCGGTGGGAGAAGCTGTGAACACCAAATATTGTCGCTGGAATCAGGAGCAAGGCCCAAGGTTGCAAGTTCATCAAAGTGGCAAAGACCTGAATGCCCCCCGCCCCCCCCGGCACGCCGCAAACGAACAAAGTCACACCCCAAATGCGGCAGTTTCCGCTGCAATTTGTATCTCAGAGGTATTTGCCCTGACAAACAAACTGACACGAGTGCTCTGTGCACACAGTGCACAGTACGGAACAAGGGAATTCCAGAGTGGATGGGGGGTTTTCTGGCATTGATGGAAGCCGGGCTGCTTTTTTACCGCCAAGGGTGACCCGGTGTTGGTGTTGAGAACCTGATAGTGGTCCTACTTCCTGCTACAGTGTGGCCACACGAGTACTGTTGCAAAGCAAAACTCAATCCACAATGAATATCACATCCAGCCCAACTATATTGCTAGGACGCTATTCCCTCAGGCGCCAGCCTGTAGGGGGTGTCGGCAGGGTGTGCAGGGGTGGTTGGATGTGGTGATGCGACAGGATACGGCACTTGCTGCAGTGTGTACCACCCTGCCCCAGCTAGGACCCTGGGCACCGCAGGAGACGGGACCCGGTGCTGACACCGTGGGAATCAGTGTCTTTAACTGTGCGATCGTAGAGAAATCCTGCCCAGAGAATCCCAGCCGAGTCGGTGCGTTTGCTGTCCGTTTCTGGCAATTTATGATGCATCGGTCATCAGGATTGCAGCCTCCCAATCGGACGATGCGGCCCCAGTACTATTCCTGATTGACTTTGGGTGTGCGCAGCCCCTCGGAGCCGTGACGGGCATCGCCGGGCCGGAGCCGACGGACCCCCGCGAGTTCAGCACGCCGTGGAGTAGCCCGCATTACGACAGGTCGCCCCCTTTCCTCGAGGCGTCCTGCATAGCGATTACAGTGGCCGCTGTCAGCGTGTAGGCCTCCGTTTGGCCATCGTGCAGAGGGCAATCCCTCATACCGGATTGTCGAGTCCGCTCGGTGTGAATGATGTGCCAATGCTACGGTGTCGAGGGAAGGGGAAGGGGTGGCGAACCATGAAGAAAGAAGATTGCGGGCCAAAACATCCGAATCCGTTCACCAGTGTTGGCTTTGCGTGGAGGAAGGCAGCCTCGCATGTGTGCTGCCCACGGCGCCCATGAAAGCGCCAGCAAAATTGGGAACACCGTTTGTTATTCCGAAGGGCCAGAGATGAGTGCAAGTACAGACGGGTGGAGCACAAGCAACGCCCTAAGATTGCACTGTCTACTGCTCCTGTGGAGTGGAAGGCGCTTATGGCACTGTCAATAGTGATCGGACCCTTTTGGTCTGTTTGCCCTGTTCACACCTGTGCCTTGGCGGTGCAGGCCACCCCTTACACCGTGAGCTCCCATACAGACATGCCACTGCTGTCCGGCGTGGGCACTTAGTTTCCTCAGGAACCCGCCCCCGTGCCATGTGCCACTTGGTAGCATCGCACCGGCAATTCAGTAGGAACCAGCTGCGTCCCGTGTCCGACTCAGTAGGATCCAACTCCCTCTGATCACGCCTGACCTGGCAGACGCGAGTGGCAAGTCTACTCCCATAGCGTCCCACTCCTCCCCGTGCGCCCACAGCGCTTTACTCCGTCCCACACGCGCCTTGGACCCCCCAATGCCCATAGCCCCCTACATCTCCGTGTGCCCCAACACTGCCCTCCCCGCACTGTGCGCGCCGCAGCGCCCTGCGCCTCCCCATACACTCCCACCGCACCCCCCCCCATATGCTCCTCCAGCGCTCTACCCTCCGGAAGGGCGCACAGCGTTGTGGGGTCGCGGGGAGAAGCGCACGGGCAGAGTAGGCCGCTGGATGTACAGGGGGTCTGCACATAAAGGGGGGTGTGGGAAATTACAGGCAGGGGAAATTTTTTAAGAGGTTTTTTTTTTGGGATGGCCAAAATTAGGAGGGGAAAAATTTGGTATTGCTCCTTAGATTTGAAGGAAAATTTTGGTATCAGGCCCCTTGCTACTGCTTCCTGGTGGATGTTCATGGTGGATTCTGGGTGGCTAGTGCTAATTCCTGATGGGTCCTGGATGGTTGCTGTTATTTCCTGGTCGGCAGCAACTTTGAATATCCGTCAGGCATTTTGATTCCATATGCTGCTGGGTGTTCCATGATGTCCATCCTTAAAATTGAAGGAAAATTTTGGTACAAGGGAGGGCTTCGAAATTTGTCCACATCACTTTTGTCGCTTCCCAATTTTTGCCTCCGCCTGTAGCGGGGGAGTCTAGATGTGCGATGGGTTGGGGAGGGGCGGGTGCTGTGGGGGCGCTTGGGACACTGCACCTCGACCCTCAACCCTGGATGAGGTTGAGAACCGCTCCAGTCGCCGTTTGTTCACCGCCCAGTGCCCTTTGGAATCCCACAGCCCCTCGTGGCCGAACGGGTTGAGACACACATCAAGAGGGTGTCGAAAACGATGTACAGCTGTTGCTTTGATCATTGTGGCTGGCCACAATGTCCGAAAAGTTAGTTCTGGAAGTTTCAATCTTTCAGCTTGTGCCACGTGCGCCCGCCCTCGCCCATGGGGCCCAGGGATGCGCTTGAGGGGCATACAGGCTGGAGGGTTGTTTCCAGAGCACGCTTGGAAAAGTGGTTGTAGGGCACGTGCTGGCGGATACAAAACGGTTGGAGGGCAGGGGCAGTTGAAAGCAAGTGGAACGGACCTGACCGGCACCCTGAAGCCCCCCCCCCCCCGATTCAAGCGTGCCCTTTCCTGGGCCCCCACCCCTCCCCCAAACGCGTGGTGGACAAATGGGGTGGAAAACATCCAAAGGCGGTGGTAAACACGCCTTCCTTTGCCCATTGTGGAGGGTCGCCAGCGCACTCCCACCTGCAACTCTCCGCTACCCCCAGACGTCTCCCCACATGCGCATCCCCCTAGCATGTGCATCCTGCACGCCTGCCCGCCCCCCCTTCCTCTTTCCAACATCACCCCCGCTGTGAGAGTGCTGCAGTGGGTGTCGGCACGCACGGGGTCGTGTTGCCCGCTGTGGGGGTGCATGGGGAGGCGGGGTGCGCTGTGGGAGCGCACAGACAGGGAGGTTTGGGGGCACTATGGGTGGTTATGGGAGGGAGTAAGGCGCCGTCGGTGCGCATAGGGGGCATCAGAGCGGGCCGACACACCGATGCCTCGAGATGGGACCCCAGCCCTGTGCGGTGCAGCCCACGAGGTTTAATATGGCCCCTGCAAACACCGACCCCTGCTCCAGCCCGCCCTGACAGCCTACTCCTTGCAGACCCATACGGGTTCCCTTTCCCCATTTGCCCCCCTACCCAACACACATACGTGCTGACCAAACAAGAGTTGCACTTTCCCGACTGTTAAGAACTTGAAAGTGCTTTTCGGGGGCCATCACGATGTTGTGAAGCAACATCTTACTAACTCCGGTGTAACCAGTCATATGAAGTCCATATGTCCATATGCAGGAGGGATGGAGTATTGTTCCTACAGTTAGGAATCTGTGAATCAGTGTGCTAGGGGCTACTGCAAGGCCCACACATTAAATCCGAACTCATGGTTATTGCAGCGATGTAGGATGTAGGAATGTTGAACCCCGCAGTTTGAGCATGATTCGAATGGAAGCCTTGGTATTTATATGTAATATCAAAGCACCAACGTTGGCTGCACCCCTTGGGATGTCTTCTTTTATTGCTCCGGGTTTCGTTCCCAACGCCACCGCGCTGGTGTTGGCCATGGCCCTGTTAGGACTCTTTTCATGAGCTTGATTTTGTTTCTGCTGACCTTGCAATACACAGTGTGGCCCAGGTGGGGTGCCACTTACACAAGTGGCTTGGAATCGACCAAGGGGCACCATGCCCTTAAACAAAAATACCACCTACTATTGACCCCCCCCCCACCCCATAAACTTTGTGTTTTTTGTTCAAGTCCAAATTTGTGTCTACCTAGTAACCTAATAAAAATTTTTTAAATTTTTTTTTGGTTTTTTACCTAGTAGAAAAAGCCTTTTTAAAATTTTTTAAAAAATTTTCTTACTAGGTTTTACTACCGCGAATACTAGGTTTTACCAAATGCCCCAGTTGTACCATGATGTGCATGGGTGGTATAGGGCACGCATTGAGCATTTGTTTGGACAGTTGTGGCATTGGGGTTTGGTTAGGAGCATCTAGCGTGGCGGCCCTAATGAGTTGCACAAGTCCGTGCGTGTTTTGTTGCACTTCATGCAATTTTGCATTCGGAGGCAGCTCCGTCACCCTCCTTATGGACCATGGGACCATGTCCCGCCTCATGTTTGGACTGATAAAAGCAACTCAGCCGCCATGCAAGATGAGGGAGAGGGTGAGGGAGATGTGTGTGCTGTCACAAGCACTCCACTATCACAGTTTGTGGTGAGTGCCAGGAGCATTATTGTGACGAATGTATTGATGCCCACACTTGTGGGGAACAAGTTGTTTATTAGCCAATACATGATGGATACAGATTATTGTTGAATTCAGCTATTTTAACTTATACAGCGTGCTTTGTAGGGAAGGTTTGCGGTGCACTCTGGTCGACTTGGGGGGCTCTTCTGGGGGAAGGTAAATCCGGGGTTAAAGCCGGCATAGTTAATGCAAAAGTAGAACGCCGGGCAAACACCCCCCCTTCGGGTGGGTGTTAAGTGCTGTTGAGTGCCGTGTCTTTTGGAATCTGTTGAGCACCATTGAGGCTTGGTTCCTGCATCTTATCGGTCCCAGTAGCACGCCCCTGTGGCGCTGTACCACGCCCCTTCTCATTGTAGGGGTGGTCCTTGGAAACCCCGGGATGACCTGCTGGCAATGGGGCTGCTGCTGCTTGAACTCAGCGGCACCTTCCAGAGCGCATGGCTGTGGGACCTGGACCTGACCATCGAGCACAAAGAGGACGCTTTGTGCCACTTCCTGGGCCCCTTGACCCCTGGGTCCAGTCTCAGCTCCTCCCCCAATCCTAGCTCTGCCAGCACTGCGGCCCATGCTGTGCCCCCTGGGCTGGTGGAGTTCCTGCGGTATGTATACGAATTGGACGCTGCCGCCGAGGTGGACTATGCACGTGCTGCCGCGTGCCTTGACCCCGGTCCCAAGGGCACAGCGCGACTGCGTGAGCTGCTGGTCTCCACTGGGTTCACCGCAGCTGCAGGGGAAAAGCCGGGCTGATGCCACTGAGAGGCGTTGTGCTGGGGTGGTTTCTGGCACCGTGCGTTTGCCCTGCGGCCTGAGGCTGCACACCAATGCCTCTGGCGGTAGTTCTGCTCCTTGAAACCACGCGGTTGCTTCCAGTTGTTCTCTTTGTGCTCTTCGCAGCGCTGTTTTGTCTCAGCCTCCAGTCTCATCGGCACACGGGGGTGCCTAGGCGTGCGGTTCCTGCTGCATTTCTTGGTATCCGGTTGAGCTTATCCTCAACATGTCCGACAGGGGGGCGGGGGCGGATTTTGGGGCACTAAATTTCGTGTTCCCAATTGGCCGCAAAATTTACCACACGAAATCCAGGGGCTTCCGCACAATTTCCTGCACACTAGCGGCAGATGCTGTGGACTGTGGAGGGGGGTGGTGCAAGATCTCTGCACGCCCAAGAGGTTTTTGGTGGCTTTTGGGTAAATTGTCTACCCCCCCGGGCTGTTAGGGTTGGTGGGTGCCTGTGGTCCCCTGTGTTGCACATCCCTTGCCCCATTCTGCTCCATGCTTCCCTTCCAGAGAAGGGTTATGTGGGTTTGTTGCAAGTACCACAATGTGGGGGGGGTACGCTCTTTGCTACAGACCCTCATCACTGGCAGAGTGTGGCAGATGGGTCTACCCTGCATTGTGAGTGGCGCCTGTAGCTAAGACCCACTGAGCCTGCAAAGCCCTACACACCACAACATTTCTCTGGGTGTCCGCGAAATTTACCACACCAAATGCAGGGGCTTCTCCGAAATTTCCCGCCGTGAAACTTACCGCCGTGGAATTGACTAGGTACAAAATCCCCCCACGTATGTCCGCTGCCACATTGCTGTGTGGCAGTGGCAGCATTGGGCCTCTCTGATCCTTGATTCCGTGTTGGAGGAATCTCATTGAACAAAGTCCGTGCTCATCAATGGCGCATCATCGGGTCAGAAAAATGACAATCAATCACGTACGGTCGCTGGTCACGCCATGTTGCGTGATCTGACCATGTGGACCGACCTGGGGCCCACGGGTACGGGTTTTGTCCTTCTTCCTCAACAAATTCTGAGGAATGTAACATCAAAATGTGAGAGGTCTCTTAAGCACCCTCTTGTAAGAGGGCTTCGCCAGCTTTAACCAGGGGGGTGGGGGGTTGGTCCGCAATTTCCCGCGATTTATCACAATTTATGGCAATTGGATTGGACACTCCATGACCGCTGGCCCCCCTCCCCCCCGCTTTACCTGAGGCTGCCCCCCCCAAGACACAACGTTGTTAGAACTACGCGCTTGCTTTGCTGAATCGCCTAAACTCCTTGAGCGTGCGTGTAGGTTAGTGGGTGCGTGTGGCGGGTTGTGCTGTCCTGAGAGAGCTTCCCCCGATACCAAGCAAAGGCCTGCAGGCAACATGTCCATTGGATTTCCTGCATGAAAAGTTTTGTGTAAGCCGGGCCAGCTGCAATTTTACTGCGGCTGAGGGTGCTGCTGTTGCTGCTTTTGTGATGCTGAGACTCATGGGGACGCTGAGAATTTAGCATGGCAAATTGCCGCGTTTTTACTGACCAACATGCGATGCGCGCATTGCATTGTGCTTCACGTGGGCATACAGTATTCACCGTGTGCCCGGATTTCATCGTGTATCTCTGTTCCAGGGCCATCCCATTCCGTGGATACTGTGCGGCATGAGTCTGCTTTTCTTCAGTGTGACCCGGCGCACCGAAGAGTGCTGTGGGCACTGCATGAGAGGATTCGCGGACATTATACGATTGCAGTAGAGGGCGGGTACGGGAGGTGGTCTTTCGGTTGGAGTGCCGCCGGAGTGTTGGCTTAAGGCTTGGGCGATCCAGGACAAAGCCATGGATTTGGCCTTGCAGAGGGGGCTAGACGTCACCGGATGGTGCCAACAGGCAATTTGGCTTGTTCCGCACCTTCGTAACTTCTCGACAGCCCCCAAAACGCTCCGATTTTGGTTGTTTTCCGCGGATCACAACAGAGAATTCGTAGAGTAGGGGATAGGTAGGCTAGAGATCACTCCTCGGCCTCTAGAGTCGCCCTGCTGGCTGGCGTGACAGCCACAAGCGTCCACAATGGACTGCATACGCGATCTGAGTTCAGAGAGGGTTAGCCGGGGGTAAAAACACTCCCTGAAGAAATCCACTGAACGGTTAGCGCCTGTGTGTCCTGAACTGAGATGGGCCCACTGAAGGGAACCACCGAGTCGTGCCTCAGGCACTACTATTCGGTCCTCAAATAGAGGTACTAGTTATCTTTATACCATCGGTCACCGTCTATAAGACGGGCCTCTAGGCCATCACGGAGGGTCCGGAGTACACATTGGTACTCCTCTTGGTAGTCATTCAGACTCCAACCCTCTCGGACTCGAGCCGTGCGCATGGAAAGGTCCAGTTGGACATTCATACGTTGGAACGCCTTTTTGGCCAAAACTGGGAGCTCTCACCCAGAAGTGCATCGAAGTTGTTTCGCGAGATATAGTTAGCAAGTTCGTTTTTTTATACCCTGTATATGGTGGACACTTAGTCTAAATTGACTTAGGTAGGTCCACCATCGCTTTAGCTTAGCTTTCTCAGAAGGGTGACCCTTTTGAAAGGTTTTCATTGGCTCTTGATCTCAAAGCCAAACAATAGGGTTAGTTCTAAGGAGGCGTGACTGGGAAGAGAGCACGCGCATCCCAACCAGGAGTTCTTAGTCGTAGGTGCTGTAGTTGGATCGTGCTTGATTCCACTTCCAGTTCCAGTGCCCTAGGGCCACCAGATGCCATTCTTTGGCAAGGTAGTCATGCTTCAGGGACCCATCACGGTTTAGACCTGAAGTGTGAAAGTGGCAGGGAGACTCACTGGGGTTGAGCTCCTGCTATTGGTGTAGGGTACCACCCTTTTTGACATCAGTTGCATCAGTGATGAGTATGATCTCGCCCTTAGGGCGAGGCACCTTTAGGCAATTGGTAGAAGAAATCTTTTTTTTCAGCTCCTGAAAAGATGTTTCTTCTTTGGCGGTCCATCGCCAGGGATTGCTATTTTTTATCAAGTCAGTCAGGGAGGCTTAGGGTTCGGAATCAGTTTTACCAATTAATCAGAAAAACCGGTTATCGGGAATAATCGGAAGTTATTTTCAAAACAATCAGCACAACCGGTTATTTTGAAAAGTATTTTAAACCATTTAATCGGAACGGTTGTAAATTTTTTGCGATCTTTTGAGCAATACATTTTTTCAAATTTTTGCATCAAAAAGAGTTTTTGGTAGAAATAAACGATGACCAACGGTAAAATGCAATTTCCGAGGTAGTTTTGACCACTGCACCCCGGCTTTTATGGGCTCATGTTTGACCAATGGCAAAAGTTTGGTTATTGGAGGGCAATTAACCGGAAAACCGGGTTTCTTTTGAAACCCATTAATCGGCGAAACTAGTTGTTTTTGCAAAAATAATCGTCCGGAACCGGTTATTTTCGAAACTACCGGGTTCGAAACCCTAGTGGGGCTGATGAATAGGTAAAATTGTGTATGTGGCGTCAGTAAAAATTACACGCCCCAATAAAACTGCGGACATCGTGTAAACCGTTCTTAGGGTCATTACGGATTTTCATGTCCTAACGGGGTTGCATGTTCGATGCAGCTGGTTTCCACTAGCCATACCCTACATTGAATCCCAAATACTCCATTTCTTCACGCATGAACTCACATTTCTCAACTTTAATGCAGAGATAGTTCTCGTGACAGACGGTGAAAAATTGTTGTAGCAGGAGGATATGATCCTCCTGGGTATTAGTACTCACATCATCGTTGTGTGCCTCCAATTCTGCCCCGCGGGAAACCAGTTCCTGCACAAGTGGTCTACGTCTCAGTAAATAAAGGATTTTATTCATCAGCTCTTGAAAAAGAGCAGGAGCATTAGCGACACCGAAGCGCATAACCTTCTAGCGGAAGACACAGCCCTTAGGCGTTACAAGAGCAGCTCTTGAGCTGCTCGGGTTAGGTCAAGTTGCCACAATCCACTATGCTTATCCATTTTAGTTTTATAACAATATTTGGCGATACGTTCGAGGGTGTTGTCCATGTTGGGGATACTCCATGGGTGGTTGTGGGTTTTTTCATTGACCTCACCATTGTGAACCACCAAGCACATAGCACTGGATACAAGCTTAGCAACAAGATAACAGGGACTACAATGAGGAGAGTACTCCCCATGTTTATCTTCCTGGGCGAGATCAGCATGGATACACTTGTGGATCTCGCGTTGGATGACGTCGATTTGGTCTTGAGGTGCTGGGTAGGGGCGAAGTATCACTAACGAGCTTTCAAAAACACGCTTCAGTTTGAGGTCGATCTAGACTAACGGTTCACAAGAGAGAGGCGCGGGCAAAGCTCCGAACAGTTGTTCATACTTTTTGATAAGGTTACTCAAATGAGGGTCAGGGTTAAGGCTCTCTAGTTTCTCGGAGAAGTTATCCTTAGCATGGAGGTTGCTCCTCCCTAGTTCGCAGGGAGCCGTTCATCATCACCCCATCTCTGATGACTCTGCTGGGTGTAGTTGAGAGAGTACACCAACGTACCTACAGTTTCAATGAGCGTGTTTTCCTCATCGTCCTCTTCGGACCAGATGGATGACTTCTAGGTTTTCTTTAGGAGGTCGACGCGAGCTCGGTGCTTAATACCCCGAGCCTTTGCCCAAAGCACCTTCTGTAGGTTGTGAACTCCCCATTCAGAAATAGGCATGTTGTTAGGAGAAGGTTTAGTGCCAAGAATCCTACGTGCTTGGCTGTCAGAAAGCCGCATTGACAGAACGGTCTGGTCATAAAAAAAGGGTCATGGGCTGGAGCCCCAATGCTCCCCTTGCCCTCCCGGCTAGGGCATGGGGAAAATATGATCCGCTCCGAGGGGGGGGGCGACCTCCCGTCTTCTTGGGGTAGTTGTGGTCCCCCTCCCCCCACGTTGGGTCTACTCCCTGCAAGCCCTGCTTTGTCATCACCCGCGCTAATGATTCCCTGTGGGTGGGGTGATTGTGTCCCCCCCCCCACACACTGCCCTTGTTCCGGGCTGGTAAAATCTGCCTGGGCTAGCCCAAGGCTAGTCTTATACTTGCGGGGGAGGGGGGCTGGCCTGCCTTGGGGCAGGGCTTCTCCGTGTGAGGGGCACGCTCCTCCGTTGGGGCCGGAGTGTTGCAGCACATCCGACTGGCCCTGCTGCGGGGGGCCGGCAGCTCCCTAGCTCGGGCCCCTCGGCCGGGCCCTGCGCTGACGTCCCTTGCAGCGCCTGTGGCGGCGCTGCGTAATCCCCCCCCCCCCTGCCCTTGGGGTGGGGTGGGGCAGTGCTGAGGACCCTAGGCATGTGGGGGGAGGAGTAAAGCCCCAAAGCTCGCCCACAGCCACGCAATCGCCGCTTACAACACCCCGCAGGGACCCTGCCAACGTACAGGCTGGCGGGTGGGGTGGGTTGGGCGGGGGGATAGCGGCCGCGGAAAGGCGGCAAAACTTGAAAAGCTCCAGCTCGAGTCAGACAGCCCTGTGCTGCACAATACATAGGCGGACGTCATCCTCCGCCCGCAATTTAACCTCCAGTGCCCTGCCCCACAGCCCATGGGGGGAGGTGGGGGCTGGGGCGAGAAAGTGTGGCAAAGAGAAGGCCGGGAAGCCTGCAGTGCCAGGCTCATTTGCAGCAAATCCTGCTGCAGCAGTTTCCACAGAAATGGGGCCAGCGGTAGCCCCTCCGGGTGCCAAGTCACCTGCAGCAGACCCCGCTGCTGCAGTGGTTAGAGCAAGGGGGCCCACTGCGCCCCCCTCAATTGTCCGCTGACCTGCAGCAAGCCCGGCGCCTCCTGCGACCACAGCAACGGGGCCAGCAGTGTCCCCTGCAGTGTCTGGCCCATCTGCTACAGGCTCTGTCACCACGGTGGCCGCAGAATTGGGGCCAGCAGCAGCCCCTCCAGTGTGTGGCACACCTGCAGCACCCCTGGCCGCTGCAGTAGCCACAGCAATGGGGCCAGCAGCGCCCCCATCTGCCACCTGCAGGCCTGCAGCGAGCCCAGCTTCCGCTGCAGCCTCGGCAACAGTGCCCGCTGCAGCCCCCGGAGCGTATGGCCCATGTGCAGCAGCCCCTGCCGCTGCAGTGTCCACATGACTGGGCCCTCCGGCGTCACCTGTAGCATACCCCGCGGCTGTGACCGCCACAGCAATGGGGCCAGCAACTCCCGTTGTAGATGATGGCTGATCCGCGGCCGTCGTGACGTCGGCTGCCGCACTCACCACCGCCGAAGCACGGGGGTCGGCGCTGGGTACATTAGCGCACAGTTGCGCGTCCTCTGCACCCATGATGTCCGCCCAACTATCCACAGGGCCCCATAGACCCAACCGGTCTGCCCCCGGTGTGCCCCCCAACAGCGCCCACTGTGGGGGACATGTTGGCTGCGGACGTTTCGGCGTCACCACTGGCCGCATTGGCAGCTTGGCGGCCGCCACCGACTTGGGGGCTAAGGCCCCCAAGGTGCCTGGGGGCATCGTGCCCACCCACGACGCCCACCTAGGCTATGGCCGTGTAGACAGGCTCCGGATGGGGGGGCAGGTCGGCCCCCGGGCACCCCAAGGGCACGCGCACCGTGTCCCCTGCAATGTTCACGGTGGAGTCGGCCGCTACGATGGCGGCGACCGCCGCTGCCTAGGCGGCACATGCCGCTGCCACTGTTGTGCGCCGCTGGCCGCATCGGCGTCGTCGGGGCCGCGACCGGTTGCGGTGCAGCCGCAGCACCGGCCAGTCCTGGTTGCTGTTGGGGGTTGGTGCCCGTGGGCTCACCATGGAGCCCCACGGCACGCACGGCACGGCTGTAGCGGCCGCGGCCGTGAAGACTCGAAGGCCCAGGGGGTCTGTGCCCGGGCAGGTGAAGTGCACGTCCTCTATGATGCCCCTCTCAGCTTCGAAGTCGGCGAGCCGCCGCCCTAGCATGAGCGAGAAGGGCGGCCCCCCCAAGCATGAGCCACCACCCACCGGGATCATCCCATACTGTTATGTAACGAAATGGTGCTAGGGGAGCTCCCCCATCATGGGGGCCCCCCCGCGGCAGAGACATGGTGATCGTTGCTTTCCATTGTCAAGACTGCCTTTGCTGATTCAGGCTTTTCGTCAGTACTGGTGTGGCTGATGCAGAAGAATTGTTGTTAGGACTTGTGCAGCTCAATACGATTTGTTGTTAGGAGTGCTGTGGCTCATGACGCCCTCTCATTAGGACTGGTGTGACGGATGCAGACTTGGAGCGTTCCTGGCGGATGGGGCATTTCGTGCACAGTGACCCTTAAACAGCAGCCCCTTTGCTGGCATTGGACAAGCTTCGCGGTCAAGATCACCCGTGGGCTAAATCACTCTCTGCAATACTCCACAAGGGAGACAGGACCGCTGCCGAAATGGAATATGGAAAATAAAAAAGTTGCTTGCAGTACCCAGGGCTGCTCTCCTACTGTGGGCTGCCAATCTGCCGACGCTGCAGCTTTTGCGCAGTGGTCACTCAGCTAGTGCCCATGACATGCGTGTGGTGATGAATCTATTCTTCCACTCCCAACATCTGCCCTGCACGTTTTTGGGTGCTTTGAACATGCCACTGTAGCTGTATCGGTTGTGGGTACCACTTTCCCTTTCTACTCCTGTGGATTGTAGGCCACACGACATGCACTCGCACACACGCACACACACAGTGTGTTCACCTTGTGGTAGCCCCTCACCACTGCCCACTGTCACGAAGAAGCCCTGTTCATGTTGTTGCCTGACAATTCGGTGCGTGTGTGGGTCCAGAGATGGAGCCTTCGTGCATGCCAGTGACTTTGTTGAGTTTCTGTGCTTTTCTCCAGGTTTCTCATGGCACCGCTGCGGGAAGGACAGTTTGTTGCGACCTTTGACGCCGATGGCGACCTCCTCGTTGGCAAAGTGCACGCCACGAAGGGGACAGGCAAGTCCCAAGAATGCGAGTTGCTGTGGTACAAAGAGGACGACTCCAACACTCACAAGGGGTTCCCTCTGTATCACTTTGAGGAAGAAGACGAGCCATGGATCGAGTCCGCCGACTCGTTGCAACTTGTGGCCATGGGAAAGCGCGGTCCATGCATGACTTTGTTGACGCCCAAGGAACACCTCCGGCAGAAGTTCGGCCTAACCGCTAGTCGTTGTCCGGCACCACAACAATCTTCGCGGCAAATGAGGTTGGGGTTCCGGACGCAGGCCAGATCGAAGGCACATCAGCAGAAAGAGAAGGAGTGCGCTTCACTCGCAAGTGAGCAACAACCTCTGAAACGGAAGACTGCTGATTGCGATATGCTCATGCCTCCATCCAAAGTACAGGTCGCGTGTGAGACCGATGCCTCTACCTCCGAAGAGCCCGAGTGCACGATGCCACTCCCCGAGTCAGCAACCGCTCCAGCACCGGAGACTCCGGAAGATGAGATGTCTCAGTTGGAGAAGGAGAGAGAGGCCATCATTGCGAAAAACAATGAGCTGCTGCAGCAACTGGGCCTGTCGTTCAGCATTTGTTCCCATTTACCGAAGAAGCCGGTGCGTGTACGCACAACGTACTCTGTTCGTAAGCGAGACATGGCCAGCGATGATGAAGCAGAGCCATTCGAGCCCCGGCGCTCGAGTCGTGTCAGGGGCTCTGTGCTGTCAGAGTACTCCTTGTCAGCAGCCCTGAATGAATTGGACGAGATGGAGAGGCAAATGGAGCGGCCGCAACCAAGACGCACACACGTGGTGCGGGAGATAGAGCGTCGGGGCTTCAGTGGGCGAGGCGCTGATGTTCATCAATGGAAAATGAAGCCATTGTACATTCAGGGTGTCCTGGTGAAGAGGCGCAGGTCGTGTCACGTGTGCACCCAGTGCTTTAACTCATGGCGAGGGGCCTTCAGCGAGCCATTGGGATGCAACCAATGTCCATTGATCTGGTGCACTCGCTGCCTGGCCAACATCTTTGGCGAGGACGATGAGATGATAGAGCGGCTGGTGACCCAGGCCAATCAGTTGGGCACGTGGACTTGCTTCAAGTGCCGCAATCTCTGTGCCTGCCAAGCCCCGCAATTGAAGGGGTACAGCGCCCTTGAAAGACATAAGAAGTGGGGTTGGGTTGGCGTCACTGGCCGACAGGATCCGTCGTGCAGTGTGCCCAAGGCCATTGCATTGGAGGAGGAGGAATTGCCAGCAGACAAGCTTAAGGGCGATGATGACAGTCAGGAGACCCCCGATCCTGTCCCTGACTTGGAATAGGCCTGCGGCTGAGGGCCCATCATATATGACGTTTGTGATGATTTGTCTGCGTGTCATGCACACGCAGGGGCAGATATGTGCCTCTGGCTGTCCTTTGTGTATATGCGTGTCCATGCACACACTTGCTCATATGTAGGCACCCACAGCCGGTGCTTGTTTTACTGTGATGGAACACCGTGACCTTTTGATGTATTTGGAGTCGTAGATGTACCTTTTGGGAAGTTTCCACCCACATTCTTGCAATACTTCCCTTGGACATGCGATCTTCAGTAGTATGATCAGCAGCTTCAAATCGTGCTTTCAGCGCAGCTGCGACGTTGAGCTTTTTGTTGAACAGCAATGGACAACATTACTGCGCTTTTGAGCGCTTGTCCATCGCAGTATTTCCCCCAGCAGGATGCCAATTCCATTCTGCAAAGGGTGCGGACAGGAACCATCTCACCCCTCGATCTTTACTAGAAAGTGGACATTCGTATGTGCACTTGTATATTTACAGGCTTTTCAGCCAACGCAAGACAAGTTGTGCCGCATAGAGTGCTTTTCAGCGCTTTACTAGCTTTTTACACGCAGCGAAACCATTTCCCAGAGTACAATTCTATGGAACCATATGTGACATGTAGTGCTTGTGTGATTCAACCCATTTCTCGAGAGTTGAGGTCACAGGGAGTAGTCACGTGTAGCGCCCCCCCCCCCCCCCCAACCTACGCCAATGGGTATGAGCATTCCACGCTCACTCTGGGGGTGGCCCGAGACGGTAGCGGTTTTGTAGCTGGAAATCCCTGCTTGATTTTCGCTTATGGTGAATGGAGAATCGGTTTTCAGCCCCGACTTGTGTATACTCCGATGCTCTGAATTAAATGGGTAATTGAAAAATGCCCTCCAAATCAAAAAATTTTCTTGCGTCGCGGGTGTTGGGGCGCAGAACTGAACTGAACTACCCCTCGTGGTTGGGGTGATTGTTCTTCGCAAATTGAACACTGGGATTTTGATATTGCTAGTGGAATCGCAGCTGTGAACTCCATTTTGTGGTTTATGTTTTCGTGGACAACGGAAATCTCATATGGCCCCCCAATGCGAGAGGTTGTTAGATCAAGCGGGCGTGCTATACCCCTCCTTTTGGGGTCGTCTGTATAGCACACGCCCACGTGTGGCTTCTGACGTCCAACACCTTGTAAAATCATCATTCCAGCACCAAGCATGATCCCCCAATGATTTTTTGGATTTTGACACCCGTAGTCCCCTGCACCCGGGTACCCTATTTTTGGGCGGGTGGTGGTGGGGGCTGGGGGGGGGTCAAAATCTCTTTGTGTATTGTTGCCACTGTGTGCATATTTGTACCCGGCTGCTGAAGATTTTTTTTCTTGTATATGGACCCCCTAACCCATGGTTGGGTTCCGGGTCCCATCTCCAGGTGCCCCCAGTCGGCCCCCCCCATATGGCCTGTTGCCACCTCATTGCCCTCCATCTCCGCCACCAACATAGTCAAGTTTCCCCCCAAAGGCCCCTGGTTCTTCACCACTGCCACAAGAACCGGGAAGGTCCCCCTCAAGGTCCCCTCCAGTTAAGTTTGGCTCGCTTAATTCTAAGGGTGTTTCCAAGGGGCGTGCTTGGGGGCTCTTTGGGGGGAACATCGTCTAAAAGTAGCGCGCAGTGCGCACGCAGTGCAAGCATTCCCTCTGGGTGATCATTTGGTGACAATACTGGTACTTGAGCACCCATGGGGGCCCATGTAGTGGCCGCTAGGCCTATGGGAATGCCGTGCACGCAGTGCGCACACAGCCCACGGACCTTGAGGAGTTTGTGGTAAGGCCTTCATCCCCACCACATCACTGTCCTCGCTCGCCATCAGCAAGTGTGTGGCCCCCATGCCCAAAATCACCACCGCCCTCCCCTTCACCCTATTCGCGGTCCCCATCACCCAAGAGACTACGGACAAAGCGTTCCCCGCACTCCGAGTCAAGGGACACCTCATCGCCGCCTCCAAGAGCGAAGCCACGGGCACCGAAACACTAGAAGCAAGCGGACTTTACAAGGCTGAGTGGCTTGTTCATAGGGATAGTGGAGTACCAAGTTGAAGGCAGTTTCGTTGTTCTCATGTGGGCTTTGCTGCTTCGCTGTGCAACTAGTCAGGTGACAGGTATTCTTGGGTGAGTATCCCGGCCTCTGCATGCACGCAGTGCCCACACAGTGCAACAACTTGGCCTATGTAGCCCGTGCCATGGGCCCTCCGAAAGCCCCAAAAATTGCTGTTGCGTAGACCGTTTAGTGACACTTGAAAAAATTTCACATTTCGACTTTTTCCGAAACCCCTCTATTGCTCCTAGGATGGGTTTGGGTGATCGTTTCGTAAAAATATCGGTACTTGAGCGCCCATGGGGACCCACATAGTGGCCACGGGCCCATCTAGCCCGAGCCATGGGCCCCCCAAAAGCTTCAAAATTGCTCTTTGTAGGTGGTTAAGTGGCATTTGGTGTGCGCACAAACTGCTCAAGCAGTTTTCCACCACCCTCTATGGGTCGAAAATGTAAAATTGTGCATCATTTTTTTGATATTCTGACCACTCACAATGATGAAATATCCTATGTAAAGCATGTTTTAGCCCCTGTTATGTGTTTTTTCCCCCTATTTGGTTGTCTGGAGGGGGGGGGGTCCTAATTTTTTTGATATTCTGACCATCCAAAATGATCAAATATCTAATGTAAAGCATGTTTTAGCCGCTCTTTGTATATTTTCCACCCTGTTTGGGTGTTTGGGGGGGGGGTGTAGGGGGGGGGGGGGCTCCCAAGGTGGCTAGGACACAACGTGCTTATGCAGTTTAATGCAGTTTTACAGCCTCGGCAGCTCAAAAATGGAAATTTCCGAAACTGATTTCTTTGATATTCCGACCATGCGAAATGATGAAATATCCTATGTTAGGCATGTTTTAGCGCCTGTTTCTGTGTTAGCCCTCTTGTTGCGTGTCTGCACGTGGCAAGGCCGCCTGAGCGGAGCCGCAAGCGTGAATGCAGTGAATATGCCTATTGCCACGCTCCAACCCCGCAACCGATGGCAAACCAAACCCATCTTTTGAAACCTCAACCCACAGCCAATGGCATAGCGTCACCGTGTGTGTGGGGGGGGATAGGGATGGGGATGAAGTGAATGACACAAGCACCCACCCACACGGCTCTGCATCCATCTACCTTTGTAGATTCTCTCCAGCCTCTTGTTGTCCAAGAGCTCATTCTTCCAAAACCCTTTCACAACTACGGCCACCCTTGTCAAAACATTCTTTGTAGTGAATCACATGTCAGGCTACGTGTCAGATGTGGCAGGGCATTGATTGACACAAAGATGCTGTATATGTGTGAGGCGTGTGTCTATGCGGCTCACCAAATGGGGGGCGGAAGGGATGAAGGAGGGCCGGGCAAATGCAACTTGAACGAAAAGGAAGAAGGGTCCAATCAGACCTTTCATCAACGGAGAGGAATCAACAACAAGAGTTCGGTGTGCGATTACCATCCAAAACCGTTCCAAGCAACAGGGTATGTGGGATGACTGTCGTCTTTCGTGTACAAGGGGCAGTGAAAACAAGGCATTATGGGTTGTGGAGCTCACACTCAAACTGCGGGCGTTGCACTGATCTACAGCAAACGCTTCTTTTGAAAACAAGTACAACACACCAACTGCCATATATTGTGAATGGTCAAAAGCAGTGGCAGCAATGTACCATCGCTTTTTGGTAGGGCCGTGTGGGATTCTGACAGAGGGCCAATCCTGATAATGACAGAGGGGAATGGACCTGATTCTTCCTTTTCCCAATGCAGAAGACAATGCATGACATTTGCCTGGCAACGGTTGGTTCTGTCTCTCCTTCCCTCCTGCAGTTGTTTCCACCCCTGACTACTCCACCCCTTTGCTGCATCAGCCTTGGCACAAACAACATCCACCACCCCCTCTGCGTGTGAGGGGGCCATGGCACTACCAGTTTCCTTCAGCACAGGTCAAGAGTGTACTTCAGAATTTTGGTCTCCTGCCGCATCAGGTATGACATGTAGCCCCAGTTTGACTTTTCCAACTAGGATGCATCATTTCTAGGAAATAGGATGTTTGCACCGAGGCTTTTGGCATCAGCAAAACCAAAAATTCATCCCAGTTGAACGTCAGTTCTTTACATGAGACTGGTCCCGACGACCAGCGCCCCATCATAATCATAAGGCGAAATTGCATAAAAAGCAATTCTATTGCCTTCGGCAAGGCCACTCGAAGAGGGGAGAGGGATGAGAGACAGAAAAATCAGGTTCTGAAATTTCCATTCTTGGGCTGCCCAGGCCGGAATGCAGTATAAGCAGGTTTTGCCCCAACCCCCTAAGGATCCCCCCCCCCCCCCCCAAACACCCAAATAAGGTGAAAAATACATAAAGAGCTGCTAAAACATGTCTCTTCCGATCTCGCCCTCCCATATCGCCGCCTAGGCAGGACTGGGCCCCCCGCGGGCGAGTCGCCCGACGCAGCCGAGGACGCAGCCGAGGCCACCCCCCTCCGCTACTGCGGAGGGGGGTGGCCTACGGGCCCGCCCCATAGAAAATAGAGTCTGCTGGCGGCCGCTTCCCCGACACCCAAATAGGGTGAAAAACACATAAAGAGCGGCTAAAACATGCTTTACACAGGGAATTCGATCATTTTGGATGGTCGGAATATCAAAAAAATCAGTTTCAGAAATTTCCAGTTTTGAGCTGCAAAGGCTAGAAAACTGTATTGAGCAGGTTGTGCCCCACCCCCCTTGGGAGCCCCTCCAACCCCCCAACCCCCCGCAAACACCCAAATAGGGTGAAAGAGCGGCTAAGACATGCTTTACATAGGATATTCAATCATTTTGGATGGTTAGAACATCAAAAAAATCCGTTTCGGACATTTCCATTTTTGAGCTGCCGAGGCTGTAAAACTGTATCAGCAGGTTGTGCCCCGGCCCCCTTGTGAGCCCCCGCCCCCCCCCCAAAAAAAAACACCCAAATAGGGTGAAAAACACATAAACAAGGGCTAAAACATGCTTAACATGGGATATTTATCATTTTGGATGGTTGGAATATCAAAAAAAAAATCAGTTTCCAAAATTTCCATTTTTGAGCTGCCGGGGCTAGAAAGCTATATAAGCAGATTGTGCCCCCTTGAAAGCCCCCCCCCCCAACATCCAAATAGGGTCAAAAACACATAAACAAGGCATTCGTCTTTTAACGTCCGCTGGTATATGTACAGAGGTCGAAGGGTGGGGAGTCAAGTTCCGGCGCCCGTGTCCTCCCCTACATGCCCCCCGCCTGTGCCTGCACGGCACCCAGGAGGGACCAGCTGGAGGGGACTAAGTCTCTTCCAAGCTGGCCTGCCTGTGCACCCTACCGGGCGCCCTCCACCCCACCCTAGCCTGCTCTACCGGCCCTTCTACACCGAGGCGCGGCTTACCAGCCGCCCCCGCATGCGGCGCGTGCGTCTGTCCACCCTGGGCTGGCCATAGGCCAATGCCCTGTGCCGCTCCCGCGGACTCTGCCTGGAAGACCTCTGCCGCCACCATGGACCCTGCGTGGGGGCCGGAGCCCCAATGCTCTCCCTTCCCTCCCGGCTGGGGTAGGGGGAAATTATGATCCGCTCCGCGGGGAGGGGGGGGGGCGACTTCACATCTCCTTGGACACCCCGCTGGTCCCTTCATGAGGGCTGGAGCCCCAATGCTCCCCTTGCCCTCCCGGCTAGGGCATGGGGAAAATATGATCCACTCCGAGGGGGGGGGCGACCTCCCGTCTTCTTGGGGTAGTTGTGGTCCCCCTCCCCCCACGTTGGGTCTACTCCCTGCAAGCCCTGCTTTGTCATCACCCGCACTAATGATTCCCTGTGGGTGGGGTGATTGTGTCCCCCCCCCCACACACTGCCCTTGTTCCGGGCTGGTAAAATCTGCCTGGGCTAGCCCAAGGCTAGTCTTATACTTGCGGGGGAGGGGGGCTGGCCTGCCTTGGGGCAGGGCTTCTCCGTGTGAGGGGCACGCTCCTCCGTTGGGGCCGGAGTGTTGCAGCACATCCGACTGGCCCTGCTGCGGGGGGCCGGCAGCTCCCTAGCTCGGGCCCCTCGGCCGGGCCCTGCGCCGACGTCCCTTGCAGCGCCTGTGGCGGCACTGCGTAATCCCCCCCCCCCCTGCCCTTGGCGGCGGAAGATGATCAAGGACCAGAGGTACGCTTCTGCGGCTACGTGCCAACACATCACAGGCAAACAAATAACGGAGCAGAGCTTTGGGCAGCCGTAGAAGCCTTACAGGGGTTCTGGGTGCCAAAACTGGCAATCCTCACCGACTCGCAATACCTGCAGCTGGGAGCGACTGGTAGGGCCCAACACTGGAAGTCAAAGGGATGGACAACCACGTCTGGAAAACTGCAGGTCCACGTCCCAGTCTGGGAAATGCTGCTCCAGGAAATGGCGACGCCGGGAAGAGAAGTCAGGTCGGAGCATGTCCCAGCACATGTCAACGTGCAGGGAAATGAGGTGGCGAATGGATTGGCAATGGAAGGCATGTGTTCGAGCCCACTGTGGTCTTAGCATGTTGCTCCAAATTCATCATCAGGGTCAGAGTCCACGGTAGGCTTGAGGGGAGGGTCGGGATCAGAGTCAGAGGGCACCAGGGCACTCTGGTCATCCTTGGGTATGGTACCCATGGACAGTGATGAACTGACAGGGGAAGCATCCGGGGAGCCAGCGCCACGTGACATGGGACCATACTCCTCAAGCAGTACAGAAAGTGAGGAAATGAGGACAGGACACACACACCAGGGAGTACTGTTGAATGAACTGTCAGTAGCGGAAACACTGTCCTTCAGCACTGATGTGAGTGACACGAGGCGGCAGCGCAAGAAGCGAAGGCTCAGGAAGCGCAGGAACCCAGGAGAGGGTCGATAATGACAGAGCCAGTAGCCCTTGCACAATGGCGTGGACATTTCACAGGCTCCAAGCACAACAATGCATGTCTGAAATCTGTGTTCTGACGCAGAGCTTTTCATCACACAAGCTGCGTTTTGTCGCAGCGAGCAGCAGCACACAAAGGAGACCTCCAAGCAGCTGAACGCCGCGTCCTGTCGCGGACAGGCGCCCAGGCGTTATGCCGTCTGGTAGGACACAGCAGGAGAAGGGATCAGATCAGCAGCGGTATGGCCCATACACACACATCCAACCAACCCCAAAGAAGGTCAAGCCACAGCAAGAACGCCAGCGTTTCAGAGTGCAAGCACTGAGCCAGCTGGACGCCATTGCGAATGAAGGACTGCAAGCAGTTGAAGCAGAGCTGACCACAATGGCCTGGGCCCGCAACCAGCAGATCTGGCTCCGACTGGACCAACCACATGACACCCGGATGCACTGTGAGATTGTGGACAACCATGGGGAACCATTGCTGATGAGCAATCAGGAGCTCTACTCGGTGATGGTCCAGATCAACTGGACCCTGAAGTCTCAGGCTCTGGCGAACATGCAGGTCCAGTGGCGACCCAAAAGTGCAGGCAAGTGGCACCCGTTCTAGTGGGAGGCGATCCTCCACTGTCCGACGGCAGAGGGACACAGAGCGGTGCCCTCCTCGGTGAGCAGAACTGGAGATTGCATGCATGTGTGGCTGGCAGGCCGAGCGGACCTCTTGCGGCTGTTCCAAAGAACGCTCTTCAGGCAGGCGGACCCGGTACCCGGGGACGCTGTGCGGTTCCTCTACACGCTGCTGAACACACCCCCATGCGAAAGAAGATACGCATGACAGGGGGTGACACACAGGAGAGAAAGATTGGAGCGCATGGTGCCGATACCCAATCGTCGTGGCCCAGTGGATACACCACACCTCTTTTGTCCCGTAGAGGATGGTTCGAACCCCGGGGGGGATAGAGATGCACCGAACGACCCGAACCCCCTTTCTTTTTGGGCGAGAGGGAGAGAGAGAGAGAAAGAGAGAGAGAGAGGGTAGAGCACAGTGGGAAAGGAACAGAGAGGAGCAACAGGAGAGAGAGAGCAGGAGAGAGCAAGAGAGATTGGGAGGGAGAGAGTAGGAGAGAGACCCACAGAGCAAGAGACGGGGGCTAACCGGCGCAAAGGGAGGGTGGTGGGTTCGAGCTGACCAGGGTGTATGGGACGCCAAGACAACACGGAACAGTCAAGTGGTGAAAAAAACAGGGCGCCGTAGCGCCCCTGAGCCACAGGCTCGACACGTCGTCACGTGTTGAAAGGCCGAAGCATGACTGGGGCTGTGAGAGTGCGGCCCACGTGAGGCAGTTGGAAACCAGTGGGCAAGGACAAGTGGACAGCATGCGCATGAATGGTGTCGAGCGAAAAAGGTAGGCGCCACACACGGTACAGCAATGATCTGTTGAGACGCCTGACAGCAAGAGCACATGCTGAATTGTTGAGACGCCTTTGCGCCATCACAGGCGCCTTTGCGCCCCTGAGGCACGAGTACGACACGTCCTTACGTGCCAGGGAATGAGTGCAAGGCAGGGGCACGACCTGCAGGGCAAGGGTTAGAGTCTAACCGGCACTGTGGGTGGGTGGTGGGTGCGAGCTGACCTCAGTGTTCAGAGGAGCAGAGCCAATGCACGGTCAGCAACCACCTGGTGTGGTACAGAACTGCTCTACGCTGCAGTGCAGCAAGCATGACATTGAACAATGTGGTTATGACCATGCGCCTGTGACACGGGGGCGTATGCGAACCCAGTTTCCGTGGCCTCATGGCCCTGCCCTTGGGGTGGGGTGGGGCAGTGCTGAGGACCCTAGGCATGTGGGGGGAGGAGTAAAGCCCCAAAGCTCGCCCACAGCCACGCAATCGCCGCTTGCAACACCCCATAGGGACCCTGCCAATGTACAGGCTGGTGGGTGGGGGGGGTTGGGGGGGGGGATAGCGGCCGCGGAAAGGCGGCAAAACTTGAAAAGCTCCAGCTCGAGTCAGACAGCCCTGTGCTGCACAATACATAGGCGGACGTCATCCTCCGCCCGCAATTTAACCTCCAGTGCCCTGCCCCACAGCCCATGGGGGGAGGTGGGGGCTGGGGCGAGAAAGTGTGGCAAAGAGAAGGCCGGGAAGCCTGCAGTGCCAGGCTCATTTGCAGCAAATCCTGCTGCAGCAGTTTCCACAGAAATGGGGCCAGCGGTAGCCCCTCCGGGTGCCAAGTCACCTGCAGCAGACCCCGCTGCTGCAGTGGTTAGAGCAAGGGGGCCCACTGCGCCCCCCTCAATTGTCCGCTGACCTGCAGCAAGCCCGGCGCCTCCTGCGACCACAGCAACGGGGCCAGCAGTGTCCCCTGCAGTGTCTGGCCCATCTGCTACAGGCTCTGTCACCACGGTGGCCGCAGAATTGGGGCCAGCAGCAGCCCCTCCAGTGTGTGGCACACCTGCAGCACCCCTGGCCGCTGCAGTAGCCACAGCAATGGGGCCAGCAGCGCCCCCATCTGCCACCTGCAGGCCTGCAGCGAGCCCAGCTTCCGCTGCAGCCTCGGCAACAGTGCCCGCTGCAGCCCCCGGAGCGTATGGCCCATGTGCAGCAGCCCCTGCCGCTGCAGTGTCCACATGACTGCGCCCGCCGGCGTCACCTGTAGCATACCCCGCGGCTCACTTTCTGAGTGTCTATTTTTTTTCGTTCCCTCCATCATGTCTCATCTCGGGACGTCTTTTCTCTCTGTTGGCCCGTCTGCCCTTGGCGGCCTTTCCGCCCCTGGAGGCTCTTCTGCCCATGGCAGCTGGCCTGGCAACAGGTCATTCAATGCCCTGCCCACTGAATCCAGTCTGGGGCAAAATAACGAAGGATCGCCTCGGAGGCGATCCTGTTCGACGGAGCCATTACCAATTGATGCAGACAACAGCGCGACCCGCAATTTCTTTGAGGCGGAGTTCAAACGCCGGGTTGTTTGTGCTCTTCCTCCCCTTTGGGCCAATGTGGCCTCGTTGCCGGACGAGTGCTCGGTGTACTGCGTTTCGGACATCCACATGGACATGAAGGGGAACCGGGAGTGGTTGGACGCATTGCCGGCCTGCAGGGAGCCTAACAGCGTGTTGCTGGTGGCTGGTGATGTGCACCACGACGTCTCAAAATTGAAGGACACTCTTGCCAGACTGTGCGGAAAGTACAGCCGTGTCTTCTACGTCCCCGGCAATCACGAGCTCTGGGTCACGGAGAAGGCACACCGCAATTCAGTCACAAAGTTCTTTGAGATTCTGGATATGTGCGACCAGATTGGCGTGCTCTACGTCCCGGCTCCAGTCGCTCGCCGCACGCGAATCTATCCCCTATTTACCTGGCACTCAGCCGATCTCGGGGACCCAGATGTCAGCCCAAGTTTTCGTGAGGAGCTCTTCGACATGTTCTGCAAGTGGCCCCAGGGAATCAATTTGTCCGACAAGCCCAATAAGTCCTCCTTGTGCCCGGGCATTCCCTCGTTCTTCACTGCGCTGAACGTGCTGACTGCACAAGCCATGCCCCAGGACACAGGCGGGGACGGCAGCGATTGGGATACCATCACGTTCTCCCACTTTGTTCCGCGACGTGAGCTTTATATCGGGAGGACAGACCTTGTGAAGGTTATGGGGGACCCCGCCATTGACCAGCAGCTCCGAGCACTGCAGTCAAGCGTTCACGTGTTCGGCCACTCGCATTTGAATGTTGATGAAGAGGTCAGAGGCGTGCGCTACGTACAGAACGCCCTCGGGAACCATAAGAGCTTCCCTGTGGGGTACACCCCCAAGCTGGTGTGGCGCAAACTGCCAGATGGATGCAGCAGCAACCCCGTCGAAGCCCCCGCTTCCGGTACAGGCGCTGCAACCGCCACTGCACTGGATCCCCCTGCTCGGGAGCACCATGGATCCAGCGCTTTCAGGTTTTCAGGACCATGCTCCGTTCCCTCACCATCTGCCATGTTGGGCTCCAGCCAGTCTCCCGCCACATCTACAGCCACACGTTCCCCGTCTGCCTCTTCCCCATCCACAGCACTCTCCCCCCGCGCCGAATTAACCTCTCAGAGTGAGTTTTCACTGTCTAGATCCTTCAATGCCGAGCCACAAGAGTTAGATGTATCTGCCCTGGGCTTCCGAAGACGATCAGACGGTGAGGTGTCGCCTGAAAAAAGCTGGAAGAGCCGCGCCCGAGAGCTCCGCCCGTATCTGGACCGGTTCAAGCACAATCTCGACACTGCACTATCTCACGTCTGGGCCAACATGCAATCGCTGCCGGAGGAGTGCCCTGTGTATGCCTGTTCAGACCTTCGCCTCGAAGTCCACAGCAAGTGGTTGATGCATTTACCTCCCTGTGCGGAGCCCAACAGCGTGTTGCTGGTGGCGGGGGATGTGCATTGCAATCTCGCACGGCTGGAGGATGCCCTTGCGACACTGACCACGAAGTATAGCCGCGTGTTCTTCGTGCCGGGAAACCAAGATCTGATGACTATCGGCAAAAACCCCATAGACTCTGCAGAGAAATTCTTCCGCATTTTGAATGTCTGCGACCAACTTGGCGTGATCTATGTCCCGTGCCCGGTCGCCCGCCGCACACAAATCTGGCCCCTGTTTTCGTGGCACTCACCTGATCTTGGAGACGTGTCTGTCAGACCGTCTTTTGTTGAGAAAAACTACGATTTGGGCTGCATGTGGGCCAAGTGCATCAACTTTTCGGATGAGCCACGCACTTCCGCACTATGCCCCGCCATTTCCGGTTTTTTCCGTATATTGAATGAGCTTACAGCCGAAGCCGTGGCGCGCCTCGCCGAAACAGCACAGCAGCACAGCGACGGGGCTGACTGGGACACAGTGACATTCTCCCATTTCCTGCCCCGCAGAGAGCTGTACAGCGGGCGGGCAGACCTACTGAAGGTCATGGGCGACCCAAAGCTCGACTGTGAGCTCCGACAGCGGCGTTCCCGACTCCATGTGTTCGGCCAATCGCAGGAGGATGTGGATCGGGAGGTGGACGGCGTGCGATACGTCCAGCACCCACTACACAGGGACAGAATGGCAAAGACCCCGACTGACTACACTCCTAAGCTGGTGTGGCGCGCAGCTCCAAGACCTGGGAAGGACCCCGCCACCGACCAACCCTGCGAGGATCTCACCATCGCTAATTTGCCGGAAATCTCCGTGTCTGTGTCTTTCTAACTGGTAGGGAAGTGCAGGGAGGGGCAGCCCAGGGTGCCCCCCGCAGATGGGCCCAGGTACTGCCTGGCAGATGCAACCGACTTCCCTCGCACTCCAGCATGAGTACAGTGAACGCACGTCACCGGATATATCTCACTTTGGTCATACGTTGGTGCATTGTACAGGTCGGACCGAGGGGCACACACTTCGGAGGCTTTGTGCAGCCCCGGCCGCATCAGTGGAACAATTAGGGCAAAACGCAAGGCTGGGGGGTCCCAGGGCTGTATGAGATGGCCCACTCCTTAAGGGAGGACCCGGAAGTTTAGAGGCGCTAGCCAACCAGGATTTGGAACTGCAGCGTTAAGCAGCATTAGCTGCGACAATGAGCGCTGGCCCGTGTAGCCGCCAGCAGGCACAGGCGTGGGAGCAGCAAGTGGATAAGCAGTGCATCAGCCAGCAGCAGCAAGCAGCAAGCCTAGGGTGGCAATTCAGACAACCCGGATTTTGCTCATGGTATACCACCCTGGGAGCTCAAACGCAAATATGTGGCGCGCAACCTCAGAAGAAAGGCCACAGCGGTCTCTGCCTGCACGACCCAGCTTCCATTTGTCACTACCATGTGCTCACACCTACGTCATCCACGCACCCCCCCCCCCCTCCCCCTTTGCGCAAGCACGGCGTTGTCTCATCACGGCCACACTGAAGATTATTTTGCGGGCCGCAACGTTTATAGTTGATCAAACACGGCGCCTCGAAGGGAATTCCGCATGTGAATTTCGATGATTGTTGGCATTGGGCATACACACGGCATCAAAAAGCAGGTCCGATCATCAGGTCCAGGGCACTGGAACTGAGGCACTCCAGTTGTTGAAAACCTCCTTCCCCACACCTGCAGTAGCCCCACGTGTAAGCCCACAGGTTTCTCCCCACGTACATTTACATCTACATTTACATATAATCTTTCGCCCACTTGGATACAGATCATAGTCACCCCCACTGTCCCCGTGTGAGTACATACCCCTGCGTACCCTTGAGAGCCCCTTGACCAACGCAACAGCCCTTTTCGTTGTTTTCCAAGTGCCCCTGCATCCGCCCCCCCGCCCCCCCCACTACCCGCCTGATGCACAATCCAGTCGACCCCATTGCGCCACGGGGCCAACCGCCGTTGCGTAACCGCCACTGCTGGTCATTGACCTCCAACCGCTGTCGCTGAATTGACAACGACCGTCGCTTAATCGACAACCGCCGTTGATTGGCAGCCAGTCTATCGACCGCAACAATGCGGAGGGTTTTTTGTTTCGTTTCCTCAAGGATCCCCTTGGACGGACAAAACACTGGTCTGGGGCGCCGGAAGTAGTGGGTACCTGAGCTGTAGGCCCTTGTGAAGCATTTTCGGCGGGGGTGATGTCCGTGCGTCCACAGAAAAATCGAAAATCCTTCAACCCATCACCCCAACCTCTCCAAGTACTACATGAAGTCTCTTCAAAACTTCGATTCCATTGGAGTTGCGTAAATGGTCTTGGAATCCTTGGGGATGGCGAAAATTGGCTTGCGCCCGGGGGGGGTCACGGCTGTCGCCTGAAGGAGGGGGGGGGGGGTTTGGGAAATGGACACCTGTGACAGGACCTATGTATGGTCCTCATTGTCAGCCTTTTTTTTTTTTTTAGTATGCTATACACTCTCTGATTTTTGATTTTAGCCAGATCCTGAGTTAGCTTAGTTGGTAGTAGGCCTAGGCTCTGATTCCAGAGTCCTGGGTTCGATCCCCGCTTCATGTACTCTTTTTTTCCCTTCGCTTTTTTCGTCTTTTTTATGTCTTCATGTTTGCATGTTTGCATGTGCATGCCCCCCCCAAGACAGTTTTCTACAGGTCCCCCCATCAGGGGGGACCCTTTGTGTCAGTCACAGGCACACATACCCCTTAAACCCCCCCCCCCTGCTCCCGACCCCTTCCCCGAAGCAACCAGCCCCTGACAAGGAAACAAACAAAAGTCAGTTAAACACAGGGGGCCACTGACAGCACCACTTTGCAAATTTTATTTTTTCTTTTTTGGCAAACCATCCTTTCTGAGTTGAACAGGTGCTGTCTGATGGCTGGGTGCCTGGGCAGGCAGGTTTCACCTTCTTGCCCTACAGGGGGGGGAGGAGAGGACGCCCAGGCACCCAAGGGGTCCAAGAGAGCAGGGTGGGGTTTAAAAAATAAAAACCTGTAAGTTCCTCTCCTACCCTCCCCGCCTGGCAATCGCCGTAGTTTGGAGTTTTTGAAGGATGAGGCTCGTTTGAAGCGGCGATGTGGGCAGGTCACACCGGGTGTTTTGGCTGATGTGGAGCGCCTCCTCCGTCAATTGCGTGGCTCCATGGGCATTAACGGGCAGTGTACTGTGTCAAACTTGAAAAAGGTTTTGATGCAACAAGGTTTGTGTAGTAGTGGTCCCAAGCCAGAGCTAATCCAGAGAGTGTACAACTATATCCACCTCATCCGCGAGCAACACAGCTTGCCCATGGAGGAAGCTGAAATTGCCCATGTGGAAGAGGTGTTACAAACTGATCCGGAGGGTGATGATTTGGACATTGTTTGCGTCATATGCTTGAGTGGTGAGGTGAGTGATGGTAATGACATCTTGCTTTGTGACGGGGACCATAGCTCCACGATTGGGTATCACCAACAATGCCTCCTGCCACCTGTTACACAGGTGCCAAATCATTCGTGGTTCTGTCCTGATTGTGTCGCACAGGGATCAGATTAATTTGCCAACGGGAGGCCATGGTGGGGCGTTGCATCCCCCCCCCCCCCCGTGCTATGGGATGCAACCGAAATGGACCGGACATAAATACCACCACTGTTGGGGGTAGGGGGGGGGGACTGGGGGGCTGTGTATACCGGTTGTCACTGCCCCGTCACGCCGGGCCAGAAGGGGGGGGGGGGTTTGGGAAATGGACATCCGTGACCCCCCGTGGGCGCAAGCCAATTTTCGCCCACCCTTGCTCACCCCACGGGGAGCGTCCGCGGACACCATCTGGCGTCTATGGGTAAAGAGAAGGTATATGTAACAAAACAAATGCGTTGACATGTACAATGTATATGTATCACCTCTAAACTATAAAATAGCTTAGAAAAAGGTACGAAACGAAGGCGGCGGCGTCGCCGCCATCAGAAAAACTGACGGCTACGAGTCGTCGCCATCAGGATCTCCACTGAGATCCTGCCCAAACTGGACCAAACAGTGGTTTTTGGGCGAAAAACAGTGAAATATGGTGATTTTTGAGTCAAAAACACTCATTTCGCGTGTCTCCCCCCAACGCGTCGTGTAGCCGACACGACGCGTCTCTTTCCCAATTCATATTATATATGAAGAGGGCCACTGTTGGGCCACGCCTTGGGCGCCTAGCTGATTCCTGGGATCGCCTCAGGATTTTCTGGAAAAATCTTTTACGTGACCAATTTCGTCAAAAATTGACCCTCGCGGAACGCCGCAAAAATGGTCACGGCTCATTTCTATGATTCTGAAAACGATAAATCTTTGTAAATCGGGAAATAGAGCTTCGATCTGGGGCTGCGACGCGCAGGCGACGAAGGTCGGAGCCAGCCCAAAAATGACGAAAAATGACGATTTCTGGGGTATTTTACAAGAATTCCACAGAAATCGCGATGTCATAGGCTGAGAATCAGCCCAGGAAAAATCCTGATGAACAGAGCGCCACTGGCTGGGCAGCGGGTATGGGTGAGGCACCCCATACCGCTCCACCCCCCTCCTTAAAAGCCTTGCCTATATCCAAAGGAAGGCAAGGCCAAGGAGGCGCTCTGACCCCTGCAGTGCCCTGGCTTCGAAACTGATTCAGCAGGACAGTGGGGGGGGGTTTGCAATATTCCTTGATATATTCATAGGGCGATTGCCCCCCAGGCGACCACACTGGTCCTTGGCACTCCTTTTGGCCTCTGGTGACCAAACCAAGGGCCCTGCAGGTCCTTCCAACCTGATTGATGGCGCTGAGGCGCACACATTGGCCCTTTTTCTCCATGGGCATGGAAACATAATAATTCAAGAAATTCAAATGAAAAAAATTATTGAGGGTCATTTACAAACCCAAGGCGACGAATTCCTCGCGCCTGCATTTAGGGTCATTTCCTACCCAAGACGCCCCGCGCCTGTTTAGGGTTGGTGTGTGTGGCCAACCAACCCAAGGCGACGAATGAACGCGCCTGATTAGGGTCATTTAGGGTCATTTCCTACACAAGGCGCCCCGCGCCTGTTTAGGGTCGGTTACCAACCCAAGGCGACGAATTGACGCGCCTGATTTGGTTACTGGTGGACGAGCAGCGCCTTCCGCGCAGCATGCTGTCGTCGCTTCAAGGATCAACCATCATAGGAGTCCACGCCACTTGTCAAAATGCTGCAGGGTCCAGAATCCCTCAAGACCTCTGCTGAGATCGTCGTCGTCACCGCAGGAGCTCCTGGAGCTGATCTCAGGGCTGTCGTTGTCGCTGCTGTTGCCTTGGGGGCCAGTCTTGGCCCAGGCGCCCCTTCTTGCACTGTATTTCCACCAGTGCAATACCTTAGGCTGCAGTCTGTTGCGCTGCGGGAGTTGTCGAAAACCAGGCAGCAGACCGGCGCCTCGACGTCGTGGGAGCTCATCGACAGGTCCACCAGCGAACCACGCGGACAGCGGCAAGACCATTTTGAAGCATTTTCGGCGGGGGTGATGTCCGTGCATCCACAGAAAAATCGAAAATCCCTCAACCCATCACCCCAACCTCTCCAAGTACTACATGAAGTCTCTTCAAAACTTCGATTCCATTGGAGTTGCGTAAATGGTCTTGGAATCCTTGCTCACCCCACGGGGAGCGTCCGCGG
Source organism: Eutreptiella sp. 'Long Island Sound 2002' (assembly GCA_964036045.1). Classification (NCBI taxonomy): domain Eukaryota; phylum Euglenozoa; class Euglenophyceae; order Eutreptiales; family Eutreptiaceae; genus Eutreptiella; species Eutreptiella sp. 'Long Island Sound 2002'. The sequence continues at coordinate 15,221,850 of OZ038380.1, read as the reverse complement.
ACACCATCTGGCGTCTATGGACAAAGAGAAGGTATGTGTAGCAAAACAAATGCGTTGACATGTACAATGTATATGTATCACCTCTAAACTATAAAATAGCTTAGAAAAAGGTACGAAACGAAGGCGGCGGCGTCGCCGCCATCAGAAAAACTGACGGCTAAGAGTCGTCGCCATCAGGATCTCCACTGAGATCCTGCCCAAACTGGACCAAACAGTGGTTTTTGGGCGAAAAACAGTGAAATATGGTGATTTTTGAGTCAAAAACACTCATTTCGCGCATCTCCCCCCAACGCGTCGTGTAGCCGACACGACGCGTCTCTTTCCCAATTCATATTATATATGAAGAGGGCCACTGTTGGGCCACGCCTTGGGCGCCTTGCTGATTCCTAGGATCGCCTCAGGATTTCTGGAAAAATCTTTTACATGACCAATTTCGTCAAAAATTGACCCTCGCGGAACGCCGCAAAAATGGTCACGGCTCATTTCTATGATTCTGAAAACGATAAATCAATAATAAAATTGATTAAAATCTTCGTAAATCGAGAAATAGAGCTTCGATCGGGGGCTGCGACGCGCAGGCGACGAAGGTCGGCGCCAGCCCAAAAATGACACAAAATGACGATTTCTGGGGTATTTTACAAGAATTCCACAGAAATCGCGATGTCATAGGCTGAGAATCAGCCCAGGAAAAATCCTGATGAACAGAGCATCACTGGCTGGGCAGCGGGTATGGGTGAGGCACCCCATACCGCTTCACTTGGTTTGAGACCATATTAAGGTTGATGTATTGCATTACATGACCTGGGATCAGAGCAAGAATGCATGTTTCCTGGCCCTGCCCTCAGTCATAACACAGGTTACAGGCACAGCAATTGGTGGCCCACACAGCACTCAGGCAGCTTTGTTGGTCCTGATTTCCAGGGAACCGACGCGCCCGGTGCCTTCCGTGCTTGTAAGCACATTGTGGGGCTCAGAGACATGGTGTTGTAAGATATGGTATTGTGAAGTTGGGTGTCGTGCGACCTGATCTTGTTGCTCCTGGTTCCCATTTCATCTTGAGTCGATCAACGGTTTCTCCACGACAGTCATACAAATTCGGAGCAGACGGCTTGAAGTGCTCATTCAGCTGCAAACAATGGTGCGTCCTTGTGCACCTGCCCATCTGCCCCATTATATTGAGGGACCACGCCAGAAATGAGCATCTGTGATGCTTGGACTGTCCCAACGGTATTTTTGCAATGCACTGCGAAGCCGAACGTGGTAGGTGGTGGTGGTGTTCATTGGTGAGGCACAAGAATGGCGATGCCAATTGCCAATGCCAGCAACACTGCTGCCATTGCCTTAGCCGGCGAGTAGCGACGGTGCACAAAGGCAAGCACACAGACACACTGTCAATTTCCGACCGTGGTGTTGTATCATATACAGTTGCATGGAGTTCATCACGGGTTCTGTGGACGCAAAAGACGACAGCGATGATGTGCGTAATATTGGTGGTAGTTGTGGTAGTCGTGGTGTCAGTGGTAGTAGTGGTGGTCAAGGTGGTGGTAGTGGTGTTAAAAGTAGTAGTAGTGGTAGCAGTGATAGCAGTGGTAGTAGTAGTACTAGCGTTGGTAGTCGTGAGTGGTTTCCTCATTCGGGCTGTCAGACTGCTGCAGCTCGTGGTAGTGTTAGCCTGTGCTGCTGGTCTCCCACCTCCATTCCCGTTGCCAACTCGTGTATGGACACCACTAAGCATTTAGTGCAGCGTAGGTCCAATGGCAGTTTTTGACGGTGCTCCGGGGTGGGTAATGCCTTGTACGCCTGGCCCTGCCCTACGGGCCTGGCTCTGGGCCGGTAGTAGTAGTAGTGGTGATTGCAACCATTGTAGAAGGCCACCGTCCCGACATTGGGACGGGTGCACGCACCTTGGACCTCATCCTCGTCTTTTTCCTTCGCAACGAAGGTAGCATAGTCACCTTCAGTCGGGAGGAAGTACTCGAGGTTACACCGTTACTGCTTGCCCCTCCTTTTTCTCTTCACCTGTAGCCCTTCTTTCCACTTTAAGAGAGCCGCAGACTTTAGCCGCAGAGGAAGAGGCCGGCTGGTCATGGCAATTCCGCGATTTGCTGCATCTGGGCAGTCGTATTTTCAGTGGGTTCCGCATGACAAGTGGCACCTGCGCAATTACGCTGTCTCGCAAGAATCTGGGCACCGTGGCTCGCCACGCCAGAAGAAAAACCGCACTGAGTTTTTGTGTTGCACTTGATCCCATTGCACTTGTGATATTCGGGATTTGATTGGACAGCAAGCAACATACAATGGGCATGCGTCAATATGTGTAAGTATACACGAGAAAGCAAGGGAGAGACAAACAGAGAGAGAGAGAGAGAGAGAGAGAGAGAGAGAGAGAGAGGGACCATAAAGGGTCATAAAAAGGGTTGCGCAAGCGTAAACGGCTCTAGAAAAAGAAGGTATGAGCCGTAGTTTTCTAAAGTTGTAAAAGAAAATTTTGCACAGTTGCATCAAAATTTTTATAAACTTTAGGAAAAAGTATTGAAAAGGAACCCACACCACAGAGCACGTGGACAGCCCAACTCTCAGGTATGTCAGTGTCATTGCACACACATGCATTGCGTTCGTGTTGGTTGCTTCGTTAAAACGGTAGGGTTGTCACCGCTGTGTTCGTTGGGGGTTCGGGTGCTCACCTCCTTTGCTCTGCACAGGTCAAAACACAGATGAAAGGTATGCGAAGCGAATGGAGCACGCAGCCCGCACGTAGGGTTAGAGTATGCGCTGTGCTTGCGATACATGTGCCTAATTCAGGCATTCACACGTTGTGTCGCTTTCCCTGTGCCCCAATCCACCCTTGTCTTCTCTTCACAGGTTAGAAAAGAAAGTGCTTGCTCGTGTTCGTGTTGCCGTAGCGCTAAAATAGGGTTGCTTAAAACGCTTAGGCTTGTTTTGCGCTGTGCAGTGCGCCATTCTCTCTCATCTTTCTGCAGGAAACAAAGTAAGAAGAGCGTGCATGACACACAATGCATTAATCGCTTAGGGTTGTTTATAATTCGCCGCAGGATTGTTTAAGCGCTTAGGGTAGTTTTGTGCTCGCGTTACCTTCGGCATTCACATGATGCGTGGTGAGTAAGGTAGGTAAGCCCAGGAGGAGCTCACCTCTTGGTTGAGTCACGCTATTGTTTGTTGCCTTGGATAAGATTAGGAGTAATGCAAACCCTCTGCATACCTGTGCATGCATATGGCGCATTAAAGGGTATGCCACGCGTGTTGCCCACGGTAAAACTCTTGTTTAGGTTACCCAGGGACTCCACCCTACGTCCTTTAAGAGAACGGGTGGAGTTCCTTAGGCTTGCTTGCTTGCAACCTGGTAAGTGGACAGTGTATTATAGGGCAGCCTGAGAAGCGTATGATACGTGGAGGCTGTCTTGGTTCCTCTGCAATTTGCCAGGTCCATCAGCCTTTGTTTTACAGGTGGGCAGGTGAGGGTGATTTGTGCAGCTGCAGTTGCCTTCGGCGACTTTGAATTTTTCGGCCCAAGCTAAAACGGGCGTTGATCACACAATCAACAAACTGCAACTCAGTCCTGAGTGGCGAGTGCAGTCCGACATCTTTGACATACACGCTGTGCACGCAAACTGAGCACTCCTTCCCTCCAAGCCCTGACAGGGAAACGTGTAGTGGCGTCCCTGTTAGGCCACAGTTGCTTAGTAGCGCTGTGTTCTCTTGTTCTTTCACAGGAGGGTCAATAGGGCCCGAGACCTCTTTGACATCAACCCCCAGTAGCGTGTGTAGGTGTTAGGGTCAGCAAGCCTGGCAGGTGATGCCTGCAAGTGTTGAGTGCTCACCCTGTCTTCGAAGGCTGGTGCTGGCGTTAGTGAGTGTAGTGTAGTGGTGTCTCCTGTCCCGCGTGCTTTTGCATGTGGGCAGGGGAGTGCGTTAGCTTTTGGCCCTTAGAAAAATGGGCGTTTGTATGCCCTTAGCACACATGGTCACCCCTCCCCTCTAGTAGGTAGGGCTTTTGCCGTCTTCCCCCAAGGATAGGCGCCAGCACAGAAATTGGGCGCCATGGGAGTGGTAATAGTACCTGATTAGGACCTTCGGTCCGACGTCAGCGAAGCCCGGTCTCCGGGAGCCACGACGGGGAGAGAAGTGAGAAACACACAGACATACGTAGCACACTTAGGGGTATGGTAAACCCTGTAAGGAAGGGTAGAACCCTATGGGTCTGGACCATTTAGGGGTCGTAATTGTGGGCACGCTTGTCCCCAAGGAGGGTGGACACACCTTGCTTCATAACACCTTGCTTGTCATTCCCCCCTGGAGTAGTAAGCCACCGTTCTTCGTTGGCTCCCCAAGGTCATTACATGAGGGCAGTTCCCATGCAACACATGGTCAACAAGCACTAAGGCACACACCCGCTGGGTGGCTGCAACCCTGATATGTGGCCATCTGGCTCACGCTGGTAACCATAGGCATGGGACAGCAGGGCACAGCCAGGACAGGAACAGTGCTCCGCAAGCAGCGGATGTGTAGGTGTTTGGACCGCCGAGCCTGATTGAGGGTGGAAGTTAGTACATTCACCGTAACTGGAGCTCTACAGGAGTTGTGACCCTGTCGTGGCACACACTGAGTAGGTGTTCTCCAGGTGACTAGCTCCTAGGTGACTAGCTGTTCTCCACAAGAGTGCTCACCGCCCCTGGAAGGTTAGAAGACAGTCAGTAGACCGACACAGTGAAATTACTTTTTCTTTTTCCGCTGGGACAGAGTCTCAGCACGGGTTAGTAACTGTCCCTCGTTGTTCTCAACGAAATAGGAGCGGAAGATGGGGTTGATACTCCCATCTGGTTGTATAAAGGCGGACATGGGTTCCCAGGTCGCCTCAGATAGCCCATAGCCATCCCATAGGGCTAGGAATTTCCAGCCCTGCTTATACCCGTGGCGTGCAATAACTGCAACCACGTAGTGAAGGATATTTTGGGGGGAGGGGGCGACCTCGAAGCTTCCCTTCGGCATGCACACCTCAAACCCCCAAACCCATGAAGGCGAAGTCTTCCACTTGCATTCACGATTGTCCAAAGGATTCTGTGATCCTTGCCTCGGCCATGACACAATCTGGCGTCCTGGGCAAGGAGATGAAGGTATATGTAGACAAAGTAAATATGTAGACATGTAATATGTACAAGTAACAATTCTATACTATAAAATAGCATAAAAAAGAAGACGAAATGAAGGCGACGGCGTCGCCGCCATCAGAAAATCTGACGGCTACGAGGCGTCGCCATCAGGATCTCCACTGAGATCCTGCCCAAACTGGGCCAAGCAGTGGTTTTTGGGGGAAAGACAATGAAATAAAGTGATTTTTGAGTCAAAAACACTCATTTTGCGCGTCTCCCCCCAACGCGTAGCGTAAGCGACGCGACGCGTTTCTGTGCCAATTCAACCTACATATGAAAAGGCCCACTGTTGGGCTACGCCATAGGCCTCTGAGCGATTCCTGGAATCGCCTCAGCATTTTTTGAAAAATGCGTGAACGCGCCACTCTTCGCAAAAATGGACCTTCGCGGAACGCCGCGAAAAAGGTCACGCTATAATCTTTTATTCCTAAAAACGATAAAACAATAATAAAATTGCCTAAAATCTTTAGAAATCGAGGAATAAATCCTCGTTCTGGAGCTGCGTCGCGCAGGCGACGACTGTCGTCGCCAGCCCAAAAAGGACGTAAAATGTCGATTTCTGGGGTATTTTACAGAAATCCCACAGAAATCAGGATGCCGTAGCATCCACAGGAAAATTCCTGATCTGGCCTGGCGAAGAGCGCCACAGGCTGGGCAGCGGGTATGGGTGAAGCACCCCATACCGCTTCAGTAGTAGCCATCGACTGCCATCTCATCGGCAGTCATCTCCTCGAGTTCGTCTGCCTCCTCTGGGGTGGCAGCGTTCTCTAGGTCGATACGCTCGACCTCACTGTCGCTGAGGCGCCACTCATCCTAGGACAAATCATCAGGGGAGTGATAGTGCCTCAACTGCTTAGGCACACAAAGTAGTTCACCACCTACACATGGACTGCACCTGACATGGATCCTAAATCCATCTATCCTGATGATACAATAGGGCCCAAAATAAGGGTCCTGTAGGCAGTTACGAGGCCAGGAGGGTAGGCGTGAATGGTGAACCAAAACAAGGTCACCAACCTCGAAGATGGCAGGTCGCCGTAGGCGATTCTGTCGGCTCAGTTCACGGTCACGGATATGTCTCAGGTTAGTCCCAGCCTGGTTAGAGTAAGAAAAACTCACTGCCATGTCTTTCTTGGAGGGCTGGATCCAGGCCAAGCCCCCCTTAAAACCCTTTTGTTGATGCCAAGACTTACTTAAGTATTTTTATCTCTCTTTTGAAGCTTAAAGTACACTTTCTCAAAGTAACTAGGGTTATAACCCTAGCCCCCCCATGAAGTTCACCCCTACCACTCAACTTAGCGGAGGTATCTTCCTTCATGGAGGTTATACCGAAATAAAATAGGCATTTCGTGCCTAAGGCCTTGGAGGTTAAGCCTAGTGGTCTCCCACCCCAAGACCCCTATACTCAATTGTTTCTACCACTTATTGTGGTTCTACCTTTTAACTGTTTCTGAATTCAGTTGCTTGGCCAAGTCATATTCTGTGTCTGGCCTAACTCCTATGCCCCATATTCCTAACCAGCTTCATTTCATCCAAAAGAGTGCACATGAAGTGCGTGATGCTAACCTGGAGGCTAGAGTCAGGCCAGTTTTCACTTAAAATCATTTGTTTTATCCATTTGTGATTGAATCTTTGTATTCAAGCCTGCTTTGTCTATCTGCAGCCCTTCTGTGTTACACTGGATTTCAAAACTATTCATTGATTCGATCCACATCCTGTTCTTGCTCCACTTGCTTTTTTGCTTAGGGTTTGCAACATCAAAACCTGCAGGATTTCATCCAAATTTCTAGGGCACTAATCAAGGATATCTTTCCGGTAGCAGAGGCAAGCCCTGGGTACCTTTTGAACCGACCCTGAGCAGAAGCACAAGAAAAGCACACTGAAAATCTCATTGAACCTGTCCACTCAACTATCCTCCAGAACCTGGCCGATCAGAAGTGTACAAGTCCAGCTTGGCAGTGTAGCCCACCCAAAGGGTGGACCGCCACTCAGAGCTGCATCTGGGTCTCAGTGAGATCCAGAGCACAGAAGGGCGAATCAAGATCCACCCAGAACGATCCCTTTAACCATGGAGGCCTTAACGGCCCGTGGTGATTACAGCCTGCAACATCTCCGCAGGCGAGTCGCCGCCTCCATCGCCAGGTCGGCCTGCCCGGCCTCTTCTTCTACGCCGGTTGGGGGTCTTCACATAGGATTTTATGACGTCCAAAAATCCCAAAACCTGCAACAGAAAAAAAACACCCATTCAAGTAGTTAGCATGCTGTAAATTGTGTTTGGGCGATCTGTGTCCCCATACAACATGCTTTTTTGCATCTAGCACCCCCAAAGTAGGGGTGGGGAGGTCTTCAACTGCTTGGCTGAGGCCAAAAAACACAATTTTTCACCAAAAAGCGGCCATTTTTTGCCGGGTTTTTCCATGAAAAATGGCAAATTTTGGTGCATATGCATGCTGTAAATTGCGTTTTTGTGATCTGTGTGCCCCTACAACCTGCTTGTTAGCATCCAGCACCCTCAAAATAGGGGGAGGGGGTCTTCAACTGCTTATCTGAAGCTAAAAAAACTCAATTTTTGGCCAAAAAACAACCATTTTGGGCCGTTTTTTTTCATGAAAAATGGAAAATTTTGGTGCATACGCATGCTGTAAATTGTGTTTTCGTGATATATATGCCTCTACAACCTGCTTTTTCGTATCCAGCACCCTCCAAATGGAGAGGGGGGTCTTCAACTGCTTGTCTGAGGCCAAAAGAACTCAATTTTTGACCGGAAAACGGAGGACCTACGAAGGAGGATGGACCAGTATATGCTCCACGAGGAGTACCACAAGTCCATCAGAGGGGAAGATGAAGAAGTATGTCTTGAAGCCCTGGGGTCTGCGCCCCAAACAGAGATGGGGTCCTTCCCCTATTCGGGGCCATCTACAGATATAGCGGAGATAGTATCACTACCGAGACGACCAAGAGTACACGAGTACCCGAGAGCATGGCATCCAGACCTGCCGACAACCTCAAGGGCGCCTGAGAAGAGCCCGGATGCTCTCCACCCAGAGCCAACCCATGGGGCTCTGGATCGCACGGCCGAACTTCTGGCCAAGCTCCTATCCAAATCCGAAGACCCGGATGTGACAGCCCTGTCAGAAGCTGTCAAGGCAAAGTTGGGTATCACCGAAACCTTACCCAAGCCAGCACTACTCTCACCCTCACCCGGACTGAGCACGTTGGCTGATGATCGCAAAAGATCAAGGGTGTCCTGGTTGCTACCCAAGGTCACTTGCCCCACCCCTTTTCATCCTCGCGCTAGGACAGTCCCTATTGCTGAATTACAGGACTTGCCTGTGACAGAGACTGAGAAAAGAGGGCTGTCAGCCCTGGCACCCCTCGCCGGCGTACCTCTCCCCCCTTCAAGCCTAACCCCAGGGGGTGGGAAGAGTGGCAGACCTATTGCACAGGCGAACATCCAGCTGGAATTGCCGGAGTTCGACCCGAAAAATCTGCCCAAATGGGCAGAAGAATTTGCTGAGTTTCTTTTGCTAACTGGCCAATCCCATGTGGATGTGGCCACTAAATGTTCACTGCTGAAACGCTCATGCAAAAAGAAATTTTTGCAAAAACAGGTGAAACAGATTGTAAAAACCTGTTCAACATGGGCCGAGGTGCTCCAAAGACTGGAGAAAACGTTCCCAGTCTATGACACTGACCTCAGTGTGCGCACACGGATAGAGGAGCTACCTATGCTCCTTGAGTTTCCTTCCGCTGCGCGAGTCTATGAATACGTGTGCGACCTAGAGTATCTGATTTTCATGGATGAACGTGGGTTCCTATGGAGCCACTGAGCCCAACCTGTGGCTCATGAGTAAGATCCCTTCACGTACTAAAGAAGGTCCCTACCAGGACCGGCCCCTGCTGTACCCCTTCCACCATTTCCTGTCACCCCTATGGTCTTGCTTCTCACCAGGTTCTGCATGATCTTGCCCTATCCTGCACAATTTCCCACAAAAAATAGTAAAATATGGCTCCTTCACACAAATCCTGATCCCTTGCAATAACCAATTCCCAAGTACAATAGCTCAAATCCAAATCCACACTGAGGGCTTCCAAGGGTGTTTGAGGTCCCGCGTTGACACTCAACAACTCCTTTCAGTACGCCGGTTGTCTCACGGTGCACACGGAGACACGGGCGTTGGGCATGTACATAGAAGTGCACCAAAGAGGAAGCCCTGCAATTGGCATATGAACACAAATAAAGCAACATTGGGGAAAAATGGAAACATACACAATCACAGCCATAGACCCCTCATTCCCTGGACTCAGGACCTTCCCTTGACTCGCCAACATGATGCCCTGAACCAAGTCAAATAAGATGGCTAAATACCATGTGTCAAAAGTCACTACACAAACCCCAAAAATGTGTTCCCTCCCAAGCCTTTAAATCCTAGCCCAATAGGGGAGGTGGCGTGTCATGGCCTAGAATGGCACTCAGGACCATGCCCTACGCTGACAAAGCTTTGGTTGGACTTGGAGTCGATTGGGCTTGGAGAATTGCCCCATGAAGATGACCTCACAACATAGCAAAATTAGGCAAATCACACCATAATGCCTAAAATTCAACTATATACTCAAAAATGCATACTGCAAGTATTCAAATGCTCCATGCATGTGTCAAACCGGAAAGTAATATACAAGGGTGATATAGACCAAACGTCCATGCCCAAGAAGATTCCATCATTGGCTCCCAAACCCCTCCGGATATATACATACCATGCTTCACAAGTCAACTCATGAATTTGAGACCTAATTTTGTGAGGCCACGTGTGCCACGCCAAAGTGACCACTTGAGCCGGCATATGGTGAGGTGCAACACCAAAGCATATGCCAACATATAAGCAACATACCATAGTTCACTGATCTCTAGGCACTTTACTGTTAGCCGACCAGTTGAGCACATAAAGTACGAAAATGAGCATAAAATGAGGTCAAAAACATGCAAATGTTGCCAAATTCAAGATAATCACAATAGTATATAACTTCGCTCACCCATGGTATCAACATATGGTTCAAAACACAATTGCTTGGGACCATTTGCAAACAATCCCCCCACTTGGATCCCCACATGGACGCATGGGGACACCTTCGAACCTCCTCCCAACACGCACCATGAAAATGGGAAAATTGATAGTGGCGCTTGTGGGTCGCTCCGTAAACCTTCCCACATGCACTATATGTGCGGTAGACATAGTCTAGCGCTATGGAGCTCACCATTGGGACATGGGCAAAGCCCTTGCCACGTATGACTCCACATATCTTCCTACAAACGGAGACACATAACATGGGCAAGAGCATAGCGAAGCACATACCATCTATATAACACATACCCTTAAAAGTGGCTCCCACCATGATATGCCATGCCCCTCCATGGACATAACTTCACGTTAAAAATACGTAGGAACCCAAAGAAAGTTTCTATGCAACACCAACACTCATGCGGTACACTCGAAAGTCGCATTAAAATATTCGGTTGCACGGTCCAAGAGTTATAACTCATTTTCTACCCTCTTGACCGTTATCCCTTGCTACACTGGGCATGTGTACACATCAAAGGCGTTTGACGCTTCCTAAATTAAGTTGCGATCAAGGCGATTCCATCCCATATCTCAAAATTGAAATACCTCCCGATGAGCCGGAGATATGTTTCTTCAAAGTGGCCTCACGAATCCATTTTGTTTGAACTATATCTCCAAGAAAAATGGAGGAGACAACAAAAGGAAGGTTGATTCGTGATCGGGGAAAAATGTAGGACCACTCGAAATTCATCATATCAAGTGCGGCGACTTCAAAGTCGAAAATCCGATTTTGAATGTCTGAAAAAATCGGATTAATTTTGCGAGTGTATGACATGAAAATTGCGGAAGCAACGAACCCTTTACTGATGAAATCTGACCCTTCATCGGGGTGTCCGCCAAAATATCTGGAAATAACAGTTAACCAATCGGTTACCGCAAAATCGCGAGCCAACTGACAGTCGCCGATACATTGACAATCAGAACGGATAGCTGAAAAATTACGGAAACATTATGATAAAAAAACCCTGTTGATTCCTGATATTCTGATATATAAATCTCAGCCGGCGGCGCCTCGGTTGCGAATATGGCCGCTCATAGCTGGAATGGCCAAGCCTATCACACTATCACATCAGGTTAGGTCAGGTGGATGGGAGAGTATGATATCAGCCAATGGCGGCTTGCCGGCACATAGATACACACCCCAAGTGACCCAAAGATGGCCACGGGGGTCGGAACCGGCTTCACCCCCCTTCTTAGAGCGTTGTACCCGCTTGGAAGTCATTGAAGAGAGGACGGGAGGACCCCAATGGGCTCCAACCCCCCCCCCCCATGTCCGAAGGACACATGGAGCCCCCACATACGGCGTAAGCGTCCCCCATGCCCCAAGGGAGGGGTGAGGACACTCAAAACAGTGCCCTCCGCCATATCGGGTCTCCTCTTGATCTACAACATGGACCAAGGGGATCAAAGATAGTGACGCGAAATCGTGGGCTGTCCACGATTGCGCAAGAACAGGCCACTTAATGGGTGTTTCCTGGGATGGATGAATGTACCTTAGGTACTCCGTAGACCTTTTGGAGCCTGCGGACAGGCAGCGCGAACGCTGCCGCGAAGCGCCAGATTGTCGCAGGCGATAATTGCCAGCTCACGCTCAGGCATGAAAGACCACCAAAAGGCAGTGATTTTACAATAAATTTTTATTGCAGATCATTAATTTTAATTATGACGGGTTCATCCAAGGGTGTAGCATAAGTTACGGGCATGCGTGGGATCTGTGCTTCACAGAGACCAAACAATCTGCCCTTTTCTGTGCACAGGACACCAGACTGTGTCATGTATGGGACCATGCAAGGGTCCTACGATGATTTAAGCCAAGCTATGGACATGGAGAACCCTGTGGGAACGACGGACGCCGAAGTGATTTCAGTGCTCCTCGTGTGTCGCTCCGTGCCTAGAAGGATGACCAAGAGTGGGGCTGGTGCGCTACTGGAGGCGCTTGCACGTCCGGAGAAAAGAGGCTTTTCCGAGTTTGACAAATCTCAAGAGATTTTGCGAAAAATCAGGGATTTCGACAAAAACTTTGCAGGAACTTCAAGGGCCGTAGCAACGGAACTAGTGAAGCGAAGCAAAGCGTCAAACTACAGAATCCTCACAATATCCGTGCAATAAGGAGCCAAAGGCCTGGCACCCCACCTACCGCTTCAAAATCATCGTACCGTGCAGCAGGTCCCTTGTAGCGTGACGTGAGTGGCACCGCGGCAGAGACGCCCAGCGATCCGCAGTGCAACGCCCGAGGACAAAAACTGCGCTCGGCTGTATGGAGGTGCGTTGATGCGCCGGCTTGCGCAGCACCCCTCCACCCAATGGGTCCATACGACACCAGACCCAGCCGTCGCTCGTGAAGATCGTCAGCGATTCCCCCCGTGTGACACAGCTGTTCTGCGCTCTCTGTAGTAATGCTGACCTCGGAAGCACCATGGGAGCCCTCGCTGCAGACCAAGGCAGCCTGCAGCATCGAGGCAAAAGAGACCCTCGCTGTACAACGTCGAGTACAGCATCGTGGCAGATCCCGTGCGCTTGGACGCGCCAAGCGCATTGAGGCATGGTGTGCGAAGGGGTTTGGTACGTAAATACCAGTCAGGGAGCGCCGCTGACGCTCTTCAGTGGCCAGTCCAGTGAGACCAGCGTGGGACCCCAGCGCGCTGTGTCGTTTTTATTTTCTGGGCCGGCATTAATTTTATTATTAATCTGCCATGTCCCTGGTGGTGGCAATCAGTGGCTCAGCGTTCTTGTTGGGCAGCCACCCTTTTACTGCTGGCGCGCAGAGGCGTCAGCGCGTGTAAGCTATGCACAGGAAACACCCACGCGTGGGGCTTGCAGAGCTGCCATCAGCCTAGCAAGCCTTTTAAGGAGAGGGGTGACGCGAAATCGTGGGCTGTCCACGATTGCGCAAGAACAGGCCACTTAATGGGTGTTTCCTGGGATGGATGAATGTACCTTAGGTACTCCGTAGACCTTTTGGAGCCTGCGGACAGGCAGCGCGAACGCTGCCGCGAAGCGCCAGATTGTCGCAGGCGATAATTGCCAGCTCACGCTCAGGCATGAAAGACCACCAAAAGGCAGTGATTTTACAATAAATTTTTATTGCAGATCATTAATTTTAATTATGACGGGTTCATCCAAGGGTGTAGCATAAGTTACGGGCATGCGTGGGATCTGTGCTTCACAGAGACCAAACAATCTGCCCTTTTCTGTGCACAGGACACCAGACTGTGTCATGTATGGGACCATGCAAGGGTCCTACGATGATTTAAGCCAAGCTATGGACATGGAGAACCCTGTGGGAACGACGGACGCCGAAGTGATTTCAGTGCTCCTCGTGTGTCGCTCCGTGCCTAGAAGGATGACCAAGAGTGGGGCTGGTGCGCTACTGGAGGCGCTTGCACGTCCGGAGAAAAGAGGCTTTTCCGAGTTTGACAAATCTCAAGAGATTTTGCGAAAAATCAGGGATTTCGACAAAAACTTTGCAGGAACTTCAAGGGCCGTAGCAACGGAACTAGTGAAGCGAAGCAAAGCGTCAAACTACAGAATCCTCACAATATCCGTGCAATAAGGAGCCAAAGGCCTGGCACCCCACCTACCGCTTCATAGAGAAACGTCGTCGGTCGACCTAAATACGTATACCACAATGAAATATGTATGTGGAGATCGAGTGAAGGGGGTATATGGCCAATCAAGGCCTCAAAAATCCCCGGATGAACGCCCTCACCCGTCTCCCAAGCACAAAAACAAACAAAGGTGCCAAGGGGGATCCATTACGGTGCTGCTGCAGCCACCAAATGGACCAACACGTCCTTGACATCCAAAGAGATGTTCTTCCTCCTTAGAGAGTCCATCCAGACCGTGGTATACCTCGGCACGAAACTGCTCGGAGGCTCCCACGAATCTCTGGACGCGGCAAATCCTTTCCAACAGACTTTATAAAGCCTCCCCCTAGGCGTCCCCAGGTCCGGCTTGTCCGTCAGGATCCTCTCGGCGGTGAAGTTGTCGTCCTCACCCTCGTCGTCTGAGTGCACATCGCCGGCCGTGAACTCGAAGGTGACGGGACGTCCGCTGGGGTCTGGCGCTCGGGGACGAAGCTGGGTATGGTCGCGGTCCAGGATCTTGTTATCCCCCACACGAACTGCATACACATCCTGCCCGACCTTCCGCACGATTACCCCCGGCACATACCAAGCTGCCTGCCGATGCCTGGACAGGACATCCTTGTGGTGCCGCTCCACCCATACGGTGTCTTGGAGAGCATATTTCTGGACTTTTCCCTGCTTGAAGTACCTGGCCCTCTTGTCATGCTCGTCCTCAAGTGCTTTGCACACCTTGGCCACCGTGTCGTCCGCCTCAGCCATCATAGCGTTCGCATCCCGGGCCACTTTGCCATGGTTCAACCATGGGAGAGTGCGTGACACTCGATCCCGTAGGAACAGGATACGATGGGGCGACAGTCCAGTGGGCCCCGGAAGGTCATGGTACGCCTGGAGTACTCTCCACAGCGAATTATACCAGTTCCGGCCCGGTTCATCAATGTGCAGCTGGCGGAACTTTTCGAACATCTGCCGCCCCGCCACCTCAGCCCGGCCATTCGACCGGCTGTGGTACGCCACGGTCTTGGCGTGCCGAATCCCAATGTGCTTGCACATCGTCTTGAACCACGTCCCCACAAATTGACTGCCCCGATCGCTGCAGATGACAGCTGGGACATAAAAAATTGTCAGCCAATGCCTAATCATGGCGCTGGCGACGGTCTTGGCCTGCAGACCCACTCCATGCTTGTCCTTCTTGTCCTTCTTCTTGGACTTCTTGCCCGGGACTGCCACGATATACCCGCTGTGCCTATCAACCGCCAGGATGACACAATCATAGGTCTCTCCTTCCACGGTGACCTCCGGCATGGGGAACACATCCATGGCCACTGACCGCATAGGGGCCTCCGGTATAGCCGTATACACCGGGTTGCCCGCCGTGGAGTGGTTGAGGATCTTCGTGGCCTGACACTTGGCGCAGTCGCTGCAGTACTTGTCCAGGATGGCGTAGTACCCCGGTGGGAACTTGAAGCGCCACTCCAGGTCCTGCTGCATCTTGTCCCGACCAGGATGCATGAGCTGGGCGTTATGCCAGTGGTCAATGAGCTCCTCCATTCGGTTCTCAGGGACCAATAGCTTGTCCTTGAGGAATGATTTATCCCCATCCTCGGTCAAGCCCTCAGGCCATTCGTCGTCCGACGGGGCGCTGACGGCATTCCAGTACCTGCTCCATGTAAGGTTTTCGTGCAACCTATATTTTCGTTTTTTCAGTGTATTTTCCTGATATATGTGTACAAACTGAAATCGGCTTTCTCAGCACTGTTTTGGACAGTGTTGGTATCAGTCAATCAGGAATTTCTGTAGTTTTACATTCATGGTGTTTTCACCATTTTCTGTACAATAAAACTGAGTTTGGGTCGGCGACGGCCAGTCCTGAGATCGCGCGCGCTGATCCAGAAATTGTCGATTCTGACGATTTTTAAGATATTTCAATCAGTTTTACTGATAAGATTAATTCTATATCAGTTTTAGACATAAGCGAATGTTACGGCACTATCGCGGCTCCGTTCCGTGCTATTTTTTTTGGCGCAAGTATGCCATGTTCATGAATTTTTCTAAAATTGTAGGTGTCTTGAATCCTGAAGTTAAGTACACCAAATCACAGCCCATTAGTAGGGCTTTGCATGCATATGCTGATTTGGTTTCCAAACGCGTCGGTGCACCGGCACCACGCGTTGGGGGGAGACCCATGATCATGTTGTAAATATGCATTGTTTTGGTCATATTTCATTGTTATATGTCCCCCTTTGTTCATATCTTCTTAGGACATGAAAGGGACCGTTTCGAAATCACTCCCGTGATTTCGTCGAATGTTGAGTATGTTGCCGTCGCCTTGTGTGGTCGCCTTTGGGGTACATTTTTGGGTTATTTGAAGGAAAACTTGCATAAGTTTCAAGGAAAACAAGTTCAAGGTCATTCATTTCCAAAAATGAAAAGAATTTCGAAACGCCCTCAACGACGACGACGACGACGACGACGACGTTGAAGACGACGACCACGACGACGCAAACATCGTCGACGAGATCTATGGAGCAATTGGTAACCCCCCAAATCATGTTCAAGAGGGTCCTTGGTGCCTACACCATTTGAGGACCATTTGACTATTTTGAGCCCTATTACAAGGACATTGACGACCAAGGAGACCTTCACCATCGCGCTGGGAGTGCGTAGCGCTGAAGAACAAGCTGCAGCGCGATTATCCCAATGGTGTTTGCGACTTGATAGTTTTCAATTGATTACTCCAGTTGGGTGCCATGGACAAAGTGCCATGGACCTTTGGATGGTTCTCAAGATTGATTACTCCAGTTGGGTGCCATGGACAAAGTGCCATGGACCTTTGGATGGTTCTCAAGATTCTATCATGATCATTGGTGAGTTCTCAACCTCCAGCAAGGACGACAGCGCTGCCCACATCCTGCAGATTACGAAGTGGTCAAATTGGAAGTCAAAAATATGAAGATTTCAGAAAATATAATTCATGGTATGGGCCAAGAAGATTGGTGACCAGAATTGTAATCATAATAACTATGGGCCATGAGAAATGGTCTTATTGCTTATTTCTGTATTATATTATATGATCAGTGGATGATTTTACAAACTGTGAATTTTTCTGATTTGCTTTGTGTTATCTTCGGTTTTAGGGTCAGGACATCTCAGAAGTGCATTTTTTTATTTTTTGTTTGTTCACTTTTTTTTTTCCACTATTTTTTATTTTAAATTCTGTGCAGAGGTCATTTTTTCATGATTAATTTCTGTCCAGGATTGCAGAAATTTTACTGTGATTGAGCCTGGGGGTCAGAGGACCCTATGTGTGAGGCACTTGTGAGTGCCATGAGTGGTGTGTGTGTAGACATGTACATTACATGCGGGTACCGGAACCCAGCGGTGCCTCCTAAAATCCCAGGTCTGGGATCAAAGTAAAAATCTGTTTTTTTTTTATTGCTCCTCGGCTTATCTTCATAGATTCAGCCACAGAAGCACCCATTTTCTGTGGGTGTTTCTGAGCTTGGGAGGGGAGTGTTAACCCGTGGAGCAATTCAGTTGCGTGGTTAACACCCGACCCAAATGCTTTGCATTTTTCCCACCCAATTTTGGTGTTGCACTGCACCTTCTTTGTGCTTTTCAGCCTGAGATGTGTCTCAGGACTTGGGAGGGGAGTGTAAGGTTTTCGTGCAACCTATATTTTCGTTTTTTCAGCGTATTTTCCTGATATATGTGTACAAACTGAAATCGGCTTTCTCAGCACTGTTTTGGACAGTGTTGGTATCAGTCAATCAGGAATTTCTGTAGTTTTACATTCATGGTGTTTTCACCATTTTCTGTACAATAAAACTGAGTTTGGGTCGGCGACGGCCAGTCCTGAGATCGCGCGCGCCGATCCAGAAATTGTCGATTCTGACGATTTTTAAGATATTTCAATCAGTTTTATTGATAAGATTAATTCTATATCAGTTTTAGACATAAGCGAATGTTACGGCACTATCGCGGCTCCGTTCCGTGCTAGTTTTTTTGGCGCAAGTATGCCATGTTCATGAATTTTTGTAAAATTGTAGGTGTCTTGAATCCTGAAGTTAAGTACACCAAATCACAGCCCATTAGTAGGGCTTTGCATGCATATGCTGATTTGGTTTCCAAACGCGTCGGTGCACCGGCACCACGCGTTGGGGGGAGACCCATGATCATGTTGTAAATATGCATTGTTTTGGTCATATTTCATTGTTATATGTCCCCCTTTGTTCATATCTTCTTAGGACATGAAAGGGACCGTTTCGAAATCACTCCCGTGATTTCGTCGAATGTTGAGTATGTTGCCGTCGCCTTGTGTGGTCGCCTTTGGGGTACATTTTTGGGTTATTTGAAGGAAAACTTGCATAAGTTTCAAGGAAAACAAGTTCAAGGTCATTCATTTCCAAAAATGAAAAGAACCCGTGGAGCAATTCAGTTGCGTGGTTAACACTCCAGTACTCGGATGCCGCATAGTCATCCGACCAGTCCTCTGTAAGCACCGACCTGACTAGCTCTACAGGGGCCACCATCCATTGCTCGAGGGTTTACTCTCGAATAGCTTGGACTCGGGCGCCCCGGAACTTGGCCAGGTCCGTACCGTTTGCCATCACCACAAAGCACTTGACCCCCTCTTGCTCCATGGCCTTCTCCATCTCGATGATGCGTTTGGCCTCCTCAGTCTCCTCGGCGTCCCCATGGCTGGATATGTCAATCCATGCCTTGCCCGCGGACCAGGCCCATCGACTGAGGCAATCTGCCACAGTGTTGTCCTTCCCCGGGACGTACACGACGCTGAGGTCGAACTTGGCAAATGTCTCATGCCATCGGGCCCTCCTTGCCGCCGGGTCCGAGGGGGTGTCGACGTGCTCCTTGTGCCAGCTCTGCAAGGACTGATGGTCCGTACAAACCACCACCGGTTGCAATCAGATGTGGCCAGACCACTTCCTGAGCGCACAAACAATGGCGTACGTCTCCTTCTCCCTCGCGGTCCAGGTTCGACGTTGGCCCTGGGCCAGGATCCGGCTCCAAAACGCCACGGGTACGTGCGACCTGTCGTTCCGGACCTGGTGGAGGACTGCCCCTACAGCATAGTCCGAGGCGTCCGTTCGTAGCACGAATCCCTTGTCTGGGTCCACCAGGAATAGCCCCAGCTGCCCCAGGAGTCGCTCCTTCAGGCGGCTGAACACATCTTTGGCCTCAGGGGTCCAGGCAAGCTTCTTCTTGCTCCCCTCCCGGCCATCGAACTTCCCCACCTGCAGCATCTTGTGCAGTGGCCCCGAGAGTTCCGCATACATCCGGACATAGCCCGAATAGTAATTGCAGAACCCCATGAAGGACCGGAGTTCGCTGATGGTCTGGGGCTTCTCCCAGTGGTGCAGGGACGCCAGCTTCCCAGGCATGGGACGGCATTGCCCCTGACCAACCACGTGACCCGCGAACTCCACTTCCTTCACGAAGAGTGAGGCTTTGGTGGGCTTGCACACCATGTTGTGCTTGTCCAGCTCGCTGAGCACTCGGCGCAGATCCCTCTCATGCGCTTCGATGAGCTCGTCCTCAGTCATGTCTTCCGTGCCGGACCCGATGATGATGTCATCCACAAAGGGGTCGGCACAGTCCCGGACCGGACCGAGTAGGTCCTCCATCATGCGCTGGAAAGCGGCGTTGCCATTCTTGGCGCCCATAGGCACCACTTTCCACTGCATGGGCCCCAGCAGCATCGACATCGCTGTGCAGGGCCTTGAGTCCGGGTGTAGCGGCATCTGGTGATAGCCGTGTTTCAGGTCTAACACCGTGAAGATCCGCTTTTTTTGTTGTTCTTGGAGGATGGTGTCGATCAGAGGAAGCGAGTACGAGTCTTGCTCGGTCTGCTCGTTCCAACCTCTGTAATCAACCACCAACCTCCACTCGCCCTTCTCTTTCTTGGGCACAATAAAGGCTCGGCTGGCCCACTCACTGTCGGAGGGTTCGATCCAGCCCCGCTCAATAAACTCGGCCAACAACTTCTTCATGGCCTCGGCCCGATCGCCCTGAAGTTGGTACTCCCGATGACGATAGATCTTGGGGTTCGGCTTCAGCTTGATCCTCGCTGTGCCAAACCTCCCACGATCTGGAGGGTTCTTGTTGGCGACGCCACTGAAGAGCCGCGGATAGGCATTGATCAGCCTCTCCTTCAGCTCGGCGACCACTGGGTTCTCCTGGGCCTCTTCAGCCGCTTCCTTCGGTATCGATACAACCGACCGCACTGCGGTATAGGCCTCTTCCGGGTCCGAGTCCGACTTCTCCTCGTCCGATATGCCGTCTTCATCGTCGTGGGGCGCGCTTCCCATCGATAATCTTCGGAAATTTGCGGCATTGGCCTGGTTTATGTCGCTACCGGCCCCCATTCTTGGAAAATCCCACGTCGGCGGGTCCGACCCTACCGGACCATCATATTCAGGGTTGGGATTAACAAACGTTGTTTGTTAATTTTTTTTGGAAAATTAACGAACAAACGAACGAACGAACGAACGATGAAAATAAACGAACGTCGTTTGTTAATTTTTTTCCTTGTTAATGTCCTTTCGGTTTGCTTCTAATGGTTTGCTTGTTTCTATTCTGCCCCATTGGTCCTTTCCACAATATTTTCCAAAATGTTTTTTCAAAAAAAATTTCCAAAAGGTTTTTTCTGAATTCCTGCTTTTAAATGTTTCTCAAAACACCCTGCAAATGATTCACACCTTAAATTGTTTGCTTCCCTTTTATGCACTACCCTGCCTGCAGTTCAGCCAAAAAGACAATGTTTCTTAAAACACCGTGCAAATGACTTTTCAGCTCTACCCTGTCTTGCCCTGCAACTCAGACACAAAGAATACTTTAACGTCGACTTTACTGCACACTGTCTTCTTCCTGGTCCAGCGCTAAGCGTGGGCCTTGAAAGAGGGGTCCCAGGATTCAACAGAGCTAAACAAAGGCAAGGCTACACATCAGGATATCAATACACACATGCATGCCACGCCTCAGGGTTGATGGAGGCACAGAGGCCAAAGTCAAATTTACAGATCCACTCACTGCATGTGAATGACAGGCACACGCACGTGACACACACTGAAAACAAGACTTCTGGCGAATACAACTGGAGGCAGACGACGCTTATTTACCTTGGCGCTTGGGCGCAGCGCGGAGGTCGCCCCAGGCAGTGCTGCGTCGCCCTGACTTCACGCGTCGCCCTGACCTCACGCGCCGTGCGCGCAGTGCTGCTTCGCTCTGATTCTACGCTCAGTGCTGCTTCGCCTTGACTTCACGCGCAGTGCTGCTTCGCCTTGACTTTACGCGCAGTGCTGCTTCGCCTTGAAGTCCCGCGCAGTGCGCGCAGGGCTGCTTCGCCCTGATTCTATGCCCATTGCTGAGGCTTGCACGTTGGTGGACGCATCACTGGAGCATGAGGCTTGCGCTTGCACAGGGAGAGGGGCTGAGGCCCGAACATACACGCCGCTCGTCAGTAGGGTGGTCATCACGCTGATCGCTGCAAGCTTCGGCGACGGGTTGCTTCATTTGGGCTTGGCGTCGGTGGAACTTTTCTGACGCGGTTTTGAAGGGGTCTCCCAACTTCTTTTCCCCCACTCCTTTGACGTCTTTGTGTTTTCTGGATTTCACCGTGGTAGAATTCGTCACGTTTCGCTCCAAAAATTCACGGACAAGGCACATGGTAGCACAGGAAGCACCAGCAGCAGCAAATTGGTACCGCACACGCCTATTTGTAGTTCCGCAGCTTCACTCATCAGTTCTCCCACTTCTGACAAGCTCGGCATGGCCAAAAAGTTCCATGGCCTTTGCCGCCCATGACACCACTGAGCTAAAAGCAAAATACAGAGATGCAATGTGCATAAATCCGAAATTAATAATACAAACATGTGAAAAGCCTAAAAAATTGCTATTCTGCACGAATTGCGGTCCTGTTCTGACATGTCTGTGCCTGTGGTTTTTGAAATCCTGTGCATTTTAAAATCCTTCAGTTCATAGGCTCTGACAACGCAAAACATCGGACACAGCACACCGGAAGTGCGCGCGCTATGCCGCGGCAGGGGCCTGCGGGCCGTCGTTTGTTAAAACGTCGTTTGTTAATAAATTTCCCTAAGCGTAACAAACAAACGACCGTTCAGTCGCTAAACGCTCGCTTATCCCAACCCTGATCATATTGGTCCGCGATGCAATCCATGACCCTCGCCACAAACTCATCCTTCTCGTACTTGCCGGTGACCAACATCTTGTCATCCCACCAATGCGGAGATGTGACCATGGTACGCCCCTTTTTGGCTGCCACACGGTCGTGCATCCCCATCCGCATGTAGGTGACGACGTGGTCGATCTCGGCGTGGGACAGGACTTCAATGCCATCCATTGGCTGATCCGTCCCCTCCTTGGGCTCAAACATGACCCGCATGGGCACCGCCTCAACCCTACGGATGAAAGCTTCATCACCCGTGGGCTGGGCTTGCACCCCATCCACCAGGAAAGCCTTGGTACCCCACACTTGACCCGGGGAGGGCATTGATAAACCCTTGGCGTCGATGAACAACTCCTCCTCTGGCCCGAATGACATCTCGTTCAGGGTGATGGACTCCAGCGTCGATTTGAGACCTTCCAGCGGACATGGGGTGGATCCTATGCCGGTTATGACCAGGATCCCCTTCGCCCTATCCGCGACGATCTTCTCCACCGTACGTCTGGTGTTTTTCAGGGAGCCATGCCAATACATGGGCTGCCACTCCTTCAAACCCCAATGCCTGTGCCAGGCTGAATCTCCTCGATGCCAATGCCTCCTACACTTCCTCCAAAGTGGGGCATCCCGGGAAGCGAAGACGTCCGTCTCGGGCGCTTCGGCTCCCAGCGTCTGAATCATCCTGGCATACACCTGCGGCGCCATTCCATACTCCGTGAGCTGAACTCCGCGGTCTCCTCTGGACTTGGCACCCACAGCTTGCACCGCTTGGACGATCCGATCCTCTTCCTCAGCATTCCATTGGGATGATCCGCATGCATAGTCCGTGGACAGCCATGTAAGTCATTCATTATCCTCCCGGACCAGCGTTGCACGATGGGGAAGGGCTCCAATGGCGTTTCCCACCATGAAGTCATACCCCAGGATCATATCCCAGTCTGTAATGTTGGCCACATAGAAGTTCCCGGATAGAGTGCTTCTCTTTGCCAAATCAGGGCGGTTCAAGCGCTCATGCTTCCAGCATTCCATACTGATAGTGGCCTCATGGGTGCCACCACCCATAATCTCTCCATTGGCCACCTTCAGGCGTACCGGTCTACAGCTGGGCTGCACGGATTCCTCCTTGAACAACCCTCTCCGGACCAGGCTCACCTGGGCACCCGTATCCACCAAAACATCCACCACCAACTCCTCTTGTCCGCACCGTACGCGCACCTTCAAGTGCAATTGCCGCTCGTCACCCTGCGGTGTATGGACGACTCTCACGGCATGCAACTCTAGCAATTTTAGGTGCATCAGGACTTCGAGGGTATGGTCACGGATGGTGTAGATCTTGGGCTGGTCCTGCCCGTCCACGGGGCTCTCCGTGGTCGCTCCTTCCTTCTTGCCACGTCCCTTCCCCACATACACTTCCCTTGGCAGGGCGCTCCAGGGGTTGGGAGTGGCGAAACTCAGTGGTTTTGGCTCTTTTGGAGCCTTCTTCGGCACCCGTTGTGCCTTCACTTTCTCTAGGATTCCACTGATTTTTGAAGGAGAGACCTCCGGGGTCCCACACCCGTGGGGGCTCCTCTAGACGTGGCCTGCCGCAGCTCCCTTCTGCTGCGATCCGCTCAGACTTTGTCCACCGCATTGCTGGGCTTTGAGTTCCTGCAACGTCCTCAACATGTCCTCAGCAACCTCCTCGATCGACCTCACGCGTCGGTCTGGGCCGGGTCCTCCACCATAGCCTTTTCCTCCAACTTTCCCTTGCCCCTTTCCTTGGCCTTTTCCACCGTCTCCTCCCTTTGCCTTCCAATCAGCAATTCGTTGCTCCTTGGGCTTCTTGTCGGGATGGGCGGCGAAGTAGGTCTTCTTGTCCTCCTCATATACTTTGCAATGCCGGTGGTCATGTGCATGGTTGTTCCCCTTACCGTAGCAGACCCAGCAACCGTCGTGCTGTGATCTGTACTCGCGGAACGAGAGCGGCGGGTTCCCGATCCTCCGCGGTTCTCTGCGGTTCTTGGTCCTGGGGTCCAGGCGGTTCCACCTGGACCTGTCCTGCCTATTCTCCTTCATATTGTGCGCTACGAACGCGAAGAAGTGGGCTTCTTCATGATCCTCTGGGGTGGTCGCGGTCCAGAGATCTTGGCCGCTTCCACTCCCTTCCTCCGCGGTGCCGACCGTGTCCCCCTTGACCTCTCGGTGGTAGCGATCTTCTCGATGACCTCGATGTCCTTGGCCTTGTCGATCCTGCACGTGGGCCTCGTTCTTGGCGTTGAGCTTCAGCTCCACCGTGATGTACTTCACGATCTCGTCCAGGCTCATGCGGGCGAAGATGACCTGCATCCTCAGCGGCTCTCCGCGCCTCCACTCCACATTGTTGAGGCGCATCAGCCTTTGCCCCATGGTGTCGCTGAATACCTCCACGTACACGGCGTTCTTCAACCCCACCATTCGGCTGGGCTCGCCGAGGCTTCGCCGGAAAAACTCCATTATTCCGGCGTGGGTGTCTTCCGATGCCATGATCCGTACGGCCACGTGCTTCTTTGCTCTCTTCTTCTCCTCATCCTCCACTCTTCTCTTCCAGTGGCCGGGGAGGACGTCCTTCAGCAGGTGTCGGATCTCGCTGGCCTCTTTCCAGTCCTCCACCAGCTTGAGGCTTTTTCGGTACTTGCGGATGTACCGATTCCATTCCCGGACCCTCAATTCCCTGCGCTCCAGCGGCAGCGGAATGGACCACAAATCCTCCAACTTCTGGTTGGGGGCGTCCACTCGCTCCTCGTCCTCCAGCCACTGGAGGCAGGCCTGCTCCGTCTGGATCACTCCCTTGCGGATCTGATCCCTGAGCTCCTCCTTCAGGTCCTGCGCCAGCCTGTGTGGCAATGTCCGACATACCCACTTGTCCCTTGGCGCTCCCTTCATCTCGCCGACGACCTCCTCGGCGAAGTCCTCCCAATCCAGGATGAAATCATCCAGGTTGGAGGGGTTGCCATCGTAGTAGGGGATTTTGATTCTTCTGAGGTCGTCAATCCTGATGGCATCTCCGACGTCCGCAGCCACCACTCCACCGAGACAGATACCACCTGTGGCCGGGGGGTGTGAGTACACTCCTCGTACATCGCTCTCCTCCATGGAGTGCGGTCCAGTTGGGCCTGAACCCATGGGGTTTTTGCACGTAGACACATTTTGAGTCCGGTGAAGACTGTTCGATGAAATTTACACTGCAAAACTACTTTACAGCAGAAACCAGTAGGCAGAGTCACCCGATGGATGCCCCTTACGCCATTGGGTCAGTGCAAATTCGGGTGCTCGGCGCCTCAAGATCCTGTAGGGCGTCCACCGGCACATGAGGGGGTGATATACGCGATATATCATGAGAGTTGGATGTGCATTCGAAACTGTAAGCAAAACCTGGCTAACAGAGGGTACTTTCGGCGGTGGTCCGGGTGGATTAGCTAGCTACATCGTAGGGAATTACTGGAGGCATGAGGAGAGACATACAACAGGTTCAGGCCGCTAGTTCGGGGGGAAGAATCTGTTGATCCGAGGCTGTTTGGGATCAGGAGGGTGTGTGGCCGGGGGGGGGGGGGCGGGTTCACTGCGCTTTCGCCCTTTGTGCTGCGCCTGGGCTCCGTCACGTCGGGGTGGCGCAGGGGGGGGAGGGGGGGGGGACGGGGGCCAATAGGCTGCAGGTAGGCGTCCAGAGCGCGTTGCGCTGCGCTGGGCTTTGCTGGCTTGGGCGGTGCCGGGGGGGGGGGGCGTTTTTTCCGCTGTGGTTGATCCGAGGCTTTGCTTTTTGGGGGTGTCAACACCGCCGCAGGCAGGGCCGAGGGAAGAACGTATTTTCGCGGGTCCCGGGGGGCATGGCCTCTGGAGGTACTGAATTCACCCAGGGAATCAAAATAATTGTTTCTGGTTGCTGGTGGGCCAATGGCCCCGGGTGGGTTGTCATGCAGAAATTTGTTGGCGTCCTCGATGAGCTGCGTGAGCGCCCTGTTGCGTTTAACCAGGGCGCTGTCAAAGTCCTTAGCATGCATAGCGGGGTCCTTGCCTGACGGGGACGTTGCAAGCGTTGTGTGGAGCGTTTTTGGGACCGGCGTTCTGGTAGCGAGTCGTCGGTCCCCACGGTCGCTGGCTATCCACCATTCGAGTGCTAATTTGTCAAAAGGGGGGCGCCAGGCGCTGGAGAGACACTGTTGGAACCATTGCATCGTGGGACAGAGGGCACAGAATTAGATGGGATCCATCGGGTGTACTCCTTGACATTTAGGGCATGTTCGGTCACTGGTGTCACAGTGAGGTCTGTAGTCCTGACAACCATACGTGCCTGACACCCACTTGAATGCGATTGCCGAGAAAAAGCTGCTCTGTTGGAGAAAGCTTGCGCTGGTGCTGAAGTGCAGGCGCGTGTGTGGGTGGGTCGGGAAGAGGGAGCGGGTGTGGTGTTTCGGAATTTTTGAGATGAGGGCTAGGCCCCCACTAGTGACTACTCCCGCAGGGGGGATGGGGGGGGAGGAGGGAGGGGTGCCACATTAATGCTTGAGCGGCCCATTTTGAGAAATAGTCCGCGAGCTCGTTTCCCATAAAGTGTGCGTGGCCTTTGATCCAAGCCACATGGATCAGGTGGGGGAGGGGGGCGAGGAGGGACGTGTAGGCAGTGTCTCGTGTACCCTGTGTGTAAGTGGACGGCCTCGCTGGGGGGGGGTTGGAGAGGGCTCGGTTGACCGCTTCGACTGTGTCAAGGTTATCACCCAAGATCACCACCGGAGTATGGGGGAGGATGTTGGGGAGGTGGGCTAACGCCATTGCCATGGCCCATTGCTCGGAGCCCCCTGAAGTGGGTGAGGGTGACGAGCGGCAGAGGACGTAACACTGTTGTTGCCAAAAGATAGCGAAGGCGCTGCCATGGCCCCCATCTCCCGAGCTTCCATCCGTATAGATCCACGCCGTGTCATCAAAGGGGAGCTCGGCGACGAGGTTAGCCGCCTGAATGCACCCCCACCCCATTAGATCCTCATGGTTCAGAACGTGGCGGAAGTCAGGCAGGTGAAACCAGTGGCCTTCACAGGTGCTATCCATGAGGTCCGCTTGAAGAGGAACCGGGATGTCGGGGTTGCGGGTTTGCGGAGAAGAGAAGGGTGGGAAAAGGTGGTAGTGGGTTATGTCACCCGGGGGGAGAGGAGGGGTATTGGCGGGGGTGAAGGTGAAATTACTCCGTTCCGTGATGGTAGCTGATTCCCCGGTGTCGAAGCAAATGGTGGCTGTTTTTTTGTAGACTTTGGTAACCGTGGCCAGGCAGGGGGGGGCATTTTGGGGTGCAGCATACAGTCGTTCTCGCTCGTGTAGCTCACAGGGGAGGCAGGGGTTCCATGGTCCAGGGGCGTGGAATCGAAGACTCAGGCGGTTGGCTGCATCCAGGAAGCTATCTTGAAGGGCATTTTGTCGTGTCGAAAGGAGGGCGTCTCTAACTGCCGCACAACTGGCCGGGGGTCCGTCCTGGTTCAGGTACCTTAGTCCCGCCTCAACAAAAGACTTGTGAACCGCTGTTCCCAGGTGTCGGAGGCCTAGCCCCAGCTTAGCACGTGGCTGGTATATGTCCTTAGTGGAGACTTGAAAGTGCTGCCCTGGGTCGTGGAAGGTGCCGGAGGGCTCGGGGCCGGCAAGACCAGTGGGGCAGGCACGCGAGGAGTCGACCTGAACGCTGTTGTTGGGGGTAAAACCGGATACACGGACACCAACGGAGGCGAGAGCAGCAACAACGGAAGCAAGATCCATGCTGATTGTTATCCGGCAGAAAATCCCAGTCTATGAAGAAAATTGATGCGGATTATCCTAAGTACATCTGAGTGTCCATATCTGTCTGAAAAGATTTATATAAATCCGATTGTGAAAAAATATTTGGCTGATTTGGCTTCGGGCGCGCATCAGCGGCAATTGGCGATTCCAGGTAAATGATCGGAACGCGACGGATTTACGATGAATGGACCGCGGAATCAGATCCGGCATATCAGAAATATATAGGTCTGATCCTGAGACTGAGCTGCAGGGCGGCGATTCCGCCGAAGCAGAGAGAATGACCAAAATGTAGCCAATGTGTGGCATATCTGCTAAAATCTGAGCAGATGGGGGTTAGCCGCACTTACACTCCCCCTCCAAAAAAACACTGGGGTGTGTCGCTACGTCAACGAAGAACGTAGTGCGGGGAAGTCCCAGAAAAAAATAGAGATGTAGCCTCGATGGGGCGAAATCTGCTTGATCTGGCCTGATTTGGGCTGAATTGGCACTAAATCAGGATGGATGAACCTGAAATGAGACAGAATGAGGAGTGACGAACAGTCCTCCGTGCAGTAAAACATTAGGTTAAGGGCTAAAAAGCATGTAAACGTATCGAGAATCGATACCAAACCATGCACTGGTTGAGAATGAGGTAGATTATTGGTGGATTGAGTGGGGGAATCAAGAGATGGAGTGACATCTCGGCGCTCTGGCACAGTTTAGCTGTCGCGGGCACGCTACGGTGTCCTCCACGTACTCTACATCGTGTTACTCCCGCTTTTCTCGTTCTGAAAAGTGCAGCATGTGCTTCAGATTTGGCGCATCTGGTGGATGATCACAAGATTCAGCAAGATTGAGAGTCAATTTGAGCAGAGATGAAGGAGATGAGACAATCACAGAGAGGGAAAACAAATACAAATGTAGTCTGCAGGCCCTAAATGAGCAGAAAAACATCAGCGTCAACAAAGTTAAGCAAAGCCGTAAACAGATCTTCGAGGAATGAGGGGAGATGACAAGGAAATCAACCTAAAATGTCCTAAAATCAGCAAATTCCCTAAGATGAAGGTGAAATGAAGCGGAATGTCTAAAACTGAAACTACTAATACCTTCGTTTAGACTAAAGTTAATATATATTGTCGTTTATTCAGCTCAATTGTCTTTTCCGGCACGTTGGTTCGCGAGCATCTAACAGATTCTATGAAAATGTGGATCATGTGATGATGCATCATGATGGGACATGCTGGCCCTGGATCCTTGGCATGTAACGCGCCGAAGGTTCGCTGAAGGCGCTCTACTGACAGTATATAACTGAGAGACACCGAATGGTCCTTTATTTACAGTGGCGGCGGTGTCAATCGACTTGGACAAGGCCAATCTTTCGATTGAGTCCCACAAGACACTTGGATTCACCATATTCGACAGTTTCAGGTCGGATTGAGCTCACATTGGCGTGTGCCAAAAATACAACGAAGCTTACGGACTTAAGAGGTTGCTGCTAGAAGTCCCTAGAGCTCCTATCTGAAGGTTGTCTGAACAATTGACGTCTGGGTTTCGTGCAACAGTGGCAGAATGATGGACAAACCTGAGGAATTCAAGGTAAATTCAAGGAATCTGGATCTGAATCTGGACTTTGGTGATGCTGAAGCCAAGGCAAATGAAGGTAAGATCTGAGTTCCTCGCGTCGCAACTGGTGCGGCGAGAACTACAGGGGGTGCCTGTAGGGGTGAATGTCGCTGGCCAGCGTTTTTACTATGTACATTTGCTTCCATCTGCACGAGTAGCCAAATTCCAAACATGCACAGACCAACAGAGACAAGATTACCCCGAATCTGCCTGAATTAAGCCTGAGTTTGGTTTTTTCTGAACACGGCAGCACACTCCGTGGCTTTCGGCAGCGTATCTACGCCTTGTCTGCCGAACGGAGACCAAAGAAAAGTTGATTGACGTCAAATTATCAAACATTCACAGTTCTCCACATCATTTCGAAATCAGGAAGAATGAACAGTGGATTGAGCAGAATGTGGTTTATACGACATGATGTGGTTTTTTCAAGTCGTCAGAACACTCACATTGGAATAAGTGGTCGACGGGGCGAGGCTGGAGCTTTTGTAGGAGTTGGACATGCAAGGGTTTCGAACCTACACCCTTGAGCCCTAGCGACGAGTGCCATGACGCCCTGGACTAGACGACTGTTACCCAGATTATGGCGTCGGCGACTCAAGTCACGACGGATCTCCCTCAATTCGGCCAAGCACGAATACATGTGACCACCAACCTGTCTGGTGGGGCCCTCGTACGGCTTGAGCGCTGCAAATCAGCGGCCGAACTCGAAGCTTGGTCCTCATTTGGTTCCTGGGCTGGCCTGACCGCAGGAGGGGGGATCGACGGATCAGCCCTGGAATGTGGCTGCTGAGGGCCGTAAAAGGCTGGATCTCGATTCACCACAGGTCTTTTTCCGTCGCTCTCCACCTGTCTGTCTGGTTTCGACAAACAGTCTGTCAGGAGTACGCCAATTTCGGGGTGCTTCTTGAGGAAGTCGATGAACCCCTTGGTGTACCCATGGACAAAAGAATGGGCTGGTTCCCAGTTGTTGTGACTGGAATCAAAGCCCCTCCACTCACATAGAAATTCCCATTCGCCCTTTCCGTCACGTCTTGCTTCTAAAATCCTCTTGAGTTCGTACTTCCCCCCTTTGATGACCCAATCGGATAAAAATTTCGAAGTCCAAAAAAGGGGTTTAACCCGATCCTTGGGGGAGGGGATCTCTCTCTTGAGGCGATCGCCCGAAACTTCAATTTCCCTGCTGACATCCACACGAATCCTCCACCTGTTCTCACCAAGACGCGCTGTAACAGCGAATGGCCCCTCCCACAAGGGAAGAAGCTTATCATCTCCGCCCACCGTGGTTTCGGATTTTCGAAGCCAAACTCGATCATCGACTTCAAAATTGTGGGGGTTTTTTCGACGTTGATTCTGAACCCAAAGCCAGTCAGCTTGATGCTTATCGATTAATTTCGAGACAGCTTTTTCTGCTCGTTGGATTTCGTCCAAAAACAACGAAGCATCTTTACAAGGGCGAGGATTATTTAACGGCATGTTCCACCAACACTTCTTTCGTCCAAAGACAATTTCATTTGGAGAAAGGCCATGGTACAAAGGCGTGTTGTGGTAACGGCGAAGCAATGCGAAGAGAACTTCAAGCCAATGGAAATCTTTCTCACTCGCGAGCTCCTTACGAAGCATATTTATAATAGAGCGGCCGGCTCTTTCGCCAGGCAGCGCTCGATGCGAGTGGATTTCACATCTCAGGTGGTGGATTCCAAGGCGAGCACATAATTCTCTCCACCATTCGGAGGTGTACTCTTTGCCTGAGTCCGTAACCACCTCGGATGGGACGTCCCAACCTCCCATCCAGGTCTGCGCGCACCATTTGGCGGCAGCCTTGCCAGTCATTGACTCGATGTTGCAAGGCAACACCTGAATGTAGCCAGAATGACGGCACTGAATAAGGAGCACACCATTGATTTTTTTATTAGTCCAATGGCACTCTTCGTCATCGAGCTCACCGAGATAGAAGAAATCACTGGTGACTCTGTTAAAGAGGCGCTCCGGAATAGGGTGTGGCCTCAGATGGCCGTGCTTCTTCGCGCTGGGGGGCGTCGAGACAGCACATTGGGCACATCCGGCGGCTACTTTCATGCAATGAGTATATAGCCTTGAGCCAAACAACCTATGTTTAATCATCGACCATAATCTACGGCCATGTGCGTGGGGGGACTCCCATTTGTGCCACCAGTTTAACACTCGGGGGGCCAGGGCGTCTGGTACGCACAATTTACCCTCCATCCACAGCTTCCCCCCATCCAACGAGTACTCAGCATATATTCCATCCTTGTGAGCATCTTTGGATTTGAGATTCTCAAAGACCTCTTTAAACATGGAATCATGCAGATAATCGGAGGTCCAGTCACGGATGATCAGGGAATCTTTCGGCAGGGGTGGAGTTTTGGCCGGATCTCGACGCTTAATGCCCTGGATCAACCGAAATCCACTTACTGGTCGGGTATAGTCAAACCGTTTCACACTCCCTGAGGAGGGATCGGTGACGTTCTCCACGACTTTCAGTGATTTGGTGCAGGTCTCATGAGCATGCGCCGGATCTGAAAAGGCCGTGATGTCATGGCACGGTAATGCATGCTGTTTAACAGCGCATTGCATGCATTCACGTCGGATGAGCTTTTTTTCTTCTTGATCCCACTCAATCACGACGTGGCGGTCCTGCTCCGTACCATGGATGTTGGTACTTTGCAGCCCCTCTGAAGCGGGGTAAGCCCATCGGCTCAGAGCATCCGCTACCGTGTTGTGTTTTCCAGGCAAATACGACACATGGAGGTCAAACAGACTGAGAAATTCGTGCCATCTGGCCCGTCGACCAGCTGGGCTCGCGACAGTATCAATGTGTTCGGTGGCCCAATACTCCAGAGATCGATGATCCGTCAGGACCTCGACTCGATTGGTGCCAACCCACGATTGGTACTTTTTCAAAGCACAGATTATGGCGTAGGTTTCTTGCTCACGCGGCGACCATTGCATTTGGCGTGGGGCTAGCTTCCGAGACCAAAATGCAAGAGGGTAATGATCACCTGTGGCTTCATCAACCTGTTCAAGGACAGCTCCGATCGCGTACCTAGAAGTGTCGGTTCTTATGTAGAAGGGTCGGTCGAATTTCGGCACATGCAAGGTGGCGACTTCGCAGAGGGCCGCCTTCAAGTGATGGAAGGCCTCCTCGCACTCGTCAGTCCACTTGACACGAACCTTTGAACCTGCCTTGCCCGCATCTCTCCCTACCTTCAATAATTCAGTGAGGGGGGCAGCAAATTTGGCATAATTCGGCACAAAAGTGTGGTAAAAATTGCAACAACCCAGGAATCCTCTCAATTCCGTGATCGTCTCAGGGCGCTTCCACTTCTGAATAGCGACGAGCTTCCCTGGACTGGGTCGTCGGGTGCCATTCTCAAGGAGAGAACCACAAAATTCGACTGATTTTAAAAATAGTTTTCCCTTCTTTGGCCCACAAATCAGCTGATTGGCATCAAGAATGTCCAAAAGTTGGTTCAGCTGCTTTTCATGTAGGACCACCAGCTCGGCTTCGGTCAGTCCCTCCCCCTCTGTCGCGATGATTATGTCATCTATGTACACACTCACGAAGGCACGAAGCTCAGGATGAGCTGTAAAAAGCACATCCTCCATCATTCTTTGAAAAAACGAAGGGGCGTTCTTCAGGCCCATGGGCATGACCGTCCACTGGACTGGGCCACATGGCGTGCACATACAGGTGAGAGGTCGGCTGTCCTTCCTCAACGGCATTTGGTGAAAGCCGTGACGGAGATCCAGCACAGAAAACAAACGACCTCTTGCCCTCTTGGCAATTTCCTCCTCAATGAGGGGCAGGGGGTGTGAATCCGCCTTGGTTTCGGCGTTGAGGTTGCGAAAATCAACAACCATTCGCCAACCATCAATAGTGTTCTGGTCTGCAGGCGGCGGCTTCGGGACTGTGAAGGGTGCACAGCACCACTCGCTGGTCATACAACCCTCAAGCCAACCAAATTCCCTGAGATTTCTCTCGATTATTTTTCTGAGTATCTCATGTTTGTGTCCATGGTTCTCATAAGGACGCTGTTTCTTCGCCTTGTAACCTTCACGAAGCTCGATGAAGGCTTCACCGAACTGCCCACGGACAGGGGGGTCTTTGATCAACTTCCCCGAAAGGGTTGTGTCCTTCCGTTCCTCAAAAATCTTGTCTCTTTTCTTGGAACACAACTCAGTGTCCACCTGATCGCCTGGAATTACTGTGGAAAAAACTTTGGCGACTTCTTCGGCCTTGGCAGGAAGAATCTTCTTACGGATGTCCCTAAAAAGGTCCGTATCAACTGCCTCTTGAAGATAGGTGGGTGGAGTGTCGACATTCCAGAGATTCTCTTTGTGATCCAGCTCCTCGAAAGGATCTATGAAAGCTTCCACACGGGGTTTTTCATAAAAAACTCTGAATTTGCGGCGCGAAGAAAACTTTTTTGTCGTCCGTGCGCCGTAGATTCTTCTGGATGTAGATCGTATTGGGGAAGAGGGAGACGAGGCGGATCCATTTGACGTTGGATCACCTTGGGCATCTGACGGACAAAAATCAGAAAAAATAGATTCATCATCAGTACCACGCTCAACCTCAGATTCAGACCCAACACAGGAATCAGTACCAGAATCAGCAGAATTAGAGTCAGAAAGCTTTCCATCCACCAAGAATGCAAGCGAACTCCAGGGCCGCTGTGGCAGGGGACCTGTGTCGTCCCTGGCATACAGCTTAATCTTCCTGGGAAGTTCGATGTAATCTACAGAAATGTCTTGCAATTCCTGAAACCAAGGCTTGTCGTCCCACAAGGGCACAACTAAAATTGCCTGGGTTTTATCTTGCTTGATTTTGTGGATGACCTGCTGGATTAAGTGAAACGGAGGATTAATCCATAACTTCTTGTCCCATTTATGGGTCCAAGCGTCGCGAAAGTGCTTGTCAAAGCGCTTGTTCTCGCGGTTAGCAAAGGCATCATACTGTGGCCAAAAGGAATGGTGTTCATAAAAATATTCACAAATTGTATCGCGCCATTTGTCGACAACTCTGTAGGATGAAGAGTGCCAGCGCGAAGGGCGTCGTGGCTGGGAGTCCCTACGAAGACATTCTAACTCTCGGGTGTAATCGGCACTCCCATTCACCTCTGCACTGGTGACATCTTCGCCAAATTTTGGTGTAACCTTTTGCTTCAAAAATTCTTCTGCACTTTTAAACCCTGCGTGCAAAAAACGAAATTCAGGACGCTCCAAGGGACCTGACTCCAGCAAAAAACAACGCCGATGACCTACGGGGGCCACCCTGTTCTTGCGAAGCCAAGGATGGCCCAAGTAAAGGTCATACTTTATGTCGGCACGATAGAAGTAGTCATCCTTAAGGATAACTTCCTCCACATTGCCTTCTTCCCAAAGGTCTTGAGCGACCAAATGAGTTGATATATAACAACCGCGTTGCCCACCTGCGAGAGAATGTCCAGAAACTCCCTCGAGGGTAACAGGAAGAGGCGAATCAAACACGCAGTCGTCAGGCAAAAAGGAATTGGATTGGAGATTTACCTCTGATCCATTGTCACACAAACAAGTGGCGAGGTGGAAATTGCCCTTGCGATCAGAGACCCACATCTTTGTGACAAACTGACGGGCCCTGTGCTTGGACTGTACACCAACCTCGTCCACTACCACAGAAGGATCCGCTGCCGGATCCAGGGGAGAGGAGACAAGCGACCCTACATCAAGTAGTGGTCGAGAAGGAATCTGGGGATCATGCCTGAAATCGCCTGGGGAGGGGCGATTTTCGTGGCTCCCCTAGGCGTTCTGACCTCCAGTAGCTGCGTTAACATTGTGGACACACCCTGATTCGTCGACCCACCCATCTTGGAACGGATCATCTGCTGGATTCAAGGCATTTTCAACGTAATCTCGATCCGCATCGGACACCTGATCTGCACCTGAGACCTGATCCACACGATGGTTGCCCTTTCCACGTCCACGGCCACGGCCGCCGGATGATGGACCTCCACCGTCGCCACGCCCTCTGCCCTTACCAGAGAAAGGGGTCCCAGAAGGATTTCCCTTACCTTTACCCTGGAATCCTTGAGCATTTCCCTTGTTTGTACCGGATTGAGGGGTTTGGCCTGGATTTCGATTTCCGCCTCCGGCGTTGCTATTGGGATTTTTCTGGCCGTTCGGCTGCCCACCGGAGCCGGATGGAGTCCGATTTCCTGTGCCTTGGGACCCGCCAGGGCCTCCAGTATTTTTGTTTCCACCGGAGGGGGTCGGATTCCCTATTCCAGCCTTTCCACCATGCACCTGTCTATCATTCCTGTCTGAATTCTGCGAATTACTGATATTTTCACCAATCACCTTGTGATCGTAAGGAGACCATCGGTGATTATCAGTAGAATGCGTCTTAGCTCGGTTCGTAGAACCTAAAAGAAGGCAGATGCTACAGTGCTGCTGAACATTCCGGGTGTCATTCACCTTTTTGTTGCCCTTTTGGGCCCCATTTTGGGTGTTTTGCTGGGTATTCTTGTTTCCCCCAAGACCCTCATGGAAATTCTGATTGGCGGCGTCGGCGAGCCGCTCAACCTCCTCCCAGAGTTCCTTCGGGGTGAACGAAAACACCCAGTTCTTGGCCTTCAGGCGATGGCCATGGAAGCTTACTCCCCTGTTGAGGACTTGGACAAACAAGTCCCGATCCTCGTGTTCATTAAACTTGATTTTCCACGTCTCCTCAGTGAATTTCACCTTGGAGAAGGATGTGGGGGAGCACTTTTGAAGTGCCTCCCTGACGGAGAACCTGTTGGCAGAGGCATCGAAGCCTTCCACCTCCGCCCACCAGGTCTTGACCTTTTCTTCGGACTGTTTGTTCCGAAGGGTGGCGGCAGTTTCTGAGGGGATCTTGTCAAAAGTCAGATTTTCCAGCTGGGCACTAGAAAATTTTTCGCCTGAATGTTCAGCTTCTTCCACTAAATTCCAGAAGCGCTGTTTCTTGTCTTGCACTTCGTGCAAGATTAATCGCGAGAATGAAGGAAAATTCTTCAACATTTGGTGGTAATGGTCCTCTGGCAGCCGGGATCCACGTACCTCCAACTGTTCCCACACCTCATCAAAGGTAAGGGGGGAACTTGTATCCTCGCGATCACTCCAAGTCCTGAGCCAAGTGTTGGCCGGCGCTCCCTCAAGGCAATCCAAGAGGGCCATCAGGAACTGATCATCTTGGAGTTTTTGAGTCTTAACCCACAGTTTAAATTCCCGTTGGAACTGAGGCCAACGTCGGGGGTTCCCATTATACTTCGGTTGCTTGGCAACCTGACGAAGTCGCAAGGAAGTAGGATTAAGAAGCGAATCCAGCCCAACACCGGCCGTAATGGCAGACACCTTGGCGGCATCATTCGCCACACCAGCTCCGGCGAGGGTCTGGGCGAGCAACAGGTGGGCTAAAGTATTGGAATCAGCAGCAGGAGGGGCAGTACGGGAGGCAGTTCGCTTGGCATTCTGAGCCTCAGTCCTAGCCTTCGCCGTCCTACTCTCAGAACGAGAGATTTTAACCCTTTCCTTTAGCTTGGTCCTGCTGATCCTTGCATCGGTGGTCCTGGAGTCCACCGAAGGAGCAATTGAAAAAATTTCTGTCGCCTCCTCCGGTGGCTCTGTTGCTTGTTCCACCGATGAGGCGCCCTCAGACCGCATGTGCGTCTTGAAAAGATTTTTTAATCCCAGCGTTTGAATGATGAGGTGCATTTGATCTTTGAGCAATTGGAGCTCAGTATCTCGCTGGAATCTGCAGGAGCAGTCGGCAGGACAGTACATGCCGTGTCCTGAAGGGCCTGAGCAGGCTGTCGGACCGCTGATCTCGGTGGTCCGCAGCCAGGAGTCCACTTGGGGAGCTCCTTCAGCCCTGATTTCCAGGCTTGCCTGCCTGGCCGCCTCTAAAATTCCCTCCTCAACCGCGGCGGCTAGATCGTCGCGGATGGAAACAGGGGGATGAGGGGCGGAGGGCCCGGGAACAGGTGCCGTGCCCTTCTCCTTCGGGAAGGGGCTTGCCTCCCAGATCTGCAAAAAAATGGCAAAAGTGTCATCTTCTTGAGAACGCCACCACATCCTGGTATTAATTTCGTCCTGAAGGAGGAAAAAATATTCCGTTAAAAAATCAGAGGCGATTCTTTCTTGTTCGATCAGCTTAGACGAGGCTAAGAGACAAAGGGCCTCAAGGGCCTCAAGGTTATGGGTCACTTCTAGGGACAAATGGTCGTCCCATTGTGCCCAAGAGGCTGGTCGATTATAGCTAGGTACCTCACCTGGACCGCCCATCTCAATGTCGTCAAGATCGGCGTCCGTGGTCTCAAATGTTGGACATTGGTAAGGAATGTTGGTACCTGCCAGCTCCGTAAGGTCTACCGGAGCGTTGCCATCGTCGTAGGCCGGCTGATTCCAGCTGCTCGATGGCCAGTTTCGACTGGGATTATGGTAATCTGGGTCTCCACAGCTGCTGATGTGTGCCCTTCTTGGGCAGCTTGGGCTTGCGCAAGGCATTCCTCTCAAGGCCTCGTTCGCGCAGCACCATGGCAGCGTAATTGTTACTTCTCCAGAAGCGGCGGGGTCTACGGGGCCGTACTGGGGAGCGGACTGTGGAGCAGAGACCACTGAAGCAACAGTCAGGTAGCCTCTGCTACCATGAAAGTGCTGCCCTGGGTCGTGGAAGGTGCCGGAGGGCTCGGGGCCGGCAAGACCAGTGGGGCAGGCACGCGAGGAGTCGACCTGAACGCTGCTGTTGGGGGTAGAACCGGATACACGGACACCAACGGAGGCGAGAGCAGCAACAACGGAAGAAAGATCCATGCTGATTGTTATCCGGCAGAAAATCCCAGTCTATGAAGAAAATTGATGCGGATTATCCTAAGTACATCTGAGTGTCCATATCTGTTTGAAAAGATTTATATAAATCCGATTGTGAAAAAATATTTTGCTGATTTGGCTTCGGGCGCGCATCAGCGGCAATTGGCGATTCCAGGTAAATGATCGGAACGCGACGGATTTACGATGAATGGACCGCAGAATCAGATCCGGCATATCAGAAATATATAGGTCTGATCCTGAGACTGAGCTGCAGGGCGGCGATTCCGCCGAAGCAGAGAGAATGACCAAAATGTAGCCAATGTGTGGCATATCTGCTAAAATCTGAGCAGATGGGGGTTAGCCGCACTTACAAGACTTTGGGCGAGATTCTGCCATGCGTAGCAAGCTCTTTCCAGACCGCTGCCGTGAGCTCATCTATTTCGCTGGGGAGAAAAGGGTGGGCTATGAGGCGGTAGGTGAGGATTGGTATCAGTTGGACATTCACCAGTTTAACCAGCTCAGGGAGGGTGAGGCGAAGTGGGGAGAGGTGTACGAAGTAGCTGCTCAGTTCCGAGTGTATTTGGTGTCGGAGTTGCGGGGGGTGTTTATCGTTGTAGATGTAAACCCCCAGGTATTTGTAGCCCTTCCGTGGCTGTTTGGTATCCGGGTCGACAGTAGAAAGTGTGAAGCCGCTTGGGCTCTGGAAGTCATGCTGTGGGACGCCACCCAGGGCATGCTCCTCTGACTTGTCACAGTTCATTTGGAGTCCCCATGTCCTGGCGTCCGTGTCATAGAAGTCAATTAACTTTTGGATGTAGGTCTGGGAGGGTGATCGGTACAATTTGTCATCGATGAAAGCGTGTGCAGAGGTCTCGGCGGGTCTCTCCAACGGAGAGGGTTGAGGGGCTGCATGGAGCAGCACGTTAGAGTAAAGGATGAACAGGACAGGGGACATGGGGCAGCCCTGGCGGAGGTAGGTGGGAGATGGCCGCTCCTGAGAATCGCCGACCCTGCTCCTGAGGAGCCAGCTCCTCAGGAGCACCGACCCTGGCTCCTCAGGAGCACCGACCCTGGTGCTGCTCCTCAGGAGCACCGACCCTGATAAATGCTCCTCAGGAGCACCGACCCTGTACCACCTCCAGGGTCGGTGATTCTCAGGAGCGGCGGTTGTCTTGTTAAGCATTTTGCTCCTAAGGAGCCAGGGTCATTGCTCCTCAAGAGCTAGGGGCGTGGCTCCTCAGGAGCTAGGGTCAAAGGTTGGCATTGCTCCGCAGGAGGAAGGGGTTCAGGAAAAAAAATCGAAATTTGACAGTCAACTATGGTCTATGTATGGTGTCTTCCATGATGTATGCATTTAGAAGTGGAATGGTTGTCATGAAATTTCAATTGTTGGTTTTCCCCAGCGTATGCGCCATAATTGATTACGCTGATATTTTCTACTTTGGAAACGACCTCTCACGAGCTTAGAAAAGGAAAAAAAAAAGGCTGTTGAACCAGAACACACCAAAACAGGGTATCGCGATTTGTATGTCGCGAAGCGCCCTGATTCAGGCAGCAGGAGAAAATGAACTGTCGTCCCCATTCAAAGCTGAACCATACACAAATGTTCATTCGTACATCCAACTCACTCATCCATCATTAGAAGCTTTCGCCGTGTTCCAAATTACGCCTGTCCACGATTAGTTGTAAGTCGTTGGTGACCAATGGTTGACAACGGGATGACCAGATTGCTGGGTAAATAACTGGTCCCAAGCCGTCACTCTACCCTTGAAATCGAAGACAATGATGGTCACAGTTTCAGCACTGCAGCTTCGTCGACAGCATTTGGACGTTCAAGGGCGGAAAGCACGTGCAGTACATCCTCGACCAGATAACTGACAAGATCGGTGAAAAATTGAAGAGGAAGGTATTTCAGCGGGGGGGGGCAAACCTGTGCGCCCTTCGATGCGTTTTGATCTTTTTTGTGTAGTTTTCGATCATTGAGTTCTTGTCGTAGTCTGGGGGTAGTTGCGTGGACTTCAAGTTGTGCAAGATCCACTGCACAAGTTGTGCACTGTGCACAACAAATGCAAAGATGCTTGACGACACAGCGGTGAGGCGCTGCCAACTCTCCTCTTCTTTTGGCTGCAGAAAATCGATACAAAGCCCCACATCATCAGAAATGATTTGTGGGTTTTCGGCAATTGTCTGATTGGTATGTCTCTACTGGACACTGCACAATTGCTCCCGCAAAAATCTGCACTACGTGCCCTCACTGGCAAAAGTGCTCGCTGACGGAAAGCGTTGCACCAAGCGCTGCAGAGGACACTCCATCATAATGCACGCCACTCCTGCAGTTAATCCTCAATTCGGTTCCCAAACGAAGGAGAATATGACCCTTGTGAAAACCAAGTTCGGCTCCGAGTGCAAGATCGGTGACAAGATGATCGATGCTGTCTGCAAAGGTGACTGCCGAACCGTGGCAACTGAACGTGATACTGTGATACTTTTGTCCTGAATGGTACCGCCTGAAGCGGCCTTCAATGCATCGGGTTGTGGGCAAGGTGGGCAAGGTAGGTTGAATAGTGACCAGGGCCCGTTGACGCGCACCTGAACACACTTCGTAGGAGATTTGTTCTTGAAGATCCAGGATGCGCACAATTCCAAGACAGAGAGCGCATTGAATCAGTACGCCCGACCCCTGAAAGAAGGCTGAGGCGACTTCGCTGTTCGATGACAGGAAGACGCTTCTGAAACAGGTCTGGTCCCAGACTGGCTCCTTACCTGTGTCATGCACAATTCGTAGAGCGGCAAAGTATCCCCAGCCACCCTGAGGAATTTGAGCCACTGCTTGAAAATATGGTGGGGGGCGAAAGATGCAGAATGCACGTGGGCGATGTCCGTGATGGGCAATCAAGCAGTCGAAAAACAGTAAAACCTGTGAGCGGCCAGGAAAAAAAGTGAAAGACAGGCGCTTATGTGAGAAGTTGACGGAATCAAAATTTTGTCACGAGGGGAAGAAAGGCCAAAGGCGCACACAGCATAAGGATAATCTGCACTCTGCAATCTGAACGCACGTCTCAGCCTTGCAAAACCCTCGGGCACTCACCCAGGAACTGGCACCATCCGGCCACACTCTGGGCAGCCTAAAGGACTCCCAAATGAAGTGGCAGTCCAAAGCAACTCGGGGGATTGTCTGAGACGCCGCGATCCACAGAACGAACTCCGGCAAAACGACTTGATTACACGGCCATGGTCAGTGTGTGCAGGAGTAGCGGGTTTAAAGCACACTGCTGGAACCCGTTTGACGAGGGAGGAAAGGAAAAGATGTGACACGAAAAGCAGTGGATCACAGTGGAAGGGAAAATACATTGCGACTTTTTCCTGCCAAAGAATACATTGAGATTTTGGTCCAGACCCAACAAGTGAGTGGAGCGCTGGGCGATACCAGACAGAGTTGCTGCGCGCCCTGCCTGTACCACCGTCTGAAGAAGACATCGAGCTGGCCTGTCCCAAACTGAATAACTTCCTCCAAGGTCCGAACATACCACTGGTCCCAGCCATACAGTCCCACACAGGGTGGTGGCTTGGGGATGCTTTAGTGTGCATTCTGGGAGGGGGCGGGGCAGGAGCTCCCGCCCAGACCCCGCCCCCCCTTTCCTCCTCCACTCTAGGTCGCCCATCGCCTAAAAAAAGGTTGTTAGGCCAAGGGCAGGCGCAAGCGCCATGTCCCCTCTTTGGGGGTATTCGCGCAGCACACCCCAATGTATGAAATTGGATGCTTACCCACTTGTAAATTCATCATCTTGGATGGGGGGGGGGTTGGTTGAAAATTCGCAATTTCTGGGCGAGGTCGGAAGCCCCCTCCCCCCCCCCCCCGCTCCGCCATAAAACAGGCTAGACGGCTCCAAATAGCACAAAACTGGTTTGTGGTGATGCGCTTTGCTTCAAGGTCATTTTGAGCAACTCCTATATTGTCACATTGTGGCAAAAAAGACTTTTTACTCGCCTGCTTGACCCACCCAACACCCAGTTCTAATCATTTGATGGGCCAGTCGCTATGGAGGAACTGCCTTCATTGGAAAACGAGACACGCCAGCGGTCCCCCTCTCTCCCCCTTGTCACCCTACTCAAGCAAAGCCCTGTGGGTTCGGACCCCATGGTCTGTAGACGGTGCCTACGTGCACCCGCAACAACATCGTAGCTGTAGTGGCGGAGCAATTTTTTTTGGCTTTCCAGATCCAGCTGAAATGGAGTTGTTTTTTGCCAGGCAACTCAGAACTGCCCAAAATGGGTTTGTGCCGGCTGGACCCAAAGACGGCTTGGAACTGAGCACCACAATATCAGGATCTTTGGGAGACATGGCTGAAGCTCCACAGGTGGGCTGTGGGAAAAACTGGTTGGATATGATGCGATTTCAATACTGGTTTGTGGTCTTGGGAATCTGCCCCGCAACAGCAAGGGGTAATTTTCATGCCATAGAGGGGTAAGATTTCCACACCAGAAAGGGAGCACAATTTTGACCCCAAATTCCCACAGCTTCCTGTGTTGCAACCAGATGTGGAAAATGGGACAGAAACAAGGCCTACACATAAGATACTCAGTACGCGAGCAAGCGAGGCTAAGGCAACTGCGTAACCAGTGGTCAAATCCATTTGTTGATATTGGTGATTGTCCACTGCTTTGTGTTATTTGCCCAGCTTACAAGAAACTTGCAAGAGCTGAGGGCAAAAAGTGGAGCAGAGCCAGCGGCAACGACGTGTGCAAGTTCTTTGCAGTGCGAGAGCACAAGAAAGTATGTATCTTGTGTTCTAGTGGTCTGTGTTTGCATACCGGTACCCATCATGTGCCCGTCAGGCGCTGGTTGCAGGTGAGTGACCCCCCGCCCCCCTTTTACCCAAGCTCTGCCCGGGCCTCGAAAAACACCAACACGACAATGGCAACTGTGAGCGACAGGGCGCATGGTGTCCCTTATCCCAAAGCCACCAGAGGTCTGCGCAACACCATCAGCTTGAAGTGGTGGGTGGGTGGGTGGGTGGGTGGGGGTTCCCTTCATGTACTCAATGACTGCAACATCATCCTCATGCTCGCCCTTGATTGTAGCAGGTACATGCATCCATGCCCGAGAGCTTAGGTATTCCGGTCATGGTCAGGTTACACATCACCATAGACCCCAATGCTATGACACGTTTAGATACACTTTTTCTGAGCCGGTATTGGCACAACAAGACCCCCTGTTCTAGACAAGGCCCGATTGATGCCCATGCCCACCACCTCCATCCCAATCGAGACGCGGCACACCAGTCGGCGACTAGTGTGGCACCACTGTTCGCCAGGCCACGCGGCGTTGTACGTCCAGCTGCTGGAAATGTCTGCAGGACGCCGTCAACCACTGCTGGACGCCGTCACGCTTTTTCTTGCTCTGTTTCGAAGGATAATTCAGCACCAAAGTTGCAGCCCCAACGCATACCCTAAGCAACTTCTGCCCATTTCATTGTCCTGTGTACATTTTCCACTTTGTGCATATTCTCCATTGTACCCAATCGTGTATGTCCAGAAGGTCTGAAAGCAGAGTCTCATGCTAGGTTTGATCCCTGCTATCCAAACGAGCGCCCTACCGCTGGGTGCTGGGATTGTAAGGCATGACGGCGCCCACGAATGCCAGTTTGGGTAGTCAAGGAAAAACAGCAGAAAACGCCCCTACAGGAACTGGAAGCGCGAACCTACAAAAAAAAGCAATAGAAATTGCCGGGCAGTGAAACCTGGACGGCCATCAACGACCACGTCTAAACGAGCCATGGCATGATACAAAGCCACGGGCGTAGTCGTATATTGTGGGCATGCAACAAGTTGAGAAGGAGGTTTGAGGTGTTGGCACTGGGTGAAATGTGTTTTGTGGGCATGGGGGCAGTTGAAAAGGGGGTTTGAGGTGTTGGCATTGGGTGAAATGTATTTTCAGGGCATGGGGGCAGTTGAAAAGGGGGTTTGAGGTGTTGGCACTGGTGGGTGAAATGTGTTTTGAGGGCATGGGGGCAGTTGAAAAGGGGGTTTGAGGTGTTGGCACTGGGTGAAATGTGTTTTGAGGGCATGGGGGCAGTTGAAAAGGGGGTTTGAGGTGTTGGCACTGGGTGAAATGTGTTTTGAGGGCATGGGGGCAGTTGAAACGGGGGTTTGAGGTGTTGGCACTGGGTGAAATGTGTTTTGAGGGCATGGG
Organism: Eutreptiella sp. 'Long Island Sound 2002'; assembly: GCA_964036045.1. NCBI lineage: Eukaryota > Euglenozoa > Euglenophyceae > Eutreptiales > Eutreptiaceae > Eutreptiella > Eutreptiella sp. 'Long Island Sound 2002'. The sequence goes on along the minus strand of OZ038380.1, from coordinate 15,177,382 downwards.
GGCAGTTGAAAAGGGGGTTTGAGGTGTTGGCACTGGGTGAAATGCGTTTTGAGGGCATGGGGGCAGTTGAAAAGGGGGTTTGAGGTGTTGGCACTGGGTGAAATATGTTTTGAGGGCATGGGGGCAGTTGAAACGGGGGTTTGAGGTGTTGGCACTGGGTGAAATGTGTTTTGAGGGCATGGGGGCAGTTGAAAAGGGGGTTTGAGGTGTTGGCACTGGGTGAAATATGTTTTGAGGGCATGAGGGGAGTTGAAAAGGGGGTTGGAGGTGTTGGCACTGGGTGAAATGTGTTTTGAGGGCATGGGGGCAGTTAAAAAGGGGGTTTGAGGTGTTGGCACTGTGTGAACTATGTTTTGAGGGCATGGGGTGAGTTGAAAAGGGGGTTTGAGGTGTTGGCACTGTGTGAACTATGTTTTGAGGGCATGAGGGCAGTTGAAAAGGGGGTTTGAGGTGTTGGCACCGGATGAATTATGTTTTGAGGGCATGAGGGCAATTAGGGGGTTTGAGGTGTTGGCACTGGGTGAAATGTGTTTTGAGGGCATGGGAGCAGTTGAAAAGGGGGTTTGAGGTGTTGGCACTGGGTGAAATGTGTTTTGAGGGCATGGGGGCAGTTGAAAAGGGGGTTTGAGGTGTTGGCATTGGGTGAAATGTGTTTTGAGGGCATGGGGGCAGTTGAAAAGGGGGTTTGAGGTGTTGGCATTGGGTGAAATGTGTTTTGAGGGCATGGGGGCAGTTGAAAAGGGGGTTTGAGGTGTTGGCACTGTGTGAAATATGTTTTGAGGGCATGGGGTGAGTTGAAAAGGGGGTTTGAGGTGTTGGCATTGGGTGAAATGTGCTTTGAGGGCATGGGGTCAGTTGAAAAGGGGGTTTGAGGTGTTGCCACTGTGTGAAATATGTTTTGAGGGCACGGGGGGAGTTGCAAAGGGGGTTTGAGGTGTTGGCACTGTGTGAAATATGTTTTGAGGGCATGGGGGCAGTTGAAAAGGGGGTTTGAGGTCTTGGCACTGGGCCAAATATGTTTTGAGGGCATGGGGGCAGTTGAAAAGGGGGTTGGAGGTGTTGGCACTGTGTGAAATGTGTTTTGAGGGCATGGGGGCAGTTGAAAAGGGGGTTTGAGGTGTTGGCACTGTGTGAAATATCTTTTGAGGGCATGGGGGCAGTTGAAAAGGGGGTTGGAGGTGTTGGCACTGGGTGAAATATGTTTTGAGGGCATGGGGGCAGTAGAAAAGGGGGTTTGAGGTGTTGGCACTGTGTGAAATGTGTTTTGAGGGCATGGGGTGAGTTGAAAAGGGGGTTGGAGGTGTCGGCACTGTGTGAAATGTGTTTTGAGGGCATGGGGTGAGTTGAAAAGGGGTTTGAGGTGTTGGCATTGGGTGAAATGTGTTTTCAGGGCATGGGGGCAGTTGAAACGGGGGTTTGAGGTGTTGGCACTGGGTGAAATGTGTTTTGAGGGCATGGGGGCAGTTGAAAAGGGGGTTTGAGGTGTTGGCACTGGGTGAAATATGTTTTGAGGGCATGGGGTGAGTTGAAAAGGGGGTTTGAGGTGTTGGCACTGGGTGAAATGTGTTTTCAGGGCATGGGGTGAGTTGAAAAGGGGGTTTGAGGTGTTGGCACTGTGTGAAATATGTTTTGAGGGCATGGGGTGAGTTGAAAAGGGGGTTTGAGGTGTTGGCATTGGGTGAAATGTGTTTTGAGGGCATGGGGGCAGTTGAAAAGGGGGTTTGAGGTGTTGGCACTGGGTGAAATATGTTTTGAGGGCATGGGGGCAGTTGAAAAGGGGGTTTGAGGTGTTGGCACTGGGTGAAATGTGTTTTGAGGGCATGGGGGCAGTTGAAAAGGGGGTTTGACGTGTTGGCACTGGGTGAAATATGTTTTGAGGGCATGGGGGCAGTTGAAAAGGGGGTTTGAGGTGTTGGCATTGGGTGAAATGTGCTTTGAGGGCATGGGGGCAGTTGAAAAGGGGGTTTGAGGTGTTGGCACTGTGTGAAATGTGTTTTGAGGGCATGGGGGCAGTTGAAAAGGGGGTTTGAGGTGTTGGCACTGTGTGAAATGTGTTTTGAGGGCATGGGGGCAGTTGAAAAGGGGGTTTGACGTGTTGGCACTGGGTGAAATATGTTTTGAGGGCATGTGGGCAGTTGAAAAGGGGGTTTGAGGTGTTGGCACTGGGTGAAATATGTTTTGAGGGCATGGGGGCAGTTGAAAAGGGGGTTTGAGGTGTTGGCACTGGGTGAAATATGTTTTGAGGGCATGGGGGCAGTTGAAATGGGGGTTTGAGGTGTTGGCATTGTGTGAAATGTGTTTTGAGGGCATGGGGGCAGTTGAAAAGGGGGTTTGACGTGTTGGCACTGGGTGAAATATGTTTTGAGGGCATGGGGGCAGTTGAAAAGGGGGTTTGAGGTGTTGGCACTGTGTGAAATGTGTTTTGAGGGCATGGGGGCAGTTGAAAAGGGGGTTTGAGGTGTTGGCACTGTGTGAAATGTGTTTTGAGGGCATGGGGGCAGTTGAAAAGGGGGTTTGAGGTGTTGGGACTGGGTGAAATATGTTTTGAGGGCATGTGGGCAGTTGAAAAGGGGGTTTGAGGTGTTGGCACTGGGTGAAATATGTTTTGAGGGCATGGGGGCAGTTGAAAAGGGGGTTTGAGGTGTTGGCACTGGGTGAAATGTGTTTTGAGGGCATGGGGGCAGTTGAAAAGGGGCTTTGAGGTGTTGGCACTGTGTGAAATGTGTTTTGAGGGCATGGGGTGAGTTGAAAAGGGGGTTTGAGGTGTTGGCACTGGTGGGTGAAATGTGTTTTCAGGGCATGGGGGCAGTTGAAAAGGGGGTTTGAGGTCTTGGCATTTGGTGAAATGTGTTTTGAAGGCATGGGGGCAGTTGAAAAGGGGGTTTGAGGTGTTGGCACCGGGGGAAATATTTTTTGAGGGCATGGGGTGAGTTGAAAAGGGGGTTTGAGGTGTTGGCATTGGGTGAAATGTGTTTTGAGGGCATGGGGGCAGTTGAAAAGGGGGTTTGAGGTGTTTGCATTGGGTGAAATGTGCTTTGAGGGCATGGGGGCAGTTGAAAAGGGGGTTTGAGGTGTTGGCACTGTGTGAAATGTGTTTTGAGGGCATGGGGGCAGTTGAAAAGGGGGTTTGAGGTGTTGGCACTGGGTGAAATGTGTTTTGAGGGCATGGGGGCAGTTGAAAAGGGGGTTTGAGGTGTTGGCACTGGGTGAAATATGTTTTGAGGGCATGTGGGCAGTTGAAAAGGGGGTTTGAGGTGTTGGCACTGTGTGAAATATGTTTTGAGGGCATGGGGGCAGTTGAAAAGGGGGTTTGAGGTGTTGGCACTGGGTGAAATATGTCTCGAGGGCATGGGGGCAGTTGAAACGGGGGTTTGAGGTGTTGGCATTGTGTGAAATGTGTTTTGAGGGCATGGGGGCAGTTGAAAAGGGGGTTTGACGTGTTGGCACTGGGTGAAATATGTTTTGAGGGCATGGGGGCAGTTGAAAAGGGGGTTTGAGGTGTTGGCACTGTGTGAAATGTGTTTTGAGGGCATGGGGGCAGTTGAAAAGGGGGTTTGAGGTGTTGGCACTGGGTGAAATGTGTTTTGAGGGCATGGGGGCAGTTGAAAAGGGGGTTTGAGGTGTTGGGACTGGGTGAAATATGTTTTGAGGGCATGTGGGCAGTTGAAAAGGGGGTTTGAGGTGTTGGCACTGGGTGAAATATGTTTTGAGGGCATGGGGGCAGTTGAAAAGGGGGTTTGAGGTGTTGGCACTGTGTGAAATGTGTTTTGAGGGCATGGGGGCAGTTGAAAAGGGGCTTTGAGGTGTTGGCACTGTGTGAAATGTGTTTTGAGGGCATGGGGTGAGTTGAAAAGGGGGTTTGAGGTGTTGGCACTGGTGGGTGAAATGTGTTTTCAGGGCATGGGGGGAGTTGAAAAGGGGGTTTGAGGTCTTGGCATTTGGTGAAATGTGTTTTGAAGGCATGGGGGCAGTTGAAAAGGGGGTTTGAGGTGTTGGCACCGGGGGAAATATTTTTTGAGGGCATGGGGTGAGTTGAAAAGGGGGTTTGAGGTGTTGGCATTGGGTGAAATGTGTTTTGAGGGCATTGGGGCAGTTGAAAAGGTGGTTTGAGGTGTTGGCATTGGGTGAAATATGTTTTGAGGGCATGGGGGCAGTTGAAAAGGGGGTTTGAGGTGTTGGCACTGGGTGAAATATGTTTTGAGGGCATGGGGGCAGTTGAAAAGGGGGTTTGAGGTGTTGGCACTGTGTGAAATGTGTTTTGAGGGCATGGGGGCATTTGAAAAGGGGGTTTGAGGTGTTGGCATTGGGTGAAATATGTTTTGAGGGCATGGGGGCAGTTGAGAGGGGGTTTGAGGTGTTTGCACTGTGTGAAACGTGTTTTGAGGGCATGGGGTGAGTTGAAAAGGGGGTTTGAGGTGTTGGCATTGGGTGAAACATGCTTTGAGGGCATGGGGGCAGGTGAAAAGGGGGTTTGAGGTGTTGGCACTGGGTGAAATATGTTTTGAGGGCATGGGGGCAGTTGAAAAGGGGGTGTGTGGTGTTGGCACTGTGTGAAATGTGTTTTGAGGGCATGGGGTGAGTTGAAAAGGGGGTTTGAGGTGTTGGCATTGGCGGGTGAAATGTGTTTTCAGAGCATGGGGACAGTTGAAACGGGGGTTTGAGGTGTTGGCATTGTGTGAAATGTGTTTTGAGGGCATGGGGGCAGTTGAAAAGGGGGTTTGAGGTGTTGGCACTGGCCGAAATATGTTTTGAGGGCATGGGGGCAGTTGAAAAGGGGGTTTGAGGTGTTGGCATTGGGTGAAATGTGTTTTGAGGGCATGGGGGCAGTTGAAAAGGGGGTTTGAGGTGTTGGCATTGGGCGAAATGTGTTTTGAGGGCATGGGGGCAGTTGAAACGGGGGTTTGAGGTGTTGGCACTGGGTGAAATGTGTTTTGAGGGCATGGGGTCAGTTGAAAAGGGGGTTTGAGGTGTTGGCACTGTGTGAAATATGTTTTGAGGGCATGGGGGGAGTTGCAAAGGGGGTTTGAGGTGTTGGCACTGGGTGAAATATGTTTTGAGGGCATGGGGTGAGTTGAAAAGGGGGTTTGATGTCTTGGCACCGGGCCAAATATGTTTTGAGGGCATGGGGGCAGTTGAAAAGGGGGTTGGAGGTGTTGGCACTGTGTGAAATGTGTTTTGAGGGCATGGGGGCAGTTGAAACGGGGGTTTGAGGTGTTGGCACTGTGTGAAATGTGTTTTGAGGGCATGGGGGCAGTTGAAACGGGGGTTTGAGGTGTTGGCACTGGGTGAAATGTGTTTTGCCGGCATGGGGGCACTTGAAAAGGGGGTTTGAGGTGTTGGCACTGGGTGAAATGTGTTTTGAGGGCATGGGGTGAGTTGAAAAGGGGGTTTGAGGTGTTGGCACTGTGTGAAATGTGTTTTCAGGGCATGGGGGCAGTTGAAAAGGGGGTTTGAGGTGTTGGCACTGGGTGAAATGTGTTTTGAGGGGATGGGGCCAGTTGAAAAGGGGGTTTGAGGTGTTGGCATTGGGTGAAATATGTCTCGAGGCCATGGGGGCAGTTGAAAAGGGGGTTCGAGGTGTTGGCACTGGGTGAAATATGTTTTGAGGCCATGGGGGCAGTTGAAAAGGGGGTTTGAGGTGTTGGCACTGTGTGAAATGTGTTTTGAGGGCATGGGGGCAGTTGAAACGGGGGTTTGAGGTGTTGGCACTGTGTGAAATGTGTTTTGAGGGCATGGGGTGAGTTGAAAAGGGGTTTGAGGTGTTGGCACTGGTGGGTGAAATGTGTATTCAGAGCATGGGGGCAGTTGAAAAGGGGGTTTGAGGTGTTGGCACTGGGTGAAATGTGTTTTGAGGGCATGGGGGCAGTTGAAAAGGGGGTTTGAGGTGTTGGCACTGGGTGAAATATGTTTTGAGGGCATGGGGTGAGTTGAAAAGGGGGTTTGAGGTGTTGGCATTGGGTGAAATGTGCTTTGAGGGCATGGGGGCAGTTGAAAAGGGGGTTTGAGGTGTTGGCATTGGGTGAAATATGTTTTGAGGGCATGGGGGCAGTTGAAAAGGGGGTTTGAGGTGTTGGCACTGGGTGAAATATGTTTTGAGGGCATGGGGTGAGTTGAAAAGGGGGTTTGAGGTGTTGGCATTGGGTGAAAGGTGTTTCGAGGGCATGGGGGCAGTTGAAAAGGGGGTTTGAGGTGTTGGCACTGTGTGAAATATGTTTTGAGGGCATGGGGTGAGTTGAAAAGGGGGTGTGAGGTGTTGGCACAGTGTGAAATATGTTTTGAGGGCATGGGGGTAGTTGAAAAGGGGGTTTGAGGTGTTGGCATTGGGTGAAATATGTTTTGAGGGCATGGGGGCAGTTGAAAAGGGGGTTTGAGGTGTTGGCACTGTGTGAAATATGTTTTGGCGGCATGGGGGCAGTTGAAACGGGGGTTTGAGGTGTTGGCACTGTGTGAAATATGTTTTGAGGGCATGGGGGCAGTTGAAAAGGGGGTTTGAGGTGTTGGCATTGGGTGAAATCCGCTTTGAGGGCATGGGGGCAGTTGAAAAGGGGGTTTGAGGTGTTGGCACTGGGTGAAATGTGTTTTGAGGGCATGGGGGCAGTTGGGGGGCAGTTGAAAAGGGGGGGTGAAGTGTTGGCACTGTGGGAAATGTGTTTTGAGGGCATGGGGTGAGTTGAAAAGGGGGTTTGAGGTGTTGGCATTGGTGGGTGAAATGTGTTTTGAGGGCATGGGGGCAGTTGAAACGGGGGTTTTCAGGTGTTGGCATTGGGTGAAATGTGTTTTGAGGGCATGGGGGCAGTTGAAAAGGGGGTTTGAGGTGTTGGCATTGGGTGAAACGTGTTTTGAGGGCATGGGGTGAGTTGAAAAGGGGGTTTGAGGTGTTGGCATTGGGTGAAATATGTTTTGAGGGCATGGGGGCAGTTGAAAAGGGGGTTTGAGGTGTTGGCATTGGGTGAAATGTGTTTTGAGGGCATGGGGGCAGTTGAAAAGGGGGTTTGAGGTGTTGGCATTGGGTGAAACGTGTTTTGAGGGCATGGGGTGAGTTGAAAAGGGGGTTTGAGGTGTTGGCATTGGGTGAAATATGTTTTGAGGGCATGGGGGCAGTTGAAAAGGGGGTTTGAGGTGTTGGCATTGGGTGAAATGTGTTTTGAGGGCATGGGGGCAGTTGAAAAGGGGGTTTGAGGTGTTGGCACTGTGTGAAATATGTTTTGAGGGCATGGGGGCAGTTGAAAAGGGGGTTTGAGGTGTTGGCATTGGGTGAAACGTGTTTTGAGGGCATGGGGGCAGTTGAAAAGGGGGTTTGAGGTGTTGGCATTGTGTGAAATATGTTTTGAGGGCATGGGGGCAGTTGAAAAGGGGGTTTGAGGTGTTGGCACTGGGTGAAATATGTCTCGAGGGCATGGGGGCAGTTGAAAAGGGGGTTTGAGGTGTTGGCACTGTGTGAAATATGTTTTGAGGGCATGGGGGCAGTTGAAAAGGGGGTTTGAGGTGTTGGCATTGGGTGAAACGTGTTTTTAGGGCATGGGGTGAGTTGAAAAGGGGGTTTGAGGTGTTGGCATTGGGTGAAATATGTTTTGAGGGCATGGGGGCAGTTGAAACGGGGGTTTGAGGTGTTGGCATTGGGTGAAATGTGTTTTTAGGGCATGGGGGCAGTTGAAAAGGGGGTTTGAGGTGTTGGCACTGTGTGAAATATGTTTTGAGGGCATGGGGGCAGTTGAAAAGGGGGTTTGAGGTGTTGGCATTGGGTGAAATGTGTTTTGAGGGCATGGGGGCAGTTGAAAAGGGGGTTTGAGGTGTTGGCATTGTGTGAAATATGTTTTGAGGGCATGGGGGCAGTTGAAAAGGGGGTTTGAGGTGTTGGCACTGGGTGAAATATGTCTCGAGGGCATGGGGGCAGTTGAAAAGGGGGTTTGACGTGTTGGCACTGTGTGAAATATGTTTTGAGGGCATGGGGGCAGTTGAAAAGGGGGTTCGAGGTGTTGGCACCGTGTGAAATGTGTTTTGAGGGCATGGGGTGAGTTGAAAAGGGGGTTTGAGGTGTTGGCATTGGGTGAAATGTGTTTTGAGGGCATGGGGGCAGTTGAAAAGGGGGTTTGAGGTGTTGGCACTGTGTGAAATATGTTTTGAGGGCATGGGGGCAGTTGGAAAGGGGGTTTGAGGTGTTGGCATTGGGTGAAACGTGTTTTGAGGGCATGGGGTGAGTTGAAAAGGGGGTTTGAGGTGTTGGCATTGGGTGAAATATGTTTTGAGGGCATGGGGGCAGTTGAAACGGGGGTTTGAGGTGTTGGCATTGGGTGAAATGTGTTTTGAGGGCATGGGGGCAGTTGAAAAGGGGGTTTGAGGTGTTGGCACTGTGTGAAATATGTTTTGAGGGCATGGGGGCAGTTGAAAAGGGGGTTTGAGGTGTTGGCATTGGGTGAAATGTGTTTTGAGGGCATGGGGGCAGTTGAAAAGGGGGTTTGAGGTGTTGGCATTGTGTGAAATATGTTTTGAGGGCATGGGGGCAGTTGAAAAGGGGGTTTGAGGTGTTGGCACTGGGTGAAATATGTCTCGAGGGCATGGGGGCAGTTGAAAAGGGGGTTTGACGTGTTGGCACTGTGTGAAATGTGTTTTGAGGGCATGGGGGCAGTTGAAAAGGGGGTTTGAGGTGTTGGCATTGGGTGAAATGTGTTTTGAGGGCATGGGGGCAGTTGAAAAGGGGGTTTGAGGTGTTGGCACTGGGTGAAATGTGTTTTCAGAGCATGGGGGCAGTTGAAACGGGGGTTTGAGGTGTTGGCATTGTGTGAAATGTGTTTTGAGGGCATGGGGGCAGTTGAAAAGGGGGTTTGAGGTGTTGGCACTGGCCGAAATATGTTTTGAGGGCATGGGGGCAGTTGAAAAGGGGGTTTGAGGTGTTGGCATTGGGTGAAATGTGTTTTGAGGGCATGGGGGCAGTTGAAAAGGGGGTTTGAGGTGTTGGCATTGGGCGAAATGTGTTTTGAGGGCATGGGGGCAGTTGAAAAGGGGGTTTGAGGTGTTGGCACTGGGTGAAATGTGTTTTGAGGGCATGGGGTCAGTTGAAAAGGGGGTTTGAGGTGTTGGCACTGTGTGAAATATGTTTTGAGGGCATGGGGGGAGTTGCAAAGGGGGTTTGAGGTGTTGGCACTGGGTGAAATGTGTTTTCAGGGCATGGGGTGAGTTGAAAAGGGGGTTTGATGTCTTGGCACCGGGCCAAATATGTTTTGAGGGCATGGGGGCAGTTGAAAAGGGGGTTGGAGGTGTTGGCACTGTGTGAAATGTGTTTTGAGGGCATGGGGTGAGTTGAAAAGGGGGTTTGAGGTGTTGGCATTGGGTGAAACGTGTTTTGAGGGCATGGGGTGAGTTGAAAAGGGGGTTTGAGGTGTTGGCATTGGGTGAAATATGTTTTGAGGGCATGGGGGCAGTTGAAAAGGGGGTTTGAGGTGTTGGCATTGGGTGAAATGTGTTTTGAGGGCATGGGGGCAGTTGAAAAGGGGGTTTGAGGTGTTGGCACTGTGTGAAATATGTTTTGAGGGCATGGGGGCAGTTGAAAAGGGGGTTTGAGGTGTTGGCATTGGGTGAAACGTGTTTTGAGGGCATGGGGGCAGTTGAAAAGGGGGTTTGAGGTGTTGGCATTGTGTGAAATATGTTTTGAGGGCATGGGGGCAGTTGAAAAGGGGGTTTGAGGTGTTGGCACTGGGTGAAATATGTCTCGAGGGCATGGGGGCAGTTGAAAAGGGGGTTTGAGGTGTTGGCACTGTGTGAAATATGTTTTGAGGGCATGGGGGCAGTTGAAAAGGGGGTTTGAGGTGTTGGCATTGGGTGAAACGTGTTTTTAGGGCATGGGGTGAGTTGAAAAGGGGGTTTGAGGTGTTGGCATTGGGTGAAATATGTTTTGAGGGCATGGGGGCAGTTGAAACGGGGGTTTGAGGTGTTGGCATTGGGTGAAATGTGTTTTTAGGGCATGGGGGCAGTTGAAAAGGGGGTTTGAGGTGTTGGCACTGTGTGAAATATGTTTTGAGGGCATGGGGGCAGTTGAAAAGGGGGTTTGAGGTGTTGGCATTGGGTGAAATGTGTTTTGAGGGCATGGGGGCAGTTGAAAAGGGGGTTTGAGGTGTTGGCATTGTGTGAAATATGTTTTGAGGGCATGGGGGCAGTTGAAAAGGGGGTTTGAGGTGTTGGCACTGGGTGAAATATGTCTCAAGGGCATGGGGGCAGTTGAAAAGGGGGTTTGACGTGTTGGCACTGTGTGAAATATGTTTTGAGGGCATGGGGGCAGTTGAAAAGGGGGTTCGAGGTGTTGGCACCGTGTGAAATGTGTTTTGAGGGCATGGGGTGAGTTGAAAAGGGGGTTTGAGGTGTTGGCATTGGGTGAAATGTGTTTTGAGGGCATGGGGGCAGTTGAAAAGGGGGTTTGAGGTGTTGGCACTGTGTGAAATATGTTTTGAGGGCATGGGGGCAGTTGAAAAGGGGGTTTGAGGTGTTGGCATTGGGTGAAACGTGTTTTGAGGGCATGGGGTGAGTTGAAAAGGGGGTTTGAGGTGTTGGCATTGGGTGAAATATGTTTTGAGGGCATGGGGGCAGTTGAAACGGGGGTTTGAGGTGTTGGCATTGGGTGAAATGTGTTTTGAGGGCATGGGGGCAGTTGAAAAGGGGGTTTGAGGTGTTGGCACTGTGTGAAATATGTTTTGAGGGCATGGGGGCAGTTGAAAAGGGGGTTTGAGGTGTTGGCATTGGGTGAAATGTGTTTTGAGGGCATGGGGGCAGTTGAAAAGGGGGTTTGAGGTGTTGGCATTGTGTGAAATATGTTTTGAGGGCATGGGGGCAGTTGAAAAGGGGGTTTGAGGTGTTGGCACTGGGTGAAATATGTCTCGAGGGCATGGGGGCAGTTGAAAAGGGGGTTTGACGTGTTGGCACTGTGTGAAATGTGTTTTGAGGGCATGGGGGCAGTTGAAAAGGGGGTTTGAGGTGTTGGCATTGGGTGAAATGTGTTTTGAGGGCATGGGGGCAGTTGAAAAGGGGGTTTGAGGTGTTGGCACTGGGTGAAATGTGTTTTCAGAGCATGGGGGCAGTTGAAACGGGGGTTTGAGGTGTTGGCATTGTGTGAAATGTGTTTTGAGGGCATGGGGGCAGTTGAAAAGGGGGTTTGAGGTGTTGGCACTGGCCGAAATACGTTTTGAGGGCATGGGGGCAGTTGAAAAGGGGGTTTGAGGTGTTGGCATTGGGTGAAATGTGTTTTGAGGGCATGGGGGCAGTTGAAAAGGGGGTTTGAGGTGTTGGCATTGGGCGAAATGTGTTTTGAGGGCATGGGGGCAGTTGAAAAGGGGGTTTGAGGTGTTGGCACTGGGTGAAATGTGTTTTGAGGGCATGGGGTCAGTTGAAAAGGGGGTTTGAGGTGTTGGCACTGTGTGAAATATGTTTTGAGGGCATGGGGGGAGTTGCAAAGGGGGTTTGAGGTGTTGGCACTGGGTGAAATGTGTTTTCAGGGCATGGGGTGAGTTGAAAAGGGGGTTTGATGTCTTGGCACCGGGCCAAATATGTTTTGAGGGCATGGGGGCAGTTGAAAAGGGGGTTGGAGGTGTTGGCACTGTGTGAAATGTGTTTTGAGGGCATGGGGTGAGTTGAAAAGGGGGTTTGAGGTGTTGGCACTGTGTGAAATGTGTTTTGAGGGCATGGGGGCAGTTGAAACGGGGGTTTGAGGTGTTGGCACTGGGTGAAATGTGTTTTGCCGGCATGGGGGCACTTGAAAAGGGGGTTTGAGGTGTTGGCACTGGGTGAAATGTGTTTTGAGGGCATGGGGGCAGTTGAAAAGGGGGTTTGAGGTGTTGGCACTGTGTGAAATGTGTTTTCAGGGCATGGGGGCAGTTGAAAAGGGGGTTTGAGGTGTTGGCACTGTGTGAAATATGTTTTGAGGGGATGGGGCCAGTTGAAAAGGGGGTTTGAGGTGTTGGCATTGGGTGAAATATGTCTCGAGGCCATGGGGGCAGTTGAAAAGGGGGTTTGAGGTGTTGGCATTGGGTGAAATGTGTTTTGAGGGCATGGGGGCAGTTGAAAAGGGGGTTTTAGGTGTTGGCACTGGGTGAAATATGTTTTGAGGGCATGGGGTGAGTTGAAAAGGGGGTTTGAGGTGTTGGCATTGGGTGAAATGTGCTTTGAGGGCATGGGGGCAGTTGAAAAGGGGGTTTGAGGTGTTGGCACTGGGTGAAATATGTTTTGAGGGCATGGGGTGAGTTGAAAAGGGGGTTTGAGGTGTTGGCATTGGGTGAAACGTGTTTCGAGGGCATGGGGGCACTTGAAAAGGGGGTTTGAGGTGTTGGCACTGTGTGAAATATGTTTTGAGGGCATGGGGTGAGTTGAAAAGGGGGTGTGAGGTGTTGGCACAGTGTGAAATATGTTTTGAGGGCATGGGGGTAGTTGAAAAGGGGGTTCGAGGTGTTGGCATTGGGTGAAATATGTTTTGAGGGCATGGGGGCAGTTGAAAAGGGGGTTTGAGGTGTTGGCACTGTGTGAAATATGTTTTGGCGGCATGGGGGCAGTTGAAACGGGGGTTTGAGGTGTTGGCACTGTGTGAAATATGTTTTGAGGGCATGGGGGCAGTTGAAAAGGGGGTTTGAGGTGTTGGCCTTGGGTGAAATGTGCTTTGAGGGCATGGGGTCAGTTGAAAAGGGGGTTTGAGGTGTTGGCACTGGGTGAAATGTGTTTTGAGGGCATGGGGGCAGTTGGGGGGCAGTTGAAAAGGGGGGGTGAAGTGTTGGCACTGTGGGAAATGTGTTTTGAGGGCATGGGGTGAGTTGAAAAGGGGGTTTGAGGTGTTGGCATTGGTGGGTGAAATGTGTTTTGAGGGCATGGGGGCAGTTCAAACGGGGGTTTGAGGTGTTGGCATTGGGTGAAATGTGTTTTGAGGGCATGGGGGCAGTTGAAAAGGGGGTTTGAGGTGTTGGCATTGGGTGAAACGTGTTTTGAGGGCATGGGGTGAGTTGAAAAGGGGGTTTGAGGTGTTGGCATTGGGTGAAATGTGTTTTGAGGGCATGGGGGCAGTTGAAACGGGGGTTTGAGGTGTTGGCATTGGGTGAAATGTGTTTTGAGGGCATGGGGGCAGTTGAAAAGGGGGTTTGAGGTGTTGGCATTGGGTGAAACGTGTTTTGAGGGCATGGGGTGAGTTGAAAAGGGGGTTTGAGGTGTTGGCATTGGGTGAAATATGTTTTGAGGGCATGGGGGCAGTTGAAACGGGGGTTTGAGGTGTTGGCATTGGGTGAAATGTGTTTTGAGGGCATGGGGGCAGTTGAAAAGGGGGTTTGAGGTGTTGGCATTGTGTGAAATATGTTTTGAGGGCATGGGGGCAGTTGAAAAGGGGGTTTGAGGTGTTGGCACTGGGTGAAATATGTCTCGAGGGCATGGGGGCAGTTGAAAAGGGGGTTTGAGGTGTTGGCACTGTGTGAAATATGTTTTGAGGGCATGGGGGCAGTTGAAAAGGGGGTTTGAGGTGTTGGCATTGGGTGAAACGTGTTTTGAGGGCATGGGGTGAGTTGAAAAGGGGGTTTGAGGTGTTGGCATTGGGTGAAATATGTTTTGAGGGCATGGGGGCAGTTGAAACGGGGGTTTGAGGTGTTGGCATTGGGTGAAATGTGTTTTGAGGGCATGGGGGCAGTTGAAAAGGGGGTTTGAGGTGTTGGCACTGTGTGAAATATGTTTTGAGGGCATGGGGGCAGTTGAAAAGGGGGTTTGAGGTGTTGGCATTGGGTGAAATGTGTTTTGAGGGCATGGGGGCAGTTGAAAAGGGGGTTTGAGGTGTTGGCATTGTGTGAAATATGTTTTGAGGGCATGGGGGCAGTTGAAAAGGGGGTTTGAGGTGTTGGCACTGGGTGAAATCTGTCTCGAGGGCATGGGGGCAGTTGAAAAGGGGGTTTGACGTGTTGGCACTGTGTGAAATATGTTTTGAGGGCATGGGGGCAGTTGAAAAGGGGGTTCGAGGTGTTGGCACCGTGTGAAATGTGTTTTGAGGGCATGGGGTGAGTTGAAAAGGGGGTTTGAGGTGTTGGCATTGGGTGAAATGTGTTTTGAGGGCATGGGGGCAGTTGAAAAGGGGGTTTGAGGTGTTGGCACTGTGTGAAATATGTTTTGAGGGCATGGGGGCAGTTGAAAAGGGGGTTTGAGGTGTTGGCATTGGGTGAAACGTGTTTTGAGGGCATGGGGTGAGTTGAAAAGGGGGTTTGAGGTGTTGGCATTGGGTGAAATATGTTTTGAGGGCATGGGGTGAGTTGAAACGGGGGTTTGAGGTGTTGGCATTGGGTGAAATGTGTTTTGAGGGCATGGGGGCAGTTGAAAAGGGGGTTTGAGGTGTTGGCACTGTGTGAAATATGTTTTGAGGGCATGGGGGCAGTTGAAAAGGGGGTTTGAGGTGTTGGCATTGGGTGAAATGTGTTTTGAGGGCATGGGGGCAGTTGAAAAGGGGGTTTGAGGTGTTGGCACTGGTGGGTGAAATATGTTTTGAGGGCATGGGGGCAGTTGAAAAGGGGGTTTGAGGTGTTGGCACTGGGTGAAATATGTCTCTAGGGCATGGGGGCAGTTGAAAAGGGGGTTTGACGTGTTGGCACTGTGTGAAATATGTTTTGAGGGCATGGGGGCAGTTGAAAAGGGGGTTTGAGGTGTTGGCACTGGGTGAAATATGTTTTGAGGGCATGGGGGCAGTTGAAAAGGGGGTTTGAGGTGTTGGCATTGGGTGAAATGTGTTTAGAGGGCATGGGGGCAGTTGAAAAGGGGGTTTGAGGTGTTGGCATTGTGTGAAATATGTTTTGAGGGCATGGGGGCAGTTGAAAAGGGGGTTTGAGGTGCTGGCACTGGGTGAAATATGTCTCGAGGGCATGGGGGTAGTTGAAAAGGGGGTTTGACGTGTTGGCACTGTGTGAAATGTGTTTTGAGGGCATGGGGTGAGTTGAAAAGGGGGTTTGAGGTGTTGGCATTGGGTGAAATGTGTTTTGAGGGCATGGGAGCAGTTGAAAAGGGGGTTTGAGGTGTTGGCACTGTGTGAACTATGTTTTGAGGGCATGAGGGCAGTTGAAAAGGGGGTTTGAGGTGTTGGCACTGGATGAATTATGTTTTGAGGGCATGAGGGCAATTGAGGGGGTTTGAGGTGTTGGCACTCGGTGAAATGTGTTTTGAGGGCATGGGGTGAGTTGAAAAGGGGGTTTGAGGTGTTGGCACTGGGTGAAATGTGTTTTGAGGGCATGGGGGCAGTTGAAAAGGGGGTGTGAGCTGTTGGCACTGGGTGAAATGTGTTTTGAGGGCATGGGGGCAGTTGAAAAGGGGGTTTGAGGTGTTGGCATTGGGTGAAATATGTTTTGAGGGCATGAGGGCAGTTGAAAAGGGGGTTTGAGGTGTTGGCACTGTGTGAAATATGTTTTGAGGGCATGGGGTGAGTTGAAAAGGGGGTTTGAGGTGTTGGCACTGTGTGAAATATGTTTTGAGGGCATGGGGTGAGTTGAAAAGGGGGTTTGAGGTGTTGGCATTGGGTGAAATGTGTTTTGAGGGCATGGGGGCAGTTGAAAAGGGGGTTTGAGGTGTTGGCACTGTGTGAAATATGTTTTGAGGGCATGGGGGCAGTTGAAAAGGGGGTTTGAGGTGTTGGCATTGGGTGAAACGTGTTTTGAGGGCATGGGGTGAGTTGAAAAGGGGGTTTGAGGTGTTGGCATTGGGTGAAATATGTTTTGAGGGCATGGGGGCAGTTGAAACGGGGGTTTGAGGTGTTGGCATTGGGTGAAATGTGTTTTGAGGGCATGGGGGCAGTTGAAAAGGGGGTTTGAGGTGTTGGCACTGTGTGAAATATGTTTTGAGGGCATGGGGGCAGTTGAAAAGGGGGTTTGAGGTGTTGGCATTGGGTGAAATATGTTTTGAGGGCATGGGGGCAGTTGAAAAGGGGGTTTGAGGTGTTGGCATTGTGTGAAATATGTTTTGAGGGCATGGGGGCAGTTGAAAAGGGGGTTTGAGGTGTTGGCACTGGGTGAAATATGTCTCGAGGGCATGGGGGCAGTTGAAAAGGGGGTTTGACGTGTTGGCACTGTGTGAAATATGTTTTGAGGGCATGGGGGCAGTTGAAAAGGGGGTTTGAGGTGTTGGCACTGGGTGAAATATGTTTTGAGGGCATGGGGGCAGTTGAAAAGGGGGTTTGAGGTGTTGGCATTGGGTGAAATGTGTTTTGAGGGCATGGGGGCAGTTGAAAAGGGGGTCTGAGGTGTTGGCATTGTGTGAAATATGTTTTGAGGGCATGGGGGCAGTTGAAAAGGGGGTTTGAGGTGTTGGCACTGGGTGAAATATGTCTCGAGGGCATGGGGGTAGTTGAAAAGGGGGTTTGACGTGTTGGCACTGTGTGAAATGTGTTTTGAGGGCATGGGGTGAGTTGAAAAGGGGGTTTGAGGTGTTGGCATTGGGTGAAATGTGTTTTGAGGGCATGGGAGCAGTTGAAAAGGGGGTTTGAGGTGTTGGCACTGTGTGAACTATGTTTTGAGGGCATGAGGGCAGTTGAAAAGGGGGTTTGAGGTGTTGGCACTGGATGAATTATGTTTTGAGGGCATGAGGGCAATTGAGGGGGTTTGAGGTGTTGGCACTCGGTGAAATGTGTTTTGAGGGCATGGGGTGAGTTGAAAAGGGGGTTTGAGGTGTTGGCACTGGGTGAAATGTGTTTTGAGGGCATGGGGGCAGTTGAAAAGGGGGTGTGAGCTGTTGGCACTGGGTGAAATGTGTTTTGAGGGCATGGGGTGAGTTGAAAAGGGGGTTTGAGGTGTTGGCATTGGGTGAAATATGTTTTGAGGGCATGAGGGCAGTTGAAAAGGGGGTTTGAGGTGTTGGCACTGTGTGAAATATGTTTTGAGGGCATGGGGTGAGTTGAAAAGGGGGTTTGAGGTGTTGGCACTGTGTGAAATATGTTTTGAGGGCATGGGGTGAGTTGAAAAGGGGGTTTGAGGTGTTGGCATTGGGTGAAATGTGTTTTGAGGGCATGGGGTCAGTTGAAAAGGGGGTTTGAGGTGTTGGCACTGTGTGAAATATGTTTTGAGGGCACGGGGGGAGTTGCAAAGGGGGTTTGAGGTGTTGGCACTGGGTGAAATATGTTTTGAGGGCATGGGGGCAGTTGAAAAGGGGGTTTGAGGTGTTGGCACTGGGCCAAATATGTTTTGAGGGCATGGGGGCAGTTGAAAAGGGGGTTGGAGGTGTTGGCACTGTGTGAAATGCGTTTTGAGGGCATGGGGTGAGTTGAAAAGGGGGTTTGAGGTGTTGGCACTGTGTGAAATGTCTTTTCAGGGCATGGGGTGAGTTGAAAAGGGGGTTTGAGGTGTTGGCACTGTGTGAAATGTGTTTTGAGGGCATGGGGGCAGTTGAAAAGGGGGTTTGAGGTGTTGGCATTGGGTGAAATATGTTTTGAGGCCATGGGGGCAGTTGAAAAGGGGGTTGGAGGTGTTGGCACTGGGTGAAATATGTTTTGAGGGCATGGGGGCAGTTGAAAAGGGGGTTTGAGGTGTTGGCACTGTGTGAAATGTGTTTTGAGGGCATGGGGGCAGTTGAAAAGGGGGTTTGAGGTGTTGGCACTGTGTGAAATGTGTTTTGAGGGCATGGGGTGAGTTGAAAAGGGGTTTGAGGTGTTGGCACTGGTGGGTGAAATATGTTTTCAGGGCATGGGGGCAGTTGAAAAGGGGGTTTGAGGTGTTGGCCCTGGGTGAAATGTGTTTTGAGGGCATGGGGGCAGTTGAAAAGGGGGTTTGAGGTGTTGGCACTGGGTGAAATATGTTTTGAGGGCATGGGGTGAGTTGAAAAGGGGGTTTGAGGTGTTGGCACTGGGTGAAATGTGTTTTCAGGGCATGGGGTGAGTTGAAAAGGGGGTTTGAGGTGTTGGCACCGTGTGAAATATGTTTTGAGGGCATGGGGTGAGTTGAAAAGGGGGTTTGAGGTGTTGGCATTGTGTGAAATGTGTTTTGAGGGCATGGGGGCAGTTGAAAAGGGGGTTTGAGGTGTTGGCACTGGGTGAAATATGTTTTGAGGGCATGGGGGCAGTTGAAAAGGGGGTTTGAGGTGTTGGCACTGTGTGAAATGTGTTTTGAGGGCATGGGGGCAGTTGAAAAGGGGGTTTGAGGTCTTGGCACTGGGTGAAATATGTTTTGAGGGCATGGGGGCAGTTGAAAAGGGGGTTGGAGGTGTTGGCACTGTGTGAAATGTGTTTTGAGGGCATGGGGGCAGTTGAAAAGGGGGTTCGAGGTGTTGGCACTGTGTGAAATGTGTTTTGAGGGCATGGGGTGAGTTGAAAAGGGGGTTCGAGGTGTTGGCACTGGGTGAAATATGTTTTGAGGGCATGGGGGCAGTTGAAAAGGGGGTTTGAGGTGTTGGCACTGGGTGAAATATGTTTTGAGGGCATGGGGGCAGTTGAAAAGGGGGTTTGAGGTGTTGGCACTGTGTGAAATGTGTTTTGAGGGCATGGGGGCAGTTGAAAAGGGGGTTTGAGGTGTTGGCACTGTGTGAAATGTGTTTTGAGGGCATGGGGTGAGTTGAAAAGGGGGTTTGAGGTGTTGGCACTGGTGGGTGAAATGTGTTTTCAGGGCATGGGGGCAGTTGAAAAGGGGGTTTGAGGTGTTGGCATTGGGTGAAATGTGTTTTGAGGGCATGGGGGCAGTTGAAAAGGGGGTTTGAGGTGTTGGCACTGGGTGAAATATGTTTTGAGGGCATGGGGTGAGTTGAAAAGGGGGGATTTGTGCTTTTCTGGCAGCTGATAGTTTTTGCCTATCTTGCCCCCACCGCATGCAATTGCTGACAGTCGGCTGACAGCCCCCCCCCCCCCACTGTTCGGGACTTCTGCATTCCTTCTCGAAACCGGAGGCGTCAGCAGATACCACTACTACGGTGTGCACTTCATGTGACTTCACAAGCCAACAATCAACAAAAAACTCTGGACTGAATGTGGTGTGGGTGGGTGGATAGGAATGGTTTCCCCCAAACCTCACGTGTATTTGTGCCCTGAGCACCGCATCACAGGAGCATGGCAGTTGGATGGTGAATGTCTGGTGGAGATGCGCACTCACTGAGAGTTTCCAATAAAGACTTAAATGGCAGTGCAGAGTGCTGAAGTTCACAGAATTTTGGACCAATTAGTTGAATTCGTTGCATCATACACATCTGCTCTTCCTCTACAATCTTCTATTTGTCCATACTCAATTTCTCTTCAGCCATGTGTCAACCCCCCCCCCCCCCCCCCCACAACGATTCACCCCGATTTGTTGTTCAGTGGGTTGCAGGATTGAACACCAGAAAAAGGCATTTTATGGGTGGGAATTCTTCAGCTGACATACTTCAGTGTCACAGTGGTCTGGCCCCCCATGCATTTGTTTTGTTTGTTAACAGATCCGCACTGAGTTCTGGTGGCAAAGTGTGCTGCTTGTTTGAGCCAGGGGTCAGAATTGACAGCACAGACCTTGGTGGATCTCAGCAAGCGCTAATTGCAGAACGACACCCTCACCTTTCGACGGACGACAAATTGTGTACACTGTGTGTCCATTACCTCAAACCGTGTCCTTTCTTTGCGAAAACATCACCAAGAATAACATTGCCTGCAACACCAGAATCACTTGCCCAATCAACCACCGCTGTTACTCCTGCCAAGAACAAACCCGACTGAACCAAGACAGCCTGGAGCCCGCAAACATATTGCAAAGAATGTGACTGTGGACGTCTCTTATGATTCACAGATTGGGTATTTGCTTGCAATGATCAATGGTGATGTCAACAAGCGTATTCCCTCTTGGGCATTGTAGCCACAGACAGTGTTTCTGGAAATTACTTGGCAGCTTTTGCAATTGTGTTGCACTTTTTGCATCTGAGCTTGCCGCAGGGGGCCCTCGTGAGTGAAAAAATTTCCCCCACTTCGGGGGGTTGATGCGTTTGCACTTGTGAGGAGTCCCCCAGTGGGGTGAGAAAGCATTTGCTTCGTGGGACGTGGACATTGAGGTGCTGAATGGTTTCTGACCGTGCGCGATTTCCGCCGTGTGCTTGTTGATTTCATTATTTTCAGAGGTTAAAACCATTGGCGAGGGTGAAAACCAACAAGGCAGATTCATTTTGCAGACTGAACCAAATGCGGGAACCAGCGATCAATTGCGGGCATTTGCAAGTGTTGTGCGTTGAGTTCACTGGACCGGGTCAAGGGATTAAGGCAATCAACAGATCAGAGCACTGGCGGCGGCGGTGGTGGAAGACAGAATTGCAGTGGGACCGTAATTAGCAAGCAATGGTCCCGATATGGAGGTGGACACGCTGCTAGTACCACCACTGAGGGCAAGAATCCTGAGTAACTCGCAATGTTCTCGTAAGCCCTATGAGAGAACTAGCAATCAACCATGGGCTGCTGAGAGTGTTGTGCCCTGAGCTTAGTCGGCCAGCCTCAAATCGAACCAGTAAATAGCCAAACTTGTGATTAGTGCACTGGCGAAGCAGGTGGTGGAGGGTAGAATTTGAGTTCAATTGCATGCGTGCCATGCTGGGCCTCTGTGGCAAGTTGCCAGGCTAGGTTAAAGGTTGTTAAAAACAGCAAACATGGAGCAATTAGCAAGCAGTGTGACGGTGGCAGCAGAATTTCGCAATTATGGCAAGCTGATTTGGCCAAATCGTGCAACCATCATTCTTTTGCATCAGGACATGGCACAGTGAAGTGCTCGCCAATGCCGCCCAGGGAACCCACTGCAGTCATTTTTGATTGGTTGATGCCTTTGCATTACACATCTGAACACCATTGGTCACGGGTATCACATAGGTACTACCAAGATGCAAGGTATAGTGCCTTTCCTATGGAGCATAAAAAAAAAGAAACCATGGCCAGCCCTTTGTCCAGTGTCCAGTCATTAATTTCCCACGATTAGTAGTTCATTAAAATGATCGCAATTGTTCATCAGCTGCCAAGAATTGACAACAACCATGTATCGGACCACTCTGCGGATGCACTGACAGCCAAGGCATTGTGCGATATATTTGTTTGGAGTGAAAAAGCCAATTTTTTTTTGTGGTGGGACAAAGTAGTGAATACAAGAGTGTTGGGCCATACCATACAAGATATTGCAGCACTGTATGGTATGGATACCATGCCGATACCGTACAATACATATGCTGTATGGTACCAATTTTCATATCTTTGGACCGTAAGGCTCCATTGCAATTTGATGTGTTACTTGAATTATTTATGCGCCAATTGGACTACGAATTAGTATTCATTTTTGGTTGATTATTTACTTTGTGAATTTCGGGATAGGATTTTTTGTGCATTTTGCGTACTGCTTGATGCATCATTTTCATCCAAAGTCTGATGCAACACAACGGGCAATGATGCTGTATGGAACAATTGTATTCTGGTGGGGTCCGAAAGTTCAATGAATGCGAATCTTCTAAAGTAAGGCAGATGAAGTGCAATTTTGTGGTTTCTCCCGCAACCAATGGAATTGATGGTAGAAAAGGTGGTGTTGATTGCTATGTGATTGGTGCCAATACAAAATGTCAATTGTTATACACATGTATTTAGGTTTAAGTGCTTGCTGCATGGTTCTTTGGCTAAGGCATTAGGAAAAAAGGTTGATTGAAAAAGATAGCACAAGAGGTTAAAGACTAAAAATGCCCAATCAAAGCAAAAACATAGTTTTCATTGCGGTTTCAAAGTAGAGGCAATGATGTTGTTTGCAAAACAAAATTACACCCAAGTTGCATGGCTATAAGAGCTTCAAATTCACCTTTTTGAGACGAAGTATTTTGTTAATTGACGTTGGTCACAAAGCAAACATTGAAGCAAAGGAAACAAATGTCTAGTAGACTTTCTAAAGCGCAATGCAACTTTTGGGTTGTTGGTAATGTTCCAAGAATGATGCGGAGCGGATGTTGAAATGATGCGAAACAACAAGCACAAAGTGAAAAGCACTTAGGTTTGTTTTAGCTCCCCGAAAGACACGGACGGTGCTCCTGTGGAGCAAAATTGCTCTTCAGGAGCAATAGTGGTTCTTCCCAAGATCAGTGATTCAAACAAACGACTTAGTTCACTGAAAAAATTTTGGAGGAAACCTCTAGTTGAACCTCCAAAGCTAACAAAAATGCAACTTTGATCTGCCTTGTTGGCAATCTTGCATGCACGATGGGCACCGTGTACGAAAAAGTACACATAAGTAATCAAAAATTGGGAATAAGTCTTTTTGTTTTGGTTCCTGAGGGCCGCTTTTGTTCGGAAGCAGAATCGTTCCCAAGGAGCAGAGGTGGTGTTCTTCAGGATCAATGATGTAGACATTAGGAAAGCCTGTAAGAGTCCAAAAATGCGACTTTTATCCAAGTTGTTGTTAACTTTGCAGCCACAATGGGCACCCTTTGTAGAAAATATGCAAAGTGCTCAGCTAAAAGTGAAAAAACAACCTTTTTCTGTTTTGGCTCCTCAGGAGC
Source organism: Eutreptiella sp. 'Long Island Sound 2002' (assembly GCA_964036045.1). Taxonomy (NCBI): domain Eukaryota; phylum Euglenozoa; class Euglenophyceae; order Eutreptiales; family Eutreptiaceae; genus Eutreptiella; species Eutreptiella sp. 'Long Island Sound 2002'. The sequence continues at coordinate 15,154,948 of OZ038380.1, read as the reverse complement.
CAGGGTCGGTGCTCCTCAGGAGCCAACTTGCTCCTCAGGAGCAGGGTCGGTGCTCCTCAGGAGCTTTGGCTCCTGAGGAGCCAGGGTCGGTGCTCCTCAGGAGCCCCGTCAGGGTCGGTGCTCCTGAGGAGCTAGGGTCGGTGCTCCTGAGGAGCACCCCAGGGTCGGAGCTCCTCAGGAGCCAGGGTCGGTGCTCCTCAGGAGCAGGAGCCAGGGGCGGCTCCTGTCAGGAGCGGCCATCTCCCACCACCCCTGGCGGAGGCCCCTGGTTTGGAGGTAGTGGTAGGGTGTGACATTGTTGACAAGGGGGGCGTCCTGGGGGTGGGCGTAGAGTCCACTGATCAGGTCAACCAGCCCCGCCGGCATTCGATAGTGGTGGAGGACCCGACGGAGGGTGGGGTGGGGAACACTGTTAAAGGCCTTGTTAAAATCTATGTAAAAATGGTAGGCCTGGGGGCTTCGGGCGATTTCTGCCGTGACGTGGAAAAGGTGGTCCATGGTTCGGAAATTTGGCATGCCCCCGTGCTGGCTGTGGTGCATGAGGGAATGATTTCTGATGAAGGTTTGGAGGGCAGAGGCTGCATGTCGGGCCACTAGCTTGTACACAGTGTTTAACAGGGCTATTCGGCGGTGTAAGTGCGGTTAGCCCCATCTGCTCAGATTTTCAGACATTCTGCCCAGATTGGCTACATTTTGGTCATTTTCTTTGCTTCGGCGGAATCACCGCCTCGCAGCTCAGTCACAGGATATTTCCTATATATTTCTGATATGCCGGATTTGATTCCGCGGTCCATTTCCCGTAAATCCGCCGCATTCCGCTATTTTAGCTGGAATCGCCATTTGCCGCTGACGCGCGCTCGCGGGCCAGATCGGCCAAACCTTTTTACATAAATGGATTATTTAAATCTTTTCAGACAGTTTTGGACACTCAGATGTATTTAGAATAATTCCCCTCAATTTTCTTCATAGACTGGGATTTTCTGCCGGATAACAATCAGCATGGACCTTGCTTCTGTTGTCGCTGCTCTCGCCTCTGTTGGTGTCCGAGTATCCGGTTCTACCCCCAATAACAACATCCAGGGAGACTCCTCGCGTGCCTGCCCCACTGGTCTTGCCGGCCCCGAGCCCTCCGGCACCCACAACGACCCAGGGCAGCACTTTCATGGTAGCAGAGGCTACCTGAATGTTGTTCCTTTGGTGTCCCAACCACAGCTAGCCCCTCAGTACGGCCCCGTAGACTCCGCCACCTCCGGAGACGTAACGATTACGCTGCCGTGGTGCTGTGCGAACGAGGCCTTGAGAGGACTGCCTTGCGCAAGCCCAAATTGCCCAAGAAGGGCACAAATCAGCAGTTGTGGAGGCCCAGATTACAATCAAGATCCCAGTCGAAATTGGCCATCAAGCAGCTGGAATCTCCCAGCCTACGCTAATGGCAACGCTCCGGTGGAGCTTACGGACCTGGCAGGTACTAATACTCCTTACCAATGTCCACATTTTGAGACCATCGACGCCGACATTGACGACATTGAGATGGGTGGTCCAGGTGAGGTACCTGCCTATAATCGACCAGCCTCATGGGCACAATGGGACAACCATTTGTCTTCCGAAGTGACCCGTAACCTTGAGGCGCTTGAGGCCCTGTGTCTATTAGCCACGTCTAAGCTGATAGGACAAGAAAGAATCGCCTCTGATTTTTTATTTGAATATTTTTTCCTCCTTCAAGAAGAAATTAATACCAGGATGTGGTGGTGTTCTCAAGAAGATGAATCTTTTGCCATTTTCTTGCAGATCTGGGAGGCAAGCCCCTTCCCGAAGGAGAAGACCAAGGCACCTGTTGCCGGGCCCTCCGCCCCTCATCCCTCTGTTTCCATCCGCGACGATCTAGCCGCCGCGGTTGAGGAAGGAATTTTAGAGGCAGCTAGGCAGGCAAGCCTGGAAATTAGGACTGAAGGAGCTCCCCAAGTGGACTCCTGGCTGCGAACCACTGAGATTAGCGGTCCGACAGCCTGCTCAGGCCCTTCAGGACACGGTATGTACTGTCCTGCCGACTGCTCTTGCAGATTACAGCGAGACTCTGAGCTCCAATTGCTCAAAGATCAAATGCAACTCATCATTCAGACGCTGGGAATTAAAGATCTTTTCAAGACCCACATGCGATTTGAGGGCGCATCATCGGTGGAACAAACAACAGAACCGTCGGAGGAGGCGACAGAAATTTTTTCGATTGCTCCTTCGGTGGACTCTAAGACCACCGACGCAAGGATCAGCAGGACTAAGCTAAAGGAAAGGGTTACAATCTCTCGATCTCAGAGTAGATCGGTGAAGGCTAGGAATGAGGCTCAAAATGCCAAACGAACTGCCTCCCGTACTACCCTTCCTGCTGTTGATTCCAATGCAATTGCCCAGATGTTGCTCGCCCAGACCCTCGCCGGAGCTGGTGTGGCTAATGATGCCGCCAAGGTGTCTGCCATTACGGCCGGTGTTGGGCTGGATTCACTTCTAAATCCTACTTCATTGCGACTTCGTCAGGTTGCCAAGCAACCGAAGTATAATGGGAACCCCAGACGTTGGCCTCAGTTCCAACGGGAATTTAAACTGTGGGTTAAGACTCAAAAACTCCAGGATGATCAGTTCCTGATGGCGCTCTTGGACTGCCTTGAGGGAGCGCCGGCCAACACTTGGCTCAGAACCTGGAGTGATCGTGAAGATTCAAGTTCCCCCCTTACCTTTGATGAGGTGTGGGAACAGTTGGAGGTACGTGGATCCCGGCTGCCTGAGGACCATTACCACCAGATGTTGAAGAATTTTCCTTCATTCTCTCGATTAATCTTGCACGAAGTGCAGGACAAGAGACAGCGCTTCTGGAATCTCGTAGAAGAATCTGAACATTCAGGCGAAAAATTTTCCAGTGCCGAGTTGAAAAATCTGATTTTTGACAAGATCCCCTCAGAAACCGCCGCCACCCTTCGGAATAGACAGTCCGAAGAAAAGGTCAAGACCTGGTGGGCGGAAGTCGATGGCTTCGACGCCTCGGCCAACCGGTTTACAGTCAGGGAGGCACTTCAAAAGTGCTCTCCCACGTCGTTTACCAAGGTGAAATTCACTGAAAACACGTGGAAAATCAAGTTCAATGAACACGAGGATCGGGACTTGTTTGTCCAAGTCCTCAATAGGGGAGTAAGTTTCCACCGTCATCGCCTGAAGGCCAGGAACTGGGTGTTTTCGTTCACTCCGCAGGAACTGTGGGAAGAGGTTGAGAGGCTCGCTGACGCCGCCAATCAAAATTTCCATGAGGGTCTTGGGGGAAACAAGAATACCCAGCAAAACACCCAAAATGGGGCCCAAAAGGGCAACAAAAAGGTGAATGACACCCGGAATGTTCAGGATCATTGTAGCATCTGCCTTCTTTTAGGTTCTACGAACCGAGCTAAGACGCATTCTACTGCTAATCACCGATGGTCTGCTTACGATCACAAGGTGATTGGTGAAAATGTCAGTAATTCGCAGAATTCAGACAGGAATGACAGACAGGTGCATGGTGCCAAGGGGGGAAAGGGTAATTCGACTCCCTCCGGTGGGAACAAAAATACTGGAGGCCCTGGCGGGTCCCAAGGCAAAGGGAATCGGACTCCATCCGGCTCCGGTGGGCAGCCAAACGCCCAGACAAGTCCTAATGGCAACGCCGGAGGCGGAAATCGAAATCCAGGCCAAACCCCTCAATCCGGTACAAACAAAGGAAATGCTCCAGGATCACAGGGTAAAGGTAAGGGAAATCCTTCGGGAACCCCCTTCTCTGGTAAGGGCAGAGGGCGTGGCGACGGTGGTGGCCCATCATCCGGCGGCCGTGGCCGTGGACGTGGAAAAGGAAACCATCGTGTGGATCAGGTCTCAGGTGCAGATCAGGTGTCCGATGCGGATCGAGATTATGTCGAAAATGCCCTGAATCCAGCGGATGATACGTTCCAAGATGAGTGGATCGACAGAACAGGCTGTGTCCACAATGTTAACGCAGCCGCTGGAGGTCAGAACGCCTAGGGGAGCCACGAAAATCGCCCCTCCCCAGGCGATTTCAGGCATGATCCCCAAATTCCTGATCGACCATTACTTGATGTAGGGTCGCTTGTCTCCTCTCCCCTGGATCCGGCAGCGGATCCTTCTGTTGTAGTGGACGAGGTTGGTGTACAGTCCAAGCACAGGGCCCGTCAGTTTGTCACAAAGCTGTGGGTCTCTGATTGCAAGGGCAATTTCCACCTCGCCACTTGTTTGTATGACAATGGATCAGAGGTAAATCTCCAATCCAATTCCTTCTTACCCGACGACTGCGTGTTTGAATCGCCTCATCCTGTTACCCTCGAGGGAGTTTCTGGACATTCTCTCGCAGGTGGGCAACGCGGTTGTTATATATCCACCCATTTGGTCGCTCAAGACCTTTCGGAAGAGCAAAATGTGGAAGAAGTTGTCCTTAAGGATGACTACTTCTATCGTGCTGACATAAAGTATGACCTTTATTTGGGCCATCCTTGGCTTCGCAAGAACAGGGTAGCGCCCGTAGGTCATCGTCGTTGTTTTTTGCTGGAGTCAGGTCCCTTGGAGCGTCCTGAATTTCGTTTTTTGCACGCAGGGTTTAAAAGTGCAGAAGAATTTTTGAAGCAAAAAGTGACACCAAAATTTGGTGAAGATGTCACCATTGCAGAGGTGAATGGGAGTGCCGATTACTCCCAGGAGTTAGAATGTCTTCGTAGGGACTCCCAGCCACGACGCCCTTCGCGCTGGCACTCTTCATCCTACAGAGTTGTTGACAAATGGCGCGATGCAATTTGTGAATACTTTCATGAACATCATTCCTTTTGGCCACAGTATGATGCTTTTGCTAACCGTATGAACAAGCGCTTTGACAAGCACTTCAGCGACGCTTGGACCCACAAATGGGACAAGAAGTTGTGGATTAATCCTCCGTTTCACTTAATCCAGCAGGTCATCCACAAAATCAAGCAAGATAAAACCCAGGCAATTTTGGTTGTGCCCTTGTGGGACGACAAGCTTTGGTTTCAGGAATTACAAGACATTTGTGTAGATTACATCGAACTTCCCAGGAAGATTAAGCTGTATGCCAGGGACGACACAGGTCCCCTGCCACAGCGGCCCTGGAGTTCGCTTGCATTCCTGGTGGATGGAAAGCTTTCTGACTCTAATTCTGCTGATTCTGGTACTGATTCTTGTGTTGGGTCAGAATCTGAGGTTGAGCGTGGTACTGATGATGAATCTATTTTTTCTGATTTTTGTCCGTCAGATACCCAAGGTGATTCAACGTCCAATGGATCCGCCTCGGCTCCCTCTTCCCCAATACGGTCGACATCGAAAAGAATCTTCAGTGCACGGGCGAGGAAAAATCTCCAATCACGCCGCAAATTCAGAGTTTTTTATGAAAAACCCCCTGTGGAAGCTTTCATGGATCCTTTCGAGGAGCTGGATCACGAAGAGAATCTCTGGGGTTTCGACACACGACCCACCTATCTTCAAGAGGCAGTTGATACGGACCTGTTTAGGGACATCCGTAAGAAGATTCTTCCTGCCAAAGCCGAAGAAGTTGCCAAAGTTTTTTCGACAGTAATTCCTGGCGATCAGGTGGACACCGAATTGTGTTCCAGATCAAGAGAAAAGATTTTTGAGGAACGGAAGGACACAACCCTTTCAGGGAAGTTGATCAAAGACCCCCCTGTCCGTGGACAGTTCGGTGAAGCCTTCATCGAGCTTCGTGAAGGGTACAAGGCAAAAAAACAGCGCCCTTATGAAAATCATGGACATAAACATGAGATCCTCAGAAAAATCATCGAGAGAAATCTCAGGGAATTTGGTTGGCTTGAGGGTTGTATGACCAGCGAATGGTGCTGTTCACCCTTCACAGTCCCGAAGCCACCGCCTGCAGACCAGAACACCATTGATGGTTGGCGAATGGTGGTTGATTTTCGCAATCTCAACGCCGAAACCAAGGCGGATTCACACCCCCTGCCCCTCATTGAGGAGGAAATCGCCAAGAGGGCGAGAGGTCGTTTGTTCTCTGTGCTGGATCTCCGTCACGGCTTTCACCAAATGCCGTTGAGGAAGGACAGCAGACCGCTCACCTGTATGTGCACGCCATGTGGCCCAGTCCAATGGACCGTCATGCCCATGGGGCTGAAGAACGCCCCCTCATTTTTTCAAAGAATGATGGAGGATGTGCTGTTCACAACCCATCCTGAGCTTCGTGCTTTCGTGAGTGTGTACATAGATGACATAATCATCGCGACAGAGGGGGAGGGACTGACCGAAGCCGAGCTGGTGGCCCTACATGAGAAGCAGCTGAACCAAGTTTTGGATATTCTTGACGCCAATCAGCTGATTTGTGGGCCAAAGAAGGGAAAATTATTTTTAAAATCAGTCGAATTTTGTGGTTCTCTCCTAGAGAATGGCACTCGACGACCCAGTCCAGGGAAGCTCGTCGCTATTCAGAAGTGGAAGCGCCCTGAGACGATCACGGAGTTGAGAGGATTCCTGGGTTGTTGCAATTTTTACCACACTTTTGTGCCGAATTATGCCAAATTTGCTGCCCCCCTCACTGAATTATTGAAGGTAGGGAGAGATGCGGGCAAGGCAGGTTCAAAGGTTCGTGTCAAGTGGACTGACGAGTGCGAGGAGGCCTTCCATCACTTGAAGGCAGCCCTCTGTGAAGTCGCCACGTTGCATGTGCCCCAATTTGACCGACCCTTCTACATTAGAACCGACGCTTCTAGGTACGCGATCGGAGCTGTTCTTGAACAGGTTGATGAAGCCACCGGCGATCATTACCCTCTTGCATTTTGGTCACGGAAGCTAGCCCCACGCCAAATGCAATGGTCGCCACGTGAGCAAGAGACTTACGCCATCATCTGTGCTTTAAAAAAGTACCAATCGTGGGTTGGCACCAATCGAGTTGAGGTCCTGACGGATCATCGATCTCTGGAGTATTGGGCCACCGAACACATTGATACTGTCGCGAGCCCAGCTGGTCGACGGGCCAGATGGCACGAATTTCTCTCTCTGTTTGACCTCCATGTGTCGTATTTGCCTGGAAAATATAACACGGTAGCGGATGCTCTGAGCCGATGGGCTTACCCCGCCTCAGAGGGGCTGCAAAGTACCAACATCCATGGTACGGAGCAGGACCGCCATGTCATCATCGAATCGGATCAGGAAGAAAAGAAACTCATTCGACGTGCATGCATGCAGTGCGCTGTTAAGCAGCACGCATTGCCGTGTCACGACATCACGGCCATCACAGATCCGGCGCATGCTCACGAGATCTGCACCAAAACGCTGAAAGTCGTGGAAAAAGTCACCGATCCCTCCTCAGGGAGTGTGAAACGGTTTGACTATACCCGACAAGTAAGTCGATTTCGGTTGATCGAGGGCATTAAGCGTCGAGATCCGGCCAAAACTCCACCCCTGCCTAAAGATTCCCTGATAATCCGTGACTGGACGTCCGATTACCTGCAGGATCCCATGTTTAAAGAGGTCTTTGGAAATCTCAAATCCAAAGATGCTCACAGAGATGGGATTTCTGCGGAGTACTCGTTGCATGGGGGGAAGCTGTGGATGGAGGGTAAATTGTGTGTGCCAGACGCCCTAGCCCCCCGAGTGTTAAACTGGTGGCACAAATGGGAGTCCCCCCACGCACATGGCCGTCGACTGTGGTCGATGATTAAACATAGGTTGTTTGGCTCACGGCTATATACTCACTGCATGAAAGTAGCCGCCGGATGTGCCCAATGTGCTGTCTCGACGCCCCCCAGCGCGAAGAAGCACGGCCATCTGAGGCCTCATCCTATTCCGGAGCGCCTCTTTAACAGAGTCACCAGTGATTTCTTCTATCTCGGTGAACTGGATGACGAAGAGTGCCATTGGACGAATAAAAAAGTCAATGGTGTGCTCCTTATTCAGTGCCGTCATTCCGGCTACATTCAAGTGTTGCCTTGCAACATTGAGTCGATGACTGGCAAGGCTGCCGCCAAGTGGTGCGCGCAGACCTGGATGGGAGGCTGGGACGTCCCATCCGAGGTGGTCACGGATTCAGGCAAAGAGTACACCTCCGAATGGTGGAGAGAATTGTGTGCTCGCCTTGGAATCCACCACCTCCGATGTGAAATCCACTCGCATCGAGCGCTGCCTGGCGAAAGAGCCGGCCGCTCTATAATTAATATGCTTCGTAAGGAGCTCGCGAGTGAAAAGGATTTCCATTGGATGGAAGTTCTCTTCGCATTGCTTCGCCGTTACCACAACACGCCTTTGTATCATGGCCTTTCTCCAAATGAAATTGTCTTTGGACGAAAGAAGTGTTGGTGGAACATGCCGTTGAATAATCCTCGCCCCTGTAAAGATGCTTCGCTGTTTTTGGACGAAGTCCAACGAGCAGATAAATCTGTGTCGAAATTAATCGAGAAGCATCAAGCTGACTGGCTTTGGGTTCAAAATCAAGGTCGAAAAAACCCCCACAATTTTGAAGTCGATGATCGAGTTTGGCTTCGAAAATCCGAAACCACCCTGGACGGAGATGACAAGCTTCTTCCCTTGTGGGAGGGGCCATTCGCTGTTACAGCGCGTCTTGGTGAGAACAGGTGGAGGATTCGTGTGGATGTCAGCAGGGAAATTGACGTTTCGGGTGATCGCCTCAAGAGAGAGATCCCCTCCCCCAAGGATCGGGTTAAACCCCTTTTTTGGACTGCAAAACACTTGTCCGATCGGGTAATCGAAGGGGGAAAGTACGAACTCAAGAGGATTGTTGAAGCAAGACGTGACGCCAAGGGCGAATGGGAATTTCTGTGTGAGTGGAGGGGCTTTGATTCCAGTCACAACAACTGGGAACCAGCCCAATCCTTTGTCCATGGATACACCAAGGGGTTCATTGACTTCCTGAAGAAGCACCCCGAAATTGGCGTACTCCTGACAGATTGTTTGTCGAAACCAGACAGACAAGTGGAGAGCGACGGAAAACGACCTGTGGTGAATCGAGATCCAGCCTTTTACGGCCCTCAGCAGCCACATTCCAGGGCTGATCCGTCGATCCCCCCTCCTGCGGTCAGGCCAGCCCAGGAGCCAAATGAGGACCAAGCTTCGAGTTCGGCCGCTGATTTGCAGCGCCCAAGCCGTACGAGGGCCAGGCCAGACAGGTTGGTGGTCACATGTATTCGTGCTTCGCCGAATTGAGGAAGCCATCCTACCACATTCTGCTCAATCCACTGTTCATTCGTTCTGTTTATGTCATGATGTGGATAATTGCGAATGTTTGATAATTTGACGTCAATCAACTTTTCTTTGGTCTCCGTTCGGTAGACAAGGCGTAGATACGCTGACGGAGTGTGCTGCCGTGTTCAGAAAAAACCAAACTCAGGCTTAATTCAGGCAGATTCGGGGTAATCTTGTCTCTGTTGGTCTGTGCATCTTTGGAATTTGGCTACTCGTGCAGATGGAAGCAAATGTACATAATCAAAAAGCTGGCCAGCGACATTCACCCCTACAGGTAACCCCTGTAGTACTGGCTGCCCTAGAGGCGACGCCAGGAACTCAGATCATACCTTCATTTGCTGTGATGCTAACGCCAAAGTCCAGATTCAGATCCAGAATCCTCAAATTTACCTTGAATTTCTCAGGTTTGTCCATCATTCTGCCACTGTTGTACGAAACCCAGACGTCAATTGTTCAGACAATCTTCATCTAGGAGCTCTAGGGACTTCTAACAGCAATCCCTGAAGTCCGTAAGCTTCGTTGTATTTTTGGCACACGCCAATGTGAGCTCAATCCGACCTGAAACTGTCGAAAATGGTGAATCCAAGTGTCTTGTGGGACTCCATCGAAAGATTGGCCTTGTCCAATTCGATTGACACCACCGCCACTGTAAATTCGGTGTCTCTCAGTTATATACTGTCAGTAAAGCGCCTTCAGCGAACCTTCGGCGCGTTACATGCCAAGGATCCAGGGCCAGCATGTCCCATCATGATGCATCATCACATGATCCACATTTTCATAGAATCTGTTAGATGCTCGCGAACCAACGTGCCGGAAAGCACAATTGAGCTGAATAAACGACAATATATATATTAACTTTAGTCTAAACGAAGGTGTTGGTAGTTTCAGTTGTACACATTCCGCTTCATTTCACCTTCATCTCAGGGAATTTACTCATGTTAGGACAATTTAGATTGATTTCCTTGTCATCTCCCATCATTCCTCGAAGATCTGTTTAGATCTAAGTGAACAGAAGAACATCTCTACCTTCGGTGGTTCACTTAGGGTCTGTAGACTACATGTGTATTTGTTTAACCTCTCTGTGATTGCTTAATCTCCTCAATCTCTGCTCAAATTCATTCTCATTTTTGCTGAATCTTGTGATCATCCACCAGATGCGCCAAATCTGAGCCACATGCTGTACTTTTCAGAACGAGAAAAGCGGGATAACACGATGTAGAGTTCGGCGAGGACACCGTAGCGTGCCCGCGACAGCGAAACTGTGCCAGAGCGCTGAGATGTCACTCCAATTCTTGATCCCCCCACTCAATCCACCAATAATCTACCTCATTCTCAACCAATGCATGGTTTGGTATCGATTCTCGATACGTTTACATGCTTTTTAGCCCTTGACCTAATGTTTTACTGCACGGAGGACTGTTCGTCACTTCTCATTCTGTCTCATTTCAGGTTCATCCAGCCTGATTCAGTGCCAATTCAGCCCAAATCAGGTCAGATCAAGCAGATTTCGCCCCATCGAGGCTACATTTCTATGTTTTTCTGGGACTTACCCGCACTACGTTCTTCGTTGACGTAGCGACACACCCCAGTGTGTTTTTGGAGGGGGAGTGTAAGTGCGGTTAGCCCCATCTGCTCAGATTTTCAGACATTCTGCCCAGATTGGCTACATTTTGGTCATTTTCTTTGCTTCGGCGGAATCACCGCCTCGCAGCTCAGTCACAGGATATTTCCTATATATTTCTGATATGCCGGATTTGATTCCGCGGTCCATTTCCCGTAAATCCGCCGCATTCCGCTATTTTAGCTGGAATCGCCATTTGCCGCTGACGCGCGCTCGCGGGCCAGATCGGCCAAACCTTTTTACATAAATGGATTATTTAAATCTTTTCAGACAGTTTTGGACACTCAGATGTATTTAGAATAATTCCCCTCAATTTTCTTCATAGACTGGGATTTTCTGCCGGATAACAATCAGCATGGACCTTGCTTCTGTTGTCGCTGCTCTCGCCTCTGTTGGTGTCCGAGTATCCGGTTCTACCCCCAATAACAACATCCAGGGAGAGTCCTCGCGTGCCTGCCCCACTGGTCTTGCCGGCCCCGAGCCCTCCGGCACCCACAACGACCCAGGGCAGCACTTTCAGGCGGTAGTTTGCGGGGTCGTGGGGACATTTTTTCTTGTTGATCAAACATACTTGGGCGGTCCTCCAGTGGGGTGGCAGGGGCTCATGCAGGAAGCGATTTACCACCAGAAAGAAGAGCGTCTGCAGGTGCGGGGGGAGGGCGGAGAGCAGGTAGGTGTTGGTGTGGTCGTCTCCTCCTGCCTTGCGCGGGCTAGCCGAGTGGAGGATGTCGGTAAACTCTGACCATGTCATGTCCGGGATGTCCTGAGTTTCTGTGCCCGGAGGGCACTGGGGGGTGTGGCTCAGGAGGTGCTCAGTGAAATCGTCGGGGGGGGTGTAGTCAGGCGATCCTCCCAAGTGGAGGAGCGTATCCGAAAATATCTTTGCAACCTCTTTGGTGTCTGTAGCAAGGGTTCCGTCAGAGCGACTGAGGGAGATTGGAGCCTGATCCGGGGGTTGGAGGTGTTTCTGGATGGCACTCTTCAGTTGGCGGCCCTGGACAATCGCTCTGTGTACCGCAGTCCGGGCCGGTTTCTGTTTCGCTTTCTGCCATTCATCGAGGTAGTCATTGAGCTGCCTCATTTTTTCTCCGAAACGGGGGTGGGAGGCCGGGGGGAGGGCATTGGCCAATTGGGTGAATTCTTTCTGAATTCTGGACGGGGCTGTCCCTCCCGCCGGGGTGGTAATCGAGTGGTAGGCCTCCGAGCACTCTCGGAGAATGGCGTCCACTATCGGGACCAGGTCAGAGGTCGGGACGTCAGGGAGGTGTTTGTTAAAGTCCTCACACCATTTCTCGAGGGGTTGCAGTCCCCCTTGAAGACGGCGCAATTCTTGTTTCTTCAGCCTTCGGAAGCGTTTGCGGGGGGGTGGGGGGGATTGTGTGGGGACGAGGGGTGAGTGCAGTTGTGCTGTGACAGGGTGGTGGTCGGTAGAGCAATCACCATAGAGAATTGAAGCGTCAGCAATTTTTTGGTCATGGAAGAGGCTCCTCGAAGCAAAGATGTAGTCCAATCTGTTCTTAGACGCCGGTCGGGTCGACCCCAGGGCAGTGCTGTGCATGTGTCGGTACGTATCGATCCATGACGGGTTACTGCCCGATGTTTTTGAAGTGACCCAGGCCCAGGGGTTGGAGTCGGCGTGCAAGGAGTCTAGATGGGGATTGCGGATGCAGTTGAAATCACCTCCCACCACATGGTAAGGGTACAGGGAAAGAACACGCGACAGGTTGATTTCAATCAGGGGGCGCCCGGTAATTGCGGGTGGGGGAGAGTAGAGAGGAGTGAGGAGTGTGGGGGGGCCGCCCGGGAGGGTTATTTCAACCGAGCACATGAGTCCATCGTTGTCCGAGTTCGGAACAAACTTTGTGTAGGGCCGCAAAGCCAAAGAGACCACGATGGCAGTGCCATTCTTTTTCTCTCTCTTGTTGATGTTGGTGAAAACTTTGCATTTTTCCCCCCCGTGGCTAAACATGTGTGGGAGGCTGGGCTCTTCGTTCAGTTCCTGGAGGAGCAAGACATGGTACCCTCTTTGCAGGTGGTGGAAAAGGAAGGGGGTGGGGGGTTTCTTTTCCAGGTTGTGTGAAAGGATTTTAAGCGTGGGGGGCGGGGGGTTGTTGAGCTTTGCAGCTGGGCGCACATACCCCTTACTTTGCCTCCAATTGGTCAGGGAGGGGGCTCAAGACCAAAGCATGCCAGGTCGGGCAAGCGTGAAGGTCGCGGGTTTTTAGGAGTGGGGCGGGGGCGGAGGGGTTCAGAGGACGGGGGGGGGTGCTCAAACGATGCGCGCTGGGTTGAGGGACGCCGAGGCGTTGAAGCAGTTCGCTAAGGTTGCCCGCTGCCGTCTTGAGTTTTGGCGTCGGGCTCGGCGTCCAGAGCACACTGCACGTTGCGAAGGATGACCGCCACTCGTCGGTCTCGAGGGATTTCGGCCCCATCCACCATATCGCTCATGCGGTAGGGCACCTGATGCTGCCATTGTTCTCGAAGTTCTCCCGTTATTTGGAGGGCTGAGTATCGCGGTACCCGCACACTCACCACCGGGCCATTTCCTTTACGGAACTCCATGGCGGTAGCCCCCATGAGTGAAATCGAGGTGATAGTGTCGCCCAGGTCATCGATGTCCTTATGCCATCCTATGCCCACCCCAGGTTCATAGTCGTTCACGCTGACTTGGTTGGGCTGCACTGCTAGCAGGGGGATGTCCTCCGAGTCTTTAGCGTCCATGAGGTTGTCGATGAGATTCATGAGCTCCGTGGGGAGTTCCTCCGCTCTTTCGAGGGTGTGGGAGGCATCCACATACTTCCATCCGTAGTGCAGTTTGCCTCTTCGAGTCTCTCGCTCCCATTCCTGCTTCTCGAGGTAGGCCATTAGGGTGGTCTCCATAGTCATGTCGATGACGTCCTCGATGATGCGTAAGCCCGGGAGGTCTTCCTCCGTGAGGTCCTCCGGTTGTCGATCTTCTTGTCGCGGCGGGCGGCGAGGCGGGCGTAGGAGTGTTTGATGCTCCTTGTAGTTGGCGATGTAGTCCTTGAGGAAGGCCCCCGCGCCAATGTTCAGGCCCGCTCGCACTCGTGCTTCCGCCGGGCGATCCTCCTCAGCCACCCAGGGGTCGAGGTGTAGGAGTGCGTCAACCTGTAGATAAGGTTGGGACGGGTGAGAGGAAATGGGGACCATAGCAAAACCCGTGGCAATTTGAGCGGATTGGAGGTTCTCATAGGTGACGGAGTAGAAGCTTATAGGGGGATTTTGGGATCTCGAGTGGAGTTCCAACCGCGTGAATGGGCCTAGGAGACCCGCCGCACATTGAATGTCAAAGAGTGAGGTCGTGTTGGGCGCTTGGACATCCACTTCGTCTGGCTCTCTCTGACTAGGCATCGGCGGCGGAATAGAGACCATGGTTGGCGGAGATTTAGGGTGAGCTTCCTGCTTGCCCCCTTGTCCAAATGCATTGAAGGTGACCAACGCGCCGTCCTTTGAGGTGCACATTACCATCGCTCCATTAGTGTGGAGGAAAGAGGCAAAGGTAGAGAGAGGCGAGCGCCCTTCGTCGCTTGGGGTAATGCTAAGGTCCAATCGGACTAGCACGCTATCCCGGCTCTTGATTGACGTGCCCATGACACGGGTGCGCCCTCGTCCCCCAATCATGTGGCCCATGAGGGTGTTCATGACCTCGGTGGGTGTAAATTCTCCCCGTGGCGGTTTCTCTCTTTGCGTGACGGGTTCACAAAAAAAGAGTGTTGGTCAACCGTTTTTGCTACTTCAATCACATAGAATCGCCCTCGTAAGAAATCTCCATGCTCCAAAGCCACGGACATAAGTTCGTTTGCAAGAGCCGGAGCCATGGTATAGTCGTACGGATGATAATTTGGGTGTGGTGCACGAAGGGCTTCTCCGTTCTCAAAAAAATATTTGCAATTGGTGGTAGTCGCCGCGCCCTCAAAGTCCGGTGCAAGCGTATTGTTCAACCATTTGTAGAAGTCCCGCACGTTGCCTAGCTCCGCTTTCTTTCGGGTGTTGGTGTCTTCTTGGCCACTCGGGAGTTCTCGTTGATCAATGATCTCTCGTAGCACGTCAAATCGAAGTAGGACATGTGCTTGCTCTATATCCAAGTTGGTACTTTGATGTACGAAGCGGCATAGGCTTGAGGAGTGGTCAACCGTGACGCTCGGGTGCTTAGACGGAGCATACCATGATTGGGAATGAAGTCGGTAGGCGATGTACGGCACGGCGAGAGCATTCCCCAATATGTATTGGGCGTTCTCCACGTTTTGGTTACCGGGGATCCACCATTGCTTTGCATCTTGGAAGCTAAAGCGTTGCGTAATAAAGGGGCGTAAGGGAGTGAGAAGCAAACGGGGGTCAACCAACAAGCAATTTTCCGCATTGCAATTTTTAATGGGCGCCGGTAACATGAACCATCCCTCGAAATCTTCGTTGCGCGAGCGGGCTAGTTGGGGGGCGTGTCCTATGGAGGCCGCCAAATCCGTCACGGTCTCTACGGTGGTTCCCAAGTCGTGGTCCACGTAGTTGTACGGCACCGGGCACACTAGGAAGGTCTTGTGGATGTGCAAGATATCATAGACGTGCGCGAAGTCTTCGTGTGCACAATTTGAGTAGAAGCCCGAGCCTTTCGGGATAGTGGTGTTGAGTTCCGTGAAGGAGTTCTTTTTGTCGGATACGTTGAACTCATGGTTCCATTGGCAAGTGTCCCATAATTTTCGCAACGTGACACACGTGTGGATTCGCTTCTTGGCATCATACGCCATGTTGCCTTGCACTTTGATGCTTCGTGTTCGAGATATGAGGAGTTCGGCGTTGCTTTCAATGGAAGCCCATTGTTGTAGGGCCGTAGGCGCCGCTTGGTCAATATGTGAGTATTGTCCAAAGGTGAGTGGAGAACCGCTAGGCAAGCGTGGATGAAGTGTTTTATTTTTTGGCAAAGTGGGATGTTTGGAGTCATCAATATCGATAGAGTTTTGCGTTTGGGAAGCATTGGACCAACCAAGGAGCGTATATGGGCTTGGGAACATGGTAGCGTGAAAATAGGCGCGTTCACGTCGGAATTGCGAAATGGGGCTAGAGGTTGGTAAAGACGAGAAATGTCGGCGACGGCGGTGAAATGGCGTAGGTGGCGCGATCAATGCCAACCAAGGTAGATGCTCAAATTTCGGTCAAATGCGCCCAAATGCCACTAGTCCTGGACGGCTTATTTTTTGACTAGTGGTGCGACATTGTCCATCTGAAGGGGCAATCGAAAAAAAATAGACACTCAAAAAGTGAACTTAAACCATGGGGTTTGGGATGCGGGAAGGACTTGCTCCACCGGCTGTCCATATCCCCGTAGTGGGGTCCTTCACCCACAGGTTTCCGCCTGGATGGCCTCGACCATGTCCGTCGGCCCTTCCCATGGTTCGCCCCTGCATGGTCTGGTGTTGGATCTCCTCTTCCGCATAAAGTGCATGGGCAGTTGTAGTGGTCGGTGGATCCTGGGCAGCATCGGACATCTGTACCCTCAGGCTCCTCAGGTCCTTGGTTGCCTGCTCTTCCCGCATGGACCCGGCCGGTGCCGTATGCTCCCCGAGCATTATGGATTCGCTGAGCAGGGGAACAAACGGCAGCGCACCCAGGTCAACACGCGGAAGCGCGTAAGGTGCCTCTGCAGGGCCGCCCATGGGTTTCTCCATGGCGCTCCTGAGGGTCTTAACCCGCTCCACCAGCTCTGCTGCTGCTGGCTTTGCCGGGAGCTCCGGACCCGAGTCGAGGGGTTGTGACTCCTCTAACCTTGTCAGGCGTCCCGACATGTCCTCCACCAGGTGGAGGAGGCTGTCCACCACTCGCTGCTGCTTCTGCAGGGCCATCTCCAGCTTCTCCCGGTACCGGTCCTGCTCCGCTCGCAGCTCCGCCATGTCTCTCTCCGCTGCCGACTGGTCATCCAGGATCCCCGCGACGTCCTCCGCTAGGCCGTCCTTCGCGTTGTCCAGGCGGCCGAGGTGCTGCACGATGGTGTCCATCCCCATCTTTGGGTACTTGCCGATGAGGAAGGATACGTGCTCGCAGTGGCACTCAACGTGCTTTCGACCTGATCCGGCGCATCCCACGGTTCCCGGCGCCTCGGACTCCTCCGCCATGGGTGTGTCGCCCATGCTATCCCGCGTTGGCTCCGTATGCCGGGCCACAGGCTCCGTTCTGGCTCTGGCAGGCCTCTCCAACGCCTCGGCGTCATGCTCCAGGCTGGGTTCGGGGGCCGTGTGCGCCCTTGTGGGCAGTCTGGCCATCTCCTCCGACTCCGAAGGGTAAGCGGTCCGATAGCCCTCGGTGTGCCCCTCGGAATCTGCAGCTGACCACAGCCTGACCGGGCTGGGATCAGTCTCCATCGCCCTGGCTTCCGCCGCGGGTTTTGGGGACCCGCGCTTCCGGTAGCGCCGAGCTCTGCCGTTGCTGCCAGTCTCCTGCAACTCCTCCGCAGCCTCCTTGCGGCATTGCCTTTCACACATGGAGGCCAGGTCCTCCTCGTCTAGCCCATGTCCTACAAGGGCTCTCCGTTCTGAGCATCTTCGCTCTTCTCGGGCTTCCCAGTCCGGCGTCGACTCGACGGACTCCACGATCTGCACCCGGGGTGTCCTTGGGCAGGGCTGATGAAGGCCCAAGTCCCCGGTGCGGCGGTAGGGGGCAGGTACTCCTCTGCTACCATAAAGAAGGTCCCTACCAGGACCGGCCCCTGCTGTACCCCTTCCACCATTTCCTGTCACCCCTATGATCTTGCTTCTCACCAGGTTCTGCATGATCCTGCCCTATCCTGCACAATTTCCCACAAAAAATAGTAAAATATGGCTCCTTCACACAAATCCTGATCCCTTGCAATAACCAATTCCCAAGTACAATAGCTCAAATCCAAATCCACACTGAGGGCTTCCAAGGGTGTTTGAGGTCCCGCGTTGACACTCAACAACTCCTTTCAGTACGCCGGTTGTCTCACGGTGCACACGGAGACACGGGCGTTGGGCATGTACATAGAAGTGCACCAAAGAGGAAGCCCTGCAATTGGCATATGAACACAAATAAAGCAACATTGGAGAAAAATGGAAACCTACACAATCACAGCCATAGACCCCTCATTCCCTGGACTCAGGACCTTCCCTTGACTCGCCAACATGATGCCCTGAACCAAGTCAAATAAGATGGCTAAATGCCATGTGTCAAAAGTCACTACACAAACCCCAAAAATGTGTTCCCTCCCAAGCCTTTAAATCCTAGCCCAATAGGGGAGGTGGCGTGTCATGGCCTAGAATGGGACTCACGACCATGCCCTACGCTGACAAAACTTTGGTTGGACTTGGAGTCGATTGGGCTTGGAGAATTGCCCCATGAAGATGACCTCACAACATAGCAAAATTAGGCAAATCACATCATAATGCCTGAAAATTCAACTATATACTCAAAAATGCATACCGCAAGTCTTCAAATGCTCCATGCATGTGTCAAACCGGAAAGTAATATACAAGGGTGATATAGACCAAACGTCCATGCCCAAGAAGATTCCATCATGGGCTCCCAAACCCCTCCGGATATATACATACCATGCTTCACAAGTCAACTCATGAATTTGAGACCTAATTTTGTGAGGCCTCGTGTGCTACGCCAAAGTGACCACGTGATCCGGCATATGGTGAGGTGCAACACCGAAGCATATGCCAACATATAAGCAACATAGCATAGTTCACGGATCTCTAGGCACTTTACTGTTAGCCGCTCAGTTGAGCACATAAAATACAAAAATGAGCATAAAATGAGGTCAAAAACATGCAAATGTTGCCAAATTCAAGATAATCACAATAGTATATAACTTCGCTCACCCATGGTATCAACATATGGTTCAAAACACAATTGCTTGGGACCATTTGCAAACAATCCCCCCACTTGGGTCCCCACATGGACGCATGGGGACACCTTCGAACCTCCTCCCAACACACACCATGAAAATGGGAAAATTGATAGTGGCGCTTGTGGGTCGCTCCGTAAACCTTCCCACATGCACTATATGTGCGGTAGACATAGTCTAGCGCTATGGAGCTCACCATTGGGACATGGGCAAAGCCCTTGCCACGTATGACTCCACATATCTTCCTACAAACGGAGACACATAACATGGGCAAGAGCATAGCGAAGCACATACCATCTATATAACACATACCCTTAAAAGTGGCTCCCACCATGATATGCCATGCCCCTCCATGGACATAACTTCACGTTAAAAATACGTAGGAACCCAAGGAAAGTTTCTATGCAACACCAACACTCATGCGGTACACTCGAAAGTCGCATTAAAATATTCGGTTGCACGGTCCAAGAGTTAGAACTCATTTTCTACCCTCTTGACCATTATCCCTTGCTACACTGGGCATGTGTACACATCAAAGGCGTTTGACACTTCCTGAATTAAGTTGAGATCAAGGGGATTCCATCCCATATCTCAAAATTGAAATACCTCCCGATGAGCCGGAGATATGTTTCTTCAAAGTGGCCTCACGAAACCATTTTGTTTCGACTATATCTCCAAGAAAAATGAAGGACACAACAAAAGGAAGGTTGATTTGTGATCGGGAAAAAATGTAGGACCATTCGAAATTCATCATATCAAGTGCGGCGACCTCGAAGTCGAAAATCCGATTCTGAATGTCTGAAAAAATCGGATTAATTTTGCGAGTGTATAACATGAAAATTGCGGAAGCAACGAACCCTTTACTGATGAAATCTGACCCTTCATCGGGGTTTCTGCCAAAATATCTGGAAATAACAGTTAACCAATCGGTTACCGCAAAAGCGCGAGCCAACTGACAGTCGCCGATACATTGACAATCAGAACGGATAGCTGAAAAATTACGGAAACATTATGATAAAAAAACCCTGTTGATTCCTGATATTCTGATATATAAATCTCAGCCGGCGGCGCCTCGGTTGCAAATATGGCCGCTCATAGCTGGAATGGCCAGGCCTATCACACTATCACATCAGGTTAGGTCAGGTGGATGGGAGAGTATGATATCAGCCAATGGCGGCTTGCCGGCACAGAGATACACACCCCAAGTGACCCAAAGATGGCCACGGGGGTCCGAACCGGCTTCAGTACGTGGGACGAGTGCCGCGCTATCTCTGAGAGGAAGAGCCGGACCCACCCGTACGTCAACCTGGTGGACCTGCTGATCAAGCTAGCTCTTGAGAGGGAGAATGAATCCCACATGGAGAAAATCTCCAACAAACAATTGGGTCAAGGTGGTACCCCTACCCCCAAACGTGGCGAAGGGAAAGGGCCTAAAAATCCCCCTAACGCCAACCAGGGAGGTGGTAAAGGAAGGGATAACCTGCGTGCCATGAATGAGGTTAAACCTGATGCAGGTACACCCCCTCTGTTCTACTGTACACCTGTCAATGACACACACCCCAAAAGCCGCAACCTGTTTTTTTCACTCTGTAAAAAGTTTTGCAACTCTGTCAAAGATTCCCTTTTGCACCTAATTGTGATTTTTTTCCTTGGGCGAAAAAAACAGGGTGCGGGTTTTGTGGGGTTACCTAAAGTTACCTAAAGTTACCTAAAGTTACCTAAAGTTACCTAAAGTTACCTAAGGTTACACACCCCAAAAGCCGCAACCTGTTTTTTTTACTCTGTAAAAAGTTTTACAACTCTGTCATAAATTCCTTTGTGCACCTACTTGTGATTTTTTTCCTTTGGCGAAAAAAACAGGGTGCGTGTTTTGTGGGGTTACCTAAAGTTACCTAAGGTTACCTAAAGTTACCTAAAGTTACCTAAAGTTACCTAAGGTTACACACTTCAAAAGCCGCAACCTGTTTTTTTCACTGTGTAAAAAGCTTTGCAACTCTGTCGAAAATTCCCTTGTGCACCTAATTGTGATTTTTTCCTTGGGCGAAAAAAAACAGGGTGCGAGTTTTGTGGGGTTACCTAAAGTTACCTAAAGTTACCTAAGGTTACCTAAAGTTACCTAAAGTTACCTAAATTTACCTAAGGTTACACACTTCAAAAGCCGCAACCTGTTTTTTTCACTCTGTAGAACGTTTTGCAACTCTGTGAAAAATTCCCTTGTGCACCTAATTGTGATTTTTTTCCTTGGGCAAAAACAACAGGGTGCGGGTTTTGTGGGGTTACTTAAAGTTACCTAAAGTTACCTAAAGTTACCTAAGGTTACACACCCCAAAAGCCGCAACCTGTTTTTTTCACTCAGTAAAAAGCTTTGCAACTCTGTCAAAAATTGCCTTGTGCACCTACTTGTGATTTTTTTTGTTTGGCAAAAAAAACAGGGTGCGGGTTTTGTGGGGTTACCTAAAGTTACCTAAAGTTACCTAAAGTTACCTAAAGTTACCTAAAGTTAACTAAGGTTACACACTTCAAAAGCCGCAACCTGTTTTTTTCACTGTGTAAAAAGCTTTGCAACTCTGTCAAAAATTACCTTGTGCACCTAATTGTGATTTTTTCCTTGGGCGAAGAAAAACAGGGTGCGGGTTTTGTGGGGTTACCTAAAGTTACCTAAAGTTACCTAAAGTTACCTAAGGTTACACACTTCAAAAGCCGCAACCTGTTTTTTTCACTGTGTAAAAAGCTTTGCAACTCTGTCAAAAATTCCCTTGTGCACCTAATTCCGATTTTTTCCTTGGGCGAAAAAAAACAGGGTGCGGGTTCTGTGGGGTTACCTAAAGTTACCTAAAGTTACCTAAGGTCACCTAAAGTTACCTAAAGTTACCTGAAGTTACCTAAAGTTACGTAACGTTGCCCAAAGATACACACCCCAAAAGCCGCAACCTGTTTTTTCACTGCGTAAAAAGTTTTTGCAACTCTGTCAAAAATTCCCTTGTGCACCTAATTGTGATTTCTTTCCTTGGGCGAAAGAAACAGGGTGCGGGTTTTGTGAGATTACCTAAAGATACCCAAAGTTACCTAAGGTCAACTAAAGTTACCTAAGGTTACCTAAAGTTATCTAAAGTTACCTAAGGTCACCTAAAGTTACCTAAGGTTACCTAAAGTTACCTAAAGTTACCTAACATCACCTAAAGATACACACCTCAAAAGCCGCAACCTGTTTTTTTCACTCTGTAAAAAGTATTGCAACTCTGTCAAAACTTCCCTTGTGCACCTAATTGTGATTTCTTTCCTTGGGCGAAAAAAACAGGGTGCGGGTTTTGTGGGGTTTCCTAAAGTTACCCAAAGTTACCTAAGGTTACCTAAAGTTACCTAAAGTTACCTAAGGTTACACACCCCAAAAGCCGCAACCTGTTTTTTTCACTCTGTAAAAAGTTTTGCAACTGTGTGGAAAATTCCCTTGTGTACCTAATTGTGATTTTTTTCCTTGGGCGAAAAAAACAAGGTGCGGGTTTTGTGGGGTTACCTAAAGTTACCTAAGGTTACCTAAGGTTACACACCTGAAAAGCTGCAACCTGGTTTTTTCACTCTGTAAGACGCATTGCAACTCTGTCAAAAATTCCCTTGTGCACCTAATTGTGATTTTTTTCCTTGGGCAAAAAAAACAGGGCGCGGATTCTGTGGGGATACATAAAGTTACCTAAGGTTACACACCCCAAAAGCAGCAACCTGTTTTTTTCAGTCTCCCTAAAAAGCTTTGAAACTCTGTCAAAAATTCCCTTGTGCACCTAATTGTGATTTTTTTCCTTGGGCGAAAAAACAGGGTGCGGGTTTTGTGGGGTTACCTAAAGTTACCTAAAGTTACCTAAGGTTACCTAAAGTTACCTAAAGTTGCCGGAAGTTACCTAACATTACCCAAAGTTACACACCTCAAAAGCCGCAACCTGTTTTTCTCACTCTGTAAAAGGTTTTGCAACAGTTAGATGGACCCACTGAGGCTGTTTCTTTTTGAGAACTTGCCTATTTATATGAGCATTCAGTTCTTAAGCTGAACTGTGGTAGTGAATTTTCTACTTTGAACCAGATCCAGAACCAGATCCCAGAATGAACAGCATGATGCTGCCAATCCAAGATTGTCCTGCATGAACAGTGAAGATGAACAGTCAATCAGAAGAATAATTGAAGATGATGGTGACAGGCAGATTCTCAGAGGTCTAATTGTTCATAATCAGATCATGATGCAGAAATGACATGATGGGTCAAGATGGGGCACATGAATGGAATTCAGTGGCACCATGATGGCCAGTCCTACTGAGTGGGCAGTGCAAGAGATAAAGGTCAGAACTGAGCTTGGGCGATAGTAAAAGGCCCAGAAACCACAGAAGACATATCTTTTTCATGTATTTTATGCTCTAAAGACGTGTGCATATTTTTGGGACTTTGTCTAGCCTTTTATGCCATGGACCTACAATCAGTGGTGGACTTTCATCAGCAAGTTTGATTCTGAATTTTTGCTTTGTGCTAGGGTGTAAGGCAGAAGTCTTTCTAGTAGCAGAGGCCAGAGTTGTAGCAACTCCAGGACCCTGCCTGGCGGACTTTTGAAAATCCAAAAATCTGAGATTTTCATCATCTCAATCATCATCACATTTCATCAACCCAAGGCTAGCCCTCTAGTTCTACAACCCAGCTCTTTGACATGGCCCCACCCAAAGGTTCAAAGGCAAAAAGGCGAGAAGATAAGACACTCAGAAGGGTACGTGTGCGTTCAGGGATAAGGTTAAAAGGGAGCGCCGAGCGAGAGAGAGTCAGGGCACTGAGGGCAAGGAATGCAAGGTTAAGTGAGTCAGAGAAGTCAAGATTGAGAGAGTCAGAGAAGTCAACACCGCACAGCGCTAACACTCTAACAGAAGCAAAGCCTGTACCAACTCCCTCGCAATCTTCTGGGTGCGCGTACGAAGACACTCACGCGCATCGAGAGAGGGTAAGGCTCGCGCCCCAAGCAGGTCCTTCGCGCGAGACAAGGCCTGCGCGCGAAACCAGGATATTCTTCGAGACTGATCCTGCGCGCGAAGCAAGACCCATGCGTGAAGCAATGCAGGTGCCAGAGACTGGTTATGCGAACAAAGAGTGGACCACACGCACATGCGAGGCTGGTCCTTCGCGCACAAGTGGACAAACACGTGAAGTTAATGCGGAGTTTGAATGGTTAGAAGATCTTGTAGAACACCTGAAGACAATTGGCAAAGACAAGGTGTTGAGGGACCTGTTGGCGCGCGACGACAAGAAGGAGAGCGACGAGTTGCACGATCTACATGAGTACGAACTACCACCTCGCGCTACTGGGAAAGAGCAAGACCCTACGCTACACGACCTCTTACACAAGATGGAAACACTGACACTGGAACTGAATCAGATGAAGGAAGGCAGCAAGTTGACAGACCTGGACACCACCATCACAGGCCTGTCGTACCTAGGTGACAAGCGCTCGCCCTTTGTTCCACGACAAACCTATGGCAAGTCGACGCCATTGTTCAAGAAGTCAGTACCCATCAAGACGCTACACGAAGCACACCTACATGGCCTTCGAATTCTTGCGTGCTTGGTGGTGCGAACAGAGCTCGAAACTGAAGACTCTGAAGAAGAAGCAGAGCAAAGGAGAGAAAGGAAGGGTGTCGCCACAGCGAAGATCGAAATACCACTGCCTGTGTTCACTGGAAGGAACATTGTCTTCTGGGCAAAGGACTTCGTGCGCTTTCTGAGACTCACAGGTCAAACCAAAGCGTCAGACATGATCAAAGCCGACCTCGTGGTGACTGGGTGCAAAACAGACTGGTTGCGCGAACTCCTAGAAGACCTGTTGTCCGAATCTACCACCTTCGTGGAGTTTCTTTCTAAGATTGAGGAGACCTTCCCTGTGTTTGAGACTGATATGCATATTCGCCAACAACTCTTAGATCTCTCCAAGTTTAAGCAGTTCCCCAAGCTGGACGAGATCAATCAGATGGAGGCAAGAATCAGAAAGCTGGTCGCAAGGCTTACGTGTGGGTACTCTGAGTACGACAAACTGATTCTGTTGCGTAGCAAGATCCCAGCGAAGACATGGTCAGAGTGCAAAGACACGCCAGCGCGCAAGGCCCTTACCCACAGCTACTCCGATCCACTAAGATTGCTTAAAGCCCTGTCTATGGAGCGAGAGTGTGATCAAGCCGCCGACCGCCACGCGCACCTCAACTACGCGCAGTACAACGCTGAGGCCGAACTGTTTACTGGCGAAGGCAAAAGAGAAGGCAAAGGCGGTGGCAAAGAAAAAGGAAAAGGTCGAGGGTGAGGCGGTGGCAAAGGCAAAGGAGGAAGAGGCTGGCAATGGACGCAAGAACATCCTCCACCTGCTTTCAAGGTTACCATCTACTGCGAATACTGTGGAAAAAGGAACCACGCAGCGTCTAACTGTTGGAAGAAGCAAAAGGATGACAAGAAACAACAAGAAGACTGGAATTCACAACAGCAAGCACCACAGCAAGGTCAACCTGTTAACCCCAAGCCGGCCGCGCAGCAATTTCCGAAGCCTGCGCCGAAGCCTGCACCTGCACCGAAGCCAGCACCGAATCCCGCTCCTGTGGCAGCAGCACCTCAAGAGGAAGGAAGCAACAAAAAGGAGAGGAAGCTGTTGTTCATGGAGAAGTACCTTCTCAAGCAATGCGAGAAGCACGGCGTTCCACTCAAGACCCTTCAGGCCGCACAGAAGTAGAGGGGTGGGACCTCAGGAAAGAGGCTCTACGCGTGCCTGGTCTGAATGGGGGAGCAAAAGTACCATGGGTTACTGGACACGGGCGCAAGTAACAGCTTAGTGGCGGAGAGACTGGTGGAGCAAGGCCAGACGCAAATGGGTGAAATTTTTGGAGTCAAGGTTGGCAACGGAGCTGTACAGCTCACAAGTGGAGAGACAGAAGGAGGTGTTCACGTGGGAGAAGAGGACATCCCTTTCTCGTTCGCCACCTTCGACACCGACGCGTTTGACGTGATTCTGGGAAACGACTTCTTTGAAGCCAACCCGCACATCAAGTACCTCTCCCTGCAAGCGCCCCACCATTTACTGGTTCAGAGACATGGGCAACTCGTGGAAGTCCCACTGAACGAGGACACCACACCAAAACCCTCTGTGCAGGTCATCCAAGGTCTGTCCCTCAATTTAGGCGCAGACATGAAGCTGGAAGGTATGGTGGCCCTCCACGCGCAGCTCGCTCGTACTGAGAACTAAAAACTTTCGACGGAGATGAAGAGACAAGGGTTTGCGGACTTATCTTTGGAAGGAGATCCGACGGGTTCAGACTATATTGAGCTATTCGCTTCGAAGCAGAACGCGGACTCACAATTTTGCTGCAACCGCAAGGACAACTGCGCCTTCTGGTACCATTGGGGATGGCTACAGAGGTGGAAGCAGTTGTACGTAAATCCAAGGATCTCCCAACTCCTACGAGTTCTGGTCAAGGTGGCGATCGACCGAGCGCGCTTAGTTTTAGTAGTACCAGAAGGGAAGCAATGGGAAAGTAAAGGAGGGAAGTGGAAAGAACTCCTCGAAAGACTGAATCGTGAAGATCATCCTACCCGACCTGCCGATGTACAGCCAAGATGGGAGTGAAGAAATTTTACTGAAGCCTTCCTGGCGAACATGTCTCTATCTACTGGACGGGGATACCAAACCCGTACCGATGGAAGAACTCGACCAGGAGGAGGTACAGTCTGTCACAAGGCAGAACCGGGGTTGGGGAAAAGCAAAGATGCTCTCCAAATTCCCTGATCACCCTGAGGTCAAATGGGAGGAACGAGAACCTGTCGTCAACGCTCCGACGCTGGACGTGGAAAGTGATAGCGAAAGAGAAGAGGAGACCTGTGCAGCAAACACAGGAGACAACACCAGGAATCCGAATGTGTCGACGATCCCGATTCACAACTCCGAAGAGTACGAATCAGTAAAATGGGACGATTTGGTGGACGCACTACTACTCGAAACTGAACCTGACATACCTCCGCAACGAGGGCAACTCGAAGAAAGATGTCCTTGAATTATGCCCTGGATATTTTGATGTATTCCTGCAGGTTTTGTAGTTGAAAACCCAAACCAAAGCAGCAAGTAGAGCAAGAACAGGATATGGATCGAATCAATGATTGGTTTTGGAATCCAGTGTAACACAGAAGGGCTGCAGATAGACAAAGCAGGTTTATACACATAGATTCAATCACAAATGGACAATACAAACGATTTATATGAAAATTGGTCTGACTCTTGCCTCAGAGATAGCATTGGGCACTTTATGTGCACTCTTTTGGGTGTAATGGTGCTGGTTAGGAATGTGGGGCATAGATGTCAGGACCACACAGAATATGACTTGGCCAGGCAACTGAATTCAGAAACAGTTACAACGTAGGACCACAATAAGTGGTAGAAACAATTGAGTATAGGGGTCTTGGGGTGGGAGACCACTAGGCTTAACCTCTAAGGCCTAAAGCATGAAATGCCTGTTTTATTTCGGTATATCCTCCATGAAGGAAGGTACCTCCGCTCAGTTGAGTGGTAGGGGTGAACTTCATGGGGGGCTAGGGTCACAACCCTAGTTACTTTGAGAAAGTGTACTTTAGGCAACAAAAGAGAGACAAAAACACTTAAGTTTGTCTTAGCATCAGCAAAAGGGGTTTAAGGGGGGCTTGGCCTGGATCAAGCCCTCCAAGAAAGACATGGCAGTGACGTTTTCTTACTCACCCCTGGAGTACAATTAGCTAAGCTAGTAGGACCAAGGAAAAAGGCTCAAATATTCCCAAAATTACCTCACAAAATGCATTAAACTTACCAAAAACATCCTCATCACTTCATAGAAGCCTATCACACTGTAGGTACCCTTGAAAACCAGTGTAATGTACCGTGAATGATGTCCCTTCGAAGGGGCATTCCTCAAAAGTCGCCGGCATGCGACGAAAACTTTTGGAAAAAGTTTCGGGGTAGTGGGGTTTGAACCCAGGACTCCCTCCCTAGAGCACATATTCTTACCCACTAGGGTACAATCGAACGCTCTAATGCGGACGGCTATCGCTGTATAAACAGCGTTTTAGTATACGTCCTGACCAAGGGCCAGCGCGGAGCAATACTCCCAATGGAGGACACAAACCCCCAGGAGCTGGAAAAAATAGAAAATGTAACCAGCAGGGAGTGATTCCTGCGGTTTAGCGGAAGGGGTTGCGACTTAGCAAGTGAAATCGTTAAAAATCGACGAAACCACGCGGGAAATCGTCATTTTTACACATAACTCAAAGTCGCAGACAAGCGCAAAGGAAGCGGACTCCAAGAAAAGGGTTGCGCAAGCGTAAACGGCTTGGGGAAAAGAAGGTATGAGCCGTAGTTTTTAAACTTCTAAAGGAAATTTTTGCACAGTTGCATCAAAATTTTTATAAACTTCAGAGTCAAGTATTCAAATTCAGCCCACACCACAGAGCAGGTCAACAACCCATCTCTCAGGTATGTCAGTGTCACCTCACACTCACACATTGCGTTCGTGTTGGTTGTTTCGTTAAAACGTTAGGGTTGTCAACGCTGTGCTCGTTGGGGGGTCGGGTGTTCCTCTCTCGTGCTCTGCACAGGTAAAAACAGGAATGAAAGGTATGCGATGCGAATGAAGCGCGCAGCGCGCACGTAGTGTTAGAATATGCGCTGTGCTCGCGATGCATGTGCCTAATCGAGGCATTCACACGCTGTGACGCTTTCCCTGACCCCAAATTCACCCTTGTTTTCTCCCTCACAGGTAAGTAAAGAAAGCGTTTGTTCGTGTGTGGCCGTGGCGTTAAAGTAGGGTTGCTTAAAACGCTTAGGCTTGTTTTGTGTTCGTTTGAATTCGGCATTCACACGATGCATGGTGAGTAAGGTAGGTTAGCTCAGGAGGAGCTCACCTCCTGGTTGACTCAGTGGTTCACCCTCCCTTCCCTGCGTGCACATGATGCATTAAAGGGTAGGCCACGCGAATTGCGCACGGTAAACCTTGTTTAGGTTACCCAGAGGCTCCTCGGTACGTTCTTTAAGAGAACCTGAGGAGTCTCTTAAAGCTTGCTTGCTTGACAGGGGAGCTGATCCGTCAGCGTGTTTGCGGACAGTGTATTATAGGTCACACTGAGAAGGGTATAATACCTGGAGTGTGGCTTGGTTCCTCCGCCGCAAACACCCCTTCATTTGCCTCTGTTGTACAGGTGGGAGAGGTTAAGGGTGATTGGTGCACGCAGCAGCTGCCTTCGGCGGCTATCCATTTTTCTGCCCCAGCAAAGCAGGGGCGCTGATCACAAATCAAATGACTGTGCCTCAGCCAGGACTGGCGAGGGCCGTTCGACTTCAACGACATCTGCGCTGTGCACGCAACGAGAGCACCCCTTCCCTCCAAGCCCTAGCAGGGGAAACGCGTTGTGGCGTCCCTTGTTAGGCCACAGCTGCTTAGGAGCGCTGTGTTCTCTTGTACTCTTCACAGGAGCGCCACTAGGGCCTGAGTGCTCTTCGACAGCAGCACCCAGTAGCGTGTGTAGGGGTTAGCGTCAGCAGGCCTGGCAGGAGTTGGGTGCAAGTGATGAGTGCTCACCCTGCCTTTGAAGGCCGGTGCTGGCGTTAGTGAGTGTAGTGTAGTGGTGTCTCCTGTCCCGCGTGCTTTTCCTCGTGGGCAGGGGAGTGCGTTAGCTTTTGGCCTGTAGCAAAAATGGGCGTTTTGTATGCCCTTAGCACACTTGGCCACCCCTCCCCTCTAGTAGGTAGGGCTTTTGCCGTCTTACCCCAAGGATAGGCGCCAGCACAGAAATTGGGCGCCATAGGAGTGGTAATAGTACCTGATTAGGACCTTCGGTCCGACGTCAGCGAAGCCCGGTCTCCGAAGCCACGCTGGGGAGAGAAGTGAGACACACACAGACATACGTAGCACACATAGGGGTATGGTAAACCCTGTTAAGGAAGGGTAGAACCCCATGGGTCTGGACCAGTCAGGGGTCCTAACTGTGGGCTCGCTTGTCCCCAAGGAGGGAAGACACACCTTGCCTCATAACACATTGCTTGTCATTCCCCCCCGTTGTAGTAAGCCACAGTTCTTCGTTGGCTCTCCAAGGTCATTACATTAGGGCAGTACCCATGCAACACATGGTCAACAAGGCAAACACTCGCTGGGTGGCTGCAATCCTGATAAGCGGCCATCTGGCTCACGCTGGAAACCATAGGCATGGGTCTGCAGGGCACAGACAGGGTCAGTGCAGTGCTCACTGCATCTGTCAGTAGACTGACACAGGGAGATTAGTTTCGCTTCTTACGCTGGGACATAGTCTCAGCACGGGTTAGGAGCTGCCCCTCGTTGTTCTCAACGAGCTAAGTGCGGAAGATGGGGTTGATACTCCCATCTGGTTGTATGAAGGCTGACATAGGTTCCCAGGTCGCCTCAGACAACCCATAGCCATCCCACAGGGTAAGGAATTTCCAGCCCTGTTTATACTCGTGGCGAGCAATACCTGCAACCACGTAGTAACCATCGACTGCCATCTCGTCGGCAGTCATCTCTTCGAGTTCGTCCGCCTCCCCTGGACTGGCAGCGTTCTCTAGGTCTATACGTTCAATCTCACTGTCGCTGAGGCGCCACTCATCCCAAGACAAGTCGTCAGGGGAGTGATAGTGCCTCAACTGCTTAGGTGCACACAGCAGTTCACCACCTAGACGTGGACTGCACCTGACATGGATCCTGGATCCATCTATCCTGATGATACGATAGGGTCCAAAGTAAGGGTCCTGTAGGCAGTTACGTGGCCAGGGGGGTAGGCGTGAATGGTGTACCAAAACAAGGTCACCAACCTTGAAGCTGGCAGGTCGCCGTAGGCGGTTCCGTCGGCTCTGTTCACGGTCACGAATGTGTCTCAGGTTAGTACCAGCCAGGGGACCTCCAGGAGGTCGCGGAACCGGCCCTTCGATGCCGTGCTCCTCCGGAGGGACGGAGGACACCGGGAGGCACCCCCGGGGGGGTGGGCGGCACCAGAGGACCACGAGAGGGTCCTCAGGTCAGTGATCCGGGCGGCGTGGCCCGACAGGGAGCCGACGTGGCCGGCCTTCCTGGAGGGGGGAGCGGTGCTCCGCATCACGGATGCGGACGCCAACAACTGGCTCCCCCGGGCTCTGCGTAGCGCCCTCGCCCACTGGCGCTACCGCCGGCACAACCCGCCGCCACCGCAGCCCCAGCCCCCACACAAGCGGCGGCGCAAGTGAAGGCCCAGACGGCGGGCACGGGAGGGGGGGATGGGCCCCCTGACCCACGCCCCCCCCACGGTACGGCACGACGTGCGGGGATGCGCCGCCACCCGCGGGAGGGAGTGCGGGGGCGCCAAGCGCGGGGAGGAACCGGCTGCCCCGCAACCTGCTAACCACTGACCGCTAACCATCAGCCACCCCCGGCCGGCCGGCGCCGCGCGGCAACGGCCGGGGAGGTGAGGGCCCCGGCGAGGGCCTGCGCGGGCATCCAGCTCTCGGTAGGGGCTGGCCCCCGGGGGCAGGGCCGCCATGCCGCCCCCGCCCCCCCCCAACGTGCACGACGGAGCAGGAAGGAGGCCGCGCCCCACATGACCCTCCCGTAACCACAGCCCGCTCCGAGGTGACGGAGGGAGGGTGTCAAGTCAGATGAGGCCCCCAGGGGGGCGGTCCACGGGCCGCCCCTCACCCCCCCCACCACGGGGCGGCACTTCAGCCCCGACCGCAAGCGCGCGCCGGAAGGGAGAGCACCGGCGACGCGGAGAGAGCCGGGAAGGAGTACCACAGGCCGCCGCCTGGAACGAGAGCAGGGAGGCCGCGGCGCGACACCCCCCCCCCCCCCGCCCCCCCGCCGGCCCGCCGGCCGCAGGGGCCCCGGCCCCCACCCCCCGAGGCTGAAGGGACGGACCCCCCCGCCCGAGAGGGGAGCCGGAGTGTGACCCGCCCCGACGCCCCAGCCGCCGGCTCCAATGGGGGCCGCGAAGAGCAAGTGGGCCCGCGCCTGCGCACCGGGACGCCGCGCAGATCGTGCCCAGAGAAGCCGGGTGGGCGCGAACCGGAATGGTATGGGTGGCCACGCCCCCCATGGACAGCACGACGCCAAGGGACGCCCGCTTTGTTGCCTACCCAGGGAAGGCGGCCCCGCAACCCGCTAACCACTGACCGCTGACCCTCACGGCCACCCTCGGCCGGCCAGCGCCGCGCGGCAACGGCCGGGAGATGAGGGGCCCCAGGGAGGGACTGCGGGAGGATCCGGCACTCGGTAGAGGGGGGCGGGGGAAGGGCGCGACCCCCCTAGCCGATGGCTGGCCCCCGGGGCTGGGACCGCCAAGCCGCCCCCCCCCCCCCCCTTTTTTGGCCGACAGGGGGCATCGCCAGGGAACCGGAGGACCCCCCCTCACTCCCCCCCCCCCCCCCCCCTCCCACACAGGCCCGAGAGCAGGCGGGGTGGCCCCCCCCCCCCCCCCGCACCCACCCCAGCTGGGGAGCCACAGGCGCGGCCCTCCGCCCCCCCAGGGCCGGGGGGGCGCCCCCACCCACAGGAGGAACGGCGACACGGTAAGGGCAGCGGCGGCTGGACCTGCCCCCACGAGCCCACACCGGCGTGCCGGAGCAACGCGCACAACGGAGCACGAAGGAGGCCGCGCCCCACATGACCCTCCCGTGACCACAGCCCACTCCGAGGGGAAAGAGGGGGGGTTTGCAGGTCAGCCGGGGCCCCCAGGGGAGCGGTCCACGGGCCGCCCCTCACCCCCCCCCGCCCCGGGGCGGCACGTCAGCCCCGACCGCACGCGCGCGCCGGAGGGGAGGGCCAGAAAGGGGTACCACAGGCCGCCGCCCGGAACGAGAGCGGGGAGGCCGCAGCGCGACACCCCCCCCGAGGCAAGGGGAATGGGCCCCCCCACCCGAGAGGGGGGCCGGAGTGTGACCCGCCCCCCCGCTCCGGCCGCCGGCCCACAAGGGGGCCGCGAAGAACAAACGGGCCCACGCCTGCGCACAGGGACGCCGCACAGATCGTACCCGGAGAGGCTGGGTGAACACGAACCGGAGTGGTATGGGGGGCCACGCCCCCCATGGACAGCGCAACGCCAGTGACGCCCGCTTTGTTGCCTGCCCAGGGAAGGCAGAGGGACGGAAAGAGACAGAGCGACCCCCCGCCCTGCAGTCAGTCGGCGACCCGGTGGTGCTACTGCCCGCCACTTACCCCAGTGCACGTCAGTCGGCGATCCAACGCACCCCACCCAGCCCCCTCCCCAGTCCCGACCCCGTGCGCGTGGACTGCGCGTGGACGGCGCACAGCCCCACCCTCAGGGCAGGATACATAGCCGACGACACCCCTCAGTGGCGTAAGAGACTCCCGCGGACGAGGGCACCCCCCCGGGGACGCCCAGCCGCCGCCCCCGCAACCCCAAGCCAAGTAGGGGGGAACCGGGACCGGACCGCCCCCCCCCAAGCGCGCCAGACGGAGCACGGGACCGGGGCAGGACACGCGGAGGGGCACGGACCACATGGAACGGCCCTACCAGCGCCCAGTGCCGGGACCACGCGAGATGCGCGCGCCACACCACCCAGCGGGGAGCGGACACCGCGAGAGCGCGAGCGCACACACACGAAAAGGACACGCGGGGACCACCAGAAGGGCAACCGGACCGAGCGCGCGGAACGCACAGACCACCTGGAATGGCGTACCAGCGAGCGAGGGTAAGGGACACCCGGACGGGACGGCCCGCCACACGCAACGCGGGATACGCGGGGCGGGAAGGGGGAAGAAGGGGAAACACAACACCAGGAACCGGCCCGAACCCCCCCGAACCGGCCGCGAGCGCCGCGCACACACAGACGGGACACTGCACCCGCCAAGGCAGTAGTGGCGCACAGCGCCACGCCCCAACCCCTAGGCTAGGCAGCCACCGCGCCAGCCCAAGGGGGTCCCACTGGCGACAAGCCAGTAGCACGGGCCCGGCGGCGCCGGTGCCCCGGGCGACCACGCATTAGGGGGGCGACGCAGTGGGTAAGCGCCCGCGGCCACGGCTGCGAATTGATGCACTGACCGGGGAGTGGCGAAACGGGGACGCCGGGGAAGGACGGGGCTCCGAGCTCTGTGAACCCGGGGGACTCCGCCACCAGGCAGGAGGTGCGTCTTGGAGGGCCCCCCACTAGGACCCGGTGGGGAGGATATCACCTGGCCCGACCAGGTGGCCCCCCGGGGCCGAAAGGCGTCTAGTACCCGCAAAATCAAACCTCAAACCTCAAACCTGTAGTGTAGTGGTGTCTCCTGTCCCGCGTGCTTTTCCTCGTGGGCAGGGGAGTGCGTTAGCTTTTGGCCTGTAGCAAAAATGGGCGTTTTGTATGCCCTTAGCACACTTGGCCACCCCTCCCCTCTAGTAGGTAGGGCTTTTGCCGTCTTACCCCAAGGATAGGCGCCAGCACAGAAATTGGGCGCCATAGGAGTGGTAATAGTACCTGATTAGGACCTTCGGTCCGACGTCAGCGAAGCCCGGTCTCCGAAGCCACGCTGGGGAGAGAAGTGAGACACACACAGACATACGTAGCACACATAGGGGTATGGTAAACCCTGTTAAGGAAGGGTAGAACCCCATGGGTCTGGACCAGTCAGGGGTCCTAACTGTGGGCTCGCTTGTCCCCAAGGAGGGAAGACACACCTTGCCTCATAACACATTGCTTGTCATTCCCCCCCGTTGTAGTAAGCCACAGTTCTTCGTTGGCTCTCCAAGGTCATTACATTAGGGCAGTACCCATGCAACACATGGTCAACAAGGCAAACACTCGCTGGGTGGCTGCAATCCTGATAAGCGGCCATCTGGCTCACGCTGGAAACCATAGGCATGGGTCTGCAGGGCACAGACAGGGTCAGTGCAGTGCTCACTGCATCTGTCAGTAGACTGACACAGGGAGATTAGTTTCGCTTCTTACGCTGGGACATAGTCTCAGCACGGGTTAGGAGCTGCCCCTCGTTGTTCTCAACGAGCTAAGTGCGGAAGATGGGGTTGATACTCCCATCTGGTTGTATGAAGGCTGACATAGGTTCCCAGGTCGCCTCAGACAACCCATAGCCATCCCACAGGGTAAGGAATTTCCAGCCCTGTTTATACTCGTGGCGAGCAATACCTGCAACCACGTAGTAACCATCGACTGCCATCTCGTCGGCAGTCATCTCTTCGAGTTCGTCCGCCTCCCCTGGACTGGCAGCGTTCTCTAGGTCTATACGTTCAATCTCACTGTCGCTGAGGCGCCACTCATCCCAAGACAAGTCGTCAGGGGAGTGATAGTGCCTCAACTGCTTAGGTGCACACAGCAGTTCACCACCTAGACGTGGACTGCACCTGACATGGATCCTGGATCCATCTATCCTGATGATACGATAGGGTCCAAAGTAAGGGTCCTGTAGGCAGTTACGTGGCCAGGGGGGTAGGCGTGAATGGTGTACCAAAACAAGGTCACCAACCTTGAAGCTGGCAGGTCGCCGTAGGCGGTTCCGTCGGCTCTGTTCACGGTCACGAATGTGTCTCAGGTTAGTACCAGCCTGGTTAGCCAGAGACTGCTTGTGTTCCAGCCAATCTCCCACAGGGCTCTTGAAGTCCTCAGGAAAGGGGGTTTTGAAGAACCAAGCAGGTCGTCCTCCATGGAACAGTTCGTGGGGGGTGAAACCCGT
Organism: Eutreptiella sp. 'Long Island Sound 2002'; assembly: GCA_964036045.1. Lineage (NCBI taxonomy): Eukaryota > Euglenozoa > Euglenophyceae > Eutreptiales > Eutreptiaceae > Eutreptiella > Eutreptiella sp. 'Long Island Sound 2002'. The sequence continues at coordinate 15,119,511 of OZ038380.1, read as the reverse complement.
AGAAGAGCTCCGCTGGGAGTTCATGGACAGCACTGCCCAGGGCACTAGGCGTACCCAGTCCTTGGTGCGCTCCTGCTTCATCAGGATTCTTAAGTTTTGCTCCACCACACGGTTCTGTCTCTCACAGAGAGGGTTAGACGTTTGGGTATAGGGCACACCTGTGGTTACCTCCACGTTGAGGGCATTTAGCACTCGTTTGAACCACCCAGTGTCACTGCGGATGCGTACATCTTCATCAGAGTGCACCTGCTTAGGTGCTCCATAGGGTTCGAACCATTGTTCGACCAACATTTTCACAGTCTGCTCACCTGTGATTTTCTTATTGCAAGGGAACACACGGGTGAAGCGAGATTGACCACAGGTGACCACGAGGCACCTATCATAGCCGCCAAAGCGTGGTAGGCCGTGGATGTAATCCACGTAGAGAAGAGAGTTAGCACAATAGGGTATGGGTAAGCTGGAGATCAGGCCCCTATCCCTACTGTCGCTCTGCTTGCTGGCATGACAGCCACAAGCATCCACAATGGTCTGCATACGCAACCTCAGTTCAGTCAGGGTTAGACTAGAGTAGAAACACTCACGGAAGAAGTCCACTGAGCGATTAGCGCCAGTGTGACCAGAACTGAGATGGGACCACTGTAGGCACCCATCCAGTCGTGCCTCAGACACCACAATTCGGTCCTCGTAGAAGAGGTACTGACTGTTTTTATACCACTGGTGCCCGTCAATGACACGGGGTTCGAGACCAGTGCTGAGGGTTTGGAGAATTTCTTCATACTCTGACTGATAGTCGGTTAGACTCCAACCCTCCAGGATTCCAGCAGTGCGCATGGACAGGTCAAGCTGGACATCCATACGCTGGAAAGCCTCTTTGGCGAGCGCCTCAGAGCTCTCACCAATAAGCGCATCGAAGTTGTTGCGCGATATATAGTCAGACAGTTCATTCTTAATCCCGGGGATATGATGCACTGTCAGCCTGAACTGGCTCAGGTAAGTCCACCAACGTTTTAGCTTTGCTTTTTCTGTTGGTGGGCCCTTCTGAAAAGACTTCACAGGCTCCTGGTCACATAGCCAGGCAATAGGGTTAGATCCCAGGAGTCGAAATTGTGACGATAGCACTAACATACCGGCCAGGAGTTCCTGGTCATAGGTGCTGTAGTTGGAACGCGCTTGGTTCCATTTCCAATTCCAGTGTCCTAGTGGTACCAGTCGCCACTCACTGGTAGGATAGTCATGTTTCAACGAACCATCACGGTTCAGTCCAGTAGTACGATAATGGCAGTGGGTTAGTTCAGCGGGGTTAAGCTCCTGCCATTGGTAGATCGTACCACCCCCCCCTACATCACTGGCATCAGTGATAAGGACTATCTCGCCCTCAGGGCGGGGCACTCCCAGGCAGTTGGAGGAGGCAATCTTTGTCTTCAACTCCTGGAAACACTCTTCCTCTCTGGAGGTCCACCTCCAGGGAGTAGCTTTCTTGATCAGGTCAGTGAGGGGTGCAGAGGAGTAAGTAAAATTGTGGATGTGACGCCGATAGAAATTACAGGCGCCCACAAAACTCCTCACATCGTGTAGACCCTTCTTAGGGTCATCGCGAATCTGCATGTCCTGTAGGGGCTGCGTCTTAGACGCGGCTGGTTTCCACCAGCCATACCCCACGTCGAAACCCAAATACTCCATGTCCTCTTTCATAAACTCACATTTTTCGAGTTTGATTCGGAGATGGTTTTCTTGACAGACAATGAAAAATTCACGGAGGAGAAGGACGTGGTCCTCTTTGGTATTAGTACCCAAACTGACGTCGTCGATGTGATCCTCCATTTCTGCACCCCGAGAAATCAACTCTTGTACCAGAGGCCTGCGCCTCGGTATGTACAAAATTGTGTTCATAAGCTCCTGGAAGAGCGCTGGGGCATTAGCCACCCCGAAAGGCATAACCTTCCACTTGAAGACACGACCCTTAGGGGTTATAAAGGCCAACAGCTCCTGAGCTGCGGCGGTTAGGTCCACCTGCCAGAAACCAGAGCGTTTGTCCATTTTGGTCTTATACCTGCATTTGGCAATACGCTCCAGGGTGTTTTCCATGTTAGGAATACTCCCTGAGTGGTTCTGGGTTTTCTTGTTGACCTCACCATAGTCTACAACAAGACGTAGGGCAGTCGACCCTGGTTTAGCAACAAGGAAACAGGGACTGCAGTGATGGGGATAGTCCCCGTGTTTATACTCTTCAACGAGGCCAGCATCAATGCATTCTTGGATCTGGCGCTCGATTTCTTCAACCTGTTCCTGTGGAGCGGGATAGGGACGACGCCTCACTCGCGTCTTTTCAAATTCTGGTTTCAATTTCAGGTCCATCTGGACCAGTTTTTTACAAGAAAGGGGAGGCGGCAAGGCGCCGAACACCTCCTCATAGGTTAGGAGCAGTTTCTTCAGGCGGGGGTCAAGGTTAAGACTCTCGAGTTTCTGAAGGAAATCTTCCTCAGCATGGAGGTTGCTTTTTCCATGTTCTTTCTTTTTCAGCCGATCAGCAGTTTCGGCAGGCACAGTACCATCGTCCCACTCAGGGGGACATTGCTGCCCATAGTGTAGAGAATACACTAGAGGTATCTCAGGATCAGGCAGCGTATAGGACTCATCGTCCTCCTCAGACCAGATGGAGTGATTCCAGGTCTGTCTGAGGTATTGCAGCCGCTCTTGGCGCTCAATACCTTCGGCCTTCAGGTACAACAGCCGCCGGAGTTCTTGACTGTCATGCTCAGACAATGGCATGTTATTAGCAGCAGGCCGCGCCAGAGCATCAGCACTCCGGGCCACGGGTTCACCTGTGTGCACAGACTGCATGTGTAGCACTGGCTTCGCAACAGGGGAAGCGGGTTCAGAGGTTGACTCTAGATCTACCTCCTCTAGCAACAGCTGGGCTAGGAAAGCAATATGTTTTATGTCAACACAGCTGGGATCAACAGAGGGATTAGTGCTGGCGATCTCAGACAGTTGGTCGTCAGCATCCTCTTTTACAGCTGCAGGTTCCAGATAGTCATCAGGAGACTCACACCCTGTAAGTGTGGCAGATAGGTGCTCAGGAGATCGATCTTTGAGATCATAAAGGGTCAGGCCACGATTTTCGGCCATGACCTCTTTCAGTAGCACCTGGTCTAGGTCACACAGGGGTACAGGATTGAGAGACCCATCGACGATGGACAGGAAACTGGCATACTCAGGGGCCTGCATAGCTGTGTCCGAGTCCTCAGGCACATAGACGGGGCCGTCGGGGAGTTGCACTCTTCCCACGGTCATTCGATCTAGCATACGGCGCCAGTAAGCATGTTCACCAGAGCAACGCCAGTCAGGGGTGCACATAACAACCCTTCCTCCCTCATAAGCGATTTTGGTTAGAACCTTCGCGAGCAAGGAGAAGGGAGGGTTAGCATACGCTAGGCCCATTGCTTTCCAGAGGAAACGGAAAGCATTGTTCAGTTGTTTCGAGCAGTACAACTGCATGATGTGCTGTTGTTGGCTCGCAAACAATTCCACCTGGATCTCATCCAGGTTTACCTGAAGGGCCGCCAGTCCATTTTCAAGAACGTGACGGGCCAATTGGTAGTTTTCAGTACGATTGTTCCTCTTGGCTTCGTAGCGCAGCCCAGACTCTTTTCGTCCTGACAGCTCCAAAGGTACGGAGAATAGCCCACTGCCAAAGTCGCAGTGCAAAGAGTAGGGACGCTGTAGGGACAGCATTTTTACCTGGGGGTTTCTTCGTAGAAAGTCGTTGCCAATGACGATGTCAAAGGCGTCAGTGTCCAACACTCTGCAGTGTTGGGTCACGGTTTCGTCGCCCAGACATATAGTCACATCGACCCCCCCCAAGGAATGGATGGTACGCCCATCCCCTACTCTTATGGCCAAGGTCTTAGTTTTCTTGAAAGTCTTAAGCAGGCGCTGGGCCACTATGGAAAGTGTTGCACCGGTATCAAGCACCGCTCGAAAAACCTGATCCCCGATTTTCACGAGGATCCAGAAAACCAAGTCCTCCTCTTCGGAGCCGCCCCCCTATTCCTCATCAGGGAACTTCACATCCACCCCTGCAGCCATGAGGGACTTGGCCATCCAGGCCAAGCGCCTCTTCTTGGAATTATTCCCCTCAGGGGTAGCGTTATCCCCTTGGGGGCGTTTCTTGGGGTCACCTGCGGCAGGAGCGGGTGTAGCAGCAGGAGTGGATGTAGCAACGGGCGCTGATGAGCGCCTCTGGGGGTTAGGGGGTCCAGTTTTGCCACTCCCCTTGCCACCAACCTTACCAACTTTTTCCCCGTTCGGGGGATTTCTGGCGGGCGTCTGGGTCTTCTGGCGCTCCGCCTCCTGACGCTTGAGTCTGTCACTCTCGCGTTTCTTGATGTGGCATTCGTCCTCGTAGTGACGACGTTTGCCACAGTAACCACAGGTGATGGTACACCTGAAATGGTCCTGATGGGTCACAGTTTTCCCATCTTTGGTATGCTGCTGACGTTTCATCTGCAGCATACAGCCACTGCGGAGATCGCAGTCAGAGGCATGACAAGGTCCCCCCTTGTCATTGACAGGTCGGCAGTAGAACAGGGGGGGTGTACCTGCATCAGGTTTAACCTCGTTCATGGCACGTAGGTTGCCCCTCCCTTTACCACCTCCCTGGTTGGTGTTAGTGGGACTTTTATGCCCTTTCCCTTCGCCACGTTCGGGGGTAGGGGTACCACCTCGTCCCAAATGCTTCTTGAGGAATTTCTCCATGTGGGAGTCATTCTCTCTCTCAAGAGCTAGCTCAATCAAGAGATCCACCAGTTCATCGTACGAGTGGGTCCTGCTCTTCCTCTCAGAGGTGGAGCGGCAATCATCCCACGTACGCTGGGGGATTTTACTCATGAGCCACAGGTGGGGCTCAGTGGCTCCGTAGGAGCCCACGTTCATCCTCGAAAACAAGTACTCCAAGTCGCACACATACTCAGAAATTCGCGCAGCGGATGGAAACTCAGGGAGCATAGGTAGCTCCTCGATCTGTGTGCGTACGCTGAGGTCAGTCTCATAGACTGGGAATGTTTTCTCCAACCTCAGGAGTACCTCTGCCCAGGTAGAACAGGTTTTCACAATCTGTTTCACCTGTTTTTGCAAAAACTTCTTTTTGCATGAGCGTTTTAGCAGTGAACATTTGGTGGCCACATCCACATGGGATTGGCCAGTCAACAAAAGGAATTCTGAGAATTCTTCTGCCCATTCGGGCAGATTTTTGGGGTCGAACTCCGGCAGTTCCAGCTGGATGTTCGCCTGGGCAATTGGTCTGCCCGTCTTCACATCCCCCGGAGTTAGGCCTGAAGGCGACACGCCGCCAAGAGGGGCCAGGGATGACAGCCCTCTTCTCCCACTCTCTGTGACAGGCACGTCCTGTAGATCAGCCATAGGCACTGTCCTGGCACGGGGGTGAATGGGGCTGGGGCAGGTGACCTTAGGCAACAGCCTTGAGACCCTCGATCTCTTGAGATCTTCGGCCAAGGTACTCAGCCCTCGAGAGAGAGAGGGCAACTCTGGCTTGGGTAAGGGTTCTGCAATACCCAGTTTAGCCTTAATGGCCTCCGATAGGGCCGTCACATCTGGATCTTCTGATCCAGACAGGAGTTTGGCCAACAGCTCGGCCGTATGATCCAGGGCACCGGAGGTTGGCCTTGGATGATGTTGTTCTTCGACTCGAGTCGGGCCCACTTCGGGAGCCCTCGGGGTTGGACAACATGGTCTTGGGTACTCAGGTCTTAGTCGTCTTGGTAGGGATGCTGTGGACGGAGGACCTGAGTGCGCGCAGGACCGTACGTGGTCTGGATCCATGTACAGCCAATGGCTCCTCTCCATCTTCCCCACGAATGGATTTGTAGTACTGCTCATGTAGGATGTACTCATCCATCTTCTTCCTCAGCTCCTCATACTCCTCAGGTCCTTCAATGGCAGTTGAGGATGAAGCTGGACAATTGGATCTGGATATTGAGGCAGCTACACGTCTGTGGAGGTGACTGTAGCTGTCTCCACCGTGTGCTGCTAAGGCCTCGGTGGTAAGGCCTTTATTTTCTTCCGCCCTTCTGTGTTCTGGATCTCCTTGGGACCCAGATGCGCCACTGAGATGTTGTGGAGCTCGGTATGGTGGTTCACTCATCGGGTGGGCCATGCTGCCCATTTGCACTTGGACAGTTCTGATAGGCCAGGTCCTGACGCTTGGCGTGGACATGATGAACTTGTTGTTGAGCTTTTGTGTTGCACTTCTTCTCAGGGTCGGTTCAAAAGGTCACAAGGGACTGTCTCTGCTACCGGAAAGATGTCCTTGAATTATGCCCTAGATATTGTGATGTATTCCTGCAGGTTTTGTAGTTGAAAACCCGAACAAAAGCAGCAAGTAGAGCAAGAACAGGATATGGATCGAATCAATGATTGGTTTTGGAATCCAGTGTAACACAGAAGGGCTGCAGATAGACAAAGCAGGTTTATACACATAGATTCAATCACAAATGGACAATACAAACGATTTATATGAAAATTGGTCTGACTCTTGCCTCAGAGATAGCATTAGGCACTTTATGTGCACTCTTTTGGGTGTAATGGTGCTGGTTAGGAATGTGGGGCATAGATGTCAGGACCACACAGAAAATGACTTGGCCAGGCAACTGAATTCAGAAACAGTTACAAAGTAGGACCACAATAAGTGGTAGAAACAATTGAGTATAGGGGTCTTGGGGTGGGAGACCACTAGGCTTAACCTCCAAGGCCTAAAGCATGAAATGCCTGTTTTATTTCGGTATATCCTCCATGAAGGAAGGTACCTCCGCTCAGTTGAGTGGTAGGGGTGAACTTCATGGGGGGCTAGGGTCACAACCCTAGTTACTTTGAGAAAGTGTACTTTAGGCAACAAAAGAGGGACAAAAACACTTAAGTTTGTCTTAGCATCAGCAAAAGGGTTTTAAGCGGGGCTTGGCCTGGATCAAGCCCTCCAAGAAAGACATGGCAGTGACTTTTTCTTACTCTCGATGACCAAGCCAAGTGCTTACTCGCCTTTGCGTGCATGGTAGCCGACAAGACGACCCACTCCGAGGGGAAAAATCGTCAGTGGGCGAAGCCCAGCAAGGACAGTTGGCCCATCGGGGAGCACGAGAAGGAGGATATCAAACAACTTCTCTTTCATTGCGTAGAACACCTACAAGAAAATCAGAAGAGAGAGCAATGGCGGGAAAAGCAACTGAAGCTTAAGATGAAATGGGGTACGAGTGTCTATATACCTGAAAACGACGATGATCCGTCAGCCTGTACCTGCGAGTATCAAGGACCGTGGGAGATGTCCCACGTGTGTCACTGCCACCAAGCGAGTACTCTAACTCTGCGAGAAGTGCGTGAACTACTGCAGGAATACGGCGATCAGAGCGCGAAAGAACATACTCACTGCTGCGACGAGTGTCACGAAAGTCTCGACCTCTGTCAATTTCACCAAGTGGATCCTGACGAGATCAAGGAAGTACTTACACTCAAGCAGGAGTTTGGGCAAAGCAATCTGGCGGCTTCTGAGGATTTTAAGAACAAGATCCAAGAAGACGATCCCCGAGTCGCTGAAGTCCTTGCAAGGTACCAAGAAGCCTTGCGACCTTTACCACCTCCCGGGTCAAGCAAGAAACTGGTCAGAATGGACTTAGAGTTGAAGCCCGAGTACCAGGACCAGCGGATTACTTCGAGAGGTTACCCCTGCTCTAAGGAGGACCAGGACGAGATCATGAGGCAAGTCCTAGAGCTGGTGAAAGCGGGGATGTGCGAAGCCTACAAGGACACGGAAATCCCTGAGCACTGCTCGCCGTGTTTCTCGGTGGCCAAACCTGGATCGACAGCAAAAAGGCTAGTCGTCGACTATCGCAAGCTGAACAAAATGATCAAACTGCACGCCGGCAGTCTCCCTGTGATGGAAAACACCATCGAAAATGCCGCGTCGTGCAAGTTCAAGTCCAAGATGGACAAAAGATCAGGGTTTTGGCAAGTCGATTTGACGGAGCGTGCCGAGGAGTTGATGGCGTTTTGGACACCAAACGGAAGGGTGTTCCAATGGCTGGTCATGCCCTTTGGTATCGCCAACGCCCCCGCGCTGTTCCAGGAGTTGATGAACCAGGTGCTCACCATCCTCAAGCAGCGACCCGCAGTCCAGGCGTTGCTCGAACGAGGAGCCGTTGCCGAAGCTCACATGGATGACGTGCTGCTAGGCACAAACTCGATCGAGGACCACCTGCTGTTGCTGTCGGAGTTTTTCGACGTCTGTGTGGAGCAGATTCTCCGTATCAAACTGGAGAAATGCGAATTCCTCAAAACTGAGCTGGAGTACCTTGGATTCCGAGTGGGAGACGGTCACCGGGGACCGTGTGAGGACAAACTGAAGCCACTGATGGATTTTACAATCGATGGAGTCAAGGGGAAAGCCGAAGGAGTCGAGAGGATAAGGCAATTTATCGGTGGTTGCAACTTCTACAGGCGCCACGTGAGGAATTTCACTGAGTCCTCGGCTATACTGACCGACCTCATCAAAGACAACACCCCATGGAAATGGACAGACGAGGAGAAAAACAAGTTGGAGGAACTGAAGGAGAAAATCTGCAAAGCAATACCTCTGGGAGGCGGAAAGGAGAGATTGTCTTCGTCTCGGACGGTTCGAATGTTGGCGGAGGCGGTACTCTCTTTCAATGGCAAGCGCTCCGACCTGAACAGTGTCACGAAATCGATGAAAGGCTCAGAACACAAGGAGTGAACCGAGATGGCAGTTTGAAGCATTCGTACAACGAGGACGAATGGAGACTTGTTCCACTTCGACATTGGAATTGGAAGTGGAATGCAGCGCGCTCCAAGTACCACACGTACGAGCGCGAACTGTTGGGAAGAGTACTGGTCCTCGCCAGTCAACAGAGGATCATTGGTAACAACCCAGTCACCTGGCTCTGTGATCAGGATTCGGTCAAGTACTTTATTGACCCACCGCCTCCCGAACAGAAGCGACTACGGGGATGGTGGGTATTCCTCTCCCAACTACGACTAGCCGTTCACCACATCCAAGGACTCAAAAACGAGCTAAGCGATTACCTGAGCCGCAACTCGTTCGACGAACGCTTGGGGCAATCTTCCGAAGGAATGGCAAAGGACGCGTTCGCCAAGATGGACGTGCAGCTCGACCTGTTCATGAAGACCACGCAACCGCAGAACAAATGGGGACGGAGGAACTATTAAAGGATTACGCTGCGATTATGAAGCAACTGCAACCAGGGCAGGTCAAGCTGATCGCCGGCGAGCAGTGGGCAATGACTAAAAACGCGCTGTACAAGGAAGATCGAGTCTGTGTACCTGAATCCCATCTCGAGGAAACACTTCCATGGAGCCACACGGTCAACGGTCATCCTGCAGTGCAGAGGTCCTTATGGTTCTTCGACCGCCACTTTCACTGCAACAAGAATGAGTCAGAGAAGAAGAGACTTATGACCAAAGTGACGAAGGACTGCCACTGCATCCTGGGAAAACCCAACAGTCAAGTCCATCGCGGAGAAATGGGAAACCTGCCCATACCTCATATGGTGAACTCTGTCGTTCACCTCGACTTCATGCACCTGCCCCACTATGCTGGGCACAACTTTGCGTTGATGGTCACGTGCGGGCTCTCCAGATTCGCGAGGGTCTTCCCTATGAACAAGAAGGCGGACAGCGAAACCGTGCTGAAGACTTTGTTTGAAGAATGGATACAAGTCTATGGTTTACCGAAGGTCATCCACTCTGATCAGGACGTGCGCTTAACAGCAGCAGGCAACTGGTACAGGGGAGTACTGGAGACTCTTGGTTGCGAGATACAATTTGGTACGCCCTATCTACGCACCAAGAACGCACTCTGCGAGAGGCAAATCCGCTCCTTCAAAACAGCGATGCGGATCCTCATGGCGCAGGAAAAGGGGAGGAACTGGAGCAGGGGAGAGTCCTACCGTACGCAATTTACCTGATGAACAACCAGGTGTCCACGCGTACTGGTTTCTCACCGCACGAGCTCTTCTTCGGGCGTCCTGGTTTCCACATGGAGTTTCCGACGCCGCAGGACGCGAATCCTAAGGTGAAAGAGTGGATGGAGAAGCAAGGGACGTTGGCAAGCAAGGCCAAAGAACTGCTTCAGAGGATCAGAGAACGCGAGAACACACGCAGCAACCGTGGGCGCAAACCTCTCAAATACCAAATCGGAGACATGTTACTCGTGCACCACAAGAGGTTTCCGCGCTGGAAAAAGAACGATCTAGGCCTACCCTACTATGGTCCTTTTATGATCACGGATGTGGGTTCGAGTTCGGTTAAAGTACGCGCAAGCCCGAGGTTTGGGGGAGAGATCGAAGTCGGCTTCCCTTTCCTCAAGAGGTACACCCTGATGGACGAGCACGACCTGGATTTGGAGGGTTTCGACGACGAAATGGCGGCTGAGGAGGATGAGCTCAACAACGATCAGGATGAGGACATGACGTCGGAGCTTGGCGGCGCGGAGGACTCTGAAGGAGAAGGACAGCTGCCCGATATGGACGCGAAGGAGATGAAGGCAAAGGGTTTTTACAAGGTGGAAGCTATTCTGCGTTCGAAGTACAGGCATGGCTGGAGATTCTTGGTCAAGTGGGAGGGTTACTCCATGGCAGAGCCAACGTGGGAACCCTACACGGCATTTATTTTGGACCAAGGAAACGTGAGTTCGGTATTTCGGGACTACTGCCACGCCAACGAATTGCAGAAAGTGCTCAAACTAGCGGAGATCAAGAGTAAGAAGGAGCACGAAAAGCACAACAAGTAAGAACCTGAAGACTCTTCTCCCAAGTCAGCCTACTCCACGTCCGCGTCCACGTCCACGAGCACGTCCACGAACACCGTCTCGGAGCATTCCTCATCCGACTCCGACATCAGCCCTGTCATGTCCACCGCTCCCGGCAGCCAGCGAGGCTCACTCAGCTGGGCGCTATCCAGCTGAGCGTCTGCCCAGTACAGCCGGAGCCCATCAGAGTTGGGCATGACTGCCCAACGGCCGACAGGCTCCAGCTGACGCCCAGGCCCAAAGAGGGCATGGACGGGCAAATGGGAGCGGGGGACGGGGATGCGGGTGTCCGTGAGGGGAGGAGGGATGCGGGGAGGCGGAGTGCCAGAGAGGGAGAGAGGAGAGTTGTAGATCGACTCGAGAGTCAATGCAGGAGAGCGAGAGCGGAGAGATGCATCGGAAGTAGAAGAAGAAGAAGAAGAAGGAGGTGGCATCGGTGGCGGCGCCAGAGCCGCGGGGAGCGGCACGCCTGCCGACTGAAGCAGCGATGCTGCTGCTGGGGGTGCCGGTGCTGGCAATGGCAGCATCACGTGCAAGAAGGGCACGGGCTGCGACAAAGCCTGTCCACTGGGGGCGACGGGTGGAGGGGGAAGTATGGGGTAGGGTTTGGCTGGCTTGGGTCTGGGCTTGGGCTTGGGCTTGGGTACGCCTTTACCGGTCGACTTTACCATGACTTCCTTGTAAAATAAGCCGTGAAACCATACAAGTCACGGCAGTACTGTCAGGAGTACGGTATCGTTTATGGTGCCAGAACAGGAGTTTGCGTCGCTCTAATTCCCGGGGGGGGGGGGGCGACTCCGCAACCAACTGTCGCGCACGAACACAAGAACGCAAACCAACAGAAAGGCCAGAAGAAAGAGAGAGAGCAAGACAGAGAAGAGGGGAAGAGAAGAGTGTGAGAGACCGGGGGGGAGGGGATATGACAAAAAAGTTTATGAAACCCACGCTGAAAACAGCGAACTCCGCCAGCGAGGTACTGGGTAGCTAGGGCGCCAGGTCACTGCAACCAGGGGCAGACGCCTACGCACCCAGGTACTAAGCGAACGGTGAACGCCAAGTGGGAATGGTGTACAGTGACATCCTTACCTCCTTGTGACATCCTTTTCACCTTGTGCAAATCAATCATTTCATTCCCTTCTCACCAATGAGCGAATCAGCACGCGCACGCTGGCCACCCTGAGCAGTACAACGGCCACCCTGGCAGTGCGGCGACTACACCCTGCCAAGTGGACCAAAGGACGCTCGCAGGATGACAGCGATTTTGTTAAACAAGCACGAAACGGAGGCGCGATCTGAGCGATGCTAACGAAGGTTCACCTCAGCAACTTGCCAGTACGAGCAGTACCTTTACTACGAGAGTGACGGAGCACGAAGGAGAGACGGATGAGTACCAAGTAACTCTACTACAGCTACCTGCAGACTGAGTACAAGAAGATCAACCTGACTGCCTACAGCGACAAGGACATCAACGCATGGAAAGGGGATCAACGCGTGGAATTCAAGGTACGCGCTACGCAAAGCTGCTGAAGGACGTGTCAGACGCCTCCACGCCTACGCAACGAACAGATCATGGCGATGAAGGACGGCGCACGCAAGCAGCTTGACTTAGCACGACCCCAAACGACACGCGTAACTCACATTTGCCCTTCCAGAGCACCTAAGGTCTGACCACAAGCAAGACATGGGTGTAAGGATATTGTGCATGCATGTGGTGGGCCCGTCTAAGGGTTATACTTTTTGCGACACACGCAAAGGACTTGCAGCGCTGCAGCGGGGGAGTTAGATAGACCCACTGAGGCTGTTTCTTTTTGAGAACATGCCTATTTATATGAGCATTCAGTTCTTAAGCTGAACTGTGGTAGTGAATTTTCTACTTTGAACCAGATCCAGATCCAGATCCCAGAATGAACAGCATGATGCTGCTAATCCAAGACTGTCCTGCATGAACAGTGAAGATGAACAGTAAATCAGAAGAATGATTGAAGATGATGGTGACAGGCAGATTCTCAGAGGTCTAATTGTTCATAATCAGATCATGATGCAGAAATCACATGATGGGTCATGATGGGGCACATGAATGGAATTCAATGGCACCATGATGGCCAGTCCTACTGAGTGGGCAGTGCAAGAGATAAAGGTCAGAACTGAACTTGGGTGATAGTAAAAGGCCCAGAAACCACAGAAGACATATCCTTTTCATGTATTTTATGCTCTAAAGACGTGTGCATATTTTTGGGACTTTGTCTAGCCTTTTATGCCATGGACCTACAATCAGTGGTGGACTTTCATCAGCAAGTTTGATTCTGAATTTTTGCTTTGTGCTAGGGTGTAAGGCAGAAATCTTTCTGCAACTCTATCAAAAATTCCCTTGTGCACCTAATTGTGATTTTTTTCCTTGGGCGAAAAAAACAGGGTGCGGGTTTTGTGGGGTTACCTAAAGTTATCTAAGGTTACACACCCCGAAAGCCGCAACCTTTTTTTTTCACCCTGTAAAAAGTTTTACAACTCTGTCAAAAATTACCTTGTGCACCTACTTGTGATTTTTTTCCTTGGGCGAAAAAACAGGGTGCGGGTTTTGTGGGGTTACCTAAAGTTACCTAAAGTTACCTAAGGTTACCTAAAGTTACCCAAAGTTACACACCTCAAAAGCCGCAACCTGTTTTTTTCACTCTGTAAAAGGCGTTGCATCTCTGTCAAAAATTCCCTTGTGCACCTAATTGTGATTTTTTCCTTGGGCGCAAAAAATAAGGATGCGGGTTTTGTTGGGTTGCCTAAAGTTACCTCAAGTTACCTAAGGTCACCTAAAGTTACCTAAGGTTACCTAAAGTTACCTAAGGTTACCTAAAGTTACCTAACGTTACCTAACGTTACACACCCCAAAAGCCGCAACCTGTTTTTTTCACTCTGTAAAAAGTTTTGCAACTCTGTCAAAAATTACCTTGTGCACCTAATTGGGATTTTTTTCCTTGGGCGAAAAAACAGGGTGCGGGTTTGGTGCGGTTACCTAAAGTTACCTAAAGTTACCTAAGGTTACCTAAAGTTACCTAAGGTTACCTAAAGTTACCTAAGGTTACACACCCCTAAAGCCGCAACCTGTTTTGTTCACTCTGTAAAAAGTTTTGCAATTCTGTCAAAAACTCCCTTGTGCACCTAATTGTGATTTCTTTCCTTGGGCGAAAAAAACAGGGTGCGGGTTTTGTGGGGTTACCTAAAGTTACCCAAAGTTACCTAACGTTACCTAAAGTTACCCAAGGTTACACACCCCAAAAGCCGCAACCTGTTTTTTTCACTTTGTAAAAAGTTTTGCAACTCCGTCCAAAATTCCTTTGTGCACCTAATTGTGATTTTTTTCCTTTGGCGAAAAAACAGGGTGCGGGTTTTGTGGGGTTACCTGAAGTTACCTAAAAGTACCTAAAAATACCTAAGGTTACACACCCGAAAAGCCGCAACCTGTTTCTTTCACTCTGTAAAAAGCTTTGCAACTCTGTCAAAAATTCCCTTGTGCATCTAATTGTGATTTCTTTCCTTGGGCGAAAAAAACAGGGTGCGGGTTTTGTGGGGTTACCTAAGGCTACCTAAAGTTACCTAAAGTTACCTAAAGTTACCTAAGGTTACACCCCCCAAAAGCGGCAACCTGTTTTTTTCACTCTGTAAAAAGGTTTGCAACTCTGTCAAAAATTCCCTTGTGCACCTAATTGTGATTTTTTTCCTTTGGCGAAAAAACAGGGTGCGGGTTTTGTGGGGTTACCTGAAGTTACCTAAGGTTACCTAAAGTTACCTAAAGTTACCTAAAGTTACCTAAGGTTACCTAAGGTTACACACCCCAAAAGGCGCAACCTGTTTTTTTCGCCCTTTAAAAAGTTTTGCAACTCTTTCAAAAATTACCTTGTGCACCTAATTGTGATTTTTTTCCTTGGGCGAAAAAAACAGGGTGCGGGTTTTGTGGGGTTACCTAAAGTTACCCAAAGTTACCTAAAGTTACCTAAAGTTACCCAAGGTTACACACCCCAAAAGCCGCAACCTGTTTTTTTCACTTTGTAAAAAGTTTTGCAACTCTGTCCAAAATTCCTTTGTGCACCTAATTGTGATTTTTTTCCTTTGGCGAAAAAACAGGGTGCGGGTTTTGTGGAGTTACCTGAAGTTACCTAAAAGTACCTAAAAATACCGGAAGGCCAACAAAACAAACAACGCAAGCGCCGAGGCCTAGGGCACCCGGGGCCGGAAACCAGAGAAAGCCGGAGACAACGGGGGCGCACGGAGAAAGAAGGAAAAAAAAAAAAAAAAAAAAACACCAAGGCCACAAGCAGGAGCGACGAAAACCCGAGACACAAAGGGGGGCGGGGCGGGGGAGCAACCACCAAAGAGCAGCCAACGGCCAAGCGGAGGACACAAACGAGGCGCGAGCCAAGAAGCGGGAGGCCGAGAAAAACAACCAACGGGGAAAGGCAACAGCAGCGAAAAAGAGAGGGGCAACCCCAGCCCGGAGGGGGCCAAGCAAAGCAGAAAGAAAAAGCGGCCAAAGGAAAAGGTGAGGCGCACCAGAACGCGCCCGGGAGGCCGGCCCGCCCGACCCGGCCAGGAAAGCACGCACACGCAAACACGCACGGGACCCGGGCGTGGCGTCCTCCGACCCGCAAGGGGAGGTGTCGGCGTCCACACGAAACAGCCCCGGTGCACCGGCCGAGTCCCCCGTCGAAGGACGGACGGTACGGGAAACCGGACGCGTCAGTGACCGGGTCCACACACGCCAACCACCGCAGCGCACGCAGCCCAAGACCGACGCCGGAGGGACCCGCCAGGGACAACCCCATCGCGGGGCCCCGAACGGGTACGACGCGGAGAGCCCAGCGCCCCTGCCTCGGCGGGGGCCAGCGGCAGGCACAATGAGCCCGGTTCTCGGCCGGCCTCCGCGTGCCCCGCGCAGCCGCCCAGTAAAGCCGGGGGCGCAAGCTCCCGGGGTGGGGAAAGGCACCACGGCGTCGGGAAAGCCGACCGGAGCACCGAGAGCGACCGGACCGGACGAGGCGCGGCGCACCACGCGGGGCCACGAGGCACGCCAGAGAGGCACGCCGCCGGCCACAACCAGGGCACACGGACAGGTGCCAAGCAGCGACGGCCGCCGGGTGCCAGAAACCCGGAGAGCGCGCACAACACGCAAAGAACCACGGCACACGAACAGGTGCCAAGCAACAGCCAACCCACACACCACAAACCCCAGCCAACGAGAAACGGCAACAGCAGCGAAGGAGAGGGGGGCAACCCCAGCCCGGAGGGGGCCAAGCAAAGCAGAAAGACAAAGCGGCCAAAGGAAAAGGTGAGGCGCACCACAACGCGCCCGGGAGGCCGGCCCGTCCGACCCGGCCAAGCAAAACACGCACACCACCGCCGCCAAAGGACCCCAGCCAGGAGTGGCGGGGACCGCCCACCACCAGCGGCAGCGAAACCCAGCCAGGAGTGGCGGGGAGTAGCACACAGGAACCTCCGCCAGGAGTGGCGAGGGACCCCAACAACACACCACACACCACCGCCGCCAAAGGACCCCAGCCAGGAGTGGCGGGGACCGCCCACCACCAGCGGCAGCGAAACCCAGCCAGGAGTGGCGGGGAGTAGCACACAGGAACCTCCGCCAGGAGTGGCGAGGGACCAACCACACCACACACCAGCCACAACCCCACCAACACACCACCGCCACACACCACACACCACACACCACACACCACCGCCGCAAGCGGACCCCAGCCAGGAGTGGCGGGGACCGCCCACCACCACCGGCAGCGAAACCCAGCCAGGAGTGGCGGGGAGTAGCACACAGGAACCTCCGCCAGGAGTGGCGAGGGACCAACCACACCACACACCAGCCACAACCCCACCAACACACCACCGCCACACACCACACACCACACACAACACACCACCGCCGCAAGCGGACCCCAGCCAGGAGTGGCGGGGACCGCCCACCACCACCGGCAGCGAAACCCAGCCAGGAGTGGCGGGGAGTAGCACACAGGAACCTCCGCCAGGAGTGGCGAGGGACCAACCACACCACACACCAGCCACAACCCCACCAACACACCAGCGCCACACACCACACACCACACAGCAACGCCGCCAACGGACCCCAGCCAGGAGTGGCGGGGACCGCCCACCACCACCGGCAGCGAAACCCAGCCAGGAGTGGCGGGGAGTAGCACACAGGAACCTCCGCCAGGAGTGGCGAGGGACCAACCACACCACACACCAGCCACAACCCCACCAACACACCACCGCCACACACCACACACCACACAGCAACGCCGCCAACGGACCCCAGCCAGGAGTGGCGGGGACCGCCCACCACCACCGGAAGCGAAACCCAGCCAGGAGTGGCGGGGAGTAGCAAACAGGAACCTCCGCCAGGAGTGGCGAGGGACCAACCACACCACACACCAGCCACAACCCCACCCACACACCACCGCCACACACCACACACCACACACCACACACCAACGCCGCAAGCGGACCCCAGCCAGGAGTGGCGGGGACTGCCCACCACCACCGGCAGCGAAACCCAGCCAGGAGTGGCGGGGAGTAGCACACAGGAACCTCCGCCAGGAGTGGCGAGGGACCAACCACACCACACACCAGCCACAACCCCACCAACACACCACCGCCACACACCACACACCACACAGCAACGCCGCCAACGGACCCGAGCCAGGAGTGGCGGGGACCGCCCAACACCACCGGAAGCGAAACCCAGCCAGGAGTGGCGGGGAGTAGCACACAGGAACCTCCGCCAGGAGTGGCGAGGGACCAACCACACCACACACCAGCCACAACCCCACCAACACACCACCGCCACACACCAGACACCACCGCCGCCGGCAAACCCCAGCCAGGAGTGGCGGGGACCGCCCACAACCACCGGCAGCGAAACCCAGCCAGGAGTGGCGGGGAGTAGCACACAGGAACCTCTGCCAGGAGTGGCGAGGGACCAACCACACCACACACCAGCCACAGAGCAACCGCCAGCCGAGGGAAGGCAACGGGAGGAACAGCCCGGCAGGCCCCCCCCCCCGAAAAAAAAAAAAAAAAAAAAGGGGGGGGGGGGGCGGGCGCGCGAAAACAGCCCACAGCCACCAAACCGCCCACCAACAACACAGAAGGGGGCCAAACCCCCCACCCAGAGGGCACCGAAGACAGGACCCCCAAACAGGCACAGGGGGACCACCCAGCCAAGACCGGCAACACCAAGCCAGCGACAGCGGCCCAGCGGAAAAAAGGGACACCGAAACAAAAAAAAAAAAAAAAAGCCAGCAGCCCCCGAAAGAAAGGAGACGGGGGAGAGACCACAAGGCCCGGGACAAGGACACCCAACAACCGGAAAAAAAAAAAAAAAGCGCAAAAACACAACCCGACAACCCAGCCAAGAAGGGTGGGGCACAGCCGAGACCCGGGCGCCCACACCGCACACCGAAACCGGAAACGGCGGGGGGCAAGGGAAACGCGCAGGAAACCACACAGGTCCCGAAAGCAGGCCCACACCAAAGCCCAACCACGAACACCACAAACAGCCGGCAAAAGAGGGACAACACCACAAACCGAGCCCAAACACACCCACCCAAGACCCCAGCCACAACGGGCAGGGGTAAACAAAACCCACGACCAACCGCAACCCGGACCCAACCACAAACGCAAGCCAACAGTAGGAAACCCAGTGCCCACAGCCCGGGCACTGAGGCAGCCCGTGCCATGCAGGTGACCCGGCCAAACGAGATCCGGAGCCCGGGGGTAAGGCTGCATCCTAAGGCCTGCGCTGCTTTGGGACTCGAGGCGGAGCGTGCGACACCCAAGCGCCTCGGAACCCTAGTACCAAGAACATGCATGCATGCCTTGGGAACGGGATACGCCAGGAAGTCCGGTGAACCCCTAGGGTTCCGCCCAAAGGAGGGGACGTGCGCAAGCACGGGGGCCCACCCTCCCGGCGAGACAAGCATGTCACGCTGGCGGCGATCAGCCCTCCCGGTGTAGCCCGGGGCCGCTTTGTTGGGGGCCAACAGTCAGGTCTAGCGGGATGTAAGCCGCCTCCCCTCTTCACGCGCAGAGCCTCTTCCTGTTCGTCACAGGGGCGACGCCAGGGGGAACCATGAGGCGCCTCTCCACGACCGAGTGCACCTACCTACCTACCTGGGATTTTTTTCCTTGGGCGAAAAAACAGGGTGCGGGTTTGGTGCGGTTACCTAAAGTTACCTAAAGTTACCTAAGGTTACCTAAAGTTACCTAAGGTTACCTAAAGTTACCTAAGGTTACACACCCCTAAAGCCGCAACCTGTTTTGTTCACTCTGTAAAAAGTTTTGCAATTCTGTCAAAAACTCCCTTGTGCACCTAATTGTGATTTCTTTCCTTGGGCGAAAAAAACAGGGTGCGGGTTTTGTGGGGTTACCTAAAGTTACCCAAAGTTACCTAACGTTACCTAAAGTTACCCAAGGTTACACACCCCAAAAGCCGCAACCTGTTTTTTTCACTTTGTAAAAAGTTTTGCAACTCCGTCCAAAATTCCTTTGTGCACCTAATTGTGATTTTTTTCCTTTGGCGAAAAAACAGGGTGCGGGTTTTGTGGGGTTACCTGAAGTTACCTAAAAGTACCTAAAAATACCTAAGGTTACACACCCGAAAAGCCGCAACCTGTTTCTTTCACTCTGTAAAAAGCTTTGCAACTCTGTCAAAAATTCCCTTGTGCATCTAATTGTGATTTCTTTCCTTGGGCGAAAAAAACAGGGTGCGGGTTTTGTGGGGTTACCTAAGGCTACCTAAAGTTACCTAAAGTTACCTAAAGTTACCTAAGGTTACACCCCCCAAAAGCGGCAACCTGTTTTTTTCACTCTGTAAAAAGGTTTGCAACTCTGTCAAAAATTCCCTTGTGCACCTAATTGTGATTTTTTTCCTTTGGCGAAAAAACAGGGTGCGGGTTTTGTGGGGTTACCTGAAGTTACCTAAGGTTACCTAAAGTTACCTAAAGTTACCTAAAGTTACCTAAGGTTACCTAAGGTTACACACCCCAAAAGGCGCAACCTGTTTTTTTCGCCCTTTAAAAAGTTTTGCAACTCTTTCAAAAATTACCTTGTGCACCTAATTGTGATTTTTTTCCTTGGGCGAAAAAAACAGGGTGCGGGTTTTGTGGGGTTACCTAAAGTTACCCAAAGTTACCTAAAGTTACCTAAAGTTACCCAAGGTTACACACCCCAAAAGCCGCAACCTGTTTTTTTCACTTTGTAAAAAGTTTTGCAACTCTGTCCAAAATTCCTTTGTGCACCTAATTGTGATTTTTTTCCTTTGGCGAAAAAACAGGGTGCGGGTTTTGTGGAGTTACCTGAAGTTACCTAAAAGTACCTAAAAATACCTAAGGTTACACACCCGAAAAGCCGCAACCTGTTTCTTTCACTCTGTAAAAAGCTTTGCAACTCTGTCAAAAATTCCCTTGTGCATCTAATTGTGATTTCTTTCCTTGGGCGAAAAAAACAGGGTGCGGGTTTTGTGGGGTTACCTAAGGCTACCTAAAGTTACCTAAAGTTACCTAAAGTTACCTAAGGTTACACACCCCAAAAGCCGCAACCTGTTTTTTTCACTCTGTCAAAAGTTTTGCAACTCTGTCCAAAATTCCCTTGTGCACCTAAGTGTGATTTTTTTCCTTTGGCGAAAAAAACAGGGTGCGGGTTTTGTGGGGTTACCTGAAGTTACCTAAAGATACCTAAAAATACCTAAGGTTACACACCCGAAAAGCCGCAACCTGTTTTTTTCACTCTGTAAAAAGTTTTGCAACTCTGTCAAAAATTCCCTTGTGCATCTAATTGTGATTTCTTTCCTTGGGCGGAAAAAACAGGGTGCGGGTTTTGTGGGGTTACCTAAAGTTACCTAAGGTGACCTAAAGTTACCTCAAGTTACCTAAGGTTACACACCCCAAAAGCCGCAACCTTTTTTTTTTACTCTGTAAAAAGGTTTGCAACTCTGTCAAAAATTCCCTTGTGCACCTAATTGTGAATTTTTTCCTTGTGCAAAAAAAACAGGGTGCGGGTTTTGTGGGATTACCTGAAGTTACCTAAAGTTACCTAAAAATACCTAAGGTTACACACCCGAAAAGCCGCAGCCTGTTTTTTTCACTCTGTAAAAAGTTTTGCAACTCTGTCAAAAATTCCCTTGTGCATCTAATTGTGATTTCTTTCCTTGGGCGAAAAAAACAGGGTGCCGGTTTTGTGGGGTTACCTAAAGTTACCTAAAGTTACCTAAAGTTACCTAAGGTTACCTAAGGTTACACACCCCAAAAGCCGCAACCTGTTTTTTTCACTCTGTAAAAAGGTTTGCAACTCTGTCAAAAATTCCCTTGTGCATCTAATTGTGATTTTTCTTCCTTGGGCGAAAAAAACAGGGTGCGGGTTTCGTGGGGTTACCTAAAGTTACCTAAAGTTACCTAAAGTTACCTAAAGTTACCTAAGGTTACACACCCCGAAAGCCGCAACCTGTTTTTTTCACTCTGTAAAAAGGTTTGCAACTCTGTCAAAAATTCCCTTGTGCACCTAATTGTGATTTTTTTTCCTTTGGCGAAAAAACAGGGTGCGGGTTTTGTGGGGTTACCTAAAGTTACCTAAGGTTACCTAAAGTTACCTAAAGCTACCTAAAGTTACCTAACGTTACCTAAGGATACACACCTCAAAAGCCGCAACCTGTTTCTTTCACTCTGAAAAAAGCTTTGCAACTCTGTCAAAAATTTCCTTGTCCACCCAATTGTGATTTTTTCCTTGGGCGAAAAAAAACAGGGTGCGGGTTTTGTGGGGTTGCCTAAAGTTACCTAAAGTTACCTAAGGTCACCTAAAATTATCTAAGGTTACCTAAAGTTACCTAACGTTACCTAACGTTACACACCCCACCAGCCGCAACCTTTTTTTTTCACTCTGTAAAAAGTTTTGCAACTCTGTCAACGATTCCCTTGTGCACCTAATTGTGATTTTTCTTCCTTGGGCGAAAAAAACAGGGTGCGGGTTTTGTGGGGTTACCTAAAGTTACCTAAAGTTACCTAAGGTCACCTAAAGGTATCTAAGGTTACCTAAAGTTACCTAAAGTTACCTAAGGTTACACACCCCAAAAGCCGCAACCTGTTTATTTCACTCTGTAAAAAGGTTTGCAACTCTGTCAAAAATTCCCTTGTGCACCTAATTGTGATTTTTTTCCTTGGGCGAAAAAAACAGGGGCCGGGTTTTGTGGGGTTACCTAAAGTTACCTAAAGTTACCTAAGGTTACCTAAGGTTACCTAAGGTTACCTAAGGTTACCTAAAGTTACCTAAGGTTACCTAAATTTACCTAAGGTTACACACCCCAAAAGCCGCAACCTGTTTTTTCCCTCTGTAAAAAGTTTTGCAACACTGTCAAAAATTCCCTTGTGCACCTAATTGTGATTTTTTTCCTTTGGCGAAAAAAACAGGGTGCGGCTTTTGTGGGGGTACCTAAAGTTACCTAAGGTGACCTAAAGTTACCTAAAGTTACCTAAAGTTACCTAAGGTTAAACACTTCAAAAGCCGCAACCTGTTTATTCCACTGTGTAAAAAGCTTTGCAACTCTGTCAAAAATTCCCTTGTGCACCTAATAGTGATTTTGTTTCCTTGAACGAAAAAAAACAGGGTGCGGGTTTTGTGGGGTTACCTAAAGTTACCTAAAGTTACCTAAAGTTACCTAAGGTTACACACTTCAAAAGCCGCAACCTGTTTTTTTTACTGTGTAAAAATCTTTGCAAATGTGTCAAAAATTCCCTTGTGCACCTAATTGTGATTTTTTCCTTGGACGAAAAAAAACAGGGTGCGGGTTTTGTGGGGTTACCTAAAGTTACCCAAAGTTACCTAAGGTCACCTAAAGTTACCTAAGGTTACCCAAAGTTACCTAAAGTTACCTAACGGTACCTAAAGTTACACACCCCAAAAGCCGCAACCTGTTTTTTCACTCTGTAAAAAGTTTTGCAACTCTGTCAAAAATTCCCTTGTGCACCTAATTGTGATTTTTTCCTTGGGCGAAAAAAAACAGGGTGCGGGTTTTGTGGGGTTACCTAAAGTTACCTAAAGTTACCTAACGTCACCTAAAGTTACCTAAGGTTACCCAAAGTTACCTAAAGTTACCTAACGGTACCTAAAGTTACACACCCCAAAAGCCGCAACCTGTTTTTTCACTCTGTAAAAAGTTTTGCAACTCTGTCAAAAATTCCCTTGTGCACCTAATTGTGATTTTTTTCCTTGGGCGAAAAAAACAGGTTGTGGGTTTTCTGAGGTTACCTAAAGTTACCTAAGGTTACCTAAACTTACCTAAGGTTACCTAAGGTTACACACCCCAATAGCCGCAACCGGTTTTTTCACTCTGTAAAAAGTTTTGCAACTCTGTCAAAAATTCCATGTCTACCTAATTGTGATTTTTTTCCTTGGGCGAAAAAAACAGGGTGCGGGTTTTGTGGGGTTACCTAAAGTTACCTAGGGTTACCTAAGGTTACACACCTCAAAAGCCGCAACCTGTTTTTTTCACTCTGAAAAAAGCTTTGCAAGTCTGTCAAAAATTCCCTTGTGCACCTAATTGTGATTTTCTTCCTTGGGCGAAAAAAAACAGGGTGCGGGTTTTGTGGGGTTACCTAAAGTTACCTAAAGTTACCTAAAGTTACCTAAGGTTACCTAAGGTTACACACCCCAATAGCCGTAGCCTGTTTTTTTCACTCTGTAAAAAGCTTTGCAACTCTGTCAAAAATTCCCTTGTGCACCTAATTGTGATTCTTTTCCTTGGGCGAAAAAAACAGGGTGCGGGTTTGGTGGGGTTACCTAAAGTTACCTAAGGTTACACACTCCAAAAGCCGCAACCTGTTTTTTTCAGTCTGTAAAAAGCTTCGCAACTCTGTCAAAAATTACCTTGTGCACCTAATTGTGATTTTTTTCCTTGGGCGAAAAAAACAGGGTGCGGGTTTTGTGGGGTTACCTAAAGTTACCTAAAGTGACCTAAGGTTACCTAGGGTTACACACCTCAAAAGCCGCAACCTGTTTCTTTCAATCTGTAAAAAGCTTTGCAACTCTGTCAAAAATTCCCTTGTGCACCTAATTGTGATTTTTTTCCTTGGGCGAAAAAAACAGGGTGCGGGTTTTGTGGGGTTACCTAAAGTTACCTAAGGTTGCACATCCCAAAAGCTGCGACCTGTTTTTCCCACTGTGTAACCAGCTTTGCAACTCTGTCAAAAATTTCCTTGTGCAGCTAATTGTGATTTTTTCCTGGGGCGAAAAAAAACAGGGTGCGGGTTTTGTGGGGTTACCTAAAGTTACCTAAAGTTACCTAAAGTACTTAAGGTTACATAAGGTTACACACCCCAATAGCCGTAACCTGTTTTTTTCACTCTGTAAAAGGTTTTGCAACTCTGTCAAAAATTCCCTTGTGCACCTAATTGTGCTTTTTTTCCTTGGGCGAAAAAAACAGGGTGCGGGTTTTGTGGGGTTACCTAAAGTTACCTAAGGTTACAGACCCCAAAAGCTGCAACCTGTTTTTCCCACTGTGTAACCAGCTTTGCAACTCTGTCAAAAATTTCCTTGTGCACCTAATTGTGATTTTTTCCTTGGGCGAAAACAAAGAGGGTGCGGGTTTTGTGGGGTTACCTAAAGTTACCTAAAGTTA
This sequence comes from Eutreptiella sp. 'Long Island Sound 2002', assembly GCA_964036045.1. Taxonomy (NCBI): domain Eukaryota; phylum Euglenozoa; class Euglenophyceae; order Eutreptiales; family Eutreptiaceae; genus Eutreptiella; species Eutreptiella sp. 'Long Island Sound 2002'. The sequence continues at coordinate 15,094,999 of OZ038380.1, read as the reverse complement.
CCTAAGGTCACCTAAAGTTACCTAAGGTTACCTAAAGTTACCTAAAGTTACCTAACGGTACCTAAGGTTACACACCCCAAAAGCCGCAACCTGTTTTTTCACTCTGTAAAAAGTTTTGCAACTCTGTCAAAAATTCCCTTGTGTACCTAATTGTGATTTTTTTCCTTGGGCGAAAAAAGCAAGGTGCGTGTTTTCTGGGGTTACCTAAAGTTACCTAAAGTTACCTAAGGTTACCTAAGGTTACACACCCCAATAGCCGTAACCTGTTTTGTTCACTCTGTAAAAGGTTTTGCAACTCTGTCAAAAATTCCCTTCTGCACCTAATTGTGATTTTTTTCCTTGGGCGAAAAAAACAGGGTGCGGGTTTTGTGGGGTTACCTAAAGTTACCTAAAGTTACCTAAAGTTACCTAAGGTTACCTAAGGTTACACACCCCAATAGCCGTAACCTGTTTTTTTCACTCTGTAAAAGGTTTTGCAACTCTGTCAAAAATTCCCTTGTGCACCTAATTGTGAGTTTTTTCTTTGGGCGAAAAAAAACAGGGTGCGGGTTTTGTGGGGTTACCTAAAGTTACCTAAGGTTACACACCCCAAAAAGCCGCAACCTGTTTTTTTCACTCTGTAAAAAGATTTGCAACTCTGTCAAAAATTACCTTGTGCACCTAATTGTGATTTTTTTCCTTGGGCGAAAAAACAGGGTGCCGGTTTTGTGGGGTTACCTAAAGTTACCTACAGTTACTTCAGGTTACCTAAGTTTCCTAACGTTACCCAAGGTTACCTGAAGTTACCCAAAGTTACACACCTGAAAAGCCGCAACCTGTTTTTTTCACTCTGTAAGAGGCTTTGCAACTCTGTCAAAAAATTCCCTTGTGCACCTAATTGAGATTTTTTTCCTTGGGCGAGAAAAACAGGGTGCAGGTTTTGTGGGGTTACCTAAAGTTACCTAAGGTCACCTAAGGAGACCTAAAGTTACCTAAGGTTGCCTAGAATTACCTAAGGTTACCTACAGTTACCTAAGGTTACCTAAGGTTACACACCCCAAAAGTCACAACCTGCTTTTTTCACACTGTAAAAAGGTTTGCAACTCTGTCAGAAATTCCCTTGTGCATGGAATTGTGATTTCTTTCGTTGGGCGAAAAAAACAGGGTGCGGGTTTTGTGGGGTTACCTAAAGTCACCTAAAGTTACCTACCGTTACCTAAGGTTACACACTCCAAAAGCCGCAACCTGTTTTTTTCACTCTATGAAAAGGTTTGCAACTCTGTCTAAAATTCCCTTGTGCACCTAATTGTGATTTTTTTCCTTGGGCAAAAAAAACAGGGTGCGGGTTTTGTGGGGTTACCTAAAGTTACCTAAAGTTACCTAAAGTTACCTAAGGTTACACACCCCAAAAGCCGCAATCTGTTTTTTTCACTCTGTAAAAAGCTTTGCAACTCTGTCAAAAATTCCCTTGTGCACCTAATTGTGATTATGTTCCTTGGGCGAAAAAACCAGGGTGCGGGATTTTGTGGGGTTACCTAAGGTTACCTAAGGTTACCTAAAGTTACCTAAAGTTACCTAAGGTTACACACCCCAAAAGCCACAACCTGTTTTTTTCACTTTGCAAAAAGCTTTGCAACTCTGTCCCAAATTCCCTTGTGCACCTAATTGTGATTTTTTTTCCTTGGGCGAAAAAAACAGGGTGCGGTTTTTTTGGGGCTACCTAAAGTTACCTAAAGTTACCTAAAGTTACCTAAGGTTACCTAAGGTTACCTAAGGTTACACACCTCAAAAGCCGCAACCTGTTTTTTTCACTGTGTAAAAAGCTTTGCAACTCTGTCAAAAATTCCCTTGTCCACCCAATTGTTATTTTTTTCCTTGGGCGAAAAAAACAGGATGCGGATTTTGTCGGGTTACCTAAAGTTACCTAAGGTCACCTAAAGTTACCTAAAGTTACCTAAGGTTACACACCCCAATAGCCGTAACCTGTTTTTTTCACTCTGTAAAAGGTTTTGCAACTCTGTCAAAAATTCCCTTGTGCACCTAATTGTGCTTTTTTTCCTTGGGCGAAAAAAACAGGGTGCGGGTTTTGTGGGGTTACCTAAAGTTACCTAAGGTTACAGACCCCAAAAGCTGCAACCTGTTTTTCCCACTGTGTAACCAGCTTTGCAACTCTGTCAAAAATTTCCTTGTGCACCTAATTGTGATTTTTTCCTTGGGCGAAAAAAAACAGGGTGCGGGTTTTGTGGGGTTACCTAAAGTTACCTAAAGTTACCTAAGGTCACCTAAAGTTACCTAAGGTTACCTAAAGTTACCTAAAGTTACCTAACGGTACCTAAGGTTACACACCCCAAAAGCCGCTACCTGTTTTTTCACTCTGTAAAAAGTTTTGCAACTCTGTCAAAAATTCCCTTGTGTACCTAATTGTGATTTTTTTCCTTGGGCGAAAAAAACAAGGTGCGGGTTTTCTGGGGTTACCTAAAGTTACCTAAAGTTACCTAAGGTTACCTAAGGTTACACACCCCAATAGCCGTAACCTGTTTTGTTCACTCTGTAAAAGGTTTTGCAACTCTGTCCAAAATTTCTTTTCTGCACCTAATTGTGATTTTTTTCCTTGGGCGAAAAAAACAGGGTGCGGGTTTTGTGGGGTTACCTAAAGTTACCTAAAGTTACCTAAAGTTACCTAAGGTTACCTAAGGTTACACACCCCAATAGCCGTAACCTGTTTTTTTCACTCTGTAAAAGGTTTTGCAACTCTGTCAAAAATTCCCTTGTGCACCTAATAGTGAGTTTTTTCTTTGGGCGAAAAAAAAACAGGGTGCGGGTTTTGTGGGGTTACCTAAAGTTACCTAAGGTTACACACCCCAAAAAGCCGCAACCTGTTTTTTTCACTCTGTAAAAAGATTTGCAACACTGTCAAAAATTACCTTGTGCACCTAATTGTGATTTTTTTCCTTGGGCGAAAAAACAGGGTGCGGGTTTTGTGGGGTTACCTAAAGTTACCTACAGTTACTTCAGGTTACCTAAAGTTTCCTAACGTTACCCAAGGTATCCTGAAGTTACCCAAAGTTACACACCTGAAAAGCCGCAACCTGTTTTTTTCACTCTGTAAGAGGCTTTGCAACTCTGTCAAAAAATTCCCTTGTGCACCTAATTGAGATTTTTTTCCCTGGGCGAGAAAAACAGGGTGCAGGTTTTGTGGGGTTACCTAAAGTTACCTAAGGTCACCTAAGGAGACCTAAAGTTACCTAAGGTTGCCTAGAATTACCTAAGGTTACCTACAGTTACCTAAGGTTACCTAAGGTTACACACCCCAAAAGTCACAACCTGCTTTTTTCACACTGTAAAAAGGTTTGCAACTCTGTCAGAAATTCCCTTCTGCATGGAAATGTGATTTCTTTCCTTGGGCGAAAAAAACAGGGTGCGGGTTTTGTGGGGTTACCTAAAGTCACCTAAAGTTACCTAACGTTACCTAAGGTTACACACTCCAAAAGCCGCAACCTGTTTTCTTCACTCTATGAAAAGGTTTGCAACTCTGTCAAAAATTCCCTTGTGCACCTAATTGTGATTTTTTTCCTTGGGCGAAAAAAACAGGGTGCGGGTTTTGTGGGGTTACCTAAAGTTACCTAAAGTTACCTAAAGTTACCTAAGGTTACACACCCCAAAAGCCGCAATCTGTTTTTTTCACTCTGTAAAAAGTTTTGCAACTCTGTCAAAAATTCCCTTGTGCACCTAATTGTGATTATGTTCCTTGGGCGAAAAAAACAGGGTGCGGGATTTTGTGGGGTTACCTAAGGTTACCTAAGGTTACCTAAAGTTACCTAAAGTTACCTAAGGTTACACACCCCAAAAGCCACAACCTGTTTTTTTCACTTTGTAAAAAGCTTTGCAACTCTGTCCCAAATTCCCTTGTGCACCTAATTGTGATTTTTTTTCCTTGGGCGAAAAAAACAGGGTGCGGTTTTTTTGGGGCTACCTAAAGTTACCTAAAGTTACCTAAAGTTACCTAAGGTTACCTAAGGTTACCTAAGGTTACACACCTCAAAAGCCGCAACCTGTTTTTTTCACTGTGTAAAAAGCTTTGCAACTCTGTCAAAAATTCCCTTGTCCACCTAATTGTTATTTTTTTCCTTGGGCGAAAAAAACAGGGTGCGGATTTTGTCGGGTTACCGAAAGTTACCTAAGGTCACCTAAAGTTACCTAAAGTTACCTAAGGTTACACACCCCAATAGCCGTAACCTGTTTTTTTCACTCTGTAAAAGGTTTTGCAACTCTGTCAAAAATTCCCTTGTGCGCCTATTGTGATTTTTTCTTTGGGCGAAAAAAAACAGGGTGCGGGTTTTGTGGGGTTAAAGTCCTGGCCAAACAGCAAACCTACCAAGCTGGTACGGGGCCGATGACACAACTGGCCAACAAACAGACTGCGCAGAGTAGAAAAAATGCATGTCGCACACATGTCAGTGGGTGAAGAGAGTGTGTGTGTGTGTGTGCGCGCGGAAGGGACGCGATGCGAGACAGACGAATGCCGCGCGAACCTGGCGTTCCCTCATGTGGTTGTACAACGAGAAATGGGCCACGCACTACAGAGAGGAGACGGATGTGCGTATCACGGGTGCACACTACATGTGGCGTTGGCACCATCGCACAGCGTACGTACCTCACTCATCCGCCGCGCCCGCTTACGGGGGATGGTTCCGTCGTTGTTGCTATTATCCGCATACATTGCGCGCGATGACAACATTGATATTGCTGTGCTACACAAAAGAAGAAGAGAAAGAAGAGACGAACGAACGAAGCAAGGACCCACCTACAACACCTAGTTGTTAGCCACGATCTCGAATCGTTACTCTTCGTGTCTCGCAAGTACATATACACATTCCACTGTTCTTTGGGTTTCCCCTTCTGTACGACCAAGGACGGAGAGACTCGATCAATTGGTGTAATTTACCAGTTTCATCAAAGATGGTGGACCCTTCTAGTTGAAAGAACCGCCTCGTTTCTCAGGACATTGGGCCACGGGCTTTGCTGGTGGGTGATATACCGCCGCTGCATTTGCGTCTGAAATTGGCACACCCTTCATGGAACCCAGGTTTAAGAGCCTTGTGTATTTCTATATGGCAGATTTCAGATCAATTGGGTAGCCGCGCTGCTGTGGTGGCCCCCATGGCATCACAATGGGGATGGCCGACAGATGTGACACGCTTGTTGCAGACAGATCCTGTATTCTACACGTCAGTCGCGTGTTCTCCTGTTGGGTGTCTAGCATTTTTTGTTCAACTGACCGTATTGCAAACCGCAGTCATGCGTTCCTCTTTCGCCGATTATGTGTGTTTCTTTGGGTTTGTGTCGCAAGCTCCAAGATTGAACATAGTTCTGAATCTAGCCTGGACAATTCTTTTTGTGCCTTCTCTCTCTATGTTGTCAGCAAGTCAGGTATTAGCATCGGGTGGTGCACAGCCTCTTCGTACAGCGCATCCCGTGATTCCCGCGCTAGATGCAGCAGCATTCTTATGTACTTTTGTATGACTGAAGTTTTAAAACTGCGTGTTGCACTTTTCCCATGGACTGGAGACGATCTAGCAGGTGGTACATGTGTAGGTAATCGGGTGTACGGTTCAATATGCCCGCTTCGTCACATTCCGACAATTTGAGTGCATGCATGCTCTTCTTTTTTTTCATGCGTGTCCAATCTGGATGTTTTCTAATTACACGGATCGCACAAAGGAGTCATCCGGAGGCATCCTTGCCCCTCCCAGTCATCGGGGTAGTGCGAAATATACCCCTCCTCCTTTCCGTTTTGTTTGGTAGCAGCACCCTTCGTAGAGACACGGACAACCATGTATAGGCGAACCCATAATCGAGCGACCAATCCATTTCCATATAACATCATACGATTTACCTATTCGTCCAGGCGTGATTGTCAGCGTTCAAGCAGTGTTGCTGCTGCTGGTTGAGTGGTTGCTGTCGGTATCTGCCCACCTATCGGTATCCGAGGCGTCGTCGTTAACGTGCCTTGTCCTCCAGGGCCAGTCTGGGTCGTCTAGTCCTGCTGTCAGATATGCAAAAGGTGGAGCTCGGGTACTTCTCAGGTATGTACATACGCTGTTAAACGCTTATTGTGACTCTTTTGGTGACTTTTTTGATTTTTCTGTGCAATGCTCGTACCACAGTTGTATACAGTCGTCCGTGTATTCATGACACTGGTCACGACAAACGCGAAGGAATGCAGGGTACATGACTGCAACGTAGATTTCTGATAGACTGACACACATGGCAAACGTGTCATTGCTATACGCGCAATCCCTTGAGCGCCAGTATGGAAATTTGACGGTGTTTTTTCTGTTGCGCTCATTTACACATTTTATTTGTTCGTAATTATGTACGCCCTTCAGTATTTTTGCCATTCCGAAATCTATAAGCACTGCTGTACCCTCCTTGGTCGACATTATGTTTGCAGGTTGGATGTCCCTGTGTATGACATCCATCTTGCGAAGCGCTGATACCGCCGAAGCCATGCCTCCTGCTATCTTGAGCCATTCTTTACCCTGGATATGTCCGTGTTTCTGTACGTACTGTCTTAGATCCAGTTCCAGGGGCTGGAGCTGGACATGTATAGTCTCGGGGGTCACCTCATAATTAATCAGCTTGACAATATTGTTGTGGCTGTGCGTTTTTTGGATGTAGCTAAGCGCCATAATCTCATTCCGCATCTGTATCCGAGCCTCAATCGTATTCGCATACTGGCCATACCGTGCATCCCGTTCGGCGCTTGTTAGCTTTCCAGGGACCATGATTTCAAATATTTCCTCAGTTTCCAAATCATCATTGGTCATTATCTCTTGAGCAAGAACCACACTATCAACGTACGCGCGAATACGAGGATCATAAATATTTTCACCGAATACATATTTGATCATTTCATTGATTTTGATTGTCTTATCAAACACTTCGACGAAACCTTTCAGCCTTTGCACATAGTTGCTATTCGCCTCATTTCCTTGATCTGCACTGAAGGGGTGATACTCCGTAGAAGGATGACAATGTTACTGTTGCTTTTTTTTTAAAGTTAAATGTTCAAATTATTTTAGTGTGTCGTGATATGGGTTTTGGCGACAACCGGTGTGTGTGTGTCTGCCACCCTCGTCCGTGCTGTGATGACCCCCTCCAAAACTTGACCGATTGGGCACTGAACATGCGTGGTGGTGGTGGCAAGCCAACCAGCACCCTTTTTTGTGTTTGTGTGTGGGCTCGTGTCTGCTACTATTTTCGGTCCTCATTTTCCATTCCACCGATTGGTCCATTACCGAGATGCGCAAAGCCACAGACGCAAGGGGGGACCTTGTCATGCCCCTGACTGCGACCACCGCAGTAGTTGTATGCTGCAGATGAAACGACAACAGCACACCAAAGATGGGAAAGCCGTGAACCATCAGGCCCATTTCAGGTGTACCATCACCAGTGGTTATTGTGGCAAACGTCGTCACTGCGAGGACGAATGTGACATACAGAAACGAGAGAGTGACAAACTGAAGCGGCAGGAGGCCGAACGCCAGAAGAACCAAACACCCACCACAAATCCGCAGAATGGGGATAAAAGTGGTAAAGGAGGTGGCAAGGGGGGTGGCAAAGGTGGAACCCCTAACCCCCAGAGGCGCTCATCAGCGCCCGCCACTACTCCCTCTCCTGCCGAAGGTGACCCCAAGAAGCGCCCACAGGGGGATAACTCCTCCCCTGAGGAGAATAACTCCAAGAAGAGGCGACTGGCCTGGATGGCCAAGTCCCTCATGGCTGCAGGGGTGGACGTCAAATTCCCTGCTGAGGAGTAGGGGGGCGGCTCTGAAGAGGAGGACTTGGTTGTCTGGATCCCCGTGAAAATCGGGGATCAAATTTTTCGAGCATTGCTTGACACCGGCGCAACACTTTCTATAGTGGCCCGGCGCCTGCTAAAGACTTTCAAGAAAACTAAGACAGTGGCCATAAGAGTAGGGGATGGGCGTACCATCCATTCCTTGGGGGGAGTCGATGTGACTATATGCCTGGGCCACGAAAGTGTGACCCAACACTGCAGAGTGTTGGAAACCAACGCCTTTGACATCGTCATTGGTACCGACTCCCTGCGAAGAAACCCCCTTGTGAAAATGCTGTCTCTCCAGCGCCCCTCTTCTCTGTACTGCGACTTTGGCAGTGGGCTCTTCTCCGTACCTTTGGAGCTGTCAGGACGAAAGAAGTCTGGGCTACGCTACGCAGCCAAGACTAACTCTCGTACTGAAAACTACCAATTGGCCCGTCACGTTCTTGAAAATGGACTGGCGGCCCTTCAGGTAACCCTGGATGAGATCCAGGTAGATTTGTTCGCGAGCCAACAACAGCACATCATGCAGTTGTACTGCTCGAAACATTTGAACAACGCTTTCCGTTTCTTCTGGAAAGCAATGGGCCTAGCGTATGCTAACCCTCCCTTCTCCTTGCTCGCGAAGGTTGTAACCAAAATCGCTAATGAGGGAGGAAGGGTTGTCATGTGCACCCCTGACTGGGGTTGCTCAGGTGAACACGCTTATTGACGCCGTATGCTAGACCGAATGACCGTGGGAAGAGTGCAACACCCCGACGGTCCTATCTACGTGCCTGAGGACTCAGACACAGCTATGCAGGCCCCTGAGTGGGCCAGTTTCTTATCCATTGTCGATGTATCTCTCAATCCTTTACCCCTGTGTGATCTAGATCAGGTGCTACTGAAAGAGGTCATGGCCGAAAATCGTGGCCTGACTCTTTCTGATCTCAAAAAACGATCTCCTGGGCACCTATCTGCCACACTTACAGGGTGTGAGTCTCCCGATGGCTATTTGGAACCTGCAGCTGTAAAGGAGGATGCTGACGACCAACTGTCTGAGATCGCCAGCACTATCCCTGCTGTTGAGCCCAGCTGTGTTGAACTAAAACACATTGCCTTCCTGGCCCAGCTGTTGCTGGAGGAGGTAGATCTAGAGTCAACCTTAGAACCAACTTCATCTGTTGGGAAACTGGTGCTGCACATGCAGCATATGCACTCAGGTGAACCCGTGGCCCAGAGTCCTGATGCTCTAGCGCGGCCTGCTTCTAATAACATGCCACTGTCTGAGCATGACACTCAGGAACTCCGACGGCTGTTGTACCTGAAGGCCGAAGGTATTGAGCGCCAAGAGCGGCTACAATACCTCAGACGGACCTGGAAATCCTCCATTTGGTCGGAGGAAGACGATGATTCCTACACGCTGCCTGACCCTGAGATACCCCTAGTGTATTCTCTGCACTATGGGCAGCAAAGTCCCCCTGAGTGGGACAACCTTTTGCACTGAACGGCGCCTTTTGTGGCTGGCCAGGCCGGGGGGAAAGGCTCTTGCGCGTGACGCTTTTTCGGGGAGGGGCGGGAGCCCAAAACCAAGTTCAATCGCGGGCTGAGTACCGCTGCACGTTGCTGTCCTCCTCTGCCATATCTCAATGAGACTTGGCAGCCCTGTTATAGACAACCGCAGGGCCGGGGTCTCTGCCTTTTCTGAAGGCGGTACGGTTGCGGCTTGGGGGTTAGAGCATGACGGCTTGAGCACGGGGGGTGGCTTCGGGGGGGGGACTCATTTGCAGAAGTGACTGGTGAGTGCCAGTGTGGTAGTACTGATTGCTTGCACTGTGTTAGGGCTGTCAAGGGCTGGCGTGAGAGAAGCGTATAAGTGTGGCTTTTTCAAAGAGATGACACATTGGAGGAATGTGAGGACGATTGTGAGTTTGTGCTCGCGCGGGGGGGGGGACTGGAGCGAAGTACCCTGTGATGCGGGGAGAAGGGGTTGAGGTGGGGACGGAGGTGGCGAGGGGGGCGGCGGGTCGAGGGGGGGTGGGAGGTTGAACATGTCCCGGATTGTAAGCGGCCGTTTGGGGGGCGGGGGCTCTGGCTGAGGTTGGCTTGCGGTATCGCGTTTCAGCGATAGAGGCCGGACAGGCCTTGGGGGCTGGCGGGCGTGTTTTCGAGCCTTGGCGTGTGCCGCAGGGGATGGGGGACGGGGGCGCTTTGGGGGCTTGTGTGCAACCTTCTCCGGGAGGGGGGGGGGGGTGATAGGTGGGGGGGGGGGCGCTGCTGGGCGGTGTGTGACATGCTGTAAGGCGACCAGGGGCGCCTCCATAGGTTTGGGCCCGTTGGGGGGGTGAGTGGGGCTTGGGGGGGGGGGGTGGTCATTTAGCCACTCCAGCGTGCGGTATGGAGCATTGAGGAGCGAGGGAACACGAGCCATCAGGGCGAGTTTTAAGTCATGACAGTGTGCTGGTTTTCTTCGGCCAGAGGGGGGGGTCGTGAGTTTCGAGTACAGGGACATGGGGACCAGCCCCAGGACGAAATTGCGCCTCTCCCCGACGTCTGTGGTCGCGGACCACCATTGGGACACCACCGTGGTGAAGGGGGGGCGCCAGCACTGAATGTAGGTCTGCACCAGGTGTTCGCATGTCGGGCAGTATGAGACGAAAGAGATAACATCCATCGGGTGTGGGTCGGGGCAAGCCTGGCAATGGCGAGGGCACAATAGTCGTTGTGGAAAGCAAACGGCGCCATGTTGAAGTTTCCGGAGGACCATTTGAAAGGGAGGCCTTTGAACCATGAAGTGTGGTTGTAAAAATGGAAGCTGGTCGGTGCGTGGATGTTCTCGTGTTTGTGGCGAGGGAGGAGGTGCTTGTTTGAGGTGGTAGTCAGTTTCTGTATGACGGGGAGGGGGCCTCTGGATATGCACCCTCTCGGGGGGGGGGGGGGAGGGAGGGGTCCCAGATCATCATGTGGGCGGCCCACTTTGAGTAAGCATCTGAGATTTCATTCTGCACAAACCCGGCGTGCCCCTTGATCCACCCTCAACCCTGGATCATCCCTGGGCGTAGGGAGGCCTGGATGGACTGAAGAGAGGATTCCCATGTGCCGGCTGGCGAGCGTGATGGGAGGCCTGGGGGGGTGCTCGGAGAGAGAACAGTGATAACGTGGAGGTTGTCCCCTAGCACGGCAAAGGTGAGGTGCGGGTGAAATGCAAGGGCCCACTGTAGGAACATAATAGCCGCCCAGAACTCCGATCCCTCTGAGGACTGGTATGGGGACGATTGGCACAGCACCCATCTGGAGACATTCGGAAAAAACAGGGTGGCCGCAGATCCGTAGCCCAAGGCGCCCGCTGAGCCATCCAAGTACACCCATGTCGTGCCGGGGGACGATGTGTGGAGGAGGGTAAGGGCCGCTTCACAACCCCATTTTTCGAGGTCATCGGGGTCAAGGGAGTGAGGTTCATCTGGGAGTCGGTACAGCTCGCCATGCAGTGAAGAATCAAGAAGGACTCCGCCGTGTGGCCCGGGGGGGGGGGGGGGGTTGAGGATGTACCCTTGGGGGTGGAGAAGGGGGGGGGGGGTAAGCAGTTCGTGGCGCCCCGCCAGTTGGGGGCGGACAGAAACGGCTGGGCATTGAAAGGTGTACTCTTTCTCGTTGCGGTGCAGGCCAGGGTCTTTGATGGTGTGGGTGGTGCCGTCCGAAAACTGGAGTGTGGCCGATCCTGTGTGTACCCCCGTGACTGTTCCTAGGTGGAACCCTAGGTCCTGGGGTGTTCGCTTTAGCCTGTTGCCGAACTTGCTGTATTGTGGTGCAGGCATGGTGGCTAGGAACCGAACCTGGACTTTTTCTTTCGGGAGGAAGAGGGAGCGGGGGCAGGAGGCCCAGAGGCCGGTGCTGTGGTATCGGAGGCCTATGGTGTGGCACGCGTCCATGACGGTGTCCTGGATTGGGTTGCGTGTGGTGGAGAGCATTGCCTCGGAAAAAGCTCCGTTTGTTGAGGCGGGGCCGTCCCCGTTGAGGTACCTGATTGCGGTGTTCACCAGGGCCATGCAAATGGAAAAAGTGAAGTGGCGGAGACCCAAGCCTCCCTGGTGGCGGGGGGTGTAGCGGGCCTTTGGAGAGACAAGGCGGGAAATCCTGTTGGCTTTATCCGGGGAGGGGTCATGCGCAATATTTTGCCAGATCATGGCCTGGAGGGCTCCCAACTCGTTCAGGTCCAAGAGGTGTGCCATGAGGCGGTAGGAGAGAATAGGGATGAGTTGGACGTTTACTAAGAGAACGTATTCCGAAAGGGTGGGCCGGAGGGGTTGGAGGGTTGTGAAAAATGAGCGTATTTCCGACTTGGCCAATGCCAGCGTTTGTGCCTCGTGGTCGGCGGTGAAGATGTACACCCCTAGGTACTTGTAGCAGCTGTGTGGTTGCCCCGTCTTCTGGTTGGTTGTTGATAGGGGGGTGCCCGAGGGGGAGGTGAAGGTTCTCGGGGGGGCTGTCCCATAGCATGGATCTCAGTTTTGCTGAGGTTAAGGTCTAGACCCCACCCCCTGGCATCCGTGTCGAAGAAATTCAAAATTTGCTGTATGCGGTCCCCATCCTCTGATCGACAGAGGAGGTCGTCAACAAAGGCGTGGCCCGATTCGTGTGGGGAGGGGGCTGCAGTGACGTGAGACGGCAAGGCGAAGAGGAGCACATTCAGGTAGAGGCAGAAAAGGATGGGTCACATGGGGCATCCCTGCCAAACACCTCTGGTTTGCAGTTGGGAGGAGTGGGTGTGCCCTGACACTACTGGGAAGTCGCAGGGGGCACGGTACAAGGATTGAATGAGGCTTACCAGGGGCGTGGGAAAGTTCAGGCGGGACAGCACTGTGAAGAGGGTGGTGTGGGCGACGGAGTTGAAAGCCTTATTGAAATCGATGTAGAGGCTGTAGCTACCGGCTGATTCCCGAAACGTGGATAAGAGGTTGAAAATGTGGTCTTGGCACCTGCCGTTGGGAAGCCCGCCGAACTGGGTGGGGTGTATGATGGAGTGTTCGATGGCCGCTGCCAGTAGTTCCCGGTTGGCGTGTGTTGCAATTATTTTGTAAACGCTGTTCAGCAAGGCTATAGGCCTGTAATTTACAGGGTTCACCACGTCCCCTTTCTTAAAAAGCAAGATAATGTTGGCTTCGAGCCATTTCTTGAGCAGCGGCTGGTGGAGGTAGTGGTTGCATACTCTCCAAATGAATTGTTGGATAGGGGGGGGGAAGACGTGCAAAGTGTAGTTGTTTGTGAAGTCCCGCCCCCCCCGCCTTGTTGGGCCTTGACCTTTTGAGCGTGTTGCGGAATGATTCCCAGGTAATGTCAGAGAGAGGGCTGTGTTTTGTGGGTTCAGGGCAGGTGGGGGAGTGTGTGAGCAGGCGATCCACTAGTGTGCTCGGCGGTGTGTATTCGAGGCTGCCCCCCAGGGTGAGGAGTGTGGAAGAGAAAATAGAGCCCACTTCTTTTGGGGTGGAGACGAGCTGTGTGGTGCCCGGGCGCTTCAGCGTTATTTCACCGCGTTCCACGGGGTTGAGTGCCTCGTTGATGGTGCGGTTGATCCTAGTTTTCCGCACAAGGCACCGATGGATTTTGGTGGTTGCGGCCTTGTTCACTTTGGCTTCCCACTCCTTGACTAGTTTGTTGAGCGTGTCCATGGAAGCAGGGTAGCCGGGATGGTTGGGGGGGGGCATGGAGTGCAGGGACGCTTTGATTTTCTTAACCAGAGCCGAGGAGGTGGGGTGTGACGGTGTGGTGATATTGTGGTAGCTGGTCGCTACTTCCTCCAGCACCACAACTGTGAAGAGCTCTATGTCTGCCGAGGATAAAGACTCGAAACGGGGGAGGGTAGACTCGCACCACCGTGCCAGGGGGGCGAGGGAGTCGTGGTGCTTGGAGCGCTCCCGCTCCGTCAGTTTGCGGAAAACTTTCCTCTTAGTGGTGGGAGTTTCGGAGAAGGGGTGGGGGGGACCTTGAGAGGTGTACGTGACTGGGTGGTGGTCTGACGTTTTTTCGCCCGTTTGGATGGTTGCGGAGGTGGGGGCAAAAAATTCTGAGGCTGCCGGGGAGAGCAAAATATCGTCGAGGCAGCTGCTGCTTGCCCTGTACGGGGTGGGGTATTGGGAGAAGGACCGCTCGGTCGGGTGAAAGTGCCGGAAGGTATCAATGAGGCGTGGCGGGTCGCTCGTGACCTGCCTGCGGAGCCATGGCCACTCGTTGTCCGTTTGGAGGTTCGCTCCATCCAGCTCAGGGCACATTATGCAGTTGGTGTCCCCTCCTAGGACGTGGTTGGGATGCTGATGCATGAGTGGGCGGAGGATGCTTTCAATTTTTGAGCGGTGGACGTCCGCGTTGGGGGCGTATACCGAGACCAACAAGGTGGGCGGGGCCCCCGGGAGGGTGAGAACGGCTGCCGCCAAGCTTGGCCTTCCGTATCAAGTCGGGGGAGGGGGGTATCGAAACGGGAAAGCCGGGGGGAGCAAACCAGAACGGACCCGTGTTCGCCTCTGGAGTGTTTGTCTTGGCTGATGTCCGAAACAATGGTGGCTTTAGTGCCCAAACCGTAGGCGTATACGTGGGGGAGGATGGGGGTGTGGTTGATTTCTTGGAGGAAGAGGATGTTGAAGTCGTTCTTGAGGTGTCGAAGAATTTGGCTGCTCACTATGGGTTTCTTCTGCACGTTGTGGGAGAGGAAACGCAGTTCTGAAGGCAGGGGTACGGGGGGGCGGTGAGGCCGTTGGTACCCCTTCCGTAGGCGCGTACGGGACCTCGGGGGGGGGCGAGATAGGGGGGGGCTGGGGGGGTGCTGGGGGGTCGGGCTGGCTGGGCTGGCTTAGGCAACGAAAATGCTGAATTTGGTCGGCCGGTACCCCGGCCGAGGCGAGCGCTTCGTCCAGCCCCTTGCCGGTGATGGGGGGAGCCGTGACTGGGCCGGTGTTTCACAGAACCTTGACTCTTGTGGTTTCAGGTAGAGGGGGCTGGAGAGTGCAGGAGGCGGGTACCCGGCCCTCTGGCTTTCGTGGGTTAGCTTGCCTGTGGGATATGGCGGAGGATTAGGGCGAGCCCAGGGATGGTACGAGGGACAGTTAACCCAAACACCTCGTCTTCCCTCCGTCGGGGTATCCCGTGGTGCCACTAGTGGCGTGCGGCCCCCGTGAGGACAAGGAGAGAGCGGGCAAAGAGGCGGATGCGAAACGAGTCCCCGTTGGAGGGGTTTTTAAAGAACATTGTGGTGTCCGACTGGGAGCCAAAAATGGACACCGGGTTGCCTAGCAAGGGGTCGTCCCTGTGGTAGCCGATGCCCTCTCCCTGGAGATACATTGTGCCCGTGATTTGGTTGGGGGGAGGGTGCGAGAGGCCTAGCCGCTCCAGCGCAGCACTGTAGGTTTGGAGGATAGAGGAAAACTCTTCCGGGATGGGGGACGTGGCGGCGACTTTGCCCGGGCCCAGGTATGCGTGGCCGAAGTGTTGGACTGAGCGGCCGTGGCATTTCTCCCATGTGTTGTCGTGGAGAACCTTTTTTACCGTTTCCTCTTGGCTCTCGGAGAATACGTCGCGGACGTAATAAAAACCAGTAGGGAGGCGGGGGTCCATTTGTATCTCCGGGCCGGGGGTGGGGGCATCGTGGTCGGGGGGTAGGAGAGTGGTTGCCTCGCCCCCCAGCAGAGCAAGCAGCAGGGCGCTGGTCTCGGACATCTCTTCGAAGCGGCTTTGTCCCGGCGTCGGCGTAGCGGCGTCGGTGTCGTCCGGTGCCGCGTTCCACTCGCTGATGCGCTCAGTCAGTTCCGTCGCGGGCCGATCACGGAGGGCGGAGACAAGTTGGGACACGAAGGCCGTGGACCCCAAGGCGGCGCCCGCTTGGAGGCGCTGCACGATGCATTGCTCGTGCTAGGCCACATCCGGGTCTTGAGCGGGGAGGATCTTCTTGAGGGCGAGGAGGTTGCGGTGTAATGGGGCGAAGGCAGCGTCTCCATATTTGAAATCATGCGCTAGCAGCGCGGATTCCTCTCTTTCCTAGACCACGAGGAGGGCTTGTTGGTGTTCGTAGGGAGGCCGCGTGGGTTTGAACGACACGCAGGGGCCAAGGAACCCCGCTTGGACGCGCAAGTCGAGGGCGTGCGCCAATCTTGGGGCCACTAGGAGCACGGCGGTCTTCGGGGCTTTAGTTGAGTCGTATGAGGGCGGGGCCGGCGTTGCGTGGGCTCGCTCGGGGGCGCCCGAAGGCGCGGACCTCATGTTGCCGTCGGATCTTGACGAAAACCGCACCAATTGCCCATCTATGCAATGAAAGAGAACAATGCCGCGCGAGTGGAAGAAGCGGATAGCTAACGTTTGGACCCCGGTTTTCATGACGTCGCACGGCGCGTGAGTGGTGTCAATCGCCACGACAAGGGAATCTTTAGACTGGAACATCGCTCCTAAGGGCGGTGAGGCACCCCGTCCTCCGGGTAGGTTGGCGATCATCATGGTGAGCATTTCCGGGGCTTGTAGGTCTTTGTTTCTTTCCCTCCGGTCCCTAGCGATCACGGCACGATACACTTCGGTAGTCGGCAAAGCGTGCATGTCCATTGCAAGGAGTTCTCCGGTGAGGAATGGGGCGCACTCGCGGACTTTAAACATGAGCTCGTCGGCAAAGCGGGATGGGAGTTCCCAATCAAACCGGTAGTAGGCCCAATGCGGGCTCTCGGAAGGAACTATGTGGCCAAACGGGTAGTAAGCATTCTTGGTGTTCACCGATACATTTGCTAGCGCGGGGACAAACATTTCGTTCATTAACTTCATGAATGCACGGGCGTCTCCAATTTGGCGTTGTTTTGGTTGAGATTTGTCTCTCTCCTCCGGCGGCGAAGGCTCAATGTGATCAAGGAACTCTATGCTCACATCAAAACGTAGTGTTTTGTGCAACCGGAGGTCCCGCACCGTTGGATGGGCGTGCTTGGCGGCGAAGCGGAAGGGTTCAAACTTAAAATTGATGTCTTCATATCGGCACCCGTCAAAGGAAGAGGTGTTTAGGAGCAAAGCAACATACGGCATCGCTTGATGGCCGCTTGTGCGGAACTCGTAGGAGTCTTTGCCGTCCTTTTTCACCTTGTAGGCGTCCCGGAGTTGTGCTCCGTGCATACATATTACGCTAGAAATGTAAGGGAGGAGTGGAAAAAGGGCGGAAGTTGAGCCTAGCATGCGAAAGGTGGCGGCAACCACTTGAGCGTCCCAAGCCGGAATAACGAACCATCCTTTGAGGTCTTTGTTCTCTTCTTTGGCTTTATCTAGCACGGTTCTGAATTGTTTAGCCCACGGGGTGGCGGTAGGTGGAGACTTCTTGGCTTCGGTTTGAGGGTAGTCCAACTCATACGGCTTTAGGTAGAAACGCTTGTGTTTGAACAAAAGCTCTTCAAGGTCGTTGTAGTTATTGTGCGCAACGGAAGAGACCCTGCCTCGGTCTAGAATTTCCGTGGAGTTGCTCCGAACAAAGGTGGATTGAATATTGGTGCCTTCCACATCCAGGTAGAACTCGGAGTAGTGAGGGAACGAAAATGCGTTGGCGTGTGTCAAATATTTTGCCTTCCAGGGCTTCAAATTGGCGTGATGGAAAGCGTGTTTGTAACGGTGAATTTGAGGCTTGGTGTTTTTGAAACAGGTGTGACGGAGAATAGTTAAATAGCGTTGAAAGGCCATCATCGGCGGCTTTGGAGCTTCCAAATAGGGTGAAATTCATGATGTTCTCGGGATGAACGAAAAGGCGGCTTGGCGTCAATTGAAAGGTGGTGAGCGTGAATTTGGACTCGGGAATTGAGGTGATGATTTGAAAACTGCGGGAAAGGCTCCAGAACTTGAACAGCCCAGGAGCTTCACCAATCACCGAATAGCCTGGACTACTGGTGGATCCATCAACAAAATGCTGAGGGTCAATCGAAAAAAAATAGACACTCAAAAAGTGTGGCCCCCCCTGAGTGGGACGATGGTTCAGTACCTGCCGAAACTGCTGATCGGCAGAAAAAGAAAGAGCATGGAAACAGCAACCTCCATGCTGAGGAGGATTTCCTGCAGAAAATCGAGAGTCTTAACCTTGAACCACGACTGAAGAAACTGCTCCTAACCTATGAGGATGTGTTCGGCACCTGGCCGCCCCCCCTTTCTTGTAAAAGCTGGTCCAGATGGACCTGAAACTGAAACCTGAAGTTGAGAAGACGCGAGTGAGCCGTCGTCCGTACCCCGCTCCACAGGAACAGGTTGAAGAAATCGAGCGCCAGATCCAGGAATGTATTGATGCTGGCCTCGTGGAAGAATATAAGAAAGGGGACTACCCCCATCACTGCAGTCCCTGTTTCCTGGTTGCTAAACCAGGATCGACTGCCCTACGATTGGTTGTTGACTGTGGTGAGGTCAACAAGAAAACCCAAAACCACTCAGGGAGTATTCCTAACATGGAAAATACCCTGGAGCGTATTGCCAAATTCCGGTACAAGACCAAAATGGACAAACGCAGTGGTTTCTCGCAGGTAGACCTGACCGCCGCAGCTCAGGAGCTGCTGGCTTTTATAATGCCTAAGCGTCATGTGTTTAAGTGGAAGATCATGCCTTTCGGGGTGGCTAAGGCCCCAGCACTCTTCGAGGAACTAATGAACAAAATTTTGTACATACTGAGGCGCAGACCTCGAGTACTTACAGGAGTTGATTTCTCGAGCCGCAGAAATGGAGGCCCGCATCGATGACGTGAGTTTGGGTACCAATACCCAAGACGACCATGTCCTTCTCCTGCGTCAATTTTTCATTGTTTGTCAAGAAAACCATCTCCAAATCAAACTCGAAAAATGCGAGTTCATGAAAGAGGAGATGGAGTATTTGGGTTTCGACGTGGGGTATGGCTGGTGGAAACCAGCCGTGTCTAAGATGCAGCCCCTGCAGGACATGCAGATTTGCGATGACTCTAAGAAGGGTCTACACGATGTGAGGAGTTTTTTGGGCGCCTGTTACTTCTATAGGCGCCACATCCACAATTTTACCTACTCCTCTGCCCCCCTAACTGACCTAATCAAGACAACTACTCCCTGGAGGTGGACCGCCAGAGAGGAGGAGTGTTTCCAGGTTTTGAAAAAAAAATCGCCTCCTCCAACTGCCTGGGAGTACCCCGCCCTAAGGGCGAGATAGTCCTGATCACTGATGCCAGTGATGTAGGGGGGGGTGGAACGATCTACCAATGGCAGGAGCTTAACCCAGCTGAACTAACCCACTGCCATTATCGTACTAGCGGAGTGAACTGTGATGGCTCGTTGAAGCATGACTACCCTACCAGGGAGTGGCGGCTTGTGCCACTGGGACAGTGGAACTAGAAATGGAACCAAGCGCGTTTCAATTACAGCACCTATGACCAGGAACTCCTGGCCGGTATGTTGGTGCGCTCATCCCAGTTCCGACTATTGGGAGCCAACCCCATTGTCTGGCTCTGTGACCAGATACCGGTAAGGTCTTTTCAGAAGGGCCCACCACCGGAGAAAGCGAAACCAAAGCGTTTGTGGACTTACCTGAGCCAGTTCAGGCTGACAGTTCATCATATCCCTGGCATAAAAAATGAACTGTCTGACTTTATATCGCGAAATAACTTCGATGCGCTTATAGGTGAGAGCTCTGAAGCACTCGCCAAAGAGGCTTTCCAGCGTATGGATGTTAAGCTTGACTTGTCCATGCGCACTGCTGGAATCCTCGAGGGTTGGAGCCTAACTGACTATCAGTCAGAGTATAAAGAAATTCTCCAAACCCTCAGCACTGGTCTCGAACCCCGTGTCATTGACGGGCACCAGTGGTATAAAAACAACCAGTACCTCTTCTACGAGGACCGTATTGTCGTACCTGAGGCCCGACTTGATGGGTGCCTACAGTGGTCCCATCTCAGCTCAGGTCACACTGGCGCTAATCGCTCAGTGGACTTCTTCCGCGAGTGTTTCTACTCTAGTCTAACCCTGACTGAACTGAGGTCTCGTATGCAGACCATTGTGGATGCTTGTGGCTGTCATGCCAGCAAGCAGAGCGACAGTAGGGATAGGGGACTGATTTCCAGCTTACCCATACCCTATTGTACTAACTCTCGTCTCTATGTGGATTTCATCCACGGCCTACCTTGCTTCGGCGGCTATGATAGTTGCCTAGTGGTCACTTGTGGCCTGTCTTGCTACACCCGTGTGTTCCCTTGCAATAAGAAAATCACAGGTGAGCAAACTGTGAAAATGCTGGTCGAACAATGGTTCGAACCCTATGGGGCACCTAAGCAGGTGCACTCTGATGAGGATGTACGCATCCGCAGTGACACTGGGTGGTAGACACGAGTGCTGAATGCCCTCAACGTTGAGGTAACCACAGGTGTGCCCTGTACCCACACGTCTAACCCTCTTTGTGAGGGACAAAACGGTGTGGTGGAACAGAACCTGAGAATCCTGATGAAACAGGAACGTACCAAAGACTGGGTACGCCTAGTGCCCTGGGCAGTGCTGACCAGGAACTCCCAGAGGAGCTCTTCTACGGGTTTCACCCCCCACGAGCTGTTCCATGGAGGACGACCTGCCTGTTTCTTCAAAATTCCCTTTCCTGAGGACTTCAAGAGCCCTGTTGGACATTGCCCGGAACAAAAGCAGTCTATGGCTAACCAGGCTGGGAATAACCTGAGACACATCCGTGACCGTGAACTGAGCCGGCAGAATCGCCTACGGCGACCTGCCAACTTCAAGGTTGGTGACCTTGTTTTGGTTCACCATTCACGCCTACCCTCCTGGCCTCATAACTGCCTACAGGACCCTTATTTTGGGCACTATCGTATCATCAGGATACATGGATCTAGGATCCATGTCAGGTGCAGTCCACGTCTAGGTGGTGAACTGCTTTGTGCGCCTAAACAGTTGAGGCACTATCACTCCCCTGACGATTTTGTCCTGGGATGAGTGGCGCCTCACCGACACTGAGGTCGAGCGTATCGACCTAGAGAACGCTGCCACCCCATAGGAGGCAGACGAACTTGAAGAGATGACTGCTGATGAGATGGCAGTCGATGGTTACTACGTGGTTGCAGGTATTGCTCACCACGATTATAAACAGGGCTGGAAATTCCTAACCTTGTGAGATGGCTACGGGCTATCTGAGGCGACCTGGGAACCCAGGTCCGCCTTTATACAACCAGATGGGAGTATCAACCCCATCTTCCGCTCCTACCTTGTTGAGAACAACGAGGGACAGCTACTAACCCGTGCTGAGACTCTGTCCCAGCGTAAAAAGAAAAACTAATTTCACTGTGTGAGTCTACTGACTGTCTTCTAACCTTGCAGGGGCAGTGAGCACTCTTGTGCAGATGTGCCTGTCTGTGTATGTGAGAGCAGTTGTCACAGTTTCCCCGCATTGCATCGCAGGACAGGACCGCTAGCCCCCCGTGACAACCACACCCTGGCCGAAGGCCATTGGTTTTACTCAGACCACTGCTTTCAGAGCACTGCACTTACCCTGTCTGTGCCCTGCAGTCCCGTGCCTATGGTTTCCAGCGTGAACCAGGTGGCCGCTTATCAGGTTTGCAGCCACCCAGCGAGTGTATGCCTTGTTGACCATGTGTTTCACGGGAACTGCCCTCATGTAATGACCTTGGGGAGCCAACGAAGAACGGTGGCTTACTACTCCAGGGGGGAATGACAAGCAAGGTGTTATGAAGCAAGGTGTGTCTTCCCTCCTTGGGGACAAGCGTGCCCACAGTTGGGACCCCTGACTGGTCCAGACCCATGGGCTTCTACCCTTCCTTACAGGGTATACCATACCCCTAAGTGTGCTACGTATGTCTCTGTGTGTCTCACTTCCCTCCCCGCCGTGGCTCCCGGAGACCGGGCTTCGCTGACGTCGGACCGAAGGTTCTAATCAGGTACTATTACCACTCCTATGGCGCCCAATTTCTGTGCTGGCGCCTATCCTTGGGGGAAGACGGCAAAAGCCCTACCTACTAGAGGGGAGGGGTGGCCATGTGTGCTAAGGGCATACAAAACGCCCATTTGTCCAAGGGCCAAAAGCTAACGCACTCCCCTGCCCACATGGAAAAGCACGCGAGACAGGAGACACCACTACACTACACTCACTAACGCCAGCACGAGCCTTCGAAGACAGGGTGAGCACTCATCACTTGCACTCATCACCTGCCAGGGTTGCTGACCCTAAGTCCTACACACGCTACTTGAGGTTGCTGTCAAAGAGGTCACGGGCCCTATTGACCCCCCTGTGAAAAAGCAAGAGAACACAGCGCTACTAAGCAACTGTGGCCTAACAGGGAAGCCACTACCGTTTCCCTGTCAAGGCTTGGAGGAAAGGGGTGCTCAGTATGCGTGCACAGCGTGTATGCCGATGAAGTCGGACTGCACTCGCCACTCACGGCGGAGTTCCAGTTTGTTTTTTGTGTGATCTGCTCCGAATGTTTTAGCGCGGCGAGGAACTGCACCAATCACCCTCACCTGCCCACCTGCAAAGCAAAGGCCAAAGAACAGGGTAAGCGGCTGAGGAACCAAGACAGCCTCCACGTATTATACGCTTCTTAGGCTGCCCTATAATACACTGTCCTCTTACCCTGTTACAAGCAAGCAAGCTTAAGGAACTCCGCCCGTTCTCTTAAAGCACGTAGGGGGGAGTCCCTGGGTAACCTAAACAAGAGTTGTACCGTGCGCAACACATGTGGCCTACCCTTTAATGTGTCATATGCATGCACAGGTATGCACAGCTGTGCCTTCACTCCTAATTATCAGCACCAGAACCAATCACAGCGTGACTCAACCAAGAGGTGAGCTCCTCCTGGGCTTACCTACCTTACTCACCACGCATCATGTAAATGCCGAAGATGGCACGAGCGCAAAACAATCCTAGGCGCTTAAACAATCCTACGGAGAACTATAAACAACCCTAAGCGATTAATGCATTGTGTGTCATGCATGCGCTTCTGACTTTGTTCCCTTCAGAAAAAGGAGAGAGGGTGGCGCACTGCACATCGCAAAACAAGCCTAAGCGTTTTAAGCAACCCTATTTTAGCGCTACGGCAACACGAACACGAGCAAGCACTTTCTTTTCTTACCTGTGAAGAGAGGACAAGGGTGGATTGGGGCACAGGGAAAGCGACACAGCGTGTGAATGCCTGAATTAGGCACATGCATCGCCAGCACAGCGCATATTCTAACCCTACGTGCGCGCTGCGCGCTCCATTCGCTTCGCATACCTTTCATTTCTGGTTTGACCTGTGCAGAGCAAAGGAGGTGAGCACCCGAACCCCCAACGAACACAGCGGTGACAACCCTAACGGTTTAACGAAGCAACCAACACGAACGCTATGCATACGTGTGAAGTGACACTGACATACCTGAGAGGTGGGTTGTCCACCTGCTCTGTCGTGTGGGTTCATTTTCAATACTTTTTCCCAAAGTTTATAAAAATTTTGATGCAACGGTGCAAAAATTTCTTTTAGAACTTTAGAAAACTACGGCTCATACCTTCTTTTTCTAGAGCCGTTTACCCTTGCGCAACCCCTTTTCTGGAGTCCGCTTCTGTTGCGCTTGTCTGCGACTTTAGGTTTTAGTCTAAAAATGACAATTACTCACGTCGTTCCGTCAATTTTTAGTGATTTGACTTCTCAATTTGCTACACCTTTCGCAAAACCACAGGATTCACTCCCTGTTGGTTCCATTTTCTATTTTTTTCAGCTCCTGGAGATTTGTGTCCTCCATTGGGAGAATTGCTCCCCCCTGGCCCTTGGTCAGGACGTTTACTGAAACGCTGTTTGTACAGCGATAGCCGTCCGCATTAGAGCGTTCGACTGTACCCTAGTGGGCAAGCATGTGTGCTCTAGGGAGGGAGTCCTGGGTTCAAACCCCACTACCCCCAAATTTTTACCAAAGGTTTTCGTCGCACGCTGGCGACTTTTGAGGAATGCCCCTTCGAAAGGACATCATTCACGGTACATTACACTGTTTTTCAAGGGTACCTACAGTGTGATAGGCTTCTTTGAACTGATGGGAATGTTTTTGGTAGATTTAATGCATTTTCTGAGGTAATTTTGGGAATATTTGAGCCTTATTCCGTGGTCCTACTAGCTCGATCAACTAGTACTCCAGGGGGGAGTAAGAAAAACTCACTGCCATGTCTTTCTTGGACGGTTTGATCCAGGCCAAGCCCCCCTTAAAACCCTTTTGTTGATGCCAAGACTTACTTAAGTATTTTTATCTCTCTTTTGAAGCTTAAAGTACACTTTCTCAAAGTAACTAGGGTTATAACCCTAGCCCCCCCATGAAGCTCACCCCTGCCAGTCAACTGAGCGGAGGTATCTTCCTTCATGGAGGATATACCGAAATAAAATAGGCATTTCATGCCTAAGGCCTTGGAGATTAAGCCTAGTGGTCTCCCACCCCAAGACCCCTATACTCAATTGTTTCTACCACTTATTGTGGTTCTACCTTTTAACTGTTTCTGAATTCCGTTGCTTGGCCAAGTCATATTCTGTGTCTGGCCTAACTCCTATGCTCCATATTCCTAACCAGCTCCATTTCACCCAAAAGAGTGCACATGAAGTGCGTGATGCTAACCTGGAGGCTAGAGTCAGGCCAGTTTGCACTTAAAATCATTTGTTTTATCCATTTGTGATTGAATCTTTGTATTCAAGCCTGCTTTGTCTATCTGCAGCCCTTCTGTGTTACACTGGATTTGAAAACTATTCATTGATTCGATCCACATCCTGGTCTTGCTCTACTTGCTGCTTTGCTTTGGGTTTTCAACATCAAAACCTGCAGGATTTCAACAAAATCTCTAGGGCACTAATCAAGGACATCTTTCTGTTCGCCATACAGCCATAGACTGCTTGTGTTCCAGCCAATCCCCAACAGGGCTCTTGAAGCCCTCAGGAAAGGGGGTTTTGAAGAACCAGGCAGGTCGTCCTCCATGGAACAGCTCGTGGGGGACGAAACCCGTAGAAGAACTCGTCTGAGAGTTCATGGTCAGCACTGCCCAGGGCACTAGGCGTACCCAGTCTTTGGTACGTTCCTGTTTCATCAGGATTTTCAGGTTCTGTTCCACCACACCGTTTTGTCCCTCACAAAGAGGGTTAGACGTGTGGGTATAGGGCACACCTGTGGTTACCTCAACGTTGAGGGCATTCAGCACTCGTTTGTACCATCCAGTGTCACTGTGGATGCGTACATCCTCATTAGAGTGCACCTGCTTAGGTGCCCCATAGGGTTCGAACCATTGTTCGACCAACATTTTCACAGTCTGCTCACCTTTGATTTTCTTATTTCAAGGGAACACACGGGTGAAGCGAGACAGGCCACTAGGCAACTATCATAGCCGCCGAAGCAAGGTAGGCCGTGGATGGAATCCACATGGAGAAGAGAGTTAGTACAATAGGGTATGGGTAAGCTGGAAATCAGTCCCCTATCCCTACTGTCGCTCTGCTTGCTGGCATGACAGCCACAAGCATCCACAATGGTCTGCATACGAGACCTCAATTCAGTCAGGGTTAGACTAGAGTAGAAACACTCACGGAAGAAGTCCACTGAGCGATTAGCGCCAGTGTGACCTGAGCTGAGATGGGACCACTGTAGGCACCCATCAAGCCGGGCCTCAGGTACGACAATACGGTCCTCATAGAAGTGGTACTGCTTGTTTTTATACGGCTGGTGTCCGTCAATGACACGGGGTTCGAGACCAGTGCTGAGGGTTTGGAGAATTTCTTTATACTCTGACTGATAGTCAGTTATCCTCGAACCCTCGAGGATTCCAGCAGTGCACATGGACAAGTCAAGCTGGACATCCATACGCTAGAAAGCGCCTTTGGCGAGTGCTTCAGAGCTCTCACCCATAAGCGCATCGAAGTTATGGCGCGATATATAGTCAGACAGTTCATTTTTTATACCAGGGATATGATGGACTGTCAGCTTGAACTGGCTGAGGTAAGTCCACAACCGCTTTGGTTTCGCTTTCTCCGGTGGTGGGCCCTTCTGAAAAGACCTTACCGGTTCCTGGTCACAGAGCCAGACAA
The DNA here is from genome assembly GCA_964036045.1 of Eutreptiella sp. 'Long Island Sound 2002'. Classification (NCBI taxonomy): domain Eukaryota; phylum Euglenozoa; class Euglenophyceae; order Eutreptiales; family Eutreptiaceae; genus Eutreptiella; species Eutreptiella sp. 'Long Island Sound 2002'. Next base: position 15,069,155 of record OZ038380.1, on the reverse strand, counting down.
TAGGATTAGATCCCAATAGTCGGAACTGGGATGAGCGCACCAACATACCGTCCAGGAGTTCCTGGTCGTAGGTGCTGTAATTGGAACGCGCTTGGTTCCATTTCCAGTTCCAGTGTCCCAGTGGCACAAGCCGCCACTCACTGGTAGGATAGTCATGCTTCAAGGAGCCATCACGGTTCAGTCCGCTAGTACGATAATGGCAGTGGGTTAGTTCAGCTGGGTTAAGCTCCTGCCATTGGTAGGGCGTTCCAGCCCCCCCCCTACATCACTGGCATTAGTGATCAGGACGATCTCGCCCTTAGGGCGGGGTACTCCCAGGCAGTTGGAGGAGGCAATTTTCTTCTTCAACTCCTGGAAACACTCCTCCTCTCTGGCGGTGCACCTCTAGGGAGTAGTTTTCTTGATTAGGTCAGTGAGAGGAGCAGAGGAGTAGGTAAAATTGTGGATGTGGCGCCTAAAGAAGTTACAGGCGCCCACAAAACTCCTCACGTCGTGTAGACCCTTCTTAGGGTCATCGCAAATCTGCATGTCCTGCAGGGGCTGCATCTTAGACGCGGCTGGTTTCCACCAGCCATACCCCACGTCGAAACCCAAATACTCCATCTTCTCTTTCATGAACTCGCATTTTTCGAGTTTGATTCGGAGATGGTTTTCCTGACAATCAATGAAAAATTCACGCAGGAGAAGGACATGGTCCTCTTGGGTATTGGTACCCAAACTCACGTCATCGATGTGGGCCTCCATTCCTGCACCTCGAAAAATCAACTCCTGTACTACAGGTTTGCGCCTCAGTATGTACAAAATTTTGTTCATTAGTTCCTGGAAGAGTGCTGGGGCATTAGCCACCCCGAAGGGCATGACCTTCCACTTAGACACACGACGCTTAGGGGTTATAAAAGCCAGCAGCTCCTGAGCTGCGGCGGTTAGGTCTACCTGCCAGAAACCACTGCGTTTGTCCATTTTGGTCTTGTACCGGCATTTGGCAATACGCTCCAGGGTATTTTCCATGTTAGGAATACTCCCTGAGTGGTTTTGGGTTTTCTTGTTGACCTCACCACACTCAACAACCAATCGTAGGGCAGTCGATCCTGGTTTAGCAACCAGGAAACAGGGACTGCAGTGGTGGGGGTAGTCCCCCTTCCTATATTCTTTCACGAGGCCAGCATCAATACATTCCCGGATCTGGCGCTCGATTTCTTCAACCTGTTCCTGAGGAGCGGGGTAGGGACGACGCCTCACTCGCGTCTTCTCAAATTCAGACTTCAGTTTAAGGTCCATCTGGACCAGCTTTTTACAAGAAAGGGGGGGCGGCAGGGCGCCGAACACCTCCTCATAGGTTAGGAGCAGTTTCTTCAGTCGGGGGTCAAGGTTAAGACTCTCGATTTTCTGCAGGAAATCCTCCTCAGCATGGAGGTTGCTGTTTCCATGCTCTTTCTTTTTCTGCCGATCAGCAGTTTTGGCAGGTACTGAACCATCGTCCCACTCAGGGGGACATTGCTGCCCATAGTGCAGAGAATACACTAGGGGTATCTCAGGGTCAAGCAGCGTGTAGCAATCATTGTCTTCCTCCGACCAAAGGGAGGATTTCCAGGTCTGTCTGAGGTATTGTAGCCGCTCTTGGCGCTCAATACCTTCGGCCTTCAGGTACAACAGCCGTCGGAGTTCCTGAGTGTCATGCTCAGACAGTGGCATGTTATTAGAAGCAGGCCGCGCTAGAGCATCAGGATTCTGGGCCACGGGTTCACCCGAGTGCATATGTTGCATGTGCAGCACCGGTTTCCCAACAGGGGAAGTTGGTTCTAAGGTTGACTCTAGATCTACCTCCTCCAGCAACAGCTGGGCCAGGAAGGCACTGTGCTTTAGTTCAACACAGCTGGGATCAACAGGAGGGATAGTGCTGGCGATCTCAGACAGTTGGTCGTCAGCATCCTCCTTTACAGCTGCAGGTTCCAAATAACCATCGGGAGATTCACACCCTGTAAGTGTGGCAGATAGGTGCTCAGGAGATCGTTTTTTGAGATCAGAAAGGGTCAGGCCACAATTTTCGGCCATGACCTCTTTCAGTAGCGCCTGATCCAGATCACACAGGGGTACAGGATTGAGGGATCCATCGACAATGGATAAGAAACTGGCCCACTCAGGGGCCTGCATAGCTGTGTCTGAGTCCTCTGGCACGTAGATGGGACCGTCGGGGTGTTGCACTCTTCCCACCGTCATTCAGTCTAGCATACGGCGCCAATAAGCGTGTTCACCTGACCAACCCCGGTCAGGGGTGCACATGACAACCCTTCCTCCCTCATAAGCGATTTTGGTTAGAACGTTCGCGAGCAAGGAGAAGGGAGGGTTAGCATACGCTAGGCCCATTGCTTTCCAAAAGAAACGGAAAGCGTTGTTCAAATGTTTCGAGCAATACAACTGCATGATGGGCTGTTGTTGGCTCCCGAACAATTCCACCTAGATCTCATCCAGGGTTACCTGAAGGGCCGCCAGTCCATTTTCAAGAACGTGACGGGCCAATTGGTAGTTTTCAGTACGATAGTTAGTCTTGGCTGCGTAGCGCAGCCCAGACTCTTTTCGTGCTGACAGCTCCAAAGGTACGGAGAAGAGCCCACTGCCAAAGTTGCAGTGCAGAGAATAGGGGCGCTGGGGAGACAGCATTTGTACCTGGGGGTTTCTTCGCAGGAAGTCGGTACCAATGACGATGTCAAAGGCGTCAGTGTCCAACACTCTGCAGTGTTGGGGCACAGTTTCGTCGCCAAGACAAATAGTCACATCGACTCCCCCCAATGATTCGAAGGTACGCCACTTCCCTACTCTTACGGCCACTGTCTTAGTTTTCTTGAAAGTCTTTAGCAGGCGCCGGGCAACTAAAGAAAGTGTTGCGCCGGTGTCAAGCACTGCTCGAAAAACTTGATCCCCGAAACACGCCAGGAGGACGATCAAGAGACCACGCGGGGCTGCCCCACACCGCCAGAGGACAAACCACGGGCGACAACCCACCCCACCAGACCTGGACACGGTGCCCCCCCCCCCCAACGGGAGTGCCAGCACACAGCACAACACCACCATAAAGCACCGCACCCCCCTCCCCCACCCGGGGGCACGGGACACCACAGCCCACCAACACAGGAACGAAGCCGCGCCCCGCCGACTCCGCACCCCACCCCACCGGCACCACCCCTGGAATCCCCGCACACCTCGCGCCAGCTCAACACCCACCACCGGCCACAACCCGAACCGCACACAGGGGCAACACCGCCGGCCAGGACAGCCACCAGCGTGCAGCCACACACCACAACCACGCCAAACGGCACGCCTCCCCCGGCGCACGACCCCGCACCGGCCGCCGCACGTGCCCCGAACACCAGCATCACACGCCCGCCGTGCCATGAAGCAGCACCCCAACACGTGAACGCGCCCGATGACCCCATGGCGCTGGACATCGACAGCCTGCTAGAACTGGAACTCCAACACACGGAGGACACGGAGCATCATATGGACCTCACCCCGCCGGAGCTCCAGCCCACAGCAAGCGGCCCCGCGGACCCCAGCCCGCATAATGCCCCCCCACGCCCCCCCCCCCGCGAGCGGGCGCCCTGGACGCACCTGTCCAACGCCCTGCGGCGCCACCACCCCACCCACGAAGCCAGCAACGGGCCTGCCGAGTACCGGGCGTCCCTCGAGCACGACCTGCCCGACGTCACGGGGCCGGGACTCCACGGGTACACCACCGCCCCCCCCCCTCCAGGCACCCCCACACAAGAATGGGAGGACGAGTACGCCGTCGACGTCACCGACAGGACGGCATACGTGGAAAGCGTGGAGGACCCGGAGCAAGACACCGTCCTCAGCCTCCTCGCCTACCACAGCTGGAGATGGGGCCACCAGGTCACCCTCCACCGACCGCAGGACGGGCCCCACCAGTGGTCCCCAGAGCAAACGGCGAAGTGGGACATCGTCCTCCAACTCACCCCCGAAGGCTTCTACATCCTCACGCACAGCGGAGTACCCGACGCCACACCCAATGCACAGGCGCTGCCACTGGCCCAGCCCCAGGAGGACGACGCAGACGCACCCCCCCCGGAGGAATGTAATTGGGACCCCCCCACAGCCACCACCGAACGCATGCCGCACCGGCTCACCAAACGTCACCTCCCCAACGACTACCATGCCACCAACGACTCGCGGGGACGCCGCACACTGCCCCTGCAGTGGGCATCACCCGAAGGCACCTTCACGTGGGGGGAAATCCTCCCCGGCACCGTGGCGCTCACGTACCTGTGGCTCCGGGACGCGGAGACGCACGCGCAGCCCCCCGGCACACACCTCCTCCTCACCCTGGAGGGAGAGGCCGCCGTCGAAAACGTCCACACAGCGGAGGGAGAGGACTACGTGACGGCGAACGCAGACACCGCAGTGTGGCTACACGCTCACGAGCACACCACACCCCCCACCGTAGTACCGGGGTCACACCCCTGGCACGTCGTCATCGTGCGACTGCCCACAGGAGCAGACGCAGGAAGCGCCCAACAGGGATGGGCGGACAGGTGGGCACACGTGTGCGCCTCCCTGCACGAAGGGCACCACAGAACCTCCCTCACCAGTCACACCCTCGAGCCGGCCCCCACCACGGCCGAATCCCACACCGGGGCGCCCCCCCCCACCGGAGTCTGGGCCTACACGCGCACCCTCCACCGCGAGGCAGCGGAAGCCCTCAAGACCGCCATCTCCAACCACCAAGGCCTCGTGCACACCCCCCACGATAACACACAAAAGGGCTACACCATATGGTGGCACCACCCCGCACCAGAAGGGGGCCTGCAGCCACCGGCAGACCAGCCTGGCATCGGCCCAGACCTCACGGCGATCGCCCGCGCCGTCGCCGCCATGGCCCAGCAAGTTGGGGCGCCACCCCAGTGGGCACCGTCCATCATCAAGGAAACGGCGGCACGCCACAACCCAGCTTTCACACACTTCCGGGGACGCCCCATTCATCCCACCCTACCGGACCTCGACCTCCCCGCCCACGATGCGTGGGCAGTCCACATCCTCGTGCCCCACGACACCGCGCCCAAAACGGGGGACGCGACGGCACGCGTCACCAAACAACTCCCCAATACCGCACTCTACTACGACATACCAACGCCAAACGTCATCGTCACCCACCACACGGGTTGCGACCACGACTACCTCCAGGCCACGCATGAGCGCTCCCCCGTCACCATATACACCTTCACCACCTACCCTGGCCTCCAGCCACCACAACACCACCCGCGCCCGGCATGGAAGCATCCCCTACACGTCGCCCCGACCCCGCGCAAAAGGCCCACCCACCACGCGCCCCCTCCCGCCGACAGCACCGCCCTCCACACCGCCCGCCGACGGGCCGCGGCACACCACCAAAACCACCTGCTCCCACGCATTAACGCTGGACCCGGCACCGTCACCGAGGCCACCCACAAAAGCACCTTGAACCTACTGGCTCGCAAACTACGCCCCAAAATGACACTGGAGGACACGCTCTGGATATACTATGGCGAAAGCCGCACGGCACGGGTGGCGGACCTCCGCAACATCATCCCGCGCCACATCCAGCGCGCGGTAGGGCCCTTCACCGTGTACGCGGTACCGCACCCCATAACAGCCCCATGCACCCACTGCAACCCTCGGTGCGCGCTACCATGCGCAGGCGCTCTGCAGCAACCCCTGCCCACCCCTACCTACAGGGGGGGCATATTCCTCGGCACGATACCCGGGGACCCACACCCCTACCTCCTGCCCGCAGCGGACCGCCACCACGCCATACCGCTACACCTTGTCGAGCACCTGGCGCTGGGACCATCCCCCTTCCAGAAGCGCCCCCCCCACACCCCATCCGACGGACGCCCGCCAGATGAGCCGACGCACGCCACACCTGGACCCAAACGCGCCATCGCACTCCTCACCCTAAAGGCGGAAGCCACCATCCCCCGAGACCTGGAGGGGGAAAACCACCTCATGGTGGAAGGGCTGAAGGGCTGATCGCAGCCATGTACGCCACGGCGTCCGCCTCCCGCCTCTGGGAGGACCGCCCCTCCCCACCTCTAGCCCAAGCAGCGCAGGACGCCCCCGACGCGGGCCCCACCACCGAGGACATCCACCAAATCCTCAACATGCGAGCATTCCCGAAGACCCACCCTGCGGTCTGCCCCATCCAGCTCGTCAGCTGGGACGCCATGGACGCCCCCCCGACCACCACGGAGGTCCACATCCTCAAACACCGGGACACCTGGTGGACGGTGGAATGGGACGACCATGGCAAGGTCTGACGGGCAACGGCACACGCCCCCGACGACGGAGTCCCGCCCCCCCCACGCGGAGGGGACCGCTTGCGACTCGCCGCACGCATCCCCCACGCCTCAGAGGCAGCCTTGGAAGCGCTGCACTACGCCCTCTACTGGGCGCAGGGGGCGCCAGAAGGCCCCCTCCCCCCGGAACGCACCCCAGCGTGGACACGCCACGCCACCCGCTACACGGCCCACATGCGCCGCCACGGGGCAGGCACCGGGCACCGGCTCCTCACCTGGCCCACGGACCCGCCCGACGCCCTGCAGGAGGCCGAGGAAGTGCTTGGCCTCATGACCAAGCAAGTGTTCCAGCTGAAGGACCCCGTCCCCACGTCCAAGCCCGACGTCCCAGCCGCCCGCGAACACCCCGTGTTTGCACCGGGCCACGCACCCGTACAGCAGCCCCAGGGCGCACCTCCCTAACGGGGACAACCCGCTGCCCGACGCCGCCAAGGTGCGCAGAAGCGCAAGGCCCCCACACAGGCCAAACCCGCGCCAAAGCCAAGGGCCAAGCCGAAGAGCTGGACCAAAGAGGAAGCCGCTGCCCTGTATCCCGAATACGCCATCGGCACCCGGGTGCAGCTGCCCTTCGAGTACCCCACGGCCGCGGGCCCCTCCAAGTGGATATGGGCCGCAGGGGAGGTCAAGCACCGGTACCTCGTCACCGGGGACCACCAGGGGTTCAAGATCCACGTCAAGTGGGACCCGGCCACCCCCAACGACAAGAAGCTGGGGCGCACCATCGAACTCTGGCGAGACCGAACCGGTCGTGAGATGGTCCCCATGCAGCTGTGCACCCCCGACACGGAGCACCTCACCGGCACCGAGTACACGGGCGAAGTCCACAATGCATGGGCCCTACCCCAGCCCCAGAAGCGGAACCGCAGGGCACCCGCAGCTCAGGGTGTCATCGACCTCCTCGACGCCTGACGGGGCCAGGGCCGGACACGGCCCGCCCCCCCAACTACCGGTCCCCAGAAACCGGCGCCTGCGGAAGCCCACGCCCGCATCAACATCCTCAACGAGCCTGCGGTCACCTACGACCCCACCAAGGCCGCTACACTGCAAGCCATGCCCGGGCCGCACCCCCAAGGTGCAGATCTCCTGGGGTTCCTGGAGCAAGCCCTCCGCAGAGCGGACCAACCCGAACCAGCACCGATCCTGGACCCGGAGGGGAACAAATATCACGCCCACTGGGAACGGGGGGTACCCCTCTACCACAAGACGTCGGTCACGGTACATGCCCACCCAGACCTCGGAGTGGATGGTCGCCTCGGAGCGTACGAGTGCGTGGGGCCCGGATGGCAGCTAAACGTGCTACTCACGCACGTCCCATTCGGGGAGGAGACCAAGGACTTCCTGGACAGCCTGAGCCTGGCGTACCGCCGACTCTCCCTCCTGGCACCCACCATCATCATAGGCGACCTAAACGCCGCCCCCACCAACGACGACCGCACCGGCCCACCCACAGCCACCGACACAGCTGTCCGGGACGCCATGCACCAACTGGGCCTCACCGACCTCACGGCAGGACTCACCGGCACACCCTCCCATTACCCCCACCAAGCCAGCACCCACCCATCCCGCATCGACACGTGCTACGGGGACCCAACCACGGTGCGCGTCCACGAAGCAGCCTACGGGGACCTCCCGCCCACAGGCACGGGCCACTGGCCCCTCTACATCGACCTCATCATCCCCAACCTACCCCCACCCGCGGCCACCCTGCCAGACGACACCCTCCCATTCACACTGCAGTTCCCGGCCAAGGACGACCACGGCGCCTGGCACAGGTATAACAGGGCCCTACACGCCATCCTGCGCCGCCCAGGTGCACCGACACTCACCACCGCCATGCGCCGGGCGGCACAAGCATGCGGCATGGAGCGTGACACCAACCACACGGGAGCACCACCAGACCTCACCCTCCAGCAACTCGTCCATGACATCTGGACCACGAAAGGGGAACTCGCCACCCTGCTACGCCCCAGCACACCGGAGGCACGAGACCGGGACGCCCACCTCCGTGCGCCCCTCACCACCCGCCGCCACCAACTCCAGGAATGGCACGCCCACCGCATAGCGGCCGCAGCCCAAGAACGCGAAAGATACGGCAGAAACGACACGCCGTACAAGTCCCTACGGTACGTCAGCCGCATCCTGGAGGACACGGGGCGCCGTACCATCCACGCGGTACGCACCCCCGAAGGAGGCCTCACCAATGACCCCGACGCCGTCCTCCAGGCAGTCCTGGACAGCTTCCAGGCACAACACGGGGACGCCCTCCCCGAGCTCGACCCCCACACCAGAAACACCATCCGCGAGCATGTGCCCAGGGTCTTCAACCGGGAACAGCGGCGCGCCATCGAACACGACCCCTTCAGCATCTCAGAACTGCAACGCGCCCTAGACCGCCTGAAGAAGGGGGTCGTGCCCGGCGTCGACGGTTTGCCGGCCGAAGCGTACCAACGTCTCACCCTGCCCGTCAAACGCCGCCTGGCAGCCCGCCTGTGGGACATAGTCACGGGCGCCACGCCCGTCCCCCCTGAGTGGGCCAACCTGGTCCACCCCCTCTACAAAAAGGGGGACTGGGCGCAGCCGGGGAACTGGCGGCCCATAGTCTGCGCCACCACCGAGGTCAAGCTGGTATGGACGCTCATCCTAGGCCGCATCGCGCCAGCGGTCTTCGCCCACGTGCCCGCCAGCATGTGGGGAGCCATGGCCGGCAGGTCCCCCCACGAGGCCATGTTCCTCCAGGACACCGCACTGGACATGAACCCCTACGAGATCATCATCGCCTCCCTCGATGTCCAAGGTGCGTTCCCCCACGCCCCACACCGGCTCCTCACGGAGGTATGGGATGCCATGGGCCTCCCATTCCTATCCTTCATGACCGGGTACATCCAGACCCGACTCTACGCCGTCATCACAGCCGCAGGCCTCACCCCCTGGACCGGCACAGACAGCGGGGTCCCCCAGGGAGGCGTCGAAGGCCCCTTCCTCTACCTCCTCGTCACCCTGCCACTGGCATTCGAGCTAGCACGGGTATACCCGGGGTACGCCCCATACCCGCTACGGTCCCCCCTCATCAACTTCGCGGACGACAACCTCCTAACTACGGCCACCCGCCACCGCGACCCTGAGAACGCAGGGCTACCAACGACCACCGAACAAGCGTCCGCCATTCTCCAACTCACCACAACCTACCTGGACGCCCACCAGCTCCTAGTGCACCCCCGCAAATCGGTCGGGCTGGCCGACGCCAAGACCCCCACCCCCCACATCCGGAAAGGCGAACCCCTACACCTGGAAGACACCACAGTCCACCTGGGAGTCACACAGGCCACACGGCACCACCACATCACACTCCCAAGCAAGCTAGAAGAGCGCCTCGCCCGGCTACCCCAAATTGCCAGGGGGGACCTCCTGTCTACGCAGGGCCTGGCGTACTTCATGGAAGCAGTGCTCAACGCGGCCATCGGGTACCAAGCCCTGCACCTCCCGCGCCCCCAAGACGCACTACGCCACGCTCGACAGCAAGTGACGAAGGCATGGGCGCAACACGGAGGCTGGCCCACGTCTTTCTCCAAGGAGGCCATGACGGCCCACTGGCGCTACTACGGAGACAATACAGGCGCCCTGGTCGACATGGCCTATGCCAAACACGCAGCACACCTCCTACACAGGGTAACACACAACCACCAACCAGAAGTTCGCGAGGCGGCAGCCATACGCATAAAAGAAGCGCAAATGGCCCGCAACACCTGCCCCCGGTGGATACTGGCGCAACACGGCGTCTCCACCTCCGTGGGCACTGGCATCTGGGCCCAGCTACAACTCCTCCTACCGCACCACACACACGCCATCCTGACAAACCACCACTGCGATCAACAGGGGCCACTCGTGGCCACACACACCGACATCCACCGACGCCCGGCAGGCGAGGTGGACACCCTGCGCCTCGTAGGGGCCACCATCACCATAGTGTATATCACCCCAACACAGATGAAGATCATGGCCCAATGCGACGCCCACCACGCCCCGTTCCTTTCCCACCCACAATGGCCAGCATGCCACGTCTTCCAAGCGCACCTCCGCGCATGTGCTACGAAGGCAGGGCGCGACATGCCGGGGCCCAAGGACATCGACACGGCGTACACAGCCTTCCAGCGCCAGCACCCCCGGCCCCGCCTGAGCGAGCACGAGACCCCCAACGACGGCGGCACGACGCAGGGGGAGCCCATCCCGTCAGCCGAAGGCTGGACACCACCCACCATCCTGCTACTAGCACCAAACGGCCACAAACATGCTACCCGCACTGTCCAGCGACACCATGCCCCCTGGTCCATCCCCAAACACAATGCACCGGAGACCGATGTACCACCAGTCAGACACAGTGACCAGGGCATACCACGCACGTGCTGGCACTGCGGCCCGGCAGCCCTCGACACTCCGTGGCGCCTGCTGCACCTCATCTCCACCCACTACCGCACCCCCACCGCCGCCGCCACCGCCGACCAGCAGGCATGGCTCTCCCCCTGGTTTCACACGGTACCCCCAGACCACCCGGCGCACGTAGCCTGGACCCGAACACCCACGGCGACATGGACGTTCACCAACGAGCGGGCAGACCCGGACAGCGTAGCCATGGAGTACGACCGCTGCGACCCACACCGCGCAGGACCTCAGGAGGCACCCATGCGCCCCCTACAGCACAAATGCCCCACCCTCCGCGGCGACAAAGACGACAAGGAGCGGCGACAGACCATCACGTGCCAGAAGTTCCACCCCAACACGGGATACCTCTTCCACCTGATGTACGCGTATATCAGCCAGGGACGCCCAGACAGGGGCCTCCTCCGCCTCACCCCACGAGCCCAGGCCATCATCACCCAGGGGATAGGCGTCTATGCAGCGCCACTACTGCAACCCACGCAAATCACCGCCAGAACCGCCCAGGGGAACCCCATCTACGTCTATCACCCCACAGCAATCGCCCGCCTACCCATACCCAGCGACACCGACATCATCTACTTCACTGACGCATCCGGCACCCAGCAACGCACCCCCACGGTCGGTTGCGCCTCCGTGCGCATCACCCGGCACGCGGACAGCCTCCACGTGGAACACCACACCGGGGCCACCATCTTTGGGGCGTCCTCCCACGGCGAACTGCGCACCATGGCAGACGCCGTCACCGCCACACCGCCACCCACGACGATCCGGCCCCGCAACATCTGGGTAGTCGTGGACGCCACGGTCGACATCCACCTCACCAGGCGCCTTGCGGACCTGCCCCTCCACAAAGCACTCGAATCCGGCCTCACCACACAAGCGTTGGGACTATGGATGGCCTTCAAGGGCATGCACCCCCAGGACGCCCTACACATCGTCAAGCAGGAGTCACACCGCTACGCATACGGCAATGGACGCGCAGACACGCAGGCAAAACACCAGAACAGCAACCACACCCCAGGGCTCGAACGCGTGCGACTGGACACCCCACACCACAGCCACCTGCAGCACCTGCCCCCGATACCCCCGGCCACACAGCCCCCCCAATGGATGCCCGAGGACACGCCGTACACGGATCGAGACAAGCAGAACCACTACCCCACACCGATCCAGCAACTGGCCACCACACTGGGCCACCCAGCGAACACCGAACTCCTCCGACGCCTCGAAGACTCCGTCCACACCCCCCTCTACTACTCCGCCCTGCGCCCGGATAGCCTCCCAGCACACCTACAAAAGCCCCGACTCCAACTCGCCCTCGAACAACTTCCCCTCCTCACCCGATACCACCGATGGTATACGCGCCGCTCGATCCACGTCCCCGCAGGACACACCAAATGCATCTGCAGCCACGCGGAAGAAGAAACATGGGACCACTTCAAGGCGTGCCCCCTATACAGAGGACTGGACACCCTCACAGACTGGAACCCAACCCACACCATCGCACAGCACGCCAGATGGCTGACGCAGTCCCCGGCAACCCAGCTACTCACCACCGTCCTCAAGCAGACGGAGGTACTCGAGGCAGTCCGCAGGGGACTCGTCCCCACTGCCGTCTACACCTTGCTACGCACCCACGCGGAGGACCCCTAGGCCACGGCGGCGCACATGCAGCGGACGGCCGTTGCCAAGACGGCGGAGCAGCTCACATGCCGCACCCACAAATACCTGCAGCATGCGGCAACCCTGCCCCCAACAGACCAAACCCACCTCCTCAAACTCCTGTTCTACCAACCATGAGAACCTACCCCGTGACATACCAACACGGAACCCCCACCACGTCTACACACCATCCACCGAGCACAGCACTGGCACAGCACACACGGACACCACAGGCACCGCACACACTCCCACCAGCATGCGCGCGCCACCAGCCCCCGTCCCCCCACGCCGCCGTCCGTCCACAGGTACCACCAGCCACCAGCCACCGCATGTCCCCTCTGCGTTCGCCGGCGGCTACCACAGAGAGCCCTGCCCTGCAACCCAGACCACTGGGTCTGCCTGGGAGCCGCGCACCGCCTCACCCACTGCCCCCACTGCGGGGACCTCAACCCCCGCCACCGCGAGCGGCCCGCGGCCCCAGCCGCACCCCCCCCCGCCAGCCACCCCAGCTTCTTCGGGTTCCTCACCGACACCCTCCGGGACCACCTGGGAGGGTACTACGTGGCGGACGTGGCGGACCACGCATGGACCATAGCCGTGGCCACGGGCAGCACACCCCTGCCCCCCCACAGCCCACCCCTACGCCACAGCGGAGGCGGCTTGAACGTGGCGGCCCGCCACATCCTCCTCGCCCTATACCTCCACCACCGAGACCTACACCTCCCAGACCCACAACTCCCGGCCCCCCAAGCAGCAGCCCTGACGCCGGAAGCGTGGGCCGACACGGCACCAGAGGAGATAGCAGCCTACCTCCGAATCACTTGCCGCCGGTTCAAAAACGCCCTCGGCCGACGAAAGGGAACACCTTACCCACTCAGCGCACTCCTCTACCCGGCACACCACCCCCACCCCGCACAACAGAAGCCCCCGGAGGGCTGGGCATCTTTTCAGGACGCCCACCTGGCCGCCCCCGACGAGGCCACCGCCACGCGGATGGGCCTGACGGACCAGGAAACCTACGTCAGAGGCCTCAAGACGAGCCTCCAAGAGGCACACCGCTGGCACGCCCGCTCCCCGTCGCCCCCACAGGGACAGGGGGGTTCACCCGCCCCCGACACCCACCAGGCCAAGAGGACCAAGACAGGTCAGGGGGCCCGCCAACGCGCCCACCAGCAGGGCGCGACGCCCCGACCAAGGCCCGGGTCCAGCCACACCGCACCACCCCACGCCCAGACCCCCGGGGCACACCAACAACACCGCCACCGCCAGCGCCCACCACCACCACCGTACCGCAGCACCCAAACCCTGCAGCCCAGTCAGCCACCACCGCCCACACACGTCCACACCATGCCAGGACCACCATACGCGCAGAGCCAGGGGACATGGCACCACCAACACCACCACCACGCCCCCGTCCCTCCCAACCCCTACCCCCTAATGCCCCCAAGCTACAGCGACCCCCACCAGCTACATCCCCACCACGTGCCAGCACAACCAGGCCCCGCGAACCACCCACCCCACGTAGCGCACATCACCGCACCACACCATCACGTATTCCACCACCACCAGCCCCTGCCACCACACCCACCAACGCCGGGGTACCACACACAACCGGCACACCCTCCACACCATCACCACGCGGTCCAGCACCACCCGCCACCCCCGCTACACGGGCCCACGACATACGAGCCACGGTACACCCCCATGGACCCGCGAGGAGCCGCGCACGCACACCAGCAACACCAGGGCCTAGTAGGAGCGCCCCACCACCACCAACAGCCCCCCCACCCACACCCCATACCAGCGAGCACCATCCACCAGCAGCCACCCATCACATACGGACCACAGCCCCACCCGGGGGCTCATGCGGCCGCCTCCCACCCGCACCCCGGCACCACAACCAGTCAAGAACCGCAAGGGCCACACGGCGCACACACGCAACACCCACACGACCCACAGGGACGCCCGGACCCCCAGCCAGCACAACACCCACCCCCGCCCCCCCCACCCCACCACCACCAGCAGCCCCCCCGCCCACACCCCATACCAGCGAGCACCATCCGACAGCAGCCACCCATTACATACGGACCACAGCCCCACCCGGACGCTCATGCCGCCGCCTCCCACCCACACCCCGGCACCACAACCAGTCAAGAACCGCAAGGGCCGCACGGCGCACACACGCAACACCCACACGACCCACAGGGACGCCCAGACCCCCAGCCAGCACAACACCCACCCCCGCCCCCCCCACCACCAACAGCGCCACCCCCACACCACCCCCCCCCGCCCCCTCCCCGAGACCAGGCCACGGACACAACACGCGGCAGCCAGCACCAGCCAATTGACGTCGATACCCCCGCCGACACACGCCACCGCGAATCCCCCCTCCCGCGACCGCCACAAGAAACCCCATCACCGGACCCCACGCGCGACAACGACGACCACCCCCCCAAACCCACACCACCCCCCCCATCACACCCCGCACCACCAGTCGCCGCACCGGCCGAACCCTACGCCCTACACAACCCCGCAGCGGTACGGCAGCACCTCCGGGGACTCGGGGAACAGGACGTCGTGCTGTACCTCCGCACCTCCGGCACCAGCACCCCCATCCGGGCGGCCACCCTGGTCCAGGCGGCCACCCTGGGGGAAGGCGTCAGAGACTTCCTCTTCGACACCTTCCTCCACGTCGCCCGACACGAGCGCCCCCCACGCGCCACCCCAGACGGCGAGAGCCCGCCCCCCACGGGGAGCCGGATCTGGGTGCCCCCCATCGACTGGGGGCGACACCTGGTCGGACAGCCCGTGCCGGGGCGGGTGGACACCAAGGGCCGCACCCGCTACCACGAGCCCGACATGGCCCACCCCCCACCCGACGCCACCCCCGACAGCACCAAAGAGTGGGAGCGGGAAACATGGGTAGCCCGGATGGCCTCCCTGAGCAACTTCCGGCACCACGTCCCGGGGGACATCCCCACCCCCGACGAGCAGCAGCCAGCCCCCTCCACGTACATGACCCTCATGTACAATCTGCACTACACCCTCTCCACCACCACCTACCACGCACCCACAGACCACTGGGTGGTACACGGCACCGACTCCCTCCTCCCCGCCGACTACACCTGACTTCACACCCCCCCCACACACAACCCAGGCCCCGACACGTACGCCAGGGGGGACGACCCGGACGACCCCCACATCTGGGGCACGTGGGAACCCAAATCCCTGGACACGCTGCTCTCCATCCGCAGCGGCTACCAGGGCCTTGGTAGGGCGATGTATTGCCTCGCCAAGTGGACCCAACGGACCTGGGGGATCCCCACGGACCGATGGGTGTGGGTGGTCACGCTGCGCCCCCAGCAGAGGGAAGCCCCCCCAAACCGCAGGGGACCCTACCCCCCACGCCCCACCACCCTACAACTGTGCCCGTACATGGTGGCAGCCCGCCTCATGACGCTGCTGTGGCCGGGCCCAGACACCCCCACCCAAAACTACCCCCACCTCACAGAGGGGGACATGCCCGGCATCCAGCGATGCTTCTTCCAGACCCTCGACTACCTCCAGCAAACACACCCGCACGTCCTGGAGCAGATATGGCCACCCCCCGGGTAACCCACGTGCCCGCGCAGCCGAGACAACGCCGCCACGCCAGCACCAGCACGCACGGATCACCAGGGAAAACGCGCGCACACGCCCGGTGCCCGAACCTGCACCCTCTTTCTCGCTACTTACAGGACCCAGCATCATACGCCCGCCCCCGAGGCCCAGGACCCTCCGCCGTCCCCACAGCCCTCTCCTCCGCCTCCGAATCCACAACCTCCACCACCACGACCACCTCATCCACCACCACCACCACGTCCTCATCCAGCACTCCACCCCCCAGGCCGCGGGGGACACCTCCCAAACGGGCCTCCAAACCCGCCCCCACCGCGAGCAGCCTCTCCGCCGCCAAGGCCCACGCCCCGACGAAGCCCACACCCACGACCCAGCCGAAGCCCAAGACCGCCGCCAAACGGCCACCCAAACCCGTCAGCACGCCACGACCGCAACCCGCAGCCAAGCCCAAACCCAAGCCCAAACCCCGCGCCACGACGGCAGCGCGAGCCCGGCCCCCCGAGGACGTCCTCTACGACATCCGGCCCCAGCCGTCCCAGGCCCGAAGGCAGCAGCGCCCAGCGCGGCGCCCCCCCACCGTCACCGACGCCACCGCCACCACCTTCATGGCGGAGCGCGCCGCGGCCGAAGCGCGACGCACCTCGTCCCGCCACCTCCCAAAGCCCAGACCCCAGGCCCACGGACCGCTCCCGACCAAGCCAGAACGACGCCAGGGTCCACCAGCAGCGTCCCCGCCCCCCTACCGGCCCTCGATGACAGCCCACATGCAACGCATGCCCGTCTACCGCCGCCGCCGCGAATCCCCGCCCAAGCCCGAGGCGGAGACCGTACGCGCACACCCACGGGTCCACATCCGCGTGCACCCCCACTCCCCACGCACCCCCACGGAACAGGACTACGAGGAATCCCCCAGGCCCGCCACCGCCGCCGGTCCCCACGACCCCGTCACACCCACCCACGCCCACTCCTCCGCCCAAGACCGCAGGCCCGCCCAGGAACAGTGGTGGCAGCGCTGGACCCACACGCAGCTCTGGGAGCTGCGGAAGTGGGCCCGGGGAGAGCCCTCCCTCAAGGGCCTGGTCCATCGGCCCCGCAAGGGGTCGGTGGAGAACTGCCGCCTCCGGCCGACGGGGGGGTGGATGCCGCAGGCCGCATGGGAAGCCATGCTGGCCGATGCGCTCCACCCCCTGGGAGTCCACCCCCGCAACCTCCCCGCGCCCCAGGACCACCCGTATGTCCTCAGGCGCCTGCGGGAGACCCTCCAGGAAACGCAGCGAGACGGCATCCGCCTGTGGGACATCACCCAAAGCCCAGCCCCGCACGCACACACTCCCCCACCACCCCACAAGCGTCGGCGCACCGACACCGGCGACACCCACAGCACCCCAGGAGCCCTGCGCGCCACACAACACGACGCGCCTGACCCCCCGGCCAGCGGCGCCGCCATCTAACCCCGTTACCCAGCAAACCACCACCACGGGGCGCCACGCCAGGCCCCGCCCAGAAGTCACCAAACGAACCGGACGCCGAAGGAAGCCAACGCACACGACAACGAGCACCACTACGCCCAAAGGCGCCGAACCCAGGCCCGCTACCGTGGGCTCCTCTCCACCCTCAGCACGACACACACGTCGCTGGCGTCACTCCTCCGCCGTGCCCCCTCCCACGCCACCGCCCCGCCCCCCCCCCCCCTCCCGCCGCACGTCCCCACGCCGCCGAGCACCCAGCCCCGCACACTGCGCCACAGCATCGCCCTAGTCCGGCTCCTCCACCATCGCGCCACTTGGCACCTCACAGTAGACCGCCGTCCTGTGGTCCCGCTCCCCCCGGCACCGCTCCCGGGGCCGCACCCGGCCCACGTCGTGGTCGCCCCCACGTCGCGGGCCGCGGACATCCTCCCGCTCCTCGCCGCCACCCCTCCCGGGCATCGCATACTGCTTGCCGCCAACCCCTCGGTCCTCAGTGAGGTCCTCATCGGGCACGCCGACGCCCTGCACGTGCGCCCGCTGCTGCCCAACCTGCACGCTGCGTACGCCCCCGGCACGCCCGTCGACCCCTCCGTGTGGGACTCCCAGTGAGGCCACCGGCCACCGGCCGGCCCGCACGCACCACCCCGCACTCGCTTCGGGCGCACGACCCCGTGGACGCCGCTACCCACACGCCCGGCCCCGCGCAACCGCCTAACCAAGCCAGAACCCAAGCACAAATCAAACCCGAGCCACACCCCGAAACCGCTAACCCTTGACTCCTAACCAAGCCCGCCGAGGGAACAACGTAACCACAGCCCACACCCACAGCCCACACAGCCGCCTAACCAGCCAGCTCCAGAAGCAAAGAGACACCTCACCAAACCCACCCTGACCCAAGCCCGTGTACATCAGGACGCGCGAGCCGCACCCCTGGGGCGCGACCGCCGCCACAGCACCGACGACACACGCCAGAGGACACAACGCTATTGCACCGCCGCACCAGCTGCCCGTGCCTGTGCCTGCAGTGTACGCGCGCCCCTGTTTTTCTCTTTTTGTTTTTTTTTTTCCGAAAAAAAAAAAAACAAAAAAAAAACAAAAAAACAAGTAAAAAAAAAACAAAAAAAAAACAAAAAAAAAAAAACGAAAATTAGGGGGGGAGGAAGAGGGACACAACCACCCATGGCACACGCGCACCGCACACAGCACGCACACCGGTGAACAGGAGCCCAGTGGCCCAGGACACCGCACATGCAACACAACACACCGAGCGAGCACACCGGTGAACAGGAGCCAGCTGGCCCAAGACACCGCAGACGCACCACAGCAAACCGCGCGGGCACACCAGTGAACAGGAGCCCAACGGCCCAGGACACTGCACACACGTAGGGCGGCCGAGGGACAGGAAAGAACCAATACCCCATGGGTCGGACGCACTGGGGCGACCGAGCCGACCCACCGGGCCAGTGGCAGGAGCGGTACTCCAAGGCCACTGGTCCGAGCCCGGCCAGGCTGCATCGGGGACCATGGCAAACGTCACCCGGAGCCATGGAAGCAACCGGTGACAGGCGAGCCGGTACACAGTCCAGGAGGGGGTCACCTGCCAAGCAGAGTGGCCCCGCAACTCAAGCCACAAGGGTGAGGCGGTCGTACCGTAGACAAGCGGGAGCAATACCCCTTGTGGTGAGAGATACTCCACACGGCTGGGCAGCCCCCCAGAGCTGCCGCCCAAAGGAGGGGGCATGTGGCCCTACCCATGGACACATGTGGGGACACCCTCCCACCTGGGACACATGGACCGGGTGGCCGCGACAATGCCTTCCCAAGCACATGCGGGAGCGGCTCAAGAGGCACCTGACATAGGGCAGTGGGAGGGACAGGACGTCCCCTTGGTAAGACCTTCTTCCTGCAATGTCAAAGGAGGCATCCCGAGCTCCCGAAGATACCTACCTACCTTGATCCCCAATTTTCACGAGGATCCAGAAATCCAAGTCCTCCTCTTCGGAGCCGCCCCCCTACTCCTCAGCAGGGAATTTGACATCCATCCCTGCAGCCATGACGGACCTGGCCATCCAGGCCAGTCGCCTCTTCTTGGAGTAATTCTCCTCAGGGGAGGCGTTATCCCCCTGTGGGCGCTTCTTGGCTTCACCCTCGGCAGGAGAGGGAGAAGTAGCAGGTGCTGATGAGAGCCTCCGGGGGGTAGGGGTTCCACCTTTGCCACCCCCCTTGCCACCTCTGGTAAAAGTCCATGAATGAGCAACGATTTCTCAAAACATTGGTTTCATATGGAGCAATGGTATTATTCTTTATTGGAGTTTGGTTGGGACATTGGGGAAATTTTATCCATGGAGCTTGATCACTTCCAATATGGGTGAAAGACACTGAGTGGCCTAACTTAAATTCAAAAGAGGGTTTATCTATTGTATTATATTCCATGAGTTATTGTTTGTTATTCCATTGTTTCTTCTTTGGACATTATTTGTATTATAGCACAACATGGGTGTTGGCCTTTGCTTTATTCATTTTTTTTGGCTAGTCTCATTGAGGCTGAGCTGTTCAGTAATCTGCATTTTTCTCCAATATATGGTCGTTTCACAGGAAACAAATATGATTTTCAGAATCAGCATAAAATTCCGCATCTATCTAGTGGTCATAAGACTATTTCATTTTTTTGGCCATTTTTGCCCCGTGAGCGCGCCGCTTCCACCATGGGCAGATCCTACTGAGTTCTGAGGTCATCAGGGTAGTTCCTACTGAGTTCTGCAGTCGCAAATTAATTATTCCCTGAGCTACAGAAAATTCCTGCAAGACATTTGAAGTGATTTTCTATCATTTTTTATCATGTTAAAACCATTTTTCTTTCATCTGTTTGACTATCTCTGCAGGAAGCCTGATTTCTGAGATATACCATTTTTGCCCTGATCTGTGGTCACTGTCCGCTGTCGCTGAGTGCAGACTGAGGTCCTGAGTGATGCTGATGCATACATGCATGCATATGAGCTAACACGAGGCCCAACATCACCCATTGTTTGTCTGTTCATTGTACAGCCCCATCAAGTTCTTCATTATTTTATTGATCCCAGTTCTGCTCGTCTTGGAGTCTTGCTCTGTTTTTATTTTCCACTGAAATCTTTGAGTACCTGAAATGGAGCAGGAACAAACATCAAAGCAAGTGCAACCAGAGGATACAACGACTATTTCAACAGAGGAACGAGATGTAAAGCGGTAATTTAACAGTGGTAGCAGAGGTATGGATGCTACTGTGCACGATATCGATTCCACGCGTCGAAGCGTCGATCTCGCGAGTTCTAGCAACGTCGACGATCCACAAGCCTCACTGGGGTCTTTCGTTCACGGAGCACAAGAAGACGATGGGGCGAATCAAGAAAGGCAACCTTTATCTCAATCATATGAAAGTTACCAACCCATGGGAAAACAAGAACTGGATTCGATTGGCGATCCATATGCTTTATTATTGGCTGGCTTGGTTGAACGCGAGCGTGCTTTACGCGTCGAAGAAGAGAACATGCAGAATTTCTTTTATTTACAAGAGACACTGGTTTTCAACAAGACCGCAGCTTCAATTCGAGAGAGCGACGCGCGCAGACGCTTGACCAGTTCGATTCCAGGTATGAGTTCGCCGAGTTTCCCGTCAGGATCTACTACAACACCTGTTCCTGTCAGTCCGCCGACAATTATTCTGGAACCTACGTCGACGTCGAAGGATCACATTTCAGGAGACGATCACAGAGTACCTGTTTGGACGTCGAGTTCCGAAGTTGGGCATGATTTCTCCGAAGGTTCTTACGAGTTACCTGAGACGAAATTTGCAAAGGAGCTAAAAGATGAAATTGGCGAACTGACGGAGGAGGAGCACGAAGAAATGAGTGGCTGGCTGGAAGACTATTTATTGACGGATCTCAGGGGGAAAATGAAGCACAAAGCTACCGAAGTACGAGAGAAGCGTACGCGTAATACACTTAAGGGAAAATCCAAAGTTGAATTTCACAAGAGTCTCTCCGACGATTCTGAGGAAGAAATCCCGGAGACGGATGACCCTCTTCTTTCGAAGGTGCTTCAGCGTATTGATCGGATGAACGAGAAGATCTCCAAGACGTCCGAAGACGTACGGCGCATGCCTACCTCCAGTCATTCACCACCTACCAAGAGTCCCTTTGTTACGAGAGAATCGTCGGCTTTTGCAACGCTCACCGAAGTATGTGGAGGTGTGAACAAATATGAGTGGTCGGATGACAGTGAAGACAATAAGACTAACGCGCTGAAAATGGAAATTCCGCCATTCGATGGGCGCAACGTTGAGAAGTATGCAGAAAAATTTGGAAGATACCTGGTGCTCACTGGCAAGACCAAAGCCGAAGATCGGGTAAAAGCTAACCTCATCGTTCAGGGCATCAAGGATTCTGAACTTCAAGAATAAGTCTCCAAGTTGCTCAAATCAGCCACAAGCTTTGAAGACTTTCTAAAAAAACTCCAAGACCTCTATCCTACGCTGGAGACGGACCTCTCAATTCTGGGTGAAATTTCGAAGGTGTCCCATTTACCCTACGACCCGAAGCCGGAGCAAGTGGTCAAATTGTTCGAAACACTGGAAAGGCTGTTCGATAAGTTGAACCCGGGGGTTATGACGGAGGAGCGCAAGCTCATGGAACTTTCCTCGAAAGTAGATGATAAGCTTTTCGTTGAATGGACGAAGGACGATAAGCTTTTTGCAAGGATGCACTCTTAGAGTTAATTCAAGGATCTCAGGAAGGAGCGCGCACCAATTTCTGTCGGGTTTAAGCATCTTGCCGCCTCTCCGGGCTCTACGTCCGGGCGCACTACTTCGAGTCGATACCAGGAAAAGCAGAGAGATAAGGAAAAGGACACTGACGCAGGTTCGGCATACCTCCCTGCTGGCCACCAAGTGGCTTATTGAGAGGCTCGGCAACAGACAGGCAAGCCGTGCCGCAGGCGCCGCAAAAGAGGACGCGTAATCCCCGTGCCAGCGTCAGAGCAGAAAAAAGAAGGGACTCGCATATACCGCCTGTTGATTACGAAATGTAAATACATTGTGTCTTTTGTATGCATTTTGATACATTCCGTCCTCCCTGCATTTTGCAGCTCAGGATGTGTCCGGGTGGGCAAGGCCCGTACAAGAATTTGTGCAACACTGAGCCAAAGCTGCGTAACAAGGTGTTTCTGCTCTGTGTCTTGTGCTGATGGAGGACAGCATTGGAGGATTTTCGAGAAGCCGGACTGAGTTATGAGTTTTGGAGAAAGTCAAAAAGGAGTTTCGAAACACAAAAATCAACGACGCAAAACAGTGGCTTTTGCAAGTGGTATGATTAAATGCAGCTAATATCGGGCAAAAGGCCAGGAGGCCGGCGGTACCAGAGTGGGAGTCTAGCAGACCTCCCCGAACCCGCTTCAAAATTCTTGTACACCGACGTCCGCTCGTCCCAGCCCATACGTGGAGATATGCCCGGACGATCAGTGTCAGCGTACGTACCAGGGTTTACGGCAGATCGCGGCAGCACCAGCGAAGGTCCCAGGCAGGCGCCACCGTTGACGACGAGCCATTGCCAGCGTTGGCAGTGCTGCAGCAACGCGTGCGTGGCTGACGGCCGTCCCAGCAAATTCGGCAGCGTACTAGCGTCGAGTGCGACGCAGCACGATCGATCAGAAGTCCCATCCCGGTGTACCAATTTGTTGGAGCCGCATCAAGGCACAGAGGAAGGACTGGACGTGGGATTCCAGTTGAACGCCACGGAGCGTGCGGCCGATGTCAAGACCTCAGGTGTTGCCCTCTACGGTGAGGAGCAGGCCCAAAACACAGAGCAAGGACCAGCGTATCAGGGCGCTGGATGAGACCCGCACGGAGACTGGGTTGGGAGGTAAGATCTGGTAAGGTTTTTTTTAGCATCTGTGCGTGTATGGCCCAGATGGCCATATATATAGCAGGGATAGTTTCAGCACCGCCCCAGCAGCCAGGTGATGGCTTGAGTGACACCCTGGTTCTGCACTGTGCCGCTCGATTTCTGTACCCTTGCCTGGTGTACACTGGGCATGGTGGTTAACCGTGTGCGTTTGGTTCACGGGGTGTCGAGTTGAATTTTTTTTCCAGACAGATCAGCAGCAAGCCTCGCCTCTCCCTGGAGCAGTGTGTGTTGGCAACTGGCCACACACCGCTTTTGAGGAGGGGGGTGACGCAGATTCGGCATACCTCCCTGCTGGCCACCAAGTGGCTTATTGAGAGGCTCGGCAACAGACAGGCAAGCCGCGCCGCAGGCGCCGCAAAAGGGGACGCGCAATCCCCGTGCCAGCGTCAGAGCAGAAAAAAGAAGGGACTCGCATATACCGCCTGTTGATTACGACATGTAAATACATTGTGTCTTTTGTATGCATTTTGATACATTCTGTCCTCCCTGCATTTTGCAGCTCAGGATGTGTCCGGGTGGGCAAGGCCCGTACAAGAATTTGTGCAACACTGAGCCAAAGCTGCGTAACAAGGTATTTCTGCTCCGTGTCTTGTGCTGATGGAGGACAGCATTGGAGGATTTTCGAGAAGCCGGACTGAGTCATGAGTTTTGGAGAAAGTCAAAAAGGAGTTTCGAAACACAAAAATCAACGACGCAAAACAGTGGCTTTTGCAAGTGGTATGATTAAATGCAGCTAATATCGGGCAAAAGGCCAGGAGGCCGGCGGTACCAGAGTGGGAGTCTAGCAGACCTCCCCGAACCCGCTTCAACACCTCTTTCTCTGGAGGACCATCGTCTGGAAGTCCAGCTCCCAAGGCGGACATCTCCGAGCTCCTCTCCCAATGCCACTCGATGATTGCAGAGCTAAGAGTCTCTGAGAGAGAAGGCAAAGGTGACAAAGGAGGAAAAGGTTCTGGCAAAGGAAAAGGTCGTGGAAGAGGAAAAGGTCAAGGAGGCAGAGGACGCAAAGCACAGATGGACCCCAACGCGCTGATCGCAGAATTCAAGGCCCGCATACAGTGTAAACCCTGTGGCAAAACCAAACATTATAGCGATCACTGCTTTGAGATCCAAAGAAAACAGAAAGAGGATCGACTCAAGACCTTCCTGATCCAATCCGGTCTCAGTGAGGAGGCAGCCCAAAAGGCGGTGGAAGACGCCAAGAAGAAATGGAAGGACCATAAGCAAAAGGGACCAAAAGCTGGCCCAAGAAAGAAAGATGCATCTGGCCCCTCCGCAGCAAGTGCTGGTGCTGGCGCCCCCTCAGCAGAGACCAAACCGATGCAGGAGGACACTGAGAGTCAAGCCAAGAAGAGGAAGAGAGATCTGGCATTTTCGGAGGTTGAGAAAATCGTGGACCTGCTTCGAACCGCTGTCAAGGACGGTCTGACGTTGTTACTACCCGTGGTTGTGGAGGAGGAGACGTATGACGCCGTTTTGGATACTGGTGCAACCGATTCCATTGTGGCTTCATCATTGGTGTCAGATCCGAATCGCAGGGGCTACTGTGCAGTGAAGGTGGGAGATGGGCACTACACGTATAGTGAAGGAGAGAAATCCGTGGATGTGTGCATGGGCAACTTCAGTCTTCCTCATGTTTGTATAGTCATGGAGACTTCAGCTTTTCAGGTCTGCCTGGGCATGAACTTCATCCGTCAAAACGCCAATACAATCCTGGGTTTGATATTTACGCCATCGAGACTCATTGTCAAGAATCCAGAGACTGATGAATTATGCTTGGTATCGCTATCTGAGAAGACCTGTCAGAAGGAAGGAGGAAACGGATTGCCACCTGCTCAATCGTCTCTGAGAATTTCCCGGAGAGAAGCCTACAGTTTGTTACCTTCACTGAGAGAGCACGTTCTCATGGACCTTGGCGATTTGAGACCCACCGTGGACTTGTACGCCAACGCCAAGAATCATACCGAACCGTTGTATTGCACTCCTCTCAATTCATGTCATGCTTACAATTGGCACGACTTTCAGTTATGCTGGGCCAGCCCACCATGGTCACACCTCGAGAAGATGGTCACCAAAGCTGTGCTCGACCGAGCGCAAGTCGTGGTTATTTGTCCTGATTGGGGCCAAACCGGGGAAGCTGCCGCATGGCGACCATTTTTGGACCGCATGACAAAGGTTCGTGTTCCTATCCCAGATGTACCCCTCCATCTCTCCGATGGGGCGACCAGCCCATTACCAGCCCCACGCTGGGGAAGCATTGCATCCCTCATCGATGAGAATGACTGTGATATTTCGTTGGATGAACTGAATCCCCAAGTGGTCACGTTTCTCCATCGTGTGAACCGTGGTTTAACCCGGTATGATTTACTGAAACGATACGGGCACGATACACCTGCAACAACACCGAAGGACGAGTCTGAAGTCCCAGAAATTCACCCTCCAACGGAATCAGATGAAGAACAGGACGCTGGCGTTCGAGACGCTGAAGTTGACAAGGTCGACATTCAGTGGAAAGAAGTCAGCGAAGAACCTGCAGAAGTGCAATGGGATGAAGTCAGTGAAGATGGTTATTTGGCGGATCTCAATATCGCTCAGCCTCTGAAGTATGACCCATTCCCAAGCATTCACGAAGATTATTCGGACCGGATTGAGGATTTACTGAACGAAGTCGATCTCGAAGATTCAGTTCTGGGAGGTGTACAAAATTTTACCATGTCGTGTCTGGCCCTACATGCTATGCAAGAGTATGGCGTGACCATGCAAGTCGAGGAGGACAAGGCAAGAATTGCCAATCCACGCGGATGGCCGGTCTCGAAGCACGACTTACGCTCCTTGAAGGAGGACATTGAGCTCTGAATCTTCCAGATATCTGAGGAACAACAAAGGCTAAAGCTCAAGGACAGATGGAAGAGCCATTACAATGAGTTCACGGCCAGGAGTGTTGACGGAGATGAAACAGATTTGCACTACCAATATCTGGATGACGACCGCTTTATCGTGGATGGCAATGACGTTTATCTGGATATCTCGGCCTTACTCAGTGACTGTTACTCTGTATCCAGGGATGAGTATGGGAAATCGAATTTGGCAGCCGCAGACGATTTTGAGGAGAAGATCAAAAATTTGCAGACCAAAATTCAAGAAGTCCTACGTCGAAGAAAGGTGACTTTTGGACCGTTGATGGCACATGGTTCATGTGAGAAGCTGGTTACCATGGATTTGGAATTGATGGATGAGCACAAGAATACCACAGTGCGTTCAAAGCCATTTCCAGCAAGCAAGGCCGACAGTGAGGAGATAATGCGTCAAATCACCGAATGCATTGCAGCCGACCTCGCCGAAAAATATGAGCAAGCAGGGTATCCAAAACACTGCTCTCCATGCTTCTTGGTAGACAAGCCGGGAGCAACGCAAAAAGACTGGTTGTCCGTTATGGGAAGTTGAACAAACTCACAGAAAAACATTCCGGGAGTCTACCAAGTTTGGAACAGGCGCTGGAAAGAGCTGCTCATTGCCGTTTCAAATCCAAATTGGATAAACGCAGTGGTTTCTGGCAAGTGGAGTCAACAAAACGAGCGCAGGATCTATCAGCCTTTATTGCTCCTAATGGTCAGGTGTTCAAATGGAAGGTTATGCCGTTTGGGTTGACGAATGCGCCAGCAACTTTCCAGGAGCTCATGAACCGGGTGGTGGCCCGTATGAAGTTGAAACATACGGTGCAGGCACTACTGAAAAAGCGGGCAGTCATTGAGGTCTATATTGATGATGTCCTATTGGGGACCGATGACGCGGATGACCATTTACGTTTGGTGGAGGAGTTTTTGGGCACTTGTGAAGAATGCAATACCCGCGTGAAGTTGGAAAAATGTGAATTCATGCAGGAAGAAATTGAATACTTGGGTTTCCAAGTTGGATGGAGATGGTGGCGACCTGTGAAGGAAAAAAGTGCCCCAATTTTGAAGGTTTCTATTCGTGATGACAAGACCCGTGGCGTCAAGGACATCAGAGCTTTCCTGGCATCCTGTAATTTTTACAGGAGGCACATCCCCACTTTCACTTACAGCAGTCACCTTCTCACGGACTTGACCAAGAAGACTGTACCTTGGAAGTGGACATCAGATCATGAAGCTCAGTTTCAGGAGATCAAGGAAAAACTGAGCTCACTGAGGCTGTTCGGCACACCTGCAACTGACGGTGAGTTCGTGGTCATCACTGATGCTTCTCTTGTGGGAGGCAGAGGTACGCTTCTGCAGTGGCAACGAATTCCAGGAGCAGCTGCAAGGAGAATAGCAGATGAACTGAAGACAGTCGGAGTCAATCGTGACGGTTCACTCAAGCAAAACTACGATCCGCAGGAATTCCATCTCATACCCATTGGCCACTGGAACTGGAAATGGTCCTCAACAAGAGCAAACTACAGCACGTATGAACGTGAATAACTTTCTGGAATTTTGCTCATCTCTGGACAAAGCAGACTGTTTGGCAGCAATTCCGTGGTGTGGTTATGTGATCAGGAGTCCACGGAGACGTTTCTCAAGGGGGCCGCTCCTGAAAACCGAAAGCTCAGACGTTGGTGGACGTTTCTGGCTCAGCTGACGCTCAACATCTACAGGGTACCGGGACTGAAAAATGAGCTATGTGATTGGCTCTCACGTGAAAATTTCGATGAGAAGATTTCTGCAAGCTCTGAAGCCCTCTCTGGAGAAGCTTTCCAGAAAATGGATGTCCATTTGGATCTCACTATGAGCAAAGCTGAATTACTCAGTTCTCTGCGGAAGTCGGACTATTTGGAGGAGTATGGAGATATTTCTGAAAGCCCTAGGGGATGGATCCTACGCACTGGTGAACAAGGAGCTGTGGTCGCTATCCTCAAGTGGTATTTGATGGAAGGAAGTGCAAATATGCATACCCAAGAAGGCGCTGGGCGCGGCTTTACAGTGGACCCACGACGTTGTCGGTCATCCCGGACCGGATTCCTGGCTCTGGGCTTTCGAGAAGATGTTCCACACTCGCGTGCCTGACACAAAGTTGACACATAAAATTGAGGACATGCACAGGACATGCAAAGAGTGCCTCACGAGCAAGCGGAACCGACCCAGCGACCGAGGTCTACTTGGTGTCCTGCCACTGCCACACATGGTCAATGCACTGTTGTATGTGGACTTCATTGACAGACCCAAGTGTCATAACTACGACTATGCCTTGATGATTGTGGACGCTCTGAGTGCTTTCTGCCAAGTTGTACCATGCAAGAAGACTATTGATTGAGAAGGCGTGCTGAAGCTCATCAAACACCATTGGATTCGTTTCTATGGTCCACCTGTACGTATCCACAGTGACAAGGATATTCGCTTCAAGGGAGACTATGGCTGGTATCGCAACGTATTTGCTGCAATGGGGGTGGAAGTATCGTTCTCACAACCTTATCGTCCACAATCAAACGGACTATGCGAGCGAATGAATGACGAGTACCAGGAAGAGCTCCGTATTTTGAGGCAGAATATTAAAACCAGCAATTGGGTCCAGTTGAACGACTACGTGGTCATATGTATGAACGACAAGCAGCGAGGAAAATCTGGTTATTCACGAGGAGACGTGTTCCATGGAAGGCCTACTCTACGTTTGGATCTACCCTTTCCACACGAAGGCAACGTTCAAGTGCAGGACTGGGTCAAGGAACAAAACAAGATTGCCCAAGTTGTTCGAGCCCACTTGAGGAAAGGACGAGCGAGTCGGTTTGAACGCGTCAATAGAAGGAGGAAACCTGCAGTTTTCAATGTTGGCGACTACGTGCTTGTCAGCAGACGGAGGTTCAAGCGATTGGAGGTACCTAAGGGAGCCACGAAGGATGTTATGTGGTATGGTCCCTACCTGGTTACTGGAGTCAGCAGCGGCGGTATTACAGCGCGTTGCAGTCCCACGTTGGGCGGCGAAGTACCTGTGGCCTTTGAGTTCGTGAAGCGCTTCCCATTTGAGCTGGTGGATGACTATGGCGAAGACACGATCGAAGAAGGAGACACAGACATGCTGAATGACGACGAGCGAGCAGCGTTGGCTGATGAACAGGACATCGTGGCGAATGAGCAGGATATACCATTCTACAATCAGACTGAGATGGAGAGAATTGGAGCTTATCACGTTGAACAGATCCTGAGAGGACAATATAGGCAAGGCTGGCGCTTTTTGACGAAGTGGGAAGGCTATGGCACGAGTGAGACTACTTGGGAGCCAGTCCGTGCATTCGTGCATGATGATGGAAAGCTAAATCATGTGTTTGTTGACTATTGTCTGGCACACGCACCTCGCTTTGACACAGCGCTAAGGCAGGCTCGGCGGATCAGCAGCACACTGAAGAAGAAGTCCAGCGCGGGGGAACCCAACGAAGAGACTGCCACGGACAACAAGGAACCAGGAGAGGTGAGTAACAAGAAGGTCTCACAGCAGCGCAGAGGCAAGCGGCGACGTACAGACGAGCCTACAGTTGGTGGTATGGCAGAAGACTGGTTACCTTGAGTCATTACCAAGAGCTTGAGGAGGAAGGAGTACCTTGAAGTCAGTTCTCATCCTGCTTATGCGTCCACTGGCGGACCAAGGAGAAAACCTGCAGAACTTCACTTCATTCTGCAGAACAATTATTGAAGTTCAGAATATATCCGGAAAAGTTCAGTTTAAGGCATGGAAAAGACCACGCCTTATTTGGACTGCATTATTCCTCGTGGGAATTTCGGAGGGACTGCCGGACTTCTGCGCTCTGAGACTCTCGCGCCGCCAGCAAGGTCTGCAGGACAATCTTGAGAACCAGAAGGAAAGAATTTGGAGAAAGTTTCAAGGTCAAATATTGAACAGTTTTAAAAGGCGGATATGACTGGCATAACAGCAGGTTCTGGAGTTACGACAAGTTCTGGAGGGAGTTGAGTTGGAGGGAGCCAAGTATCAAGGAACCTGGGGTTATTGAGGTTCCCAAAATCTTTTGGTTAGTTCATGGTTGGAAAGTACTTTGAATATTACTTGGTCCTGGTTTTACTTCGCAGCACCTATGGTCAACTTGAAGCCAAGTTTAAGTAACTACAAGTTGAGTTTTGGGGGTTTTGGAGGGAGTTATTCCCAGGGCACCAACTTGACTTGAACCAGTGGTCTACATGTTGAGGCAAACACGTAAAGCAACGCGTTAGAAGTCTGCAAGCGCCGTTCTACACGTTCAGCGAGGAGCTGAGTCCTCATGCCCTGCCATTTGTGTTATGACAGGCTGATTCATGTGGCTGGATTGGGGCATCCTGGTACATTTATGATGTGGGATCTGGAACTCAAGTTCATATGCTGGAATTTCATGGCTGCAAGTGCAGGCCCCCAGCGACACCTACGACCACCTGACAGCTGAGGTACTGGCCTGATATCTAAGGTGCCTACTTCACTGAATTTATGGCTCAATTACTGTGTTCATCTGCCCAGATTGATTGGATTTGGTGACATTTATTGGGTCAAGCGTCTGGATCAGAGTTTGATTTCTGACTACAGCGACCAGGAACATCGTTCACGACTACCAGAGCATACGAGGACGACACTGGTGTATCCAGAGACCATTTGAAGGATTCATCTTGGTCTACATTTGGTCATTGGTGGTTGGTTCTACTCCGAATTCTTAGTAAGATTGGACCCCACTGACGCCGGATTGAGTTGAGATCTGTCCGTTACGTGGAACATGGAAGTCATTCTTGGACAACGCCTTCACACACAGCGTGTATTCAGGCTGGGAGGGGTGTTAAAAGTCCATGAATGAGCAACAATTTCTCAAAACATTGGTTTCATATGGAGCAATGGTATTATTCTTTATTGGAGTTTGGTTGGGACATTGGGGGAAATTTTATCCATGGAGCTTGATCACTTCCAATATGGGTGAAAGACACTGAGTGGCCTAACTTAAATTCAAAAGAGGGTTTATCTATTGTATTATATTCCATGAGCTATTGTTTGTTATTCCATTGTTTCTTCTTTGAACATTATTTGTATTATAGCACAATATGGGTGTTGGCCTTTGCTTTATTCATTTTTTTTGGCTAGTCTCATTGAGGCTGAGCTGTTCAGTAATCTGCATTTTTCTCCAATATATGGTCGTTTCACAGTAAACAAATATGATTTTCAGAATCAGCATAAAATTCCGCATCTATCTAGTGGTCATAAGACTATTTCATTTTTTTGGCCATTTTTGCCCCGTGAGCGCGCCGCTTCCACCATGGGCAGATCCTACTGAGTTCTGAGGTCATCAGGGTAGTTCCTACTGAGTTCTGCAGTCGCAAATTAATTATTCCCTGAGCTACAGAAAATTCCTGCAAGACATTGGAAGTGATTTTCTATCATTTTTTATCATGTTAAAACCATTTTTCTTTCGTCTGTTTGACTATCTCTGCAGGAAGCCTGATTTCTGAGATATACCATTTTTGCCCTGATCTGTGGTCACTGTCCACTGTCGCTGAGTGCAGACTGAGGTCCTGAGTGATGCTGATGCATACATGCATGCATATGAGCAAACACAAGGCCCAACATCACCCATTTTTTGTCTGTTCATTGTACAGCCCCATCAAGTTCTTCATTATTTTATTGATCCCAGTTCTGCTCGTCTTGGAGTCTTGCTCTGTTTTTATTTTCCACTGAAATCTTTGAGTACCTGAAATGGAGCAGGAACAAACACCAAAGCAAGTGCAACCAGAGGATACAAAGACTATTTCAACAGAGGAACGAGATGCAAAGCGGGAATTTAACAACCTCCCTTGACACCTTTATCCCCATTCTGGGGAGTTCTGGTAGGTGTTTGGGTCTTCTGGCGTTCAGCCTCCTGCCGCGTGCGTTTGTCGCTCTCTCGTTTCTTTATGTGACATTCGTCCTCGTAGTGACAACGTTTGCCACAGTAACCACAGGTGATGGTACACCTGAAATGGTCCTGATGGGTCACTGTTTTCCCATCTTTAGTGTGCTGCTGTCGTTTCATCTGCAGCATACAACTACTGCGGTGGTCGCAGTCAGGGGCATGACAAGGTCTCCCCTTGTCATTGACAGGTTTACAGAAGAACAGAGGGGGTGTACCTCATTTAGGTTTAACCTCATTCATGGCACGCAGGTTACCCCTTCCTTTACCACCACCCTGGTTGGCGTTAGTGGGATTTTTAGGTCCTTTCCCTTCGCCACGTTCGGGGGTAGGGGTACCACCTCAACGCAGGTGTTTCTTGAGAAATTTCTTAATGTGGGAGTCATTCTCCCTCTCAAGGTCTAGCTCAATCAGCAGGTCCACCAGGTCGTCGTACGAGTGGGTCCGACTCTTCCTCTCAGAGGTAGTGCGGCAATCGTCCCACGTACGTGAAGGGATCTCACCGAGACACAGGTGGGGCTCAGTGGCTCCATAGGAACCCACATTCATCCAACAAAACAGATACTCTAGGTCGCACACGTATTCAGAGACTCGCGCAGCGGAAGGAAACGCAGGGAGCATAGGTAGGTAGGTAGGTAGGTGCACTCGGTCGTGCAGAGGCGCCCCATGGTTCCCCCTGGCGTCTCCCCTGTGACGAACAGGAAGAGGCTTCGCGCGTGAAGAGGGGAGGCGGCTTACTTCCCGCTAGACCTGACTGTTGGCCCCCAACAAAGCGGCCCCGGGCTACGCCGGGAGGGCTGATCGCCGCCAGCGTGACATGCTTGTCTCGCCGGGAGGGTGTGCCCCCGTGCTTGCGCACGTCCCCTCCTTTGGGCGGAACCCTAGGGGTTCACCGGACTTCCTGGCGTATCCCGTTCCCAAGGCGTGCATGCACGTTCTTGGTACTAGGGTTCCGAGGCGCTTGGGTGTCGCACGCTCCGCCTCGAGTCCCAAAGCAGCGCAGGCCTTAGGATGCAGCCTTACCCCCGGTCTCCGGATCTCGTTTGGCCGGGTCACCTGCATGGCACGGGCTGCCTCAGTGCCCGGGCTGTGGGCACTGGGTTTCCTACTGTTGTGTGGCGTTTGTGTTTGGGTCCGGTTGGCGGTTGGGGGCGGGTTTTGTTAACCGCGCCAGTCCTGGCTGGGGTCTTGGGTGGGTGTGTTTGGGCACGGTTTGTGGTGTTGTCCCTCTAGTGTCGGCTGTTTGTGGTGTTCGTGGTTGGGCTTCGGTTTCGGCCTGCTTTTGGGACGTGTGTGGTTTCGTGGGCGCCCCGCTTGCCCCCCGCCGTTTCCGGTTCCGGCGCGCGGTGTGGGCGTGTGTGCTGGGCCTGGGTCTCGCCTGTGCCCAGCCCTTCTTGGCTGGGTTGTCGGGGTGTGTTTTTTGTTTTTTTTGCGCTTTGGTTTTTTCTTTTCTTTTTTTTTTTTCTTTGGGCTTTGTGGTCCCTGTCCCTCCATCCCCTTTCTTTCGGGCTGGGCTGGTGGCTCTCTTTTTTTTTCTTTTTTTTTTCCGTGTCCCTTTTTCCCGTGGTCCGCTTTTACTGGCTTGGTGTTGCGGGTTTTGGGTGGGTGGTCCCCCTGTGCCTCTGTGGGGGTCCTTTTTTTTTTTTTTCGTTGCCTTCTGGGGGGGGGCTTGGCCGCCTGTGGTGGTGTTGGCGGGCGGTTTGGCGGCTGTGGGCTGTTTTCGTGCCTTTTCCCCTTCCCCCCTCCTTTTTTTTTTTTGGGGGGGGGGGGCTTGCCTGTTCCTCCCTCTGCCTTCCCTGGGCTGGCGCACGCACTGGCCTGCATTCAGTGTTGTCTTCCGGGCTGCTGTCTTCAGTTGCGTTCTGTGTGGCCACGTTCCGGCCCCATGGGTCGGGTGGGCTTTGTACACGGTGGGCTCGGCGCCCCTTCTTGCTGGGTTAGGTCCTGGCTCTGCCGGCTGGGCGGCTGCGCCAGGCGGCTGCTTGTGGTTTTGGGTTAGGGGGCTGGGGTTGTTCGTGTCCTTACCCCTCTGCGGTGCCGGCTGTAATCTTCTGGGTGGTCCGTCATCGTTGTCGCTTGGCGCGCTGTGGCCTCGTGTGTGGCCTGCGGTGCTGGTGTGTGGCGTGGTGGCGCGGCGCCTTCCAGGGTGTGCGGTGGCTGGCTTCGGTTAGTCCCTCAGGTTAGGGTCAGTTGTGTCGTGCTGTGCCGCTCTGTGCCGCGTCGCGTCGCGTCGTGCTGTGGTGCGTTGCTCTGTGGCGCGTTGTGGTGCGGTGTGCCGTGGTCTCGCGTGGTGCCGCGGTGGGTCAGTGGAGGTCAGCCTGGCCTGTGTGGGTCGGGTAGGTCTTCGGGAAATTCTGCTGAATGATCACGGTGTCCTTGGGGCGTGCACGCTGACTCTCATCCATGGACTCAATCTTCACCGGGCCTCGCAGACAGGCAGGCGTACTCGGGGTGTAGGAAAGGCGTTCCTTCTCCAAGGCAGACAAACAGAAATCAGGAGTCGGACGGTGGAGGTGGCTTCCGAACGCTGTTTGAGTGGCGAAAGGCTTGCACTGCAGCTCGGCTGCGCTGGCAGGGACATGAGGGTCCGGGTCGGTGCCGCCGGCAGGGATGAGCTCATACTTCAGGGTCAGGGGGATGTCCATATCTCCGGTGCTGAACTGCAGGGGTCCGGGGCACCGGTAGTAATCTTGGTACCTCCAGTCTTCACGGCGCTTGGAGATGGCCTTGAAGGGGGCACCGTCCAGCAGCACCAAGGCCTTCGCGATCGATCACAGCCTTTCACTTCCCCTTGTGGCGCTCGAAATTCATCATGGACGGGATCGGCGTGCCGCCGCAGTGCCATTCCTCCACTGGACGCAACAGGTTGGTGACGGACGCCCTCACGGACGTGAGACCAGCTGAGATCAAGCCCCCGGCCGTCAATCCAAGTGCATAGCAATACTCTGCGTCAAACCGCGACGGCAACGCAGCCCGGCCCTTATAGCCCATGGTGTGGTCGCGTGACGGTCCGTGGGGTTGCCCTCCCTGGGGGCCTGTGCCTTGGTCCCGTGTCCTCTGGGGATTTCGGTCCGTAGTCGTGGGTGCCGCGGCCGTGCTTTCGTCCTCTTCCGGTGCCTGTGAGGTGGCCTTTGTGGTGGTCGGGGTCGTCGCCTGGTGGTGAGGGCGTGGTGGTGCGCCTTGCGGCGGCGTTCCCTGCGGCTTCCTCTGTGGGTGTGGCCCGTACTCCCCTTGTAGGTGTGCCCTCCGTTCTCCGTGTGGTTTCCGGTGGCCGGTGGGCGTGCGGTGGTGTGATCCGTATGGCGTCCGATGTTTGCTTCGGTGGTGTGTGTTGGGGTGTTTGGTGGGGCTGGGGCGGCGCTGGTCTCCCCGTCGTGGTGTGCCCTTCCTGGGTGTGGGTCGTGGTGCCTGCCGTGGTGCCCTTTTCCTCCGTGTCTTGGTCCCCGTTCCCGCCCCGTCCTGGTTCTTGGGTGGTTTCCTGCCCCCATGTGGTGTCGCTTCCGGCGCCCTGTCCCTGCGTGTGCCTGCCCTCACTTGGGGCCCTTCCGTGCCCTCTTGCCTGTGTGCTCCTTGGTGCCCCTTGCCCTTCCCTTGCCCTTGTCCTGCCCCTTCCTGGTGTGGTGGTGGCGGGAGGGGCGGGGTGGGGAGGGGGCGCCGGTGGCCCAGGCTTGGGGGTGGGTGGCCTGGAGCCACTGGCGGAGGGCTTGGGGGGTGTAGGGGGGGCGGAGGCCCTGGACCGCATCGCGGAGGAGGGCCTCCCATGCCGCTTGCGGCATGATGGCCTCCGGGGCGGCCTCGTTGGGGTTTGCGGGGGTGCGGGTGCGCACCTCCTCGAAGGTATGCACCATGTGCACCCCTTCGTGCCTTCCCGCTCC
Organism: Eutreptiella sp. 'Long Island Sound 2002'; assembly: GCA_964036045.1. Lineage (NCBI taxonomy): Eukaryota > Euglenozoa > Euglenophyceae > Eutreptiales > Eutreptiaceae > Eutreptiella > Eutreptiella sp. 'Long Island Sound 2002'. The sequence goes on along the minus strand of OZ038380.1, from coordinate 15,032,954 downwards.
CCCGGCCCATTTCACCCAGCGGCGGAGCTCCTGCAGAGCGGGGGGAGACCACCAGGCGAGGTAGGCGGGGGCCCGGGGGGGGGAGGGGTCCGTGTCCGGGGTCCTGGAGCGGCGGGGGGAAGACGTGGACCTGCGGTGGTGGCGGGGGTGGCGGTGCCTGGGGGAGCGGGAGCGGCGGCGGCGGGGGCTGGGGGTGGAGGACGGGTACGGGCGGAGGGGGGAGCGGGAGGGGGAGGTGGACATGGGGCGGCGGTGGCGCGCTCGGTGGCGTCCGGGGGAGCGGGAGTGGTGGTGGCGGGGGCTGGGGGTGGTGGATGGGTACGGGTGCGGGGGGGAACGGGGAGTCCGGCGGGGCGTGTGGGGGGAGGGGGAGGTGGACGTGGGGCGGCAGTGGCGTGCCTGGCTGCGTCGGGGGGAGCGGGAGTGGTGGTGGCGGGGGCTGGGTGGCCGGTGGGGGGAGGGGGAGGGGGACATGGGGCGGCGGTGGCGCTCGTGGTGGTGCCCGGGGGAGCGGGAGCGACGGGAGCGGGGTCCCTGGGGGTCGTGGTGGTACCTGGGGGAGTGGGAGCGGCGCGAGTGGGTGGTTGAGGCGCGGTGGGAGTGTGGGCGCCGTGGGCGAGTGCGTCGTGCGGGGGGGGAGCGGGAGCGCCGCCGTTTGCGGGACCGGCCCCCGTCGCTCGAGTCGGGCCAGTCCGGAAGCGTCGGCGGCCCCTGGGGGGCCTCGCGTGGTGCCGCTTGGGGGGGGAGGTCCCCCGTCGTCCATGGGGCCCCTTCGGCCATCGGATGGTGGCCGGGGGGGTACGGGGCCGCGCGCGGTGCCGCCTGGGGGGGGAGGTCCCCCGTCGTCCATGGGGCCCCTTCGGCCATCGGATGGTGGCCGCGGGGGTATGGCTGGTACGGGGGTGGTGGCTGGTACGGGGGGGGTGGCTCCTGGCGGTAGGTGGGGTATGCGGGTGGGGCGCTCGGTGGGCGCCATCCCGTCCGCTGGTGCTGTTCGTGTACGGGGGGTTGTGGCCCGGTGGGGTAGGGCGGTGGGCAGTGGTAGTGGTGGGGGTGGTGTTGGTAGTGGTGGTGGTGGGGCCGCTGGTGGTGGTGGTGTGGGTAGTGGTGGGGTTGGTGTTGCGGGTATGGCCCATGGAGTCCTTGTGGGTTTTCCGGTCCCCCTTGTGGGGGTGGGGGGTTGGGCATCGTGGGCAGTCCCCGGGGCTGCACTATGTGGTGGGCATGGGGGAAGGGTTGGGGGCCGGGCTTGACGGTGACGGTGGTTGAGGGGTCCCACGTCCCTGGGTCGGTTTGGCCGGCGGTGGTGGTGGTATGTGGGGGATGGATGACGGGGCGCTTGGTGACGGGGATGTGGACGAGGGCCTGGACGGGGTCGTGCTGGGTGGCCGTCTCCGCGGTGGTGGTGGGTGCCGGCGGGAGGGGGGCGCGGGTTGCGGTGGGTGGGGGGTCCTGGCTTGGGCGAGGGCCCGGGCGGGGGTAGTGTCTGGTGGTTTTGTGTCGTTGCGTATGCGGTGTTGTGTGTGCTCGCGTGGGCGCCGGCTTGGGTTTGGGGTAGGGTTTGGGGTTGGGGTCCGGTTTGGGTTTGGGGTCGGGTTTGGGGTTGGGGTCCGGTTCCAGGTTGAGGAGTACCTCTGTCCGGAGGTGTGAGGGCGCCGATGTCGGGTCGGGGGTCGTCCCGGTGGGTTGCCGGGGTGCCTGAGTCGCCTGTGTGGGGGTTGGGGGGTCGGTGCGTGCGGCCGCGGCTTTGGCTTTCGCCGTGGCCTTGAGGATGAGTTTGGCGGGGAGAGGGGGGTCGGAGGATGAGGTGGAGGAGGTGGACGAGGCTGAGGACGAGGAGGAGGTGGTCGACGCGGGTTGGGCTGTGATGCGGGCGGGCTTGCGGGCGGCGGCTTCTGCTGCGGCCACGGCGGGGAGGATGGAGGGCATGTCCCCGGGTTGTAGGTTGGGGGCGGGCGGCTGGGGGGGCCCGGTCGTGACCTGGCGGCCCGGCGGGCCGATCTGGTCGGCAGCGGCGGGGGAGGGAGGCGCGGGGCTGCGGCCTTCTCTTTCTGGGCTCGGCTGGGCCCGGGTCCTGCAATGTGCGAGGTCGTGTGGGTTGGTGTCCGCGGGGGGGAACAGTTCGCGTGGGCTGCATTCAGGGGCCGGGGGGGGTGGGCCTGGGTCCTCTGGGGTGTGTGTGGGGGGCGTGGGCGGGCCACTGGGTGGGGTGGGCGTGCCGCGGGGCGCGGGGCTCCCCTTGGCGGGTGTGTGTGGGTTGTCGAGTGTGGGGGGCGGTGAAGGGTGGCCGGTGGGTGGGTGTGTGGCGGGCGTGTGCTGGTGTTCGGGCGGGTGGGGGAGGCCCGTGTCGCGGGGCCCGGGGGTGCGCGCGCTGGTGGGCGTGTGTGGGTCTCCGGTTGAGCAGCGAGAGGGGGGGGGCATGGGCGGGGATTGTGCGGGGGGGTGTGCTGTGCCGGTGTATGTGTCCGCTTGCCGCGCGCTTGCGTGGGCAGTTGTAGGCCGGGCGGTTTGGAGGAGAAGCTTGCCGTCTTCTGCTGCCGCGGCAAGGATTTCGCAGACGAGCTTTCGTATCTGGTGGACCTCTTGGTCAGTGGTGGGAAGGGGGCATGCTAGCTTTGGGCTAAGACCCGCGCGGTTGAGGACCCTGTGGATGGCGTGGTACCCGCAGGTGAGGGATTGCTGCGGTCTGGGGGGGGGGGTTTGGTCGTGTGTCTGGGCCTGCCTCGACTTGTGTGGGGGCGGTGGGGATGGCCCAAACCCAGGGCACGGTCCCCGTGGGTGGCCAGTGGCGCTGGATCCAGTGGGTTAGGCAGAGCATGGCCAATCCCAGGTGGTAGCCCGCCTTCCCTGAGGTGATTTGGGCCAGGGCGCGGGCTGGGGGCGTGTCCCCTGGCTGGAGGACACCCCTGAGGATCCTGTGCTGGGTGGCGGGGTCCCCCACTGCCCCTGGTGGGGCGGTCTCCGGGGCGAACATGGTGTCTGTCCCCTGGATGATCCATTGCGGGCCGGGGGACGTGGCCGTAGCGGCTATCACGTAGTAGTGGCCGCGCTCGAGGACTGTAACCCAGACCTCCGCCGGGGGGTGGCCACTGTCTGTAGGTGGGGGGGGGAGGTCGTCGTCCGGGGTGCGGAGGCCGGCGGCGCGGAGGGCGGTGTCGCGGTTGGGCGCGGTGGCCTGTTCCCACTGCTCCGGGTGGTTCGGGTCCGCTGGGTGGTCCGTCTCCGCTTGGGCCCGCCGTAGGCGTACGGTCCCTCGACGCGTGACGTTGCTGCCGGTGTCGTGGGTCAGGGCCTGGCCCCACTCGATGGGGGGGATCCAGATGGGCTGGCCCCGGGTGTGTTTGCGGGCTCGCCAGAGCACGAGGTCTACTATGGTCTCGTGGAGGCCGCTGCCTGGGGTGGTCAGGTCCCGGGGTGCTTTGACGGTGAGCTTGGTCCAGTCCTCTTGTAGGCTGTCGTTTCATCTGCAGCATACAACTACTGCGGTGGTCGCAGTCAGGGGCATGACAAGGTCCCCCCTTGTCATTGACAGGTTTACAGAAGAACAGAGGGGGTGTACCTCATTTAGGTTTAACCTCATTCATGGCACGCAGGTTACCCCTTCCTTTACCACCACCCTGGTTGGCGTTAGTGGGATTTTTAGGTCCTTTCCCTTCGCCACGTTCGGGGGTAGGGGTACCACCTCAACGCAGGTGTTTCTTGAGAAATTTCTTAATGTGGGAGTCATTCACCCTCTCAAGGTCTAGCTCAATCAGCAGGTCCACCAGGTCGTCGTACGAGTGGGTCCGACTCTTCCTCTCAGAGGTAGTGCGGCAATCGTCCCACGTACGTGAAGGGATCTCACCGAGACACAGGTGGGGCTCAGTGGCTCCATAGGAACCCACATTCATCCAACAAAACAGATACTCTAGGTCGCACACGTATTCAGAGACTCGCGCAGCGGAAGGAAACGCAGGGAGCATAGGTAGCTCCTCTATCTGTGTGCGCACACTGAGGTCAGTCTCATAGACCGGGAAAGTTTTCTCCAGTCTTTGGAGCAACTCGTCCCATGTTGAACAGGTTTTCACAATCTGCTTCACCTGTTTTTGCAAAAATTTCTTTTTGCATGAGCGTTTCAGCAGTGAACATTTAGTGGCCACATCCACATGGGATTGGCCAGTTAGCAAAAGAAACTCAGCAAATTCTTCTGCCCATTCGGGCAGATTTTTCGGGTCGAACTCCGGCAATTCCAGCTGGATGTTCGCCTGAGCAATAGGTCTGCCACTCTTCCCACCCCCTGGGGTTAGGCCTGAAGGGAGGGGAGGTACGCCGGCGGGGGGTGCCAGGGCTGACAGCCCTCTGATCTCAGTCTTAGTCACAGGCACGTCCTGTGGTTCAGCAATAGAGACTGTCCTAGCGCGAGGATGAAAAGGGCTGGGGCAAGTGACCTTGGGTAGCAACCTGGACAGCCTTGATCTTTTCAGATCTTCCGCCAGCGTGCTCAGTCCGGGTGAGGGTGAGGCTAGTGCTGGCTGGGGTAAGGGTTCAGTGATACCCGATTTAGCTTTGACAGCCTCACAAAGAGCTGTCACATCTGGGTCTTCGGACCCAGACAGTAATTTGGCCAGTAGTTCGGCCGTACGACCCAGGGCCCCATGAGTTGGCTCTGGGAGATGGGGATCTTTCACATAAGCGGGGCACACTTCAGGGCTCCTGCTAGTGATTGGCAGCTCAGGACGCCCTACTGGCCCTCTCGGTCGCCTGGGTAGTGACACTGTGTCGGCCAGGTCCGTAGGTGGGCCGGAGTCAGGGTAGGAACCCATGTCCGTGTACGGTTGGGATCCCAAGGCGTCTAGTGGTTCCTGTCCATCTTCGCCTGTGACGGACTTGTAGTACTCCTCGTGGAGAATGTATTCGTTGACTCTCCTTCTAAATTCGCCTTGCTCTTCAGGTCCTCCAGCTGGTGTAGCCGTTGAAGAAGAAGCAGGGCAAACAGATCGGGAGGTAGACGCAGCAACTCTTCTGCGGAGATGCTGCAGGCTGTCACCACGGGCCGCTAAGGCCTCTGTGGTTAATCTGGGCGCTTCTTGTTCTGCCCTTCTGTGTACTGGAGCTTCTTGAGACCCAGATGCGGGTCTTAGCTTGGGCTCACTCATTGAGGTGGGCCCGCTGTTGCCAAGTTGAACTTGTACACTCCGAATTGGCCAGGTCCTGGCAGACATCTGTACTGATGGTGTGGACATTTTGTTTCTGGTTTTGGCTTGTGTACTTCTCAGAGTCGGTTCGAAAGGTTCTCAAGGGTTGCCTCTGCTACCGGAAAGATGTCCTTGATTAGTGCCCTAATGATTTTGATGAAATCCTTCAGGTTTTGATGTTGAAAACCCAAACCAAAGCAGCAAGTAGAGCAAGAACGGGATATGGATCGAATCAATGAATAGTTTTGAAATCCGGTGTAACACAGAAGGGCTGCAAATAGACAAAGCAGGCTTAAGTACAAAGATTCCATCACAAACAAATGATTTTAAGTGCAAACTGGCCTAACTCTAGCCTCCAAGGTAGCATCACGCACTTCATGTGCACTCTTTTGGATGAAATGGAGCTGGTTAGGAATATGGGGCATAGGAGTTAGGCCAGACACAGAATATGACTTGGCCAAGCAACTGAATTCAGAAACAGTTAAAAGGTAGAACCACAATAAGTGGTAGAAACAATTGAGTATAGGGGTCTTGGGGTGGGAAACCACTAGGCTTAACCTCCAAGGCCTTAGGCATGAAATGCCTATTTTATTTCGGTATAACTCCATGAAGGAAGATACCTCCGCTCAGTTGAGTGGTAGGGGTGAACTTCATGGGGGGGCTAGGGTTATAACCCTAGTTACTTTGAGAAAGTGTACCTTAAGCTTCAAAAGAGGGATAAAATTACTTAAGGAAGTCTTAGCATCAACAAAAGGGTTTTAAGGGGGGCTTGCCCTGGATCAAGCCGTCCAAGAAAGACATGGCTGTGACTTTTTCTTACTGAACCCTAGGGCTGGCACAAAGAAAGAATAAAACAAAAAATGAAGAAACAAACACACCCAAATTGGGCCACATGTGGCACTCACACGGGCACATGGGTAGGAATGCTATATCCATACTCAATACGCACCCGTCAACAAAAAAACACTCCAGTCTTCAATCCGTACTTAAAACTTAGAGAGATTTATCCCCATTGACAAACAAATACAAAGGCAGTTGCATGACATAGAAAATTCAAGAAAGGAAACATGTACACCCTGAGTTCACTTTACAGTTCATATATCGAATTCTACAAAGACAAGACTTCAGTAGTGTTTACTTGTCTTTTGAAAGCAAGTTACAGATGCCCCCAAGGGGCCATCTCACATGTCCATCGATCGCCTATTTGACATTGGCAGCAACGAGCCATCTTCTCCATGGTGATTTTTTTGTTGAAACAAAGGACGATGTGATAAAGCATTGACCCACCATGTAGATTGGAATATTTTTGGCAACAGAGGCGGCGGTTCGGAGCTTGAAGACTCGGTGGACTCTTCATCCCAAAACTGCCCTCTCGACGCACTCTCTTCGCTGCTTCGGGCACATAACAAAGGGGGCAGTTCGTTGATTCTTGTCTTGTCTAATGCTCCGGAGTCAAAGTTACGGAAGTCTTTGGTCGCCGTAGGGTGTTGGTGACTGAGCGAGGACTCCGCCTTTGGTTGCATCATCTTGGCGCGGTTGGGGGCCGTTTTGCTTGAACAAGAACTTTCAGCGGCGCGCTAAGAATCTGCTTGTTCCAGAATCTTAGCTATGTGCCTCTCTGTTGCACCGGGGTCATAGTTTTGGAAATTGCTAGACACCATAGGCTATTGGTGCCATAGCCGGGACTCTGCGGCTTGTTGCAGCGTGTTAGCGTGGCTTGCGGCATGTTCAGTGGCACAAGACCTCCAAGCTTAGCGCTAGGGGTGTTTGTGCTTCGAGCTCTGTGCATTGCACTTATCTCATGCTTCGGGCACGTAAATTCAGAAATGTCTGGACGCCGTAGATTGTTGGTGCCCTAGCCAAGACTCCAAGAGTCGGCGTGGCTCGTTGCAGGCTGGGTAGAACAAAACCTCTGAGCGGTGCGTTGAGGGTCTACTTGTTCCGGTCTTGTTGCATTGAGCATGACCTCAAGGTTGGAGGAAAGGTGGGTTGCTGGGCGTTGTCAGGGCACGGCAGCGGTGTGTTACAAAAAGCTTTAAAGAGTGATGGTGACGGAGTCTTGGGTCATCGAATTGATGGCGAGCATTTTGCCTGAGAGTGTGACAATGATGGCTGCGGTGACGACGGTAAACTATGAGCAAAATGGGAGGCGTGGACTGTGGAATGGGTGCAAAATACTTTCTGAGATTACGGAAACCATCTGACGGTTTGATTCTACTATTTGTTAAAAAATATTGAGAGACCGTGCTAATCTGTAATCAGGTAATGTAGGCTTCATATAGAAGGGGGCACGTAGACACACACGGACACATGTGAAGACACCCTCCCACCCGGCCGCGATTGTGCCTTCCGAAGTCACCTTTTGGGGCCACCAACCCTATTTCACTCCATTTCCAATTGCATGCATCTAATGAACCCCAAAGTAGACAACCCTACTTCAGACATTCTACCCAACGGCCCAAACCCTGTACGAAAAATTCTTCCATGCAACTTCAACACACTCCTCCCGAACCACCTCATCTATACATCACGCACAAACTGTGAGTGCAGCATTGCCGCAAAAAACAAATGGTGTGACCCCAGTTTTGTGTGCAATAATGATTTACCAACCTCGTCCCTCCACCCAAGGACACCTCATGAATCAGTCATGTGCACCTCCTTTATCTTGACCCATTGCCCTCTTCGAATCTCTCATTCTGATGGTGATAAATGTCTAGTGCTTGCTAGTGTTAAAGAATATCCTCCGCAAATCATGTGGGTGCGCGAGGAGAAACAAAAATTCATGAAGCAATCAACAAAATCAATTTCAGCATCTATGCATGTCACCGAGAATCACAGATCCTTGGGCGACCTACAACAAGCACCTGACCAATCATGAATTCTACATAGTATGTGCCAGTAAGTGGTTGGTTGGGAGTGGTGGCCATCCCCCCTTGGGGGAGGGGGGGTCACTTGGTGTTAATCCCCCGTGGGGTGGGGGGGGAACCATCATCGCGGGGGGGGGGGGGGGGTTGGGCAACAAGAGCACATTGAATTTATCAATTTTACCATCCACTACATAGGTTGATTACAATCCATTATACCATTGGCTACATTGTAAAATGGTGTCAATGTTGCAATTCGGGGCCTGTAGTGGCTTGGGGGAACGGGCTGGAGTGAAACATGGGGTTGTGGGGGTATAGTGTGGTCTACTTTGGCAAAAATAATTCTAATTGCCCCCAAAAAAACCAATTTCTTGCTACAAAATGTGTGTTGTGCACAAATGCACCCAGGAAATGCATGGTGAACACCGTGTGCACCACCTTGATGCCAAAGTGGAGTTACAAGTGGCTGTGAATCCTCATTGATTGCTCGATCAGGGCATGTGTTGCCTCCCGACCCAGCATGTGCCCCAAACGTGACTCAAAATAGTGACCAATAGGAAAAAGGGGGCAATGGGCACACACCAAATGCACTAGAGGCATCACAGTACCATGATCTTGCCGGTTCAAGCAATGCTATGAAGGCAACTCCAACACCAAGACAGTGAAGGATTCCTCAACATCTACGGAGGTGGTACCACAACTATGAGCAAAAGAGTACCGCCCACAAAAATCAAAGGGGGGCCCGATTTCTTTGATGAAGAGGAGTCACTGCAGAGGGCGGCCACACATAGGCCATGGTTCCGCCTGGCCCTGCAAAAAAGTTACACCAAGCCAAAGATATTGATCCCACAGACTTGGAACCTTTTTTTAACACCCCAAACCGGTTATTGTTGGCCATTTCAAAAAACAAAACCGGTTATTGGTTTCTTCGCAACCCACTCACTGGACACGCAATAGGCTCCACATTCTTGAAAGCAATACAAGCACAGGGATACCACATCCGAATTGAGGGTAACAGTCTTGGCAGTCTGTAGCAACATACAACATACAAGCCAAGGTAACATTTGCAACACACCCAACACTGTGTGAAAACTGTTCAGGAGCGCCATTTTGTCCCCCATAAATCCATGCAGCACGGTGCCACCCTGTCCGCCAACAAACCCTGCTTTGTACAACCCTGCTGGCGTAAAGGTTCCAAGGTCTTTCCCAACAAAGAAAAGTGACCCACGAAGATGACGCTCTATGGTACACTCCCTGAGCTGCACTCCCTGAAAAACAATGACAAGCGACAGCTAATGTTCTGGATAGACTTCTTCATGCACCAAAAACAAAAAGGAAGGTTCGCTGCACTGAAATGAAGGGGAAGGGGAAGAGATATTGTGGCTTGTTTGCACCCAAGAAAACATTCAACGCTGTTGTACACACAAGGAAAAAGGAACCAGAAGTATGCATTACACTGTAACCTGCCAAACTGACCGTGGTCAAGACCAGACATGCCGTGCAGGCCAGAAGCACTTCAACCAAAATCACTTGAATTCACCATACTGCTGAAGAAGACAGGGAGGGAGTGTCCGAGACCCGTGTGTTTGTGTCCCAAAAATGCCTCACTAAAGGCCTCCTGTGGAAAATTGTGTCTGCGGCATCTGTGAAAATTGCATCAGATAAGGGGGTACATCTGCGGCTGGGTCTGAGAGGAGATGTGGGTGGGGGGCGAGCCTAGATGCTCGGTCAGAAGCTCTCAAAAACAGTGAAACCGTCAAACCTGAACACCCAGCAACGGAGGCCAATCGAATGGAGAGTAACCAAAGTTTGCTGATGAGGTCCTGTCAGCTGTACCGTCTGTAGACATCCCGTTGGCATGAGATGTGGCTACAAGACAAACAGCCCCGGCAGTTCTGTTTGGACAAGCCGCTCTCTATGCACACCCTTGGGGCCGCACATGTCGACACAGTCGCACACCTTCAGCTCTGAAACGCCGGCCCCTTCGGCCCAAGGAAGTCAACTGGTGCAGGCTGCACATGTGGTGGGTGCAGGACGCGGTGCTATCCAAAACATGCCCCATACCCACCACAGCACAAAAAGGACGGTCAATTTCATGGTTTCAAAAACTACAGAAACAGCAGCTCACGCTGCTGGCACATGGCGCGCTTTTCCCAAGGGGAGGCACCCAAACAAAAATGGGGTGGGTGCAAACCTGACAAGCTCAGAAGCATCTGCCATCAAACAAAGGGGCACTTCAAAATGAGGGCAGACTCGACCTGATTTCCCTCCGTTTCCACTTTGCTGATTCCAAGCGGTTTTTCCCCCTGCGGCTCCGACTTGCCCCTCCACCAGAGCACTGACCCCACAGATCCAAGATGGCGGCAACAGGCGCACCAAAGCACTCACTCACCAAATTAGCAGCAGGATGGCGGTTGGTGGCGGCATTTTATTGTACAACCCAGCCTCCTCCAAGCAGAAGAGAGGTCAAAGAAATGCGCTTGCAAGGGGGTGGGGGGTCTAAAAGCCTTGCATGTCTCTTCCCGCTGGGCGTTTCAAAACGAAGCATACAATGCAAGCGGTTTTCAACAGGATTGGACGCGGGTGGCAGAGGCACCAGGGCCCCCTGGTGCATCTGCCAGGCTGGAAAGGCTGCATACGCCAGGTAATATTCGTGATTCACAAGGGATACAGCACGAAGCACTGGGGACGGAATCTTGTGACGCCACCCCCCTGTGTGACATGGCCTGGGTGGTTTGCGCCACATGGTGGTCGCCGTGCCACCCCAGTTTTGCCCCCCCCCCCCCCACCCCAAAGCCATCCACGCACTGTCACCAAAGGTGTGTGCAGGGGGCAGGGATTTCAAAGACATGCGAGGATGCTATGCCGCGCTGGGAGCCGGCAGAAAGCTGCGCCTCCTGAAGTTCAGCTCTGTGCCATGTGGCATTGAGAAATGTCCACCCCCCCCTCTCAGTGGGTGACACGGCCGGACGCAGGTCGGCCGCACTAGGGTGCTCCCCAACGGCACTCCTGGGTGAAACCCCTTTAAGAGAAATGACGAAGTGGTAGAGAGCACCGTCGGGCGTCGGGGTGGGAAACGGCACGTCTGGTGCACATGCTGTAAACCAGCAGAAACTCCCTGTTAAGAGTGGTGGTTGCGTTTCAGTGTCTCAGGACTCCTCTCAGGACTCTGTGCTGTCTAAGCAGCACAGAAGCCCAAGCTAATCAGTCGCAGCAACGCGGTAAGAGCTCTTGCGTACAAACATTTGAATCCGTTTCAAAGAGGGGGCAGAATGCGCAGGGGAATACGACGTGACCCCATGATGCAATACCATTCAAGTGTCCCCCGCTGGAGGCAAATATATGACGCCCGTTGTCGTGCTAGATGCTGCGGCGGTACCTTCGCTCGGGCGAAGGGCGGAATGGCGTGCAGCAGAGCTGTGGTGGTGGGGGGCACATAGGAACTTGGAGGCAGGAGGGAAGAGGGGTCACGTAGAGGTCAGGAGAGGACAAACACCCGGATGCTACGTGTTGACGGCGCATTTGGTAAACACGCTTTGTGACCACGTGGACTTGTACGAGCGGTGGCCGCGTTGCAGTTGTCTATCGGAGGCGTCTAATGAGACCTGGCCGACCCCCAAAAAGGGGACTTGTAGCCGACAACACGATTCCACGGTGGTTCACGAGGTGGAGACGCGTCTCCGAGGCGTTGCCTCAAGCTCGCCCCATGACTCCAGGCGATACACAGCGAAAACTATGGGACCCAAATACACATCCTCGAAACACGGGACATCGAAAATTTTGGGTGAGGAGTTGCCTTGAGTGGCGGTTCCTACAGGGCATGGGCATGGGGAGGGGGGGTGTACAACAAAGGGGCAAAGCAATACTGGACCTATCGGAGATATCTAAGGCGCATTCGCAAAGCATGGGATTGACACTTGAGGCACGTGTTGCACCTTGGGGATAAGCCTCGACACACATTCAGGATAAACTCGGTCTGGGTGTCTGTGCAACGATTCAGCGGCCAGCGGATGCAAGGGGTTAGAGAAAGGAAGCACGTGCTTTTCTATGAACATGTTCAGAAAGAGTGGGGCCTCGTGGCACTCCAGGCGTTTGAGTGGGCAAATGAAAAGCGCATGTCTCTACTACAGTACTAGCACCGCGCGCACACCGCGTGCACCCTTTGATGTCATTATCCCAGGACGGCCAGGTCATGATTGGGGCGGTATCACGGGTCGCAGGGTGCTCACACCGCCCACTAAGCTCGTCTCTTTCCACTTGCCCCCAGTTGCCCTGGTTGTTCCCTTGAACCCAAAATGAGCACACTCCCGTTGCTTTTCAGCTACCAAAACACCATTAGTCCCCCACTGGCGACATTTATACCCGTCCACGGGGAAACACCATTACCCTTCACTACCACCTACGTCGCAGCAAACCGTCACATCATGGCTCCCTCCCTTCGAATGCACCACTTCACAAGGATCCACCCTACTAATTCAAAAGCGATCTAGTTCTAAAAGGGGCGATTGGAGCTCCGCTTTTTAGAACGCTTGTTGAACACCAAACTAGAACACAAGTTGCATTTGATCATTGCAATAGCTCTATCCCACTGCTGTAATCGACTGCGGGGCTGCTGAATGGAGAGGTTGTGTTGGTGAGTACATTGAGCGTACAACAAAAGATGTGCAACTGCGGCATTCAGCGCACAAGGAAAGTGTGCCGGCGGCCTTCTCTTGTCTCTTGCGTTTGAGCAAAAATACTTGTCCAGAAAATGGACATGCCGAAAAGAAACATTCTTAAGGGTTGAGACAGAATTGATGCAGACATAATTTGCGGAAATATGAATTTTTTCCGGGCCTTTTTTTTCCTCCCCCTAGTGGAGGCTGAAGACAGGCTTGTGTGTGGACGAGGTGGGGGGGCAAGAGGGGTGTTGATAGTTTGGAGGGCGGTGGTGGTTTGAGCTTTTTTTGGTCTGTTAGTTCATAAGGAGAGCTTAAGTCGATGAAACTGTCACAGTGCCACTTCACAGTATACGGGTCCGCACACGCCAATCGGGAGCGACTGACCACGCGCGCATGACGTCACGTCCACCCCCTGAGGCACCATTCAGTTGAGACGCACAAGTGGTTTGATTTGACGATAGAAGATAGATCGTTTGGTGCATGGCGCACGTGTCTGTGGAGCTGCCTTGGCTCCGTGAGACCCGACGGGTCCTGGTGGTTGCGCTGAGACCCAGGCCATCCTCATCAGTGCCCCCAGGGGCCTGAATCCCTGGGGGCGAGGCAGCTGTGCAGAGGGTCGCGCGCGCTGGTGTGTCCTCCATTGTACCGGGATTCCCGGGTCTCGATGTGCTGCTGGTCTACGGCAACGCTGTTCTTGTCCACGGCGGTGGTGGTGTGCCGGCAGGGACAGGCTCGGCATCACAATTGGTTGCGTATTGCCGCTCTCCACCGTGACCCAGGGTCTTCGTGTCAGAGACTCACCAACGTGTGTGCCCCTCCATGGGACTCAAATTGGAGACCCTAGTACACACGACGACAGGCATACTGACCGCTGTGCCACTGGGGCCTCGAGGGACGGCCTTTGCACGACGTTCACGAAAGCAGCGGGACCGCGGCTTTGCAGGGCGGGGGAGAGCAATGCACACCCCCCCGGAGGAGTCAACCGTGGCACAGAACCTGCGACTGAGAGATGGGGAGGAGGAGGGGGGGGCGGTGGAGGCTTTCTCAAAGTACTGCTCGCGGTCCCATTCGTCCGCCCGCGGCGTTGCTCCGGTTCTTGCCCCTCGTCAGTTCGCCAGCGCGCACGCGCATGTCCTGGATGGCCTGGTACGCCGCCTGCCCCGTCATGGCGTCGTAGATGGACTGCTGCTCGTACTCGGGGCTCACCCGGAACGGGTGGGGCCGCATGAGGCCGTTCACGAGGGTGAAGTCCTGCCCTGCGGGGCTCCCAACGCCCAGGGCGGCGGCCGGCATGCCCCCGGGCCCGGGGGCGACGCCCATGGCGCTGAAGGCATGGGGGCCACCCGCGGGGCCCGGGGCGATCGGCTCCAGAAACGGGGCCATCTTCGTCTCGGCCGACAGCCACTCGCGACTGCCGGGACCGGGCTCCGCAGAATGCCGGCCGCTGGCGGCGGGCTGCCGGAGGGGCCGGGGCCGGCCCATCGAGGAGTGGCTCCGGCCCCCGCCCTGGCGGAGCGGCTCCCCAGTGACCGGGACGGTGATGCCCAGGGCCATGTACGGGGACAGGTCCGCGCGGACTGGCTCCGCGCGCGGCACGGAGGCCGCGGAGTGGCTCAGCTGATCGGACTTGTTGCCCCGCCGCTTCATGTCCCGCGCGTTCTCATAGGACCGCGTGCGCTGCACCGCCGGGAGCGGCGACTCCCGCCCCCCGGACCGCTTCCACGCGTGCGTCGGCTGCGCCGCCCACGGCACATGCTCCGTCGCCGACACCTCCGGATCGTGCGGCACGGGGACCGGCTCCGGCGTCGCGGCCCCGGACGCGCGCTTGGAGCTCTTCTTCTTCGTGCCGGGCGGCGCGCTGGCCTTGCCCGGCAGCGGCTCCAGCGGCGGCGCGCTCCCCATCACCGCCAGCTGCGCCACCAGCTCCCGCTCCTCGTCCAGCAGCTTGTTGCGGTGCGCCATGAGGATGGCCTTCTCCTCGTGCTGGCTGCTGGCGTCCTCCAGCCGCGCGATCAGCTCCTCCTCCTGCGACCGGATGCGGTTCCGGCGCTCGAGACTCGATTGGTGGAGGATCCGCTGGGCGCGCGCGAGCTCCAGCTCCAGCCGCTGCGCGGCCAGGTCGCGCCGCGCAAGGCCGCTGCGCCACACCTTCTGGATCTGCACCGCTGCCGCGTCCAAGTCGGGGTCGTCGCCTGGGCCGGGGGTCTCCTCCGCGGAGGAAAAGTCCACCAGGGCCGACAGGGTGGAGGCCGGCAAGCCGCTGGCGTACGACGACCGCCGGGCCTTCGACGGACGCCGGCGCACGGCGACGGAACGGCGAGCCAGGTGCCCCCGGAAGTTCGCCTGGATGGCAAGGGCCGCCTCGTCCTCGGAGATCCCGGGGTGCGCGGCGTACTGCTGCCGGCCGGCCGCTTCGGACCCGGACCCGTCCCGCACCACGTCCTCGATCGCGGTCGCGTGGGCGTCAGCCTCCGCCACGTCGGTCGCGAGCTGCGTGCGCTCCTGGTCGCGCTGCGCGGCCTCGGCGTCCCACGCGCTCATCTGGTGCTGGTGCTGCACGTCCGCTGCACGGTCCTTCCCGGCCTCGTCCTCCAGGTCTTGAATCACCCTCTGCGCCTGGGCGTCCCGGGCAAGTCCCGCCTGCTGCCTCAACTGCTCCTGCGCCGCGCGCTCCGCCTCCGCCGCCTTGCGCTGCTCCTCCGCCGCCTGGCGCTGCGCCTCCAGCGCCAGCAGGTCCCGGTCCGCCTCCATCACCTGCGCGCGCAGCGCCGCGTCGTCGGGCGGGTGCGCCAGGTCGACCTCCAGCTTTGCCTTGAGCTGCGCGATCGACTGCAGCGTGGCTGCGTGCTCCGCCTCCGCCCGCTCGTGCGCGCGCTGCTCCTCCAGCTCCTGCCGCTGCCGCCGCGCCTCCTCCGCCGCCGCTGTGGACGCCGCGGTGTCCGCGAGCGCCTTCGCGGTCCGCGCGTCCGCCTCCACCTGCGCCCGCAGCGCCGCCTTCTCCGCCTCGATGCGGCGCAGCTCTACCATCAGCTCCGCCTTCTCCCGCTCCTGCGCGGACTTCGCCTCGGCCTGCGCCAGGCGCGCCTCCATGCTCCGCAGCTGCGCCTTCATCTCCTCGTCCCGCTGCTTCTGCTGCTGCTCCAGCGTTCTCTCGCGGTCCTGCAGCACCTGCTTCAGCCACTTGTCCTGGGCCGCCACGAAATCCTCCTGCTGCTTCCGCAGGGACTCGCGCTCCCCCTCCAGCTTGTCAATGCTGCGGCTCAGGGTCTCGTGGAAGCCCTTGTCCCGCTCGTCCACCGACTGCTTGAGCAGCTTCTCCTGCGACTGCAGGAAGTCCTGCGCCTCCTTCCGCCACAGCCCCCGCTCCTGGTCCAGCCTCTCCAGACTGCGGGTCAGGCTCCCGTGCAGCCCCTTGTCCCGGTCATCCACCGACTGCTTCAGCAGCTTCTCCTGCTGCTGAAGGAAGTGCTGGTGCTCCTTCCGCAGCAGCTCCCGGTCGTCCTCATGCTCCTTCCGCAGCAGCACCCGGGAGTCTTCGTGCTCCTTCCGCAGCAGCTCTCGGTCGTCCTGTGCCTTCTGCTGGCCCTGCTGGCGCTCCGCGCTCAGGTGCTCCTGCACGGCCCTCCGCAGGCTCTCCCCCTCCTCCTGCGCGCGGGCCTGCATGGCCGCCTGGAACTCCGCCCACTGCCGGCTCATCTCCATGTTCTTGACGTCGCTGTTGCGGCGCTGCTGCTCCTCCCGGGCCGCCCGCTCCGCGTGCAGCCGGTCCACCTCCTCCCGGTGCCGCTCGGCCTCCGACCGCATGGTCTCCACCTTCGCCAGCGCCTCGCGGAACTGCCGCAGCTCACCCTCGAGCTTGCTCTCGGCGGCGTTGGCCGACGACAGCTGCGCGCTCTGCTGCTCCCGCAGGGCCTCCTGGATCTGGCGGGTCTGGGCCGAGATGTGCTGTGCCAGCGACGTGAGCTCCCCCATGAACGTGGCGTGCTGCTTCTCGCCCTCCTGCCGCTGGGCGTTGCGCTCCGACTGCCGGCTCACCTCCTCGTCCTTGATGCGGCGGCTGACCTCGTGCAGGGCGGCCTCCAGCTCCCGCCACTGCGCGCTCTGCTCCGCGCTCGCGGCCACCCCCTGCTCCAGGTTCCGCTCCCCGTCCTGCATGTACTGCAGCATCTCTGCCCGCAGGCGCTGCGACTCCTGCTCAAGGCTCTGGACCAGCCGCTCGTGCCGCTGGTGCTCCTGCGCTTGGCGCTGCTGCTCCTCCAGCCGCCGGGTGGCCTCCGCGTCGTGCAGCTTCTGGGTCTGCGCCTCGAGCTGCGAGAGCAGGCCCTTGCGGAACAGCTCCTTCTCCTTCTGCGTGACGGCCAGCAGCGACGTGGCGTCCACCAGGAACAGGACCGCCTCCTGCTCCTTGGCCACCACCTTGGCCCTCTTGAGCGCCTCTGCCGTCTGCAGCGACTGCAGGTCCGACACCGTCGGGGACGCCGGGGCGGGGGGGGCCGCCGGCAGTTCCGGCTGCCGCGACAGCGTCAGCACCGACGCGGCGTCCGTCAGCAGCCGGAACCCATTCCGCTCCTTCGTGATGGTCTTGGTCCGCTTCTCCGCCTCGGCCTCCTGCAGCATCTTCAGGTCCGACTCGTGCGTCTGCTGCATTGCGCTGCTCTGGAGGGCCTGGTGCTGCGTGATCGCGAGCAGCGTCGCGGCGTTGTTCAGGACGAGCGTCGCATCCTCCTCCTTGGCCACGATCTTGGTGCGCTTTAGGGCCTCGGCCTCCTCCACCGACGCCAGGTCGGGCACCGCCGGCGGCGCCGGGGGGGTCGCAGGCGCCGGGAGGTCCGCCGCGGAGTCGCGGCTGTGCCCCATGATGAAGTTGTACCACGCGGCGAAGGAGAACTCCAGCTTGTACTGCCAGTGCAGGTTGAGGGCCAGGAACGTCCAGAAGTCCACCCGTCGGTCGTGGATCCCGTTCGTCGTCATCAGGGTGACCAGCTGAGGGGACTGCCGGTGGGCCTGGACCCACCGCTTGAAGTCCAGCGCCGTGCAACTGCCGCGTGGGGCCAGGGCCTCGAACAGCAGCTTCAGGTCGAGGAGCAGCCCCAAGGGGACCATCACGGCGGGGGGGGTGTGCCACTCGCGGCTGAGGTGCGCGAGCTGGGAGACGCCCTCCTGGAACATCAGGGAGGTCATGGTGTTGGACGACACGGGGTCGACGCACAGCTTCCAGCCCGACGCCGCGGTGGACGCGCGCGCGGCAGTCGTCCCGGTCTGGGACTGGGACAGCTGCATGGACTGGGACAGCTGCATGGCGGCGGCCAGGACCGGCAGCGCCTCCATCCCCTCTGCGGAGCACAGGGTCGTCAGCGCCACCTGGCCGTCGATGTCCTCGGAGGCCGAGGTCAGATTGAGCTGCCTGCTCGGCGTCCCGAAGCCCGTGGACTCCAGTTGGCTCGTCACGGCGTTGCTGATACTCCCCCTCGATCGCAGGCTGCTGGCGTTCGCCGGCAGCAGCTGGCTCAAAGGCGGGGTTCGCGACCGGTGCGGGGCGGGCCGCACAGCGGACGCGGCCTCGGGCGCGCGTTCCGGGATGGGTGGCGGCGGGGAGAAGCCCCGGGCCGCTGCGGGCGCCGGCCGTGGCGGTGCGGAGTAGTCCTTTGCTGGCGCTGGCGCTGGCCGCGGCTCCGAGATGGAGGCCGGTGCGGAGTAGTCCTTTGCCGGCGCTGGCGCCGGCCGCGGCTCCAGGACCGAGGGCAGCGGGTCGGAGGGCTCCTTGGTCGGGGCCTCGGCACTGCGGGGTGGTGAGGCGGAGAAGTCTGTTGCGGGCCCCAGGGCTGGGGCGGGCTCTGCGCTGGGAGGGAGTGGGGCGGAGCCTGGGAGGCTGCCGCCGACCGCCTCTTGCGCAGGATTCCGCCGCTTCCAAGTCTCCGCCTCCTCCAGAATCTGCAGCCTCCGCCGTAGCTCTGCAGTCTTCCCCATTGACTGCTCATGACATTCGTGCAGGATCCGCTTCAGGTCGGGGTCCGTGACACCCTGGAAGCTCTGCAAGAACTCGTTGAAGTACTGTTCCTGCTGGGCCTCTTTCCACTGCCGGAACTCCTCGTAAATCTTCTTGTCTTCCTCGAGCTCGGTCTGCAACTCCCCAACACGATCCTCCGTGTCCGCCTCCTGGAGCTTCGCCACCATGTTGTCCAAGTTGTCCTGGCGCTCCAGCATCTCCCGGTGCAGCTTCTGCCACGCCGCCACGCGGGACTCAGACTGCGAGAACAGCACCTTCTCGAACGCCTGCACCTCCATCTCGTTGTGGTGGAACTGCTGCTTGAGGGCCTGCATCTGGTGGTCGATCGCCAGCGTGTCCACCAACGCATGCTGCTCCGCCTGCAGATGGGCTTCCTTCTTCGTCTGCAGATCCTTCCGCAAAGCCTCCACCTCCAGCCTGGCGTTGCGCACCTCGTCCCGCTCCCGCAAGTACCTCTGCAGCATCTCCTCCTCTTCCTTCCGGGCTTGCTCCTCAAGCTCCTGCCGCCTCTCCTCATCCTCCAACGCCCACTTGCGCCGGGTCTCCATGTCCGTCTGCAGCTGCTGCCTGCGGCGCTTGAGCTCCTCCACGGCCCACTCCTGGTCCTTCTGCTTCTCCGCTCGCTCTTCCTCCAGCCGTTGCTCCTCGGCCTGGAGCCGTGCCCTTTCGGCTTCGATGTCCTCCAACGCCCGCTGCTTCCACTCCTGGAACACGGCCTGATCCTGCTTCCACTGCGCGGCTCGCTGGTCATGAATCATCTTGAGGTGCTCCTGCTGCTGTTCAAGGTACTGCTTCCTCTGCTCCAGCAGACTGTACGTGACCTTTGTGGGGTCCAAGGGCGCGGTGGCCGGTTGGGCAGGGGCCACGGCCGCGAACAGACTTGGGCGCTGCTGTCCTGCGGCAACATCCGTGGATTGGGGTGGCCCGTGGGTCCCCTTGTCGCTGCAGACGTGCCTCGATGCGCCTGTGCCGCCGGTCTTGCGCAGAGTGGAGCGCAGCGCCTTGTCCAACGCGACTTCCTTCGCCATCTGGAGGTCCATGAACTCCTTCTTCATCCGCTCCATCTCCTGCTCTTCAGTGCTCTTGGGCGGATCCTTGGGGCGCTCCTTCACGGCGCGCTTCTTCTCCTTGGCACGCCTCGCGACCAGCGCCGCATCCTTGTGGGCAGGTGCAGGTGCTGGCTGCGGTGCAGGCGCGGCCGCAGCCGCAGGCTGGGGCAGGTTGGCCATCTTCACAATGACGGCCGGCTGCCCATTGACCTGCGTTGCCATCATGTTGTCCTTGTGAATCACGTCCACGTAGTCCCCAGTGTCCGCCTGCTGGTCGGACTTCGTCACAGAGGCGCCTTGCAGCAGGTCCTCTGTGAGGCTGTGGCGCTTGGTAGCACCTGGCGGAGCCGGTGGGGGGGGCAGTTCAGCAACTCCTTCAGACCACTCTGGGGCTTCCTCGGGTTGATTGATCTGGCTGGGGTCTGGAAGCGTCTGGCACAGTTTGTGGTGAGCAAAGTACCAGTCGAGGTTGTTGTCGGGGCTGCTCAGCAAATCAAAGATTTCCTGCTGCTGCTCCTTCGAGAATTCCAACACCTGCCATGCCACGATAGTCTGCATCATTTGGTTGTCTTTGCAGCTGACAACCGAAATGTGGGACTCGGTGACGCCGAGACCCAAGCGGCTCACCACGAACTCCGCCATTGCCGCCCGGAACAGCGGGATGTCGACAGACGGGACAAAGGAGGCGCGGCCCTCGGAGATGTCATTGAGCACCGCGTTCAGTACCGTGTACATGATGCGGACGTCGGTGCTCGTTGCCTCAGACGCGCGGTCTTGCTCCCACTGTTGTTGTTGCTGCTGCTGCTCCCTTAAACTACGTATTGCTGCATCTTTCCTCTGCTGTGCTTGCTGCAGCGACGCAGCTGTGACCCACTCGTGACGATTGCTCTTGAGCTTCTCGCGGCAGATAAACCCACGAATGGTGGCCTGCAAGTAGATGACACCCTGTAGCAACTTGGTGTTGGTTTGAACGTAAAGAACTTTGCGTCGAAATTCTTCATTTGAAAGGGGTTGTTTGCTCATGGGCTGGGCGGCGGGGGGCTCCATTCTAGCAAATTATGTGCACACCGGAGGGTTGTAGGTTAGGCAACGGCGGACATGCTAGGTCTCGAAATTTGGGAGAAATCCACGACTTTTGTGCCGAGCACGCTTCTCGTGCGGATCTGTGCCACGAACGGCAACAGCAATCACCAAACAAAACACAGCCTATGAAAGTGCAATGATGATGATCAGCGAGCAACTTCACACAACAACACATGGATAGGAAAGCCTACCAAAGGAGCGCACGCAAAGTCCGCCCGCCAACGTCGTTCTGCAAAATGAGTGCATGCAAATTCCGCCCACCAATGTTGTTTGGCAAAATGAAATTTAGTAATCATCGATCAATCAACATCACTGCATACTGCAGTGGCTTCACGTCTCACATAGATACACGTTCTCTTGTTTTGAGTTTGGAGTGGAGGGCATGTATTCTGTATTGAATTTAAGAGCTGGCACGGAACCAGTTCTCTTATTTGATTGGAGGGTTGAGAAAGGAGGGAGAAAGGCACGGAATGAGAGGGAAGGGGTTGTGAGGGAAGGAGGGAGGGATGGAAGGAGGTTTTAGCGCTGTGGCGCTGTGGCGCTGTGTTTGGCGCCGTGGCACTGTGTTGGGCGCTGTGGCGCTGTGTTGGGCGATGTGGCGCTGTGTTTGGTGCTGTGGCGCTGTGTTGTGTTGTGTTGTGTTGTGTTGTGTTGTGTTGTGTTGTGTTGTGTTGTGTTGTGTTGTGTTGTGTTGTGTTGTGTTGTGTTGTGTTGTGTTGTGTTGTGTTGTGTTGTGTTGTGTTGTGTTGTGTTGTGTTGTGTTGTGTTGTGTTGTGTTGTGTTGTGTTGTGTGGTGTGGTGTGGTGTGGTGTGGTGTGGTGTGGCTCTGAGCAATGGAGACATGTATGCACTATGCAACGTGTACATGTCACAACAGCCCTTCTGTTATCACATTCGGCGCGACAGATCAGACAATCGAAGCACACAAAGGCAGAGCAAGCACTGGATCTTCAGTGGCTAAATGGCAGAGCCCGCACATCGGGGATGCCCAACAAAACCTACCAAGATCGCACAATATAATGTCTCAGCAACTTTGACTTCCACTCAGCAATGTTCGGTATCTGCTTGCTTGTTCCCACCCCGATTTGTGACCTGTGTTTATGCCTTGGCTGTACTACCTGTGCATGTCACACTGAGACCATGCATGGGAAGTGCCCTTGTCATTTCACGAGGTCGGGAGGGCCGGTGCAAAGTGCGGAACAGTTAACCACGGTGAATGCAAGAAGGAGTCACACTCTGTCAAATAAGTGTTTGCCGTCCACGGATATTTTTTTGCATATTCCTCACTGTCCCTCATCAGCACATCCCGTATCATGTTCGGTGGAAAAATAGAGGGCGCATCACATGAATCGAAAAAGGAATCAAACTGCTCATGTAAGGTCTCGTGTCAAACTGCTCGTGTAAGGTCTGGTGGTCATTTGAATGAAATCCTTGGAAGGCAGAGGAGCATTACGTCTGTCTTGCAGCATAACAGGTAACAACTCGGCGCGCATGAGGGATTCCCATTGCCCTGGAGTGCAGCAAATGGCATGCTGCTGAATTCCTTGATGGTCACAAGCACGCAAGCACACACAAGACAAACTCGTCAGTAACCGGCCATAGGCCGAAGTGAAAGCAATACACAGAAAGGGCTAAAATCGGGTGTTCACCTCGGCACCGAAAAACAAGTTCGGAAATTTGTGTCACAGATGGCCGCAGTTGCATCGTAAAGGGGGGAGGCCGGCATCGATAACACTTTGACACTCTGTCGAGGGTAACGTGTATTGCTGGAACACATCCATTGACCCAACAAATATCACCCGCCCTGGTTGTTTGACCCCTATCCGTTTTGCTTCCCGGTTTGATTGATGTTCATGCCAACCCTGCACTTGCGAACACACATTGAAACTTCGAATGTGCTTTGGCGCCAATCTGCGTACCATCGCCAGCAACTAAGGGGAATATGCTGGGACCTGGAAGGGTATGCGTCTTGGCAGCTTCACACGGTAGGTGTTGTGCAGTGTGCGGCCAATTTTCGCAAACAGCCATTCAAAAGTTCTGGAAGGTGTAGTTGTCAACCACACCTGCAACGTAGCCCCACTCCAAACGGCGATTTTGCCCAAACCAACCGCTCCATGTCGTCAATGCATTGCTTGTAGTGTGTGCTAGGCAGCCTAGGCTGATGCCAATCTTTTTCTTCAGCTCGGCGCAAGTTCACCAAATGGGCTTTGCCTTTCGGGGAATCCTTGTACTTCTGTCCTCTTGTTGCTTCTGTCGTGATGCAGTGCAAGCCCCCAACCCATTGGGAGCCCCGTATACCAAATTTGAGTGTTTGCAAACAAAAAAAGAGCGGTGTCATAAGGCGGTTGCGCGTGAACATGTTTGCCCCGTAGGGGTTGCAAGCCTTGCGCCAGTTGAATCTACAGGTTGCATGTCCTTCTTGTTGCACTTGTTAGTCTTTTGCTCCAATTACTACCCCATGCCCAACAGTGATGATGGAGACACGCCAAGCCTGCCGCTCCCAAAGGCATACAAGATGGCGGTCCTCTTCGTAGCAGTTGGATTTTTCTACACGGTTTTGTTTCTTGCTGATGTTATCGCAGTTACTGCAGCCAAAGGACTTATACATGGTCGGCTAGGTGACGCGCGTCAACAAGCAAAAGAAGCAAGTGCAGTTCTCTGACGACCAAGAGTACGCCGCGACGGAGATCTGGGACAACAAGGCGGTCAACTGGGCCTTCCCCATCATTCTGGATTGCGCCTTTGGCACCGCATGCTGATTGCACTGCTTTGTGGGTGCTTTGGGGTTTGCTTGTACAATTTTTTCACTTGTGTTTGCCTGGAGCATAAGAAAGGGGAGGTTGCAGGTTGCTTTCAAGCGGTGTCACAAGGTGGTTGCATGGACGAGCGATATTCAAACGGTGTCATGACAACCTGCACAAGACGGTTGCACGTTTTCACCGCCTTTTTGACTGTTTTACAGATCATCAACGTTTAGGGATTCGACAAGAGGGAGCCCGCAAAGCCAAAGGCCAAGACTGCTGCTGCTGCTGCTGCTGCTCAAGCCCATACAAACTTCCACAAGGATCCCGCCAAAAGTGTTCCCTGCCCGGTAGACACGAGGATGTACCAGATCGGTCCAAGGTGCAAGTGCCGGCACAAGGTGTAGATGCAGGTAACAACGCGAAAGTGAAGGAGGCGACAGTGAGCCGCCGCGACCCCCGAAGAAGAAAAACAAGAAGGAAACAAAGGCCGAGGAGAAGCACAAAAAGGAGGCCGTTGTGAGTTTCAAAATGGAGGGCCCACGTGCACGGGGGTTGAAAACACCTTCGGTAGGGGGTTGCAAACATCAAAAAGTGGTTTTTTTGATGGACAAAACGGACCATTCCATGAGTGGTTAAACTCCAAAAACCGAGGGTTCCCAACTTTGCACATGTTTCCATTTTTCGGCAAAGGGGTTGCACAAAATGGGGCTCTACAGAAGGGAATATGGCACCCCTTTTAAGCAAAGCGGGACCCCTTTGAAGCAATGCGTCACCACTTTAAAGCAAAGCGGCATCCCTTCAAAGCAAAGAGGCACAGCAGGCAGCACCCCTAAAAAGCAAGGCGACGGCCCCTTCACAAACTAGCACCGCCAATTGTGGAAATGGAAAACTAAATGGTCCTGTTCAAGCCACACGTCACTGCTTGCACCATAGTTGATAGCACGCCACTTTGGTTCACTTAGTGACTTCCGCCGCGCTCATGGGCAGCTTTGATCAAAAATCTGGCGATGAAGAACAACGGGTCTTTACTGTAATGAGGCCCCAATTGATCACTTCCTCGTCTTGCCGTAGCCCACAACGGGTGTCTGCGCTATAGGCATGCAAGACGCAGGCACAATGAAAGCTGTGCTAACACAATACCATGGAACTGCTTTCGAGACATATGCACAGTGCGTACATATGCGAGGAAACATGCAAAATCACTTCGTAATCAGTCGGACAGCATCGAAAGCCTTATTGGGAGACAATCAACTTTGTGGACGTCCTTCAAGGTGTTAGCAATCTCCTTCTGCCCCGTTCTGCTTTCCTCCAAACGTTCCACCAACAACTACAATTCTTTGATTGTTCCAAGCATTGTGTGTGTTCTGGAGAACCTTCGAATGCATGGCAATTGGAAAGCAAGGGAGTGGATATTCCTTGGTATTCTAACACGCCATGACACATGAAAATGGGATGGATTGTGGCTGAATGCATTGGGTTTTTAAGGATTTGAGGAGTTCTTTTGGATATGTTGGAGGCGGTTAAAAGTGTTAGCTAAGGGCAAGATTTCAGGACAATAATTGTTAGCTCCGTCTCGCGGGAGGTAACGATTATCGTCTTGAAATCTCGGCCCAGTTCGCTTCACTTCCAGGGGCCGAGATTTCAGGATGATAATCGTGACCTACTAACGATTATGTAATAAAAAGGTGCACTCGTGCTTTCGCTATCCTAAGAACAAATATCAAACGTCACCACGCCAATGGGCGGGTACTCTAAGAGCACGATACTTAAAGCGCAAGGTGTGCAATACAAGGATGATGAAGGTAAGCACGAGCGACATACAGACATTGTGCACGTTGTGTGTGTCCCATTCCATGCATCCATGTCCACCCCATGGGCCACTGTATTCTCACCTCTACGCAGCAAGTTCAAGCAAGGGAATCCCCAAGCCCAGCTAAGATACAGCACAGGTTGACCATTTTATAAGGACAGTGGCCATATTCTGTTTCTTATTTCAAGAATGGATATTTGGGGCCTGTTTTGCGTATTTTTAGAGTGGGGCACCATTGTGTCAAGAAGTGGTAATCAGGGCGGTAATCAGTGGGTCACAGTCGCCCAAATCCTCTAAGTTTTTTTGGATTTTCTAGATTCTTTTATACATCCGCACAACGGGGGTCCTAATACAAATTTGGTGCTAAAAATCGCCAGATTTTCGACTATGCTGGGCGCAAAATGGCCACGGGTAGCGAGGGAAGAAATGCGCGGGGCAATTACTCCAACGTCGAATGGCCTGCATGTAACCTCATGGTACTTTCTTTTTTGGAAACGGTGATGATCCACTTTTGACCATATATAGATTACCAGCATGGCAAACGGAGAGCCACCAACAAGAAGCAAGGGTCCCGTGCATAACCAAGGTGCCCCGCCATGAAACAAACACTCCAACTCGAGTGCACCTACCACTTAGATTGTAACCACATTGCACCATGCTGCCTAGATTCAGAGAAAGGGCATCATCAAGCAACTAGAGGCACATCTACATACCACTCGAGGTTGTTCCTTCTCTTGATGGGCTACTGGGCGACAGGGGAAGTACCCTTGTTACTTGAGTTGCATGAGTTGCAAAACAAACTGCACATGGGACAAGATGAGCCATGAGGAGGGAATGCCTCAAGGCGAGGGAATCACTACCACGATGGCAACAAAGCTGCAAACTGAAACGTCAGACCGATAAGACAAATGCACCGCAGAGCACCCAGACCATCGTACCACATGCCTACCTACTTTATTTGAGTTGGACAAGTCCTTGTAGTTCGAAACTAAGGTCACATGCATCAAACAGACAGAAGCCGGAATTCTGATCATTGGTCCGGTTAATTTGATACTTTGGAAGTATAGTATTAAATTTTCGCATCAGAATACGCACAATTTCGACGTTCATTTTTGTAATGGGAAAAAATCCGAGTCGCCTGCACTATTTTATTGGTCGCGCGTGATTGGACACTTTGGCCGGCCCGGACAGACTTAGGGTAAACCCTAGGGCCTACCAGCGCTTGTAAAATTTTTGCAGACATATTTTGTATAGCCTACGTTGTAGAATTGCCCTAAATCACAAGACATCTACAAGAAATTTTCCAAACCGGTTTTCAGCACCCAAAAAAGTGATTTGGGACCCCCAACGGATCCTAGACAAAAGCCTGTGAACCACCAATTAAGGAAAAGGGTGTGGTAGGCATGTTTTCTAGAAAAAGAGTGACAGAAGGATTGCAAGAGAGTTGGCCATTGATTCCACGCGGCAAAGACAAGAAATGAGTCTCGCTTGCGTCTTGCTCTCAGCAGTTGGTCCCTCACACTTTCCTTATTAGTTGTATAGCTCGCTTGTCAATGGGGATGGCGGAGAATAATGGTCGTTTTGACAATCCATGCTCAAAGTGGTGCTTGACCACTTTGTTTTGCCATTCCAACTCCTCGCCCCGTGATTCCCAATCCATTGTGGTACTTGTGGCATGTCTGAGTTGGGTGTTCCTTTGAATCCAATATATTGCGTTGGATACATTTCTTCACTTGGAGGTTCAATTTGGAGGCTATTGTGGCCAATGGGCCCACCCTTTGAAGCGTTTTCCATAAAAACTACCACCTAGCGAAATAGTGGCCCTCGATTGGAGCAGTGACCTAGATTAGAACATTTTACCTTATCATGAAAGCTTGGTGAGTTTTTCTCGTTGACTTTGCTAGTGCGCTTTTTTTTCGCATGTCATGCACCTAGCGGATTTTAGCATGCAATCGTTCATGCGGAATGGAACCTTTCATTCGCGGAGGTAATCCAAAATTCCAAATTGCACAAGCAATGTGTGTCTCGGGAAAACGGTTGGCGGCATCGAAGGCGGGTGAGTGTATTGCGACAACACAATGCTCATACCCACCTCAAACACAATGTAACAATCTTGACTACTCCTCCATGCCATGGGGTTGGACACCACATCACAAAGATACGAAGGTGCAACGATGCAAAAACAAATGGGAGATCAGGCCCAACTTCTTCGCGAGGAAATGTAGGAACAACATGAAGAACGACAAAGATTAGTGCGTGAGTTCCGGGATCCTCGGTTGCTTTTTCGAACACATCTTCCGGAGGGTGAGTTGCAAATCCGTGACAAGGGAAATCTCAAAGCAAGAGCAATAACGACCACACTTGCGTGCAAAGGGAAACCGTCACCCCTGGCTAAACAACAAGCAACCTTGATAGCCACCGTGTGAGATCGCCGTAGCGTGCGGTTTTCTACTCACGACGTGCGCACCGCTTCGCAACATCACATTTTCAAAGCATGGCAAGGAAGGTCGTATGTTGTTTAACGACGCGTGCGTACAGATTGACTAGCGCTACAAAAGATGGGTCAAACATGCGCAGGGTGTCCACGTTTGATGGAGGCCTTGGTGCGTTTGATGGAGGCTATGTTTGGACCTCACGAATGTAACATATGATGGTGCCGTTCGGGTTGTGCCCTCCGTTGTGGGTTTCGTATGGTTTTGATGAAGATAGGATTGATTTTGGAGGGTCGATGATCACAATGTGCACCGGCACGTCGTTCCGTTGCTCTTGGCGAATGCAATTGAGCCCGACCAATGACCTCGTTTTTGCGTTCACATCCAAAATGTGAAAGAGATTGAGGTTGAGGGGCTTACGTGAAACGATTCATGAAGTGAAGTGCCCGTGTCACGTTCACCGTGACAAGCATCTTGCTGCGTTTCAGTCGTTGTGCGACACAATGGCTTCGAGTCCCAAAAGTGCGCAGTCCCAAAAGGTTCCGGGCTCGCCCGTATCAAGGGACTCTCTTAATGCTTCGCGGGGTAGGTGTGTCATCCTTCAATTCCGCAGGTCGGTTTGCATCTTCGCATCTTCCTGTCGTTTTTGCTTCACGAAAGCAATTTGGAAACCATCCGAGGTTGTGTCGAGTCCTCATCCAAAATTCAAAATTGGTTTCGTACGCTTTTGGGGGGGCCTTACAAACAAGCTTGAATGTCGAGTAGCCCCATGATAGGATCAAATCCCCCCAAAATGGTACCTGTTGCACACAATTATTGCATAAAATGCATTCCAAAACCATTTTGTGAAGGTGAAGGATTAGGCTACGCTGAATGCAAGAAGTTTCATCAAGCGATGGCTAATTAGAACTCGTGTACCTCGAATTCGCCTATGGACCCACAAGCTCGCCGCTAGCACGGAGTGACGAGTTCCGTAAAAGTAGAATTTTCATCCAATCAAGTTCCTCCTCGCGACAATGTGCTTCCGATTTCTTGCTCCCCCTTTGCATCAACCCAAGGTGAGCGAACTTTGCACATGCGGTTGCGTGTGGCCGGAAGGGCACGATGGATGTCGCCACTTCTTTCATTGCGAATCCTTCTTCCTCGCTTGAAGGTCGTTAAGTGATTCGGCCATTAATTTGGAAGCGTATTTTTGGGCTTACCGTTATGGAAGACCAGGCTTGGCACGGGGCATGATGCCTTACACACTGATTAGACATCGTGCACCCGGTTGTCTGCTCCGACAAGATGCGTCCTAGCTAGGTTGTACACGTTTGTTGGGAACGAGATCGTGGTCACATTTGGCATGCGTACAATTGAGCTAAATGACGGTGTCAAAGTGTGCACGGCATCAACGCCACAACGATGGCACGTTTCAAGTTGCCAGTATGGGGGGTGGGGGTAATTGTCGAATGTTCCCTCAAAGTTTTGTAGTGCCATTCGTTCCGATCGCTCCACCCTCACCTTGGTCGCTCTATAGCAATGGTGTGCAAATCCCCCTAGTACCCCCCTCCATGCGCCCGTGGAAAATTTAGGTCGGGTATTCCACGAACGAAAAATGGCAAATTGCAAATTGCAAATTTTAATCCAGTGGTCAAAGCACATAAAGTCGTGGAACGGCCACACCCCTGTGCCAAAGCAAGGGCTATGGCGTCATGCAATGAATCGATGGTATGTGGGCATTCTTGTGCCTTCCGCTGTGTTTTGGGTGTGGGCGATGCCTCACCGTCGACGAGGCATATATCCTAATAGTAAGTTGTCGTTGGACAGATTTTCGTCACCTCAAGCATCAACAACAAAATAACAAACGACGAAATCGACAACAATCACAACAACAACGACGACGACGACGACGACGACGGCAACAACAACAACAACAAAAAGTTCCTCCGCCGCTTCGGAGTCCCACTTTGCTCGCACCCATCTTGTGCATAGCCTTCCCAGAGTCCCAGACACTTTGAGCCACTAATTGAGTGATGGCGACCGAGCAAGCGTGGCTTGGATGGGATGCAAATGCAAACGCCCCACAAATCAAATGTGGGTGAATCCTGCCGAGTCATGTGCATCAAATATGCAAAACTGGGAAGCCATGCTGAGACATTGCAAATGGCGGTGTGCGAAGACCGCAAGGTCGAAGGAGACACATGGGTGTTGCGAGTTCATTGGACATTGCATTGGCGTGCTTGAGTAGAAGATGGTGTTAGAAAGGGGAGGTGGGAGGGGGGGCGGGCGCGGGAGGCCCGGAATCTGAGCGGACAACACGCGCGGCTGGATCCGAACGCCAGCGTGCCAAACGTCGGCCGCTTTAGTGTGCCGGCCGCGCGAGCGTTGAAACGACCCCTTCGGGTGGGCCTGAGCGACCGGCAAAAGGCCACGTATTCTGAAGTGAAGGGGCATCATGGACGTGATGTGGTTTTGGAGTCATTGGCATGCACGGGTGTCACGGTGTCGTAATGCCATCTGCCCACTCATTCCACTCATTCCAGCATCCCACTCACCTTGTGCGGCCTCCCCCCTCCCCCCGAAAAACGGTGCCACTCCAGCATCGCCCCCACATCTTGCCATTTCTGATTCAGCCAAAAATTAGCGTTTCCAAGATTTACGACAAGCATGAATGTCTACGACGACGACACGGCCATCGACTCCGTTTACGACGATGATTTCCTGAGCGAAGAGACCCCTGGGCGTCCCACTAGTCGGCCATGCTGGCGCATGTTGCAAGCGTACACAATCATGCAAGGGGTGAATATGCTCAAGAAGACTGAGGTTTGTGCAAGTCATGTCCCTGTCCATGCACACCTCCCCACCTCCGATCCCATCCACATCTCGAAGGTTATGGGGCCACTCCTCCCCGTACCCCGGAGAGTGTGAGATCAAGCTTGAAGACATGGGCCTCTCCGCGGAGCTCAGGTCAGGAAGAAGATTGACAAAAATCTTTTGCAGCCCCGATGCTCCTCTCCCTGACCTCCCTGGGCTCCGCGGATGATACCGCGCCTACAAGCTTTGTCTGATTCTCTGCATCCTAAGGTAGATATTGGCAACAATCTTTTGCAGCCCTGATGCATAGATTTACCTCAGGATCTACTGCACGGAATTAGACAAGGCCTATAGGCACAGCATCAACCCATTCAAGTCACCTCTGGCAAGGGGGCAAAGGGAGGGGGAGGGACCTGCTGGGGCTTTCGAGATTCCTAGCAACAGTGCCGACTGGTGGCGTAGCGCCATCGAGCCCTTGTACTGCCCAATCATCCTGCACCTCTTACACGGCTATGCACGAAGTCGCCCCCCCCCCCTACCTTTCCCCCCACTACCTCCACCCCCTACCCCGGGGCCGTCCACGCCCGTTCTGCGCTCCGCGCCTCACGAGATGGCGCTTTGCGCCTCGCAGCAGCGCTTCGCACCTGAGAAATGATCATGGGTGCAAGGGTAAACGACGTGAGCGGCCCGTTTTCTGGAAGGGGGCCTCCTTCCCAAGTATTGTCACTTCGCGTCTACAACATGCCGACAGTGTCTACAATTAGCAGACTGCGTCTGCTTGGAGCAGACTGCAGACTACAGCCCGCTTTGGTGTCGTGCACGGGTAAACGCAGCCCCCCCACCCTTACCTCTAGGTAGGGGGGGATGATTTTGTGCGATATACGCTGGCACACTCCACATCAAGCCTCCCTGCCTCACCCATCACATCCACATCCGCATCCCCAGGGTTTCTAAGCAGAAGTGGGGTGGACTGGTGGGTGGTGGCGTAGAATCAGCGAATTCTAGAGGGGCCAAGGTTTGGTTCGTTGGCGTGTTCTACAGAAAGTTTGGGAACCCGAGGTGGCGGTTTGCGTTCGAAAGGGCTGGGAGCCGACCGCTGCTGGAGCAAGGTTTTCCCAAACATCAGTGCTACGCCTTTTCCAAAATCAATGTTGCTTTGAGTTCATTAAAGAGAAAAGCAGGAAGGAGCTTCACTCGAGTATTAGTTCTGAACCTCAAGAGATTCAATGAGGGGTGAATATTCGTGGGAGATCTGTCCACAGGGTTGCCGTGGTCCCCATCAACGATTGTTGTCATGGCTGTATACGCCGTGCTACCAATGCCCTTCCCCGTGCGCTGCAGCAAGATGTTATGAACCAAGTGGCTGGGCATGCCGGCAGCTTTTTGAAGGAAGATGGCAACGTGCTGAAACTGATGACTCCGGGAGAGGCTCTCATATTGGAGCACATGTCCAAGGAGCCAGAATTGAAATGGTACGTGCCCCAGTTCAAGGGCTTCGTGGAGCGGGATGGCAAGCAGTACATCAAGATGCAGGATGTGCTGCTCAGCATGCATGACCCCAACGTGATGGACTTGAAGATTGGTGTTCGGACATACTTAGGTCTCTTTGCCTTGCCGGCTCAGCTCTGAGCCCTCCATCTTTGCGTGAACTCCCTTCGCGTTGCCGCGGTGGGGCGTGAGATGCCTCGCTGAAAGACACGGCAAAACTGAGTGCATGGATGGCACGCGGCATATAGCCTGTGTCCAACGGTACAAAGTCTCGCACACGGATTCGTCGCCCAGACTGAGCCGCATGTGCGTACTCTTTTGCCCAATCTCACACAGTCCCATACAAGTTATTTGGGAGCCTCACTGAGCCACACATGCGTCAGCTGTGCCTGGAACCGCCATGACTTTTAAGGTTCTGAGGGTTTGTAGCCAGTGGCCCGGGCTCATTTCCGCTGCTCCCCAATTCTGTTCGGGAGCCTCGGTGCCTCCAGTGTATCAAAATACTGATAATCATGTGCGGCGAGGCTCGCGGTAAACCAGGCGTCCGACCCCAGTGCTCGGCTAATTGTTGGAAGTTTTGCATCATTTCTCGGGGCCATATTTTAGGAATGCGATGCTGGAGATATCTCTTTTCTTTTCTGTTTTACATGAAGCACGGCCTGAGATTTTGGGGAGCAGGCCTCTTCGGGGGCGGTGCTGGCGACTGGGGGCCGAGGGCACTGGCGGGGGGCGGGAGAGGGGCAGGCATACCCATGGCCTTCTTGGGCTTGTGCGTGATGACAAGTCCTTCGACCCCGCCGCCCGTGTTTCCCCTTGTCCTCCGGATTGTACACCGGAGCTGGCCTCCGGGGGACTTTTTCCCACTGCGCGGAATTGCATGTGCACTCCGTCACGTCTCATACACCCTCGCAGAGGACGAAGTGCACAACAAAAAACGACGCATGGACCTCCTGGGCAAGGCCCAGGTGCTGCAGGACAACCACCCGCATATCGAGCTGACGGAGCAGGATCTCGCCGAAGGCATCACCAAACACAGATTCATGTCGCTACGTGACGAGACCTCCTCCTCCTCCACTTTGGGCTTTCGTATCCAGGGCATGCTCATCGATGGCAAGCCGTTGGCTTCCAAGTACTTCACCTCCCGCAAGTCCGCTTCTGCATGTCGCACGCGATTCCATCGTTTCTTTCAAGGGGCCAGTGAACACCAGAAGCAATGTCTGTACCGACAGTTGCAGGTATTGCCCGAGCTCACGACAACCGCGTGGGAGTGGAAGGAGGTGTAACATTCGTTCAGCAAGGTCGAGAAGGGGGGCGTTCGAGCTCCCGAAACCTTTGGGGGGGGGGGGGGGGCTGGAAAAGGGGCTCCCGTGACCCGAGCTGGTGTAAAAGGCGATGCTGAAGGTTCGTACTGGCTTGAAAATGGACGGCAAACACGGCCACACCGACTTTTTTTTTTTTTGAAGAAAATACAAGAAGTACCCCGTGATACCCGGAGGATGGGTGTGATGTCTGCTGATTTGGGAGGGGATCAAAGGAATGAGGGGGGCGTTTTCCATGGAATTGCCTTTCCATGCTTGTTGAAAGGGCTACTCCAGATCGATGTTTTGTTGAGGCGACCCTGACTGGCACTTCCAGCCCCACCCGGCGGCCCCTGTTGCTGCGGTTCTGGATGTTGCAATGCAATCCGTTGTTGGTTTTCACAGTGGCTTTTCTGCCCCCCCCAAACAAGCCAGCACTTTCACGGCAGATGAGACATCTGGCTGGCTCCAGGTCCGTCACACCCGCGCACTGACGGCACTTAGCACAACGTACCGATTGCGTATACTTACTGAAGACCTGGTGCAATGTTGCCAGCAGCACCAGGTGTCCCTGTTAATTTGGCCGTTGCTTTGTTGACCATGCCAGCAATGAGGGCCAATATGGAAGGACTGTTTAGGTTGGCTGGCCTTGATTTGCCCCTTACATGAGGTGTGGGGGCCACGGGGGGCGTTTATGTGCGTTATACGCTTCGCAAAAGCTCCACCGCTGGACATAGACACAGGCGAGGCTGAAGAACACGAAGGAATGTCTAGGCTTTGTATGGCGCTCTGCGTCAACCGAATCAACATGTCCACCCGTTCAACGCTTCGGTTGGTCACTCCGTTGGCGTTCGTATGGGGGCAATTTGCAGTGAGCTGTTCAATACTTCACAGTTCTCAGCTGAACGAGTGCGCTTGCGAAAAGCAAAACAGAGTTGTAGGGCATGCAAATGGGCATCACCGCACGAATCAGGGCCCGCACGCTTGAAGCTGTGCAGCCCCCGTGTGCATATGACTTGCACTGCCCCATGGTCGATTGCACGACACGTGACGTGTCGGGTGCTCCAGACACAAGGCTCACGGGAGGAAAATTTTTTGCCGTAAGGATCGCAATTTCGAGCCACTGGCCCTCAAACTACCCACTGTTCCAAAGGGCCCGTGCACGTCCCTTCCTTTGGTCTGCAACCCCGTCGCAGCCCCGTCACACCCCGGATAGGTCTCCTGTGATTCCCCGTTCTGAACCGTAGCCCGATGCATGTAGCTACGTACCTCAAAATGATCACCGTGTCGTGGGTGATCATTGTGACTCCCTGTGCTCCCCCATCCCCCCCCGGGCCCCGACATATTTCCAGCACAGCAGGTAAGGGGCTTGGGCGGGGTCGGGAACTGTGCTCCGTGAAGCGTGTTGCTGCTAGCGGGGTGGCCGCCACGGCGCAGGACGCTGCAGTTCTGAGCAGCGGGACAGTACCACTCTCAAACTGCATCGCCTCCCCCTCCAGACACACAGTCCCCCCACACCCACACCCGCAGCCCCAGAGGCACACGCCTCCACAAAACGCACCCAAGTCCGTCAAACCGGAAGTACCAACGGGCAAGACGGAGCATGCGTTTGGTGGCTCCCAACCCCCCGACCGCCCCCGCCCGCTGTTCCCGCACCAAACACCGCTGGTACGTTTGCGTCCCGCTTGCATCGCGCATCGCCATCCTCTCTGCAGGAGTTTGAGGCGGCCGCACTGCGATCCGAATGGTTTTCAAACCACGAGTTCGTGGGCAGTTCGCTGTTGGTTTGCTACGACCGCGTGAACCCCGAGAAATGCGGCCTCTGGTGCATCGATTTCGGTCGCACGCAGCCGTCGCCGCATCCCTTGAAACATACCGTCAACTGGAAGTTGGGCACACATGAGGATGGGTATGCATTGTGCATCGTGCCCACGCTCTTCACTTGAATCAGCAGGCGGTCCGGCACTTGTGGCGGGGCGGGTGTCAGAGTGGGCGGGGTGTGTGGGGGGGGTGCCAGAGAGCACTCGGCCTTTGGTGCTGCCATGCACAGAAGGCACCACCGACCAGTCTCTGACTGGGGGGTCAGGGACTTCCAACAGCGGCCAAGTATCGCACGAAGTTTTCAAGGTGCGGAGGAGGGGTGCTGGGGGGGTGGGCGAGAAGGTGTGCTCACATGCATGTTGTAGACGCGAACAACAGCGAGAGGCTTTCGGAAGAATTTCGGAAGAAAGGTATGACATCGAATTGTGGACACGGGGACGCCAGTCTGCAGACAGTACCTGCTGCAAGTGGAGGTGGTCTGCTAATTGTAGACAATGTCGGCATGTTGCAGACGAATGATTTCTTTCTCACTGGGGAGGCGCCGAACGATGGGGATGAGAGATGGGGGGCAAAGGCTGGGGGGCGAACTCGAGCATTATATCCAAAGGGGTGAGGGAGTTCCGGTGGGGAGAAATTCATGGCAAAATTTCGGCTCCAAGACAGGCGGCGAAATTTCCCACCCGGGGTTTCGGGCTGTGAGCCATGCCATCTCTTGTTGCAGAAATGGTGGTTCATCGTTTTGTGGCTTCGTTTATAGAGCGCATCAGAGGTCGGGGCTTTGTTACACTGTTTTTGGAGGCGGCTCGAGGAACCAGCTGGTCCGGGGGACGCCAAGAAACCCCGGGGCTGGACAGGAACAGCAGGCCATCGCTGGTTGTGTGTACTGCCAACTCCCCTTACAATACCATACCTGGTTACTCTTGCTTGAATGCATTACATATGCATGTATTCATACACATTACTGCCCGGTGTGGTTGGTCAAGCATTTGAAAGTTGCCACAACCCTGGGTGGTACCCTTTGGGCGGTGGAAGTCCAAGTGCCCTCGGGGGTATCACGCTCTTTTGAAATTGAAACTCGAAAATACGAGTCACGCATGCGCGCGCGTACACACACACACACACACACACACACACACACACACACACACACACACACACACACACACACACACACACACAACACGCTCGCGCATGCACATGTCATGTGCATTGTGGGTGTGTGGGTTTATGTCATGATGCATGTTGAGCAACTTCAGGGGGGTTTTCAGGGTTGGCGCAATTTTTGCCACCCACATTTCCCGGCGAAGGAACCCCCATACCCCCCCTGCCCTCCTTGTACTTAGACATCACAGTCATGGGAAAGACTGAATGTGAAGTCTGTCAGCGCCAGCAGGGCAGTGGACGCCATGGGGGCAGTGATGCTGCAGTTGTGCGGAAGGAACGAGACATTCCACACACACACACACACACACACACACACACACACACACACACACACACACACACACACACACACACACACACACACACACACACACACACACGCACGCACACACCTCCTTACAGAAGTACCCCACGGAAGTACCAACCAGCAAAGCTCCCCCACTTTTATCCCCCCCCCCCCTCCCCTCTCCCCACAGAAACACATTCACAACCACACAGCCCAGCAGCACTCTTCCACAACACGCACCCAATTGCACTGAACCGCACCAACCAGCGAACCCCTTCCATGTTTAATGGTTCGACACCCCTCACACTTTCCACTGTATTGTATTGGACTGAGGTAAATGTTTGGAGGGCCTTGGGTCAGGGTTGAGGGGCCATTGTTCTTCGAGTGGGCGTGCAGCAACTGATTTGCCAGCACAGAACCACTCGACCTGGGGTTCCATCAGGTATCTGTTTGGCATCCAGTCACTGCTCAAAATCTGGTCCCATGAGTTCACCGGCACCATCCCATTATGCGCTGACGACTGGCACTACCGTGCGGAAGGGCACGACAGCATCGTGGCCGGATACCACGGCGACGAGCCCCTCCTGAAAGGCAAAATCCTGCGGCTGGCAAAGCAGTGTTCGATCCAGCGCTTCGAGGAGACCTGCGCTGGGCATCCGGCAGTCGCCTACAATGAGTTCGTGTCGACTTTGGTGGGAGAGTATTTGGGTATGCCCGCGATCGCGTGGCTTGCTGGAACATCCGTGCCCCCCCCCCCCCCTTTGTTAGTTTTGCGCTGGAGCCGTGTCGGTCTGAACCTGCAAACAGGGCCTGATCCTGAACCGTTGCATGGACCGGCACACACACACACACACACACACACACACACACAGACACGAACGAATGCCACGAATGTCACGGAAGCCCCCTGCAAACCCCGTCCAGGGCTCCTATCCAGAGGAAGGTCTGGTACTCCTAGTCCAAGGGTGGAGGGGTGCCCTGGATCCTTTTATCAACCATGGATAGGGCATCAGTTGTGAGTGTCGCTCCTACTCAGTGGGGGCCGAGTCACCAAGTTCATTTGGTTATTTGGAGTCTCGGGAGTATCTGAGTATTCGGCAGGTAATATTCAAATTAGTGGTGCAACTAACAATTTTTTCACATTGTGAAATGGCGGTGTGCCATGGCGCCGCGCAGCGCCTGAGGCTCGCGCGGACTGCGGCCTCGTCGGCAGGTCCTTTACCATCTTTTACTTTCTTGAAATCTGCCCGCAAAAGTCCGTAACGGGATTGCTGCTGAGACCACAATCTGCGCGAGCCTCAAGCGTTCCGCTATTGCACCACTATTTGAGTAATTTATTCAAACATTTTGGCTATATTCCAAGCATCTCCACTAGCCGCCGTGGCGGTTGAGTGTAGGTGAGTGGCAAAAAAAAAATTCCCATTTTTTCGTCGGTGAGTGTGGTGAGCTGATTTTTACAAAGAGCAAAAATGGGAAGAAGATCCCATTGTTTCGTCCCATTTTTCTCCCATTTTTGTCGCATTTTCCTCAACCACATCCTGCCACAACCCTCTACAACCCACATCCCGTGTGCTATGCCCAATATTTCACCAAACCCCCCCCCCCCATTCCCCCCCATTTCGCCCATTCCACCCCATTTTTCTGCATTTCCCCCATTTCCCCCATTTTTCTAGACTCCAAAATCCTGTTTTGGTCAGTTGGTGAGTTCGGCGTCAGTGAGCGCGGATGCCTGGTATTTGAATATCGTTGACAGGTATTTGCTCGTAAACATGAAACTGTGGCACACAGTTTTGCAAATGGGCCCTTTTGGGTTGCTGCCTTCATGTGTTGGCATATGATATGGCAGTGCCAACACGATACAATTTGCACGGGTGGGCTGCCGGCCATGTACCCCAACATACATACCTCAAAATGATCCCCATGACACGCTGATCATTTTGAACATACACAAGTGGGGTAATTTTTTTCAAAAAAAAATTGCCCATAAGCTCAGGCTCCCATCAGCCAAGGTCCGACCCGGAGGTTGGGTTGGGGTCAAAATGTTTTTTTGTGTTTTCGCCCATGTTGGAATTCTCTACAAGATTCTGAGTATTTTCAGTATAGACACATAGGGTAAAACCAAAAGATCCCCCCTTGCCTAAAGAAACATCTCCGCCGCCTCCGCCGCCCACAGAACCCATTGTTCCATACAACCATTTTGGGGTCCGTGGTCCGTAGAGCCCCCCCCCCCCCCCCCGGGGACCCTGGTGGCTGACCGCCCAACCCGTCTAGCCCTGGATTTTGGTCAACGAAGGGGGGGTTTGGGGGACCCTCCCCCCCGCTAGAACCCCTGAAACGGTTGAACACCCCTCGGGGTTGGGTCCTGGCCGGGAGACGCACCCGTGACAATTTGATAGAATTCACCGCAAACGGTCTCAAGCATGGGTATGCAAACCGGGGAATACGCACATGTGCACCCCTGCGGGACTGTCCTGAATACAGAAAAGGGGTTGCTGCACTGCGCCTCACCAAAAAGAAATGTCGTGTGGGCTGCCCTGCAGCCAGCGTGGGACCAAGGATTGCAAAAAGGCAACAGCCCGTCTCCCGTGCACTGCATTGCATCTGTGGTTAGTCCATGATATGAAGGGATTCAGACCCTATGCCCAGTAACAAGCACCACTTGCCATTGCCATTACCTGATTCCCATTACCTGACAACAACTGGCAGACAGGGTCAGGTCAGCGGGTCAAGGCGGCACGGGCACCTGCATTGGACCTCATCATGTCAAACATTCCTGCAGCTTTCTACTGTGTATTGACCCACAACCGAGAGCTCCAACAGTTGTTGGTGGGCTTTGGTGATGGAGGATGATCGACCCTCTCCGTGCGTCACGGTTGTATCCTTCCGGCTCTTGTTTGCAGGCGCAGCCGCTGATGCAGGGCACGTGGTTCGTACCACGCCTGAGTTTCTGACACAGTTGAACGAGCGGCTGGAGAAAGAGCGGCCTGCGTTCCGAATACAAGAATCTTCGTTGGCTCTTGACAACGACTTCCAGCTGCTGATGAATGATGCCACCCACTTGGCAGGTGAGGGCTAGAGGTGGTGGATCGCAGTACTGCGCCAGAGCTCTGCAGCCCTCCCGAGGGAAGGTCAATCGAGCCGGAGCCGGGGGTAGAGGGGGGGGGGGTTAGTCTGAGGAAGGGGCTCAGGTGACAGGGCTATCAATCAGTCACTCTGTAGCTGGGGGTTGGTTGTATGGTGGTGTATGGTCTCTCGGGAGGGCCTAGGCAGATGCTAAGCTACAACGTCTGGGTTCTCCGGATGCCTTTGACGCCTAGAGAAGGCACGTAGCAAGGCGAGATTGTGTTTGGGCTCTGCAGATGCCCTAGACGCCAGCACATGCACCAACACCCACATGCACCGCCACCGCTGTGTAGGGCAAGCTGTGGTGCTACACCCACCCACCAGCGTATTGTATGAGTCACTGGAGTCATTGGAGGTGCCTTCTCTAAGTGTCAAGGACATCCTTAGAGCCCTAGCACAACATCCATCTAGGCTGTCCGTAGAGCCCAAATGTTGTTATCTTTTGGTCTGAGATGTTGCACGGCCAAGTGGTCAGCCATTCAGCTTCACCACGGCGCGCTCACCCACACTAACGCTATGGGGGGAAAAACCCCCCTTGGCCCCACCATAGGCCTCACAAATCATTCAATCTGCAATAGTACCGTGAGTACCTCACCGTAGGGCCGTGGTGGGACAACCACCCGCTGCACTACATCGCCTACACCCCTTTGCAGGGCTTTGGTAGGGCACACGTCCACTGCAAGGCACCGCAACATGCCGCAACATGCTGCCTGCCCCTGCTGTGGGGCCGTGGTGGGACAACGGCCCACCCCAAAACAATGCCTGTTGCCGCGTTTGGGCTCTTTGGATGCCCCAAATGCTTAGAGGCGGCACGTGTCAAAGCAAGATCGCGTTAGGGCTCACCATATGCCCTATACGCCAAAAGATGACAACGTTTGGGCACTAGTGTGCTCCCATATTGTTTGCGGTGCGCGTATTCAGGGGAACACTAACCATTCCTCTTGGATGAATGTGTTGATGGTGTCACCCTCTATATGTGTATTAGTATGCCCCATTCTGATTGTATGGTGCAATCCACATGGCATTGTCGATCACATTTGTGGGGCACACCCACTCTTGTTTCGTGTATTGTGGCAACGTGTACCCCGTCTAGACATTGGATGACAGCTTCCTTGTTCCTTGATGGTTGGGTAGTTCCTAGCCCAATGGCCGCCACAGTGTTGATGGGGGAAGACCTCTGTGTGGTCATGGAGAGCAGGGTGGGGGGTTGTGGGCTTCGAGGGGGGAGGGGGTTTTAGAGCTAGAGGTGGCCGCCAACCGTGGTATGAGGGTGTGTCGCTGCGGAAGTATGTGGACCAGAACTGCCTTTTGGGGGCCCTAGGCGCAGTATGGGCCTACTTTTTCAAGACTCTTGAGTAACTCATCCTGGGCTTCCTTAAGTTGTTTAAGAGTCTAGTCGCCTTTTCCTTGCAACTTGCACTTTTGTCCGTGTGCAACTGCATTGACAAGTGTTTGTATGCTGTGGTGATGGTGTTGCCTCCGGTTGCACACCCAATCGGCCATGCATGTCGGGACCCAGGATGTTGGGTTATTGGTCCACATGGATAGTGGCAGGATGTTGGGTTATTGGTCCACAGGGATAGTGGCAGATGCTACCAGCCGCTTAACTGCATGTATGCTTGTGGGGGGAGGGAGCCGCATACAAGCTGTATGTACCCATTCCCCACATGGGCGCTATTGCGAAGGCTTGTGTCCGTCTTAGTTTTCGTCACATATGGGGCAATCCCCTTCCTCATTGCGTTGGAGGACATCTTTCCTTGTCGTGAGCTTGCCGTTGAGCTTACACTGTGGGGGTGTGGGGAATGTTCCTAGGTCAACTCGTTGGAGGGGAGTTATCGGCTCCTTAGTCACCATGGCTTGCTTATGCAACCGGGGTCAATTTCACTTGCCCGTCTAATTGTGGGTAGGGGATGGTGTCCGGTTTCTTGTTCTGCCACCACACCAATATTCTTCACACAGGAGACCTTGGGATGGGTGCACGTGGCACAGCAAGGTTGCGTTTGGGCTCTTGAGATGTCCTCAACGGATGCTGAGTTGCTGCGTTTGGGCTCTTCGGATGCCTCCAACAAATAGCTGGTCCAAATTGTGTTTGGATGCTCTAGAAGTCCTTGACGCTAAGATAAGACCAATCGCCAAACAGAAATGCGTTTGGGCTCTTGAGATGTCCTCAACGGATGCTGAGTTGCTGCATTTGGGCTCTTCGGATGCCTCCAACAAATAGCTGGTCCAAATTGTGTTTGGATGCTCTAGATGTCCTTGACGCTAAGATAAGACCAATCGCCAAACAGAAATGTGTTTGGGCTCTTCGGATGCCCTCCATGCTACGGTGTCATCAAGGACCTCACCCTTAGCCTGGGACCGGGACTTCATGCACACACACACTACCTAGGCCCACCACGCGGCCTTGGTGGAACATACCCTAGGCCCAACCAACCTTAGGGCCGTTGTAGGGCAAACACCCACTGCAACACTCTGCCTGGACCCCCTAGCGGGGCCTTGACAAGACACCCACCCACCATTAAGCACTCCCTAGGCCCCACACCAAGGCCTTGGTAGGATGACCACCCACTGCACAGCCATGCCTAGGCCTCATAGTGGGCCCTTGGGGGAAACACACCCACTGCACACTGCACACTGCACACTGCACAGGCAATGAATCCCTAAAGCAACTTGCAAACTGATGGGTAACACTTGGTGATCTAACCTCCTGGCCTGTGTTACAGTTCCCACAGTGGTGGTGAGCACCCTCCAAAGTTCACTGTCTTGGGAAAGACTGTGTGAAGCATGCCAGCGCCGGCATCGGAAAGACATCAAGGGGCAGCAGCAGCACTTGTGAGTAGCAGGATGCCTGTCCCACTCTCATGCACCAAACACAACTTTTCCCTAGCTGTAAGGTAGCCCAACAGGCTGCCCACATTGCGCAGCTTTTTTTTTTGGGGGAACCTTCCCGCTTCGCTCCCAACCAATGGGTGGGCAACCAACCCATCTTTCCACAAGTGGAGCCTCCTGAAACGGTGACCACACACATTCAAAGTACCAACTGGCATACTCTTTCAGCATAGCCCCCCACCCCCCTCTCTGACAGAACAAAGTCGTTTTCAGAACAACACAAGGTGACGTTCCCTTTTGGAATTTGGGGTTCCATTTTCTGGTGGTCGCTGAAGAACAAGTTTTTTTTTAGTGGTTTGAGGCTGGGGATGGTATTTCAGGGATGCTGATGATTGTCCTGCTATTTGTTGCCACATGTCTGGTCGTCCTGGTTGTCCGGGCGTACAGGTCATCATACATGGACCCAGCACGGGGGTAGTGTCTTCTCAGGGTGCAGGCAAGCAACAGTCTTGCCAACACAACATGAGGCGTTGTTTCCACATTTTCAGTGCTTTTACCACTGTCCTTGCAAGGGGGGTATGATATCGTGTGTCTCCCTAGCCCTCCCGTGGGGGTCAGCCCCCTCTTTCCCTCCTTTTCGACCGACACTTGGCGGGTGGACAGCAGCGGAACCGCCCCCCCCTCCCTCCCCCCGGGGTTCCATGATGCCCAGTGTCCATTCTGCCCCTCGCCGTGCGTCTTTGCTCGAGCGGCATTGCTCCGCTTTGCGTCATGTCCCGACAGCAACCCGGCAACGACACACAGTTGCCAGCCCCTTCCCTGCTTGCCAATACTTCTACCGCCTGCCACTGCCTGCCGTCCGGTTTTGCAGCTGCCAAACACGAGCACACAGTTGGAGTTGAGCTCAAGCTGAAGTGGGGTTTCTTGCCACCTCCCACGCAAGGCACCCACTGGGTCAAAAGCCTGGTCAGCCGGTTTGCAATGCAGCAGCACCACAAGCACAAAGTGGAGGGCAAGGTACGCCAGGTTCGGGGTTGGGGCAGTGACGGGGCGGGGGGGCGACACTGGGGCCCTGCAAACGAGCTGG
Organism: Eutreptiella sp. 'Long Island Sound 2002'; assembly: GCA_964036045.1. Taxonomy (NCBI): domain Eukaryota; phylum Euglenozoa; class Euglenophyceae; order Eutreptiales; family Eutreptiaceae; genus Eutreptiella; species Eutreptiella sp. 'Long Island Sound 2002'. The sequence goes on along the minus strand of OZ038380.1, from coordinate 14,989,238 downwards.
GTGCAGGCGCCTGCACCGAAAAGCGCCAGCGCTGTACGGCCCAGCGAGGAAGACAGTGCCAGGGATCGCAGGGTCTGCGTTGGCGGGGGCAGAAGGGCTGGGGCTGCGCGGGCCAGAAGTTCATGGCAATGGTCCGGGAAAGCACAAGCCCTCTTGACCAACAGTGGGGACCAGTGGGCAGAGGCTGGTGAAGCAACAACTCGGAACATTAGGCCGCGCAGCGGCCCAGGCGCCAACACCATGATTTTTGGAGGGTGCTCACCATCTGATGTGGGAAAAGTAACACAGGCGCAGGGGGATCTGGATCACCAAAGTGTTGCCATCGGCGGTGCACACCAACATACATAACTCACAATGAGCCCCCACGACGTGCTGATCCTTTTTATGCACATATCATTGGGAAATCTGTTTTCAGACAATTGCGGGTGAGTTCTGCCGGTGACGGCGTGGGAGGGACGCAATGGGCAGATGCAGCACTTGAGAGCAGACGGACAGCTGTCCCATCCTCACCTTCCACAAATACGTTTCCCATCCCCCACCCCCTTCCATCTTCAGGGTGCCCCTCCCTTCGACAGATAGTTGGTGGGTGGGTTGCAGTGGAACTTATCCGGAAGGCCCCCCCTTGCCCCTCATTCACCTAATGCCATCGGTCAGTACCAGCTGTGCCGTATTGTGTGACAATACTGACAAAACAGCCACCATATGCCACCTGCTGGTGCAGCTCAGTTACTGGCGCTGGCGCCACTGCTGCAATGCTTTGTGTAAGCAGGCTGCAGGTGGCTGACTGTGCCCCTTGTGTGTTTGGCAGGGGACCGATCGTCTCCGAAGGTTACCAACCAATGCAACGGCGAGCCAGCGGCGCGTCGCCTGATCGTCGTCGCCATAGTGAGGCGTTAACCAACCAACGCAGCCAGAGCTAGTGCCGGAGTTGGTGCTAGCCAAAACCTGAGCAACCCCCGAAGCTAGTTCTGGAGGTAGCGCCAGAGCTGGTGCTGGCGGTGATTTTGGTATTGATGCCTCACTGCCAATGCTTGCGTTGCAGCTCCTGTGGGCATCACAGAAAATGCTTTTGAGCAGGCGTGGCCCAGCTGTTGCACGTCTGCAGGAACCACTTGACAAAAAAAAACCCATTGTCCATTGGTGGTTTTGAGGCTTTTCTGTTGCAGTAGCATTTGCCTCTGTGGATATTTGCCTCCTTCATGGGTTTGTTTTCTGATGGTGCCAGTGCTCAAAACTGTGATTGTCTTTCAGACATCCGAGATCAGCAAGTATTGCCCGTTAGATCTGTTCAGTGGTGATTTCGACCGGATGTGCTCTGTCTTCTACCGCTTGTTGGATACGCCCCAGAACAATCTGCGGGTTTTCCGAGGTACACCTTTCGCCTTGTCGTTTCTTTGTATCATTTGCTCTAATTGTTGCTTTTGTTGTTGTTGTCATCGTCGTCATTGTCGTCGTCGTCGTCGCCAGCGTCGTTGTACAGAGGGGTGCGGCACGAATTTTTCGCCATGGGATACTTTGCGTTTCGAATTTGTGCAAATTTTCCCGCACAATTTTCAGGCCGCTGTGTGAAATAAACCCGCTTTGAAATCTAGCAAACTTTCTTGTCCAACAGTTGCCTTTGCCACAAGCTGAGCATTTGTAGACGGGATACGGCTGAATTCTGTGAGTATGAAGCCCCTCGCTGTTGATTCATCCCCTCTTTGCACAGGTGTCCATTTTCTGCATACACTGTGCAGTTTTCTCTCCGCCATGTTTCGTTTTTGGAGCCGCAGCCCAAAACAGATGAACGCCAGGAGAAGATTTCTGCAATGGTCCAACCCTTTGGAGCCACTGCTGGAGCACACCGTAAAGCGCATCCGGCTTGCATATTCGAAAAAGGCATAGGCTGATTGGGATGACGATCAACAGCGGCAGGCTTCAAAATTGTATTCGACAGCCGGTTCGACCAGTTCTTCAACTGTTTTTCTGTACCCCGACTGCTTTTTTCTCAATCGCAGCCATCTAAAACAGTTCTTCAACTGTTTATTGCAGCTTTTGTTTCATGGTCTGAGTGCAGAGTATTGTGTGTTGCAGGAATTGAACGGTAACGGCAATGCATCAGGAAATAACAGCAACCACCAGGAAGTAACAACAACCACCAGGAAGTAACAACAACAACCAGGAAGTAACAGCAAGCCACAAGCAATCAACAGCAAGCCACCAGGAAGGAACAACAACCCTCCAGGACTCGCCAGCAATGCATCGCGAAATAACAACAAGCCACCAGGAACTAACAGCAACCCTCCGGGAATAACAGCAAGCCACTAGGAAGGAACAACAATGCTCCAGGACTCACCAGCAACCCATGGGGAAGGAACAACAAGCCTCTAGGACTCAACAACAAAGCATCAGCAAATAACAGCAAAGCATCAGCAAATAACAGCAACCACCAGCAACCAAAGGCAGGCTCACAGCATGCGGGTGCGAAATTTCCCACAGCAAATTCAGGACTGCATGCGAAATAAACCCGCTTTGAAATACCCCAGGGCAAAAAATTCTCGCCACGAAGTCCCCCCTCCCCTGTATTTGTGGTGTAGTGTCAACGTGTTTGCTGCCTTCGTTAGTGTTCTTGTTGATGATGATACATGTCTACTTTCATCGTCTTCCCCATCATCATTGCCGTCATCCCCATCCCCATCCCCATCAGCACCACCATCACCGCCATCACCGCCATCGTCATCGTCTTGACGATGCTGCTGCTGCTGCTGCTGATGGTGATAGTGATGGCATTGTTAACATCGTCCCATGCATGAACATGAGTGGTTGCAAGTGCGTGCATATGTGGTGCCCACTCACTGGGAATGTGTGAGTCATACCCATTTGCCTGCAGGCAACCATCAAACAGCTCCTCAACCCGCTCGCTCAAGCATTTCCACTCCAAGCTGCAAACCCCTGATCGATGAGAGGCTCGCAGATTTGTGCAGTGGTGACCCCCACTGCACCCCTAGTCAGTACCTCAGCCAGCTTGTGGCGAAGATGCTGCTGCAGTCACTGGAGCCAGGCAAAGCACCTCTGCTGCAGCGCATCCAGACGCTGCAACGTGCTGGACTAGACATCGAAACCCTGTACCCGCAAGTATGTGGTGCTGTGCAAGTAGGCCGGTCATGGATAAGGGTGTCATGATGAGCATGCATTCGCCAACAATGGATCTCATCCATCCGGAAAAGGCGAAACCTCCACGAATTGTTGCCCGAATTGGTGGTTCTTCATTCTGGAACAATGAATGGCGTATTTCAGGTCAGGGTGGTTGGTTTGCTGGTTTTTAATGGGGGAATTGGTCGGGACGTCATCCCACCATTTTGTTCGAGCCAACATTGTGGGCCACCATTGAGAGCACACAGCCTGTGATGCACCTCAACAAGCTGTGCTTGCGCAACAGCACCCTGATGAACAACTAGCCCAACGGTGGTGTTGCACGATACCTTTCACTGTTCTGAGAGCAAAGGCTGTGACATACAAAAAATAAGACAAAATCCCTACTGGGCAGCCAAACCCTGATGTGTTGCTTTATTTTAGTCGGATAATGCTGTCTGCTAATACAGTGCCTATGTTGGAATGCGGTTGTTTACATCAACGTTGACGGTTGCAAGCGAATGCCCAATATTTGTGTCACGGCACATGGAACGCCAGTTAGAGTTCTGCAATCGCTTCATTGGGTTCAATGTCACACGGGTCTGCTGTAGGGACCTGTGCTGCACTACATGTCTGTGGGCTGATGAGCAGAATTCGCACTCCTTTTTTGACGGAGTGGTAGGCGCCCACAGGGCTGGTGTACAGTGCCTCGGCAACCCTGAGATGCAGTCAGCACTGCAGTGCTGTCGGTGGTGGATCAGACAAGATTAGTGCTCCTCCTCCGCAACGTCGGCTAGGGGCCTGCATCTTGGCCTTTGATTGTCAAATATGGCGGTGGACAAGTGTTACTGATCTCTCTGTCTTTGACAGCAAGGGCGGCGGGGGCACGGTACAGTGACAGGGTGGCCCTGACGTGCGCTGCAGACACATTGAACCCTGGAGTGCTGCAAGCTGCGGGTCAGCACTACTGAGCGCATGTGATAGCAGCCCTCAGCAACACTTGCAGTCACTGGAGCCAAACATGTGACTTTTGATGATCGAGATGTGCAACAGCATGACACGACACAATTCTCACAGGTTCATCAGAAGTATTTTTGCCTCAGCGAAACAAAACACCAAGAACCCAGCCGCCATTTTTTGTTGAGCTCTTGGGTTTTTGATTCAAGACAATGAGACAGAATGTGAAATGATACCAGGCAACACTACACCGTGTCCAGCGCAAATGGATGCCTTTCCTGCATCAGGAGAGCGGGCATTACATTGGAAGCAAAAGGTTGTTGCCAGCCCTGATTTACCAGCATTGGTCAACGCAGCTGAGGGCCTCTAGAGTGTCATCACGGGGTTGCGGACTTTTGACTGGCATTCTATGCACCATGGCACACAGATTAGGTAGTGCAATCATAAACGGCGACGTGTCGCATTCCACTTCCAACTGCATGCAAATCTGGGCACAGAAGTTTGCAGACGGTGTTCTGATGAAATGGGTTTTTTGGAATGCCAGCCTCTTTGCCTTGCATTCGTTGTGTGTTTGTTTGCAGGCTCGCCCAACAAGGGCTCGCACAGTGTTGGGTGCGAGGCCCCATCACCCCTGCCCATATTGCAGCTTGTGCCATTGTACCCACCTAATTTGCTGTCCCCAGTTGGTGAACCCCCCTTTCCCCCTTCCCCCGCCTCTTCATTGAGGTGAGGGATGCTGTGGGTTGTGGGGGGGGGTTATTGCAGTGGGTTTGCAGGGGCATTGGGTTGTTTGGGCCAATGGATGGGGGGGGGAGTGGGTTGTAGATAGCGTTGGCGTTGGGCTTCATGCCCCCCCCCCTTCATTTCTATCCCCACCCATTTTGTGCCCCCCCCCCCCCCCTGCCGAGCTCAAAGCCCTCTCAAAGCCTCATGAGGTGGTGGAGTGCGTGTGTCATCCTGGGCTTATCGCGTGGTGCATGCCATGGCATTCCCAACGTTGCCCTGTGCTGTGGCCCTCGGTCACACTGTGTTCCATGGTGTCATGTGTCCGCAGGTAAAAGACCAATTCAACCCCCGCAGCGAACACCTCTACTGCATAAAGACGCTCGACATCAACGCCACGGGCCGCTCGGTGCCTTACCCCGCTCCCTATTACTGCCAGTCCAAGGGGCAGCAGAAGCGCCGTGGGCGCGAACTCTCCGTCGAGGCGTTGAAGAGACAATATGATCAGCAGGGAGTATGTGTGCCAGCCAAGGCTGACGGTTCTGTGCAGTGGTTCTGGCGTATGGGTGGGGCTCTGAGTGGATGAAATCTTCTATCCCCCACCCCCCCGCCAATGGACAAGGTTTGATAGTTGTGATTTAACCGAAGTTTTGGTCAGTCTTTAACAAAACATTCCAAGTTTCAAGAGCACCAAAGTGCACCTTCAAGATTGGAAGAGTTGGAGAAAGGACACAGGTGGGGACTGCATTGGGTATATGGCGTTGCTGCAGCTGCACGAATGCGGCAGGGCGCGCGCACATGACCATTCCTGTGACCGCCTACATGACCATCCCAGTGCACCCCCGTTTTGACTTCATTGTGTGTCCCAGATCATTCGACAGGAGGAGGTTGAAGACGCTGAGAAACGGCTGGCAAACCAAGAGAACATGGAGCACGAAATCAGCAGATTCCTGCTAAGCAAGACGATGCAGGACTGTTCGCTGATGCTGTGCATGGCTCCTGCATCGGAGTGTGCGCAGCCCCAAGGTATGGCCGAACTCAGGGGGTAGCGGGGTGGCGGTCCAATCCCCCTTTTGTCCTCGCGCCCCCCCCCCCCCCGATCTTCCCCCTGTGCCACAGCAAACAACGGTGCCGGTACCAGAACGCAGAGGCTCCAGAGGCATCGCAGTCAGCAGACTGCAGTAGCGCAGGAGACCGGGAGCCACACCACCGCTGGGATGCAACCACGGGGCTGAGTGCCTGACAACCGCGCTACTGTGTAACACTTTGGTCCCTGGGCCTGTGGAACGAGGTCCCACATCAGATGCCGTGGAGAGCACCCAATCCAAACTTCACGGTTTTGGCAATGACCGAATGTGAAGCCCATCAGAGTGGACGCCATGAGGGCAGGAGGCTACAGTTGTGAGCCGAGCAACAGGCATTCACTCTCACCCAGAAAACTGCCCAGCCCCCCCAAAAACACAGACACCCCCCCACACACCCCACATCCACTACCTGAGAGCTGTACACTCCTCCATGATCATTGGGGCGTTACTCCGCCCTGCGCCCTGCAGAGAACAAAGTCTTCATAGGCCACGGGCCGTACAGAACGCTGACCTGTTGCTCCATGAAACCCCCCCTGATCCCCCCCCTCGGTCAACATCCCGGGCAAAATGCCCAGAACTGCAGGGCACCACCGATGGTAGCACTTGGTGATCTGGAACCCCTTGGGCCCTGCGCTGCAGTTCCCACATGAGATGTGGTGGAGAGCACCCTTTGGCCTTCCCGGTTTGGAAGTGGCTGAGTGTGGGGTCAGACGCCACACACATACAGAGAGGGACAGGAGCAGTGGCCCCTTCAAAGCGCCGTTTTGGGCGTATGTGCACCGCGGTGGGCAAGACTTGGTTGGCCTTTTGCCGCCACTATGCTTTGATGCAGACCCTGGTCCCATTCCCCCTTTTTCTTCTGTATGGACCCCCTAACCAATGGAGGGAGACCCGTGCTCTATCTCTGGGTACCCGCCGATCGGCCCCCCATGGAAGCTGCCCTCCAGGCCCCTCGCATCTGCCTGCAGGCTCTCCGAGCCGGACGCGCGGCTGTTCTCCGGGTCGAAGGACCGTATATTGCGCAGGAGGGGCGAATTCGCCTGATTCGCCGGGTGTGATGCCTGTTCCGTCCAAAAGCTTGTTGCACGCGGTGGGCGGGGGCGGTGGCCGAAAAGGATGGACAGCGGAGGAGTGTTGTATTCGAAATGTGTTCAGCCCCGTGGTTGTCTCTCCAGATGATCGTCGTGTGATGGCGATCATTGTGGAGGCGGGTGTTGCTGCGCTGGGGCCCGCACCCAGGCCTTTCCCTGGACGATCTGGACGAGGGAGGCATAAGTATCTCCTTGTTGGGGTAGGCGGCCATCTTTATCACCCACGCCGGGGCATGCTGCACTCTGCTGTCACCCGCCTCACTGACCATGCCTGCCACAAATCCAGGGCCGTGTGGGGCTGCATCTATGGGCGGGTTGTGGTAGTGGGCCCTTGTCCGGGCACTCCGCACCGGCCGCTTGACATGGGGCAGCAGTGGAAAGCCTGAACCTCTGCCTTGCTGACCCCGGTCCCCATTTCTTCTCCAAAACTGCCGCATTCGTGTGTGGGTGCCTCGCTAGTTTTGCACCGTACCTGACGCCAGCGGCTATGGTGACATGCGTGCCCGCCCATGTGCGTCCGGTTTGTTTTCTGGGTGCATCCATTGCGCCCGCTCTCTCGTGCCTTTCTTGTTGCACACCTTTTGCATCCTCCCCCCCACCTCAGCTTTCCCCGCACATTTCTTGCACAACTGCGTCATGCGCCTGCTCTAGCTGGTGTGCAATGGGTCCCTGTTGGCCTTTTGGATGAAAAAAATGTATATCAAGTGATTTCGTATCAAGTTGAGCAAGAAACGCAGCATAACACTCCACGGCACAAAATTTGTGGCTGGAGCCTTACACAATCGTGCCACGCGTTGGTATGTGAAACACGGGGGAGGGGGGCAGGGCCAAGGATTTCTAAGCATAAGTCCATCTAATTCTTCAGGAAAACTTCTTACAAACTAATCCAGGGGCAGGGGGGGGAGAGGGGGGGGGGGGAAGCAACACCGCAACCCTTTCTTTCCGGCCAAGACAAGAAAGCGCTGTTATCACATACATAGCTCCATGCCCCCATACCCCCAGACATACGTCCCCCCTCGACGTATGCATGCGGTTGTAGTGGGTTGCGCGCAGCCCCCCCTCCCTTGGGGACCCCCCCCACCCGTACCGTCAATACCCTCCCCCCCCCAAAACTGCCCCCCCCCCCCAGTTTTGATAGATAGCTGGGGGGTGGGTCGCATCGGGACCGGTTGTAGTTGCCCCCCGTGGTGAGAAATACAAGAAGTGAGGGTGGGGCAGGGATTTGCTTGAGCGGAGGTGGGGAAGCCCCCCATAAATGTACCCCATTTTTTGTAGAACTACAAACAAGGTAGCAAAGTTGCTGGACGCTGATGCAGTCGGCACATTGGGATGCCATGTTGCTAGTTCCTCCATCTCACCACTACACAGCAAACAGAATTAAGCAGGAGGTTGCTCATTGCTAACTGCATCATTGTTTGTGAATGAGGTCGTTCTCAATCTGAATGGGATTCACCAACACTGGACTCACTGTTACCAACCTCATCTGAGTTAGAAGTGCTACTACAAGAAGCAGGGGAAGAATGCGAAATCCCCTCCTGAATTGGAGGCATTGGACAATTCCACATGCCAGTTCACAGCGCTCTTTGTGGTGCACCAACGACCACACACCGACAAAACAATACAGCGTCTGGGACAAGTTGGCAGTAAATTGGGCAGTGGTTTTTCTCTGTTGACGAACTCCCAATCAAAGACTGAAGACCCTTGCATTTCCTTTGCTTTCTCCTTTTGAACCAAAAGTGTGCGTTTTTTGCATAAAGCTTGTCAAATGCACGCTGCCCCTGAACGACTGGTCACTGCTTGTCACTGAGCTTGGCACAAACCAACACAAACGGTCACCAATACCAGAGGAGATTAAAACGGACGCCCTCACCAACTGCAACGGAGAGACATTTGGCGGCAGTTGCTCGTCTACGGAGGGTGGGAGGTGGAGGAAATGGCCCGTTCCAGGACCTAGCCACGCTAAAGGTCGCAGCCCCCTGGCCCCAACGATCGAACACCCTTCTGGGACATGAGTCTGAGGTTGCACCCCTGAGAAGACTTGCAACAGGCGGTGAAGACTCTCGGTACAGCCATTGCGAAGAAACCTATGTGTCTAGCAAACAGCCATTATGGGGCCAACCTGACAAAGCAGATCGCCTGCCGTGTCCAAATTCGACCATCTAGGCCATGAGCCCCCAGACCAACCAACCCACCCGCCCACCCCAAAAAAAGCGGCGGTGGGGTCGGCTTTTTCCCCCGAATCCACCGCAAATGGGCTGGGACCCACCCACCCAGGTCGAGACCCAGGCCCTGTCACGGTAGACTCAACCTCAAGCAAATTGGCAGGCCACACCAGTGGTTTTGTCAGTGACCCCGACCACTCACTGAATGTTATGTCATTCAAGAATCTTCGCTTAAGCAATCAGCCATGCTATTGTACGTCTGTGAGACTGAAGCATGCTGCACTCCCTCTCACGAGCGATAAGCACCCCCTGGCCATTCTGATTTCAAGCATCAAAGCAACCCTGGGCCATCCTGATTGTGACCAGCACTATTGAATGCTGCGCCGCTGGCCATCCCGATTTCAAGCGACGAGGTTGTCTTAGCAATCCCTGACCGTCCTGGTTGTAAGTATCTCTGTTGAACAAGCAACCCTTGGCCGGCCATGGCCCTTGGCACCTGCGCGTAAGCTATCCTTTTGAGTAAGCCACACCTGGTGACCCAGATTGTAAGCAGCCCCTGGTCACACTGGCATCAATGTGAGACGACACAAATTACTGCGCTGCGATTCATGCTTGATCCCTCATGGCACACCCTTGCTCTGTTTGTCTGTCTGGTCTGTTGTGACGCAGGATCCCCCAGTTCACGAGGTCCATTTCCTGCCCCCAATAGCCGCAAATACGGCGTTTCTCCTCGCATGGGGAATCCTACGGTAGCGATTGGAGGACCTCAAACCGCGGCACAGCAAGGTGTGCGCCCTGATTCGTCAGAGTTGTTTGATTTGGCCAAGCCCTATTGGTTCTTTTGTTCGTTTGGTTCTCCTGGATGTTTGCTTTTGGGAAGGTCACAGACTTTCTGTGTGCAATATTTGCATCTGCTTGTTTTGAACGCCCTGCAGTCCCCCAAAAACTGAGGGGGGCGGGGTGCTACGAGGGCTCATTTGACAGGGACCATTATTTCCAAGCCCTGACTCTGCCTCTGGCTCTGTGTAGCCATGGAAGGCCACGGTAGAGCGCAACAACACACCTGCGTGGCTAGAGATCAGTGGGGGCCCAAATGCCCTCAAGCACAGGTACCACCGCCTCAGAGACCCCAGAAGTTTCCAGGTTGATGCCCATGGCTTGAAAACCCCTCCATCCGTGGGAAGGAGGGGCTGGGTTGTGCTCCCAAGAGTTGCCCTGGCTCCAAACGACATCGTTGCAAGGGGGGGCTGTACCACACAAAGTTTGATTCCACATGCATCAGCATGTAGGAGAACATACAGGTATGGGTGGTGCAGTGGGCCTGGCCGTGGTCTTTCCTCCCTTGCACCACTTTTTCATCCCAATGCCCCACTACAGCGTTTGCATTGCAGACCACATTGTGCCTTGGTCTGGTTGTTGGCTTTGAGAGAACACTGTGTGAAGGCCATGCCAGGTCAGGCGAGGTTTTCCACACAACAACACATTGAAGGTCTCGGATCAGGGGGAAAGTGAGTCCAGCAGCCAGTCACAGGCTCAACATGGTTTGTGTTGCGAAGGCAAGACCCCCCCCCCCCCGCCGCCCCCAGTAAAACCACCCCGGGGGGTATGTTAATCTGGAATTTCTGGGGTCCACAGCGGGGTTGGTTTTGACCCGGGGGGGGGGGGGGTGACCACGCCCAGATGGTAAAGTTACCCCCCTGTTGTATTGCCTGTCACCCGCCCCATTATTTCTCCCAGTCACTATGGCGGATATTGTGTTGTCCAGCTTTGCTTGTGATGATGATGCCCCTGACATGTTTGACATGGCAGATGCTCAAAGCAGATCTGCTTGATGTTGAGGAAGATGCTGATAGTGTTGCAGATGCTGATCTGTGTGTTCAGTTCTGAGGCACAAGGCAGCTGGTGTTAAGATCTGGAATTTCTGGGGCCCTAGAGAGGGGGGGGGGGGGGGTTCAACCTTGGGGGCGGGGGTGATGCTATCTGAATGTTGTGGGCCCCTTTGTCATCTCAGTGGTCTTCTAAACAGCCTGAAAAGAAATCACCTCGAAGAGAGGTCGTTAGATCAAGCGCAGACGCGGGCGTCGTATACCCCCCTTTGTTGGGGTCATTCGCGTAGCATACCCCAAGGTATGATATTTGATGTCCAACCCCTTGTAAAATCATGATGGATTTTTGTATTCTGAGGCCTCTATCCCCTAAAACTGGATATCACTTTTTTGAGGGGGAGGGGTGCAGGTGGGGGGGGCGGGGGGGGGGGGGGTCAAAAATTTTTGCTCAGAAGGCTCCAAGCAGTGGGGAGGCCCATTACTGCCACATTAAACCCCGGTCGAATAGTAACTCAGCCAGCTGCAGAGTTTTAGGTCGGCGGTTCGAATCCTGGTCGGTTGACTGTTGTCGGCGGCGCCGCCGTCGTCTTTGCCCGACCAGGGTTCGAACCGCCAACCAAAAAGTCTGCGGCCGGCTGCAATACCATTCGGCCGCTGCTTGCCCTGAGGGAAGCGGTTCTCCCCACTGCTTGGAGCTGGGTCTGCCACTGGCAAAAAACCCAAACTGTTTGTTTCTGTCTGACTGACTGCTGGCCTGGCTGACTGACTGATTGGCTGACTGTCAGCCTCTCTTTGAGGTGCACTGCCGAAGGCAATAGAATTTTTCTCATGGCAGAGGACCATGCTGGTGGCAGCAACGAACGGCAAGAATGCCCCACATATGAAGTTTCTGTGGCAAGATGAAGTGGTGCCGGTTCTTGAGCAAAACCATCGGGACAAGTTTTGAAGTCTGGAACCACTGCATTCGAAAGCGAGAACTGGTCATCAGTTGTAGTGATCATAGAGGTTTTGGATGCCTCTTGATGCTGCATGCAAATGGTTTGCTTGCCCAAAAGAAAATCCTCGGGGAAGGGGTGTATGGGTGGGCAGTTTTGCAGTTGGGTGTGGCAGCCGCTGTGCGTGTTCCGGCCCCTGTACATGAAAGGGGAATGTTGCTTTGCCCCTAGCTTTCCAACGGATGTGCCATATATTACTTCTTTGGCAGAATAATGCAAATTACTTGAAAGTCCAACATTTTGTATTCATCTTCAAGCTGTATATATCCTTCACGCTCCCACTCACGCAACCCATTAGGTTGTGCCCTGTAGATCTTGAAACACCATTGCTAGCTTGTCACGAGGTGTCCCCAGCAGTCATCTTTGTGAGCCTGATTTTGTGCTGCGGCTGCTGCTGCTACAGCAGGGGCACGTCTCGAGCGAGCGAAAAGAGGGAGGAAGCTGAATAGGGGCAGGTCTCGAGTGAGTGAAGGGAGCGAGGAAGGCGCACAGGGATTTAGGGGGGGGGGGTTACCGCATCAGGGGGTGTTTGGCGCTAACGAGGCGTACGAGGTGGGGGGGGTTGGCGCTAACTATCCCCAAAAGGGGTGGAATGTGGCGCACACACCTCCTGGTATCTAACAACCCTCTTCGAGGTAATTTCTTATGAATATACCCCAAAACAAATGAGTGTTTGGCTAAAACTGCGCACCTCGTTATACGAGACGCAAATCAGGCTCAGCATACCCCAATGTAGCCCCCCCCCCCCTATATAAGCTACGCCCTTGTCCAAGCTACAGTAGGCGCAGGGACCGTAATAATTGTGTACATTGGCGTAGCTTATACAAGGGGGGGGGGGTTATGAAATTGGATGTTTAACCCGCCGTAAAATCATTTTGGGAGACCAAATCATCCCCCAATCACTTTTCCGGTTTCGACCCCAGCCCCCCCTTAGCTGGGTACCGCTTTTGGAGGGGGGGGGTGTAAAAAACCGAAACAATTGACAACCCCAGTTTTGACCCCGAAATCATGAATTTTTTGATTTTTCAGCGAAATGCGGACCCCCAACAGTGGTGTTTTTTGGCTTTGTGCGTTATTGCAGTTTTTAGGATGTTCAGTGACACTTCAACATTTTTGAAAATTTGACTTTTTCTGAAAACCTGCGACAGTTTTGGGATGGGTTTGGGTCATCATTTGGTGACAACTTCGGTACTCTGGCACCCTTTCCACACAATCCCAGTACTCTTCCATTCCAGGGCTCTGAGAACAACTCCAGTACTCCGCACGTGTCACGTGCAACCCCCACCCCCAAAGTTGTTATGGCACTTCTCATCCATTTTGTGCAGTTGTGCAAGCGTGGCATCATATCTGTCGGCTTTTGTTCTTCTGTTTCTGTTTCTGTGCTTTTGCTTCTGGATACCTGATCTTGTAGGCTCTGTGGAAGGTCCTGATGGGCGTGAGTGGAATTTCTGCATCAGCGTCGTTGATTTGGACGAGAAAGTCAAGGCTGACCTCCCCAGGTGGTACAAACAGGACCAAGAAATCTACAAAGCATACTTGAAGTATGCTTTAGGCATCGATGAGGATGCTGAGGGTGCACCAGCTTCTTGAAACCACTGAACCTGACCAGCATCGCGAATGTATGTATTCGTCTTGCTTTCAACCCAACAATTTGCCAATTGAATCATCCATCTGGCACTGCTTATTACCACAACATGCCTGCCCCCTTTTTCTGTGTGAATACTGTCACTGAATATCTGCAAGACCCTATGTGATCAGTGCAGTACGCAACACTGTCCATCTTTTTGCCTGGTGATATCCGCAGGTCTGCTGCCTAGGTCCGGGTCCGATGGGTGTCATCGTTTGCGCCTCATGACAATGCAGGGCAAGCAAAACGCACAGGCAGTTGGATGAGAAAGCATGCTCTTCATGAATGGTGTATGCCAAAAACTTTTATTTCTGTTGTTCTAGATTTTCAGCTACCCCACGTATGGTCTATCCCTCACTCCCCAGGCAGCTCCACGACCCACTGTTCAATTGAATGCAATTGAATTCAACTGAAACTGAATGCGCCATGTCTCAGTCTGTTTCGCCACTATGTAGCCCCACATCACTGATTGTAGAAGAGGACCAGGGGCACAGGGCAATGCCAACAGATCTCTAGTTTGCTCCTTGCAAGTGCCGGACTTGCAAGTGGAGAGTTGGCAGAGCGGACACGGAATTTGTGGAAGCAGATTGCACATGTTTGTTCCCAAATCCGCAGGGGGTCTCTAAGCACATGCACTGTATGTTTGCTTTTTTGTGCAGGTCCTTCACTCAAGGGTGCACCAGGTGCTTCATGCAGGTTGTGCGGCATTTTGCACACTGCATGCATGCACACACAGCCCCCGAGCCTCATCTTCACCATGTATTCACGTCACATGATGCAGACACACACGAAGAAATCACCTCGCCCATGCTGAGCAACGCAACAACCCCCTCCGTAAATCTGGTGGCACCACAGGCACATGTACCCACAGTCACACCCACAAACGTGCGCAAGCAGATAAAATTAGGCATGAGCACGCACCTATGCACGCACAAACCGGCATATGGAATTCTGGGATGATGTGACGTCACCATGTCATGCCACACGCGGGTCTCCTTCATTCTGCTGTTTGGCATGCACACAGATACGTAGGGCAAGATAGAGGAAGCCGGTTACCGCCGGTTCGTGCCACTGCATCACAGGCCAGTCTGGTCCTCCTGAACAGTCTGTTCCTTGCAGTCCCATACTGGCTCCCCTCCGAAATAAGCTTTTGCACAGCACATACAAAGACACGCACGCGTGCACAGGCCCACACACACACACAGACACAGACACACACATACACACCCACCCACCCTCTCTCTCTCTCTCTCTCTCTCTCTCTCTCTCTCTTTTAAACAGAGCATGGAAGAGCCAACAAAAAGGCAACGTGCTCTGGGCCTGCAGAACAACGGGGGGGGGGGGGGGCGCATACAGAGATATCCCACTTGTTCCTGCCTCCTCATCACTGCACATGGATTCCCCCCGTTCATACACATACACAATACGATCCTCCAAAGCTGCAGCTACAGCAACAGCCATCGTTCTGTCACACGTCCCTTCAGACAACATGCCTTCGTAACTGCAAGCCTGCATGCCCATCAACCAACACCATTCAAGTGGCATGCATTTGAATTGGGCTATTCAGCTGAGGAGTCATTTTCTCCCAACTGCCAGCGGTGAATGCGTCATGTCTTGATGCGTCATGGATCAAGTCAGTTGTGTCCCGGGTCAGAGAGCTTCAGATGCGATGTGGAGTTGTTTTTGTTTTTTTAAGCATAACTTAAAGGTCAGTTGTAGATTCCAACCCGTCCGCAGTGAAGAACACTGCTGCCCGCACATACAACATACAGTCAGTATCTGTGCGACGTCCTGTGTTGAGCAACGCCCCCCCCCCTCCCTGGCGGAGGGTGTCTAGGATGTTACTACTTGGGCATGCACTGGGGGAGAGCATGACACAACAAAATGACAGTACGCAAGATAGCAGCCCAGCACATTGCAAAGCGATAATCAGCCAAGGACATGGGTGATGTCAAAACTGTGATGTCCAGTGGTGGTTGTGCCAACCCCCAAGACTCACCACTGTGGCGTGCAGTAACCAAAAGAGGGGCATTTGCCACATGTTGCTGCGTCAGAGCAGAACGGATTGTGGGGGGGTACACAGTGAATCAGGTCATCTTTTCCTCAACAATTTGATGACTTGCGTCCAGCAGTGTGGCTGTCCTTGAAGGGCAGGCCTTAGCAGCATGTGTGCAAACTGCAATCTTTTCAGGTCATATGGGTGCACTGTGTGCTGTGCACGCCCCATGTGCATGCTGTGCGAGCGATCCATGCAAGCACCACTGATTTTGGTCCTTTTTAGGTGGTAACCCCCCTAACCAATGGCCATACTCCAACATTCATGGCGTGACTGTCCTGGTTTTGTTGTGTACTGTAGCTGCTCAACACAGAGAATACAACTCCTGCAATGCCCCTGAAATTCGGCTTCCCCAGATTGGTCACCAAAACACCGGTTCCAACCTTTTCACATGCTTCACTGCCTATTGCATCCCTTTCTTGGGGTCTCTAGTAAAACCTAGGAAAAATTATCAAAATTGTTTTAAGAGGTTCCAGTTTTACTAGGTTTATTAGGTTTCACTACATTTTACTAGGTACCGTAATCTAGTAATTTTTTTATTTCAACTAGGTTCGCAAACCTTGTAAATTTTTTTGGTTTTGAACAAGGTTTGCAAACCCAATAAAAAAAAGGTTTTGTTTTTACTTTTTTCTACTGGGTTGTTTTTACTACGGCCCCTCGAGGTGGGGTTGAGGACTCCCATGCCTCAATGTGGCCCCTTGAGTTGGGGTTAAGGACTCCCATGCTTCGGTGTGGCCCCTTGAGTTGGGGTTAAGGACTCCGACGCCTTGGTGTGGCCCCTTGAGTTGGGGTTAAGGACTCCCACGCTTCAGTGTGGCCCCTTGAGTTAGGCCTAAGGACACCCACGCTTTGGTGTGGCCCCTTGAGTTGGGGCTAAGGACCAACATGCTTCGGCATGGCCCCTTGGGTTGGGGTTGGGGCCGCCAAGGGTTCAAATGGTGGTGCAAAGAACACGTCTGCAGCACAGGACGCCAAGGGTACAAGGAACACGCCCGAGTCTCAGCACGATAAAGGTATTGTGGGAGGGCACGGCAATACGCCCGAAATGGCTATGGATTGTTGCATGCATCGTTGCAATCCTTTAAAGCTTCCCTTTTGCATTGTGACACTCACACCCCCACAATCAAACGTTGTTTCGAGGAATTTTATTCTTGGCTAAATTGCATGATACCTTCTTTCCTTGCTACATGTACCGCATACTCATCGCGTCCATTGCTTCTCATTGTTACATTGCCAAATTGACAAGTGATTGTCATATCACACGGGTATTTGGCTTCTTTTGTCGACGCATGATGCCAAGGCAATAAACACGCTAGAGCCCAGGTGCGCCATCCATATACATTCACAAGGCACAATCACGGATAAGATGGATACCCATCATTCTCCATGTCATTCAACCCGGAAACTCTTGTACAATATTTCAAGTATATGACCCAATGTCTTGTGCTTCGCTAATGTGTGCTTGCATGTTATTGCAATAACAAGGCACAAAAGCCCCGCAACAAACTACAGCTCTGCAAAACACACCTATGGTGTACCCGAGAGTTGTGCTCCAAATCCACCTACATTTGGGGCTCTGCAAAACACAGCTATGGCATACCCTAAAGCTTTCCTCCAAATCCAGTTGGGGAGAGGGGTGTAGATTAGAGGATATATATTCTCTAATCTACACCCCTCTCCCCAACTCTAGATGGCACCACAATACGGCTCTAAGGTACGTGAGAAGTGTACATTTTGGTGCATACATGTGGCGAAATGGGCTAAACTGGGTCAAAATGGGCTCAAAATGGGCACAATTATCCTGGCAGGATTGCTTTGGGCAAGTTTTTTTTGACAAAGCATCCCAGCAGACTAAAAAGCATCCGGGCCTCCCATCATTATAGGTGTGGCCCTCATGGGGTGCTAAATCTATAGGCTAAAAGTAGGGGCACAATTTGGAGATGTGTGACAATCCATGCCAACCGGCTCATTTTAGGATTCGCAAACATTGCTTCAGATTTCCGCACTCTAGTTGTCACCGCCGGCCGAGAAGTTTGTGTGAGCACCCCAAATGGTCTAGGATCATTTTTGGAAAAGCACATTTTTGACCCATTTTTGACTAGTTTTTGTTCACGAAATGCCCATTTTCAAGGCTTTTTGGGATGTTGCAGGGGCCAAAATGGCTCCAAACGGGCTCAAAATGGGCTTATTTCACTTGATTGTGCACCCCAAATGGTCCACGATCAGTTTTGGAAAACGCGGTTTTCACCCATTTTTGACCCATTTTTGGTCCCAAAATGGCCCATTTTGGGATTCTCCACGGGCCACCACAGGCAATACTTGTTTGAGCATCCCCAGTGGTCTGGGAACACGTTTGGAAAAAAATTTTTTTTCGCCCCGTCGACCATGCTAGACCCACCGTTGGCCCCCACCATGCGTAGCCCAGGCAGCCCCCTGGCTCCACCAAGTGACTAGTGGTACAGGGGTGTAGGCGTCCCGCTAGGCGATTCTGAGGCTTGGAAACCACAAAAAGTTTGGGGCGGTGGGTGCACTAGGTGCCCTCTGATTTCCAATTTGAGCCACATAGCCTAAGATACGGCCTATTCTTGGTTTTGGGGTTAGTTGACACAAACTACGCATCAATTGAGCCATTTTTTGGCCATTTCTGGGACACATCATGGAGTTTGAGCGCAACAAAGGGCTCCTTGTTGCGGGGAGGTCAAGCCGCACGTGAACTGTGGCAACCGTTTGCCTTCGTTTGGCCGTTTTGAATGGGTTTCGGGGCTGGTTTGGGCCAAAAAGGGCTGTTTTGGGGCACAAAATGCGCAGTTTTGGGAGGGCACCTCCCATCTTGGCACCCCCGCCCCAGGGCGCCACCGTTGAGTTTTTGGCTCAAAACTTGGGTTTGGCAAGGCCACCACCTAGGCTATAGGGTGGCTAGATTGGCAAAGGATTTGAAGCGTTGGGACGGAGCGATGGCCAAAACGGAATGGAGACGTGTTGCTAGCTTGCTTGCCTGTTAGCTAGAGTTAAGGGGAGAGGGGTGTAGTAATGTATATGCTATGAAAGCACATGTGTGCATGATGGTTTTGCCTGGGTGGGACCCCACCATCCACAGTGGCTCGGAAGTGACCTCGGGGGCACTATACCCTTGAACAAAGATGCCACCTACCATTGACCACTGATTTTTGTTCAAATTCAAGTTTTTGTACGGATTACCTGGTAACCTAGTAAAAAAACTTTTGTTAAATGTTTTTTCAAAAAATTGTTTTACTAGGCTTTGCTAGATTTTGCTTAGGCTTTACTAGATCTACTAGCTTTTACTAGATCTTACTAGCTTTTAATAGAGCGCGTACTAGATTTTACCAAATACCCCAAGAAATCCTTTTGTTTTGCCGCAGATTTCATCATGTCTTTCATCAACTCTACATGTCAAATGGTATCTGCAAGAGGTGCCGCAACTGTACTGAAGGAGACAATGGACACACCTTTTGATTTTTGGCATCACAGAGCCCCATCTTACAACCAAAAGAGGTTGCGCACCTCTCTGTTTTTGAATTTTGTTGCTCCCACCCCTGCCTGCGATACGTTTATGTGCACTGATGGTCACAGAGCAAACATAGTACATGTGCCTTTGACAATGTGGTAGATTACTCTGGAGGTGTTTTGGGGTGGGCAAGGGTGTTGGTTTCAATGTGTGAGTTTCCTCCCATTTTGCAGATGCGACAAGAAACTCACAAAGTTCTAGATTTTCGTGGATTTTTCCTATTTGCGCTCCAGGAAGTGCGCGCTGTGCAGTTATTACCACCTCCATTCTTCCTATCCTAGCCAGATCCCACCTGTGTCTGCATGGGCCCCTACTGCCCATCAATCTCATTGTTTGTTCTGTGGCGCTCACCTTCAACCGGTTACTTTTTTACCTGCTTTGCGGAGAACGCACGCAAGTGTGTTGCTTGTCAGTCTTGCAGTACAGCGGTCCATTTTCCCTTGCGACAGTTTTGCACAAGCCTTCTGTGCCCTGCTACAGTGTCTGAGGCACTGGGGTCCAAGAGGGTTCGCATTGTGCCATGTCCATTGGCATTGGGAGAATATGCCCATTGTTGGGCACCACCTGAAGGGGTATGAGCTACAGTGAACTGCACGTAGCTCGCCACATCTGCCGTAAATGGCCGCATCCTGTTGAAGCTTGTCTGAGGCATCGCTGTCATGGGGCCATGCAGGGGGTTGCGCAAGGTGGTGAAGGGGTTTATGAAGCGCCGGTGGTTGGCGGTTGACTGACAGCAGTTGATCGATGACTGAGCACCTGACGATGAACCGACCGCCGTGTGCTGGCGCGGCCGGGCTGTCTGAGGCTCGGAGGTAACCGGCTGCAACGGGTTCCTTCTTCCCGTTCAGGATACGGATTGGCTTTGCTCCCCAGGCAACGGGTGCGACGCATGCCATGGGTCACGAGCATGGCACAGCATGTTCTAGAGGCCCTGACCCGCAGGCCTCAGGCAGGGCCCAATGCTTCAGCGCCAGCGCCCAGCGTTTGATGAACGCTCGCCTGCAGGGCCCCTGGTCGAACCCCTCATCACCTCCCTGGGCCACGGCCTGCCCCATGCACTACACACCCATCAGTAGACTGGCGAGTGGGCGTGGGGCTGCAGCTGCACGTATCGGATGGACCGGGATGGCTTCGGGGGGGGCCCGTTTGGTAACGCGTTTGGTGACCCATGTGGACCCCTGTTTTGGTCCCAAACTGGCCCATTTGCAAGGCTTTTGGAAACTTTTTTTTTGTTGACGGGGGGCCCAAAATGGGTCACCACAGGCTCGAAACGGTCTACAAACCACTTGTTTGAGCGCCCCGAGGGATCTAGAACCATTTTTGAAAAGACCTGTTGTGGCCACATTTCGGGCCCCGGCTGTTTTCATGATTGCATGTTGCCCCCTTCATTGGTAGGTACTCTCTTCAGTTTTTCTTGAAGCCTCCGAGGGCGAAGCCGTGCCTCACCGGTTGCCGCACGAACGCCTCTGCAATGCAGGGCGTTGGAGAGGCTGCGTACAGTATTGGCCATGGCACAGGAATGGTTATGCAGTCCGTGTCAGAGGATGCCGCCCGCCAAGATGACCCAGCTGTTGTCCTGGACCCCATGCATCGAGTGGTGTGCAGTAGCAGAGTGGTAGTTTCGTGGTGGGAGGAGGCCTTCTGGCAGAGCTGGCCATCAATCCGCTTTGTGACGGAGTACAACGGCATTGTGCTCATGTGGCAACTCAATGTATGCAGAGCTTGTGGACGAGGGCCAAGTGGCTGCGTTGTGCACCCTCTCCCTTGTGGGTAATAGTGGGTATCAATACTGATGTGACGGCCGAACGCCCCCAGGTTTTCCCAAATGGAAACCGATTTCAACCGTTGGTTTCAAGGGGCCACATCCTGACCTGAACGCATATGCATGTGCCCGTGGCGCAGCTGGTGTGTTCATGATCTTAGCAGTCCAGTGTCGCCTGAGTGCGATGGTATGGGGTGTGTGCTGCCTTCACAGGTTGTTGCGTTCCAGCTGTCTCATACACGTGTAGTGTGTATTTACACTTTCAGGGTGAAACGGAAGCCATGCAACTGCCCATACTCGGTTTCGAACTTGCCAACCCCTGCCAGGTAGCCATGACTTATCACCTCTGATTGGAACCTGCATTCCTTGAATTGCGGCTGCCCAAAGCGTGCAGCAGATGGTATACATCTGGTGGTGCTTGGCCCCCCTGACCTGTCATGCTGCAGACCCTGATGCTGCTGGTAAACCTCTTACTCAAACGTAGACTCGGACCTCAGAGCTGTACCGATACACCCAAGTCCAAGGATACTACTTTCCAGCACCTTTGTGGAGCCTGGTTTACTTGGGCACACAATGGAGCCAGGGTCTGGAAACTGGTCCATCAGGACGGTTCTGCACGAGGCTGACCAAACTTTCCAAAAGGAATCTGCCTAACCTTTGCTACCTCACAAGGCACCTTCGTTTGAAACTTTTTGTGGGGAGGATAGAGTTCATCCCAGCCTCGTTTAATAGAAGTATTTTTGCACTCAGAGGGGTGTGATCGCTAACTTCAGGAATTGGATTTGCTGAGCCAAATTGATTTGTGTTATGTGGGTTGCGTGCTCACGAAGCCTCCACCCTCCTGGCTTTAAAAACAAGGCCCACTTCAGCAATTTTTGACCCTCGTCCAATTGAAAGCCAAACCCCTCACCATTAGCTCATTTTGCTGCAGCCAGACACGTCAAATTTCATTTTTCTCTGCCAAGATGACCCAGCTGTTGTCCTGGACCCCATGCATCGAGTGATGTGCAGTAGCAGAGTGGTAGTTTCGTGGTGGGAGGAGGCCTTCTGGCAGAGCTGGCCATCAATCCGCTTTGTGACAGAGTACAACGGCATTGTGCTCGTGTGGCAACTCAATGTATGCAGAGCTTGTGGATGAGGGCCAAGTGGCTGCGTTGTGCACCCCTCCCTCGTGGGTAATAGTGGGTATCAATACTGATGCGACGGCTGAACGAAATGGAAACCGATTTCAACCGTTGGTTTCAAGGGACCACATCCTGGGACCCCTGAGCGCATATGCATGTGCCCGTGGCGCAGCTGGTGTATTCATGATCTTTGGAGAATTTTCTGCCCTTCCGCCCCAAGCAGGAAGATATTAGATGTGACGACAAGCCTCTGCAATGTGGTCATCGAGCTGTGAATCTTCCTTCCTCCTAATCGCACTTCTCAGCTCTGCAGCAGTTAGGTTGCAGGTCCACACACCATACCAGCACACTGCAAGTGGTAGGCTGGCATGTGTTTCGCAGGATGACTCCTTGTTTCGTGTGCAAGGCACGGAGAAGGTGGTCCAGGATTCGAACCTTCTGTGCCTCTCACATGTAGCTGGGGAGAAATAAATTGCGATGCACGCAGGGGACTCCTTTTCATTTCGTGAATTGATTGGGTTTTGAGTGGTAAGGGGTTTCAAGCAGTCAACACCGTGTTGTGTCAGGACTTCAGCTTCACTTAGGACACATAAAGTGACGGGCCAGGGCTGCATTTGAGCACAAACTCCACATGGAGGATGAACCTCACACTTGCCTGTCTGATGGACAAAAAGTTGCTTTTACTTTGCAAGCAACTGTGTCCGTGTTGGGGCCTGTCCACTTCAGACCCCTTCACCACGCATCGCATTCTTCAGGTGTGGATGTGGGTGGGTGTTTCAGATTAAATCATTTTTGGCCACACATCCTGCTGGTGCCGCCCCTGCAACAGATGGGGTGACAATTTCTCAATGATGATCAACCTACCCAAATGCGGCTGTTATACTAGGACCGGTGATTGGCAAGCCCATAGCAGCAGCCTGTGGAATGCTGTAAATGTGGCAAGCGGCAGAAATGCACATGCAACTTTGATTCACCCACTGCAATACCCAATATGGGAGCGACGGAACCAATGTTGAGACGGAAAAAGGTTTGGTCCAATCACCGGAGCGACAACAACCTGCTGGAAAGGTAGATCATTGCTCTTTTGAAGATAGGAATGGGGGGGGGGTCGGGGGGGGGGTGATTTGGTGAATGGCCAATTCAGCAAAAGGTAAGCCCACCAAATGTCAGTTTCAGGATTGATATGCTATCTGATTGTTCATTTGACAACCCCGTCAGCAGCATTTGGCATTTAGGAGCATGACACGCCCGTTTCACAGGGTTGAGGGATCCCATCATTACTTCATCCCATTCCTCAGTAGTCTCGTCATTTGCAGCCCCTGGCTGTTGCACAGCTGCTGAGGGGTCATGCAGACCCCTCCATTGTCCCCTGAACCCACCTATTTGGCCACAAGGAGACCAATGTTTTCTGACCCGGCCCTGCCTCAATTCTGCAGACACAGGGTGGCAGGCCGGTGCCCTGATACAAAACCAATACATTGACCAGACCTCAAGCAACCCATTTCCTCGTCATCTTCCTTTGCTTACAATTCTCCTGCATTTGAATGCAAATGTGCACACATGACGCAATGGATGTCTTCCTCGATTAAATGCTTGGAGTCTGTGGGTTTTTTGCATACAGTAGGTGAGGGCATGATTTTTCTGCAGCCAAGTCATGGCTTTGGGGAATAGATACCACCCATATGTTGTGGGTCAAGGCGGCGGGGGTAATTTGGTTTTTTGATGCGAAAAATTTCTTTTTATGCGCTAAGATTGAAGAAAAATGCTAAAATTTAAGTCAAAGGGGGAGCGTTAGCAAGCAGGACAACTTTTTGGGCCATTTCCAATCCCGACCCCTGTGGGATCCCTCTGATTTTGTCCCCGCGGGTCCTAGGGCGCCAACCCGGCGGCCTATGGGTACCACGTTTGCTTCCTCTACACTTCGGTGCATTTGAAGGGGTTGGTACAATCAAAAGCAGCCCGAAGGCATGTCACTGTAATCCGACGATAGCCAGTATATTTTCTTCACAAGATCATTCCGCCGGGTGCGGAATGATCTTTTTCGAAAAGAAAATTTTCTTTTGATATTCTTAAACTACATACCATTATTTGCAAAGGATCGGTCTATTTTTAGTATTACCACACTCGTGGAAGTTTGATCGGGCGGTGTGTATCAAGTTTGTCCATTTTCCATGAGGTGGCCATTTTCTCTGCACACAAACCAGGAGACATCACAAGCACAGAGACGGGCTCTGCCGCTTAAAGATGGTGAGGCACCGGATGCTATATGTGGAAGATGGACTCCAGAATGCACATTCAATGTTGATCAGGTGCCTCTGCCCTTCGCGAATGGTCAAGCAATGCCAATAGAACGCAAGGGTAGTGAACGTGTGCATATTGTTCATGGTGGCGGCGGTGACGAGAAAAGGAGGGCGATTGCCCACTTGACCGTCAGGGCAAGCCGTGTGAAATGCAGTGAAGATGAAAACAGCCAGCCAAAATAGAAAAACACATCACAACCCAAACCATTTCTAATTTGCAGGGGGAAGTGCCTCAAGATTAGAGCAGAAGAGAGAGGGAAACGGGATAGTAGGGTTCTTGTGGTTTTTCAGCCCACAACACGCACTGACAGTCGGTTTACGATAACGTATGACCATTTGCTGGCAGAGGACGCTGCTGTCGGCTGCAGCAAGGGCAATATGTTTCATTTGGAAAATTTGTTAGGTCATCAGGGCAAAATTTTTTAAGAAAAAATGAAGCCTAAATGTCATGCCAAACTTCATTTCTACCCACTTCATTGCACAAGTGAACAACACGTCATAACTGCAAGAGTTGGCACAATTGTCAAAACATACATGGGCGAGGTGTTAGATGAGTGGCTCAAAAGTGAAAATTACTTCGGAGAAATGGACCAATAGAAAGCCCCCGGCATGGGAGCGTCGTGTTATGCGGACAGTTTGGCTCGGTGAGTCATGGGAGCGCTTGTGCAATACCGTAGATATCACAAGAATGTTTGAAAAAGTAGGAATCATTTTGACACTTGATGGGGCTATGGACACACAAAAAGCCATCCAAGGTGCCCCTAGATATACTTTTTGTAGTTAAGATGCAGTGATTAGTGAGAGGGAGAGCGACAGTGCTAGTGAGCTTCATGATGAAGGTGAGCCAGATGGTGTTGACGATGAGGTCTCAAGTTCAAAAAATGGAAAGGATCCAGACAACTCGCGTGGTGAAGAAAAGACAATCGACACAATGATTGATGCATTAGGTTGTTTCATGTGTTCCCCCCATTGGAAAGTCATTTCACTTTGCTACCAATTCGGGTCAGAACTTTCAAAGGCAAAGACTTTGAGGGAGGTAAAGAAATTGATTTACCAGGTTGTATACAAACACGATGCAAGCATGTGGTACACTTCTGTTGTGAAAATATGGTCATCGTCCAGGTTATTGGACTATCCAATAATATCCTTGACTCTGTACAATGCTACCATCAACTTGAATCTTCTGATTATCGGACTGGCAAGACTTGGGTGTTTGTCAAGATTGAATCACAGTAGTTCAAAAAGACATCGCTTTGTTGTATTGCAAGCAGCAGTGTGTATGTGCAGGTTGCATTTGCAGAATTGTTGGCAAGAAATATTTGTGTTTCGAAAGCTTTTGGAAGAGGAAACACACAAAAAACCTAGGTTGTAGATTTTCAAAAAAGAAACGCTGAAAGGTTTTTGCCTTTTCACCCTTTAGGAAAATGAAATAAGAAATTCCTCCAGCCTGCCAATTCCTTCGCTGGCACCTCAAAAATTCTAGCCTAGATTTCTATAAAACCATCTCCTTCCACGGGAGTCTAACCTGTAAGTCAACAATATGCTCCCCAAAAGGCACCAAAAATGCTAAGAATATGTTCCTATTGGGCGCAAGAAGCCCCAAACCAACAACAAGCCATATTTTGGGATACATGGCTCAAGACGCAATTCGAAGATACCTCAGCACGGTCGCTCCAGCGAAGATGGTTGCTGGTGTGGAAGGAAACCCGGAGGATTCTAAACATGTCTTCGTCACTAACCCGCAGGTGGTTGCGGTTGGCGGATTTGGCAAGCTAGAAGTGACCCATGATGCGGCCCACTACTATGGAAGGGTAGAGTGTGTGGGGGAGCTAGCCCAATTGGTAGCATCACACATTAGTTGTGTTCAAATAATGAGCCAAAAAGGTGTTTCTACAATCCTTAATAAGACTAACAGGGCTGTACGATTAGCTGTTTGTTTCACATAATGGTGGAGTGTCAAGAGCTATCAACAGTGAATGCGGAATACTAAAATTAAAATCACAGCTTTTTGTACCACTTACCAAATTTCTTTACTTCTCCAAGCAAAAATGGAACATTCACCAAAATGTTGTGTATTTCTTTCACTACATGCCCATTGTGGGTATATCAAACATGGCACATCGTTCGTTCATTGATTGCCAAGAGATTTGCTCATGCTTTTGGTGTACATACATCCTCACTAAATGTTCCCTCAGTGAAGAACCTTTCTTTAAAATTGATTCATTCCCGAATAGGAAAGAATGAAAATTGAGCTCAAGCACATGGCCATCAAAATGAGCCTCTGGCGTTCGTTCCAAAAGACAGTCAAGCTTCAATGCCTGTCTGTTGTGGCTTGTCATAATCTACAGTTGTTTACCAGAATTAGCCCAGGCGTTGTTGGACACTTGGGTAATGTTCCACAAAACGAAAGAAATACGCCAAACAATAAAATTGAAATGAAACCACTCACCACTTTGTGCAACGGCCAATACTGCTTCCGTTGGTCGGTGAACAATGCTTTCACGCCAAACATCAACACCTACACTTGTAAAAACAATACGGTTTGTCAAAAAAGTGTCTTTGCGTTGCGTGCTACATTTAGACCGGTTCCATCCGAAGAGCCCCACACTCTTTCAAAACGCCTTTTAAATCAGGTGATCCAAGCTACCTTACCTCAAAGTAATTGTAAACTACCTTCCCGGTATATAATACATCATGCACAATGGAAAAATCCATGAGCAGCAATGGTCGCCATCTAGGTACCACACCCTCAAAAACACCTCCGTTTTCTTGCTCAATTATCAACTAATTACAATCTTAGTGTGCACAACATGACGCATTTGCAGAATTAAAACATTCTCGCACCATCACACGTATGTTACATGTACGCAATATTGCAGCTGAAACTTGTCACACATAGACATCTTTTCCAGGTCAGACTCAGTGCAACAAATGTGTTCCAATCAAAATATGCTGCAAATGCAACAACATGCATGTACGCATGCAACTTGATACCGGATCCGCCATGTGTTCCTTATGATGCCCGATTGCCACATGTGTGCAAACAATGGCTCAATTTGTGCCCTACAGAAAACCATGAACATTGTTGTACTCCTTTTGTCGCCGAGTCAAAATCTTTCGATTGATGAATGGCCATGCCACATGGAGGCGGGCGTTGTACCCCCCCCGCCCCCCCTTGCGCAAACACGGGCCAGGTTCTGGTTCCACGACCAAAAGTGCGGAAACACGGGGTCTCCTTGTTTGGACAAGCCCGTGTTAGCGCGCGGCACGTACTGCGGAACACAAGCATAGCCCAACCTTAACCCTCCCAACATGATAGCAGAAGTCATTTTTCTTTAGCCACACAACTCAGGTGTCACTCAGTCACTTTCATTCTGATTGACGAGCACTAAATAGAACCCCTTGCCAACCTTCCGCTTCATCTTGAGGACTTGTTGCAGGTGTTGAACCCGTGCAGCTCGTGGCAAGTACCGAACCCGATGTACTCGCGGCACACCCTTTTGGGAAACACGTGTCCAAAGGGCCGCTCACCACAAGGCATTTGGCTGCGGGCAAGCGATGCTTTGGCAGCGGCCGGGCAACTTGCTCGTAAGAAGGCAACTCTGGCCGCTCCCGGGTAGTGGCACCTCGGACATGGTCCACATTAAAGGGGATGCCATCCTTCGTAGTGCGCAACTCCTAGCCCATTGGCAGAGGAGCTGCAAGTGCTGGGCCAGAGTGTGCCGCGGGTGTAGTGCTCCGCGTGGGGGACCGGCCACGCTCAGGTGAAAGAGGCGGCGAGAGAGCCCCATCGGAGGGTGAAGGTGATCGTATGGGGAAAGATACACGCTCCAGAGGTACATGATGCTCTTGTTCATACCCGTTGCGCTCATACACAATGCGAATGTACTGCTCACCTCATGCTGAGGGAACCAAAACTGGAGCAGGCACAAACTCATTGTTTGTGTGCCGCTGGTATGTGACAAGCTGTCCAGCAGCGAAAAGAGAATCGTTCATGACTATGAAAGAGTGTCCAACAGACCGGCATACATCCCAGAGTACAAGAGCACATGGAATTATAGCTGTAGCAACACTTTGTCACCCATATTGACCCTTCTTGCATCCTGCACAAAGCTATAAACCACGTTCTCTATTGGATCAGAACCGAAAAAACGACAGCTAAAAAAAAGGACCAAAAGTGCGGAAACACGGGGTCTCCAAAGAGGGGGGGGGAAGGTATGCACCATCCATGGAGCCTATCTCGTAATCCATATAATGCCCCTTGCATCTTTTGGGCCCTTTGCGATCCCAAAATCCGCCGATGTCCCGGGGGCCAAAGGAAAAATCAGATTGCCAAAACTACCAATGGAAATGGGTCCCCAAGGTGGGGAGAGATCAAAATAGCCACATCACCCCTGCCTTCTGATGCATTTCAACCTTGGGGGTGTTTTCGCACAGCGCCAATTATTACACTGATTATCCAGGTAACAACCCTGAAAACCACCCACCTGCGGAATCATGCACAATCAATTCAAAACTCAACAACCCAAACATCTGATGCTTGCCATGGGTCCCAGGGACCTAAATTCTGCATGGGGGAGTATCCGCACCGCGTCAGGTATTTGAACAACTTCTCCAGGAGATGGTCTACGGGGAGAGGAGTTGTAGATGGTATCTGCTGGGCTCTGAGGCGTTACCATTCCCCCTGATTGGCTCTGGATGAAGGGTCTACGGAACAACCCCAGTACCCGCACCGCGCGCGCACCGCGTCTGATACTCCCCCTATAGCCCCGTCCACTGCAGCAGCCATTCAATGACGTCCTTTCAATCTTCTGAACTTACCGAACTCCCGGTGGTGGAGAACAGCCAACTTTTCGCACAGCGCGTGCACAGCGCACGGTACGCCCCCCTTTTTTCATTTTTTTTTGCTCAATTCCACCACTGTTTTCTAGGTTGACTTCTCCCCCACCATGGAGACCCTGAAAATGGGTGAAAATAAAAAAAATGCCATACATCCAATGTGGAACATGCATCAAAACCTGCTCTCAAACAACAATGATGCCCCTAGTATCACAAAACATGGGTCTCTAGTACGGCCAGACACCCAAACACAATGCACCCCCTTAGACATGCATTAAATCACAAACATTGATATTGAATTCAGCTGCCTCGCTTTATGCTGTTGTGCTGTGCAGAGAGAGGTTGCAGTCCACTCTGGCCTACTGGGGGCTTCTCTCGGGGAGGGTAAACCTGGGGTTAAAGATGGGATGATTAATACAAAAATAGCGCGCCGGGCAAACACTCCCCCAGGGTTGCACAATGACGAACCCATAATGCAGGAGCAGGATGGCACCACAAAAAAATAGACAATCTTTCTGTTGCAGTTTTCAATTCAATATCTCCATGCATCCCAGCAGGTGGAACAAAGGGATGGGTGCAACTCACCGCATGGCTCCACGTGTACCTGGTTGCCTTCGCCCATGGCATTACTCCCTTCCCCCCTGTTTTTCTACCTGCACCTGACCATGATCCTTATGGGCATTGATCCACAAAATCAGGAGGATGCACCACAGCGCACAGTACCACACTAGGGTCCAAAACCAAATCTGTGGCCAGATGAATGCAGATGCAGGTGGTGCCAAGCTTGAACACCACAGCCAGAAACTGCACTTGCCAGTGGTGAAATTCGCTTGAAAACAGATGATAGAGATGCTGATACCCGGCAAGCAGTGCACATCATACTTACACCCTCAGAACCTGAAACTTGCAAAAAACCGACTTTGCGAGAAAGGCCCTGGGCTCTGGGGGTTTTGTGCTGCCTGAGCAAGAGCCAAAGCCCCATTGACAGGGTAACCCGCCGCCTTTGTCCAAAGGCGGGCAAAATACAAGGAAAATGCGGTGAGACAGGTGTCCGTCTTAAGCCAAGCCCGCGCCTACGCGAAACGCTGTTTCATGCATTCTGGCACCCCAAAAATAATCAGCAATGGGACAGGGTGTCCGTTCAGATCCCCACTGACAGATCTTTTATATCTTTGTCTATGCCACAACTTTGGAATTCATGTGCGTCCCATGCCAACAACACTTGGGACAAGGTGGGGTGAGACCTAGTTTAGAGCATTGGATGATTAGAAAATGAGCGCATAGAAGGCAAAGTGAGAAAAGCAGGGTAGGCCAGGTAGACTGAATGTCCCCGCCATGGACAATTTCAGCCCTTAGGCCAGGTAGGGTGCAGTGCCCTGTCACTGTGCGGCCCTGTGGACGACTCCACACCCTCCCACATCACAACGTGACTGACTGAAATGACTGGAAATGACTGGAATGACTGAAACATATAAATTGAGGCAATGCACCCCTCAGCCTTTGTTAAGTGCATCTTTATTCTCCAACAAGGACCAGGGGGGGGGGGGGTACAATGTGGGCCAAAAAAAAACCAAAACAGACCACAAGCAGAGAATCTCCCCGCCCCGGTGCTTTACCCAAGCACAGGGACCCCATCGGACCAAACCTGTTTTGTGCCACGGTTTTTGTAGAGATGGTTAAGGAGGAAAAAATGGTCTCGGATATTCTCGTAATGAATAACATCATTTTTCGGTGAGGTCAAGCCAATGCTACCATGGCAGAGCCCTGATGCCAACAAGGCAATCGAGTAGAAATCTCGGAATGAAATATCAGAGCCGAGCAGTGCGACACTTCTCCCACCTCTGTTTAAAGTGCACTCTTCTTGCATTCTTGACGACAAAAGTAGTCAGCGAAACGACGGTCAGACGGGTAGCTGTGTGCCGTGCTGTGTGCCCTGCCTGGCCCAATGGGGCAGCTGGCCTCTGATGGCGACACGAAAATTGGTACCGAAATCATCGGAGCACCAAAAAAAATATGGTGCCTCGAGGTGTGCCACTTTAGGGCCGGTCAGAGCCCTTGCATGCGCAATGTATGCGAGCGTGGCCAGTAGGCACATTCAAGCCTGGGCCATCATCGTCGCTATGCCTGCGCTTCGAGTCCCGGGTTGTCGTGAAGCAAAAGCACACACTGCGCATAATGCTGCGTCGCGTTTGGCATGCGACTGATTCTGGTCACGGGATCTGTGAATTTATGTGTTTGCGTATGTGTCCCACAGGGTGCAGCACAGCAGAATCTGCTGTCGTCCCAGATGGTGAAAGGCCAGGCCCAGATTCGGCCTTTGGTTCTTCTGACCCATTGGGCAGACCTGGTCCTGGGCACCCTCTGCCAGGAGCGGGGCAAGCAGCCCAAGATGTGGTTTGAGCGGCCCAGGACAGGCTGCTATGCGCAAGCACGCGCACTTGTCTTTGGTTTCGCGAGCGTGTGTGGTGACAGCGTGTGTGTCGAGTGCTCAATATGATCAGCCTTGCTGCAGGAATCTGTCCCCACCCACCCATTCTATTGCTTGGTCTGCGGCTGTTCAAGCCCGAAACCATGATGGTGGACACCTTTCCGACACAACCTGTGACAGAATTAGTTCAATGAGACCGACTGGAGTGTTCGGGTAGAATCACGCACCTCGTTCGACGAGGCACGGCAACCCCCCCTCCGTGTGCGCACACGCGCAGTATAATCTTTCATTACTACATCGTCAGAGACTTTAGCCAACAGTTCAGAGATACCTGATACCTGAGGTCGTTTCCACTGTCACTTCTGGAACTGGATCTGCTCAAGCCTCCTCAGGCGCGTTCTGCATTAAGGATTAAACACGTCCGGAAGAAGCTCTTTATCAGCGGGGGCACACACTACATCGTCAGAGACTTTAGCCAACAGTTCAGAGATACCTGATACCTGAGGTCGTTTCCACTGTCACTTCTGGAACTGAATCTGCTCAACCCTCCTCAGGCGCGTTCTGCAGTCTGATTGCTAACAGGTATTGGCGGTCATGGGCCTGCTGGCACCATATGGCCCGGCGAGATTTCCACCACCTGAACGCTGCCTGGGTCAGCATGATGCATGCGACCACAAGCGCTACAAACGGGGATGACCACAAATACACTGCGTTGCAGAATGCAGGGGAACAGGAGGTGCTGGACAGCAGCACCTTGACAGCCAACAGGGGCAAGCATAAGAAGAGCAGAAGGTTGCGGACGATGGGAAGCAGGATATATTGAGGTATTATGGTCCACAAAGACCCCGACCATGCGTCCATGCAGATTGCCCAATACGTGTGCCATGGGGAACGGAAGAGGCTCGGGAACATGGTGGTAAAGCGGACCCATATCTTAAAACATATAACCCCAACCACCCAAGTCTCCAGCAACGAGAAATATGGACACTGGGTCGTGTCCATGATGCCGAAGGTGAGGCGGAAGGGGACGGAGGCTGCCAACTCCAGCGCCACTCCCATCAAGAAAGGTGTGAACAGGCCGAAGGAGGCAAGGAGCGTCCACTTCAGGGCGAACGTCCCACACGAAGTGCAAGCTTGCCAGGCTGCTGCTGACCAGGCAGGTTCGGGCTCTGGAGTGGTTGGTGTGGTTGCAGCAGGCGCTGTTTGTCCCCGTGTCATTCCCAAACCGGCAACCCAGCGGTCGAAATCTGCAGTCTCTGCCGCTTCTACAAACTCTGCCAGGCGATTCCCAGACCAGACTGCAATTGCCAAAAACGCAGACACAACGTGGAAGAATAGCGCGTAGCGGATCCCATCCGCAGTGCTCGCTGTGACAAAGCTCGAGGAGGGCAATTGGCTGTGAAGTAGCCTGGCACCCAAGAACAGGTCGGACAAGACGGAGGACACAAAAACCATGATGATCCTGGCTGCGCAAAGCAGCGACACTTCTATGCTCACCACCACTGCCCACACCAGGATCACCAACACTGCTAACCTCAACTCAAACCAAGGAGGATAGAAGATGATTCTTTTGCCAACGCCCACTTGTGACGTCCAACGGAAGTCAACTCCCTTGCCAGCTGCCTCCGCAATGTCTCTCTGCCGTTGCTGGAATTCAGCTGTTTGCTCACTTGCAGTGGGTTCAGAGTGCTGGTGTCCGGAGCGATGCCTGCTGGGTATCGGGTCCTGTACAAGATACTCCGATACCGATGCATCTGGGTTGAAGTGCGTTCCGAACAGAAAGTGGTGCAGGGATAGAGCACCGCCAATTTCATGGAATAAAGGCGACCACAAGAGTTTCACAACATAAGCAAAACCCACCACCAACCGCTGGATTATAAGCAAATGAACCCAGAGCACAGAAAGCCCTATGACGTAGTGTACAGTTGCATGCCAGGGGAAAAACGAGACAGGAAAGTAGGGCATCAAGATCAGGCGACAGATCTTCAAAGGGACCCGTACGAGTAAAAGAATCGACAGAGCAAATATCATGAACGCCCACAGGCCATTCATGAGCCGCGGCAACACCGGTGCGCGCACAACCGTTTGCATGGTGTCCCAGTTAACGCCGTCGCGGTCAGGGAAGAAACGGAAAATACTGTTACGCAAACTGATCTGCAACGTCGCCACCGTGTAAGTTAAGCTTGTGATGTATAAAAAGCCAGTCAACCAAAACACTCCCCTCAGCAACCAAGACCCTGGGTTGTATGCAAAAGACAAAACTGCAAACAGTGAATCATCCTTGCTGTCGTAATCACCGTTGTTGAAGAAAGGGTGCATTAGCCCAAGCAACAGCCCTCCGCAAGCATACGGAACCCCCACCAGCTGCAGGTAAAAGGCCAGCAGAATCTTGCTAAAGCTGCACGCATGAAACTCAAAGACCTGCAGCGTCGCAACCCAGTACAACATCCGTGCTATGGTGAACTGTGGCAGCCTTGCGATCAGCCACTCATGTCGAATGTAATACTGGGCCTCACCCACTGCATAGAAGAAGAACCTCGAAGCAAAAAGGAAAACCAGCACACCAACGTGCAACACACGCGATAGATTTGCGTCCGCACCCACAATCCACAGGGTCCATCTACCGAAGGTCACGGGTAGGAACACAAGAACCACGAGACTGAAGATTGAGAATAGCACGAAAAAGATGCAGTACAAGTGACTGCGAAACCCGAAGAACTCGCCACTCCAAGAGGTCGACCTATACGAGTAGCGGGACGTTTGTCGGCGCTGCAAGGTTTGCAAAATCGATGAAAACTCTTGGGCACCCACCTTGGGCGCATAGGTGTTCGGCGCTGAAAGAGTACTTCGCCGAACGGGCGTGGCCGTTTGCTGCGGCCAGGCATTCTCAATACGCTGCAAAATCCCCAGAATCTTGGCCAACAGCGGACTCCCAGCATGGGGCGAAAAGGGGACATCACCCTCACGGTGGTGCAATAGACAGAGATGTAAAGTGTTGGAGTAAAACAACTGCGCCTGCTGCAGATCTGCAAATGCGTGCTCGTTATCTTTACACCAAACGAGCCAAGCGGTAAGGCTCAAGAAAATTGCAACCACCGACGCCAGCCTGACGGCTCCAGTGAACATCCCACCCAGGAGTGCATATGGACCATTGATACTGTTCCAAACAACTTGTAGGATCGTTGTCTGACCATCCCATGCAGCTAGCAGCCTCTCGGTGGTGATATTCAGGACGAAAGGCAAGATAAGGAACCAGATGACGCCACACACCACCTCCCTGGTGCCGATGCCATACTGAACAAGGTATTGTTGTACAAGGCTGCTGGCAGCGGGCTCAGTGGGGGCATCTCTCTCGTAAACCTTGAGAAACGTGAACTCACCGTGGCACAACTCACACTTCAAGGACCTGCTTTGTTGAACCCAAGCCAGAACGCACTTTTCATGGACCCACTTCACCGAACCACGGCACTTGCAAGGATGAAACAACGTGCCAGCTTCAGAACCTTCTCGGCACACACGACAGATGACATCCGTCTCTTCCTCGAAATAAATGTTCAGGTAGTAGTGGCCGGGCTCCAACAGGTGGTGCTTGTCAGTTGTGCGAAAGCCTGATTGCTGCTCCAGTCGCCCCATCGCACCGAAGTGGATCCACACATCGTAGGCAGTAACCCGGCGATCCCAGCTTTCCACAATTTGCTCGCACTCGACGGTAATGACTGGGCTCGACTCCATGTCGCATAGCACGACCCCGACCTGAAGGGATTGTGAGGTATACTGTTCGCTACGGCTGCTGTGAAATCCCAATATCCTGGTGTGCTCTCCCCAAGCAAACAAACAACAATAAGGCAAAATGCCAAACTTTCGAGTGAATCTGTAAAGGCCACGTGCCAAAGCAGAAGCCACGTGTGCTATGTTCAGGCGGTAAGGCTGTCTTTGGGAAGTAGTTGTCAAAGCCAAACACCGTACACCAGGTGGTTGAGAGAGAAGATAGACTGCACGTGCAAGGATCGTGTGTGCTCTCGCTTGTGATAGGCACTCAGGGCTGCTCTGAAGGTGTAACTGGCGGTACACTGTGATGTCAAGCGCAGCAAGCCTATGTCTTTTGCACTGGATAGTTCCTGCGTTGGTGCTTGGACCTCCATATTTGGCCACAAAATATGAGGCGACACTCAACCTTTTGTCAAGGTGTACGTGAGAGCAATCCAGCGTTGCAGCATAAAGCGACTAGGGGCTCGCAAAACACATGCAGCTTGGCCCCTGTGATGTCACCCCTATTGGCATTCCTGCGGACAGGGGCATATCCGCGAAACTGTCACTAAAAGCTCGAAAATGGGCGGATTTGGGAGGAAATGCACCACGTCAGAGCGAATGTTGATCAATGCACTCCGGTGTGCAAGCTGAAAGCCCGTGGTGTTCTTGATTTTTGGTGTTTTGGGCCTGCAAACCGGTTCCGGGGGAGGGTTGGACGGTGAATCCTGTCAAGATTTGGTACCACCAATAATCGAACGTTCCAACCCTCAACCCTCAAAACTGGGTTGCGGCCCAAAATACCAAAAATAAACAATAGATCGGGTACTTCTATGTTGCTGATTGGAGTATATCAGTCACGATGGCTTCGATCTGGTGAAATTCTTCCCAAATTCCGCCGATTTTTGAGTTTTCAGCGAAAGCTCACGGGAGAAGTCCTTATCCATTCGTAATTTCTGGGATAACAATTGCGGGGGTAAGAGTTAGATCCAGCGGGGGCTGGGAATGCGGGGCCGCGCGCTGCGGTTCGGCTGCACCAGCCCCCCCCGAATTACAAAAATCAGTGGCCCCACAGTGCCCAGGGGTGGACCCGCCGAACTGACGGCGGTAAGCGCAATACGGACCCCTGCACTGTCGAACTGTACTGCTGCCATGTGGTTGCGGTGGAAGCATCAAAGTATTTTGATTTGTTCCCCCACCCACCCAAACAAACAACGAACAAAGGCTAAGTAAGAACAGTGCTTGGACGATTTATCAGTGGCTAAACCAAGCTCATAAGCCGCTAAAGAAACAAACGAAACAGTGGTGCAAAGTGGTTGAACAGGAGGTTTTGGCATTCAGTCTCATTTATTGAGGTAAGCACCAAAAACAACACTCTTGAACACCCCAAAGTTGGACTGAAAATCAATCACCTGGAATCATCTAGACAAAAAAATGAATGGTAAATGGGTAAAACAATACTGAAAATTTTATTCCCGGCTCCTTGCCTTTCAATCTTCTAAAATTTTCGAGAAATGAATTGCGCAATTGCGGCTCTTTGCACAAGTTTTATGATTTTACAAACGATTATGGCGACTTTCGAATTCTTTTTCTGTGGAGAAGGGGGTTTCAAATTGGACAATTTGCTGGCCCGGGTATCAAATGGCTGTTGATCCATATCGATTTGGAAAAGTCGCTTGCTATGGCATGGGACACCACAATTCTTATAAGACTTTGTGAGAGCTATCTATTGATACCAAAATTGCTAGCCCTCGGCGAAATTTCGTTCCGAACCCTTTACATTGAGAACATTGCCTTTGTCTTGTGCTCTCGTCAGTCGTCGTTATGTCAAGGCGGTGGGGCGGTGGGGGTGTGCATTTGGCCTGGGATCATTTGGTTACCAATCGCCAGCTGTGGCGCTTATTAAGCGGCGCTCCAAATGCAAATTTCCAGCGAGTCATTAATTTGGCCGCACTTAATTGGAATACTGCCATTCCAGCCAACAAATTCACGCAAATTGTGTCTGGAAACACAAAGATTGCGGTGGTGCACGCTGATCGAGGGCCTGACAAGAGTGCTTTTTTATATGCCTTATCATTAGTGTGGAACATTGATTCGGCGGGTTTTAGCCTACCAGACAACATTGCTCAAGCGGCTTCTGTGGTGGCAAGTGGAAATTCACTTCCTTCCTTGCTTACTTGCGTGGCAGGCTCCCGGTGAGTTCGCATAGCGCAAAGCACCCCCCAGTGCATCATCGCTAAACATGAAATTTTAATGAGCACCACGAGACAACATGGTTCCAAAACGTGATTTTGTTATTTTCGTAATTGCGCGATTCCTTGATTTCATGACTGTTCTCCCTCCCGGCTTCATGTTGCCCTCAAATGTGTCCACTCCATAGTTTCAACTATTGCCATGCCCCCCTTGATCTCTCAATAAGCTCAGACAAAACGAGGCCTCCCTCTAGCGGCAAAGGTAGATTAGTTTGCATCAAAAGGCCAGCGATGCGTTTCTTATGCGATTGTTTGCCTTTGGTCTTGGCCGGACCTTCTCCGCAACAAAGGCCCCAAAACGGGCCAGAGTCTCCTTTTGGCCCGGTTTTTGTTTTTAGCTAAAAGAATAGCAACAAGGTACATAGCACTACTTGCGGGCCGCTCAGAAGGCTACACAAGTTCACATCCTTCTCGTTACACTTGCTGAATCACATCATTAAATTGTTTCACTTCACTATGCAAAGTTGAATCAATGCAACACAAGTACAACAAGAGGTGGGCAGTGTTCGGATTGCCACGACCTCGATTTTGGTTTCAAAGTCCACCCGAGAAAATTTGACTTCAATACCGTACACGAGAGAATTGGGGTGTTTTTGGGACATGGGAAGATCTTGTCGCGGCGGTGGGTGTCAACATGTGTGTCACTATTTGCTCATGACAAGTGTGCAAAGCGAGGAGCAACGAAAGACACCACTAGGCACCTTGAGGTGAGCTTGAGTGGCTTTGTTTGAAATTCGTTGAGTGTGGGAGAGGGTAATCTACACCAATTTTGCGTTGCACTTCGAGTCATGCACTCCCATATCATCATGTCACGTAGCACATGATTCAATGTGCTTGCGAGGAAGGTGTTGAAGGATCGCACCACGGGATTGCGACGAGTTTTGCAACAAGAATGCCTTTGTGCATGTTGACATGACCTGCTGGGAAGTCTAATACCCAGCTTGATATCGCATTTGTTGTGTCGTGTAGATGTAACAAGAGTGCAAGTGTTAGGACGAGACAAGAGAAACCGACCCCTGGGTATGTACATGTGACCAGTCTTGGTGTTTGCACTCGTCCTGCCCCTCTTGGCCCTCTAACAACTGAAGGTAAGACCGTAGGCAAAATCATGAACTCATGGCATACGCAGACACGAAATTGCTCGCTTACACTCGCAGGTTTTATGGCCGTCTTTTGGAGCTGCGCCAGCCAGGGGGGGGAGGGGGGGTGGGGGTGGGGGTTTCGGCCGGCCGGCCGGCCCACGCCAGCCAGCCAGCCAGCCACCTAGCCAACCACCATTGCTTTGTACATGCATGTTTGCCTCACCACCCTTGCTCTCAAGATCTCAAGATGATGTCACCGATCCATGGAGTGTGTGGTAAAATTGTGTGGTAAAACAAAACAATTCCTTTTGCAAATGTGGTGCATGATGACATGCCTGTTTCCCATGACAAGTATCAAGGTTACTATGTTCTGACCCAAAAGGTGTATGACTTTGTGTTGGGTTACATGTCGCGGAATGAGGAGTTGGAGACGTAGGTGTTTTTTGGAAAGTACACAAAGGTGCCTTGGGATATATATTGCAATATGGATGGTATATATTTCGGATTGAGGACAATTGTGTACTCTGAGGTTTACATCGGTAACAACAACATTTGCAGTTGAACATACGTCTAATGCGGTGATTCTATGTGGTCTTTATGGGAGGTTCCGAAGGCAAGGCACCTTGGAGTATGAGGTAGGGGTGTTCTTGAAAGGTGGCCGACCCCCCCACCCTTGCAAACCCATCCCCATACCCATACCATGCGTGAGAAGAGGCGGTACAATGGTGCACTGCGTATTTTGGCGGTTTTCCGGGGGCGCGCCAGCCAGCTAGCCAGCCAGCCAGCCAGCCAGGGAGGGGGGGGGGGGGGAGGGCGGGGGGTTTCCAAAGCCTCCCAGCCACCCAGCCGCGGCTAGGCGCAACTCCTTTGAGAACATTGCTCGTCTTGTGCTCTCGTCAGTAGTAGTAGCCCTAACGATCAAGGCGATGTCCACCCAATGCCAATACTAAACTACACAGTCCGGTGACCTTGAACCTAGAGCCCCCTTCGCAAAAGCATAAAAAATACAACCCATTTGTCCACGGTGCGCATGGCAACAAAACGGGACTACATCACGGGGCCATTTGGGCGTTGGGAATCAAATTTAGCACGTGGTACGGTTGCCCAAGTTTCGCCACGGATTACGACGTCGGGGGGTCCCTAATGACGGTGTCCGGCGCAATGTGGGCCCTAGCCAACCAAGAGAAGAAGAATAAGGTGGATAGGCACACACCGTTGGTTCTTTGATCCAGATGAGAGAAACGTGAAGCGCAGAGTTAAACACGAAAAAAGACACGTTGCAACATCATGCATGTGAGCGTTCATGGCGTGCATGCATCCCAAGGCGAATACTACGAAAGCCATGTGCTCCTTGGCATTGTTTTTGCGTGATGTTTGCCGTTTAATGAGCATTGTGTTTGCATTGCCATTTACAAGGGAGGATCCCAGAAGATGTCACAAAACAAGCTAGCCCGCAAGAATTGGTGTCACAAACACGCCCGAATGTTGCACACAAAACTGTCATGTGACCGTGGACCTAGTGCGCTCTAAGGAGCGAGTGTCTTACGAATCGCAAAGAATGCATGAACCAACGAAACCCTTGTTAAATTGGTCCCAATATTTCGATCCAGAAACGATGCATGCACGGTGTAGGCCCATGTAAATTGTGTCCATCGCTCCGTGAGGCCCGGTTCAATGCCTTTACCTCCCACCAAGGGCAGCCGGGTGGAGCGAGGCGCGGTGGGCCGGTGGTCACAACGCAAGGCTGTTTCTTGTTGGGGCCTCATTTTGGTGACCTGCTTCATCGCGTTCCATATGAGCCAAGTACCACCGTCAACAACGCCATCGACACTTGCCATCGGCCGCTACGCGACTTCTGAGATGTACATTGCCACCGGTGCGAATAGCAAGTATTTTGGAGGATTGAAGAATTTGGTGGGATCCATCCACTACTTCTCACCACGGCAAAAGATTGTGGTGTGCCATCTTTGGCCCAAGTGCTACACAGCAAAACGGAACATGAAAGTTTTCGTCGTCAAGCAAACCGGCTGTATCTAGGAAAAGACGGTAGGGGTGCATCTTTTGGCAATGGTCCGTTTTATTTGTGGCCGTTTGCCAGAAGCGGCGAGCTCGGGATGGGAGGGCGATGCGTGATGGAGACGAATGGGCGCGGCAGGCACAAGAAGCTCCGGCTAGAATGTGAATTCATGAGGCCGCCTGCACTTCAATACCACCGCATCGCACCTCACAGTTCGCCCGAATAGCCCTCGCCTCTCGTAGGTTTATGACCTTGGGTTGCTTGAAGAGGAGCGCGCGGAGATGAAATGTTGGTGCGTATTGTTGCGTTGGAACACTGAAGACACTGCGTTTGGTGGTGCCAAAAACCAATCACACCTCCACAAGTTGAAGATCTACGCATGGAAGCCGCATGCCATTGCGGAGGCTGTTGATGAGTTTCAGAAGGTCCCAACGCTTTCAC
This sequence comes from Eutreptiella sp. 'Long Island Sound 2002', assembly GCA_964036045.1. Classification (NCBI taxonomy): domain Eukaryota; phylum Euglenozoa; class Euglenophyceae; order Eutreptiales; family Eutreptiaceae; genus Eutreptiella; species Eutreptiella sp. 'Long Island Sound 2002'. Next base: position 14,948,087 of record OZ038380.1, on the reverse strand, counting down.
CTCCTCCCATATCTTTCACCCATGACCGACTCGGTGGCGGTCAAGAATGGAGGCTATTGGGTACGTGTGGGGACCAAACGTGTGGCACCGCACAGGAGTTGTTTATGTGAATGACGAAGTGCGGCCATTTGTGGCTTTCCTTGAAGCGAGAAGTGGTTGCCGTACGACCCATCCAAACCAACACCCCCTTTTCGAGAAATTGCGAAAATTCCGAAAAAGAATTTGGCCAAATTTTCGCCAAATTTCCGCAACTCATGTGCCCGCGTGGGTTCGCCCTCCCAAAAGCCATCATGCGGGACTAGGCAACACGGGGGGGGGGATTGTTTTCCCGGATAATCCACGATCCGCTCGGATCCTTGGGGGGTGGTGGGTGGGGAGGGTTTGCCGACCTGACAGTGGGGCTGTAAAGAGCAACCGATCGACGAACATCCCCTTCGCAGGCGACACCCTACACCCGGACACGGAATATGCGTGGCAGGTGCAGTGGACGGACACCGACGGGGCCACGTCACCCATGTCCTCCTCCGAGGAGGGCCGCTTTTCCACGGGTTTGCTGACTCGCTCCGACTGGGCCGACGCGCAGTGGATATCTGTGCGTAATCCCGGAGCACACACCATCCTTCGCAAAAGGTTCACCCTGTCGAGCCATGTGCGACGAATCACTGCCTACGTGGTGGGCCTCGGGTACTACAAGCTGTGGGTCGATGGCACGCAGGTGTCGCAGCATGAGCTTGGGGCCTTCACGACGTATTCAGAGCGTGTGTTGTACGACACTCACGACTGTACCGCTGCGGTACATCGGAGTCGGCGTGGCAGTGGTCCGTCGGAGCACGCGGTCATCGTGGAGCTCGGGCCCGGATGGTATGCCCAACAATCCGTGCACGCAGGCGAGCCCTCTGCGCTGTTGCGGGTCGCCATTCACTATGTCAACAACACTGTGCAAAACGTGGTTTCCGACGCGTCGTGGGAAGGCACTGCCGGCCCCGTCGCCATCCATGGTCCCATCCAATGTTGCCGATATGGACTAGATCAAGTGAGGCGACAAGATTTGTAATGTACTTGTGCATTTCATCACATTTTTTTCTCTCAAGAAGCATGCATGGACGTGTTTTTGCTTTGAGCGTGCATGTCACACGACACCACCGGGTGCGCTTTGAACTTGAACAAGCATGTGTGGTCGTCTTTTTTATCTCAATTTGTGGTCTTGTGTTTGCTTTCTGTGCCTCACATGCCTTTGTCTTTTGCGTTTTGGGGGGTTTGGGTCTTTTCGAAATTTTCCGGGCACCCAGGCAACGGGGATGGGGGGCTGTTTTTTCCACCTCCGATCCACAATCCGCGCCAATCCTTGGATCTGCGTGGATGGGGTTGCCCATCTAATATGGTCTTTTGAATCAATGTTAGGGATTCATGTGGCGCTCTCCACTCCGGGGCGCAATTGCCGCCGGTTTTGTGTTGCGCTCGTGGAAGATTGACCAAGTGGCTTTGAGGCGTGGGCGGAGGAGGGGGCGGAGGGGGGAAAGGCCAGACCCCCAAACCTGCAATGGGGAGGAGCTGTTTTTGTTTGAAACGGGTCCATGTCTTACACTGCTCGTTGGGTGCCTTCGCAGGTTCATTTGTGTTTCAGTCATGATGGATGGGGAGCGGGCTTTCATCCCCCCCCAGTTGTATGCATTCCAACCACTCAAATCTGCACACGAAATTCAAAAATGAGGAAGAAAGCAGATTTTTTTCTCTGCCCCCCTCCCCTCCGGACACACCTGGGCGAACTTCTATTCAAGAGCCCTCAGGGCTTTTTTACTGTGCGACGCAGCATGACACAGCCATCAAACGGCACTTTGTTCCAGCAACGGCGATGGAAATGCCAGCCAGTGCACAAGCACATGCTGCAAATGCACGCACTGCTGCTGATGTCCATGCCCACAATATCGGGCAGTGCACATGTGCCACTTGGCGTTCCTCCCATGCCGGCGCCAGCCATGCTTCACACACAGTATTTCCCAAGATAGTGACGCTGGTGGAGGCGGGTAAGATCCGCTCCTGCCTGCGCAGCGTGCTTACGAAGAACATCGTCGACGTCTCCTTGTGCACGGTGTGCTGGTGGGCCCTGGGCCACGGCTTAAGTAAGGGGCTAATGAGCAACAGCTTCATCGCTGTGGGCCGCCCTTTCATACTGCCCAGCAATTCCATAAATAAAGTGGCGGTCCCATGGTGCGGGGGATCCACCGCTCAACCGGATGGCACCGTTTACAGACGCCCCTTGCGCACAGGTGATGTGGATTGATGCGGGAAGTACCCTCACTGGCCCCACAAGGACGCTCAACGACATCCTCACGCACAAAGGGGTCCTCTTCACGACCGGGCAGGACACCGACATGACCAGCTACACGCACCGCAGCATGCTGAACACCCTGGGGGCGAGCTTGGGGAAGGACCCGGAGTGGTACAAGGGAAAGGGGTCCATTTCGGCCAACACCATTGGCTTCGTGAAGGGCAGTCAGGCGCACCGCGACATCTTTCCTGCATGGCTCAAGTGTGCCAAGGTCTCCCTGCTCCTCTGCTTCCCCATCCCCAAGAAGGAGGAGATCAGCAGCGCTGTGGTGCGGTTCTGAGCATCCCAGCGAACCCCAAGAGGGAGAGAATCCTCATCTGAACAGCAGATGGGTCTACCCAAACAGGCCCCCGCCTCGGACTGTGGACCTTTTGCTTGCAAACCATCAAATTCAGACGTGCAGTCGGCCGTCCGTCGGTGGTGCACAGAAGGGGTATGTGGGTGGAGACCAACACGCTATTCATAGCATAAGACACTTGAGCTTGAGCGACCGTTGGCACGAAGTCGCCCCCCCCCCCCCTGATTACCAAAGGTTCCACCTACACCTTCGCTTAACTCGCTTTAAGTAGGCCTCACCCCCTCGATTACCCCCCGGTACTCCCTTCTTACCCGCCATCATCCCCCCCCCCCACCTCCGAGGTATGCCGGGGCAATTTCGTGCCGCACATGTTTTGGGCGCATATGTTTTGGGCGGCAAAGAATGGCCGAGGCGTTGGATGAGACCTGGTGGATGGGAGCTTGTGGCCGTCAGCGATGCCTTTGTGCGCAGTTGACGTCCGCATGAGACGTGACACAGGGAGCGCGTACGCTGCCTCCCAGACGCGTTCCCACTTTGGGGCACAAGAAAATTGTATTGTTCCCCTCCTGCTTTGCAGGACTCGCGCTGTGTCGCATGCAGCACAGTAGCCCAAGCTAATCAGTCGCAGCAACGCGGTAAGAGCTCTTGCGTACATACATTTGAATCCGTTTCAAAGAGGGAGTGCGACTATTCTTTTCCTATGTTTCATTCCTTCATCCCTGGGTCAAGGGCTTGCCAAAAACACGTATTCAGAGAGAGGAGGCGGGGGGATGGGGTGGGGGGCTGGCCTAACCCCCTTCTATTCTTTCTTATTTCAGATTGCATCTGTATTCTCAGCCGCCTTCATCCTTGTTTCTATACATTCCGTCCAAGAGAAGCAAAATGCACTCAGGGCAGTGCAAGAAATCCACAAGATTTAGCGTCATGCTTTGTCTGCTGCTTCACTGCGTGGTAAGCCTCAAACTTTGGGGGGAACTCGAGTCCACTGTCCCTCCCATGTCCCTCCCAGGGGTGGAGGCAGTGATTCGGTGATCTACCCTGGGCAACCAACGTTCAGAAACAAGCGACCTCATTGATGAAAAAGGGCCACCCTGGCCCCCCGCAGGTACTCTGAAATAAGTGAAATACCAACCGCCTGCTTCAAAAACTCAGGTAACACTGATGTTGGGCAGCAGCCCCTGCTGGATCTATTTTCTTTCGACCAGTTTTGTTCCAGTGAGCCAGTGAGTCTACCTTAGGTTATACACAATGATGCTGCAATCATCTACCACCATACCCACTGACAGCAGTCTCCCCAAACAAGATTTCACACAATCACAGTGCAAATCCAGCCAATCACAGAGCTCCATTTTCTGGCCTTTTCCATTCAAATTGTTCATCCCTGTCGAATTGTCATTTGTACAATTTTTTTTGAATCTGCTTTCCGCATCAACTTGTTCTGGGGCTGACGTCCCCCATTGTTGTATCTGACTGACGATATGGGTATAGCCATATCATGGGGACAGGCCAGGTGTACAGGGTCATGGACCCATAGAAAGATCAGCAGTGTGAGGATGAATCTGGTGTGGTGGTTTGGGTGTGCGCCGAGTGTGTATGTGAAGTGTGTGTGTGTCACAGTGAGTTGTGGTGTGTTTCTGTTATGTATGGCACTGTGTGTGACTAGAAGAGGTGGGAGAACCTGAGCCCAGAGTGGCAGGTTGAGGCGGTCACAGGATGCTGTGCCCAACTTGGTTACCGCCCTGACAGTTTTCAAAACTCCATCGTTTTACCCCTAGGGGAAAAGCAACAGAGTGAGCACTGCAGGGCAGGAGCAAAAAAAAAAAGGTCGAAAAAGTGACGTAGAATTTGTAAGCCCAAGTTGGCAACCGAAGTTCAAAAGGTGTCAAAGGCATATGTAAAGTGAACGGACATCGGCGCAGTCTGAACTGGTCCCAGCCCTTGAATTGGTGGCTCCCAGCCGGCGTTGCCTGAAACAGGTGGCGCATGGCTCTGCCAAAGCATGGGAAATGGCGCTGGCTGAGGCGGACCTCAGCCGAGTTATATAAGGTGCAAGACACTGAAAAAAGGACCTCATCACTTAGGCGTGCTGGGGCAGGAATATTTGTGTTCCGGGGTGCTTCATGCTCGGGGTTGTGATCCAAAAGCCAGTCCAAGTCTTCTTTGACGTCAGTCTTCTGGCAGAAAGCCCGGTATCCGCGGGTTCCAGGATCGGATTCACTCTGGGAGGTTGCCTCAATGTCGCTGGAGTCTGACCTCCAGAACTTACCGCGCAGTGGCGGCATAGTGGAAGTTCCGTTGCTGGAAGTTGTGGAGGGCTCCAAAGACGGTGTGCCCGTGGTCGCTGATCGTTCGGAGTCAAGAGAACTGGATCGTTGCTCGGTGCGCTTTGACGAGCTGGCTCTTGATGTTAGAGAGGCGTTCAACACTGGCATGTCGTCTTCGGACGGTGCTTCGGAAGCAGTTCGCGCCAGGGGGCTGTCTGCTTTGTGTTCTCGTTGCGCTGCGCTTGTTGTAGCCGCTAGCAATGGGCTCCACGGGTAGACTGCTTTTCCAAGAGGTTGAACCTGACGGACTCGTGGCAGCGTTGCCGGCAGGGAGCGGCAGAGGCGACGTCCTTTCGTTTGGTGGCGCTGACGCGGGTGCTTCTTCCGGGCTTGACGGGACCGTTCAGTGGGACTACTGCCAGCAGCGTGGCAGCCTTTGCTTGGTTTGCTCCTCTGCGCCAAGGGTAGGTATTGACGCGCTTTAGCCTGTTGCAGCACCGAGAAGAGGTTTGGCGAGGCAAACGGAGAAGTGACTGCAGGCGGTTTTCTTCGGCATTTCGCCGTTATGAGTGTGAAGCTGCTTTCCTTGTCAGTTAAGGCTCGGACTGCGCATACATATGGCTTTGGGTGAGGAATTGGAGTGTCCTCGTAGGCTGGCGTTAGGCCAGAATCGCATCGTTTGCGTCCACTGGTTCTTCTTTGCTTTGGGCGTGTGTCTTCCCCTTGCGGTAAAACGTGATTTTCATGGACGTCGCTTTGTCTCTGCTCTGTACATCTTGAAGTGGGAAAACTGGACGGAGATTGTAGCGGCGGCAGGTTGGAACTCGTCCGTGTGTCTGATCTCGGATCCGCACTGCGAGCGTAGCAAGTTTTCATGGGCAAGGGCTCTACTAGGCCGCATAGGTCGGTATACGGAACGTAGGTGATGCCGTCTACAACCACTGAGCCTAGAGGTGGAGGGCAGCCGGCGGTTACTTCTTCAGTTCTCAAGGCGGGTTGCTCTGGTTCGTTTGCTCGAGTCTTGTCTCCTCCTCTGGTGCTGCGGCACATTGTGTTCGCCACCGGGTGAATGGCATCCTCAGGGCTGTTGTTTGTGGCGGCAGCGGCAACAGGAAGTAGGTCGTGGTTGAAGCTGGCTTCGTAGCCTTGGGTGATCTTAAGGGGTAGCTCCGCCTCAATAGCAACGTACGGCTCGTGGCATCCATATTGCGTTGGAGAGTAGGGCGCTGGAGAATGGGACGGCGCTGACGCTTGATAGCTTGGTGGACAGTGGGTGGCCGTCCCGGCGGAACGGCAGTACGCGCAGGCTGCATCTGGAGTCTGCGGAGCACGCGGGAACAAAGACAGGTCTTGCAGTAGGGCAGAAGGTGGAGATTCTCGGTTTTTCTGAAAGTCATTCAGTGATAACGAGTTTAGCTGCGTGCTTTGTAGGAGAGCAAGAACTATCAGATTTTGCAGCTGGGCCTGCAGCCCGTGGTCACATTGCGACTGTTGTCTTGAACTGGAGAAAAACGCCTGGTCGATTCCCAGCGGCTGCGAGATGTTCGTGGTGTCTGCCACGGCTGATCCAGGACACGATCCAGGCAGCAATTTTCGGCTGCACTGAGAGATGCGAAGAATGTATGGCCCCAGTACACGCTGGGGCGGCGCATTACAGAGCCAATTTCGAGGACATCCAATGTGTTTGCATACTTGGGTGTTTGCGCGCACGCGCCTAAGTAGTACCATATTTGTCATTTGTACAATGGTCTGTGAACATTTTGTGGTTCAAAAGGAGACATTCCCGGTAGCACATCAACGCTTATGTGACCCGGGAGGCCCCACCTATGCAGCTGGGAGCCACAGTGCAAAAAAAAAAAAATAGGGGGGAGTTTCTTCTGGTCAGCTCCAACACCAAAGCACGTGTTGGGAAAAGAAACATGAAACCACGCGAGGTGCGTATGTGGGGCATCTCTTCACGTACTGGTGGTCATTGGCCGATCGCATAAGTCCAGGAAGTGGGGTGGGCATTCCCGGAAACACCGGCTGTCAGAACAGTGGGCCCACTTTTCAGACAGAGGCTTAGCCGCCCATTATCAACCCACTGTCAGCTCCTGGGGTTGCTGGTCTATTTAGCTATGCCGTGAGCCCCCTTGCAATCCCCCCTCCTCCCCATATGTGGGGGGCTCGAATACCCCCCCCCCCCTCGGCCCGTAAATGGATGTTCTTCCCCCCCCCAACGGAGGTACCTCACGTGTCTGCTTCCCCAACTTGCTGTTGGGCTTTGGGTATGATTGCTCAAATTGTGTTCCGCCACCCTTATGGCGTGGCCTTCTTTTCCAGTCTGGCTTGACTGCCTTCGTGGCGTTACCATGCCCCCAAAGCACTGGGCAAATGGGGAATGCGACGTGGCCCCACGAGGCAAAAACATTATGACGACCTCTAATGCCTGGGTCAGAATCCTTTCCTTGCGGCGTGTGGGCGCGGGCGCCATGCGTGATATCCTCTCGTGTACCACTGTCACCCTTTTTCGCAGGATGGAGTGTTTCCTTTGTGCGCAAAAGTGTGATGTACTTTTGGTGGACAGATTGTGCACTCTGGACACATGCTCATCCAGGGTTGATAGCCATAGGAGGAAGATAGAGGAGGAAGACATGAGAAGCTGGGGGCTGACCGGTGTTGAGGAGCAGAATGCTTTTTCTTTTCATCAACGCTTCATCGTGGTAGAAGTTTCGTTCTGTTTCTTGCTGGTGGACAGCGACTCGTTGGTTTTGTTCCAAAAGAACTCGTGTCTCCAAATGGAAGTAGAAACGCTCTTTGGTGGTTTGCCGTACGAGCAAAAAAACTTCCCCTCTTTGGCGCTCAAAAATGCTTGTCCCTCTGTGGCTCGTTATTATCACACTCCGTCAGCACAAAGCATTGTTGAACAGTGCTCTGTCTCTGCTGCCTCATTGGGATGCAGGCACCATGTTTACAATGCATGTGCAGAGGACGGTGTCGCCCATCCACCGGCATTGTGGCGGTGGGAGCCAGGGGATTCCCACCAGGCCCCCTTCTTGCGTATGCCCTTCTCGTCGTACCCACGTCCATGAAGTTGGGCACATCCCGCGGTGGAAGAGCGCAAGGAGGTTCAGGGATGTACTCATGTGCCCTGTGCCCCAGTAACAAGGCTCTTGAAAAAATTTTTGACCCCCCCCCAATAAAAAAAGGTAGCAGCGCCCTCTAATAGTCCCTGGCCCCGCACAAGAATGTCCTCACTCCCCTGGGACCACTGCACGACAGCACAACATCTCAAACTAAGTGACAAAAGTGTGAGAAAGTATGACAATCGCTGGACAATAACTCATCTGCAAAGTGGCGAATGCCATCCATCCACATGGGACCCTCCCGCCCCAGCATTTCTCAACCGGCTTGTGTAAGGGAAGGGCATGGCCAGCACCTCGACAGTGCTGAAAGATCAGACCATGCCCGCTGGCGCAAGCCATCAAGGGATCCCCACAGGCAGCTGACGAAGTTGGTTCAGCGCTTGGTCAGCAACCGGCGCGCACAACAGAAAGCACAAGATGTACACACTTGGGGCGGGGGGGGAAAATGTGGGTGGGTTCAGAGGTTTTATTCTTTGAGTGGACAAGCTTTCTGCGCGGCCGTAGAGGTAATGTCTGCATGTTTTAAGGCATCCCCACTCCGTTTCAGCTCTATTCGTGGCCACACCCCTGTCCACATCACTGTCCACATCCCTGTCCACATCCCTGTCCCTGATGTGCTCTAGGGGATGGGTTTCCCAGCGGTTCTCGGACCGTGCCCCTTTCTCCCCGTCATCATACCCGTCCCCCAAGCACTTCTTCTGCTGACCCCTCGCCCCGTTTTGGGACGAGCACTGCATTTCCCCCGTGGGCTCGAGCCTACTGGACCACCGCTACGACCAGTCGGCGCTCTCGACCATTGTGTATTCATTGCCCTGGGCAGAGCACCTGCAGGACTCCACTGGCCTGCTCGCGGCCTCTCATGGGCAGCTGAATGGGTCGGGTTACCCCAGCGACATGGTGGTGTGGACGAGTCGTAACAGCTGCATAATGTACCGGCAGTTTGCCGAGTTCGCGCCCATGTTGGAGCGCATGCAGTCCCTGTGCAGGATCAAGTCAACCCAGTGCTGTGGGTGCCCTCCGCCAAAACCATCGAACGAGTCTGCCCCCCCAAGTCCATCTGATCGTGAGGCCTGATTGGTTTTGGAATGTCGGAGAGCCACGCCCGAGGCCATGTGATGGGAGGCAATCAAGCTACAGCCGAGTTCCACTGCAGAGGCCCTGCTGCGGAGTGAAGCTGGACTCACGCTCAAGAGGTGAGGTGAGGTGAGGTGAGGTGAGGTGAGGTGAGGTGAGGTGAGGTGAGGTGAGGTGAGGTGAGGTGGAGGTGGCATGAGGTGAGGTTGCCGGGACGATCACCGTACTCTAGCATAGTCTTAGCTTTTATCCCTCGCAGCGTCCGGTGCTAGCACGCTGCGTTCTACCTTATGCCCACCAGGGCTCTAACCGTGACCTCTGGTTTGGGTGTCATCTGCTATGATAGCACGTGACCTCATCAGTATACAGTGGGGGATTCTTTGCAGAGGGGGCAAGCGACAGAGACGGGTTCCAAGTCTGCCAAAGAGCCATGCCACTCTATGTCCAGGGCCCTACCCCCCCCACACATGCAGTGTCAGGGGTCATGGGTGCAGTATACATCCTTTGCGGGGCCGTTGGTATCTTCGTATTTCGCAAATCAGGTGAGTGAGGCAGAGGCTCAACCGATGGGGCGGGATTGGCATCCCACTACACAGACGTGCTGGTTCTGCAGTGTTCATGTGGCGCCCTAATTCAGAAGATGATGCAACAGGGGAAAGTGTGGGCGTTGCTGTGGTCCATCACTGTGGGGTTCGCTCCATCATGGCTCAAAGCTTTGAGCGTTTTTTTTTTTTGCGAATTTTCGACGTATTGATTGACGTCCGCGGGAACCGCATCACATCGCCTCCAAACGTTTGACTCAAAACAGCCGCATTTCCAAGCCCTTGAGGCCCTTTCCATGCGAGTCCAGTGATGCCCCGATTGCAAAGGAAAGAGGGCTGGGGCTGCGGGCCCTTGGACCAAGTGCCACCACTTTGGGAATCCACCCCCCCCCCCCCGAGGGTTGGCCCGTGCATCGCATTCTGGACAATGTCGCTAGGTCTCCGGAGCATGTGATTTGCAAACCCCTGTGAGGGTGACCTGATGCCCCTACTCACTGGTGGTCACAAAAGCGGTTCTAGGCGATTGCGGGGTTACAAAAACGTTGGAAAACGGTTGAACCGAAGATTGGGTTGGGACAGACTTGGGAACCCGAGACGGCATGGGTTATGTAGGATTTCTTGACCCTCCCCTACTCTGGGTACCCTAGGATGGCACAGTTATGCAGCCCATTTGATTCTTTCTCACTCTGGGACCCTGAGAAGGCCGGGGTTATGTAGGGCTGAGAAGGAGGACAGTGCTGCATAAAAAGCAGGCGTTCACGGGGTTGATATAGGGTTATAGGGATATAGGGTTGATGCATGCCGCCTTTCGCTAGCACGTACTCATCCTCGGCAATCCCTTCTGCGCACGTTGACCGTTGAAGAGCCCCCCCCCCCCCCTCCCCCATCCACCATTGAAATCCGGGAGCCCCTCCCTCTGGACCCGTCCTGACGTCTGCTGCTATACACATGGCTGCAGGAGGAGCCTCAGCACCTGCATCCGAAGAATTCACACTTCTAAACAATCGCGAAATGTGTGCATGCAAAGGCCCGACGGGCTTCGTAGCACTCCTCTCGGACAGACGCATCCCCCAATAGCCCAAACCCATTCCCCTTGACAAAGGGGCTCAAAGGACAGGGGTGCAAAATGCATAAAAGAATTTCAGCATCATGGGGGGAGCGTTAGCGCGCCGGGCGCGCGCTTGGCATCTTTTTTGACCCGTGCCCCACTGGTGACCTTTTAGGGGGTGTACTAAGGGGGCGCACTTCGCGCAGTGCAACTATTTGGGCGTCTGGCCGTAGTAGATACCCATACTTTGAGATACTAGGGGCATCATTGTTACCCCTAGCGTAGGTTTTGACTTCTGATTTTGTCCCCTTTGTTGGGGGACCCTCAAGAATGCAGGGGTTACGTAGCACTTCCGCCCTCTTTTGGGCCCCCGAGAAGGCAGGGGTGACGTGGCCACTTCTGATTTTGTCCCCCTTTGTGGAGTGCTGACCTGTGGAATCCTAAGTATGCGTTGCATGTTTACAAGGTGACTGTTGCCGTTGATATGTTGGGCAACATTATACAGATTTGCCCCTTGGCCCCTGGGACATCAGCAGATGTTTTACTTTGGGATGCCTATGGACCTTCTCGTACCCGAGGTGATTTCTTTGATTTCGAAGTTGGGGGCCATGATGGTGCTTATAAAGGCCGGATTCATGTCATCGTGCCATTCATTGGAAGAAAGAATGGCACTTTGACAACCCGCCAACAATCTTACAATGACGTGCACGGGTGGTATAGGGCACGCATTGAGCAGCTGTTTGCTCAGTTGTGGCATTGGGGTTTGGTTGGGAACATTTGGCGTGGCGGCCCCAGTAAGTTGCACAAGTCAGTCCGTATTTTGTCACATTTTACGCAAGATGAGGCAGAGGATGAGGCAGAACTGTGTGTGTTGTGTTGTCAGAAGCGCTCCACCGTCACAATTTGTGATGAGTGTAAGGAGCACTATTGTACTGAATGTATTGACACCCACACTTGTGGGACCAATGTTGTTTGTTAAGTACAATACAAATGACATTTGGAGTTGTTGAATTCACAGCTATTGCTTTATTATGCAACGTGCTTTGTAGGGAAGGTGTGCAGTCCAACATGGTCTACTTGGAGGGCTTCTCCATGAGAGGGTAAATCTGGGGCTGAAGTCGGGATAGTTAATAGAAAAGTAGCGCGCCGGGCGTGCGCCGGGCAAACATTCCCCCATGACCCTGCCTTTCGTCCACCGCCTGCGCTGCCCCTCTATCACCTCTGCCAACACCCAAATGAACCAAGACAACCAGTTCAAGGTCAACACACAATCAATTTGGGGATCAACAAGGAGAGCCCGTGGTGGCGGAGATCAAACGTTAAGCCAGCGGTGCCTTTAGCCAGGAGGTCCATCAGGCCTGTACTTGAGGATGGGAGAGACTGAAGGGCGGCCTGCACATCGAATCCGCACTCTGCCCAATACTGCCCAACCCACTCGCCCTTCGGGATGGCAGAGATATAAGCAGCGACGAAGACTAGGCCGACATCACCGCTACAGTACACTCCCAAGCTCCATTGCACTGGCGGGGGTGGCACCATGGAGACAAGAAGCGACGCTCCCGCCAGGGCTGTGGAGATCAACACAGGGCAACACTGGCTGGTGGAGCTAAACCTGCCTGACCCCAATGGCTGCGCTCACTCTACACCTTTAACTCTAACCCGAACTCTGGCTCTAATCCGAACCTAATTTCCAACCGTTCGCACATCGCCATTGACGGCACATCATCGTCTGTGTGTGCTGTCTTTGGCTTTCAGTGACCAAGTTTTCCTGTTCTGGGTGCCACCGCCTGGCCCCCGTAATGTTGGAACCCTTACAAAGAACAAGTGCAGCGGCAGTGCAGCAACGAAAGTGCCCTCAAATCTTTTCGTCATGCCTTCTTCAGGCACTTACAACAATGTGCTTTCCATCAAGTGTTGTGCACATCGGCCCATCACCCCCTGCCAAGAACCAGATGGCTCGTCTGACCAGCATCCGACAGTCGCAGCGCACTGCAGAGGCTTCCAAGGGACAGCATTGCCAGGGCCTACAAGGCAGTTTTGGTCCACAACCAATCCAGAAGGGTGCCTGCCCAGTGTCCATGATGTTCTTTTTATTGCTGTGTGGCATCCTTCATGTGCCAGCCATGACACATGTTCACCAGGACCAATCCTCTAGAACTCTCCAAGCATCAGCAACAACCATCTGATTCCCTCCATTTGGAATTATCGCAGTCACCCAGGGATCAATATGCGCCCTCCTTCTCCCAACAGCACGTTAAGACAAATTGCTCAACAGTTTGGGCACAGAAAAATTTTTCTGGACCAAACCCTTTCTAGAATTGGATGTCCACCAAAATTTTGCTGAAACTTATTGGTCGAAAAACATCAAAAAAGGTGTCCTGTGGGCGCCAATCCAAATGGCCCTCTCTGAACGGTGTGTGTGTGTGTGTGTGTGTGTGTGTGGGTGGGTGGCCTCCAGCAAAGGGGCTCTTTTGGCAGCCTGCCCAAAGAGCTCCTGCTCTCAGAGGGGGGGGGGGGGCAAATGAGCTCCTAGCCACCCCCCCCCCCCCCAAGCTTTTTTTTGGTCCACAGGAATGGGGGCTTCGTATGGTCGCAACTTCCAACCACTTCCTAAAACAAAGAGGTGGACAAGTTGTTCTCGTGCTTGGCACATAAAGTGCACGGAGTTCACTCACAGAGGTGGTGGTGTTACAAAGCACAATGGGACATGAAATCCTCAACATCCTAATCCACCCTCTACATTTGGTTTGTCCTTCAACAAAGGCCTCGCATTGACCATCTTGGCGACTGCACGGAATGTGCTGGGCCTCCTTTCGTCTACACGTTGGCAGTACTCAGGGGGGCAGCTGGCGCCATGCTGCAGATTGGAACTCCTGTGCCGTCGTTTGGTGCAGCCATTGCTCACCACAAGTGATCGCAGCTTCTGTCTAGATTTTTTTTTGGTATTGCTTTTGCATTCTTTCCACATTTCCCCTTTGTGTTTTGGATCCTGAGAGTGCTCCATGGCATGTTTAATTTTGCAGACCTTTGTTTATTGGCATGGGCTCCATGTGGTGCTGACCATGACACCCCTCCACCGATTGGGGTACATTCTGGTGTTCAGTGTCATCAGCGGCTACATCGACGTGATCTCGCTGGTGATCCTTGGTGTGTTCATGGGCTTCATGAGCGGCAACATCATCCACCTGGGCATGTGTCTTGCGGACATCGACGACGTCGCCAAGACCAAGCCTGTTGAGTATTACATCGTGCCTATCGTGCTGTACTTTGCCTCCGTGTTGGTGAGCCAGTGGGCCGTCACGTCGTGCCCGCGGTGGGGGCCCTGGGCCGTGTCAGTCCTGGCCGGGGTGTGCTGTGCCTTCCCTGCGGTCTTCTACGCCCTCAGCGACGGTGACGACAACTTCTGGTGCGCTCTTCCGCTGGCCCCGTCCCTGGCGTTCCAGATGGTGTGGACCAACAAGTGCCTGAGTATCATGACGACAATGGACACCGGGAACCTCCAGAACCTGGCGATGGCGCTGACGCCGCTGCTGCGCGCCAAGCCCGTCCCGCTGCGGCCGGACGCCAAGGTCCTACCCCCCCTGACCGGGATCGTGGGCCTTTGCCTTGGGTCCGTGCTCGGGGGAGTGGTCCTGGTGGGGGGCACCCGCAACCTCTTCGCCCTGCTCCTCCCAGTTGCCTGCGCGCAGCTGGGCCTCCTGCTCGTGTTGACGGGCCACGTCCAGTGCCAGGCCGCCGCGGCGCCGCCACCCACCGCCAAGGCAGACCCTGCGACAGGCCGTGCCGGTGACGTGGCTGACCAGGGGCAGACGGGGACTGGTGCCAAAGAAGGCATTGCGTCCCAGGCCCTGTTGGTTGAGACGTTGGAGGCCAATGAGCTGTTGCCCAGCCCCGATGTAGAGCCTGTCGGATCCGAACACACGCGGCCGACAGACCCCTCCCTCGTACCGGGGGAGGATGACCCCAGGGACCAGCCCATCAGCCGGAGTAGCAGTGGCATCCGCGTCCATGTCATAGAGGAGGGGCTGAGGGCGCTGTCAGCGTCAACGCCCCCGCCACCAGTGCCAATTCGCCTGGAGAACATTGTGCAGTGTGGGGATGGGGATGGCGGCGACTGTTGGGGCATGGGGAAGGGTGGCAACGGGGCTGCAGATAGTGGTAGGAGTACCAAGAGGGAGGAGGGTGGGGAGGGAGGCCGCGACCGGCCCAATGTCTTGGCCAACATCATTCTCAGGGCGCAGGCGGACACGTTGGACCAGGGGCCTGATGCACAGGGCACTGGATGCCCCGCGAGGTAGGGGTGGGGACACCATGGGGCAGTGGTGCTGCAATGGTCAGCAGAGGGGTTGGCATTCCAGTTTGGTAGGCGGCTCCAACTGCACCCCTAAAAACGGAAAACAGGCATTTGCCAGAAATCCCTGAAAAAGCCCTTTTTTCGAGATTGTTGGAACACCATCATTAGAAAGAAGACGCGCTGATACGTTTTACGTGGTTTTCTGCATGTTTTGAAACCCGTGGCATGAAAACAATTTTTTTGGCCAAATGTTAAGTGTCTTTTTTGAAAGACCAGGTGATTATGCCTTTTGAGCAGCGTGCTGTGTGGTGAGTGTGTTCGCGGACAATGAGGAATGCTCCTCATAATGCGTTTCGCAACTATACATTTTTCGTTTCTCAAACATGCAAATGCAGCCAAATTTGATTTGCGGGCTGACCTTCTTCAGGGGGTCTTTGGCTTTGACACAAATGGTATCGTGAGTCATGCCCACATGTGGAAACAGTAGCACGAGGTGGTGTCCAAACATACTTTGCTCTTGCTTGACATGTCCACGGTTGTTGGGGTGTTTCAAATGTAGGAATGCCTAGTGCTGCACAATTGCTTTCTCGATTGCAACGTGAACCGACTTTGTCAAGGCATCCTTTGCCAACATGAACCCGGCCACCTCCCATTCCGTGGCTCTCCTTTCTCGGCTAGGGCCTTCAACCCATCAACCGCCTCCAAGCCATCGTAGAATCTTTCCGTGGCTTGAATGTCTTGTTCTAGGAAGTGGGGCAAGCACCGTTTGCTCGGAAACCCCTTGGTGTTGGCCATCTAGTTTGGGGTGCATGAACCATGGTGTCTCCGACTTCAAGATGTCCACTGAGCAGTTGGTGTGCCACCGAGTCAGTTCTACCCCTTGGTATTCCTCTTGTCCCGTATCTTGTTCACAACCTCAACACCGTGCTGCCCCGCTGTGCACCATTCATTTACGTGCAGGGCCCCGCACCTAAACAAACGCAACGGCACGGTAACACATGATTGTCTTCCCAACAAACGAATTGAAACAGGGCTGTTGGTGGGAACACCTGCATGGCCCCGTCCACTTCAGCATGGCCCCTTTGTTTTCATTTTGTGGAACCTCACGCGGCTTAGTGGAATCTTGACGCGCTTTAGGCTTTAGCCGCTCCTCAATGCTCACACCCAGTGGGGCACCTGCTCGCAGCTCCATCTTTTTCTTTCGCCCCCTTTTGGTGTTTGTCCCTCCGACGTGCCGCCTGGTGGCGCTTCCAAAGTTCAATTTGGGTTTGTTTTCTTGGCTTGTTCCTCGGCACATTCCCGAAGAGTCTTTTTTGCGAAATTGTGCACCGTAGGGCGAATGAGAAAAGCCGTTGACACAAAATACAAGTGGTGCAAAACATAGGTTTTCACATTCGCATGCCCTTGATATGCAAAACCCATGTTTGGAAACCGTAGTGCATTGAACAATAGCGTACAATGCATGCACCGGGCCCCACACATCAAAAAGGTGAGGGAAATCGGGCATTGGGCCCCGGGCATCATGTCCATGTTCTAGTCGTCGGCGGACGTTGCGTAAGGTGTCCCACTCTCTTCTCACCTTCATTGTACTTTGTGTCGGAACATACCCACGAAGCTTCCTGTTGACAGCGTGCTTCAACGGCTGTTGGTGTGTTGTCGCGATGAGGACAATGGCCAAAAGTCTCAAGTAGAACTGTTGTCCCTTGGCATGGTTGGCGGAGAGAGGAAGGAGGGTACACGGCGGGGCCTTTGTGCTATTGAGCAAGTGGGAGCCGAGTCCGATTCAATGTAAGGTAGTACAACCAACTTACGTTTCAGATGCCGCACTGTTGCGTGATGTCTCAAAATGGAGGACACATGCCAAGTCTCCTCTTTTGACACATCCACCCACATTCGTCCTTCCTTATCTATGGCCCTAGGAACGCTACAACGCATTGCTGTTTTCTTTCTCATGCGCAAAAAAAACACAAAAATTACGCGTGCCGTGTCGTTACCCCTTTTTAGTCCATTCCGCACGTCCTCTGTTGATTGGTAAGGCGGATCCTCTCCTGTAGCATTGTTGCGGCCGCCAACACGGTCTTTTCTATGTCCTCCATCTCAAAACTTACTCGTGGTTTTTGCATCCTTTGTCTCAACGAATAGAAATTTTAGTTGATGCATTTTAGTTTAAAGCCGTCACTCTTCTTCGCTATTTGACTTTGAGTCGCAGAAACAACTATTAATATTCCACAGTGCGTGCGCGTTTGATTTGCGGAAATTCAGGTCCTACACGTATTGCGTGTGCACCGCTGCAACCGAACGATGACTGCCAGCAAACCACCACTTCACATTCCACTCTGCTTCTGTTGCCGTGTTTAGCGCTGCACAGTGTCGTATGCATGGAGTCGTAGTGTAGCTCGTAGTGTAGAGTGTTGTCATTTCGCCATTAATTTTAATCCTTCCTATTACTGCTCTTTCCCTTCTCCATGCACGGTGCATTACACCGGTGCCTTATTTGCTGCAACAACATCTGCACATGGTTTGGACGTTCCATGCGCGGGGCCCCGCGCATCATGCGTGTATTTCAACACCATTGCCCCTTTGACACACAATTCCGTAGTCGGATGCCTGGGGTCCCACGCATACAAAAGGCTTACAGAAGCTTTTTCGTACCTAAATGTTGCATGGGGCTTCAATCACGAAAGGAACACTTCGTATTTGCGCAACCGCTTTGATGGACTACAATCACCCAATCAAGTCACCAACCTGTGGTTGCAGAGATGTGTCCTGCAGTTTGGAGGTTGCGGTCCACAACTGGCGATAGAGAGAAGGATCTTGTGCATTATCTTATTGGTTGCTTCCATTTGCAGATGCAATGCAACACTTTTTGCTTTCCATCATTATCTCCACCCTTACCGAATTTCATGCACGTTGCCCCATGCAACAAAAACCCTTTTTTATCAAAGTACATGAATTTCATCCCTCAAAAAGGCGTGCAAAAATGCATTTTTCCATACCTTCATTTTTGGACCTCTCAAAAATCTTGCTAAATATCTTTTTTTTTTAAGTTTTTCAGGGGCATGTTTTTCATCACGTTTTCATTTTCAGGGGTGCATTTTGAGCCGCCTAAGGCTGTGATCTACAAAACTGGACTTTTCCTCCCCCACCTCCGACAGACACCAACAACCTCGGTCAACACAAGCAGGTCACACAAAGGCAGAGCGTTGGACACTGCATGCACTGCATGGAGCCGATCCGGGGTTGATGGGACATGCACCCCCTCCAGCCTCACGATTAGCCCACTGGAGTCCGAGATATAGACCCACTACGCAGTATGGAGGTCAGTCGGTGCAGGGCCAGGAGTGGATGGGGCTGCAGAGCAGAAAGGGGTCATGTGGGCTCTGTGACTTGGGGACACGCTAGTGACCGAAGATCATGAGGTAGGCACGGCTGGAGCCTTGGCGGCTTTCCTGACCATTTGCCCCCTGCCCCCCCAAAAAAAACAGCAAAGCTTCCTTACCATGTTATGTTATTTACAGTTGCACAATCCGCAGTTACTGTTTCGCTCAAGCTGCTGAAAGCAGGCCTGGCGTGCAAATTGAAAATTGCTCCGCATGTTGTTTCGGGTACTTCAGCGCATGGGGAATTGATTGCTCCTGCAGCTTCCGGGCATGCACAGACCCCCCAGAATCTGACCCACTTCTTTCCCTCCCAATCCATGCAACCAGGCTCCTTCAACCACCAGTTCTTGGACTTTGCATTTTGCAGACCAATATTGTGTGCCAAAGGGACCCTATGAAGCCCACAGCAGTGGGCCAAGTGGAGAGGTACCATTGTAAAAAAGGATAATCCCCACCAAACAATAGAACCTTCTTTTGCATTGATCTACATTCACCATTCAACATCGCTGGCTGGGTGCCAGACAGAGGGACATGCTCTATTTTACTCCCAAAAGATATACAACAGCCTGGATGCACATCGCACCCAATTGATTGAAGACTTGGCCAAGTCGTAGCGCAGTTGCGCCTTGGTGCACACAGAGGTGGCACGCTGCCGATGGAATGCAACACAAAGGTGACACCAGCAGCAACAAAGCCGCGCTCCTTTTTCGGTTCGGTTGAGGCTAGACCCTTCTGACAACGAGCGACCGTACCTTCTATAGGCCACCACACAGCAATACAACATGGGAACGTGAAGGCTGAAGGGTAGGTCTCTTGGCGTCGCTGCGGAAGCCTTTACATTCATATTGAGTGGGTACCCCCAGGGGGGTACGGTGCCTGTAGGATTCATGGGCAACGAAATGGCCGACAAACGGATGACATTGCCCTCGCCTACCTGCACTGCCCTCTCCACCGCGAGTCAGCTCTGCACGCCTGTTCGTCTTCTCGTGTATGTGATCCCAAAATAACATCTGAAGCAAGCGCACAACACCACCGACCCGAGCAGCAGCTTTGACTGACACGAGACCACAACTTTGTGGGAATTGCCTTTGCTGGGGCGGGGGGGTGGGGGCACAGCCCTATGTATCCCAGTGGGATTTGTGACTAGTACTACATCCAGAGCACCCAAGTACCCGGTTGCGCATCATTGTCCTGTCCTGCGATGCAGCTCTAATGCGCTGTCCCCGCTGTTCCAGGAAGGCTATCACGTCATGCGCCCCAGCCGCTTCCAAGTAGTGTTGTAGGCCAATAGGCGTGATGGAGGCGTATGGGTGAGACGCCATGGTCCATGGTTTTGGGGAGGACTTTGTGTTGGACTGGGATAACCATAGGACTTTCCCATTATTGAGACGCAGACACGTGTGTCAACCTTCTCAAATGCACGTGAATTTGTGTCCCTGTGACGACTGTTGATGTTGTGTGTCTCTTTGCTGCAGTGGGACGTTGTACAACACTATTGGGCTACTGTGAGCCCCCAGCATGCCATTCCTCGGGTACCCCCCCCCTTGTCAGAGCAACGCCTATGTCCAAGCTAAACTAGGCGTTGGTTCCGTCAATTTTGCACCGTTGATTTTGGTGGTGCGTTTTTCAATTGGTTCTACTGTGTGCCATGTGTGCTTCCTGATACCTTGGTTTTGAGAAGCACGAAGTTCATATTTTGTGTCAAGGCAGCTCTGTTGGCCAAGAGGGCATTTGTAGCGTGTTTTACCTCTTTGTTTTCAGAATAGTACATCACGCAAGTTGCGGAGCGTAAGCAACACCCTTGTCCAAGCAACACTAGTCATTGGTTCCGTCAATTTCTGGTCATTTACTGTTGCTTGGACAAGGGAGGGGAGGGGTTACAGTGTTTGGTGGCATTTCGGACCCCAAAGTCAACGCGGCCAAACGGCGCTCTTTTTTCCATTAATTGACCGTGATGGTCACCCCCTGTCCATGCGGCTAATCGTTGCCAGTCGTTGCATAAGGGCGGGGGGTTTCCTGTTTGCCTTGCTTTATCAAGTGACATCTGTCAATGGTGTGTCGGCAAACGGCACCTGCAGGCACGGTATCTGCAGTGCAATGCGTGTCGGCTTCGTCCTGCACTGTACTGTATCACTGCTGAAGTCGATGACCCTCACCTCTGGCGAGTCTTGGATCGCTGGGGACAATCACCTCCAAAGGTTTGTGCAGCGCAAATCCCCCCCCCCTCCCCCGCCCTTCCCCCCTCCCAGGTCCGATTTGGTTTGCTGCAATCAGTTGAGAACCTCGCAGATTGAGCAGAGGTTGTGATGAGATCATTGCCTCAGGTTGCAACGTGCACAATGTACATAGTGTCTGTTGAGTTTGCGTTTTATGTTGTGTCGGGTAGTTGGCATCGGCAAGACACTCCTGAGTCATTGATATCTTCAGCCCAGTGCATGTCCGCCTGTGTCCTGTACTTTTTGTGCACTGCTCTCCAGAGGAGCACAAGTGTGCTCCGACTGCCTCAGCAATCTTTTCATTCATTCATTCATTCAATGTCATTCCTCCCCCACGTGCGTTCTGAGTGCTGAGCTTGTGGTGAAGCATTCTGAGGGTGTGATAAGGCGCTGTGCATGAGAGCAGCAGAGGGGCTGTAGGAGGGCAGCGCCAAAGGGCTCTGCATGTGCCTCACTCCTCGGGGATGACTTTGCACGCAGTGCACAGGTTTCTGTGTCAACAACTACCCTTACCCAAGTTTTGGGCCTTTTCCACAAGCTGCTGGATTTTTTGGGTGCAAGGTGAGTTGCATTCTCTTGATAGCATCCATGTGATGAGGGTGGAAGGGGGATAGGAAGCTTTTGGTGGTTGTTGAGGTGTTCGGCCAACGGAGTTGACACCCTGTTGTTGTGGAGCCACGCTTGGGCATGCACCACGCACTGTGTGCACTGCTCATCCCTTTTCACCACAATTTCTCAACTGTCTTGGGCAATGTTGGCGGTAGACCAAGCTCTGTTAACGCCCCCCCCCACCCCCCCTGGGTATATCGGTGGGTGGGTGGGTGGGTGGATCTGAGGGGGCGCACCGTGCGCTGTGCCCGCGCTGTGCCTGCGCTGTGCGAAAAGTCGGCTGTTTTTCACCACCGGTAGCCACGGGTCCCAGGGTCCTGAATTCTGCACCCTACAGCCCCTGCTGGTACACCAGGGATTTTTTGTTTGAGCCTGATGCTTGCCATGGGTCCCAGGGTCCTGAAGTCTGCACCCCCGATGCTGTTTTGAATGGCATGCATGGTTCTCCAGGTGGGTGGTTTTCAGCGGTGTTCCCGGGATAAACAACGTAATAATTCGCGCTGTGCGTGCACTGTGCAAAAACGCCCCCTGAGGGTGGGTGGGTGGGTGAGCCAAAATCCCAAGGAGGCCCCGCCCCCCCCAGTATCACGAAGCAAAGGCCTGAGCCTGCATCATCCCCTCTGCCTCAGCTTTGTTGTGTAACAGAGCTTGTCGTTCTTGCCTCTGAGCGAGTGCAGCACCCTTGTGGTGGTCAGCTGAAAGAGAGATCTCATGATCTGTAAGCCCTGTCCTTCCACCGCTGTGATGGGGTGTGTGCTGAGTGCAAATCCCACTGGCACTGCATAGCCCATTTACGGCATGAAGTTGCCAAGTGCAAGTTGCGGGGTGGGGTGGGGTTACCGAGGTGCGTTTCCCAGTGGAGGTTTTTCAACCCATTTTCACTGAGCTGGGCCTTTCCCAGTGGAGGTTTTACAACCCATTTTCTGGTCCAGGGTGAGCAATGCATTTTTAGCAGCGGCAAGCAGTAGCAGCAGCAGCAGACGATTAAAAACTCCATTGTGGGGATACCATGGCTGAAAATCGGCATCCAAGAGGCGAACGGGGTTGCAGTGACACTGGGGCCCCATGTGCAATCAGCGTGCGTTATAATTTGAGAGTAAATGAAGTGCTGGCCAGCATGAGCAGACTTTGTTACTGAATGTCAGGGCGCAGAGGGAAAGCCCTTTAGAGGGCTTGGCAAACACAGTACCCAGAGCACCAGAGTGTAGGAGGCAGACAGGAGCCAACACACAGCGTGTGGAACAACTTATGCCTTGTATGTTGTGGAACGCCTTGATCTACTGGAGACCGCAGACACAATGTGTGAGGACCACATTGATGGGCTGGGGACCTATGGAAGCCACTGGAAGCTGACCCCCTCTGTGGTAGCCACTGAAGTTCCCATTACACCCACCACACTGACGGGCTGTGAAATGATATGCTGTCTGCCCTTCTTCGCCAGTGCCCAGCCCCACCATTATGTGCTGCCCGTCTGCCCCCCTGTTTCTTGCAGTCTACCTTTGTTGAAGCACACATCAGCACAATGAGGGACCCCCCAGGGACTCCCACAATCAATCAATTAGAGTGCCAGTGTGTTGACGACCAGATCATTGTCCACCCGGTTTATTGTACCATCCTCATATGGCTTTTCCAGTCCCATTTAGTGTTATTTTGTGCCTCTGTAGCCGCTACATGAGTGGCCAGAATATCATTTCTTGCCTTTGGGGGAGCACCTGCGGTGTGCACGCGGCTAGTGCAGAGATTTGGCAATGTGGCATGCCAAGCATGCATAATTTAGCCTGTAGCCACTTCTGATTGCGTTTGTTCGGCCTTCTGGTGCTATAGAGGTGTTGTTTGTTTGGGGATGAATTGGTGGCACAAGGGGCTGTAAGTGATTGTATTAGGGGGTACCTTAAGCGCAGTGCGCAGTGCAACTATTTGGGCATCTAGCTGTACAGGAGACCCATACATTGTGATACTAGATGCTTCTTCCACATTGGGGATATGTCATTTTCGGATTTTCACCCACTTTCACCCATTTCCACCCCTTTTCACACTTTGTTGCTCATCTCCACCATGTACTCCCACACTTTGGTGTGGGCCCTTGAGTTGGGGTGACAGGCTCCCCGGTTTTTGCCCGACCACAGTTGAATGCCCTATGCGAGGCCGCATCACTGCTGATGAGGATGCGTTGTTGTACCATAAGTGGAAACCGGAGGTTGACGTGGATTCCCTCCTGCAAGCCACTTTGCCCCTTGGTCCAGTTGAGGATGAGGTGGACACATATGAGGCTTTGGCACTAGCTGGTAGGGTGAGTGAGCTTTCAGATGCAGCCACTACGGAGCATTCTGATTTTGTACTTAGTTGACAATTGAACAGAAAAGAGGATATGTGTGTGGCTTTCCGCATTTTGCATTATGTCTTATGTGAGGGGAAGGTAGCTTGCATTTGTCTTTAGGTAGGGTGGTTTGGGTGACCTAAATTTAGGGACATTTGGAAGGGGTGTGTCTGGGGGTTCTTTAGGGAGGACCTAGTCTAAAAGTAGCGCGCAGTGCAAGGATTCCCCCGTACCCTCTTGATTGTGTACTGCCCCCTCTTGCCCCTGGGCAGGCGGTGGGGGGGGGGGGGGGGGAAGGGGGCGTCACGTGCCGCAAAAGTCCACAAAAGGCGCCGAAGAAAAATTACCCTCCGGTTACAATGGAGTTGTAGCGGAAAGCTCAGGTTGGGTCCTGGTGGATAGTCTCCTGGCGCTTAAGGGGCGGGGGGTCATTTGGTGACCACTCCTCCTGGGAGTTGGGGGGACCGTCGCGCGTTCTGGGGGAATTGTCCATGGGGGCATCAGGGCAGTAGAAACAGCATCAGGGCAGTGCAAAGTGGGAAATGCTTGGAAATAATGGTGGGAAATAGTTGTGGGGATAAC
Source organism: Eutreptiella sp. 'Long Island Sound 2002' (assembly GCA_964036045.1). NCBI lineage: Eukaryota > Euglenozoa > Euglenophyceae > Eutreptiales > Eutreptiaceae > Eutreptiella > Eutreptiella sp. 'Long Island Sound 2002'. Next base: position 14,924,009 of record OZ038380.1, on the reverse strand, counting down.
TACCTCAAGCCTACCTCGCGCCCGGCGCAAGGCACTCTCCACTTGTAGGAACAGCCCCAGCATTAGTGTTCTGCAGGACTCATATCTTTTGGCTTCTGTTGCAGGGTCTGGTTTTGTTCTATACGACCCATGTCTTCGGTGGTCCGCCCTGGGGGATCGGCACCGCGCCCCCAGTCCATCAGTGTCGACAAGTACATACAAGAATGTCGGCAGAGAAACCGGTGGACGGCGGAGCACGGAGACCAGCACCAACAGCAGCATGTCCCAAGGGGCCTGATGGTGTGTCTGAATGTGGCATTGTGTTTGTGGATGCGGAAGGTCCTGTGTGTAGATGGGGATGTGTGAACCCCCCCCCCCCCCTGCATAGCAATCGCCCCTGCATAGTAAGAGGGGGGAGCAGGGCAAGGGAACCGTCACTTTCCGTTTTGCAAATTTACTCAGAAGGACGGATATTGAGCTTCTCCTGTGTGTTTGCTGGCTGGACAAGGTGGTATTGACACTGAGATTCTGTGGGCAAAGAGTGCGCATGGTGTATGGGGACTGGCAACTGTTTTTGCCAACGGAAAGTTGTACTTCAGGTATGATATTCCTGAGGCAAACTGCTTGCCACAAGGGCTGCAGCCCCGTGTCAAGCCCCCTGCCAAGCCTGTTCCCAAAGCTGCCAAACCTCGTGCCACACCCTCAGCCAAGAGTGCAGCCAAACCTGCTGCCAAGGTGGCAGCCCAGCCTGCAGCTGGAGAGCCCATTCCTGTGGCCCCTGTGGGGCATGTGCAGCTCTTCAGAGTCAAATACCCGCGCCAGACAAAGTGGCACACAGAGCCTGTTTCTCAGTAGAGCTGAACATGCCTCCCAACAGGCAGTTCCCCACTCATTTTGTTGTTCATACGCCCTTTGTGTCTGCACATCTTGTTTCGTACCGCCCGTCCTTTGCATAGTAATTGGGGGTGTGAGGGAACTGTCACTTGAGGTGTTTTGGGGTATGTTCCCTCAGGGGTGCGAGGGAACCGTCGCGCGACCGCTTACTTTGCAAGAGGGGGTGGTAGATTGGCCTCTGCCCCAAGTGGGCGGCCGGGGCGGGGTGGATCTTTCGGTGTACCCGTAGGTGTTGCTGAGCGACCCCCCCCTTTTTTGCGAGAACAACACCCTGGTCGGAACAAGAGGTGGTGTTGTTTCCGCTACTTTTGGAACTGTGGACTTTGGTGGCCCCTTATTGTGGCTGTCCATGAGGACCAAGCGTTTTTGTGATTTAGGGCTACGAATGGTAGTTTAGGGATGCTGATTGCTGTCCTGCCACCCATTTTCACCCCTTCTGGTCTTTGGAGGTGGAGATGGGGGACTCACAGGATGACTACGATGACCAGTACACTCACAATGCAACAATCACTGCTTGTGTCTTCTTGCAACGCGTGCGCCCAATACCCTTGTCGGAGTAACAGGAGGTGTTGTTTCGGTGGAATTCAGTGCTGTTACCGTTGTCCTCGCAAGGGGGGGGGGCATGGGTCCACGAGGTGGGCTGGCGTAGGCACCACACTCGGCTTGAGGGCACCCGTGAGGGCTGTGGGTGGTACACCACACCACAACACACCCACCTACACCAACACGCCCCGCCATCCGGAAATGACTACGTCCAGCCTAGCCATTTATGGGAGGTGCAGTCAGGCAAGGGCAGGGGCCTGGACCTCTGCCTGCCTGAAGCGGATGTCTGTATTGACATCACCTGGTACTGCCACCCCACGGAGGCCGACCAGATCACCCTGTGTGGTGCTATGCGCAGCCCCCCAGTGTGCCGTGTAGTGGGCAAACGCGGCCGGGTCACGCTGCTCCTCAAGCATCCGGACCAGCCGGTCCAGGAGGTGAACCTCCGGGGTATAACCATCTCCTACCACATCTCCAAGCTGGAGCCTATGGCCTTCTATGCCCTGGTGACAGCGGTATACGGGCGGGCCCTTGGTGGCCCGTGCCTCGTGGGAGGCATGAGGGGTGTGTCCCTCCAGGAGGTTGTGCGCCCATTGCACATGAAGCTAGACATGGCCAGGCTCCACTGTCGGATGGTGGACGTCCTGGTCACCGACCTCGCCAAGTTTTTTGACGCCATCGCCCAAGATGTCCACCCGATGGTGGGAGCCCGAGTGGGCCTGGGTGACGAAAGCCACCTGGCCACCCACACGGAGGGCTTCTCGTATGCCCTGCCTCTGGGCCTTGGGCGATTGGATTCTCTGGCGCAACTCCTAGGTAACCCCCAAGGGATGATCCACGGGTCCATGCCGGCACCACGGCAACCCTCCCCTTTCTCAGGTTCATGGACATTGCCTACCGTGCCCCTAGAGACCCACGTTAAATCCAATATGTTAAATTTTCAATTTTAATTTTTGAAAGGTGTTAAATGTTAAACCGATAAATTTTAACGCGTTAAACGAGAATACCTAGTATTTTCTAGATTTTAAACTATTTGTGCCGTTAATTGCATGCGTATGCTAGGGTCTTGAGGGGGTTTAATGTGGTAGAATGTTGCCCAATGGGTTTGTAGAGATGTTGGATTGCCTAAGGGTTGGGTGTCCAACCCTTAGTCCTCTTCTTTGTGCCCACCGCCAACCCCACTCCATACCCCCTTTTCTCTTGTGTAGCACTTGTTATGCCTTTCCCTCGAGACACTATTCTCGAGCTTAGCATGACGCTTGTGCGTTTGAGTGGAGCCAAGAGTTTGCGGGACTCTTTGGTCTCCCAACTCCTTGGTGAGTGGGTGGCTTCATCTCCCTTGGCCCAAGCCCGATGGTCCGAGGCCACGGACGTTGGCTACCCCTCCCTTATTCGTACTAAGCAAGTGGAGGCGGTGAAACAATATGCCTCCTTCCTTTTTCTCGCGCCCCATTTTATTGGGCTCCTCATGGACCTCAATGTCACAAAGACGGGGTTCCGCCACCTCTCGGAGTTCATGACCCGGCGAGGGATTGACTATACGGCCGCTACGGGCCACACTTTCCCGCGACCCATCCCAACGCGGCAAGCCTTCTTGGACACGTGGAAGGATATGGCTAAGCCGCTAGAGTTGCGCCCCCCCGTGAACGTGGACGACCCACCCGCTAGTGGCCGCAGTTGGCCCGTGCACTCATGGGCCCGCTACATTCAATCGCGTCCACCACTAGTGGACACCATTGATTGGGACTGGCCCCTCGCGTGTATTGTGCGCGGGGATGCCTACCCGTGTGCCGGTGGGAGTTGGACCCAATTGTCTATTGGGCTCCTCAACCACGGCAAACGGGGCCGCACACCCGCCTACTTGTGGGTCATCGGGATGGCTGTGTGCGGCGACAAAGACATGGCCGCTTTGGCCACTATTTGGGCCGAGATCCTTCAAGTACTTGGCGCTTTTGTGTCGCATTGAATTTGGGCTCGCTTTGTTTCAAAGTTCCTAGTTTAAAAGCGAAAAATTGCTTAAAATTTAAGCCGAACGAAATTTGAAGCTAAAATTTAAGCGAAAAAGTGATGCCCGGATATCAATGCATACACTCTTTTGTAGGTGTTGCAGTCGATTCACGACTGCAAAAGTTTCCGTTGGGCATCTAGTTGGGTGCCTATTGCGCTGGTCCTTGGGGGTGACCCGCCGTTTATTCGCCGCCTCATTGGGGTCTCCACATCACCCCAAGTGGGGTCTATTTACAATATGGGGGTGTGGGACAAGGCGGCGGCGGCGTGGTTGCGGGTGGACGTGCGCCGGACTTTGGACAACAAGGCGGCCGCAACGGTTGTTGTACTGGGCACACATGGGGGTTAAGCTGGGTGCCACCGCCGCACCCGATGGGGAGGAGGCCAGGGCCCTCTTCCTTGCATGGGAGGAGATGGGCCCACTATTGGCCTACGCGCCGGAGGACCCTGAATGGCAAGCCGTTGTTGCCATGAGGGATCCCCTGTTTGTCTAGTCCCCTTTTCGTTTACGAACAGGGGATCACTTCTACTGTTTGTGTACAGATTTGTTGAAAATTTATTGTGTTTTGTGAAGCAGCATGCAGGTCTTCCGCTCCCCGTTTAAGAGTACGTCGTCCAAGGCCCCAGATCAAGGAGCTTCGGGCTCTGGGGCGGACGCGTCGGCGCTGGACACCAGCCAGATGTCGCCTGAGGAGCTGCGCGCGTTGCTGCAGTCCCAGCAAGAGGCGATCGGACATCTACAAGCTCGGTTGGAGAGCCTGGCCGTCGCGGAAAGAAATACGGTGCCGGACTTGACCACAGAGGCAGTGGAGCAGATGCTGGGGGGCGACAAAGTGGCCAGCTGGATGCGACAGTCAGGCGAAGCGCTGCGGGACTACGTTAGAAGCGCGAGTGCTACCCCGGTCAGGCCATCCGACGTGATGGGCAATGCGATGGAATGTCCGAGGGGCGACAGGCTGGCCTACAAGATTTGGGGTATCATCCTCGACTCCCAACAAGCGTACGCCCAGAGGTTCACGTCGGACTCCAACAGTCGGGCGGACCCGTCCAACCCGCTGGATGCGATGAGCTGGCCAGATGCGGTCAAAAATGGGGGACCGTCCTTTAAGTATAAAGGCATCGACTTCGCCATGCGGCAAGGCGTCCTTCATTGGATGTTGAAGAAAGGAAGGTGGGTACCACTATCAGCCCGCCCGTCTGGTGACTGCCAGAGATGCGCCAAAGAGGGCGTCCCATCGGACCAGTTGAGGCATTGGCATTTCCAATGTCCCCACTGGTCCTGACGGGACTGCCCCCACTGCGGCAAGGCGGGGTGGGGTTGGCCCTGTTGGTGTGAGGATTCTAGGTCCACGCGTCCAACCCCCACCCAAGAGGCCTCACCTGCCGCCAGAGCGACCTTCAGCGCGGCGGCGGCGGGGTGGGCAATGGCGATGGCGGCTGTTGGATCGTTTCGGGTGGCGGCCGTGGGCGTTCGTGGATGGGCCCCCAAGACGCAGTCGAGATACCGATCCGCTCTGTCCGCGGTGGCGAAATTTGAGGGTACCAGAGCTTTGCGGACACCGCTTACTGACACGCTGTCTGAATTCTTGGCGTCAAGGGTCTCCATGGGACAGGCCAGATCCACCCTCAGGGGGTATGTGGCCGCGGTTCGAGCGGCAGAAGATGTTAGACTACTCCCGGGTTGTGTCCAGGCCATCCACTGGAGGATTTCGAAGTCTGGAAAACCGACACCGGGGCAACCATACCTGGGACCGGAGGGTCTCTGTCTCCTGTGGGCCAGAGCAATTTCGCCGGTTGAGCAGGCCGTGGCAGCATTGGCGAGCCTCAGTTGGCTCCTCTTCTTGCGAGTCTCTGAAGCGGTGTCCATCACGCCAGCGGGCTTGGAGAGTGATTCCGTGGTCCTGTTCGTCACTACCAAAGTTGGTGGCCACAGGGAAGTACAACGGCCGCTTTATGAGTGGGGACGGTCCTGGGTCCGATTCCTCAGATGCTACGCCGAGGCCAGCTGCATCCCTGAAGGTCAACCGTTGGTTAGGGGAGGGGTTGAGGCAGTGGAGAGGATCTTCGCAGACCTCCTCCGTGATTCCCCATATAGTGGCCACCGATGGCATTCCCTGCGGCGGGGGGGGCGCTGCGGCCGCCTTCCACCGCTCCCCAAATGTGGCTTACTTCGTCTGGTGGGGGCGGTGGAAGAGAATGGCCACAGCGTTGGAGTACGCTTTGGGCTACTCTGACCCTGCGGTGGTTGGGGCTTTGGTGCTTCCATGGCCTGTTGGTGGCCAGAATTCTGATGAGCGTTTGGCTGTGCTGTTGGCCGCCCTGTGGGGTGACCCCATGTATGCAAGCCCTGAGCGGAAGTCCACGAAGGCGACGATGGAGGTCTCAGCCCCGGTGCCTGCGGGCCCTGTGGTATCTCTTCCTGATATGGATGTGGCGACGAGTCGGAAGGAAGTGGACGACATGGGATCTGATTCGGATTCTTCGTCCGTCCCCTCGGAGTCTTCGGGCTCAGATGTCTCCACAGCAAGTGCCCGTAACATCACCAAAGGACCCAATCCGTCCACTGGTCCAGGGGAACGCCCTCAACAATTCACGCTGGGATCCAAACCTCAGGGTGACGGGGGCGGCAGGAGGAAGCTGCGATCGAAAGGAGCCGGCAAGGCACCGAGAGGCGGCGCAGCAGAGGTCGACGGCGCTGAGAAACCGAGACCCAAGCGGCGAGTCGTTGGTCTGGGCGGTCCCTTATCTGTCCAGCGGCGTCATGCGACGAGCGCGCAGGTGGGCCTGGGTAGTGCAAAAGCCCGACAACTTGCCTCCAAGAGGCGGCATCCTGATGGGCCTCCAGTCGGGCCTGCCAGCAAAGTGGCTGTCCGTTCCCCGCCGGAGTGTAAGGATAAGGGTGGAGGAACGGAGACCGGCAGGGGTGGGGGGGGGGTCGCCTGGAAATTCGCCCCCCGCGGGGGTGACTCGCGAAACCCCATCTGCCTGTGACACGTCGGTTGGTGACCCAGTGCTGAGTTCGGCGCAGGGATCGCTGCGGGTGATCACGTTGGCGGATGGAGGGCCCCGTCCTCTGACCAGGGCAGACCTTTTGTATGTGCGTTCGGAACCAGTTCCGTTATTTGTCCACTTTTTGTAGGCGTTCTTTTCTTTCTTGCCCAGGCTTCACCGGGCTTTGTCTTGCGGGGTCTTGTTGCTCATGCGACGGCTCCATTTGTTTGTGCTGCGTTTGTTCCTTACGTGTGAGGATTTTCGTTTACGGTCCGCGCCGGATATAACTTTTAGCGCTTTGTCGGAATTTACAGCTGAATCCTGGCAGGCTCTTTTGCACCTTTCTACATCCCCGGTGCCGCAGGTGGGAAAAGTTGACCCACAGTTGGTGGAGAGGGGTTTGGGGGCGGTGGGTAACTACACAATTTCCGACGAACTGTGGTGTGAATTGGCGCCCCCTGATTTCGAAGCATCGGTGTCGGATTTTCATTTGGAGAGAGCAAGTCGCTCTTCTACTAGGGAGGCTTTGGTGCTACCCATGGTTAAGTGGTTGCTGCGTGAGGGAGTTGTTTCCATCATGGATGAAGGCTGCCCCATGGGGGCGACTTGCTGGCCGTTTGTGATCCCGAAGTCCACGGAGAAGGTGTCCCTTATATTTAATTTAGTTGAATTTAATGAGAGCTTGCATAAGCCGTTGTCTTTTTCACTGGATGGTTGGGAACAAATCTCCCAGAGGTTGGCGGAATGGCCGGCCGATAGGCCGTTGTTTTGTACACACGTGGATCTCAAGAATGCGTTTTGGAGTTTTAAATTGCCTAGACGGCACGAGAGGGCCTTTCGGTTCCGGATGCGTTGGGAGGGGGTGGAGAGGGTTTTTTGTATGTCGCGGATGCCGTTTGGGTGGAAGCACTCCCCGCTGTTCTGTCAGACGGCGTTGGGGAGGATAGTGCGTCCCCTGGTCCCGGAGGGGTACATCCTTTTCCACTACCTCGATGATTTTTTGATCCTGGGGCCGGATCCAGTGCGGTTGCGTGTTGTCACTGCGCGCGTAGTTCGGGCTTTGGAGGAGGCGGGGTTTGTTGTGTCGGGAAAGAGTACACTGGACCCTGTTACGGAAATATTTTTCCTTGGAAAGTACATAAATTTAGGAGTGCGCACGATCCGTTCACATCCACGGGCTTTTCTCCAGATGTTCAATATTTGGCTACGGTTGGCCACGCGGTCGAGACCTTCTTCCCGGTTGCTCTCTAAAGCATTGGGCTTCATCCATTGGCACTTTAGGCCCCGTTTGGGGGGGGGTCCGCTGCTCGCTGGGAGCTATTGTTGTGACCGCTGGGGTGGGTTTGAACGGCCTACGCCACTGAAGGTTTTGCATGGACTGTGTACTGCCATCGTACAATGTATGGAAACATGGGAGCCGCCAATGCCGGCACGACTTGCTGTATTTCGTGCGCTATCTGCCACGCCCGATTTGTGGGCCGTTCGCCATTGTGTGATGTTCGGGGACGCTGCTTTGGACGCCATTAGGTATAGGGGGGGGGCATTCGTACCGCGGTTGTCGGGTGTACGTTCCCAAGTTGTACCCCCGGCACGTCACACGCAGCAAAGCGCAGAGCTTTGGGTGTTGGTGTGGTTGGTGAGGCTGGCAGTTCGGCTAGGTTGGAGTTATGTGGTGTTGGTCACAGATTCACAGGTGTCCGCTTGCCAGTTCTTGTCCTTGCGAGCCTCTACGTGGTTGTCCAGGCAGCAGAAGTGGCTGAGGGCATTGGTTTTGCGACTACTGCAGACGGGGTTGGTTGTGGAGGTCAGGTTGGTGCCTGGCGCGTTGCAACCGGCTGACCCGCCGAGTAGGTTGGATTCTAATTACCAATCTAGTGTGCAGCGGGCGTGTAGCCGTGCTTTTCAACTCTGGCGGGTGTTGCTGGCGCACCCCCAAGAGGTGCTGCAGGTGGGTGGGTTGGTCCTGTGAGGCGTACTTGTTTGATTTCGTCAAAATCACATGGTTTGCACGTTCGCGGTGTTCAGCGCTTGTGCCATGCCTGGACGAGGGAAGCGCCGCCGCCACCGGCGCGGAGGATTTTGTCACCGCCGGTCGGCGGCGGCGCTGCAGCACAGGCGGGACCGTGCGCGACAACACCTCAGAGCTGTGTTGGAGAAGCGCCTTGCGTGGTGGCCGGTGAGGCGGATCTGGCTGGGTCTGGCTGCAAGGCTCGTCTTCTTGCGGCCTTGCTCGAAGGATGATGCTCCGGGAGTTCTGAAGCTGGCAGCGCAGGACCTAGCGAACCGTCTGCGTGGAGTTGCGGAGCAGGAGAAGACTCCGTCTGGTGATGTGAATGTTAAAGGCGCGGGCGGGGATCATTTGTGCCGCCATCGTTGGATCGTGCGGGTTGGGGGTAGTAGGTTGTTCCTGAGTCTCTCGTCGAACACGAAGACTGGGGGCCAGCGTCTGCCCTATATATGGGTCCAAGGGAAACAGGTGTTGGTTCGGCGAGTGTGCTTCATGTTCCACGCGTTGTGAGCGACCGCCGTACTGACTTTGCAGTTTTTCATGGATTCCAGGAAGTTGTGTATCGATGCATAGAGACCGTGCATTGTTTTCTGGCCCATGCGATGTCACCTAGGGGTGGGGGCTAGAGGAATGGGACCGTCGTGCGCAGGCATTACACACGGAGACTGGCGCCGGCGCCGTGGCTGGTTGGCTGCGGGCGCCTGGCACTGTCCCCGTTGTGGATTTGTGAAGATTACCGGTTTCAGTGTGGTGAGGTTGTATGGCGACTGGTTGGGATCAAGGATGAGGGGTACCAGAGGTGAATTGTTGAGTGGGCTTGGTGCTTTGTCCTCTGTGATCCCCTGTTTGTCTAGTCCCCTTTTCGTTTACGAATAGGGGATCACTTCTACTGTTTGTGTACAGATTTGTTGAAAATTTATTGTGTCCCCCCGCCCGCCCCCACGCCCGCCTCCTCACTGTGTTCGTCGGTGAGAGTGGGGCTTGGGGTTATATTGGATTCAGGTTGGAGAGTCATGCTGTATACTTCTGCCAGGTGTTATAATTTTGGAGCGGAGATCTGCATTTGGGCTGCTTCACGTTTTTTGATCGCCGGTGTGAGTCAGTGTAGGGTTGTGTCCCATAGGCCCGGCGGGGTCCTTTTGGAGAGCGCTTTTCTAAGGCCTGAGGTGCTATTGGCGATTACTGCTTTTGAGACTCTTGACGGCGATGATGTCGCCAACAACACTCTGACTTCGTTTGGCTGCCAGAGGTGAATTGTTGCCAGGGGTGAATTGTTGAGTGGTCTTGGTGCTTTGTCCTCTGTGATCTACTTCGGGACTTGTGCAGCGACACGCCCCCTCTCAATAACCTGGGGGCGTCTGCTGTCGCACGGCGGTACCGTGCACATTGCTGCAAGGCCGCCTGCCAGTCCAACTACCTCCTCTACCTGGAGGAGGATGTGACCACGGCGGTGGCTAATGCGGCACGTTTGGGGGTGGGGTTGGGGGCGGTGTGTGCGGATGTGGTAGAAAGCCTAAATGCAATTTTAAAACGGGCCTACAACGATCACACGGCCCGGGGGGGGGGGGGATGCCGGGGGCCACATCCCTAGAAAGGGAGGCGGAGGTACTTTTGCAAGTGTGGGAATGGTGGTTTCTGAAATTTGATCTACCCCTTAGGACCCTAGGAACCCCCCATGTGGCCCCATGTACAATGGCCACGCTCATGTCTAATCGAAGCCCTTTCGCGGTGATGCCCTTTCGCTTCCCGGGGCTTATGTGGGTGGATGACACTATCGTCATCCTGGAGCGTGGTGCTACCCGCCCCATCTAGGGGGTTCTGGTGGACTAGTGGACGTACTACCAGGGTATCCTGCGTGTGGATGTCCCTCACCGCAAGGTCTAGCACCTAGTCCAGCATGGATCCACCACGGACCCCCAGCCGCTACGCTCACCCACGCCAGAGACCGTAACCCGCCATGTGGGCTGCACGTGGGTGACGGATAGCCCGGAGGAACAGGAGGAGGCGCTGTCCATTGCCCCCGAGCTCCCGCCCTCCCATGTCCTCAGGTACATGGGGACCAACATATTCCTCCAGTGCACGCCCACGGCCCCCCGTAACCTGCCCGAAGTACGAGCGGCCATTTTGAAGCAGCTGCGCCCCCGGCCGCTCTCTCCGGACGCGGCCATGATGGTCCTCATGGCGAAGCTCCCGAGCAAGTTGCTCCCCCGGCCAACGTCTATCGCCCTACGGCCCAGGTGCACGTGGCCAACAATGCCCTGATGGTCAGGGGGTACAAGCACATGATAGGCACCTCCCGCCATGCCCACACAGACGCCCTTTGGGGACCTTGGGAGCATGGCTGCTAGGGCCTCACCTGGTCCTCCCACCCTTGGCAATCACGGTTGTCCGGGAGTGGGTCCGGCAGGGTGCCTAGGTGAAGGAACCGTTTCGCACATCCTAGACCTACACTGTGCGGACTCATGAGGCACTTCGGGGAGGCTGCCCAGCGGTGCCTTCTTGGGGCACTATACCCACCATGCGCAATGCCCCCACCCAATCCGGATGTTGCAGCGGGTGGTGGACGAGGCACGGGGGGGGGGGGGGGCGTCTTCTCAGTTCGGGTACGCGACCCCCCCCCCTCCCCTGCCCTCCGGGCCCACTTCGTTACCAAGGGTCAATAGCTGCCGACCATACATATGGTGGCGCCAAAGGCGCCCGAAAATTTTTTCCCTTGCCCACGTAGCACCCCTCCCCGCCCAGGCGGTGGAGCACCCCAACACTATCCTTGAACCCAACCTTGACTCTAACGCCATCCCAACCCTCAGCTTGCTCCTAACCCTACACCTAACCCTAAGCAGGATTGAATATTGGGACCGAGCTGGTGGGGGAAGGAACATTGTCTAGGAGACTTTAACGGCAAATGAGGTACGCACGGGAAAGTGGACGAGAGCGGCTCAAATGGGGCTCAAAATGAGCCGTATTCATCCGTTTGGGTACCACAACTGGACTGGGATCATGTTTGGAAAACCATGATTTTGACCCGTTTTTGAGCCATTTGTGGTCCCAAAGTGGCCCATTTTCAAGGCCCTTTCAGCCTTGAGAGGGCCCAAAATTGCTCAACATGGGCTCAGAATGGACTCATTCCACTTGTTTGTGCACCGCAAATAGTCCAAAGGTATCTTTGGGAAAACACGTTTTGATCCATTTTTGATTGATTTTTCGTCCTAAAATAGCCCTTTTTCAAGGCATTTTGTGACTCTCGTGTGGCCAAAATGGCTTGCAATGGGCTCAAAAAGGGCTCATTTCACTTGTTTAGGCACCCCAAATGGTGTAGGATCTTTTTTGGAAAAACGCATTTTTGACCCATTTTTTGTCGCAAAACAACCCATTTTCAAGGCATTTTGTGAGGGGCCAAAATGGCTTGCAGTGGGCTCAAAATGGGCTCATTTCACTTGTTTAGGCACCCCAAATGGTCTAGGATTACCCATTTTCGACCCATTTTGGACCCATTTTTTGTCCCATAACAGCCCATTTTCAAGGCATTTAGGTATTTTAGGAGGGCCAAAACGGGCCACAATGAGCTCAAAACGCGCGAGAAACATTTGTTTAGGCATTCCATGTGGTCTAGGATCATTTTTGAAAGAAGTCATTTTTTTTTTGCACCCGGTGGACCTTGTTGACCCATTTTGGCACCCACGTCTTTGGGTTACCTCCTGCAGCTTGCCGCAGCCCACGGGGCCTAGGTACGGGGCTCTAGGCGTCAGTTAGGGCAATTTTGAGGGGTGGAAACCACCAAAAGTGGGTGGTTGCGGGTGGATTAGGTGCGTTCTAAATTGCGTTTTGAGCCACGTAGCCCAAGATATGGTCTCTTTTGGGTTTGGGGCTGTCGGCAGCCAATGTGCACAAATTCTGGGGCTTTCAGGAGCCTTTTGGGGGCGGTTCGCGGACATATTGTGGAGTTAGAGGGCCCTTGAGGGCCCTTCGGCACAAGGAAGTCTAGCTGTATGTGTAGAGTAGCCACTATTTCCCTTCTTTTGGCCCCGATGTGTGCCTATTGGTCTACGGTGGTACGCCTGCTCACACCATGTAGACCCCCTGGCGAGTCGGAAACAAGTGCTCAACGCTCGGCACATGCCGCCCCGTAGGGCTGGAAATAGCTTGGGGATGTCATGTGTGTTTTACTCGCTCGATCCAATAAGGATGATTGAAATCATGACTTTCCGCCATGCACCTCGACATGTATGTTCATGAACAATCTCCAAACCATGTACTACCCAACTTCCCCACAATCTTGTACTGGTATTGAACCTAGAGACATAGCACTTCCATTTTAGCACGATCCATGTTTTAGCCGGATCCAGCCAAAGTCTAATCTGTAAGGTATTTGAATATTTGCTCATTCCAATGGATACATCATATTTTTCAAAGTACTGAAACATCATCTTTTTCTGACACACACCTCCACCTCTTTTCTTGAGCACCTTTTGACACAAGACTTTCGAAACCGCCGGCGAAACATCCAGCCAATCGACCCTCAAACATGCATTTGGCATCTCTTGAGCTTTGCTTGGCTGTACACGTTGACGCCCCCAAGAATAGATCCCCGGGGGGGGGGGGGGGGGGGGGCTACCGTCGAGTTGAGTGGGTGCCGGCACTCCACCCCAAATGGGTAAGGGGGCGCCCCTAGGACTTTGGGTGAAGCACCACAAATGCTCCAGGCGGTCCCACGGGTCCACGAGGCGGGCTGGCGTGGACACTCTGCTCCTCTTGCTGCTCCTGAATGTCTCAGTGTCATGGGGATGGTACATGTGAATGATGGTCAGCACAAAGTCCCCCCCCCCCCCCCGCGCGCCCAACAGTAAGGTGGCTGGGCTCTGGTGACTGCCCATTGGCAGGGCGTCCAGGCAGTAGGCCCTTGGCGGAGGCACGCAGTGCCCTCAGTGTAAAGGCACCCAGCCCTTGGCATTGAGGCAATGAAGCTCCCACTGCAGAGGTAACAGGCGTACACCAAACCCTGGGTACGGAGGCAGCAAGCCCTTGGCATCAAGGTCGCACGCCCCCAAGCGTCAAGGTGCCGCATCCTCGATGACGAGGCCGCTGGCAGTGCACCAGGCCCTGCCTGTGGGGGCAACAAGATCGCGGCGTTGCGGCACCCCCCCCCCCCCTCCCACGTGGATGGATGTGGCGCTGGGCCTCGGTGTTGCACGTTGTTTCTCTTTTGTGCAGTGTGAATGGGGAGGTGTGTATGTTGACGGGTGGGTTGTGTGGGTGTGGGCCAGATGGCAGGCATTCTGTCCAGCGTGTCATGATGGTAATAGAGGATTACAGCAAGTAAAAGGGGCAGGGGAGACCAAAGGGGGCGGAGGCAGCAGCCCGAGTTGGAGTTGGCAAGGCCTGACAGCATAAGGCATTCAATGGCAATGAACTTTGACGCAGTTCTGTGCAGAGCGTATTGTCGCACGCATGGGTGGGGATGAACCTAGGTTTTGATGCCTGTAGGTCTGCTCCCCACGACAGTTTTGGGTCTTTAGCCTTTGGTAAGCACAGCCCTCCCGGACTGCCCAAGCACAGGCAATTGGTGGGCAACCGGTGGATACCGGACGGCGGTTGAGGGTGGGGGATGGCTTGAGGGTAAACGATGCAAAGCTGACGGCGGTTACTCGGCGAATTGGTGGGATTCGGTGCTGATTGACGGTGCTTCTGAGGGCAGCTGCCTACTGGAGGGCGCAGATGCTGCTGTGTTCGATTTGTCGAGGATAGCCCTGGGATAGACCGTGAAAAGTGCTTGAGCCCCCCCCCCCCCCCTTGCCCCCAGTGCCCCAAACATTCCTGTGTGCATGGCCACCCCAGGCTATAGCCTGCACCTGTGCCTCACTCCAACAGCACACACCAAGTCCTGGCCAGAGTCCATCAGCCCCCTTCGTCAGTAGCAAGCACAGTGCGCAGGCCTATGAAGAGCTGAAGCAGGTGCTCGCGGGCAGGACCGAGGAAAGGGCATAGGGACTGCGCGTGCTGGGGGGCAGGGGAGGGCACTGCTGGAATGCAGGGGCGAAGGTAGGGCGCTCTGCAAGGGACAGCGTTGGTCGTTTTTGTTATGGAAATTCCGGGGCTGTAAAACGCCTACTGCTGGCGGTTAACTGCCGATTGCTCGCAGTTCAACCCCCAACCGCCGTACCACGTTCGAATCCGGCTACCTCCCAATTACCCCCCACTTCTGGAGTACATACCTCCCTCCCTCCCTGTAGCATGTGACAGGAACGGCAGGCACAAGGATACCATATTGGCGTCCGTTGCCCAGCTCATAACCCCCAATCGCCGATGATTGACTGCCAACGTTCCAAAGGCAGTGCTGCCACAGTGCTGAGGCAGTGCTGCAACCGTCCGAAGGCAGTGTTTTTTGGCACGTTCCTGATGCGGTGCCGCCGCATTCTAGTACTGCCGCACCATCCCGTGGGGTTCGCATCTGACAAAAACAAACCCACGGACTGCTGAACAAACCGACTGCCACTACCCCGGGGGGGGGGGGGGGGTTATGCAGCGTAGAATTTCTGTGCCACAAATTCTGTGCGAACTTTCTGTGCGCAATTTGTGCGGTTCTCTGAAGGATTTGCGTGGGTATACATTAGGCTGTGCCTTTACTCACTTGTACCATGTCACAAGATTTGGTTAGTTTCCAATGGAAGTTGCAGAAGTGCTGAACACACAGCCCCCCACTCCTCCTGAATCAGGGCCCGATTCCCCTGATTCACCCTGATTTGTTTGCCCGATTCAGTGGGTTGCCGGATTGTACACCAGAACTACACATTTTGGGGTGCGGTTGGTGGGAAGCGGTTTTGTGCATATGCATCGGTTTTGTTGGTGTACGGATGAGCATGCTAACATCCAAATGCATCCAAATGGAGCCCTGATGTTGCTCCAGCAAAGAGGACTAACCCTATGGAACCAACGCCCCCCAAAACGGGTGCAAAGGACGTGACTCGGTGCGGCCTGGTTAAACAGATGGGGTGACAGACACGGACGCACAAGGCACACGGCTTTTGGCCTGGAATGTGATGGGGAGGTGGGTGCCTTCAGGAAGTGGTGCAGAGGGTGTGGCGACGTCTGGGGCCTGCAACGCCCATGGTAACTCCGGCAGTGACAGACTCATCATGCTGTGTTCTTGCGGTGCAACTCATGGCTCCCGCCCGACCAGTGTGAAAGATGACAAAATATTGCCCTCAAACCCCGGTGCTAGTACATGCAGTGCTACACAATGCACATGCCGTGCACGATTGCCATTGTGCACCATTGCGATCGTGCATGTCTGTTGCAATGTGGTAATGGATACTGTTGTGCTGCAGACGGTCAACCTTTTTTCTTGCAAGGGTTTCAAAAACAGCACCCGGAATTCCCCACATTTTCCCCATAAATCACCATAATTCCCCATAATTTCCCCAAAATCCCCTCTTTTGGCAAACAACAGTCGTTGGTGAGCGCAGACTAGTGCTCCACCAGCACCCCCCTGAACTCAGTCTATTTTTTTTACCTCAAATTGTGGCCCAATTCAGTGAAAAATTTCCCCTGATTCGAGGGGTGGTTGAAATGCAGACACTGCACCGAACTTAGGCACACTCTTGCACTGCACCCTCCTGGAACGAACTGAGTACGGGCGGGTGTGATCGCAGGTGTCCGTCAGAGGTCATTACTGCCCAGATGTGCGTGGGGCTGTCAGTTACTATGACTGTGGTTGCTGCGAGTTTCGTGCGCTGTGGTCTTTTTGTCTCAGGAGCGGGATTATCTGGAGGACAAGGTGACAGCCATGGCACGCCAACTGAAGGAACTGACTGAAGTATGCGACATTCACGCATCTGTGACTGCCAGTGAGCTGTGCGTGCGCGATCGGCTATGTGGGTGGGCGCCGCGTGCGCACTGTGCGCGGGCTGCTTTGTGGCCAAGGGCAGAAATGACAGCGCACCCAGTTGGACTGCACCGGTAGTCCTTGGCCAATGAGCCCACATGGACTACAAGAAATCTGCACCCATTGCTGTCCTTTGGGAACCAAATGCTGCCCAGCTCCGGTGCCTATGCCCAAAAATCCTTTTTGCATCCTGTGTATCCCATTTTTTTTTTGCGTACCAGGTGTGTGCCCCCAACAATTTTGTATGTACCAGGTGCATATCTGTGTTTGTTTGCAAGCGCAACCCCGGGCCAGCGGCTACCCACCACCCGTCGTGGGACAACTGCCTACTGCTGAAGTGTCGGTTACCTCAGATACCCGTCGGCTTCACGCGTGTGCTCTATCGTGAGTCAATCGCTGCAAACATCCGTCACCCGCCTGCCAGTCATCCTCCTGCCAGAACTCTCACGGCTGTGTGCCACGAGGGGGTTGGGGGTGGGGGGACACTCAGTCCGCGTAGGCGACCCCCCCCCAACCCCCACCCCCCCTACCCCCAGAGGCGAAGAGCAATCGAGAGATGGCTGGATCGATTCCCGGGGCGCACCAAATCCTGGGGCGAACCACCACATGGGCACAGGCCAGGTGCCCGCCAAAACCAAAACCAAAACCCTACCCCCTGCAAGCTGGGTGCTTCACTTTTCCGGGTGCAACAAGAGCATCAGCGCCGAGTGGTCAATAATGACCTCTGTGTGCTCCTCCTCCCTCTGTGGACCCCAATACGGTTGGGGTTCTGTCGAGACATTTTGTCCAATGTATGTACCTGCAAAGTAGACCAGTGGGGCGTGGCGATTGTTTTGGAGTTGACATGTTGTGACCCCCGCCCGCTCTGTAGTGTAATGGGCCACGGGCCTGTTAGTCGTACTTGAATTATTTTTGTTTGGTTCTCTGGCCTGTGTACAACCCAGCGCTGGGGAATAATATCCCGGACACTACATCAGCAGTGTCGCCTGGAATTGTCAATACAAACAGGCTCAGTGGTCCATTGCTTTTTGTGGCCATTAATCAAATTTGAATTATCTATTTGAATCTGAGCATTTTGCATATCAAGAAATTGGGTAGAAAACTTTTCTGCCCCTGTCCCCAGAGGCCCGCCCTGTGTGGCCCACATCAGTGGTGCATGGGAAGGACTGTGTGTGCAGCATGGCCGGCGCGGTGTGGGAGGGATCCCAAGGGGCACAAGCAGGGACAAAAGTCCCCGCTTGTGCTGGCGATGCGGGATGATCCGAGAGAGCGGTTGCAGGGTTCAAGTGCTGGCTCATATATATAGAATCCACAAAGGAGGTTGTCCGCTAGAGATAGCAGGGCGGTGGCCATGAAGGTTGGAATCCGCTTAGGAGTGTGTAACAACCCACCTGCCGAAGTGGGCAGCTTCGAAAATGGATGATGCTCAAGCCAGAGGCATTGTTTGACTTACACTGCGCTGCTGGTGTGGCAGCAGGGCAGGTGCAGCAGTGCGTAGGCGAGACGCAAGGGTTCGCGCCGCTGGCTCCGGAGTGACCCGGAGGGAAGTGTCCCTTGGTGCAGATCTTGGTTGCAGTAGCGAGTATTCTTTCCGGTGGCTCATGCAGGCTCTCTCTTGCAGAGGCCTGCTGCTGGCCTGAGTGGTTGAGGACTGGAGTGGAGCAGGCTTCCATACCAACAGCCGTTGAATATGGGTCAGTTGATTGTAAGCCAGATGGCAATGCTCACGGATACGCCAAAGGCTGCAAAGTTCGGGGCCTCTGGCTCCGGGTCGCACCCTTCCCCCCTGTCTATGGACAAGCAATGCTGACACTTTCCTCCTGAACGCTCAAACCAGTGCGTACACCTGGAACTCCCAACCGGCACACTGACTGAGCATTTGTTGGCAACCCGCCTCCCTCTCAGCCCCCTCTCCCTCAAAGGCAGTCTTCCTCCCCTTCTAGTTCGGAGGAGACGGGGCACCCTGCCACCGCTGTCACCTGTCATCCGTTGCCCTACGGCCCTCGGGACTCTCACAAGCCTCGGTCACACCGCTTGTCGTGGCCGCCAGTCCTCCTCCTAGAACTCACACGCCTGCGCCCCATCTTGGCAACAGTTTCGAACCCCCAATCCGTACACCGGCCCCTGCCCCCGCCCGTACACATCCCCCGCTTTCGCACCCTCCCACCCTCCGTCCACCTGCAGTGCCATGTCTATCTCAAAGGCACGTGGTCGGCGTCTCACATTTGAATTTATGGAAGCGATCAAGAGCGTTCGGTCATTGGGCATGGGCCGTTGTGCACGCGATATACGTGCGCCCCGCCCCCCCCCCCCCCCCGGCACGAACAACACCCTTGTCACGAGGTGTTGTTCCCGCTACTTTTGATCCATCAAGGGGGGAGGCGTAGGGAGGTGGCACGGTGGCCCGGCCCCGTCCTGCCTTTACGCTGACCCTTGTATGCACAGCATGCAGGACCTTCATCGGCTGCTTTGTTCCCGCTACTTTTGGACCCGTGGAAATTGGCGGTTCCTTTTTCTGGTGGTCTGTGAAGACCAGTGTTTCCTGTCGCTGTGGAGGTTTCAGGGATGCTGATCACTGTGCTGCCGCTTTTGGCCGCTCCCTTCAGGCCGTGACTTTCATGCACATCCATAGGCATGGCTGTCTGGGCCTCGCTGATGCATTGCTTTGCTGTGTGTGTCTTCTCACAGTGCGCGCAAACAATGCCCTTGTCAGAAGAGCAGGACGCGTTCAGTCCTTTTCAGTGCTTTTACCGTGTTCTCGAAAGGGGGTGGGTGTATTTTAGGGGGATTGTGGGGATGTGGGTGCGCATGACCCCGCCAGCACATGCCCCCATGACCACTGCATGACTGTGGCAGGAGCAGAACGCAAAGCTCATGAGCCAGTCGGAGGTGCACAGTCCCCACAGTCCCAGTCGTTGTGATGCTCATGAGGTCGCCAGTGCTGGGGCCCTGAAGCTGCAGTGTGAGGTATGGCTGTGCAGCAGCACCTGGCTGGAAAAAAATCAGCACAACGGCGGGGAAGGCAGGGCGCCGTGTTCAGACAGCGCCACGGAGTTTGCTTGCAATCTTGCCTGGCATCGCCATGCTTGTTGGCAATCTGCCCATACATACTCTTGGGCCCAGTGAGCTCTCTTATGACCAGTTGCACACAGTGTGTCGTTATTTCAACACCCATGAATATCATCCAACACAAGAGGAGGAGGAGGAGGAGGTGGTGGTGGTGGAACCCTCCGGCACGCCACTTGGATCGACGAGCCCAATGCAGCAACCTCTCCAGCCATACATTTGTGTTGGGACCAGCTCAGAACATGCCCAAACAGAACTGTGGCCATTGTTGGGCTTCGCCTCCATGTCCGCAGGTCTTGCTTCTCGGCTTGTGGTAATGTCTATCAGAAACGCCATCCTTTCAGTGTGCCTCCCCCTCTTTGAGTTCTCGGGTGTGGTGGTATCCAGACTTCATTGTGTAGGCGAAGCAAGTGCTGCTCCGCATGAGCGTAGGTTTGGGAGTCTGGAGGGTGGCAGAGAGGGTCCAGATTCCCACCTCACCGCCCCTCGTGGTGGCAACTGATCGGGGTCTCGACTGATGCGGAGAGCGGAGCCTCATCCTCTGGAAATCGCCGTATTGTGTTTGCAACCTCTCCGTCGTAGCCGAAACATAGGCCTGGCAGGCACTTCAGCACCCCTGCGTATGGTATTGGTTTCTTGGTTGGCATATGTCTACGCATGGCCCATGCTCTCGTGTAGCCTGTCGGTAGAATCTTCCGGCCTGTGGCCGGCTACAACCCCATTGCTTCGTGAGGGGGCAGAGTCGAGCCGTCCCTGTTGTATGCTCGCATGTTTTAGGAACACGCGTGCGGTGCGATGTGCAGCGCGCTGGTTCCCCTCAGTGCCCCCAGTATGCCCCCTGGCAAGCCCCGGTAAGGCCCCTGGTACGCCCGCCCCAGCCGTGCCCCTTGTGTGCTGCCTTCTCCCTCTGTGCCGTCTCTGTGCCAACAAATCAGACGACAGGCGGCTGCGGAATCCATACCGCTGCAGTGCTCTGTGTTGCAACGGTGATACGCCGCTGCCACGGCGACACGTTGCTGCCTCCTCGAAAGTTTGGTATTTGCAGTGTGTACTACCTGGGGCATTGTGTTCCGGGGCCGTCGCGTGCACGTGGAGGGCATGGAACGGCCCCGCCTCCCTCGCCCTTTCGCCTGCCAATGCCTATGCCTCTGCATTGCTTCCTCAGCTGTTGTCCGCTCGTGGGGAGTGCCTGGCGCTCAAGCAGTCACTCGACGCCAGCAACACGCAGTTGGAGGTCGAGACAGCGCGACGCGGGGTACTGCACCAGCGTCTACAGGAGGCGTGCAAGGAGGTGGACAGCCTCCGAGCGGAGCTGCTGCAGACCACCGAAAACTTTGCAAAGGCGTGTTTTGTGTTGCGTACACCCGCACGTGTTTTGAATGGCGTTCTGAGTGGGGCGCCTCTATTCGGCTGCAGTGTCGAGGCTTCCCCGACCGGATTCCCCCTTACAAAATCAGGGGGTTTCTTACGTGTTTCGCATCTTGTCTATGTTCGTCCGTGCGGTTATGAATGGCCCTCTGGGCCGGCGGTTAACCGCCAACCGCCGGCGGGGAATGCCACATTTTTTGTTCATGAGGCATCGACTGCGGGTGAAGGTTCGTATATCTTCGCTGGATGTGTTGACACTGTGCTGTGTGTAGTGCCTGGTGTGCCTTCGCCGTGTCACTGTGCCCGTTTGTTGGGTCCAGCGTAAATCAACGAGATTTCCCTGTTTGTATTTTTTTTTGTGTCATCTCTTGTATTACATTAGTGTTTCATAGCCTTCATTCCCGTTGTAGTGGTGCCGCGCCGTTGTCTGGCACCTGCATGTTCTTTTGTTTTGCTGCATTTCGGGGAGTGGGCACCACAGATGCCATTACGGGCCCTCAAACGCACTGGTGCTGGTGCAGCAGTATTTCCCCCTTTGCGTTTATGTGTCGTCGTCTTTGTGAGGGGAGGTCCGCCACCAGAGTTGCACGCCCAGTTGTGAGGTCTTTTGCGGAAATCGGCGGCCGTACGCAGCACTGCGAACGTCTGACGCACGTGCGCCCCAAGAGCGGCAACCACAGACGACCTTCGGACTTGTAGCCATCACTGGGGCCCGTGGGATGCGCGCTCGGGGGGGGGGGTCCAGAAATTCTGCGTTGAGGAGTGTCTCTCACCTCCCCCCCCCCGCCCGCCCTTCCCTTGGCCTCGTGCCATGGCCTCGTGCCAACCCACCCCCTTCCCCTTGGGGCAGACCAAAGTGTGTGTAGGTGGATTTATTGCGGTGTCACGGAACGCCAGTGAAGCAGCAATTTTGAAATGGGTCCCGATTCAGGGAATGGGAGTGCCTAGGCCCCAGTTGAGGGGAATGACACTAGCGGTGCGCAGGTGCGGGACATTGCCCTGCCCGCAGACCCACTCGCCGGGCCATCGACCAGGAGAGCTAGTCCTACGCCAAGGGTCCCTTCCGCCAGATTTGCCGACCCGCTTTTAGGGAGAGGTCCCGCTTTGGCATCGATCAGACAAAGGGTGTGCCACAGGTACCCCGGTATACTTTTTGGGGTGCCGGGGATAAGCGCTCTGTTTCATCAGAACTGCTCAGTCTGAGTTCCTATTGGAACAGTCCGTTGTTCTCCATGCGTGAACCTTATTGATACTGGGGTTTTCTGTGGCATTGTACATAAGCAACACGTTTGCTTTCGTGGTCCAACACGCTCGGATATCACCAGCGCCGACTCATACTGCACGGCTGCAAGCAGTCATGATGCGCTGCCAGGTGCAGCGATGTCAGACAGTGGTACCCCAGCGAGTAAGGTGATTGTGGCCCTCCACACGAAGAACCCCTTTTGTGTGGACCATTTGTTAGATCAGCAATTGGACCGTTCCTTGACGCATTGCATGGCTGTCTTGCAATCTGCGGTATGACCCCGACCGAATCTGCAGTATGACCGCTGCGATTACAGATTTAGCAGTCGCGCTGTATCGCATTGGCACTGCTGTATGGCATTGGCGGCGGGGGCACTGCATTGGCACAGCTGGCGTTCTGCCACACTTTCCTGAGGATAACTTCCCCTGCCACCATCTGCAAAACCTGGGTGCCGCACCCTCCTCACGATCGGCACAAGCAGCTTCCATGACACCAACGATGGTTTGTCATAGGGGCAGCCAAATTTGGTTTAGCATTGAAGGGCGGGCTGAGAGTTGAGGGCGTGGTTGGCCGGGTGGGTGGAGTGGACACAGAAATCATGCCGTGCATGTTTTCGGTCGTCTACCTCCACGAAATGTTCGAGATATGGAGCTTATGGGCGATCGATATAATCGAACAGCATTTGCATTTGGTGTCATGTGTGCTCCCATGCTCCTATGGCAGCACATGCGACGGGCATGCTGTGTGGCGAGTTGCCAAACATTTTTGAATAATGCCTAAACTCTTTCGTTTAGATTACAGGGCACAATGTAGGCAAGAAATGCTGCATTTTGTTAGAGCGAAGTCCGCGCAGAATCATAGGCAGTGCCGTTAGATCCCAGTGATTTTGAGGTGCGTTTTTTGCACCTCAGTGACCCTCTGCTTTGACTGCAGGCCACGGAAATGCTGCGTGCAAAAGAGAAACCGCGTGATGCCGATGCTCTTGTGGAGGCGATTCGAGGTGTTGTGCAGCGGCTCTTTGTTGGGGTCTGCTGTTGTTTGTTGCTGCTGCTGTTGTTATCGTTGGGCGTTGTCTTCAGTACTGACGGAGGACTTGGGTAGGGACAGAGGGTGGCCTTGGCGCTGTGTATTTGTGCTTAGATTCCTGTTTACTGCTGTGCTGAACAGCCCGTGACCAGGATTTGAGGCACACGCAGGTCCAGATCACTATGTGCTGACAGTATCGCACGGCAGCGTTTGCGTCGTCCTATGAGCTGAGCTCCTCTGCCAGTGTCTGGGCAGCCCGTCACCCCGTCCCCTTGGCCGGCAGCCCGGACCGCATCACGTCGGTTGTGCGGACAGCGACCACATCAGTACACCCAAGAGGCCCCCTCCACCTCCCATGGTTCTGGCCGTTGGGTGCACCTCCGTTACTGGACATGTATTAGCGTCTGTACCTTGTGGGCATTCCCCCCTCTTGCACAGTCCCTGCAGGGGCCGTCACGTGCCCCAAGAGTCCACCGCGCCAAACGAGTCGAAGAAAAGGTTTCCGGTTACAATGGAGTTGTAGTGGAAAGATCAGGTTTGGGTCCTGGCGCAGGAGGCGGCATTTGGTGACTGTTCCTCCCGGCGGTTTGGGGGACCGTCGGGCGTTCTGGGGGGATTTCCCAATGGGCTCCGGGGAGGGGGGGGAGAAGACTTGATCCAACTGAGGAGACCAGATGAGGAGAGAGGTGCTGCCATGCTGCCAAGGCATGGTACCCACCATGACGGCATGGGCTATTCCGCCAAAGCGGCCCCGTTGGGTTAGGGATTGATTGCGCGGAATACAATCCCCGTCCCGTAATAATATTATGCGCCGGGGATTTTAGTGCGCGTGATGGTATTCCCCCTTTCCCGACGCTCTGACGCGTAAGACGGTGCTTGTTTGACAGCCCTCGAAGCCGGACATCTGCGCGTGACAACACACCGACACATGGTCTGCGGATGTCGCGAAAGCCCCCGCAAACAGTCAGTGGACATGATCTCACCGCTGATCACGCCTGCAGCGGTCTATCCCTCAGCGGATTCACATGTGTTGTCTGCTCTCGTCTGCAGAGCTCAAACATGCCAAAGAGTCACTTGTGGAGTCTTCCGAGGAACTGAAGACACACGCGGAAGAACAACAGGGCACATTGATGCAGGTGCGCGTGTGTGTGGATGTGTTTGACTGTGGAATGAAGGATGGACACAGGGCCGGGCTGCGCTGGGGTGGGATGGTCTGCACTGGTCTCGCTGACCCAGCCTACCCTGGTCTGGGGTGGCGTGGGCTCGCTGGACTGTGTGCAATGTTTTGAACGCCCTGCAGTCCCAAAAAAACTGAGGGGGGCGGGGTGCTACAAGGGCTCAATTGACAGGGACCATTATTTCCAAGCCCTGACTCTGCCTCTGGCTCTGTGTAGCCACGGAAGGCCACGGTAGAGCGCAACAACACACCTGCGTGGCTAGAAATCAGTGGGGGTCCAAATGCCCTCAAGCACAGGTACCACCGCCTCAGAGCCCCCAGAAGTCCCCAGGTTGATTTTTGTGGGGGCGTTGCATTGACCTTTTTGTGGGGTCTGGCTTTGGGACTCTATCAAGCGCCTGCCCATGGCTTGAAAACCCCTCCATCCGTGGGAAAGAGGGGCTGGGCCGTGCTCCCAGGAGTTGCCTTTGCGTTACAGGAGCGCACAAAGGCCGATGCGTTGCAGGTGCAGCTGACACAGCTGCAGAGCAAAGTGGTGGCTGCGCAGCGCGTCGAACACGGGTTGTGTGAGGAGCTGCAGGTGTTCCCCGTCAAGGCATTGCCCCCTGGGAGCTGTGGAGGGGCTGGGGGCACGAGGGAAGGAGAGGGGGAGGGCCACGGGGGAGAGGATCAGGGGCCTTAGGAATGCAGGTGGGGGCTGCATGCCGAAGGTAGGGGCGCCGAGAAGGGCCTGATGAAGGGCATGAACAGGGGGCCATTCCACGGCACTTACTCCCCCGAGTGAGCGCCGGACCGGTCCATGTCTTGTCAGCCCCCCTCCCCCCCCTCATCCACCAAGGCCTTGTGACCCCCCCCCCTGCCCTCCCGTGCTATGGCTTTCATTGCTCAATGGCTTTGTTTTTTGCTAAGGTCAGCCCCAAAGGACAGCCCTCTGGGCCGCTGGTCAACCGCCAATGGCCGGTCATTAACCGTCAACCGCCAGCAGTTGATCGCCGTCCGTTGGCGGTCAGTGGCCAAAGTTTTGCTCCTGAAGCACTGACTGTGGGTGAAGGTTCACATGTCTTCTTGTTACCACACAACACAAATATTGCTGCTGCTATCAGCGCCTGTATTCCGTTGATGGACGCCACCTGGTGCCCTCAGTAGAGTCATTGTGTGCTGACGATGCTGTGCCCGAGTGCATGACTGCATTTGTGCCAGACCCTGAAGCATGACTTGGCTGCAAAGGAACAGGAGGTGACGGAGCTTCAAGCCGCAGCGCAGGTCCCACGTTGGAGTGCGTCCTGGTGCACGCTTGTGCAGTGTAACCTGAGAGACCAGCACGTGCATGGACAGGGGCCAGGGCCTGGAGCTGCGCGGCGGCATTCTCGCCGTGACTATAAGCGTGACCGTCACTGTGAATGTGATTGTGACTGTGACTGTCACTAGGATTATGACTGTGACCTTCACTGTGATTGTGACTGTACCAGGCCTTTGCTTAGTGGCTGGTTGAAACTACACCAGGGGGGGGGATGGGTGGGTGGGTTTGTCTGGGTTTTCCCCGACATTGGGAAAAATGCAGGTACCCCCCCAGGGGGGGGAGTCCGCTTTGTTGGGTGGGTGGGTGGGTGGGTAGCTGAGCTTGGTAGACCGCCCACATCGTTCCTGGGCCGAGGCGCATTGTGACACGGGGTGCTGCCACTTTGTGCAGACCTGTTTTGCTTTACACTTTTGTAATGGTCACCACTTTCACTTCAATTTGTACATGGTCCTCAAGCATGGGATGGCAGTGACTGTCAGTGACCAAGTGGTTATAGCACAGGCCTCACAAATGAAAGGTGTGAGCTCAAACCCTGCTTTGCACAGTTTTAGCA
Organism: Eutreptiella sp. 'Long Island Sound 2002'; assembly: GCA_964036045.1. Classification (NCBI taxonomy): domain Eukaryota; phylum Euglenozoa; class Euglenophyceae; order Eutreptiales; family Eutreptiaceae; genus Eutreptiella; species Eutreptiella sp. 'Long Island Sound 2002'. The sequence continues at coordinate 14,897,975 of OZ038380.1, read as the reverse complement.
CCTGCTATGGAGTGGTCAACCTGAAATTGCTCTGTGACCCCCCCCTCAGGGTATCCGGCAGGTGGGTGGGTGGGTCTGAGAGTGGGTGGGTGGGTGGGTCAGCCAAAATCCCGGGAGGGCCAATTTAACACCCCCCCCCCCCAGTATCGCTAAGCAAAGGCCTGGACTGTACCGAAGGCGCTGTTACCGACATGTAATGACTTGGGTGTCTTAGCAACGTGGACTGGTAGATGGGTGGGCCCTGAACATAACCCCATGCTAAGCCATAAACGATAAACCTGTGGCGGGGGCTGGTTGTGGTGGGGGGGCCTCTCGTTGTGTGGGCCTGATTGCTTGTTTGGCAGCAGTCTGTTGAGAGCGGCCCTCGGCACCCTTGCCTCTCTGCCAGCTGGTGGTGTCGTAGCTCTTCAGGGGCCCACACTCACAGCCACACTGCAGATGCGCAGTGGGGTGGAAACAAAAGGACGGCATGAGCAGGAGAGATGAGCAATGGCACTGTTGGGTGCTAGGTTCTGGGCAGCTGTGGTTGCTACAAAATACATTCTATTTTCTGGCGTTGTATGCTGTAGTTGTTGTATTGGCTTGCCTGTCAAGGGATGATGCTGTTCATGCACTGAACAACATTGCTACTGAATCCGGTAGTTTGATGCGCTGGGATAGTGTCTGCTTGCATTTGGCTGACAAACAGGATACTCTGGGCAGCAGGATATTATCCTGCTGCCCATGTGGTTTCTGCTTGGGCAGCTGCAGTTTCTGGATGCAGGTGCATGCAAGGGAAAAAGGCGAGGAAGGATGCGGGGAAAAAACACTGTTTTCTTGACGCGCAATGACAATGCCATGGAGGAGCTGAGGAGGTGTTTGCCCCTCAGTTAGTCGGTGCTGACAGTGACTTGTTTGGTTCAGGTTCCATTGACTCATTACCAGGTTCTTCGACAGAGTACTTCAGGTGATAGTGACAAGGAATCCTGGCAAAATACCAAAAACCTGACAACGATTGATGGTTTGAAGCGCAATGATGCCATGCTCTTGTACCTCACGGATGAGGGAACTGGGTGGCACTAGGATGTATGGCCATGGTTTGGCCACCCTGGGTTCCGTCATTTGTCATCATCATTTGGGGGGTGAGTTGGTTGGTTGGTTGGTTGGGCAGGAGCACAGTCTCGGGTCTGGGCATACTTAACTGCCCAACCATGAGGCTGAACAACCTGACTGTCCAGTTCCAAGGCTGAGGGGACTATTGATAGCTGGCACACCTCATCGCAGTGAGTGGGAGACTGTGTCCTCCTGTGTGTATGTATGCGCACGCGGCAAGGTGGACCACCTGCAGACGGTACCGTCGGCCCCTGCCCAAGGTGCCAGCAAAGTCAATGGCTTTGGGGCCAAGCCTCGCGAACACCATGGCCAGGCCGGATGCACATAAATACACAAGTGTACAAGTGTGTGGGTGGCGGAGGCGGGGTGGGGGGTGGGGGGGCTTGTGCATCGGGGCTGGCGTGGCCTGCTGCTCTAGGCCCGCTGGGGAGGCTTGAGCGAACTGGGGAGTCATGGGCCAGGGCCTCTGCCTCCAGGTCACAAGTACATGCTGCCAGGCTGCCCCACTACTGCACTCGCCTGGGGGCAGTGGCGGTGGCTCGCACAACCGGAGGGGACCTACACTCCTTGACTGCCGGGTGGCACAGGTGGCGCCGCCATGAAGGCTGGGTCCCACACTCCCATCCCCTGGGTGCGCTGGGGGCAGTTGGAGAGTCCCAAGGTTGTGGCGCTACAGCCCCTTTAGTCCTAGGGGCCTCGAAGGTACACTACTGGACTGGCCCCTCTTATTGGGGTGGGTGGGTCGGGGGGGGGGTTATATCCCTAGGCAGCAGGCTGGGGTACCCTTTGCATACTGCCCCACTGTAGGGGCAAGCCTCCGGCTGAGTGCCACATTGCAAAGGGATAGTGGGCAGCAGAGGTTTTGCAGTGCACTGTCGCATTGCAGTAGGGCAGTGGGCAATAATATCCATCAGTACACTGCCCCACTGGTGGGTCTCGGGTGGGCAGTGGGCTGTGTTATCTTGCAGTGCACTGTCGCACTGTAGGGGGCCACACGGGCTCCGGGCCGTGGTATCCTTCAGTTCACTGCCACGTTGCAGGGGGTAGTGGGCGGTGGTAGTGATAGTGGTATTTTCACTAAACTGCCACACTATAGAGGAGCAATAGGCAGTGGTGATTGTGCAGCACACCGCCACAATGCACAGGGGCAGTGGTATCCTTCCGTACAATCACACACTGCCCGGTGGGTGGGGTGGGCAGTGGTAACCTTCAGTACACTGCCACACTGTAGAGGTGGAGTGGGCACTACAGATCTTGCAGTGCACCGCCACACTGCAGAGGGGAGTCAGGACTGATTGCATGGGCAGGAATGATGGTGCGCGCAGTGGTGTGATGCAGAACAGAGCCGGCACAAGTTTGCTACGTCAGAGACCTCCCGTCCCACCTCCATACTACACAAATATTGCTGCTGCTGTCAGTGCCTGTATCCCGTTGAGGAGCGCCACCTGGTGCCCTCAGTACAGTGCATTGTGTGCTGACAATGCGGAGCATACATGCTAATAACACCTGCCAGAACGTCTTGGGACACCTGCCAACACCTACCAAAAATTGTGCTCACACATGTGAGTGCCTGCTGGGGTGTGTGGTGTGGATGCATGCAACAGTAAGCGTGTGATTATATGTATCGGCTGCATTCCATCACGGGTTGTGTGTGTCTATGTATGGGGTTCGTTTGTCTGCACTCGCCTGTGGGTGTGTGTGCGTGTGTCTATGACCAACCTGCCTGACACCTGCGGACACCTGCCGAAAATCTTCGTGACACCTGCCGACACCGGCCTCGGCAGGTGTTAGCAGGTATGATGCTGTGCCCGAGTGCATGACTGCATTTGTGCCAGACCCTGAAGCATGACTTGGCTGCAAAGGAACAGGAGGTGACGGAGCTTCAAGCCGCAGCGCAGGTCCCACGTTGGAGTGCGTCCTGGTGCACGCTTGTGCACTGTAACACGACCGCCTGTGCGCCCACTGGGCCCCTCGACCCCACTTCCCGTGCCCTCACATGATGTTGACGAGACCAGCACATGCATGGACAGGGGCCAGGGCCTGGAGCTGCGCGGCGGCATTCTCGCCGTGACTACAAGTGTGACTGTCACTGTGAATGTGATTGTGACTGTGATGGTCACCGTCACTGCGACCGTGACTCGCACTGTGAATGTGATTAATCGCGACTGCAATTGTGACATGTCGAACAGGAGCACCAAAGGTCGCATGAGGAGCAAGACCAGGAACTGCAAGGCCTGCGGGACGAGGTATTCGTGCGGCGTGTGGGAGAGGAGGTTGTGGTGGTGCACTCCTTCCCTGCTGCACTTTCTTCCCAATCCCGCACTACTCCTCAATGAAGACGCATCGCATAGGCATGACCGCAGGCTGCAATAAGTTTGGCGTGCCTTCTGCTGTGCTCTCTGCGCACACTGTCCCGGTGTCCCTGCGGTGGTAGCAGAAGAATGGGGTGTAGCCCTCTCTGCTGACCTGAGCGTCATCTTGTTGTCGACACTGAAACACCAACGGCGCTTCAGCTGATCGTCTGCCGTTCGTCCCAGCGCCACCGGCCAACCGCTGCAAACAGCCGCGCAGTTTAACGTCCCCATATGGTCGCTTGAGCACCACCTGCTATCACCAGCCGCCACCCAACACGTGTGCCGCCGCCTCCAGGTCGCTCAGCAACAACGCGGCCTTGATCTCCGTCCCTGTAAACAGGGTGGCTACCCCCAACAAACTGTCGTTTCACTTCCAGCGCTGGGATGGGGGGTCCATGGCTCGGCCTGCGGTCCATAGCAACGCCGGGAGCTGGTGTGAGTTGGAGGGAGGGGGGGGGGCGTCCAACACTTCCTTGTTATTCTCAAGGCAACCTGATGTAGGGGCAACGTCTCCCAGCATAGCGCCAGCCTCTGTGCACATCGCTGCTGTGAGCCGCGAACACTTGTTGTTGGTGTCCGAATACGCCCGCCCTCACTTTGTTGACAGAAAGGTACCTGTGGTCGTTTTGACTGCCGAGGAGCATCTGTCTTATGTGCGTGCCATACCAGAGCTATCCATTCCGGGGGTCCCGGGAACAGGCCTGACGGGCCAGACCTTCTTCTTCCCCGTCACATCGGTCCAGAACGGTTTTGCGGAAGAAACGGTGGTGAACCAGATTTGCCTAAACTATGTGTCAAATCCCTTTTTGAACAATTTCAGACGTCCTGCGATGCTTTTGGTGGGCCCAGCTCTTGGGGTATAATTACAGGCGTGGGGGTGGGCTGAAGCAGGCTCCAATGGCCCCCCTCCCCGGATTTGCAATGGACGGTGGGCTCTGTCCCGTACAATGCCATCAGTGGTTGGAGCCGATGGGGGGCAGGTCCAGCGCCGAGGATCTCATTCAACACACAGTTCCTGCCAAGAGACCCGACAAGCCCTCCGCACTGCACGGCTGTGGAGTCCATACCTTGTCCCACAAACATATTCCCAAACGAGGCGTCAAGTCAGGGATGCCCCAGATCCCCGGAACGGAATGGAACTGCACTTTCCGTTGTCCTCAATGCATCCTTTGGCAGGGGCCACATGGATCAGCGAGGCGTCAGCACGGGTGCACACCGGCGCCGAGCTGTGTGTACTTGTCGGTGGGCTGCTACCAGGCACCCGCCCACCGCGTCCCTGTTGGCAGCAAGGCACCCATGGTCTTTTATTGGCCACTGACGAGCATCTGTCTTATGCGCTGCTAGCGCGTGCCCTTCCACTGCCATGACACCATTTTCCACTCGGGTGCGTTTGTGAGGGGGGGGGGGGGGGACTGGTCAGACGCAGCCTGGTGCCCCTCTTGCGGCCACCACGCGTCGATCCAGACCCATTCAACTTCGTTCCGCCACATGGACCCCTCAACCAACAGCGTGGCGCGGGTCCCGTGTTCCGTCGCTGGGTGACCCCGATCCCCAATCCCCGCCCCACTGACAGGGCACCACGCTACCAGGGACCTGGGCTGTGCTCCATCCGTCGCATGCGCATCGGTCTCAGTGTACCCCGTCTCGTGTCTGCGCGTAGGCCTGGGTCCAAGTGTTCGTTCTCAAGCATGTGACCATGCGCGTGCAGTCGTCCCTGTGTGCGCTGCATGGGGGCTGATTCACATGCGTACACGTGTGCACACGGTGTGGCGGGCCGTAACCCCCTGCCCCCCCCTCAGGACCCCCCCCCCCAACACCCACACCACCAGTGAACAAGGAGGAACAAGCAGGCGGCGCCCGGGTCATTTTTTGGCCCCTGTGGACCGGGGCACAAGACCCCCCCCCCAATTTGGGGGGAATGGCCAAAGGGGATGGTACCCCCCGGAATTTTGCACATTCAAAATGCTCCGAATGAAGCGGGGGATTCAACAATGCCCCCAAATCCTCAAAAACATTTGACCCCCCCCCCCCTCTGCCCACGCCGCGGGGGTTGAGGTCGGGAATTAGACTTAGCACCCCCCCCCCCCCCAGTGTGCGTGTGCGCGCACATGCGTCGCATCTCGCCAGGTGAAAATGCTCCGGAATCGCAGCGGCTCAGCCACCCCGGTGACACAGCGAAGAGGTAGCGAGGCCTTGGCCCCTTTTATCTGGCCGTCCCCCGATCTTTCTGCCGGCGGCGGCGACGCCAGCAGTACGAGCTCCTACCAGGAACCCGCCTCCTCGGCGCCGCGCCGGCGCAGCAGTCAGTGGGCCCCACAGGAATGTGGGAGTATTGCGGACATGGGAAAGGTACCACCGAGTGCGCCTGTGTTGGAGGGTGGTGTCTCCTGTGGTAAAGTCTCTAGTGAGTCCTGCGTCCCTCTCAGGCCTTTGCTTAGTGGCTGGTTGATACTATACCGGGGGGGGGGGGGGTGGGTGGGTGGGTCAGAGGCCAAAAAAAAAGTTTGTGTACCTAAAATCGACCTCCAAGTTCGGGCCCCTTTGATAACTTTCATTTTTTTCCTGAGGAAAAATTTTCTGATGTGGGTGGGTGGGTGGGTGGGTCAGCCAAAATCCCGGGGGGCCAATTTGACCCCCCCCCCCCCCACAGTATCACTAAGCAAAGGCCTGGTCCCTCTACCCCCGGCACCCGCACCACCCATGCCAGGCGAAGGCCGCGTGAGTTTTTTTCTGGAACTCGTGCATCGTTCTCGCCAACTTCCCCTTTCATTCTGTTCTTTAACGCACTTCTTTAATTTTGTTATTTGATTTCATTTAATTTCCTTCAGGGGCCCACTCCGCACTGACGGAATGCCCATGTCCTCTCTGCGCACCCCTGCAAGCCATGGCGTCTTCATCAATGACAAGCCCCCCCCCCACCGCCACAGCCACAGCCGCACCATCCCGTGGGGTTCGCATCTGACAAAACCAAACCCACGGACTGCTGAACCAACCGACTGCCACTACCCCGGGGGGGGGGGGGGTTATGCAGCGTAGAATTTCTGTGCCATAAATTCTGTGCGAACTTTCTGTGCGCAATTTGTGCGGTTCTCTGAAGGATTTGCGTGGGTATACATTAGGCTGTGCCGCACAAGGATACCATATTGGCGTCCGTTGCCCAGCTCATAACCCCCAATCGCCGATGATTGACTGCCAACGTTCCAAAGGCAGTGCTGCCACAGTGCTGAGGCAGTGCTGCAACCGTCCGAAGGCAGTGTTTTTTGGCATGTTCCTGATGCGGTGCCGGTACCCTCTCATGCATCTCAGGTCACGACCCCCAGCAGCGAGAAGACGGTGCAAATTGTGCCACAGCCCCAGTACATGCCAATGCGTCGCCGCAGCAGAGCCTACAGGTGTGGTGTGAGCGCCGCATCCGTATTTCGCTGCCTTTGTGTCGCCCCGGCCGGGCGTGCCCCTACGAAAGGACGCGTGTCCGTGTCGTTGGGCTGGTGGGTGCTGTTGTGGCGGGACTGGGGCGCCGCGACAATTCGGGCGGCTGCGCACAGTGAGTGCCCCTGGGTCTGATGGCTGCGGTGCGAAGGCGGAGGCCTCCCGTGGGTTGAGTGGTCAGGGCACAGGTCTCCTGGACCCCAGGTCCTTTGTTCGAACCCGCAGTTCATAGGGTCCTGAGTAGGCGCCTGGAGTAAAGCCAAAGGTCGCGGACTCGCCCGAAAGCCGCCAGCGAGGTCGAGGGTCCGGACCGGAGGTTTGACATTGGATCGCCGGCCGTGGTGTGCCACACGGAGGCCCACACAAGGACTCCACGGTGGTGTCCTTGGGCCCCAACCAATCAAAAGAGGTGGGCCCATGTTGCGCTGGTTGGGGGTGTTGTTGGGGGATTGGGGCATCGATTGTTGCGCCAAGTGAAGGGGGGCTCAGCGCACAGTAGGGGCCTCTGGGTCCATAGTCCCGGGACCTGTCAGGGGGTCCGTGGTTTTGGTTTTGGTTTTGGTTTTGGCAGGCACCCACCGTCTCAAGGTGTGCAAGGTCTAAGGCATGGGGCGCTAAGGAAGCCCCGGGGCTACCACACACCTGGCCACTGCACATGGGGGCCACCCATGTGGTGGTTCGCCCCAAGATTTGGTACTCCCCCCCCCCCCCCCTTGTATAAGCCACGCCCTTGTCCAAGCTACAGTAGGCGTAGGGACAGTAATAATTTTGTACGTAATTTAATTATGCACGAAATGTAGTGTGGCCACATAAGACATGGGTTTGTCGTCACATTTGCCAATTTCAGCACATGTGGCCCCCTGCTGGTGCACCAGGAATTTTTTTTTTAAGTCTGATGCATCCCATAGGTCCTGAATTGCCAATTTCAGCACATGTGGCCTGCGCACGTGTGTGTCAGCAGTTGTATGTGTTGTGCGCAAGCCACGCCCTTGTCCAAGCTACAGTAGGTGTAGGGACCGTAATAATTGTGTACATTGGCGTAGCTTACACGAAGGGGGTGGGGGGTACGCCCTGGGAATCGATCCAGCGATCTCTCGAGTGCCCTCTGCCCGTCCTACCGCTGGACCAACCGCACCCGTGGTCAGGGGTTTGGTGGGTGGGGGTGGTTCGGGCTGCTGTGCTGTGCTCTGGGCCCTCTGGGCCCAAGATTGTGCGTCTTGGTCGAGGCTTTGAGGCCGCGTCTTCTCCAGTGTGGGGACGTCATTCATCCCCCTCTGCTCTGGAGACTTCTGCAGTACAGTTCACTGTGACTGTTCGGCCCGGCGTTTCCAAGGAAGATGGGGAACGTTTGGTAAGGCAACCGGGGGGCAGGGGCATGGGCCACGGCGATCGCCCATTCGTCGTCCTCGTGATGGGCCACCCCCTAGACATGCCCTGAGGGTGTCGGTGATGGAGGTGAGGAGGCTCGGGTGGGGGGTGGGGTGGGGTGCTGCGGGAACCTGGGGTCGGGCTTGGTACTCGGGTACCAAGCCCGACCCCGCAGTGGGGCCAGCAGACGACCCGATGGGGGCCCGTAGCCCTTGCTCCTGCCCCCCACTGCCCCTTCCTGAGGCCACCAGCTACCCCCCTCCGGACCCCCATGCCCCAAGGATAGTGGAGGCGGCCTCCCGTAGACCCCCTTCGCCCTCTGTTTCAGTGTTGCGTCGGCCTCAACGGTTTCGGACGACTGCAAAGTCCGCGTGTTCTCGGACACCGTGCACACCGCCGCCGCGCACGCCCGCGAGGCGCTGGCGATCGTCAACTCGCGGGCCGCGGCCACGGCGCTCAAGCGCATGCACTCGGACACTGCCTCGTTCTTCCGCTACACAAAGACGCTGACGGATTCGAAGGTGGTGATTCTGCCGATGTGGCTCAAGGCCGTGAAGGGGCACGTGGCCGGGCCCACTTTGTTCGGGTCGGGGGAGGGCGCCGACGCGCTGTACTCGAAGCTCTTCGACGTCCTCGTGGCCACGCTGTGCTCGCGAGCGGACCCGCCGAGCGATGCCCCGCTGATCGCGTTCTGCGGCGAGCTCATGCCACCTACCGCGGACAAGTCGAGGTACAGCGACGCGATCATTTCCGGGAACACGGTCAAGGCCCTGCTCCTGTTCGAGGACGTCGCGTGCACCGCACTGGCGCAGCGCACGGAACAGCGAAACGTCAGGTGCCGTGTGTCGCGTGCACTGTGCCCCATGCAGCATCTCTCGTGCGCCGTATGGCATGCCCGTCGTGCCGCCCTGTGTGCGGTGTGTTGTCTGTCGTGTAGCGTCTCCCATGCCCGGCGTGCTGTGCCCGATGGCGCCCCCCGTCATGCGTGCCCTGCCGTGCTTTGTGCTGTGCCTCGTCACCTGGCATCCGAACCGGGTTCTTTTAGTTCAGGCATCAGGTGCATGACGGCTGAACTATGCAACCTCTCTACGTGGCCTGGGTGGAGTGACCTGTGTGCTCTCCCCCTCTCCTCCAAAGGGTTTCGAAACATACATGAACTCCCTTCACAACATGCATGGTTCGGCCTGGGTGGGGCGCCAGTGGCAACGGTGGCTGGGAATTGACCTAGTAAGGAAAATTTTTTTTCAAAATTTTGCTTGTTTTACCTAGTAAAAAAAAACCCTTTTCAAATTTTTTTTAAAATTTTTTTTTTACCAGGTTTCACTACATTTTACTAGGTCTTGCTACATTTTACTAGGTTTTGCTACGTGCATACTAGGTTTCACCAAATGCCCCCTGTGTGCCTGGTGCACTATGTCTGGTCCGGCCCGTGCATCACACCCCCAGGCACTTCCGTCTGGGCCTCGGGCTCGTCATAACGAGAGCCGAGGAGCTGATCAAGGGCGCCTGTCGACTGGCGGCCCTCTCTGACCACGACGACAACGCGTACCGCTTCCTCGCTACCGCGCGGGAGGCGTTCTGGGGGACGCGGGAAGTTCTCTCGGAGACGCTGAACACCATCCGCGGCTTCATCCCGAAGCCCACCGCGGCCCCGGTGCAGCACACGGAGACCCCCTGCCAGCTGCGGCAGCGCGTGCACGCGGCGCAGGAGCTCGACCAGATTGCTGAGCACATCCGGCGCTTCGCGGAGTCGTTCCTGGCGCCCGGTGACGTGGCCGGCGATCCGGACCGGGACCAGCAATACCGCGACAACCAGTTGAAGGACATCCGCGTGGCGCTCGTGCGGCTGCTGCGACAGAAACATGAGGAGCTGAGCAAGCTCTGGATGTCCGCGATCGAAAGGTCCGTGTGTGTGCGCGCGCGCGCACGTTTGGGTGTGTGTTCGGTTCGACACAAGGCTGCTTCCGAGGCCAACGGGACCGGGTCGGCACTGCACTGCCAGACCCTCCAGTGCCGCATCCCCAAACGACCAGGGGACGAGCCTCCGGAGGGGTCCAAGATTGACCACAACGTGCGACACGTTGTCCTTTGTTTCCCGGGGGCCCCAAACGCTGCGGTTTGTCCTCTTCCGGAAGGTCTGGCCGCGCTGCACAATGAGGGACGGCAACAAGTAGACGTGTCGCAGTGCATCCCCCTCGTGCGGCATACAGCTCGGTCCCAACTTGATGCATGCACCCCCCACGCTATGCCTGACCCGCAGTGCATGACGCACGAGCAATACGATCGCGCCGGTGCGGTACGGCATCGCGGGCTGCCCCTTCCCCCGCACTCACGAGATGACAGCATGCCTTGGAACATGCCTGCGACCCGAGCGAGTCGCCTCACATCGGGAAATCGGGACCGGACTCAATCGAGTGTTGACGGAACACGGTGCACAGGCGGCGCGGATCTTGCACAACCGGCCTCTCGGACAGGGAGGCATCCCGCTCCCGAACAGGCCGTGTTGCCCTCGCCGCCCCCGCCCCTCCCTCTTCCCTCTGTTCCAAACCGAAGGCCGCTGAATGCGGGCTGCACATCTCGTGCCCAACGCGGAACAGATGGCGCCGGGCTCTTCCCGAGCGGCACCCGAGTGGCGCTCCCTGTCTGTCCGCTTTGCAGCGTAGTTTGTAGGACCGCCCTTCTCGTTCTGTGCGTGCGCGTCTGTGCGCGCGCGCGTGTCCGTGTGTACGCACGCGCGTGTCTGTGTTGTCCGTGTGGCCTTCGTCAGGTCTCAGGTGTACGCCAGGCTTGGGATCCAGCCGGACATCAAGATCAACAAACTTCTGGTTGGCGCCATGCTCGAGCGGCTGCGTCCTGGTGGCGACTCTGCCAACCTTGTGTACTGCGCCCAGACGATTGCGGAGCGTCGGCTGCAGAGGATGACGCTGGATGAAGAGTCGGTGGAGATGATGGAGGCCGTGCGGGCCGCCATCTCTTTGTTTGAGGATGTGAGCATGGACTGCTACCAGGAGGCCAAGAACTCGGGGCACTATTCCAGGTGTGCATGTGTGTTGGGGGTGGGGGTGCCGGGGGGGCTGAGTGTGTGGGCGCGCCCGCGTGTGTGTCTGCCTATTTGTGTGTGTGGTGGTGGTGGGAGGTGTGTGGGGATTAAGGGGGTCCGACAGGGGGTTCAATAGACCGGGCCCCTGGCGGCTTCACGAGCAGATGGCACCACTGTTCAAGCCGCGGGTACTTGGGGCAGGGGGTTGGTCACTGGCCCATTGGACCCCCCCCTTTTTTTTAGGTTCGTGGGGGGGGCGGGCTGGCGGCCAGCCCCCCCCCCCCCCCCTGGTGCCACTCACCAACCGAAAGTCGGGAGCCTCTGCCTTGAGGCACAACGGGCGACTGCAACAACCGTAAGTGGCGTAAACCCCCGCTCCCCAAATAAGAACTAGTTCGTAATTTTGGTTGGCTGTATCAGTGGGGGTTCTTGTTTTGGGGGGTGGTTCCTGTTCAGTTTCTTGCCCATGACATCTCCAAGGGAGTCCAAGGTGGTTCTTATCTTTGGCACACTCCGTGGAAACCCCAAGGTGGTTGTTGTGTTTTGGGTGGTTCTTATTTTGGGCCCGGCTCTTACTTTTGGGGCGGGGTTTGGCGCATACCCCTGTGGTGCACTGTACGATGCACTGTTCGTCATCCATGTCCGGCACAATTCACCACCCCGTGCCTGTGCCCTGCCACGCGCGAGCGTGTGCCCGCGTGCGTGCAGGCTCCGGTTTTCCCACGTTCACTCGCACACACTCGCTGTGCCTCTGCAGTGTGTGCGTGGGTGCATGCGTGCGTGCGTGCGGCAGCTGTTGCGTTGCACTCAGGGGTCGCGTGGGGCAGTCGCATGCACCGTGGCGGGGTCCAGGTCAGGTCAGAGCATCATACGCCTCCCCGATACGTTTCGTGCTGCCTGTAAAGCCGTAGCTGGTGCCGATGCCTCTCCCCGTGTACTCCGCACAGCCCTGTCAATAGCACACCGAAAGCCCTCCGGGCCGGAACGGTCTCATGGGCGTGTCTGATCTGTCCGTGTTGCTGCGTTGTTTATGGCGGTGCGGGTGTGTTGTGTGTGTCAGTGTTGTTGCTGCTGCCGCCGCCACCGCCGCCGCCGCCGCCGTTGTTGTTGTTGTTGTTGTCCCCTTTCCGTCGCACTTTCCAACCGTATCCCACAATTCTGACACCTCAATCAAGCAGGCGACGACCGTAACACGGACTGAGAGGAGGTTGGGGGTGACCATCCACGCGTAGTACGAACAAGCGCGCATGCACGCACACAGGGGGTTGGGGGGGGGGGGGCATCATCGCTCGGGTCCTGTTTCTTGCGTTGTCATTCTTGCGTCGATCGATGGTTCGTTCGTTCGTTCGTTCCATTCGTTCGTTCCATTCGTTCGTTCGTTCGTTCGTTCGTTCGTTCGTTCGTTCCATTCGTTCGTTCGTTCGTTCGTTCGTTCCATTCGTTCGTTCGTTCGTTCCATTCGTTCGTTCGTTGGCGCTGTTCGTTTGTGTTCTTCTGTTTTGCTTCACTCAGTCATTTGCGCCTCGGTTCTGAGTGTATTCGTCGTGCCCGTCCCCCATCTTCCAGGGATTCCCTGCCACTGATGCACTCGGCTGCTCCCGACGTACGGGCCATGCTCCAGGAGGTCACACGTCTCGCCCAGCGGCTGGTGGTCAGCGAGTACCACATGCAAAAGGCCCGCAGCGTGGACCCGCGCCTGCCCTCCCACCTGCTGACCCGCAAGGGCAGCACGGTCCCTGGGTCCCTCGACGTGACGATTTACGTGAACCAGCTCCTGGTGGGCGCGGAGGTGGCGGGGCGGTACCGGTTGGACGGGTACATCTCATGTGGAGCCTTTGGACACGGGTGCTCTGTCGGCCCCCGAATCGATCCCCCATCCCTTTCCTTGTGCCTGCCCTTGTCTCGGCCAGTCCTCTACATTCGCACGGAGCCGTGCAGCAGCAGTCGGCGTCAGGGGGAGGCCCTGCGCGGCGCGCCTGCGACGGACATGAGGACGAGATCACTCTGCGATGGGCAAACTCATGCACAATCGCGGGTTTCCGGCGGAAAGCCGCGGGTCTGAGCCGCTAAAGCCGCGGTTTCCAAGAGAGGCCAAACTCGCAGCCCATTGCTCGGGCTGTCGTGCGCGCGTCACGCGCGCGTGCGCAGTTTCCCAACCCGAATGCCCCGGCCGTATGCGCACATTGACCCTTTGTTCTTTGGGTCCCAAAGCAATGATCTTTGGGGTCGTTCAGGACTCCCGTGGGGCTTAGATGACTCCCCAGCGGCTCAACAGAGCGGCAGTTCGCTGTCTGGCCTTGCGAATGGTTTTTGATCACAAGTGGACACGGGTGACTTGATTCGGACTCGCCCCCCGTTTTTTTGTGCGGGATGCCTCCCCGAATCGGGCCGGGCCATCGACATCAGAGGCTGCGACACAGGGATCCGGGTGTGCCTGAGGCCTGCTGACAGACGCAGCACGTGCCCTCGGAGTTTGGCCCGTTGCCAAGCCACGGCCCACCGGGGGGGGGGGTTGACGTGTGGGTCCTGAACCGCCCCCCACCCCCTCCAGACCGCCAAACCTACGCCCATGGGGAGCACTGCTTTCGCCCACAGTGGGGCCCACAGCAACATCGCTCTGGTTGGGCAGGCCATTGATTACCATCAGAGGAAAACACTGTGGGCGGACGAAATTGATGTGGACAACTTTCGAAGCCCTCCCTCATCCCCAACATTTCCTTCAGTTGTAAGGATGCTCTGTGCCAAATCGTGTGCACCAGACACGGGCTGCAGGGAGGGTTTGCTGTGTGCCACATGCAGTGTGAATGCGCAACATAGAGATGAGACGCTGCGCGACCTGACACTGTGTTCTCTGGGGGACGTGAAGACGGACGACGTTCACATGGAAAGTGGTGCACGTCCAGCGGGGGCTGCGCGGATGGTCAATGGTGCACGTCCAGTTGGGGCTGGGCGCCTGGCTCGGTACCATGTAACCCCCCTCCCCAGGGACTTCGAGTGATCCTGCAACTGCCCCCCTGCCCCCCCCTCCCCACCGGTCAGCCAACGACGAAACGCCAGTACACCTGCCTTTCATGTGCCCCACAGACATGGATCGTTTTGTTGTGCCAAAGGCTGTTGTTGAGGTTGAGTTGTAACAGCCATCAGGAAATGAATAGCAACCATGCAGGACCCACCAGAAAATAACAGCAACCATCCAGAGCCCATCAGGAGATAACTATGACCACCCAGAACCCACCAAGAAATCAGCAACCATCCACCAGGAAGCAAACACAAGGGGCCTTATACCCAATTTTCCCTTCATTTGTCAGCCCTAGTACCAAATCCACCCCGCCACCCCAATTTTGGCCCTCCCCAAAGTACCCTGAAATTCTTCCTCCGATGGTAGTGGCAGACAACGGGGGTTTGGGGGGGTCTGGGGCAAGAAAAAGTTTGTGTGCCTAGAATCGGTCTTCAACTTCGGGCCCAGACCCCCCCCTCCCTAACCCACACAGCACCTCCTTCTACCCCCCCCCCCGTTCCATATCCCCAGGTGGCGGGCGACCGACCTCCACAGCGGGACCGAGGTCTTTGTGAAGTCCTTCAAGAGCCCGGAGGAGTTTCCCGCCGACGCGAACCCCAACCGGATCGCGGGGCTCATGATGCAGGAGCTGGAGACGGCGCAGCGCATCATGAAGGTGCAGCGGCTGATGAAGCACCGCAACATCGTGTCGGTGCTGGAGGTGCCGCGCTCCGCCATGCTCATGGTCAAGTCCACGGGCCAACAGGCCCACGCCTTCCACGGCATCGTCACGGAGTACTGCGACGGCGGGGAGCTCTACAACTACATCACCAAGGCCAAGTCCTCGGGGGGCGTGACGGGGCTCCAGTTCAACGAGCAGCAGAGCCGGTACCTGTTCAAGCAGATTGTGGACTTGCTGATGACGTTGCATCACCCCCCGGAAGGCCCCGAGCAGGCCTACTACCATGGGGACCTCAAGGTGGAGACCGCCCCCCCCCCCCTTCGGGCCCGCAAGTGGCCATCCCAGGGCCCACCAGCCGCCGTTGGGGAGAGGTACCTCACCGCCGGCTTGGGATGGCCGCTTGGACGCACCTGGCCAACGGCGAAGGCATTTGCCTTCCTCTGCGTGGACTCTACGCAGAGAAGTGAAACAGGGCAAGTCCGGGGGCTCCGTTGGCACAACCGACCAACGGAATGGGAAGGGAAGGAATGGTGTGAGGCCGATGGGCACTGCAGCCTACGGAGGGAAAGGCCAAGAGAAGGGAAAGGGGAGGGGAGAGGGAAGGCTAGGGCAGGGAGGAAGAGGAAGGTCAAAGGGTGGTGAGAAGCCGATGGGCACCACCGCCTATGGAGGGAAAGGGTCCCAGGGAAGGGCAGCGAATGGCGATCGGCCAGTAGGCGCCGCCAGCTGCAGACGAGATCATCACACCATGGCGTCATGCCAACCCCCCCCCCCCCCCCTTCCCGTCACCAGACCCCGGGGGGGGGGGGGGGCAGTGAACCCCCTGCCTCCAGTCATACTTCCCATGTTACCCAGTCATGCCTTCACCCCCCGCCACACCTCCAGTGCACACCCCCCATCACACCTCCTCACTACCCTTTTCTTTGCGACTGGTCCAGCGATGCGCCCTGGTGGGCAACTTTTTTTTCTGCGGGCCGTATGGTATAGCCAATGGGTTGCGCTGAAGACACGCAAAGACGCCCAGATCGATGCCATCGTTTGATTTGGGTTGCGCTGGAAGGGAAGGGGGGGGGGGTTACCCCCCCCCTTCCCCGCCTTCTGATGATGATCAGCCCTGGCGCCTGGGGCCGCTACCCTCAACGGCCCTCCGTCCAGTTTGTACCCGCCAGGAACACCCGCTTTTACCACCACCGGTAACCGCTGCTGCAAGCACTCTTGAACCGGCCCTTCACCCCCCCTCCCCCGCAAGGGAAAGGCCAAGGGAAGGGAAAGGGCAGGGGAGAGGGACAGTTAGGGCAGGGAGGAAGAGGAAGGTCAAAGGGTGGTGAGAAGCCGATGGGCACCACCGCCTATGGAGGGAAAGGGTCCCAGGGAAGGGCAGCGAATGGCGGTCGGCCAGTAGGCGCCGCCAGCTGCAGACGAGATCATCACACCATGGCGTCATGCCAAAACCCCCCTCCCCCGCAAGCGCGCCCCTCACCCCCCGCGCCCCCACACCTGCCCCCAGGAGCAGAACCTGGTCGTGTCCGGCGCCACCCTGAAGCTGATCGACTACGGCAGCCTGTCGAAGGTGGTCCTCGAGACGCGGGCCGTCAGCCACCTGACCCCCAACTTCATGCAGCCGTTCCACACCGACTGCGAGTCCGTGGACCTGTGGGCGGCCGGCATCATCCTCCTGAACATGCTGGTGATCACCGGCTGCGGGATGGTGTTCCAGGCCCGCAGCCAGTACGACAAGAACACGGGGGTGGAGGCCCTAAGGGACGGCACCTTCTGGGAAAGCCTCGAGGACCGCCTGCGGGCGCAGGACCCGACCAACTGCGTCCTGGAGCGCGGCCCCGGCAGCGCCCAGGACCTGCTCCAGCAGATCTTTGTGACGGAGCCGCAGAACTCGCTGTCGATCGAGGACGTGGCGGAGCACCCGTGGCTGCAGGGCCCCGTCCCCACGGACGAGGAGATGCAGGCGGAGCTCAAGCGGCGGTACCAGGGGATCCTGTCGGGGGCCCCGCGCAACACCGTGTTCTTTGACCTGGGGCAGTGCACGGCGGAGGAGGGGCGGGAGTCGATGCACGAGGTGCCCCCCCGTCTCGCCCGCGTGGGCCCCTGGGGAAGGGGGAGGGACGGGGTTCTGGGAGGGGTTTTGGTGGCCTCAACATGGTCAGGTTGCAGTGTCCGCACAAGGCTCTGGCCGCGCCTGCCCCACGGCTGTCATCGCCCTCTGTCCGATGGCCATTGTTCGGCGACTTTGCAGTTCATTTCGCGGGCTTCGCCCACCGCATTCCCTGCTCCACCTCGCCCTCTTGGCCCCATGCCCCTGCCCCCCCCTCTCGGCCCCGCTGCTGCTCTCGCTGTCGCGCGTGGCGGTCACTGGCGTGTCCCACACTCGCACCGTCTCTGCCGCTGCGGAAGAGTGCGACAGCCGGAGGATGGGAGAGTGCCGTTGCCGCCGTGGCAGTGAATGCGGGCAGTGAATGCATTTCGTGCCGGGGTGTCCCTTCAGAAACGAGGGCGGGCGTAAGGGACCGTCCGGTGCGCCTTCACAGTTGGCGCCCGCCTTAGGCCAAGGCCCCGGCCACGCCATATTCAAAGGGCCGCATCGGTCTGTTTACCCCAGAGAAGTCCGTAGGCACTATGCACACCCGGTGCCCCACGTGCACGTGTTGTGGACGCGTGTTCACGCACGGGGGAAGGCACACGCGGGGGCGCTCCGGCGCGCCCGGCCATGCGCCCGCGTCCGTCCTCTGAGAAGTTCTGCAGCATTTGCCGGTGGGTCTCCCACGCCCCCCCGGCACTGCAGCGCGGCGCACCGAGGCCGTCCCGGGGCCTTGACGTACGTTGTAGGGTGCAAGGGCCCTTTGCCCTGATGCGTATCAAGATCAGAGCTGCTGTTTGGGCTAGTCATCTGGGCTACCCATTTGGGCTAATCGAATGAGCCGGTTGGCCCAGTTGGTTGGGCTGGTTGTCTCAACTGGTGTCTGATGAAATTTCTAGTTGTTGGGAGCCCTCTTTTGCAAATGAACAGAATAAAGTATTGTACTCTGCAAACGTTAACACATATCGACCGCCCAATGCAGACCTTCGGGGCCCCGTACGGGCGCGGGGGGTTGTACGCCGGACCAGCCCCCCCCCAGTGGGGGCACCGGGCGGGGGTACGGCCCGCCGGCCTCGTGCTGCGTATCCGGCGCGTAATGGCACGTG
This sequence comes from Eutreptiella sp. 'Long Island Sound 2002', assembly GCA_964036045.1. Taxonomy (NCBI): domain Eukaryota; phylum Euglenozoa; class Euglenophyceae; order Eutreptiales; family Eutreptiaceae; genus Eutreptiella; species Eutreptiella sp. 'Long Island Sound 2002'. Next base: position 14,879,814 of record OZ038380.1, on the reverse strand, counting down.
TCCCTGTGTGCGTGGCGGGCCGTGCCTGCCCCTGTGTCCCCCATCTCCGCCTCCCACCCCATGCCCCGGGCTCCACCCTCTTTGCCCCCCCCTACCCCCGTGCCCCTTGCCCAGGCCATCGACAGGGCGTGCCTCGCGTCCCACGGGGAGTTCGTCCGGGCACAGACCGAAGGCCCCCCCGGGTCCGCCCACATCGACCGCTGGAACGCCGCCGACGACCCCCAGCAGCACGGCGACCCCTCCCTCGACCTCGAGCGCAGCAGCCAGTGGGTGATGGCCCGGTACTTGTGCACGGTCGAGGCCGGCCGGAAGGAGGGGGCGCAGCAGATCCGGCTGGTGTGGGAGTCCGGGTCCACGTGCGACACGTTCTACCACTTGTCCGCGCTGATGCTGAACGAGGTCATCAACCTGAACCACGAGAACGGCCGCTCGTACTCCATCAACACGGGGGGGTCCGCCTCGCGGCCGTCGGCCGTGGCCAGCCAGGCCGCGGGCTCTGAGGGCTCTGAGGGCTCTGAGGGCGCCGCAGGGATCACCTACACACTGCCCACCGTCGAGGACACCACGATGATGTCGGCCTTCTAATCCCCCCCCCCCCCTCCCAAGGGACAGGGATTATGGACGGCGCCTCGTTGGGGGGGGTGCCTGACGGCGGGTGGGGGCTAACCGTGAGCATTCTATTGTGGGTGTGACGGGGGACAGTCATCAGTCCGGTAGGCCTTGAGACCGGACAACCGTGAACCGGCCGGACCAGTTGTGACGCGCAGGGAAGGGCGACGTCCGTGGTCCCGGAGGTCCGGATGAGGCCTTGACCCAACCCAACCCAACCCCAACCCCCCCCGCCCTTACGGACGTCCCCAGTCCAATACATGAGCGGCGGTGTCGTGGAAGCGTGATCCACTGGCGGCCCCCGCGGCAGCCCCGTGGGCCCCGCCCCAGTCCCCCCCCCACTTCCAGCCCTCAAACCTGCGCCGATGGGAACCCACTCACACGGGGAGGGCACGGACCCCCTGTGCACGGGACTCTGGGCCACAAGGCCCCCGCAGGCCCTGGGCGACCCGGGCACACAGAACCCCCCGACACACAGGCCCATGCACACGGGCATGCGGCCCCGTGGGAACGCGTGGGGCTGACCGAGGGCGCTGTGGCCCCACGCCACGCAGTCAGTGGAACATCCGCGCGCGCCCACGGCAGGGCTTTGTTTGAAGGGGAGGGGGGGCCATCAGGGCAGTCCCAGAGCGGTTGCAGAGCGGTCACAGGGGATGTGAAAGCGGTTGTGGGGGGAGCGGGCGGTTTCTGGCGGTTGGAAATGTGGTTGGGGCTGGTGTTGGGGTATGGGAATGCCTTTGGGGTAGAGTCGGGGCTGGAGTGTTGGGGGGGAGGGGGGTACCCCCCCCCCCTTCAAGCGATTCCCTGGCCCACGGGCCACGCCCACTTGCTGCAGAATCCCCTGGGCCGGGCCACTTTTTGGAAACACGCCTTTTTTGACCTTTCCTTTTGACCCCATCTTTGGTCCCCTTTTCAAGGCGTTGCAGGGCCTTGGGGGCAACCACAGAGCCCCCGAACTCCTATTTCCGATCCGGAGGTGCCTTGGCAACCCACACCTCCGCCCACCTCCCACGGACCCGCGTGGCACTGTAGACTCAGGGCTGTCCTTTAGGAACCGGATCTCTCTTTCCTTTTGTTCCCACGAAGGCCGACCGGAGGTTGTCGTCGGCAGGATTCGGTTCCCGACGGCGGTTGACGCTTCAACAACGGCGCCTGACTCTCGGTTGAGCTCCGAGTGTCCCGGAGGCCGCCAGTCTTTTTTGTGATTTCGGCGTTTGGCGTTCCAATCGATGTGCCACAGAGGGGGACCACGTGGCCTCTTCGGGCGGTTCCCACGGCCGCCCCCTTCTTTTGTACGGTGTTCACCGCCCCTGTGGTGCGGCCTTTCTTGTGTGACCGCCCGTTCCTCAAGGCCTGCATCCCCCACGCCCCCCCGTGCGGGTGTAGGGCAGGGGGGGGCAGCCCGACCCTCTGCATCACCCCAAGTAGACACCACCCACCCAAGGCCCCTTCACCGGCAGGCTGCCTGCCAGCGGTGGATCAATGGTGGGCGGCGCGAGCATGGCCTTGTCTCAGCACGGCAACCCCGTGTGACACCTGTTCTTCTGGCCACAATTTTCTGTGGATGATGCGTGATGGGGCAAAAGAGGCAGGATGGGAAGCGAGGTGAGGCGAGTCGACGTCACCTCACCTCACCTCCGAGTTCTTTCCAACGAGTGTTTTCACCGACTTGTTCACACATTTGCACGTGGGTGTGTTCCAGCCGTTGGTGTTCCCGAGTGCGCCCTCTTGACCACGGGGGTGTTTGGGAGTATTCGGGGGCGGTGGTTTTACTCCCGGCGTCGGGCGCGAGGAGACTTCGAATCTGTGGGTTCGAACCTGGAACTAAAAGGCCAGGGGTCATGTGCTCTAACCTCTCGACCGACCTCTCGGAGCCTCTGGTGCACTTGATGTTGGTCTGCTAAAACCAAGAGTCACGTGCGTCTGCGGGGTCTCTGTCTGAAAGTGGCAAAATTAATACACGAGCCGCACATCTGAGCGAAGTGAGCCGAGTGCAGCGAAGTCTGGCACGCCCCTTGCAGGGGCCCGCTGAGACCCCCTCGGCCTGACTCTGCCTTGTCCGACCACGGGCCGCGTGCGAGCCCGCCCTTGTCCAAGTCCGGTGACCCTGTCCTGTTTGCCTGACTTCGCCCGGTGTATCGCAGTCTGGCGGCCGCGGCCCTGCTCGCCCCCTGTCCCTTGTCTGTACACCCCTCCACCTGCGACCCTGGGAGCACCGCTGTGGGGCTCTGGCCCGGACCTGCGAGACGGCCACAGGCCGCGTCAAAGATGCCCAGTCTGCGGACCACCGAGACCGGCACCAACATGACCACCCGCCAATCGATCCAGCCGGAGGATGCAGTCCATGTGGGGGCGCACCGTGCGCTGTGCGAGCAGTGGGCTATTGTCGACCTGTTTTCCCTGACGGCCAAGGTGACTGCGGTAACTGCTGTGTTCCCATGCACAGGACAGTCCAGATTCTTACTGAGTCCCAAAACTCAGATAACTAATGAACCCAACCTGTGTTTCACACTGAAAATGTCAGATTGCTGTCTGAATCTGCTGTTTTTGCCCTGTGGACATATGCTTCCCTGGCGGTGGGTAGTTTTCAGGGTGGTCACAGGAAAGCTAACTTACGATTGAGCGCTGTGCCCGCGCTGTGCAGAAACCCCCTCCAGTATGCGCCCGTGGGGCTGTCACACGGGGGGCACAGGTGACAGTAATCGTCCCCACTGGACCACTGGTGTGCTGGACCCAGGAGGTGCTTTGCGTTGTGGTCACCAAAGCTCTTGCGGCGGTTGCACTCGTTGGGAGAGGGGGGGAGGGTTTGTAGACCAAATGTAGCCCAGGAGTGTTCTTCTGGTGTGGAATCTGATTGTTTCCCGGACGAGTTCTCTGGTGTAGCCCCCGGAGGTGGGGGGCTGTGGGGCTGCACAATCAAACCTGGGGAGGCTCGCTGGTCAAAGGGCGCTTCTTGTGGCACTACTTGTTAAACCAGGGCTTTGTCCCAGGACCAGCCCCTGGTCAGGGCGGCGGTTTTTGCCTTCAAACACTGCCCCACGACCCCCAGGTGCTCAACCGATGAAACATCACTGGTGGAGGGGCGGTTCCACTCGCTGCGTGTGATGCAGGGGGACCGGGTCTGGGGGGACCCAGAAGAACTCTTCTGCCTGTCCGCCTGTCTGAGACTGTCCCGCCCCATCAGCCCCCCCCCCCCCCCCACCCACCCACCCACCCGCTGCAAGTTCTGATGGGCCTGCGCGAGATGTAGTGAACCAGTTACCCCCTGGTGATGGAGGGTATGCTCAGTTTGTGCACCAGTTGCCCTCTGGTGCAACGGGGTATCTGCACTGGAGTTGTGTGGTTGATGTGGAAGGCAGTGATGCCACCATCCAATGGCAATCCCCCTTCCCATCAATGCTCATTGTCCATGAAGCTATTGAGTTTTCCTCTCCCTGAATTTCCATAATGCGGACCGTTAACAGTCTGCAGGTGGTACGGCGATTGGCCAAATGGGGGGATGCTGACCAGGTGAGTACATTGAAACTCCCCCTCCCCCTCCCCCTCGTACAGTAACCGCCCTTGCATAGTAACCGGGGGGGGGGGGGGGCAAGGGGACCGTCACTTTCCGTTGTGCAAATTTACTGAGAATGTTGGGTGTCGAGTTTCTCCTCTGCATTTGCTGGCTGGAGAAGGTGGTGTTATTGGTGCATTGCTGTGTACTTCAGAGTTCCTGCATCCAAGGCACCCCTCTGTACCCTGTATTTTGCAGAACACTTCAGTTTTTCGCAATTTCAGCCATTTGATGGCGAAGTGGATGAGGGACGCATGGGGCTGATTTCTGCAGAGGACATCAAGGCTGTCACTCAGGTTGCCTAGTTCCTTGGCGGCTTGCAGCCCCCTGCCAAGCCTGCTGCCAAGCCTGCGCCCAAAGCTGCCAAACCTCGTGCCAAACCCTCAAACCCTCAACCAAGAGTGCAGTCAAACCTGCTGCCAAGGTGGCAGCCAAGCCTGCGGCCAAGCCTGCACAGCTGGAGAGCCCATTCCTGTGGCCCTGGGGAGCATGTGCAGCTCTTCAAATACTCCCGCCAGAAAAGGTGGCACACGGAGCCTGTAACTCAGTAGAGCTGAACCTGCATCCCAACAGGCAGTGTCCGGCGCATTTTGTGCTGCATATGCCTCGTGTTGGCATGTCTTGTTTTGTGTTGCGTGCCCCTTCCATAGTAATCGGAAGGGGGGGGGGGGGGCGAGGGAACTGTCGCTTGGGGTACGTTCCCTCGGGGGTGCGAGGATACCGTTGCACGCAGGTGGTTGCTATACAAAGAGGGGGCGATTGCTGGCTGTCTGATTTGCTGTCCAATGCCGGGGGTCTGCGGGAAACAACGCAACGCTACAATGAAACGTGGTGCACATATGAGGCAAGGCTTTCATGACATGAGGCTCCAGAAGTAGTTCTTGTGCTGACAGCATCAGACCGCCATTGCCCTACCCTTTTCAGTTTGTGGCTGGAGGATATTGTGCAAGTTCACAGGTGCTCACCATCTGCAATTATGATGAGGGGTCCCCCAGGACCCAAGTGGCTCCATTACCCTGGAAGTCTCACTCCTGACTCTCCCTCGACGACCCCTGTACTCTCCACCTTGTGCCCGCTGACGACGCGGAACACAGAGGCACAGGCCTTACCGTTGCTGTGGCTCTTGTAGAGGCCTATTTCTGCTCCTGTTTCATCCACAACAATCACGACGACCCACTGGGGACTGAAATGGGCCATTTGTGTGCGACCTTCCTCTGGGCGTCTCACAACTCGCCTTTACGTACGATTGGAGTGCGGCACTGAGCGTTTAGTTTTCTCCTCCCACTCTCCCTCGCACTTTCGAACCATTCCCCACAGTACTGACCTCAATACTGGACTGCATGCGCGACCACTGCAACAAGGGCTGAGAGTAGACGAGGAGTGGCCATCCAGGAGTGCCAGAGAACCAACACGCAGGCATGCACGCACACAGATGGCCGGGGGGGTTTGCCCTGGATGGCTGGGCAACTCATGACGTCCATGCTGTCATTTTCCGACTACCTGTGAAATGTGCAGTGTTGGGTCACATGAGCAGTCATCAGCCATTGGCTTGCTACCTGAGGCTCCGCCCTGTGCGGCTGTTTGATTTTTAACCCCACACCTTCCGCAATCCACCCTGAATGGTGCCCCACTACGCCTGTGTGTTGCGTTGTCCGCAACTCACAACTTTTGCACCACAACAGCTTCTGCCAAGACAGTGCTCCCCTGTCGGGGGTGTAGTCAGGGTAAACACATTTTTGTTGCTTCTTTTACACTGTCTATGCGACATGATTTCCTGTCTTCACCCACCTTTTACCCTTGCATTCTTGTACCGAAAGGGGAGGGCAAGGGGAGGCGATGCCCCAACGGGCTGGGCTGTTTTGCTCACCTTATTACAGTATACTTTTGTATACTGAGTTATTGGCTCTGCTTGTGAGCCCTTGGATGTGCAATGCATATTTTTCTTGTTTGTGTGAATGTGGGGACTCTCACAGTGAGAGAATGTGCAAAGGGAAGCGTTTCAGGGGATGCCTCACTGAGTTCGCAGTGGGTGCAGGATAAATGACATGTAGACGGAGGAAGGAGGGACAGAAGGAACAACTCCACACAGAGTTCAATGTTGATTACTCAGACACGAAATTCCATCCCCATGGGATGAGTTCTACAGTCCCAATGCAGATGAAGTTGTGTCGCTCTGATGGCCAGTGCATCTTTGTGCCGTTGTGCAACTGCAGATGTATGATCGTCGCGCAGTCATGACTTTGCCCGCCACTGTGAACGACATAGTCAAACGGCTCACCTCGGCCTCCGCCACCCCCAGTTTGCCGCACCTTTCTCGGCGCCAAAACCTGTGTTTATGCAATAAACACCAGTTTAATACCACATGTGTGACCTTCTCTGTATCTTAGACTCTCTGACTTTTTGTTTCTTTTCGCTGACAGGAACTGCCCCCCACCACTGTGGAAGTCGACCCCGCAAAGGCACCGGAGAACAACAACAGGTCGCAAGGAGATCACTAGGAGGGGGGGGCAGAAGGCCGAGTGGATTATGCCGAAGGCACCAACATGGACCCGACCCTGGCGGTCCGTGTACCCCCATCTGCCCTTCCCCAGGGGTGTTTGATCCCCTGCCTTGCCGTTTTGCTCGCACCTCTACGTTGATCACTTGCCAGCCGGCATTGACAAGTGGGTCAGTCGCCCAGCTCTAGTCTTGCTCTCCATATACCCGCACCAGCAACGAGCGCATCCGGGCATAGGGTATTTGTTCTGTCATTAATCTGTTCAAGGTGTTGTTCCCCAGAGCTGATGTCATGCTTTGCCCCATTCTGCACTCGAGCCGTTGCCAGCCTTGTTACCACCTTATGGACTGCCTTGTCATGTAGTTCCCCGCTCACTTGGTCTCATGCTTGTTGTTGGGCTTGTGGCATGCCCTCCTAGATGTGTGGTGCAAATGTTCCCTTGATGATTCCCTGTGCTCCCGGTAGACTGCCAGCACAGTGGTCGCCAGCTGCGCACTGAGGGACAGCCCCGCTCTTGTCATGAAGGCCGGTACCGCTTGCTTGCGCACATTGTCTGCTGCCATATCCTCCCTAAATTTGAGGGACCACTCGTTCACCTTTTCCCTGTCCACAGCCGACTCCATGAATTTTGCAAAGGGGTCTTCCGGCCATCGTTTCCACGCTGGTGCCAGTACAAGGAGGACAGCTACAACATGGAGGGCACTAGCCACGGGGCGACTGCTTTATGATTGGCTAGACAGGACCATAGGCGGCTTCATGCCCGGTGAAAGGTCCAAGAGGAGGGATGCAAATGGTGGGGCAAAGTCAACTGTGGGTCTCACGAAAAGGTGTGGCTTTTGACATGCAAGGACCACCGCTGTCCCCCCTCAAGAACTACGGCCACCAGAAGGACAAATGCAGATGTTGGGTTTCCCATAACACATGGGCAGCATGATGATGCCACAACAATGCAAGGGGCCATGCCAAAAGCAGCAGGAGCATGCCAGACCTGCAAGGGTGGGGAATGTCAATGTTGCATGGAGGAGGACAACTGCTGGAGGTCATTCTCCAACAGCATATTGAGGTTGTCCCCCCCCCCCCCCTTGGCAGACCTGGCAGACCCATCCGTCCAGGCTACTGAAAATCCCTGCTGCTCTAGCTGGTTTGGAATGGCACTCGCTTTCTCGACCAACTCTTGCTTTTTGGCTATTTTCCTGCTTTTGCGTTCCTTCTCGGGAGATGATAATTCTGGGTGTGAGAGCACGATTTGACGAGCAAGCAAAGAGCTGGTGGTTTGTAGCGTGAGTAGTGCATTTTTGAAGGCCAAGAAGGCATCTGTGAGGGCTGAGAGACCTTGCTAGATGGATACCTTCTCCAGAAAGGTGATCCAAACTTTAATGAAGGTCTCAAAGGTGGGCACAGAGTGTTTTGGTGCACTGCACATCGCAGAGACCGGTATGTTACTTTGGCAGTCCAGAGCATGATCCCAAACGGAGTAGCTAGTGTCAGTGTCACAGGCAAGCTGCCTACAGGTGGCGGGAGAATGGCTGGGTGTCGGCGTCTGGCCCTGTCTCCAATGTCGATCTATGGCATCAGCTCCTGCTGTCTTCCAGTACTATCTTTCAATGGGTCAAAATACCCAGTCATGTATCCCCCCCCCCCCTATGTAATTGACCTTGACCGTTCTTGAACCCACTGCGTTTTTTAACCTGAGGCCCCAGCAAAGCCCGACCTGGTGTGGCCGAATGGGGCCAGCAAATTGTGCAGCATGGGAAGGGTGTGACCACTGACCTGGATGTATGCCTGACTCGATAGAGCCCGAAGCGTCCGTACGTGTAGGGGCTGCGGACACGAGAACTGATCACGTGAACACGAATCGGATTGTGACAGCGCCGAACCACAGCCGGATGGACAGAAGGCGATGACAGCCGTGGGGCAGGCGCGGCCAGAGCCTAATGCAGACACTGCAACCTGACCATTTGAAGCCTTGTATAAGCTACGCCCTTGTCCAAGCTACAGTAGGCGTAGGGAGCGTAATACCGTAATAATTGTGTACATTGGCGTAGCTTATTCAAGGGGGCGGGGTAGGACTCCACGGCAATGACATCGCAGATGAGTTAGCTAATAGGGGACATCTGATGTCTCCATTGTACCAGTCATCGAGAGTCCGACCCCCCCCCCCCCTTATGCCAATGGGTGTTGCAATACGCACACCCACACCACCCCGACGGGTAAATGTACAAAATTGGGCCATATCGCCGTTGTCATCCCCTTGTCGTCCAGCGGATGGCTCAGGGTTCCACACCCCCCTGGACACTCCTACTAGAAACCTATTTACCCTGGGGAGGGCAGGCCCACTGAACGACGATCATGGCAACTTTCCTCGGGGATGGGGGCCTCAAGTGTTGTTTGGTGACATTGAAGTTGTATCTGGTGATGAGTCCATGACCCACAGTCATTCTTCTTTGAGCTGTGTCAATCCGTCAGACGATTCTGCAATCACAACTTCCAGTGATTTAGATGCAGACTTTCCTAATTATCTTGAAGCTTGTAGGCTCCTGGGATTGTCACCCATGGTACAGCCAGCCAATCGCAGAAGGTGTCGGACGTATTCTCCGAGCACGGAGGCCAGCTCTAGCACACTGGGCTTTGGGCATGGCAACGATTTCTCTTCCCTCTCCTCTTTCCATGAACGCTGATCTTGCTCTTCTGCTACAGGTCCCATGGCTCAGCAGCTACTTGACCAACAAGGGTCAACCACATGCAAGGTAACATTGTGGCTAATGAACCGGTAGTGCGCCCCACCTATCTTGTTCTATGCAAGCCCCTTTGGGGTTAACAAAATAAGGCACATATGGACAGAGAGTAACTGCAATTGAGTGTAGCATAGCATGTCAACCATTTAGTGGTCATTGGGGGGTGATTTGAAGTAGGCAGGCAGGATCCCAAAACCGCGTCCATTGTGCCCCAATTTTATTTGCCCTAAATACAGGGTACCACACATTGGGCAAAAATTTCCCCGTTGTTTGGTCACCAATTTTTAAGAATACGCTTGATGATTTAGCACTAGTGCCAAAGACACCGAAGACACCGATCACAGATAGGGTCTGCCCGTATGCCTACCCATGTAGCAAGTGCACTGCCGCTTCCACAGGCAGGCAGCCCCCCAAGTGGTTGCCGTTGCCGCTAGACATGCAGCCCCTCCAGCGACTGCCGTTGCTACTGGAAAGGCAGCCCCTCCAGTGCAACAGAAAGCCTCGCCGGACCAAGACTTCGGGGGTGCCAAATCGTGTCCAGCTAAGATGGGCCGGTAAGAGCTTGAATGCCAGAGCACATAGGGTCATGAATATGAGGATGTGTGGGTTCCTCATCTCAGAGCAATGGTGACAGGGGACCGTGCATTCTCCTGCCGAGTGACGGAACAATTGGTGTACCGGAGACCGCCACTTTCACCACCCCCTCCCCATCGGAACAATGGCCGGGATCGCATGGCGTGGCCTGCCCCATCACAATATCAGGGTTGTGCCCGTGCTGACCGGTGAGATCCATGGGTGCTGCAGGGACCGAGGCGGGTGCTGCTTCACAACGTGAGTAGCCGGACCCTGATGGGCTGCTACCAGTCGGACAAGACTGTGTCAGGACCGCAACTGTGCCCTCCATGCCGTGATCTCTTGTACGGTTTTTGACCGGTCTCCACACATTGTGTCATCTTCCAATGGCTAACCCTGCGCACGCCATGCCCGCCATTAGCGTCCTTGGGTGAAGGGATGGGCGGCTCATATATGATAGATGAGCTACTGCTCATTGGATTTAGATTGTTGTCTGGATTGAATATCCGTGTCTGACTTGATGTCACCTCAATGTGTGCGGCATACCCACCATCTATACATCATGCAAACTAGTGCTGTTTGCTTCACACACCAGCACACAGTGTCCTACGCACGGGCCTACACCGCGGCATACGTGCATACATCCCATGTCCAGCACTACTGGCACACGCACCCATGTGCCACTGCATTGATGTTGAGCGTGATGCGCTTAATGTTATGTCTTTTGGACACTCAATGACACACACAAAAAGCCTCCACACTGATCGATGTCTCCCGGGCGTGGCAGACCGCTTGCACTACTATATGAAGGGTCAACACATGTTATGCTGGTACAATGCTTGGGCCTCTGGTCCACTCAGCTTCTGGGTGCACTTGTAATGTACATTAATGGACCTTCTGCTTTCTAGGGTTCTCCCGAGTACACTCAATGACACCTTGAGCGTTAGGAACAAAATAAAACGGTTGATGATTTGGCACCTGATTGTCAACCATTGGTGCATCATTGGGAGGTGATTTGAAGGAGGCAGACGGGATCCCAAAACTGAGCCCATTGTGCCCCAACCTTTATTTGCTCCAAATAGAGGGTATTGAACACCAAGTCACCCTAGACGACATTCCCCTCATTGGTTGGTCACCAAAATTTAGATACTTTCTTGCTTACGTGGTACCTGATGGTAAACCGTTGAGGAAGTCATTGGGCTTCGTGTTCTGACTACATTTGTAGGTTGCTAGGCTGGGATCCCAAAATTGAGTTGTCGTGGGTTCATGTTTTTCAGCTCAAATACAAAGTATTACATGCCGACTCACGTTCGGCAAAATGTTCCTCGTTGTTTGGTCACAAATATTTCAGAAAATGATTGATTACTTGGTATCCGATTGTCAACCATTTAGCTGGTCATTGGGAGGTGATTTGAAGGAGTCGGGCGGGATTACAAAATGAGTCGTCGTTTCGGACTTGTTTGCACTATAGTGGGCAAAAGTTGGTGGGCCTTTTGCTGCCACTGTGCGTTGATTCATACTCGAGTCCCAGTCCCCTTTTTTCTTCTACATGGCAATGACGGGGCCCCGGGTGCTGTTCCCAAGTTTCCCAGATTGGCCACTCCGGCGACGTTTTCAGGCATGGGTTGGCTGAAAAATCAAGATTCTTCGGTGACCTCCTCCAACCCGTAGGGGTCCTTGGGCTGTTGTTGGGTGATCATTTGGTGACAATGGGTGTATGCACTTTTCGAAAACGGCCAATTCTTGTAGGTTTCTGAACCGTATAACATACCCCACCCTCGGGGACCATATTTTTGGCAATGCAACGAAATGTGCCAGAAAGCCCTAAAAATGCCAATTTGCTCCGTGTTGGCAGATACCAAATGTCCTTGAGAGATAATGTAGCCAGTAGGGAGAAAACAAGACCAAATGATATTGTAACCAGAGCAACAAATCATGCACACGTGTTTCAGTCAGCCCATGCCTGTCCACATGTACACCACTGCAGTCTTCAGATCCCTTGTTTGCGTAATGTGGCGGTGTGATGTGCAACTGCTGGCAATGCGGCATACAATGGGCACTCCATATGGGTGGAATGTTGCTGGTGGGAGGGGCTGTACATGTGGCCACGCACGGAAAGTAAAAAAGGCTGTGCAGACTCCATGGAAAACGTGAAAGTCAGATCTCTCCCTCTCTCTCTCTCTCCCCCCCCCCCCCTTTCTCTCACTTTCTTAGTGTCTATTTTTTTTGGATTCCACAATGCTGGGTAGGTACAGGTAATGAAGCTGCGGGATCCCATTTCCGGCGTGTAGAAGGCCATGCTTCGCTTCCGGACGACCATTCAGGGTGCTCGTGGTGTTTTACTTTTCTCGACCCAAACTCTGAATCCATATGAAGTGCTGGGTGTTGCTGTTGGCGCAAGCCCAGAACAGATTACTGCAAGATACCGTGCATTGGCGCTGAAATACCATCCAGACCGATATAAGGGCAGTGATGTGCGTTTTAAGACTATCAACGAAGCCTATCGGACACTGATGGATGGCTCTGCAAAGATTGCATACGGCAGCAACAGCAATGGGCACTCTGCTGCGGCCAATGAGTACTGGTACCAGGAACACAAACCCCGACCGCCCCCACCGGCACCGCCTCCGTTTTGGACGCAGTACGTACCAAGCTCTGTAGCCCAGTATTATGCACTCAGAACTGTGTCAGAAAAGCTGGTCATCAATGGGGTTTTAGCGATGGTCGTGATTGCACTGTTATGCGCAACGATGGTGTTGACCCTTTTTCAGAGTTCAGCCAACAGCAAAGTGAAAATGCAGCTGACATCAGAACAACGAAAAGAGTACATGGATGAAGTCAAGAAAGGCCGAGGTCATTGGAACAGACAATTTCAAAGGCAATTTTGTGCAAATGATTCAAAGACGGGTGCAACTGTCAAGGATCAGGCATCAGGATCATCCCCTGCCACAGAACAAGTTGAAAATCCCCAGCACGTGACTTGGGCGGTGCTCGGGAATACCCCTGATACCACCGGACATCCTGCCCCAAGCGCAGGCGCTCCTCAAGAGGAGTGGGACAGATATTGGGACAGAAACCGGAAAATGAAGGAATGGTGGGACAAGAAGCTGCAGAATCACAAGCCCAGCAGCAAACTGCGCAAGCCGTATCCCTGGGGTGGCATCGTGGAGAAGGACGGCATGCTCATTGACTCAGCAGGCAACCGAGCCCCGGTGAATCCCTCGTCAACCCCAGCCCCCAAGCCTCTTCCAGCACCTTCCACACCCGATGTCACAGCCCCGGCCCATGATACTGTCCGTCCTGCCACTGCACCGGGCACCGGCTCACCTACGCAGCATCCTCCGTCTGCCACGGCACAGGGCAGCATGCCCCCACCGCCGTCCCAGACGCACCCACGCGTTAGTCCCTCAAGTGTTGGATTGCCCAGCACACCGCCGGAGCCTGTCCAGTCTCCCCATGGGACGGCATGAGCTGTGCGGGGCAGTCTTCGGACAAATATTTCAGTTTTGGGAACCGCCCTGCGTCAGATATTCTCCTGTTGCCATGCACATGGTGCGGCTGCGGCCAAGAGGAAAGAAAAACCCACGATAGGAATGAGTGAGACCTCGCCAACGCAGAGCTCAGCTTCGTTTCACAGTATTGTGTGACAAGTTTGTTTTGCCTTATGCTCATTTGTGATGACTGTCGCCAATCATGCATTATGCATTGTGATAACCAGAAACCAGAACCTCCCGAGTGTGAATATTGCTGCGTTTTAGCAATGACCTCCCAAAGGGAGATGTGGTGATTTGGGGTGTAATGATGGCTGCATTTGGTTCCAAGTGTCCTCTCTGCTTTAGTGTCTGAAAGTGGCAGCCGTGGCCAGAGACGAGCGAAGCGTCGCCAGGGTGATGCGCCCGCCATGCTTTTTGAGCTGGTGACCTGGTGAGTCGCGTTTGGTACATTCCATTCCGTGAGCAGGGGCAGCTCCAATGTACGTTTTGTCACAGTTTGCTGTCGTACCAGTCGGTGGTCAGGCCAAGATTGGGCACAGTTGCCAATCGGAGCCAGTATTGGTGTCCCACGCTTCATCTGGAGTTAAAGCTCACCGCTTGTGTTGTGGGGATACGCTACTAACAGCCTTTTGGCCACTGCACTGACCGCCGAGACATGATGACTACCGTCAAGGGGTTGCAGGCAGATGATATGCATCACGTCTGCTCAAGCTTAGCGCCGTGCTTCTCTTCTGCCTCCAGAATACCTCTTGGTTTGCTGACGCTTCTTCAGCTTAGCCCTATGTGTTGCGCCCCTCACTCGTTATATTATTTCCTCCTATTATGTGGAGGAGCCAGTGCTACCGACGGGCTTCTGGTCTGAGCCCCTCATTCAGCATCAAGCCGCATTTTCAATGGAACTGGTTGTTGCCTTTTATAATTATTGTCCTTTAATGGTTAAGGACCCAGCTGGTATGCGTTCGTCTTGCCACAGGACAACCCACACGTGGGCAGGCACGCCACGATGGGTAACCGTGCTGATACAGCCGTTAACCTGCGGTGCCGCTGGGCATTTACGTCCTTTCTCTGCAGGTATTCTGGAGTGCCTCACAGTGGTCCCTGATGCGTGCTGTCTGCCTTGTCTCAAGTGCGTCCAGTCACCGGCCACCCAGCCCTTCCTGCACAGCGTTGAATTATTGAATTCTTGTTGCTGTGCATTTGCACTGTACAACAGGTGTTGTGCGGTTGGACGCTTGCCACCCGCCACGGTGTGCTCTGCAGCAGCATCAAAGTATGACGCAAGTGGCCACAAAACTGTTTTGAAGGTATTGCAAAGTGGTTGGCCTGGTGCAGCCCATTGGGCTCCAATCTGCGCTTGGACAGGGCTTTGAGCTGGTCTATGGGGGCACTGCGCTGTAGAGGGCAGCTACATGTTGATTTTGGGGTCACCTCCAATCGCCACCCAGCAACCATTTGCTGGATTTCATGCCGCCCCTCGGTGGACATGATTGTTAGCACCTGTATTTTGATGTGGGATACTTTCCCTGCATCACATCATTGTACAGCAGCTCAGCTTTCTAAAAGTTGGTGCAGATGCAATTTCATTGCTCTTGTGATCTGGTGTGTATGCTGGCCTGTTGGGCACCCTTTTGTAATCACGAATGATTCTCTTTTTACTGCTAGATTGCTCGTCACATACCAGCTGTACACAAATAGACGGTGTTGATCTTGTGTGGCCCAAGTCTAAAGATCTTTTTTAGAAAAAAATGTTTCAGGAAGCATCACCACAGACCCGCTCTCGCAGCCTACAAAGCTGCAAACCATATTTTCTTACTATTCAAGGCAGTATGGGAAGCGCAAAAACAATTATTCCCAAAAAGGTTCAAAAGTGCGGAATGCGTTAAAACCTAGCAGAATGTGGTAAAATTTAGCAGAAACGAGGTAAACCTGAGTGAAAAAAATTTCCTAAGCTTTTACCCCCCTCCTCCCTTTAACAAAATAACTTCACACTTCAATGGTAGGTGGTGCTTTGGTTTGAGGGCATAAAGCCCCAGGGCAGGTGGCCGATTCCCGGTTACTTCTGTCAGTGGCGCCCCACCTGGGCCAAACCATCCTGCATATGCATGCTTTTAAGATTTGAGAGAGAGAGAGAGGTAAAATGTATTATTTTATTGCCAATCACAAAACACGCGCTTGTAGATGAAGTCCGCCTTAGTGTCGTTGGGGCTGGGTTGTGCAGCCAGGGGTCCCAAAAAACACTGAGGGACTTGCTATCGCAGTGTTCAATCGCCTGTTTATTGTTGTACAATCTCCTAGGCAAGTTCTTGGGATAGCGGGGAAGAGGAATTGCTGACCTTGAATCAACACGGGACTTCATTTGCTGATGGGGGCTGTTTCAATAGCTGGCCCCCGACGCTGGTGCAATCTTGCACATACCTCTGATGGACACAATATAGAAGCATGGCAGGCACAATGAAGACAAAGGCATTCAGGGCACGGTATGTGGGGTGTGCCATCACAAAAGTGTGGTGTGACAGAGCCACAGCCAAATGCATTGTTGTGGTCTGGGTTGTGGAGGCGCACTTGGAACCACAGTAGTGCAAAGTAGCTTGTGCTATTTAAGGTAACAGCCACAATCTTTCTTGTGGCAGTTGCATCTTGCTATTTACAACATCTCTAGACGAGGCACAATGCAACATCAAAAGACATGCTGGATGGCAACTCACATAATCCACCTGCTAGATGAAGGTGGAATGTAGGGGTGCAATTGCAAAAGCAAGACTATAGAAAGCACCCCAAAACCTCCCCCGATGTGGTTGAGTGCCAACTTGCTTGGCAATCAAATGGACAATGGCCAACTCCTCCATATTTGCCCCAACTATATGTGGTTGGTCACACAGGGGCTCGAACTTAAGGCAGAGATGGGGCAATTAACAACAAGGGGAACAAAGGATGTGAATTGGCCAAATTAAAGATTTGTGCCATAATCAAGGGGGCCGCAAAAGGCATATCAATGGACACCACTTGCAAAGTGCGGTGCACCCATGATTCTGAGTGCGGGCAACATCACAAAATGGCTTTTGAAAACCCTGCTATCTTGGCGGCGGGGGGGGGGGGGGGCACACGTGTGCAAAGTGGTGGCACAACGTCTTCCATCTTGCGAGTGCCCTAAGCGGGGACAAAATCAGAAGTGGCTACATAAGTGCTGTCATCTTGGGGCCTCAAGGTGGGGACAAATTTTTTTTTTCAATTTTCCGTCACATCGTAAAATTGTTTTTTCACTACCCCCCCCTCCCTCTTTGTAAAAGCTACACCCTTGTCCAAGCTACAGCTGACGTAGGGACCATATTAATTTGGGACCTCATTTAATTCGGTACCAAATGTAGTGCAGCCACATAAGACATGGGTTTGGTGGCAAATTTGCCAGCTACATAGAGTCATGGACACATTTGTTGTGAGTTTTTGCCCAACTTGACCCCCCATAGCTCTGATTTTACGGATATTTGTGCATTATATTCCCCTTTCTTGCACCAGCTCACCATGCAGTCTTCTCTTTTTGAACTTTGGCCTCTACGGCCTTGTCCAAGCTACAGGAGGCATAAGGACCATATTAATTTGGGACTTTTGTGTAGCTGAGAAATGGGGGGGGGTCCGAAAATTTTGTCTCCTTTGCTGGGGACCCCCGAGAATGCAAGGGTTAGGTAGCATTTCCGCCCACTTGCGGGCCCCCAAGAAGGCAGGGGTGAGATAGCCAATTTTGATTTTGAGGTAGCCACGTTTGATCACAACTTTTGAGCGCCAGATATCGCAAGACGAGGCGCTATACAAATGTCGTTTGTTGCGAGGTGCTTTCAGCGGAGATGAGCAAGACGGGCCGCTATATAAATGTCGTTTGTTGCGCAGTGAAGATCCTGCATTCGGACCAAAACCCCGGCCCGAGTGTAGCGCCAAATTCTTTCTGGGGCGAACACACTGCGTTCATTCTTTCTTTCTTTCTTGTTTCTCCTTCCCACGCTTTGTTGCGTGGCCCCTCGAGTTGGGGTTAGGGACTCACAACCCACGCTTTGTTGTGTGGCCCCTTGAGTTGGGGTTAGGGACTCACAATCCACGCTTCGGTGTGGCCCCTTGAGTTGGGGTTAGGGACTCACAATCCACGCTTTTTTGCGTGGCCCCTTGAGTTGGGGTTAGGGACTCTCAATACACGCTTTTTTGCGTGGCCCCTTGAGTTGGGGTTAGGGACTCACAATCCATGCTTTTTTTGCGTGGCCCCTAGAGTTGTGGTTAGGGACTCACAATCCACGCTTTGGTGTGGCCCCTCGAGTTGGGGTTAGCGACTCACAATCCACGCTTTTTTGCGTGGCCCCTCGAGTTGGGGTTAGGGACTCACAATCCACGCTTTTTTGCGTGGCCCCTTGAGTTGGGGTTAGGGACTCTCAATCCACGCTTTTTTGCGTGGCCCCTCGAGGTGGGGTTAGGGACTCACAATCCACACTGATTTCCTCATAACGTCACGTTGCATGGCTTGTCTGCATCCATCACAGAATTATGGGGACTGGTGCAGATGAGCCCTGGTCCTCAGGCCCTCTCTCCCTTCCCTTGGACAGCCAAGAACACCTGGTTCTTGCTGGACAGAAGGACGGACTCCTGGCATCACCGATCTCCTCATGGTTGATACTCAGGAGCTCCCTGCCCCCCCCTGCTCCATCGACATCCATGCACAACAATAAATATGACTGCCCTCCCCTTCCCATTTCCCCACATTCCGCAGCAATGCGTCACTGTGGCGGTAAGTCGGTCCATGCATTCTGTGACTGCCGGGACTGGCTGTGTCAACTGGTATCTCTGGGGGATATTTGACAGACCGGCCGCCCAACTACGAACCATTGGGGGTTAGGACGGTCGATGGACGGAAAGACAGGGCGCAAGTAGTCAGGGGGATTGGCACGGTTGACGGACGGAAAGACAGGGCGCAAGTAGTCGGGGGCGTGGCACAACTATTCGGGCAGCTGGGAGCAACCCGGCAGTGTGCCACCCCCCCCCCCCTGCACAAGAACGGCCTTGTGTAAGTACCGTGGGCCTGTCACACCGCTGTTTTTCTGACCGCCATTTGTGCTGTCAAGAATGTAGCGTAACGTGGTTGTGTGCGGATTGTAGATGGAAAGAGGTCCAGAGGTCACACACACTGCAGGTTTCAGGCCCTTCTTTGTTGTACGACGGGGCATGTGCAGGAACGGCCTTTTCTGAGTACAGCAACCTCGTTGCACTGTTTTTTGCAGACCTCGTCCGTACTCGCTCAATGGGGATTGGGGGGGAGGGTACTTCGTGTTGAATTCTAGTGCTCTTTTGTATATACTGTATGTGAGTGTTGGGGGTCAGGGGTCCCGGGATCACCACCCCCGAAGGTGCGTGCGGGGCAAGGGCTTCCGGCAAAGGATGCGTTTGTTGCTGTCTTTCGCGCTGTCAGGGCAGCCTTTTGGACCGCCGACCAGCGGCTTTGGCCTTTTGAGTGTGCCCCTGGACACAGTAGTTTTTCGACGCTGTATGGCACATCCGAGAGACACCGGCCATTGCCCCGACGCACCGGAGCCCCTCTGGCGTCGGGGGCATCGGGTGCTGCAGGACGCGTTGGAGGAGGAGGGGGACGAGCTCGAAGTGCTCCGCTCCAAAGTTGTGGTCTGCATGACGGCTGCGCTGTGCGGGGGATGCGGCATCCTCTGGGCGCTGTGCTACTGCGTCCTGGGGGCCTTCTACGCGGCGGTGTTCCCGGCGACCATGGTGCTGGTGTGCGTGTTCAGCGCGGCGTCGCTGCTGCGCACGCGACGTCTCCCGTTGGCGAGGAGCGCCCTCTGCCACGGCCTGGCCTTCACGGCCCTCGGCATCCATTGGTCCTTCGGTGGAAGTGGCGCCAGCAGCGCCGTCGTGAGCTGGGCTGTTCTGGGGCCCCAGGTGCTACGCACAACGGGCGCCAGCCTGCCCGAGTGTCTGGCGCTGCTGGCGTTGCTCGCCGTGGTTCTGACGGCCTTCGGGTGTCTCGAGACCTTCGTCGGGGCCGACAGCCTGACGCCGCAGCAAGTCACGCTCCCGGTCGGTTGGGACGTCGCCTTCTGTTGGCTGAACATCCTCTGCCCCGGCGTCGTCTCCTTCCTGGCGACCAACATGGTGCTGAGCCAACTGCAGGTGCTCAGGGCGGTGTTGGGTGGACAAGTCTGTTTTGTTTCCTGTGTGTGTGTGTGTGTGTCTGTATGTGTGTGTAACCCCTCCCCCCTGTTTAGAAGGACCCTCCCCACTAGAACGACCCCCCCGTATACAACGACCCCCCGTGTTTCCCGGAGCATGCCAACCAAATAAACCGACCACTTCTCAGACCCAAACCCCAGGCAAAGAGTGAGACACACACAGCACAAACGCAATGCAGAAGTACACATAGCTGTGGCACCGTGGCCATGAAGTTCTGTATGTTGCCTCCGGCAGCTCGGCTGGACCAGAGGCCTGCACAGGAGGCAGAATGTGATACCTTTAGCACCCTCTCTGGGATTGTTGGGAAAGTGTAGGCCTGCCCTCTGCCCTGCTCAAAATGGCACATGCATGAGGAATAGAACGACCCCCCCCCAATTACAACGACCCCCGGGAAATTTTGCACCGTGCTGCCCGAAATTAACGACTGGGTCCTTCTAAATGGGGGGGGGGTTTATGTGCGTGCGTGTGTTCAAAGACGTCGACCTCCAACCGCCCTCAGTTGCCCTCCAACCGCCGTCGGCCGCCCTCCAAGTGCCGTCCAATTCTGCGCCTAAATAATGAGCTGGCGACTGGACGGCGCGATTTATGTCTTTCCCTCCATTCAAACACGTCCTGCAGGTGCATAAGGATCTGCTGCGGGAGGCCACGCTGACCCAGACACGGCTCCGCCAGAAGGACTCCTGCGAGCGAACGCTGGCGTACGAGCTGATCACCCACACGTTCCCGGCGGCCATCGCCGGGGAGTTGTTCAAGTACTTCCAGAGCATCGCCGACGACGAGGTGGGCCCCGACGACTTCCCGGGCCCCGGGTACTACGCCCGGCACTCGCTGCGCAGCCCCAGCCCCGCAGGCAGTCCGGAGTCCCCGGGCAGCGTCCGCGTGTCCCAGTCCTCCACGTCCGTCATCGGGGACTACTTCTCGACGTTCGGCGGGCGGCACCACCGGTTCACCGTGATCATGTTCGCGGACCTCGCCGGCTTCACGGCGCTCGCGACCGTCAAGGCCGCGGCCAAGCTCGTGCAGTACCTCGACATCCTCTTCAGCCACTTTGACGAGCTGTGCATCGGGCACAAGGTCGAGAAGATCAAGACCATCGGGGACTGCTACATGTGCGTGGCGTGGGAGGCCGACCACGAGAGCCGCCCGGCCGCCACGGGGAGCTCCATCGCCGTCGCCCGGCAGATGCACGCGACCATCGCCCGGCGCCCGCTGGACGGGACCCCCCTCCAGGTCCGGATCGGGCTGCACTGCGGGCCCGTGGTGGGCGGCATCATCGGGAAGACGAAGTTCTGCTACGACATCTGGGGCGACACCGTCAACGTGGCGTCGCGCATGGAGAGCACGGGCCAGGCCGGGAGAACGCACGTCAGCGCGGACGTCTGCGAGGTGTCCTTACGCCCTGCCAACCGGCCCTCAGACCGAGTTGTGCGCGCCAGAAGTCGCCTCCCGGCGGCTTGTGCAGCCGCTGGTAACCGCTTTGACAGCCGCCGGCGATCGCTCTTGCAACCGCTAGTAACCGCTTTTGCAGCCACGCCTGAAACATATCTTTTTCGACCCTGTACCCCTTAAGCGCACCCCTGACCCCACGGAGACCTCCACAGGAGCACCCGCCGAGCGCAGCTGTCCCTCTCTCTTAGGTCATGCGTGGCGAGCCGGTCGTGTTCGTCCCCCGGGGGCCGGTCGACGTCAAGGGGAAGGGGAAGCTGGAGACGTACTACGTCTCCCACGCCTCCGCCGAAGTGGACTGCGAAGCCGTCGTCCCCGCCTCCAGCACACGCGACTTGGCGGACGTGCACGAGTCCACGCTGCCGCAGGGGCTCACCGAAGTGTTTGATCTGCTGCACGCCGACCACGACAAGTTGGTGTCCGGGTTCCGGGGGGGCCGCGGCGCCGCGGTGATGGAGGCCAAGCAGAGCCCGCGCATGAGCCCGCGGCGCGGAATGGCGTACCTCGAGGGCGCGGGCGGCCCCCCGGTGGTGTCGGCCCCCCTCATCGCCGAAGGGGAGGCCTGTCAGCGGGGGCATGTGGTGCACGTGACCAACCGCAATGATACCGAGGGCGATGACGAGGCGGAGCAGGGGCCCGACAGCCCCATGCCTGGCAGCAGCAGCAGCAGCAGCATCACGCTGAGCGGGTCCGCCATCGAGTTCAGTGGGTCCAGCGTCGCGTTGTGCGCGGCCGGCGTCGGGCTGAGCGGGTCCAGCGTCGCATTGGCCGGGCTGCGGGACGTGCAGGTGCTGGGGCGGTCCCGACGGGTGGCCCCCGTGCACGTGGCCGCCAAGCCCATGAAGTTCTCCGCCTTGGGCTCCCCTCGGACCCACATGTCGTGGGACGGCGGGGACGCAGGGTCGGCGTGGGGCAACATCGAGACCCTGAGCCCAAGGACCGCGGAGGATGAGAACTGGAACGAGGGCGAGAATGCAGACGTTGGGGCGTGAGGAGGAGGGCAGGGCCAGCCTCTGTGGGGCCTTCGACGTGCCATTGGAACGCAGGCGATCTGGAGATGATTTTGGGGCAGTCACGTGGGCGTTCGATTTGGAGTGGGGCCCCTCATCTGAGGACACCCTCTCTGGGGCAGGGGCCCCTGCGAGTACACGGGGGCCGTGAGTTTGATCCGTTCCGGTTCATGGGTTGTGGACCGAGTGTCAGGCTTTGGCCTTTGGGGTGGGGCTTGGGGGTTGGATGTTGACCTGAGGCCGTTGCCTGTGGGGTCAGGCCATAGCTTTATCCCCCCCCCCCCCCCCCTCGCCCCGGCGCCTGTTTTTCCGACGGTTTGTGAACTCCCTAATTGACAGACAGATCCGGTGGCTGGTGCCTGGCGGGGGTCGACGACGCCAAAAAGGTTTGCTTACGTGAACCCAATGCCGGGCCTCCTGAGCAGATGCCCCCCTGAGGACAATTGTTCTGATGTGGGTGGGTCGGCCAGGGCCCCAAATGCCCCCCCTCCCCCCCAATGGCCTGTGTGGGGTTGGGCTTTGGGAGGGTGTCAGCGGGGCAACATCCGTACATAGTGCGGGGCGGTGTGGCCTGACGCCCCCCCCTCCCGCCCGCCCGAGGAAGCCTGGGCTATTGCACGTGCACGCAAGAGGCGATCGGCACAAAGCGCAGGAAGACGATTGGCTCGTCAGTGGCCTCACACACGATAGGTGCCTTTCTATCACAAATATCACAAAGAATGACACATGAAGACGCCGGTGGACAGGCCACTAACAAGTGATGCAGTGGTGCGTCGCGCGCTGCCCACGTGCTGCGCTTCGATGCCGCCTGCCGCCCCGTTTCGCGGTTGAGCC
Organism: Eutreptiella sp. 'Long Island Sound 2002'; assembly: GCA_964036045.1. NCBI lineage: Eukaryota > Euglenozoa > Euglenophyceae > Eutreptiales > Eutreptiaceae > Eutreptiella > Eutreptiella sp. 'Long Island Sound 2002'. Next base: position 14,856,847 of record OZ038380.1, on the reverse strand, counting down.
CCCACCGGTAGAAAGACCGAAACCCACGGCCCACCGCATTCACGTGGGCCGACATGCCCCGAGGCGTTTGTTGCGACGTTTATTTTCCGGCCTTTGGCCCTTGCATTTGGCGTTTGGAGGGGGAGGGGGGGCGGTGCCGGCGCAGCATCCCTGAGGACGGGTGCTGCGTGCGCAGTGCGGCAACGCCCTCGACATGCGTCTAAAGGATGCGCATACCCGTCTGAACTCATGTGGTGCCGGAAACCTCCCTCGAACCCCCGCTCAAAAAAAAAAGAAAAATTGTTGTTTCAAAATTCTGCTTCCGGAGCCCTGCGCCTGGGGGCACTGCCCCCGTCTCCCGCAAACTGTATTCTGGCCCCAGAGCTCCGGGCTCTCCACTGACCACTCCAAGGCCAGTGATGTTGTAATGGGGAGCCTGTGTGCATTCATCTTCTTCCGGCGGGCTTTGTTTGTGCATTGAAAACCAATTTTCTCATCAGGACAGGTGACAAAAAGTGAAAAAAAAAAAAGGGAAAAAACCACTGGACCACCGCCTGACACTGACATACTGCTGCTCAGGGGCCATGTACAGACCGAGGGATGAAAATTTGTTTTCTAAAATTTAGAGACGTTTTGCGATTCAACATGATTCTAACTGCACATCAACCATAAGGAAGGTGTGCTTGGGGCCTGGGACCAAGATCCAGGCCACTGGGAAGCTGTTTTGCCGAAAAATCAGTCTGCCGAAATGTTCTGCCAAAATTGCTGGGATTTCTTCGTCGAAATGGGGGGGGGGGGGGTTGAAAGTTCTTCAACACGGTTGGGTGTGTTTATTCAGACGGGTTGCCCCACCTTACCCACCCCCGTACCCGCCGGGTCAACTCAGGGCAACACATGGCACAGAGACAGCCTTCTGTTGGTCATGGGCGAGACAATGGCACGTTCCGGTGCAACTGGAGCGTTCCAGCGAATGGGCTCTGGCCCCTTGTCTGCGCTGCCTTCCCCCAAGCCCCCCCTCCCCCCCCCCCCCGGCCTTGTCATTGGCCATGCCCTTGCCTCATTCAGGGAGGTGAGGGATGCGGACGTTGGCGGGGAATTGAACAGGAACATGGTCTGGACTGAGAAGGCAATAAAGACCGTGCAATGGCAGATGCGGCTGGAGCATAGTCGCGGGACCTGACCTTGTGAGCCCCCCGCCCCCCTTGTCCAAGAAGCGGAGACTCGTGAGGTCCAGCAAGGCGCCTTGCTGGACATGTCGCACTCTGTGCAAGCCTAGGAAGTATCCAGTTTTCCGGATACCTCCGGATACCTCCATTTTCCCCATTTTTCCATCCGGATACTTGGATACTAGGTTTTTTATTCACGGCCCTGTGGGGAAGCAGGTTGCCTTTAGGAAAAATGGGAAAAATGGGACCTGCCCGTGTCCCATTTTTCACCCATTTGCCCCCCATTTCTACACCATTTTCCTCCATTTTTCTTTCTTGTTGGAACTGTTTCATACATTTTCCATGATGTATTTGTAACAACTTCCCATTTTCCCCCATTTTTCTCCATTTCCCCCCATTTCCCCCCATTTCCCCCCATTTTTCCTCATTTTCCCCCATTTTCCCTCATTTTCCCTCATTTTCCCCATTTTTCCCATTTTTCCGTGGCCTGCTGGATACTGGGATACTCCGGATATGGATACTTCCTGGGCCTGTCTGTGTGTCGCGGCTCCCCCGCGTGATACTCGACGTACTGTTGGAATGCCAGGGGGATCCTGGAGGGTGACGACCATCGTCGTTTGATGGCCAAGAAGCGGAGATAGGCAGGCCAGAGCACACGACCCACTGTGGAGGCGCCACAGCGGCAAATGGTGGGTGCACCTGATGGCACCGGCCTGACAAGTGGTGGAGGTCCCACTGCTGAGAAGGCGGGACTCAATGATTGTGATGTTGTGGGGGAGGCCTTTGGCCAAGGTACACGCTGTCCAAATTGGTGGACTGTACCGTGTTGGTACCCGATGTCCTTCGGTCCCAGATCACAGACGTGGAGGCAAGACAAAAAAAATACCCCCGCAGGGGCCGACTCAGGGCGCATGTCGCAAGAACCAGGGCCCACCACGACCCCGATGTGCGGTACAGCCCCCTCCCCCCCCAGAGGACGGGGGCGCGCCGCCAAGCCGGGTGCTGCGACACCCCCCCCCCCCCCCCCAACACACACGCCTCCAAGGTGCGGGGTGGCAACTCATAGATGTTGTTCTCTTCTTTGCCATACTTTGATGCTCAACTGGGCTATCAGCCAATTTGAGCCTTTTCTCTTTGCAATTGGGGTACTCAAAATAGGTGTAGGGGTGCCCATATGATATGCACCTCAGCACATTGCCCTTACCCTGCGGCACCTGCGTGGTGCAAAAAGCGTTGAGAGGTGGGCGGTTGGCACCCTCCTCCCCTGCTCCCAACCCCCCACCCTGTCCGCTTGCCATTGGCAGGCCGGCAAGGCCAGTCCATAATTTCCAGCCCAACCAGCTGGACGCGTCGTGGAAATGTCCCGGAAATGGACAACATAACCCCAAACCAGCAACAGCAGCTGTGGGGTGTGGAGGTGGGTGGGCAGAGAGGCTGCTAGACCACTGCACTGCTCACCACGCAATGGTATGCAATGGTATGCAATTCCGAACAGGAAATCAGAACTGATGGCAGGTGTGGCAGTCACGACCAGAGCTAAGTGCATGGCAGGACACCTGCTTTGAGGCCTCCTTTTCCACAACAGTTGCAACTCAGTACTGCCACATTTGCCTGCCACAACACAGCGGCTACTGTGATTCATTTTCTCCATTTCCAATTCTATTGCCTTTGGCAAGTCCACCTTGCAGAGAATCTACCCCGAGCAATGCACCCCCCCCCTCCAAAAAAAAAACACATCAATACTGCCGAAAACATGCTTTACATGGCTTAGAGGGGGTGTTGCCTGAACCGTGCGCGCACCGTGCACGCACCGTGCGCGCACCGTGCGTCCTTTTGCGTATTCTGTGTCCACCAGATCCACAATGCCTGAATCTGAGCTGCCCTAGCTTGTCGCCGGACTGCCTGTGTACTACCACCGCTCCAACGGGGATAGGGTGTCGGCCACTGTCGTTGACCCTTCTCCAAGAGGTGGGAGTCGCGTCTCTATTCGGTACGAATTGGGTGGTGAAGAGGTCTTGTATGAGCATGCACCCGAGGAGCGGTTGGAGTTTGCAATTGTGACTGCTGAGAGCCCCGATTCCCCCCAACCTGTGCACCATGAGGCGCCGATGGACGCTTTGCTGGAGCCCCAATTACCTGAAGTGGAAGCTGAAGCCCCTAGAATTGATGATCATGAGCCAGAATGCTGTGGCGGATGAAATTGAAATTCCCGTAACCCAACCAGTGTTGTCGCTTGTGTTGTCGCCTGTGCATGGTTTGTTACGGAGGTGCGTGCAAGGTGCAGAAATTGGGAGCCTGGGACCTGTGACAAGCATCAAATTCAAAAAAAAAAATTCCCGGTACGCCAATAGGGGCTGCAGGGTGCAGAAAATAGGACCCTGGAACCTGTGACAAGCATCAGACTAAAAATTGAAGAATCCTGGTATGCCAGTATGGACTGCAAGGTGCAGAAATCAGGACCCTGGGTGTGTTTCTATGGGGGCCATTCAACGGGGTACAAGTTGGGCAACCATCCCAAAAACATTGAACCGTGCGTGCACCGTGCACGCACCGTGCGCGCACCGTGCGCGCACCGTGCGACAACGCCCCCAGATGGTCATGGAGTACTTAAAGCTTGCCGAAACCCTCATGCGACGCCAGCATTGGGATATGGAGTTCGGGGGTTGCTCTTGATGCACGGGTGCCCCGCTTCTGGCAACTGTCATTGGTCCCTCGCCCTGGCTGCAGCAGGAACAGGTCCTCCACGGTAGACCAGTTTTCCCTTGGCAGCTGAGCGGCGTCTTGTGTAAGTGTCTGCATCGATCGATGCCTCAAGGGATTGGACCCAAAATTTTCCTTCCCTTGTGTGACACGTTTCCATCAGTGTGTCATTCTGCACGGTGCAGAATTTGGGGCTGTGGTCGACATGGGTTGCATCAGACTACCTGCAACCGAGATAACTTGGCTGCTGTATGATCCACCACCTTGTCCCGAGTACCCTGGTATTGAATAGGTAGGAACTCAGGTCCAGACATTGGGCATCGCCTGAAAAAGTGCTCACAGCCCTGTGGCTCTGCAAACTCCAACCCAAAAAGGATCTGCATGCCCCGCACTCCCCCAAACCCCCCAGAGTCAGAGTCGCCGTGACAGCAGCCAAGCCCCTGGAGAACAATGACCTAACCCTCCACAGACTTGACATTTGACACTTGATCCTTACACTTGTTGGTGGTGTCCGCGGCACGCCAGATACTATTTTTCACCAACCCATGGCAGGTTGGCCCTCCTGTGGCTTCCTCCCCTTCTGTATTTTTCCCTCACAGGTGTGGAATGCCACTCCCAGCGCGCTGTAATCCTGCTTGTGTTGCCGCTTCCTCCTCAGCCCTCTCCTGTGTGTCACCAACCACTCTTCCTAGACTGGAATAGGGACAGCAGTGTTCTCTGCCCCTAAGCGAATAGTCAACAACTGTGCCTGAATGTCATGCCCCCCTCCCTCTCTGGTGCTGACAGTGTATGCAACGCGACCCACTGATTCATCTCAGCCTTCAATCTTCACACCCCTGTCTTTTTCAGCCTACAGTCATTGTGCCTCATGCACACTGGGAAGCCTACGGGCGTGGCAGTCTCCTACTGCATAACCTGGTTTCACACTCAATCCTCACTACGTGTCAGATCCGCCACCACAGCCACTGTGGGATCATTGCAGCACTGGACAGCTCCGAACCTTGATTCTGAGAGGTTATCTTGAGTACTGCAAAGTGAGCAGGCTACGCCAGCTCATCTTGGTCTGAGCCAAAAACAAAAAACAATGCCAACCAGCGGTAGTAGCAATCTTACCACTACCTCCAGTGCACCGTCGACGCAGCCCACCGACACTACTACCACAGCACAACCAGCAGGACAAGAAGCGGCAACTGGGGTCTGTGGTAGCATCGCCTCGGAGGGAGCTGGGACTGGGGTGCCGCTCAACACCGGGACAGCGCCCCCCCCCCCCCCTCAAATGCGCATAAGAGAGGGGGGGTTGCTGGGTGGGTTCCTTGATCTTGGGTGGGTGGGTGCCTCAAACCCCCACTGACACCCCCCCCCTCTTATAAACGATGTCCCTGCGAGTAACTTCTGACTGCACGGCTTGATGAGGCCGCGACTGCATTGTGAACCGTAGCTTTCTGTCTGCATGCCCTTGGCGTTGTACGCCTGTGGCTGACTGAGGTGGAGAGCGCGCTCAGACGAGCACAAGGCGGCCCACCGATGCGCAGTCATGGAGCACGGCTGCTCCCAGACGCAGTGATGCATCTGTGGCCGCCACCGTGTGCCCAGTTCCTTCTGGCTGCAACCAGAGCTCCATATTTCCAGGTTAGCTGGGCTGTCTCAACCGGAAGTATTCAGCAGTGCCGAGGCCTGCTACTCCTGTTGTGTGCTCTCCTGTCTTGCTTTGTTTTTGAAATACACTGACACTGCGAGGTGTTGTTTCCGCATCGTTTGGACCATGGAATTTGGCGGTGCCGTCTTCTGGTTGCCTGTGAAGATCATGTTTCTCCTGTGGTTCAGGGCTGGGGATGGTATAAGACCTGAGAATTTGCCAGCTACATAGAGTCATGGACACATTTGTTGTAAGTGTTTGCCCAAATTGAAGCCACATAGCCCTGATTTTGGGGATATTTCTGCACTATATCTTTCTTGCACCAGCTTGGTTGCCCCATTGTTCTCGGTCATCCTACTGTGACACACCAGAAGCAACATAAACCTCGAAACACTTAAAAAATTACAGCAGAAACGCAAATCACCCCAAAGCAAAACATAACACATAGAGACCTCAAAATAAATAGCTACATTGGTTTGACGGTGTGGGCGCCCCCCTTGTGTTGGTGGACGAGGGGCGCCCGAGCTAGCAAACACGGCAACCCTTGCAAGGCCTTAGGACCTTTGGGCTACTGGGTGTGGCAGATTGCCTTTGCTTGATGTGCCTGAAAGGGCGCCTGAACCCGCATCTGTAGAGCAGCGGGCGAGCGCCAAAGGCCCCATGCCCCCTTGCACAACCTAGCACAATGTGCGTAGAGGCTTACCCATTACGGAAAGAGAGAGAGAGAGAGAGAGAGAGAGAGAGAGAGATAGAGAGAGAGAGAAAGAGAGCGAGCATTGAAAGGCGGCTGAGGGTATCAAAAACTTGAGTGCACACTACTTTGGTATGAAAAGGCGGTCAAAGGAACCTAAAAACTTCCATGCACAAAAATTTGCCATTAAAAGGCGGCTAAAAGAAGTTGGAAAATTTGCTAAAATCCCTTTTTCCAAAAAGCCATTTTGAGACTGACATTCCACAATTTGTCGCTCCCGAGTTAGGAAACAAAATTTGGTTTGAAAATGACGGTCTACACCAGGCTATTGCTTAGTGGGCAAAATACCCACCCCCCCCCCCGGGGGGGGGGGGGGTGCAGAGATGGGTGGGTGGGTTGGCCCCAAATTTCAGCATTTTGGGCCACCAGGGGGGGGGGGGGGGTGCGCCTTTTTTGGGATTTGGGTTTGTGCAGGGCTCTAAGACCTGTCTGAATTTTTCACACATTTTTCACATTTTTATCATATTGCGTCAAACATCTCAACCCTTCGTTGCACAAGAATGTCAGAACTGGCAGGTAGCTGAGGTGGTTGTAGCACTCTGTTTTCAAGGTTCTGGGTTCCAACCCCATTGGTGGTAATCTTTTGCTGGTCAGTTCTGCTCTGACTGTGGGTGGAGGGCATAGACCCCCCGGGGGGGGGGGGGGGTCGATGGGTGGGTGGGTGGGTGGCTGAGCCCTGGCCGAGGCCCAAGCTAACCCCCCCCCCCGGGGTCACTAAGCAATGGGCTGGTCTACACTGCAACAATGCACCATGCCTCCTCATACCCCCCCCCCCCTGTAATCTCCTCCCCCCCTTGCAATCCCCCAAGGGGGGAACAGTCACTTGGGGGAACAGTCACTTGGCCCAAAAAGCATAGAAAATACTAGGCACCGAAGCCGCCAAAGAAGATTTTTACAAGGCGCTGAAGCTGATTTACACTGTGATACTATGGTACAATTTTGTGGTGCAAACCCCCCTGCCCCCCCCCGAGAAGGGGAACCGTCACGACATTGGTTGGGAGATTACAAGGGGGGGGGGGAAGGTAGGTGCCGGCAGCCCCCTCCCCATCCCCACAAGAAGAAATGTGACGTGTTGTTATGGCCATCACCGATCCCGACTGACTAGTCCTCACAGCTCTTCTTGGACACTGCCCCTTGTTTTGGGAAGTCTACAACGAGCTTCTACCTCGGTCCACCTCCTTTGTGCTGCTGCCGTTGTGGACACTACCACCTTATCCTTTTCCTCTCCCACCTCCCACACCTTCCCCTTCTGTTCACCTTCCTTATTTCTCTCCTTGCCCCTCTTCTGTTTCTTGTCTTTCAGCTATGCTTCCCCTCCTCCTTCTCCTTCTCTTTCCCCCTCTTCCTCCCCCCCCACTTCTTCGCCCTTTCTTTCCCTTACTTCTTTGGTTTCAACGGCGTAATGACCGCACTGGACCTCAGTGTCTGCTAAGAGTTGGTGCTCACATCCTAACTACTATGCACCTCATCCGTGTCCCGCTGAAACCTCCCCTTCTTGGGGGGCCTTTCGGCGTTGCTCTTCTCCTCACGTGAGCTCCTTTCCGAACCTTTGCCCAAAAATCCTTTCTCTGTGTGGCAGACATACGCCTCCGGTTCTTCCCTCTTCGGCTTTCTCTCCTCACGGTGTTGGCCCCCCTTGACTTGTCCCTTGGTTGTGCCTTTCCCCCGCCTCTTGTCAGTCTCTTGCCGAGAACGCGCCCCGTCCTTCACTCCTATGCCGCCCCCTGTGGATGCAGCATCGTCGGCCCGAGCCACCAATACCTGACACAATGCCACCGGCACTATAGGCTCCCAAAACATGAGTTCCTCCTCTCCTACTCCCTTGGCTACCCTGGCCCGCACCTCCTCTACTACTCCCGGTCCCCCTCTCAGCAGGCCAGTGGTGTCCGGCTCCGACTGTCACACCCTCTGAATTTCTCCCTCCACCATCGCCGCCTCCGCAAGCTTCAACCGCCCCATCTTACGCAGGAGCAGCTTGATTGTTTCCCCCTTGGTGCTCCCCTCTCCCACTTCCGCCGTACCCCCCACACCCCCCGACAGTGCCGCGCTTGCTCCCCTTGCTTTCTCTAGCTTTGCTTCGCTGTCAGCCTTGTCGACGATGACTTCGTGCATGAGCGTCTTGAACACCTTTCTCCACTTTGCCGCTCACTTTCCCTTGAGCAGCTCCTCCGGCTCCCATGGGCACAACTTCCCATTGGGCCCATTGGGTGTTGTGGAGGTGCAGGGCCACCCTTATTGCCTCCAACACCCTCAACCCTTCTCCTAGCGGCCTCGGGGCCACGTGCTCGCCCAACACTTACCTTGCTACCACCTCCGGATTTTACTTCTGTTGAAGGCGTTTTACGCTCTTGGTCGGTACTTTAGGCCGCAGCTTGTTGATCTCCTTGGTGACCGGAGCGGCCACCCTTCTGGCCCATAACTGCACACAACTCGGACCTGGGAATCAACGAGTCCGCTAGAGCCTTCTCTTGCGTTGGGCGGTGAGGGGCATCCGTTGCACGCACGCGGTCTAGGCTCTCAGCCCCCGTCAAATAAGCCGCCGCGGGTTCAAAACACACACTAAACACGAGGCGGCACACGGAGGACTCTCTGGACCCCCCTTCTCCCCCCTCAACTCACTTCCTCACCCCCAACACACCTCTACACCCCATCACCGTGTGCACCCATTCGGTGGGACAGCCTTGGGGCACTCACTCCGGCGGGGCGGAGGAGTCTCCATCGGGTCTTACAGTCTCCACGTCATCGGGGTGCCCTTTGGTTACCCGGTAACCCCCCACACCCCTTCGCTGGGGCTGCCCTTGGGCTCTCTACCCAATGTGGTGGAGGAGTCTCCATCGGGACTTACGCACCCCACGTTATCGTGGCATCCAGAGCCAAACACCTGTGGGCACTCCCTGCTGCCCTGACTTCATTCCCAACCTTGTGGTGGGACCGCCTACGGGTGCTCTCTCCCGCGCTGCGGAGTAGACTCCCCCGCGTCGTGCGCCCATCACCTTCTCTAGGCACCCCCTTGCATGCCCCCCTTGTCCTCCCTTGGTCACCCTATTTCCCTCCACGCCCCTTTGGTGGGACCTTTGGGCTCTCGTAGCTGCGTGGCACACGTGTACCCATCGGGTCCTAGGGGGAGCCTTAAGCGCAGTGCGCGCGCAGTGCGCGCGCAGTGCAACTATTTGGGCGTCTGGCCGTACTAGAGATCCATACTTTGTGATACTAGGGGCCCCTAGGGGCATCATGGTGACCCTTGGCCTAGGTTTTGACTTCTGATTTTGTTCCCCTTCTTTTGGGGATCCCCGAGAATGCAGGGGTGACGTAGCATTTCCGCCCTCTTTTGGGCCCCAACCTTCCGGTGCTATTGAGGAAACCGGGACAATCTTTGAATCCACGCTTTGTTGCGTGGTGCATCATGGTGACCCTTGGCCTAGGTTTTGACTTCTGATTTTGTTCCCCTTCTTTGGTCCATGGGAACACGTACCTGCACATGTATGGACCGCACCTACACAGGAGGACAATGATGCTGAGGATGTTGTGGGTGATGATGGGGATGTTTGTGCCCTTTGTTGCACCAAGTTTGACCCTGAAAAGATGTCCATGTGTGACAAGTGTGAATTGCAATATTGTACGGATTGCATTGACACGCACACATGTGACAGTGTGACATTTCTTTGATTCTGCAACTGTGTCATGTTGTGCACACAAGTTGCGTATTCTCAATGTGTACTTAGTTGACAATGGACCAGAAAGACAGTTGTGTGTTCTTGAGGGTGGCGACCAATGCGCTGTTCATGGCCTTTCGAGATGTGCATGATGTGTGTTATGTTCAGGGAAGGTGGTTTGCAACTTTCTTGAGCTGGGGCAGTTTGGGTCACCTAATTCTAAGGGCGTTTCCAAGGGGTGTGCTTGGGGGCTCTTCCGGGGGGACATAGTCTAAAAGTAGTGCGCAGTGCAAAGATTCCCCCCTACATCAACCATATTATTGGGATGGCCCCTTTGGCGGAACAGCCTTTTGCGTCCTTCCTCCGTTGCAACGGAGGTGTCCGCTTCGGGTCTTATGTCAACCGCGTTGTCGGGGCGTCCTCCACCGTACCCCTCCGGACCTTCTACCCCTTGCACTCTGCACTACCCTCACCACTTTCCGTCCGTGCCTCCCGTTCACCCTATACCCCTTCGGTGGGACTGCCTTTGTGCTCTCTACCCAATGTGGTGGAGGAGTCTCCATCGGGACTTACGCACCCCACGTTATCGTGGCATCCAGAGCCAAACACCCGTGGGCACTCCCTGCTGCCCTGACTTCATTCCCAACCACATCTAGGCGTGCATCTACTCTGTGGTCCTTCCCTCCCGGGACGTCTCCTGCTTCAGGAACAACCCTGAACTGTCTGACATTCCTGAGGCCAGAAACAAGGAGGTGAATTTCATCACAGCTCAGGACCTGGTCGACCCTTTTGTCTGTCTTCACGAGGCACGCCTAGACGGCCTACCCCTCGGAGGGTGGACATGGGGTTCCCCCGCATAGAAAAAAAACATGGTAAACAGTAGCGCACAGACACTGTCGCGGCCTCCCACAATGAGGTGGAGCTCTCTGATGTCCAGGTAGACAGGCTCCGCAGGATTGATCGCATCATGATCCCCTCAACTTTCTAGCCACATATCCAAGAGTGTTTCCGAAGTTTTGTAGCCAATTCAGAGCATAAGGCAGTGATCCTAAGTCTTCGCATGTGCGCGGACAACGGCCACCGCCGCAAACGATGCCCCACTTCGTTTTTACAATGCTCCGACACACTTGCACACATTGCTAAAAAGCTAGAGTCCGTCTCCAACACAGGGGTTGCAGGGTGGGAGGACTGGCTCTCGCTGACCAGGACAGAGGCTATTGCCTACAAAAAAACACATAGAACGGAAGGCATCATGGAGGCCCAAGTGCTACTCAGGGAGTCCACTCTCCATCGTCTAGCCCTAGGGGCCGAAGCTTTTCTCTCGGAAAAAGGTTTCTCCACCTTAGAACCGACAGCCGCCTATCGGTTTCTTTCTTCTCTTGCTAAACAAGAGGACACTGACTGTACTGGTCTGTTTGTCCTGGACAGACTTAAATCAGCCATCGCTGATCCACACTCATCGCAACCATGGCGCAAGCGACATGAAGTCTGGCGCCTAGTGCACCAACTACAGTGCAAACGGAAACTACACACTTTGCGCAACCGGTTAGGTCGCCCTACTGGACACAGAGTCAATAGCCAAAGAAATACACTCTTTGTGGTCGGCACTATGACTTCCAATGGACAGCCACCCTTAGGGATTTCCAATTACCTTAACTCTTTCTTCCGTGGGAAACCACTAGCCGACATGGCCAGAATGCTCATCAAGCCTCTATTGCAGGATCTCGTCCATGCCGCTTTAGAAGCATTAAGTCCAACCTCTTCCCCCGGCATGCATGGCTTTATAGGGGCTATTTGCAAAGCCTTCGCATCGCACTTTGTGCCACGTACGTTTTCTATTTTTTCTGAACTTCTCGAGTCACCAGAGATTCCTAAGGGCTGGTGCTTGGCACTCCTCAATCCGATTCCAAAAGCGCTGGGACTGGTCGGGGTTGCGGATCTCTGCCCCCTAGTCCTCCAAAACTTTGAAAATAAATTGAGCGCAGCGATTGTTTTGCTCCAATTGGATGATTAGATCACCACCATGCAACAGCGGGGTTTCATCAAAGGGCGCTACATATATGTACATATATGTACACCTACATATATAACTTGTGGCAGGCTTTCGGCTCCTAGGCTGACACCCCGCAAGGTCTGTATTGCCCCATTGACTTCAGCAAGGTGTTTGATTCCGTTACCCATACATCTGCTCACACCTACTTCTCGGATATGGGCATACCGGCCCCTCTAGTCAACCTCATGATGGCACTTTTCACCGCGTTGATCTGTCTGTTGGTCGGGAGAGGTCGTGCCCCACCACAAAATATACCCCTCTTCGGGGGTTAGACAAGGGTGTCCACTCTGTCTGTCAATTTTTGCAATGTTAATCTCTCCGCTAGCACAGAAACTTACATCAATTTCAGAGCACGTCCAAGTACTATTGTATGCTGACGACCTGCTTATCATTATTGTAGGTGCGCCCAACCAGGCGGTTTTCGTTTTCATCCTGGCCCGAGCCGACATTAAAATTTTTTACAAGTTCTCAAGATTACGCGTCAACTGCAAGAAATCAGCCCTACTCTCAAAGGATGCTAGATGGAAGCGCATAAAGTAGTGCTCCTCTCCACAGGACTGCCCATACAGGAGTCATACAAATATCTAGGAGTGCAATTCGAGTCAGTCACCCCTGAGGAAGCATACTCGCATGCCCTCGGGAAAGCCATGGGGCGGGCTTTTGCCATGCAAACCTGGGCACTCTCCCGCCCTGAACGCATTTACTTACTGAAACTCTGGATCCTTCCTCTGCTGGTCTACCGAGCACGAGTGGTGTACCCCAGTGCAACGGTTGTTTCCACTTTAAAGACCGTTTACCACGTGGCACTCAAGGGGTCACCTTGGACATCCTCTCCCATCCACTGGAAAAAGGGGGGTACGGTTTGGCCCCCCTAGAAACCTTCCCTTTATGGCAACACTCCACAACATTTGTAAATTACGTCAAGGATCCTTTGAGCGTACCAACATCAACTCGACATCAACTTTAAACCTTTCACTGAAGACCTAGGGATGCTCATGACTCCGGCGTCACTCCCCTATTTTCAAATGGGGTCAAATGTCATTTGGAAAAGTATGCCATACGTGGGGTGGTGTGCCGGGGCTTTTTCTTTGGTTAAAAAAGACGTAGCACTAGCTGAGCCTGACATCCTCTCCTACGACACGCTGTTATGGCACTCCACATTGTTCCGCAATTCACAGCGCCTTAGCTACTTTGCGCCACGGCTCATCCGCCTCGGTATTCTCACCGTCGGCAGCCTCCTGGAGGATGACTCCCTCCTTGCACTCCTGGTGCCTACCTGGTTGCCCATTTATACGCAGCGACTGTCGCTTTCCACAGAGCCCCCTACAGTTTCTCCCCGGCAACCCATCCCGGAACTGAGTTTCCGGTTTGCGTGGACTCGAGCGCCCATGGCTAGCATGCTTTCACAACCCCACTCCCTAAAGTCATGTCAGCCAGATGAAGTCTGGTCCGCATTTCACAAACTGAACCTCCCACCGGTCCACAAAGATTTTATTCACAAGGCTCTCTTGTGCCGGTTGCCAGTAGGGGAACGCCAGCAGGCCTCGAAGCCGCTTGAGGCCTGGTGCCCAATTGATAATGAACTAGAAACAATCCATCACTCCCTTTACCACTGTCAATTCCTGAAGGGAGCTTTTGAGGTAATCAACACTGCTTTTCACTATGTAGACTCCCAACCTTTCTCAGGACAGGACCTCATGCATCACTCCACGGCTGTCTTGCTGAAGAATCCGGCAGGCATACTAGGCTGATCACCGGTTTTTGTGAACTGGACCTTGCGCTGCAAGAAAAAAGTTGATTCCTTTTATTGCATCATGTGGAAATTCTTCTGTGGGAGGTGGGGACATGCCCTTACGCTGTGGCAATCCTGCCCCCAGTGGCTACCCATTCCAAACAAGGTTTTGACTTGGTTTCTCCAATTTCTACATTTTTCTCGTTGCCACCAACCGCCTCCCTTGCACGTGCCAGCCTTCGACAACGTTTCACCAACACCACCGCCGTCCAAAAGTAAAGCCAAAGCATCGGCACGACAGTGACGTAAACTTCAGCGAGTGGAGGAGCTCCAAGAGGTCCTTCAAACCTTTGCGGAACAGGACATCACCCTGGTCTTCACCGACGGGTCGTCGGCGGTGGAGGAAGGGGGTAGGCAAACTGGCGGGCTATGGGGTTTTCTGTGCTGATCGTGTTTCTGTGGCAGCCTACGTTCCTGGTGACATGCGCCAAACTGACAACACCGCCGAACTGCTTGCAGTTCTCAGGGCGCTGTAGATTTTCACATCAGAGGAAATTGCGATTTGTACCGATTCACATTACGTTGTTTTAGTCACCGCCGGTGCCGCAAGGTGATGGAAAATACGGGGATGGGTGGGCTCCTCGGGTCTGGTCTCCAACATGTATCTTTGGGAGCAACTCCTTGAGGAACTTGACAGAGAGTCCCGTGTCGTTCATTGGGTAAAAGTGCCCTTACACGTCACTATCGAAGGGAACAACGAGGTAGATCGCCTCGCGGAGCAGGGCAGGCTGATGCACCCCAGGTTACCGTGCCCAAACACACCAAAGCTCACCAAAAGCGCCTAAGCGCCCTCGACTGCTCAATCATGATTTTTCTCCACTACCTCCCATGGAACTATTTGTTTCTACCCCAACCCCCCGCAGAAGCTACTGTCCGTAGAGGCCCTGTCAACCTGTCAACCCTGTCTGCGCTAGACCTGCACCTCATGTCTGACGACGTGGAGTCTAGTGAAGTAGAGACACGGAGTGTAGGCAGCACGGCCTCTTGCAGCCTGAAAAGCTCACACTCATCATCCATGGACGGCATGGGTCGTGGGAGCGACAGCGACTACCAATGCTGCACCCCCTATTTGTCTCTTACCTGCATGTTTGTTTGAAACCACAAACCAGCCGTTGCGGGGTTAGGCCGAAGGAGTGCCATGCTTTGCAGCCCTGATGCAGTGGAGGTAGTTGAATGCAGCGCGTACTGGTTGGTATCTGTACGGGCGCTACACGCTTGATATTGATCTGGAAGGCACGATCCACTTAGGTTACCTCAGGTGCTGATTTTGGACCACCACTGTACATACTGACCAACAAAATGTACATACGATAGTGGAGCACCCCAACCAAGAAGGGGATACGTGAGCAACACTGTGTGAACCTTTGGACTAATGACTGGAATTGTCCATGGCGGGGACATTCGGTCGATCGATACCGACCATTGATCCCCCCCATATAGGACCCAATTTTCACTTGAGAGTCTGCTGGACTGCAGAATGCGTGTGCATCAATGGATACTCAATTCACCCCAACGTGCCGACGGCGGAGGTCCATTATGGACGGGTAAATTTAATTTTCTGAGATGTTGAGAACCCAAGTAGGATAATTAATGAGTAGCCCAAGAGTATGCAGTAATGACATCTGCCGGTGACGCTAAGTTGGCCATTTTTGGAATTTCCAAAGATTGCGCCATGTATGATGGGTAGAGAAGAATTTTCATTTTTGCTGATGAAAAAATTTATGATGTGGGTTGGTGCGTGTGTGGGGCAGCTGGGTGTGCTGGGGCCCCAAATCAACCGCCGGCCCCCAGCTTCCGTTTCTCAGGTTGATTTGGCCAGTTGCAAATTTGCAGTTTGGTTTGCCGAAAGAGGGCAGTTTGAGCAGAGGGTGTCATGCGATCGCCCCCCCCCCCCAACCCCACCCCCATGTCCTTACGCAATGGCCTGTTTCATGCTCTTCTCTCCTCCACTGTCTGATAATCATTGGACAACGCTACCCTTGGTGCCCCGCCGCACGCCTGGCTCGCCAAGCTATCATCTTTGCTCAATGCCCCATCACCATATTCGCAGAGGCCACTCCGCCAACTCTTGGTTGCAAATGACTGTCTCCGCTGCAAATTTTGCCGAAATGACGGCCAAGGTTGCATCTCTGAAACAAGAGATCGAGAGTTTGAAGACCGGAGGAAACCCCATGACCAACGCCGACTTGGATACTCTTTGGCTGATGTTGTGTGCCATCGTGGTGTTCTTCATGCAGACCGGGTTCACGATGCTCGAGTGCGGGTCATGCCGTTCGAAAAACGTCGTGAACATTGTTTTCAAGAATTCCATGGATGCCTGCTGTGCCGCCTTGACATGGTGGGCTGTGGGTTGGGCTTTGGCCTACGGTGGGGATACAGTAGCTGGTGGCAGGTACCCCTGCCCCTTTGCACCAACCCACTACTGCCAACCGCACCATATGCAGACGTGCAGGGTCATGGGTCGGGTTATGGATGACCTGGACGGTGGAGGGCGTCCTGGGCAGCAATGCCAGACAAAGGGCGCGTGTTTTCGTTGAACTCACCCCACACCCCAAATTTGACAACCCGACGCATGCAGTGTGAGCACGGAGTCATCGCTTCATAGGCTCCGCAGCTCCGCCCTTACGCACAAGCACGAGGCAGAGGCTGGGGAAGTCAAAGGTTTGGTGAAGAGCACTCGGTCCGTGCCCAGCGCCGACGTGGGGCGCCATTGTCCTCCAATTAAAAACGATGGAACCCGCCTTTTCATGGTTCCCCCAAAGAGGGATCCTGAGTGGCGGGCAAGTTCCTTTTACCAGTCCAAATATGAGAGGGGACATCTTCTAATGGTCCAAAAGCAGGGTGGCGGACCTGCCTCCGAATGCAAACTTGTGTGAAACTCAAGAGGCCACTCAGTTTTGTGGATTGTGAGTCCATATCCCCAACTCTAGCCTAGAATGCGTACACTTTTTTTTGGGGGGGGGGGCGTTCGCACGCTTGGCATCTTTTCAGGCCCATCCCCCCCCCCCCCCCTGCTTTGCCTCAACCTGTATCCACGCCCACTAATCCAAAAATTTAGAGGCCCCTTGGCTATTGTTTCTGTCTGCCCAGATTTCTCTGTGCTGGATCCCCCCCCCCTCCCCGGTGCGTGATCCATCTCACTATTTTCTGGGCTAAGGGGAAGCTACGGCTTGTCCACGCAACACCTGTTCCCGTCACACGCAAAACTGGGTAGGATTGAGTTGCATTTAGTGCAGTCAGTCCCATGGGATCGCGTACGTTGTGATGGACGCTGGTGGCCCACAGCACCCCCGTCTTTTCGCCTCCAACGTTCGAGCCCCACCCCGCGGACAGGTCACCCCTGGGTCTTTCTGTACCTCTGCATCTCAGGAATGTCTTCATTGGCGGTGGCGAGTTCTTCCTCGCCTCCAGCGGACATTTCCCAAACACTGCCTTTGCTGGTTGGTTCTTTCAGTGGGCCTTTGCCGCTACCACGGCAACCATTATCTCTGGAGCCATTGCAGAGCGTTGTACCGTCAAGGGGTACATCATCGTCTCCATCGTGATGACTGCCCTCATCTACCCTGTGGTGGTGCATTGGGTCTGGAGTGGAGCCGGGTGGCTTAGTGCTTTTTGTGATACAACAAGCTTTGGGCGTGTGGGGACTCATGGAATGATCGACTTCGCTGGCAGTGGGGTGGTCCATTTGACGGGAGGTGTGCAGCGATCCCTTGGAGCCTTCTTGTGTTGTGGTCAGTCCATGACCGGCCCCATGCTCTATCCCTCAGTTGGGATGGCTGAGGGGTGGTCCAGTTGTGCGTGGATGGCAATGGGGTGGTCCACTTGGGCTGGTGCACGTGGTTAGCCTTCTGGCACTTCTACAAGATGTGGGCTCATCTCATTGATGAGGGCGACCTGTGTGCTGTTTGCTGTGTTTGTTTTGCGGCACCATCGGCTGCACAGCTTGTGCACTGGAGTGAGCCCAACCTTTTCCTCAAACTGCATCAGGACGTGGAGTCCAGATGCATGGGCACAAAGCAACAAGGGACAACAATGGACAGAGAGAGGGAGGGAGAGCGATTGGGTATGGTGGATTGGTTCTTGTGGGGTGTCCCACAGCTCGTGCCTCCGCTTTGTGGGCATTTTGTTACCGAAACCACAATTCTGAGCAGGCCCTTTCTCCGTCCGACGTGTGTATTTGTCCAATCATATGCCCTTCGTGCACCTTGCACCCACAGCACACAGAGGCCAAACGGACATACAGTTGGTGCTCGGTAATGGCTGCATGACAATCTGCATGACACACACAAGGCACCACCACCCAACCCCTGTCCTTTACCCTCCCAAGGGCTTTACGCATCTTGGCCTGTTTGACCCACTTGAAGTTCCACAGAGCCTCGAAAATGGGGCATGTTGGGACGGAAACCGGTCCAAACTCCACGTCATTCCTCTCTGCTTTGGGGACCATGAGCCAACAGGGGTAATGTGGGCCCCCTTTTGGTCTGCATTTTGGAGACCCAAGGCAGCCGGGGGTATGCTGCCACGTCATTCCTCTCACTTTTGGAGGCGGCAGGGGGTTATCCAGCCCCATTGCTGGTGGATTTCTGTGTGTGTGTGTATGTGTGTGTGTATGTGTGTGTATGTGTGTGTGTATGTGTGTGTGTGTCTGTGTGCGCGTGGGTGGGTGGCTGGGTGGGTAGTCGGGTGGGTGGCTGGGTAGTCGGGTGGGTGGGTGGGTGGGTGGGTGGGTGGAGGAGGAGGAGGAGTCCGAGCGCTTGCCGTGGTCCCACGTACGGTGACTCGTGGCGTCGTCCCTCGGGGGCCCCACACAGGCACTGCCGAGGAAGTCCTCCGTCTTACCTCCGCTAGAGTAAGACGAATCTCGTCGCACACCTGAGAACGCTCCTCCCAGCAGGCCGTCTGGGTCACAGAGTCGGTGTACGACAACGCTACGGTCCGATCTGCTCTCCGGTCCCGGCCACCAACCGCTCCGAACTGTCCTGGATCCACCTGAGTCAGCGTTCCAAGATCAACGGGCACGGAAGATGTGGGTCTCCCGGGGCATCACCCCCGACTTAGGACGTCGCCAGACAAGGAGCGCGGTCCGGCACGACTGCGCGCTGTATTGGAACGGTCCGGGCGCGTGAGGCCGAGGACGGGTCACGGGCGGGGATAAGGCCACGGGGCGGGCCGACCCAGGGCCACCTGCACGTCCTTGAAGACCGTGCGGGGGCCCTGGGAAGCCGCAGTAAGGATGGCCGAGAACGCTGAATGTAGTGCGGCACACCACGAGGGGATCACATCTCCACAGAGGTCGGCCTCCAGGCTCCGTCCATTGCCACCGTAATGGATGGCCCAGAGGCGGCGTCGATCCGGGAGATGGGGGGCAAGCCCGTGCCGGCCGAGACTGTCCAAGATGATCACGTCATGGGCTTCCAGTTCTATTTCCCGCCGCACGGCCGGCGGCATCTGGTTCTTCTCGATGTATGCATACAGGACTCAGTACGGACTGCGCTTGTTCCGGGTGGAGATGGTGGACTTCACCTTAGGGGCCAGGAGGAGGTCCCCTGATAGCCAGAGGCCCAGGATGACGTCCCAGGCCGGCCACCTGGCCGAACCGGGAGTCGGGGCCTAGTTGGCAACGTGATACCACTCTGGTGGCGGGTTGTTGGCGAGGGACTGGTTCACGGGGACCCCCGGAAGGGGGGAGAAGTGGTCGGCGAGGGGGAGAACGGGCACCGCATGCCGCTTGTGTAGGAGAATGGTAGTGAGGATGACGTCGCAGAGGAGGCGACGGAGGTGAGCTGGACGTAGACCTCTGTGCTGTAAGGCACCCCGGTGAGGCGGGGAAATGGCCCCGAGACGGCCGACCGTGTAGGTGGTGACGGTGTTGTGGGTCGGGGAGCCGTCTACAGCCAGCAGGAAGGGTTCGTCGCCCCAGAGGACGAGGGTACCCCAGGCAGTGGGCGCGCAGTGGCGCCAGGCACGGCACCTCCGGGAGAGTCGGGATGCGAGCCACCCATGGTAGTGGGCACGGAGGAGCGGGTCGAGCGGGCAAGAGAGGACGTGGTCCCCAGGGGCGGGTAGGAGACAGAGGGGACAGGGCGTGTCCTTGGGGGGGAACAGGGAGAGGCGGATGCCGGTGGTTGTGAGGTGGTCCCCCCACGTGAGGAGGCCATGGCTGACGGCGGTGGCGTACTCGCCGAGCGCGGGGTGGCGCTGAGGTGGGGGAGCTTTAGCGTAGGTGTGGTGGGAGGCGAGCAGGGCGCGGCGTGCGTGGGGCAGGGCGTCGTGGACTTGGAGGCCCGCGTGGGAGAAACGGACGCTGGGTTCCTGCAGGGGGCTGAGCCACCCTACGGTGTCGGGGCAGGTGACCGCAACGCGTCCTGCCGCTGCATCCACTTGGTCCAGTAGGGCGTCGAGCCAGGTGCCGGTGATGTGCGAGTAGAGGTGGCGGGGGGGGGGGGGCGTGGCCGCGGGCCATATCGTGGCATGCTCGTATGAGGCCTCCTTGGAGTGAGTCCTCCGGTTCCCGGCGTCCCTCCTGGGCCGTGATGTATCCTTTGCAATCCGCAAAGTGCCATTAGCCGGACCGGAAGCCGAAGGCAGGGTCGGTCGAGGGCCCCCTGGCGGTGAGGGCCACCCACGCTGTGTACAGCTCCGCCGTGTAGGCGTTGTCCAGGGTCAAGGGGATGGGGACGGGGTACACCTGGTACCGGAGGGTGATGGGGCAGAACACCGCCACTGCCCCACCGCAGTGCCGGGTTTTCGGGCACCACGACGCATCGTGGAGGATCCCATAGTTCTCGGGGAGCCAGGAGAACGTGGGGACGGCCGCAGATACCGCGTGGCAACGCCCAACCGGGGGGAGCGTGCCGACTGGTGGGGTGGGGCGAGGGGATACTCGGGGCCATCCCTTCTGTCGCGCGTCCTCCGCACTGCGGTGGCCTGCAAGCATCCATGCATGGGTGTCCTGGACCTCGAGTCCGGGGGTTGACAGGGCCATCACGTGGGGAGCATGGTCCGGCAGATGGTCGGCGGGGGGCAGGTGGATGGAGATGTCGCATTGGTGGCACAGGGCGACGAACAGGTCGTGGTCCGTGGGGTGAGCAGCACACCGGAGCCCGAGCTCTGAGGTGAGGCAGGGCTGAGAGGGGTGGAACCGCCAGAGGGCAGTTAGGAGCCCGAGGCGCGTGGACCGGCGAACCAGGGGGTTGGGGTGGTTCAGGTGCCGGATATAGACGCCGAGGAAGTTGGCGAACCCGACGACCGGGGCTAGGGGTATGCCAATCCCCCCTTCGGGTATCTCGCGGAGGAAATGGGCAGAGGCGGAGAGGGCCCATCCAACGGTGGCGCGTATGGCCGAGGCGGCCATAGCGTCCAGCACGCGCATGGCTCCGTAGGAGGGGGGGTGGACGCTGGTAAACCAGTTGACCGTCCCGTGGCACTTGGCGACGAACATGGCGAGGGGGTAGTGGGCCGGCAGCTTGGGGGCTCGGAGCGCCCTGCACCCGGCGCGGGTGCCGGAGAACAAGCGCCGGGAGTCGACGGGGTGGAATAGGTGGGGGAGGGCGTGGCGGCCAAGGACGCGGACGTAGTCTTGGCTCGTGGCGCACCGCACTGGGTGGCCGTTCAGGTACACTGTGTCTCTGAGGAAATGGACCCAGCCATCGCGCATGTCTGTGCCGATCAAGATCGTCTTGGTCGGGTCGGGGTGGAGGTTGGTGAGACGACCCGCCCGCTCAATGCCGCTGGCGAGGGTGGGCAGGCGGCTGCGGTCACCGGGTAGCCATTGGGTATCATCCATCAGGAGAACCCGGTTCAGCGGGCCCGCGGGGGTGTCGGTGGGGGGGACGTGGCGGCAGGCTTCGTGTCCTCGGAAACTGGAATCGGAGCGCACCTCCGTAGTGTGGGCAGCTTCCAAAGGGGTGCGGAGGAAGATGTGGTCAAGGGCACCCGCGAAGCCTTGCGGGCTCACCCACGTGGGGGCCTTAGCAAGGGGGTGTAAACAAGCAAGGGGGCACATCCCAAGGCGCGCGAGCGTGGGCCGGACGAGGTCGCAGAGTGGGGCGGGAGAGACAGGGAGGTGCGAGACCCAGTGGCAGTTGGCGTTCAGGTCCCCCGTCAGGACAACGACCCTGGCCGGGGTGAGGAGGAGGTATGGGTACACCCAGTCCAGGATTTCCTGGAGGGTGTCGAGGTCCCCGTCGGCCGGGAAATACACGTTAGCGTGGCAGTGGGCCACACACGCCACGGTGAAGTGAGTGACCAGGGCTCGTCCAGAGGGGTGGGCGCTGTGACTGGTCACGGTCAGGTCCGGGGCCCTGTAGAGGAGGCTGGCGCATCCCCTAGCCACTCTCGCTGGGGCCTGGATGGTGTGGTATAGGGGGTGCACCCGTTGGACGATCAGGGGACCAGCTTCTTGAACGTGCAGGGTTAGCGGGTATTGGTATTCGCGTATCAGGACGTCCAGGGCGCGGAGCTTGGGTCGCAGGGACATCTGCACGTTGAGGGTCACAATGTCCGGGCGGGGCGACAGGCGGTCGAGAAGGGGGGGTCGGGGCAGGGTGCCGGGTTAGGTTGCGGGCCACGGCCGCAGGGAGGGCGTGAGGCAGGCCCCGGACCCATTTGCGGAGGTGTCGGGGGTGGTACGTGGCCGCTAGCGCTAAGACACTGGCCCGGGTGAGGCCTGTGGCCGTGACAGAGACACGGCTGTGCAGGGACTGTGGGAGGACCACGTGGTGGTGCTCGGGCAGGATGAGGGAGGTTGGGGGCATGCCCTTGCGGCAGAGCTGTATCTGATGAGAACCAGACACCTGCACGCAATGCACGGCGCCCACCAGCGACAGGATGTCGCGGGGCCAGGAGTCAGCCCCGCTGCACACCCGGTAGTAGTGCACACCCGCCGGCAGGTGTAGGCGCATGTGGAGGGCGTAGGGGGGCGGGACGAACTGGGCAGTGCCCGGGGCTGGCATTGGTACCAGGCCCCACTCTCTGGGAGGGGAGCAGGGAGTGTACGCGCCCAGGTGTAGGTCTCGCACGTGGGGGACGCCGTCGAGGTGGGAGTGGCGGAGCTGAGACACGGTGTCCGGGATGTCTTCGTTGCGCCCCGCCAGTTCCCAGTCTATCGGTCCCTCGGGTGCCGGCCGAAGTACGGCTGGAAGCGGTGGGGGTCGGCTGGGGGGCTCCAAGGCGGGGGAGCGTAGGGGTTGTGGGCCAGGGCCACTCGGGGGTCGTGGGGGTCCCCCGAGTACGGGTAGGGCTGGAGGGGGGCTGCTGCATGGTGGTCGTGGCGGCTGGAATGCGCGCGGGGCTCCACCCGTTCATCGCGGTACGCGCTGCGACGCCTCAGCGGCGGGGCTGTCGCGGCGGTGTCCAGGGCTGCGGCGGCGGGACGGGGACCTGTCCGAGCGGCGTGGGCTGTACCTTCGCTGGTACTTGGGGTCCGGTTCTCCTTCCGATTCCGAGGTCGCCGTGAGGTCCACCTGGTCTTCCGGCTCCCGCTGCCGGCGGTGCTTTTGTCCTCGTCCCCCTCGATGGGTCTTGCGGGCGGGGTAGTCCCTGTCGGGGTCAGGCACCCAGGGGGTGTACGGCTGCTTCTTGGATTCGGCCCAGGTCACTCGCCAGCCGCGAGCGGTGTGCTGCCTGGTCAGTTTCATGCCTCTGTCATACTCAGCGGGCTTGACTCCGACAATCGTGAATTTGGCCTTGTGGTTGAGCTGCTCGTCCGAGATGGACGACAGGCCGGCGCCAAATTTATCGCGGAGGATGCCTCCGAGGAGCCCCGCATCGACTTCCCCCGATGGGGGATCGTCGACTTCCTGCCATCCTACCCACAGGGCCTTGGAGAAGGTCCGCGGGTCCACTTTTTGGGGTGTATACCCCTTCTTCTTGGCCGCGCCCTCTGCCTGGTTGGCGGCTGCGGCTTCGGCTGGGGAGGCAGCGGGACTGTCCGTGACCCGCTGGACAGGGGGGGGGGGGGGGCTGGCGAGGAATGTGCGCAGGACGTCCGCGATACCGGGCAAGCTGGGCGCATGGCTGCGGACCCAGGTCCACTGATCCCGAATCGGGGACTGCGGGAGGGTGCTGACGCTCGCACCGTACTGGCGGAACAACTGGAGGTGGAATGCGTGCGCAACTTCGTCTTCATAGCCTTTGGGGATATCCGGGATCCATTCCAGTAGGGAGGCCAGCGCGGCGTCAATGGGTTAAGCCGTGGGCGACGGCGGCTGGGAAGCAGCGCCTGGTGCCCGGAGGGCAGTAGCCGCCCTGGGCTTGGGGATCGGGTCCGGGATAGCGAATGACAACCCGGGGACACGCACGGGGGTCTCCGGGGAAGGCGCGGGGCTCGGCGCGGCCATAGCCCGTCGGAGGACGTTGGCCAACTCCTCGAGATCGGGCGCTTGGGGCGAGGTGAGGACCGCCGCGGCGAGGATGACCGGCACGAGGACCAGGAACTGTTGCGAGCCGGGGGCAGGCAGCTCAAAAGAGGCCGGAACCGCACTGCGCACGGCATTGGCGAACGCAGGCGGTGTGGACGGGAGGCCGCGGAGCCTGGTGGCGATGGACAGGAGGGGGGGCGGGGCCCTGATGAAGTTGTGGAGCCGAACGGCTTCCGCCTGCCGCTGCGCCGCGGCGGAACGCTGGATTTGCTGCTGGGCATTGTCCCGCTCGGCGCGGACCATGTCCAGGTCCCGTTTGAGGGACTCCAGATCCCCCTGTGCCACGGCCAGCTCCTGCTGCTGGGCCTCGTACTGGTCACGCAGCTGAGTGTAATCGGTGGAGTAAGCCGTTACGTCCAGGCCCGGGACAAAGGGCTCTCCCAGCTGGGAGGGGTTGGGGGGGGGCGATCCGGCGGCCGGGGCTGGCGACTCCGGAGGCGTGGGGTCTGCGGCAGCCGGTTGGACTTGGGAGGCGGGTTCGGGGAGGCTGAAGGAGAGCCTGGTCTGCTCAGGTAACAGCGACGCAGGCGACTGTTCGGCCCTTGTAGGGGCGGGCTTGTCCTGGGACCGGTATAGGGCTGACGCTGGGGTGAACGCCGTCGTGGCGAATAGAGTGCCGGCGGGGCTGGGCGCTGCCTGGCCTTTGGTGAGGTAGGGTGCGTGGCTAGGCGGCGTGAGTGGAGGGGGGCTGGCGGTGTCGGGGATGCCGGCCTGCAGCAGGGCGAAGGTGGGGGCTGTGGCCCAGGAGTGCTCGCCAGCCTGCTCGATCTGATGCAGCAGCTCCACGCTGCGGACGGGCAGGACCGAGCACTCCAGCAGCGGCCGCAGCTGGTCGGGGGTCCACATGCCCTTGGGGGCGAGGGGTGGGGGAGTGGCGACCGGGGCCGGCGTGTAGTGTCCAGTGAGGCAGATGGAGGAGGCCCACGCCAGAAGGCCGAACTTCAGCGGGACGAGGTCCGCCGTTGGGATCTGAGCTGCTTGCAGGACCGCATGCACGTCATTGGGCAGCGCCCAAAAAGCCGCAACCACCTCGCGGGTCCGGAGGCGGTCCCATGACGGCCTGAGATGGGGGGCAAGGAATTGGCTGATGGGCTTGTGAATCTTGTGGGAGACCTTTTGACTTTGGATGTCTGGAGGCGTGGCGGTGTCAATGGGTGGAGGTTGTTCTCGGGCCGTGTAAAGGCCCTTGAAGACCTGGCTGCGGAGGCGCGACGCAGAGATCGGGACATGGCCCGGACTCCATCGCGTGACAAGGGCTGCTGTGAGGGCCTCAGGGTCCTTGGAGACATACTCCAGCAGCGGGCCACCTTGTACCAGAGACAGGGGGACGTGCTCGATAACCTTCACATCGGACGGACTTGTGGCGACCGTGACGGTGGCCGTGAGCAGGAGCCCTCGCGGCGTCCATGCTCCCGTCACGGCTGTAATAGCCTGGATGTTGCCGTCGGCAGCCGTCCATCGCAGGGCATCGCATAGGTCAGCCAGGGCGGGGTCGGTGGCCCGGATGGCCGTATCCGCCGCTTCGAGCGCGTCATCCTTCAACATGTCTAGCTCTCGTAGGAGGCGATCAGCGTCGTCAGACTGGGCAATATCCATCAGAAACATGGGGAACGGGCCCCGACGAATGGCGCCTCCTCGACTGGTGTCGGGGGCAGGAGAGGGGGAGTCCGGGGGCGGCGTTGAGCGGTCTGACATGGTTGGCTGTGGCGAGAAAGGAGCGGGTGGCCTGTGGCCGCAAGGCGCCGGGATGGGGCGACAAACCGGGGTGCAGGTAAATGGAAGAGCACGGACAATATAGGCAGCCCCCACTGGAGGGGGTGCACAAGAAAAAACATAGGGTGCCACGAGCGTGGCCATGATGCGATGAAACAAAGAGCATGGCGCGAGAGCGCAGAGCAACATGGGGCCGCCTGGCGGAGCGGGCCGGCGAACGAGGGTCCCAGGACTCATGAGGACGGGGTGCGAGGGGAGCACCGCGCGCCAATGCGCAACCCAAGGGGCGCATAGGCGAGGGGGGCCCCACAATGGGACAGCGAAGTGAACGTCTCACGATACCCCTGCACAAGGCGTCACGCTTGAGCGGCGGATACATCGAATGCAGTCCTCGTCGCGGCTCCCCGCGAAGCGGCCTGGAAGATTGCCACGGCGAGGTCGACGTCTTGCCAGAGCTGATTGTAGAACGTAGCGCCCACTGTGAGCACGAAGTGGCTAGCAAGGGGGAGGGACGCACCCGAGGTGCGGCACTCAGCCCTTGGAGACACGGGAGAAGAGAGGGAGAGACAGAGTGCACCATACGGGTGGAGCAGAGCGGAGAAGGGGGGCCACGATGGCTGGAGATGAGTCACGTGGTGGCACGACTATCACGACGAATCACGACTGGCTTCGAGCGTGGCAGTGCGTGTAGGCAATCCGTCCTACAGCTACCATCCCGAGGGTTTTTAGACTGGTGCCAGGTCACCAGGTGGATGGATGGGTGGGTGGGTGGGTGGGTGCGTGGGCGGGTGGGTGCGCAGGTGGGTGGGCGGGTGGGTAGTCGGGTGGGTGCGAGGGTGGGTGGGTGGGTGCGTGGGTGGGTGGGTGCGTGGGTGGGTGGGTGGGTTGGTGGGTGCGTGGGTGGGTGGGTGGGTGCGTGGGTGGGTGGGTGCGTGGGTGGGTGGGTGGGTGGGTGCGTGCGTGCGTGCGTGCGTGCGTGCGCGCGTGCGTGCGTGCGTGTGGTGGGTGGGTGGGTGCGTGCGTGCGTTGCGTTGCGTTGCGTGCGTGCGTGTGGTGGGTGGGTGGGTCCGTGCGTCGCGTTGCGTTGCGTTGCGTTGCGTTGCGTTGCGTTGCGTTGCGTTGCGTTGCGTTGCGTTGCGTTGCGTTGCGTTGCGTTGCGTTGCGTTGCGTTGCGTTGCGTTGCGTTGCGTTGCGTTGCGTTGCGTTGCGTTGCGTTGCGTTGCGTTGCGTTGCGTTGTGTTGTGTTGTGTTGTGTTGTGTTGTGTTGTGTTGTGTTGTGTTGTGTTGTGTTGTGTTGTGTGTGTGTGTGTGTGTGTGTGTGTGCGTGTGTGTGTGTATGTGTGTGTGTGTGTGTGTGTGTGTGTGTGTGTGTGTGTGTGTGTGTGTGTGACAGGCACACTTGTGTCCCAACTGCGGGGCAGTTTTCTAAACCACAGTCCCACTGCATGCGATGGGATCCCCCCGAATGAGGGGGGAGGGGTGGGAAATTGCAGTGTCTCCTAGTGCCCCTGGGCCCCGCAGGTTGGCTCCTCTGTGCCCTGTCTGTGGTCTGTGACTGTTAGGCCGTTGGGGTGTGCATCATTCAACATTCTGCTGCTGTTTCTTGGGCACGGCCTGTGCCAGCAACGGGTTGAAAAGTAGTGTATCTCTGCAGGTAATAAGTATGTGATTGCTGCCGTTCATGAAGGGGCGGCATGTGCTCAGATGCCCCGTTGCATCTCAGCCCCAGAGGCCCCATTTCTTGGTGTGCACTTGCACAGGGGTCGGCGCGTTTGTCGGTGCTCTCATCATTGGGCCCCGCAGAGGGCGGTTTGGACCTTCAGAGGAGAGCGCAGAGGAGAAACAGTTCCGTGAGAATCGCTACCGTCCACATAACCAAGTCTTGATCTGCACCGGGACCCTCATCTTGTGGTTGGGGTGGTATGGCTTCAACGCAGGATCTACTCTCATGTTGAGTGCCAACGCATCTCTGATTGCTGCCAAGGTGTGCATTCCAGTCTCACACAGTCACTGGCTCGTCTGTACAACCAAGGGCCTTGGGGAGGCAATGTGATGGTGTATCCTCCTGATCTGACAAGTCTCACATTGGCGTGCCAAAGGCTACAACCACCCTCACTGTGCTTCCTCTCGAACAAGTCAGGCGCTCTCAGGTTTTAAGGGGGGGGAAGGATTGATGGGAATCCAGGGCCCGCCCCCTTCAGCTCCTCCTCCCTCCAAAGGCAAGTGCCCATGTGTATTGCTCCACAGGGTTGTGGCGAAGTGGGTGGGTCCAACCCCAGGGATGCCCTGGGATCAGCCCCTCCCCCGCCCCTTTCAGGGTGCCAGTCAGTTCCGTTGCACCTGCTTTCAACTGCCCCCAACTGCCCTCTGGCCATTCTGTGACAGTTGGTGTGTGCGTGCTCCGCTGCACCTCCAGCACCGACACAATGTTGCGGCGCTTCTTCAGCCTTTGCAATACGCCGTGCAGTCTCCAACTCCTTCATTTGGAAAGGGGCTTCCCCGTGTGGTCTTGAGCACTGCTTTTTTGCGTGCGTAATGGAGTGCCAAGTGTCTGGACAGTGGCGCGAATGGCTGCTGCCTGCAGACATGAAGGGGTGGGTGATGTCCCGGCAATGAACACTGGCATTGCACACTGTGGATCATCTGCCCATTGCCCTAACGCTGCCCTAAGGTTTTAACACCATGTATGTACCTCTCAGGTTAGATGAAACACACCATTTTTCTAGAGAAACCATTGGTTTTCACAAGTGCCCTTTTCCAATTACACCCAAACAAGGTGTCAACCCGTGGTTTGCTTGGAATCACATTTTGGCTGTTTCTGCCATTTTTCATGCTCTTTTGGGCAGTTTAGGCCACCTAACACATGTGTAGCCCCAACCGAGCAGGTAAGGGTGGCTACTCAACAGGCCGTTGTGAAGAATATGTAAGGCAAGGGGATATAAGGTGGCGCCAAAACATTCTTTAACCTGGGCACCATGGATGCCCCTGTGCCTTAACACCGACCGAGACTATACAGGGGAGCCATCATGGTCCGGGGCTAGGCTAGGCTGGAGCTCTCCACATTTCCTAGTATAATGTATCCAGGCCTGTTCATGCTGAATGTGTCAGGGCATAGGGAGGGAATGGGCCGAAGAAGGGGATGGAGTCCCTGCTTCCCTTGAACACTGAACTTGCCTTGCGCATTTGGGTTGTAGCGTTTGATGCTTGATTGCCACAATGCCACCCCTAGGATTTGGGCTTGCTTGTTGCCGTGCTACTTCCATGCTCTACCTTGCCCCTTTACCCTTGGCGGACTTGTGGGCTAGCACTGGTCGCGTTGCTAATGCTACTAGCGCCTCGCAGTTGCCACTGCCCCCAAAACCTGGACGGTTGGTATCCCCGGTCCTCTCTGTCCTTCGTCAAGCCGTGGACAATCTTAGGCAGCCTTGGGACCCACAGCACTGTGTTGGGGTAGGGACCACCCACTCGGTCGTGCTGGCCGGTTGCTCCAGTAGACGGCATGATAAGTGATCTACGACAATGACTATGACTATGGTAAGGTATGCAAGAATGCTCATGGTGCGTCAAAATGAGTTACGACGGGGTGCCCCCAACTGCAGCCACACTTCATACCTTGTAAAGGACCCGTGCCATAGTCTTGTGCCTCCAAGTGAAACGGGTCCAGAAGCTCGTTGTCGACTTCCCAAAATAAGGGGCAGTGTCCAAGAAGTGCTGTCCACATGTTCACACTGCTTGCACCTTCACAACCCGAGTCCTGAGAATTGGAATAACAGCAGGTCACATTTGTTGGTGGGGGCAGGGAGGTGGGGGGTGGGTGGGGGGGGGGGCTGGGCTATCTGTAACTCAGTGATAGACGGAGAGTGACGAATGGAAATGGCAAGTGGGGAAGGTGACACATATTTTGGCACAGATGTGGGGAAATGGGGTGCCAAAGGAGCGGGACAAATTTCTTTGGCCTGCCGAAGGGGACAAAAGTTTGTTTCTACCCCACGTGTCTATCCTCGGAATGCTCAGATTTTTGTGGGGAATTCAAATATGGGTGAAAAACATGAAAAAAAATTCAACCCCCTGCCCCGACCTCCAAGTTGGCCCTTGGCTGCTGGCCCATCCATCTGTCACCTGTCACTCGGGGGGGGGGGGGGGGGGTGGGGGGGGTAGAAGGCAGGGGGGGAGGCTCGCTGGTCAGGATGCTGGAGGAAGCGATCACACAGAAAGGTTGGATGAACCCGAACGGTTGCACCCAGAAGAGGGTCCATTCGAACACATGGGGGTGTCCCCTCCTTGTGTGGGAGAAAGCCACACTTGCAGCGAAGACGCCCTTCTGCCTGGTGGGGGGTATTTTGTTGGGTGCAGCCATGATACCGCCGTGGGAGGGAATCGGGGTCACCACCACAAGCCACCTCCCTTCTTCCGTACAGCATCTTCCTATTCGTCACAGAGGTGATGCTGGGGGGATATGACTAGCTCTGATCTGATGATAGAGCTGTGATGAACGCGCCCAAAGGGGCGCTACTTGTACAGGACCCCGCCTCCCTACCTCAGAAACATTGCCTCAGTGGAAACATGAAGTTTGCAAGAGGCCCCCAAACTTGCGGCTGAGCTGAAGTTTTTTGGCGCGTGGACCCATCCATTCACCCACCCACACCCTCAGCATGGCAGTGTGCCATAGTCCTATGCCTATGGGTGAGCCGGGTGCGGATGCTCAAGGTAGATTGTCCAAAACAAGCAGTGGTGTCCTGGAGGTGCCGTCCATGCTGGTTTCCCCTGTGCCCTTTCCCAGAATCCTCATGCAGGTGATCTGTTGCCCATCGTTTGCATGTTGTGGTATCGCAGGTCTGTGTGACCACCACTTTGGCAGCGGGTGCAGGAGGTATCACGACTGTGCTCATGAGCCGCATGTTCATGGGGCATTTTGACGTGAACTACATGATGAACGGCATTCTTGGGGGCTTGGTCTCCGTCACAGCGCCGTGCTCCGTTGTGGAGCCATGGGCAGCAGCAGTAATCGGGGCCATTGGGGGCGTCGTCTTCTATGGATTTTCCCGCTTGCTTCTGAAACTGAAGATCGATGATGTGCTGTGCGCATCCGGTGTCCATGGTGCCTGTGGGATCTGGGGCGTGATTGCCGTGGGGCTGTTTGCCACCAAGGAGAACCTGGTCTCTGCCTACGGCGCAACAGACCCCACTGTGTATGGCCTGTTCTACGGTGGTGGTGGTGAGCAATTGGGTGTGCAGCTGCTGGGCATTGTGGCCATTCTGGTGTGGGTGGGCGCGCTATCTGCCCTGGTATTTGGGGTGTTGAAGGTCACCGGCCAGCTTCGGGTCAAGGCCGAGGAGGAGGACATCGGGTTGGACCGGTCGGAGCACGGAGGGGGGGCCTTCCAGTTGGGCTCCCCCCGCGCCACACCGCCGCCGATGAACCCGTTGAAGGTAAGCCCGACCGCAGCTGAGGCTGAGGAAGGCCGCATTGATGTGCAGGACGTGTGATGAACACGCTCTCAGAGCCCTGGTCTTGGAAGTGCCTACAAACCGCTGGAGCAGACACCCGCAGTGCCCAGACACCCAAGCCCCTCCTGTAGCATCCCCTGGTTTGCTGTGCATGGTCACGTGCAGCACCCGTTTCCGGGTGCATGTTTGTCATTCCCCTTTTCCTGAGATAATGCTGAAAGCTGCGCCCCATTTGTGGCGCGGCTTGTATGTGTTTATGTACTTTACATTGGCCATGCCTCATCATTGCTCCAGTGTGGAAATCATTGATTTGATGTGCAGGCGACTTTTCGCAGTTCTCCGCCCGCGGAACACCGCTGCTGTTTGGCATTGGCACGTGTCAGAAGAGGGAGTTGTGTCCCTTAATGCGTGTCCGTCCCAAAGCAGTAGCATCTGAAGGGGGAACTCGCTGTATACTATGGCTGGGGGGCCTATGCCCCTGCTGTGTTGTTGTGTTCGATTGTGTGCATGAAGGTCCTCAAGCCTTTTTTTTTTTGTGCTGGGGAAGTTCCCCCCGCAGTGCCTCAGTGGAGGCCACGTGGGGGAACTTGACCAACTCCATCTGCGATTTACAGCACCTTGAATTCTTTATTTGTCCCCTGCTGTCCATGGGCCATGCAATACATCAGAGCCGCCCAGTGGATGAGCAAAAGCATCCGGGGACCCCACGGATTTCGAACCGGCAAGGCAGAAGCAAGCGTTCTGCTTCAGGTCCATAGACCGCTGCCTGAGAGACAATGGTGCACCTGCCGCCTCAAGTGCAGATGAGTGCAAGGGGCGGCAGGCGGCACGGGCGGTTGTACACAACCATCCACAGTGGCATAAAGCGTGCATTTGCTCTGTCTTGTTCTGTATGTTTGGATACTTTATCTAACATCTGTGGTCGTATGTCAGAGCGCTGGAGACACAAGCCTCTGTTCCATTGCACCCAGCCTTCGAAATTTTGAGTTGTCATTTTGGCTCCGTGCACTCCGCTTCTCAGGGACAGGGGATGATTGAAATTTGCAGTGCGGTCAGCCTTGCAGCCCCATCAAACCTTCGAGGGCGTTGCACAGGGGTGTCTGTGGTGAACAAGGCATGACCGCGTCTGTGGTGAGTTGCCCAAGGTGGGCTTGTTATAATAAGCGAAATCCCATGGAAGAGGGTTTTTAGATCAAGTGCAGGCGTGATCGCCACATACCCCCCATTTTGGGGGGCATATGCGTAGTATACCCCAGCATATGATATTGGGTCTTCAATCCCTTGTAAAATCATCATTTTCAGAGAGAAACGTTTGGCCTCAATTAATTTCTCTGCTTTGATCCCCCGAGCCGCTGTACCCCATGCTTGTTTGGCCTGTTGCGGTGGCTATGCTTGGATCTAGACCCAGGCCCCAGGGAAGTTTTTCTTTCTTTATCTTGGGGTGCACTGTGCGCACGGCGAGAGCCGTAAACGTGGAGCACGCGGGTGCGAAAAGTGCCGTAAACACTGGGGCAGCTGCATTTAAGTTTTGGTAATGCCAAAAGGGGGGTGGTAGGCAATTTAAAACATTTTTGCCGTAAACGTTTACGGCGCTGGCGCCTTGTATTGGCGGGGTATTGGGGGGAGAAGGAGTTAGGTAGTACAGGAGCTCAAACCCCCCCAATAGGAATAGAGACTCCACCCCCCTTTCCCTTTTGTCCTCCCTGTTTGCAGGTAGAAACAAGGACAACAATAACGGAACAACAGACAATGGCAGATCCATGGCAGAGCAATGAGTGAAAGGCCTGCTTCAGGCAGGCCATGTGCAATGCAGGGTGTTTAGTAGGGTGAGGGACAGGGCAGAGATGCACTAGGAGTAGGCACGGGGGCACGGGACCTGCACAATCCACTGGGTAAGGGTTGGAACACGGTTGGGAAAAGGAGGTGGGTATTTGGGGGAGGTACCATGCGGATGATCTGTCCACATTACTTTGAGGGGATTAATGAAAAACCCCTTTGCGCTGGCCCTGTGTTACCATTGGGACCTAATTAGGCGGGCCCTGTTTACCTTTGTGCTTGATTAGGCGGGCTCTAATTTACCTTTGGGCTTAATTAGGCTCTGTTTAGATCAATAGATGGATGCAACTTGCCGGTACCACGTGGTGCTAGCGAGTTGCCGGTACGGTAAAAAGTAGAAACCTGCCGGGCGAGGGTTTCTGCTGGGAGGGAGAAACACCCCCCCCCCCCCAACAAAACCAAGGACGGTCGGCTCCACCCCCACCACCCATTTAGGCAACCGCCCCTGTGGGCCTTGTGGTCCCCATGTGGCTCCGCAATCATGGTCCGGCCATTTCACTTGCTGCGGTTGAGCGTGGGCTCTCGCACATGATTCCCGAAAGGAATCCCCCAGCCACCAGCCAAGAGTCTTTGGCTAGGAGACGGATGGCCCCCCTTACTCTGTGTCTCGTGGTAGTTGGGGGGGTGGGGTGATTTGATATAACTTCGACGGGGTCTATTGGTTTATTGGTACTATCAGGTATACTTGGTTTTAGTGGTATCCTTTCTTTTGGCAATTTTCAGCCTTCTGAAACAAACCAGGGTAGGCGTTGGGATGGAAATCCTGAGGGTCAACAATGCCTAAGGCGGCTCTGTTTTGTTTTCACGAAACTCTTTCTGGTCATGGAGCTACATTGGAAATCTACGACAGCTCCTTGACCGAGTGGTACCGTGGTCCACTCAAAGAACGAACCCTCATTGTGCACGGGGTCTTTTACTGACCGCTACATATTTTACGGCGCCAGCGCCGTAAAATATATTACTAGTATTGCCACCGGAACAAACTAGGGTTGGCGCTGGGTTGGAAACCTTGAGCCAGGTATACCAGCAGCTTGTGGTTTAGGCTTGGGTTTGGGTTCGGGTTTAGGACATGGCCTCACAGCCCCATCTACTGGAGGCCTCTGAACCTGTGCAATTTTTGCATCTAGGCGGAATAGGAGTTGGGTCACAGAATGGGTAGCACGGTAAGTTTCGTCTGCCGGTAATTGGCCAAACACCGTTTGGCTCTCGTCTACCACATCCCCTATTGGGGTACCATCCCTGACTACAATTGGGGATAGCAGGTTCCGGACCATTTTCACACCCAGAAGCTTTGCAGTAGTAGCAGAAGGCATGTCCCACAGATGTGCTAGGAAGGTAAAATCGTGTGGCCACTCAATTGTAGGTACACCCTTGGTGCTAGTGGCACCTGGGTGTAGTGGCATAAAGGGCAGTATCCCGTCTCCAGACCGCAGCCCTCTACGACCCTCTTTACCGGATACAGCTCCTCCCCGCGGGCCCGACACACACGAGAGGGGGTAAACGAGTGGATGCCTTCTTGATACCACGTGCCCTGCGGGACGTTTTGAACCCCACATCAAACTACACCCACACTTTCCCCTCACAGGTGTGTTCATGCACACCAACATCACCCTCCCGTGTACGGACCCACCGGACCGATCCATTCTCATCATCAAGCATTGGTGTAACAGGGACCTGAAAAAGTTTAGGGCACATGTTTTTGCAATGAATGAAGACCCTCCCCCACGACATTCCCCTGCACCACAAGTCTCAGCGGATCATGGATGAGGTGCGGCACTATGGGGGCGCCTTAAGCGCAGTGCGCACGCAGTGCAACTATTTGGGTGTCTAGCCGTACTAGAGACCCATACTTTGAGATACTAGGGGCCCCTAGGGGCATCATGGTGACCCCTAGCGGAGGTTTTGACTTCTGATTTTGTCCCCCTTTGTTTGGGGATCCCCGAGAATGCAGGGGTGACGTAGCATTTCCGCCCTCTTTACTACATGCAATGCCGTTTGCGACTCTCTTGCCTTGATTGTGTTTATGCTTTACATTATATCTCTGCAGAGTGGCGAAGAGCCATTTCCACTCAGGGGGACAAGCACACATGGGACGGCCAAAGATTCCATTGGGAAGTGGAAGTATTGAAGTAAGTCCGATTATCCGATACAAGGACGCGATTAAGGCTCGTGTGAGTACCATGTACGTAAGGGAAAGGGCATTCATCAAGTTACATGCAAGTTTGCCCCAACCCAACCTCCATCGCTAAAAATGGTGCAACCCACGCCTGTTCATGGCTTTTCCAATTTGTGCATGATGTGTGTTATGTGAAGGGAAGGTAGTTTGCAACTTTCTTGAGCTGGGGCAGTTTGGGTCACCTAATTCTAAGGGCGTTTCCAAGGGGTGTGGTTGGGGGCTCTTCGGGGGGAACATAGTCTAAAAGTAGCGCGCAGTGCAAAGACTCCCCCTATGTCCAAGCCCGGCAAAAACCACTCCCCCCGGAGGATCCCGTGGTTTTGCACTTGAAATCCCGGCTACAGTCCTCCCCACGCGACCAAGGGGCTCTGAAGCAATGGGGTGAGCACATACACAAGCATAGGCACCGCGATGTGTTACGCCGCTTACGCCACTTTCGTAAATCGGCGGTGACAACCACCGGTGCGTTCTTCCATGAACTATGCGATTGGCACGCGGCCCTTCGAGAGATCTTCAGTTTCCCCGGCCCCTCAGTATGCCCTAGAAAAACTACCGAATTGTGTTGGTAATCCGGAGTGGGACCCAGAAGCGGCGTCAGCACTCCTTGCGCGCACCTTCTAGGAGTCACCCCACATATCTTCGGAAGTCCCAACGTGGCACGAGTTTCAACAGAGTATCAAAGCCCCAAAGAAACAGCCAGCGGGCATGGATCACATACCACCACATTTGCTTGCACACCTGCCTGAAACTGCTCAGTGAATTCTGTTCCAGCACATCCAGCAGGTATGGCAGTCGGGGTCTCTCCCCACCTCCTAGACTGATACACGCATCTCCCTGCTCTACAAAAAAGGGGACCCGAGTGATTCGGGCAACTACCGCCCCATCGCAGTCTCATGCTGCATGTACCAAGTCCTTTGCAAGCTGCTGCTGCTACGCCTGAAGACACCGCTCACGAGCGTGTTGTCACCATACCAAGGAGGGGGCCGGAAAGGGTATACCACCATCACCCAGGCCATGGCCCTCTGGTCCAACGTCCTCCAATTCGAGGGCGAACCGTATGTGGTCCTTCTTGACATAGCCAAGACCTACCACAACTCTACCACCTCAGTAACATGGTAGGGTGTGTATGAAATTTTTCATCGTGCCCTCGGCCGACAATCCCCTCAGGTTAAATTTTTTTTGTCTACATGGACGATGTAGCATTCATCGCCCCCGACTCTGAAACCATGCAGCCGGTTCTACACAATGTGAGTGAATTGAGTCACATTCTCTGCTTCCAAGTGAATTCAGGGAAAACAGAGGTCTACCACTGGAGGAGGGGGGAGAAAGGGCAGCCCTCTTTCACCCCCCGCTGCTGGTGGTATGAGTGCTGGGTGCCCCCCGCCCTGAAAAAGTAGCGAGTGTGGGAGTAGGCTTGGCGGATGAGGGATATCATGGGGGCAGGGACGCTCAGTGTGTGCATGGTTTCCCAGAGCAAGGGATGGGGAGTAGTGGAATGGGGTCCCCAACAGGGTCCGCCCGCCCATCTTGCAATATCCGGGACACCTGCAATATCTTGGCTCACCCCACATGGGCCCGTAAGGCCCGGGCGGACTACCTGGGCCTTGTCCAATCTCACCTCGCCCAATATGCATCCATACCCATGAACGGCTGGGAGAGATCACAACTGGTCAACTTTGTGTTGATGCCACGGTGGATGCACAGGTTGATCCATCTCCCGTCAGATAGAACCTTCCATCGCATAGATACCATGATATCGGAGTTCGTCCGCAAGCCAAAGGGCATGGACACGGCGCGCAACCACCACCTCTTGGGTACCCCAGTGAGAAATGCAGCTTACGCAGAGTGGTATGACGCTTGCCATCTCGAGGTCCAAAAGCAGTGAGGAATCACAAAAGGCAGCATGAACCGTGCCCTGTTAGGCTCGCCAAAGCCGGGAGAGCCCACGAATATACAGCAACGACATCTGCCGATCACGCACAGTTGGCCATTTTTGGAATTTCCAAAGATTGTGCCATGTGTGATGGGTAGATGATGTGGGGGGCAGGTTGTCCCTGGTGATTTGGACATCAGAACTCGCTGTACAACCTGCAACAATGACCTGTAAATGAATCTTAGTAGGAAGCACAAAGATGAGGTGTGCATACCAGAGGCACCTAGTATGCCACGCACTTAATCTAGAGCTTCTTGCGAGAAATGTAAAGGACAAACATGCAATTCTCATGCTCTCCTACTCGGCCATTGCTTTGAAGCAAACCCCGAGGTACTGGGGTTGGGGGACTTCAGATGCGCAGTTTGGTTTTGTTGGCTCGAGTAGCCGAAAGCAGGCCCGTTCCCGACGGTTAGAAGGTTGCCTGCTGTGCCGCTGGTACCTCTGAGCAGGATATAATTGATCATGGCCAGGGTTTGCTGCAATCAGTTGCACGCCTGGCTCGCCAAGCTATCATCTTTGCTGAATGCCCCATCACCATATTCGCAGAGGCCACTCCGCCAACTCTTGGTTGCAAATGACTGTCTCCGCTGCAAATTTTGCCGAAATGACGGCCAAGGTTGCATCTCTGAAACAAGAGATCGAGAATTTGAAGACTGGAGGAAACCCCGTGACCAACGCCGACTTGGATACTCTTTGGCTGATGTTGTGTGCCATCGTGGTGTTCTTCATGCAGACCGGGTTCACGATGCTCGAGTGCGGGTCATGCCGTTCGAAAAACGTCGTGAACATTGTTTTCAAGAATTCCATGGATGCCTGCTGTGCCGCCCTGACATGGTGGGCTGTGGGTTGGGCTTTGGCCTACGGTGGGGATACAGTAGCTGGTGGCAGGTACCCCTGCCCCTTTGCACCAACCCACTACTGCCAACCGCACCATATGCAGACGTGCAGGGTCATGGGTCGGGTTATGGATGACCTGGACGGTGGAGGGCGCCCTGGGCAGCAATGCCAGACAAAGGGCGCGTGTTTTCGTTGAACTCACCCCACACCCCAAATTTGACAACCCGACGCATGCAGTGTGAGCATGGAGTCATCGCTTCATAGGCTCCGCAGCTCCGCCCTTACGCACAAGCACGAGGCAGAGGCTGGGGAAGTCAAAGGTTTGGTGAAGAGCACTCGGTCCGTGCCCGGCGCCCACGTGGGGCGCCATTGTCCTCCAATTGAAAACGATGGAACCCGCCTTTTCATGGTTCCCCCAAAGAGGCGCAAAACCACTGCAATGCCGCGGATGCAGCCCAGATTTGGCGCCCCTCCCGTGTCCAATCCGCGCCTTCTAAGCTACACTGCCCATAGGGACAGAAATTTTTGGGACGCAAATGAATTTGATCCCAAACTGACTCTTTTCTTCGCGATTGTGACTGTTTGCTGGTGGCTACATGAGCTGTGCAAAGGACGAGGACAATAGAATTGGTTACTTCACCGTGTTGTTCGTTGGATGATGACTCCCTGTTTCCCATAAATGGGACCAAAATCGATTACATTCAATTGCCGTAGCCACACGCACAGCGGATGCGCTGCCTGGCTTTACAGTCTTTTTTGTGCCAAGCAGTTGTGCCTGGCAAGCCTTCGTTTTGCGTGATCGGCTCAGCCCTTCAGTGGGACAGGTTGCTTTTTATGGATCATCACTTAGAATGATTTTGCGGTTTGGTTGCACTGTTTCCGTATGCCCTCTTTCTCTCTGTGATGGATGCCCCCCCTGTGCGAGATCCATCTCACCATTTTCTGGGTTGAGGGGAAGCTACGGCTTGTCCACGCGACACCCGTTCCTGTCACATGCAAAACTGGGTAGGATTGAGCTGCATTTAGTGCAGTCAGTAGGACCCAGTCCCATGGGATCACGTACGTTGTGATGGACGCTGGTGGCCCACAGCGCCCCCGTCTTTTCGCCTCCAACGTTCAGCCCCCACCCCGCGGACAGGTCACCCCTGGATCTTTCTGTACCTCTGCATCTCAGGAATGTCTTCATTGGCGGTGGCGAGTTTTTTCTCGCCTCCAGCGGACATTACCCAAACACTGCCTTTGCTGGTTGGTTCTTTCAGTGGGCCTTTGCCGCTACCACGG
Source organism: Eutreptiella sp. 'Long Island Sound 2002' (assembly GCA_964036045.1). Classification (NCBI taxonomy): domain Eukaryota; phylum Euglenozoa; class Euglenophyceae; order Eutreptiales; family Eutreptiaceae; genus Eutreptiella; species Eutreptiella sp. 'Long Island Sound 2002'. The sequence continues at coordinate 14,817,472 of OZ038380.1, read as the reverse complement.
CAACCATTATCTCTGGAGCCATTGCAGAGCGTTGTACCGTCAAGGGGTACATCATCGTCTCCATCGTGATGACTGCCCTCATCTACCCTGTGGTGGTGCATTGGGTCTGGAGTGGAGCCGGGTGGCTCAGCGCTTTTTGTGATACAACAAGCTTTGGGCGTGTGGGGACTCATGGAATGATCGACTTCGCTGGCAGTGGGGTGGTCCACTTGACAGGAGGTGTGCAGCGATCCCTTGGAGCCTTCTTGTGTTGTGGTCAGTCCATGACCGGCCCCATGCTCTATCCCTCAGTTGGGATGGCTGAGGGGTGGTCCAGTTGTGCGTGGATGGCAATGGGGTGGTCCACTTGGGCTGGTGCACGTGGTTAGCCTTCTGGCACTTCTACAAGATGTGGACTCGTCTCATTGATGAGGGCGACCTGTGTGCTGTTTGCTGTGCTTATTTTGCGGCACCATTGGCTGCACAGCTTGTGCACTGGTCAGTCAGTCAGCCCAACCTTTTTCTCAAACGGCATCAGGACGTGGAGTCCAGATGCATGGGCACAAAGCAACAAGGGACAACAATGGACAGAGAGAGGGAGGGAGAGCGATTGGGTATGGTGGATTGGTTCTTGTGGGGTGTCCCACAGCTCGTGCCTTCGCTTTGTGGGCATTTTGTTACCGAAACCACAATTCTGAGCAGGCCCTTTCTCCGTCCGACGTGTGTATTTGTCCAATCATATGCCCTTCGTGCACCTTGCACCCACAGCACACAGAGGCCAAACGGACATACAGTTGGTGCTCGGTAATGGCTGCATGACAATCTGCATGACACACACAAGGCACCACCACCCAACCCCTGTCCTTTACCCTCCCAAGGGCTTTGAGCATCTTGGCCTGTTTGACCCACTTGAAGTTCCACAGAGCCTCGAAAATGGGGCATGTTGGGACGGAAACCGGTCCAAACCCCATGTCATTCCTCTCTGCTTTGGGGACCATGAGCCAACAGGGGTAATGTGGGTTGTCCCAAAGCTCATGCCTTCGGTATGTGTGCTTTCTGTTTCCTGTAACCACAATTCTGAGCAAGCCCTTTTTAGAACTCATTTATAAGAATTAAGTTCCAATGGCAGGGGGGTCCGGGTTGGTTGGTCTATAGCCGAGTGGACGGGTCTAAGGCTCTGGACACCCCCTCCTCTTATAGCTCCAAAGGTCTCCTGGGTTAGGCACGTGCCACACCGTTTTTCCTTGTTCACAGAAGGTTTGTCTGGTTGGCTGTGTCCTGTTGCCCCTTGTCGCTTTGTCTTTATGCCGGCACTATGCCAACATCCCTTTGTGGTTGCGGGGCATTTGTTGGTTCCTCTGATGGGGCCAAATGGGAGCACATGAAGAGTGAGAACCAATGGGAGAAGCAAAGATAAGCGTGCGCCCACCCAATTTTCCCAAGGTGACCCCAGTGCAACCAACAGAAACTACAGCAGCCAGCAGCAGTTCTAGGTCTGATGGCAGCAACAGCAGCAGCTCCAGCAGCAACAGCAGTAGCAAGTAGCTGCAGCAAGAGGAGGGGCAGGATTAGAGCATTGGCTCCAAAGTCCACATCTCTCTGCGTTCGGGACCATGAGCCAAAAGGGGTAATGTGGGCACTCTTTTGGTCTAATTTTTGCAAAACCCGAGGCACCACGGGGTATGCAGGCACGTCATTCCTCTTCACTTGGGATGCGGTTGGGGGTTATGCAGCCCCACTGCTCGTGCATTTATGTAGAAGGGGGGAATTTTTCGTGGAGTTTAATTTCGTGTTTGATATTTTGTGTTTCAGATTGACCGCAAAATTTACATACAAATCCTGGGGGTCTCCATGAAATTTCCCACACTTGTTGTAGGTGCCACCAAATTTTCTTCGGCGCTTTGTAGGTCAAGGCTCTGTCATGGCGTGCACTTGTACCCCCTTCGTCCACCCCTCCCCCAGAAATTAGCGCCCTTGGCGTCGTCTTGAGTGTCCGTTTTTTTTGTAATGTCTGTTTGGATGTTCATGACACATGTGTCCACATTGACCTCCACCCCTTGTTTAGCCGCTCTCCCTGGAACCCTTCTTTGCTTGAAAAAGTGCTTCGCAGAGTCAAACGCAGCATTTTGTTGAGCACTTGAAGGAGGTGGCACCCCAGAAGCATTTTGCTGCGAAGCATGGTTCCTACAAGGCCAAACCATGGTGTCGTTGGGCCGATGAACAGAGGGGCGTAGCTGCTGAGCTCTATCGAACGGCAGGGTTCTAGAATAGCAAGCTACGCTATAGGGTGTCATGTCCACCTGAATCTAATTAACCCGGCTGGGTGTAAAGTTTGCTTTACAGGGCCACATAGCTCCAATAGGACGTCCTAGGAAGTTGATTGCGGTCCAGGATAAGGCACTGGCTCAATATTTCTCTGCATTGCGTGCCGAGGGAAGAGGTGTAGATCGAGAAGGTGCGACAATGTTGGCCAATGAGATATTGAAGAAAAGACGTCCACATCTCCACGTTGAACAATTGGCACGGTGAGTGAGGCAACAGTGAAACCTTTGTTCATGCTCTAGGTATCACAGTGGATAGACCAGCCAGATTCATGGGGAGCTGTTTGGACACTGGCACCTGAGGGTCAATGCATTGATGACATTCCTGTCCCACTCAGTGTGTGCCCATCTTTTTGCCCCCTCTCCTTGCTGCCAAATGTGGACGTCATTGCTTGGTGATGAAAGGCAAGAAGCGAGAGCTTAACGGGTGCTACGCAAAAGATGCGAGATCATTTCCGAAGCGCTGTGACTTGCTCATTCTACGGGCGCCGGAAGCACTAGGAGGATGATGCTATCATAAGAAGCGGCTATCAGGTCGGCTCAAAAGTGAAGTCTAGGGAGGAGACAAGAATGGCCAAGACAAGAAGAATGATGGCAAAGGCAAAGATGGTAAAGGCAAAGGCAAAGGCAAAGGAGAAGGCAAAGGTGTAGGACCCGGAGGACAAGTCATTCTTGACAAGAACAATAAACCCAGTGGCAACTCCAATCCCACCTCTAGTGGAGCCACGAACGCCGATGCTAGGCCGAGTCCGACTACGAGATCCCGACTCAACAACAAGACAAAGTAAGAAAACATTCGCCGACGATGACAGTGAAGGGATGACACCTAGAAAGAGGTCTAGGCTGATTCTCATGGTCAGGACCCCACGCAAAGCGGATGTTGAGCTTGTGCTCCCCGCCGATTTTTGATGTGGACACTCCAAGGGGAGCGCAGCTTTGGTATTCTAGGTCAAGATATCTATTCGGGGTAAAGAGTACATTTGAGTCATTGACGCTGGAGCCACCATATCCGTTGGGGCCAAAAGGATTTCACCTCAAGGGGGATTACAAAATACCAAACCAACCGCATCCATACGTATTGGGGATGGCCATGTGGTGTACAGCCGAGGGTATTATGATATCGATGTACCTATAGGGTCGGAGGCCATTCCCCATAATTTCTACGTCATGGACACTGGAACCTTCGACGTCGTGATGGGCAACTCCTTCTTTGCTAAGCACCCTTAGATGCTTTCCCTAACACTACAATCGCCGTACGTCCTCTATGTCGACCATGGACCCGGTTGGGAGTCTATCCCACTAGAGCATGAGTCAAGTTACCAACGGCGACTAGAGAAGGTCCTTGCATGTATGCTATCAGCCACCGATCGGAGGACTACCAGCTGCTGAGGGATGTCGTGGACAAGGGCCTCAGAGAGCTGGGCTACTCCATGGAGGACCTGAGTGTTGAATTGTTCGCCAGCGACAAGCAACAAATTTTGGATCTATATTGCAGTGAAGGCATGAACAATTCCTACAAGTTTTTTTGGGAATGGCTTGCGGTAACCCAAGGTTCAGCGAACTTGGAAAGGTGCCGACCAAGGTTGCTTATGAGCGTTCAAGGAGGGTGATATGCACCCCTGATTGGGGAGCTACAAGGGAGATTGCGCATTGGTGCTCCCTATTGGAACACCTATTTGACCACCATCCAACTTCCCGACATCTACATGCCTCTAGGGAAGACGACGCAAATGAAGAAACGCGGCTGGGGAAGCATGCTAAGCATGGTCGACGGGGGCTCCGGCACCGGTACCATGGGAGGAGATGGACCTAGGCTTCCACAAGGGATCTAAGACGAGTGTAAGAAGTACACTTTCAATGTCCTAAAGAACAGGACAAAACCACGGGATGTGCACGGTTGAGACCATCTTTGGGGGTGATGAATACGTCGATAACGACGCTTCTACACCCCGGCCCCCAATATGGTAAGTAATGCTGATGTCTTATTCGAGTGGGGGCTATCCGAATTGCTTAGCTCAATACACTCTGATGATGAAGAGCTTCATGATGCTTTTTTTTTCTTCAGATGTGTTTAGACGAAGTGGACAACCATCCCCAGATGGCCGACCCTGAAGTCAAGCCCCTATACTCCATGACAGACATGATGAAGGAATGTTACCCACAACATCAAGCACCTAAGCAAGAAAGCGGTGCAAAAGAAAGATCCAAGAGAGGAGTTAAGGACGCCAAGTTGAACTATGCAAGGCCCCGCCAAAGGTCGCGGTCCTTGAAGAAAAGGAGAAAGATTTGGTGACATATCCGTGATCCGGGAAACCGTCGGCCTACCTAGCAACGGGAGGTGGGCCTGAAGAGGATGAAGAGTGTATGCGGGGCACATGTTTGAACTCCCGAAGAAGATGAACTCTCGGAGGAGTGCATATGTGAATCACTCTTGGCGTGTAAATGTTGCCCCAGCCCATCTGAAACGGTGGAGTGTGACCTCCTATATGCCTTTCAAGGCTCTTAGACCCAAGTGGAGGAATCAAAAACGGTCGACGACCCCCTCCCGAGTTCTATACACAAAGGGGCAAGCAACTTGCACTCTGACGCCGACTTAGAGGCCATGATCAAGCTTCTTGACCCACTTGTACAACGTCTTATCCGCAAGTACCCAGAGGTTTTGGGGAAGCTATTTACCCCCTCCAACAACGTGCGACAAACTAGTACACATGGATGTGAAGTCAAAACCCGAGTTCAATCGGCATAAGATATGCTAGAGGCCCTACCCGGCGCCCAAAGAACAAGTGGACAGGATTGACCGACATATACAAGAGTGTATTGATGCCGGCCTTGTCCTTGAATACAAAAATGGGGACTACCCCCCGCATTGCAACGGGTGTTTGCTGGTTGCCGAATCCACAACGCCATGGCTCATAGTTGACTATGGAGAGCGGAACAGGAAATTGATGAACCACCCGGGGTCTTTACCCAACATGGAGTGGACCCTCTAGAAGATAGCCTTTTGTCGCAACAAGACCTCCCTCATGGGAGGGTTTTCAAGTGGAAGGTAATGCCCTAAGGCGTAAGCAATGCACTCGCTCTTTTCCAAGAGCAGAAGAACAATCCTGTCCATCCCGCCCCGTAGACCGGTCATACAGGAACCCATTGCCCGGGGTGCACGGCGATGACGTGTGCTTGAGTATCAATGCCCCAGAGGATCACATGATCCTCCTAGGTGAGTTCCTCGATGTCTGCTAGCTAAACCACCTTCGCCCAAAGCTAGAGAAGTGCGACTTTATGCAAGAGACAATGCGCCACCTTGGGGTTTGGTGTTGCCTTCGGCTATTAAAGCGGACACCTTCCGCCGCTCAAGCCAGGTCCCTGATGGATGCAAAAGTTCGCCACGGAAACCCCAAGAAAGGGCTCCATGATGTTCAAGCTTTATTGGGGCGTGCAACTTCTACTGCCGCTAGATCAAGAGCTACACCTACAAGGTGGCCAACACTAAGTGCCTGGGGTGCCTAGAGCACATGGTGAGATCATCGTGGTGACAGATACAAGCCAGCGATGTTGGAGGTGGTGGTGCCTTTTTTCGGTGGCAAGCTCCAAAACGAGAGGAGTATAATCCGGCTATATCCTAGTGCGGTATTGACCGATTAAACCGAGATCGCACCCTCAAGCACACCTATCCTGCCGGTAGGTGGATGTTGGTACCACCGGGGCACTAGAACTGGAAATGGAACCGGGCCCGGTCCAACTACTCCATGTATGAGCACGAATTGCTTGCCGGGATGTTGGTGCTATCGTCTCATTCACAATTGCTGGGGAGCAACCCAGTGGTTTGGTTGTGCGACTAAAATGTTTTGCACTTTTCATAGCGGCCCCCGTCTAGGAAGGCGAAGCCCAGACGATGGTGGAGTAGTTGAGTCAACTACGACTCACTCTCCACCACATCCAAGGAGTGAAGAATGAATGTGCTAACTATATCAGCCGGAACAACATCGACACCTTTATTGGGGGGCGGTCTGAGGCGCTAGCCAAGGAAGCGTTCGCTCGTATGGACGTCTGCTTGGACCTAAACATGACGAAGATCTGTCCCTTGGACGGACTCCAACAGGACACTCCAACAAGACGTTGATGAATACAGTGACATCTACAAACACCTGGACAAGCATCTCAAACCGGTCTTGGTCAATAGGGAGCAGTGGCAATGTGACCAATGTTACTCATAGTTCGAAGGCTGTATTGTGGTCCCCGGTAACAAGATTCTGGCGGTCCTCAAATGGACTCATGAGTCCGGTGGACATGTTGGAGCTAACGGGACCCTCAAGCTATTCAAGAAGTTATTCCACACTTCGTAGATCGACGAGAACCTACGGAAAATAGTTCTACCCATCGTGGACAGGTGCTTGTGCAGCGCCTGCAAACCTGCGAACATCAGGGAACGAGGTCTCTATTCAACTCTCCCCATGCCCCACTATGCTAGCACTGTATTGTATGTGGACTACGCTGAGATGCCCAAGTTTGGCGGTTATGACTTCGCCTTGGTGATGACCCGTCGTCTAACTACCTTCACTAGAGTCTTGCCCCGCACTGAACACATCACCAGAGAGCAGATAATCAAAACACTCCTCCAGGAGTGGTTCAATATCTACGGGGCTCCTAAGGAGATCAACTCTGACGAGGACATGTGCATCTGCTCGCATACCGCATGGTACAAACAGACCGTGAGATCCTTGAATGTACAAGTGTCCACTGGGATACCCTACACTCATACGAGCAATCCCCCTTTTGCACGCCAATTACGTGTCCTCAAAGGGAACGTCACAATTTGGTGCAAGACTGAGCGTACCAAGGATTGGGTGAGATTACTCCCCCATATTACCCTCCCGGTTTGGGGGGGGGGGGGGGGCTCTGCCGGTCCTACAACACCAACCCCCCCCCCCCCTTCCCCAAAGGGGCCTATGGCCAATAGTTAGTTTTCAAAGGTACCAACCCTAAGAGTTGATGGGTGCCAAAGGCGCCCCAATTGTACACAAGCACCAGAAGCACTACCCGAACGCCCTCCCTCTTGGAACCCACAAACAAAACACAAGCAATTGACGCATTAATAGACACCAAAGTGTGACCTCATTGATCATTTGCGTGGCAGTCACCTCAACGACTAGAAACAACAGAAGACATCCAATGGAGTTATCTAAATGTCAACCACACCTGAATCACACCTGAACTGCTCAAGAAGCCACGGCGGCGCGTTGGCCTCCGGTTCGACGTTGTCGTTGTCCGCCCCAAATCCCTTCCAACGCACTTGATAATGCACCTTCCTGCGCCTTTTTACTAATTTGATGATCCTTTCAGGCTCATACATGGTCTCATCACTATTTTCTCTCTCATATGCATCTACCAACTCCTGACAATGGCGCAATGACTCCGCGGGCTCCTCTGTGTCATCCTTCTCCCCATACCCTTTCCACCGAACTACATAATGCACAACCCCATCCCGCATTGCTTTCCCAACAATGGCCTCTACCTCTCTCCTTCTCCGCGGCGCTTGTGAGGGACAACCTTATCTACTCCCCACTAGGCTTTGGCCCTTTTGGCCCTTTTCGGAGGGGGCTTTTGGGAGAGGTTGCGTTTGGACCGTCCATGCACCACTCGCATGTGTCGCTTAAAAGTGGCATGTTTGAGGCCCGGTTTGAGGGTTTTCCAACACGGACACAAAGGGCAGACAAACACACTTTCCCCTTTTGCAAGTGGGATACCCTCAGGGAGCTCGCGACATGCAGCAATGGACTCCATCAACTCGGGGGTGGAAGACAACTTTTTCTAATGGCGTCTTACTATCATATACCACATGCAGGGGTGAGGGGTCTTCCTCGTCCGCCTCATTTTGAGGAACCGCGTCGGGAGCCACAAGGTGAGTGGTCACGGTAATCTTACAACCTGTTTTGGTCGTGTTTCCACACCAAATCTCTTCGGCTTGCTCCAATGCTATCTTGCAGGCCTTGCGGTATAGCTCCTCCCCCAATAAATCCCCAAACCCCTCCTCAGTTGCTCCCAAACACTTATATGCAATGGCTTTGGTGAGAGGACCCCATTTCGCTTCAATAGGATTAAATGAAGACCAACCCGGAACATTGCTTACAAGTGATAGGGAGGCCATACCAAGATCCTCGCAAACTTGTTGTGAGCTACAATAGCATTCACCATGTGTGTGCCACACAATGCACAATTGTCTCGGGTTGCATGATTACCCTTGATTTGTTGTGAAGTGCACTGGTGTTCTTTGCGTGTATGAACACACACCCTTGCTTTAGTTTTGGTTGTAGACTTCCTAGAAGCCTTCCACTTTGCCTTGCGTTTTTGTTGGATTGCGATTTCCGTTGGATTATTGTGGCATCTACAATCGGCGGGTCCACCTACTGCAAACGAGCAGTGTGTATTGATTGTAGGAAGGTGCGCCTTTGCTTCACTTTTCGTTGTAGAGGTCGTAGCAGCCTCGCACAAGGAGTGGTTTCATACTTGTGTACTACGGAGCAGATGATACAATTAGATTTGCAGTGCATGTCAAAATGGCGACGTCAACAGTGTGCACTAGTGGCTTTTAATGTGTCCCAAAGGTGTTCATTTGTTGTACGAACGCCCTTGCTTTAGTTTTGGTTGTAGAGGTGATGAGAGCCGATCGCAATGTTCAAGATTTTTTCGGAGTTTTTGGCATGCAACAACCCCTAACCTGCAACCCGTGTCAGGGGCCGTCATTATTGTGGACAATGCGCCCGACTACCATATAGGCAGGCCTCTCATCCAACACCTTTGCGGTCACACAGCAAGGCATTTCCTGCAAATTCATACAATTGTGGATTGTGTGGCACTCACGTGAGTCATGTTGCAGAGCATCCACCCAATCGTACCTCAACAACGATGCGCCTACCTCAGTTGCTTCCTAGTCCACTCCTCTTCCACTCGGGCTCCTCCGGCTTCAAGGGACTCGTGATCCCCCATACAAGTAGGCGTGGCATATGCCGAAGCAAATGCGCCCATTAACGTCTACCAATCCCTTTTTACGGGGCCTGCCGGTGTGGGCGGAGGCACCACACCAGGGTTTAGCCAGATCACAATTCCGGGCCTTCTATCATCCACCAGAGTCGCCCTTCTTTCCGAATCGTGTCCCAATTGGCAATTGGATAGAACTAACACTATTAGCATGGATGTTAAGGCCGTCGATGGGCTGGCCTGCTGTGAGCACGGCGCTAGAAGCCAAGGAGCGTGCCGCCAGCACAGGCCCCAAATCAGGACAAAAATTCGCATTGCACAAATTTCTCCAGCTGTGAAGCCCCCCCCCCCCCCCCCCTCACCCTTGAGGCTACAGCTTCACGATTGGAAAAAAAGACGGGTCGTAATCTTAGACGGCCCAAGTTGCCCACCCCGGTAAATCAACCCAAAACACTCAAAAAGGGCCATTTCGGCTCGTGGGAATTTTCATAGCCTGTTTTTTTAGTCCTTCGGACACGTACATGCATTTGACTGCTTGACAGCGTGTTTTTTTTGGTTCTCATATCCACGCACACAAACCTAGGTGACTGCGCATGGTCAATTTTTACGCTTCAGTGAAAAAGTTTTGCTTTGTGCTGTGTTGTCTTTGTCCACCTATGTACCCTTCTCTTGGAATTTCGAAATTTGTCTAGAACCAGACACTCTTTGAAATTCCACCCCTGTCACACCCAGTTTTTGAGGTCGCAGTGTCTGGTTCCAGACAAACTAAACAATTTACAACCTTTAAGGGGGGGGGGGGTCACCAGGTGTTTGTTCCCAGTGTCATACGTCCTATGTACACCCCCATAACATGGAGAATGTGTCTGGTTCCAGACATTTTGCTGAAATTTCGTGATTAACATCCTCATTTGAGTGAACAGTTTGTGGTTTCAGACACTCTCCACCAATTGTCTGGTCACTGAGCAGGTTCGTTTCGTTGTTGTTCACTATTTCGTTTAGTTTTGTTCTGTTCCACTGTTGATGAGCCAGGTGACCAGTGCTGCAACAGATCCCTTTGGTCTCCTGCGTGACTTCTTACGTGGAGCGAAGTATGGTACACCGCTGGAGCTTATGGATGCCGCTTTACGCGATGAGGAACCAGGTGCAGCCCTGCTTGTGGAGTTCTGCGCACGGATGAGCGTCAACCGGCGAACCAGACGCAGTATGGCAACGTGGACCAAAGCTCATGGGCAATCACCGTGGCCAAGGTGGTATGGAGTGTTTGCACGCCAGGTGTTCACGATGATGCAACTGTGTCGGAAGATGGCTCTGCCAGAGGAAAAGGCTGTTGGCTCAATGATAAGTGCATCCAGTGGGATGCGGAGACAATTGTCACATGCAGGTCTTGCCGCGGGCCGATTATCGCCTTTGGGGCAACAGGCACATGCCAGAACAAACGTCATCTGGGGTTCAATGGCAGGGAAGCAGGTGGTGGTGCAGTTTGACAACTGATATCGCAGACGGTACTGCAGTGACCCGGTACGACCTGATTGCCGTCTGAACGTCACTGCCATGTCAGTGTTGCATACAACTGCGATTCCTATGTACCCGGGTTTCCCTACACTTGATGATCTTCTCCAACGCATCCCGCAAAAAGCACAGACCATAGCAGCCAATTTCCGGGAGTTCCCACGAGCGGTGGACGCTTTGAGGCGGGATCCACCAGAGGCCCAATACGTACGGGTTCCACTAGATGTGCACCGAGACAGCATTCGTTCACTGCAATGGTACCCCCTGACGCCAGCCGACCTGGTCTTCAGCTCCAATGAGGACTTGCTCTACATCATGGAACAATGCCTAGCTATTTAGGTTCACACACGCCACGTCATGCCCCTTCTGATGGATGAAAATATATTCTACAGACTCGCCAAGTTCATGTACAGTCGCACATACAACCCCTTTAAGTTGTCCGAGCACTATGCCACTCTCTCAATGCTGTATGGCTGCTGGCACCCTTATAAGTATGTGTGTACCATGATACACCGTAAGTTCTTCCCCATATTGGGCTACCTTGGGCAACAAATGCCCGCGGTAGATGAAGAGATCATGTGCCACCCGAAGCTGTTGCACATTGAGAAGCAATTTTGTGCCCTATTGTTAGCCACACCCAACGTTGAGGACCGCATTGTACACAAGGAGACTTCAATTATGCAGTTTCCAGAGGCATCCCGCAAGCTACCGCTCGTATGGTTGACTGGGTGAAGAACCTCCTGCACTTCTACATTCCGGCCGCGTTCCTCCTTGGAACCTTGGTTCGTGACTGCAACTGGGATGGTCGACTAGCAGGGACAGGCCGTACGGCCCGCAAAGTATTGGAGTTGAGTTTGGTAATGATTGTAGCCTTGAAAATGGACACTGACTGCCACGTCCCCTACGTACGCACCCTTTGTGTTGCCCTTCCGTTGTGGTTACCCCGGAATGACGCCGTCCCGGGCTGTTGTTATGCTAAGGAGCCTCTGGAGGCCATGTTGAGTCGTCTCGGATCTAGGTGCCGCGCATACCCCCAGATGAAGACTTTTGACCAAACATTGGACCTGTTTTTGAGCATGGCACCACCAAAGCGCGGGGAAAAGAAGACGCGGGGGCAGATCCACAGTGGACTGGTTGCGATTGTGTCGTCACGGCTACGCAGGTTCCTGTTGGCCATTACAACGAACCGCATGGTCCATGTTGAATGGAACAGTGGAAAGAAGGCAGCATTCGCCGTTGTCCCTCAGGACTTGAAATTCCCAGGGCAACTACTGGACAACGGCGGTGTGGCCCTGTAACAGAGACTGTTGACTAGATCACTCTCCACATTGACAGGTGCAGCGCGTTCCCCCACCGATGAGGTCTCACGATTGTTGAGAACCATTGTTCCAGGCAGAGACCCCCGCGAGCATGCAAGCCGAGATGCACAGGCTCAGCGGGTGCGGGATGCAGCAATTGCGGTAGCAGATGATGACGATGAGGCCCCGGAAGCTGCAATTGTCTCGGATTCAAGTTCACACCGGTCCGTGGGGGACTTGATAGTGGACGTGGACGCACAGGATGATGAACCACCACCTGTTGTCCTACTGCAAGAAATGGAGGAGTATGAGGTTGTGAGTCTGGAGGATGACTCAATGGACTGCTGACACCCCACCGAAGTGGCCAGGGTGCGTCAAAGGTGTGTGTCTGGAACCAGACACAGGGCTGGAGTTGGTTACCACAGCAGCATCAGGGTACTCCCGCAGGGGCCTCTAATGTCAACCAACGCAGTGCTGGATTGATGAGATGCGCGCGTACGTGCACTGTTGCATTGCTCTACATCCCTATTTCTCCGCAAAACCACAGCATGCGACCATGACCAACCGAATACCCGGTTTAGGAAGCTAGCACAATAAACACTGCATGCATATGTGTTTGGAACCAGACACCAACCGTTTGTACCCCATCTAGTGCCCATAAAAGTAATGTAGCCGTCTGGAACTAGACAATTAATGGTTTTGCATCCATGTCATCTTCTGAAGACAAGGTGTTGTGTCTGGAACCAGACAGACTGTGTGTTGTGCCCTCCATTGCCTGCAACGTCACCTGCTCTGTTTTGGGAAACGCTAGAATCACATTGGGTAGCCAGCTAACTCCGAATTATACTGCATATGTGTCTTGAAACAGACACTGACTGTTTATGCCATGTCAATTGCCAGAACATTACATGCTTGTCTGGAACCAGACAATAAATTGTTTCGCACCGGTTGCACACTTCAAAAGCAAACTGTTGTGTCTGGAACCAGACAGACTGTGTTTTTTACACCCCTGTGTATTGCACATGATGTGGTCTTAGTGTGAAAACGGTATGCTCACACCGGCAAGCCTGGAAAGTTAAAATCACATTGCTAAACGGCCCGCCCTTGTGTCATTTTGCGTTTTTGCGCCCAATTGGTTCCAACATGTCTGATCTTACACAAGGTAGCATTGAACCCTCTGCAGACCCCTCAATTGATCTGGCATCCCAATTCAGTGCCGTGGACGATGCCTCCTCCAAGCACAAGCGGAAACGTGGTGACACATCAAAGGGGAAAGATGCTCAAGTAAAACTTGGTGACCATACTGAAGACCAAGAGGTCCTGCTGCCCCTGAGCAGACTGCAATGGGACAAAAAAACGGGAGCATGGCCAAATCAGAGTGCTAGATGAAGATCTTGTCCAGGACAAGATGACAGAACTACGCAAGAATCCACCAGGTGCAGCAAAAATCCGAATCATAGTGTGGCGTGACGCAGTGGGGCAGTACTGGATCTTATCGGGGCAGCATATCGCCGAGGCCTGTCGACGAATCTCACGGGAGTATATGAATGCCCATTTGGAACCGCCAACATGGTCAGTGCAATTTCTTGCTCATGTGGTTCGTACGGATGTCACTCTACACATACGGGAGTCAATCGCTGGCATGTCACAGGTATATCGATTGTGACAGTGCACTGCGACACAGCATGCCCACACCAGTGAAATATCCTGCGCCTGTGACGTCCATCGACCTGCCCGTTGTCCTGCGTGACTGGCCGCTTCGTCGGGGGGGGGGGGGGGATGCTGTGACCATCCGTCGCATCACAGGCTGTGCAGTCTGCCACGACCCTGCCGAAGCTGTCTACACGGATGGAACTCCTGCGTGTTGAGCTGGAACGCGATGTAGTGGAGGAGAAATCCATACGAGAACTCCTGGGAGTGCTGTACGTGAAGGGTGGCTATACACTGAAGGAGCAACAGCTGACAGCTTTACCTTCTTGGGCACCGGATTTGTGGAAATAATCCATAGCTCAGTGAATCCCATCGAGTACTACTGTGTGAGAGATCCCTGAATAAAGCAGGCCACGCAAATTGTTGTCAACCCCTCGTTGTCGTGCAACTTTCGGAGACTATCCAGCACTCCCAAGACGTCACAAGCGGAGCCAACAATGAGAACAGGCGTCCCAGACACCAAATTGTGGCTGACAACGGAATGGATGCCTTCCATATGTCCCTTTGGAACTTCAACAATGATCAGGCAATACGGCATGTTGGCCACCGTAGAGTGCAGCGGAGTATCAGATGCCATCCCAGTGATATGCATGACCCCATCCAGGGACTTGCTGTCGGTCACCCCCGCCTCTGGGGCCTCAGACCCAATGTTCACGGTGATGAAGTTGACATCAGCAGCGATCTTGACCTCAGGGTTCACAAGGGGACGTTTAAGGGCATCACGGAGGGGAGCATACGTGGGGTCACTCCAAATTGCAGCAGTGAAGACATACTTCCAGGGGGGCCAGCAGTTCTGCTCAGACCACTTCCAATTGTACGTCTTGGAGGTGACATGGGTCTTCGACAAGAGACTCTGTTCACAACGGGCCCGTTCTGCAAGCGTTTTGCGACTGGGGTCAACCAGGTCGTTGTCCGGGTCGCAGAGATGATGTTCCCACAGACGTGCAGCCTTCAGTTACTTTGCCTTTTTTGTAATCATTGGCAGTGCCACATTGCTAGAGCCCATGTACTGCGTAACCTCCTCGAGGTCTGGTGGGATGAGGCCTTCGATGCACTTCCAAAAGTGCAACTTTACTGGCAGTCCACGCTTCTCCAATCCATCGACAGCAGCCACAGCCTTATCCCCCATCACTTGCACCCAGGCGGCAATCGGAAACCAGGCTTTTCTGACAGTGTCCTGCAGAGCAGACGAGGGTGTTAGCAGACACAACATGAGGAATTCTGCTTTGACAGGCCGCATCGGTGAAATGTTGTCTGGTTCCAGACATGGAGGTCCAGGCACAAGCTTTGACAGAGATAAAAAAAAGTTGTGTCTGGTACCACACACAAACAGGAGGAATTCTGCTTTGACAGGCCGCATCAGTGAAATGTTGTCTGGTTCCAGACATGGAGGTCTAGGCACCGGCTTTGACAGAGATAAAAATACATCAGGTGTCTGGTTCCAGACAACTTGACAGCCTTCGTTGTTGCATGGGACAACTGTCCTGGCCAGGGACGCATGTGCACATAGTTCCTGTACTGCCATAGTCACGTTGTGTGCACCGTTAAATCCTAAAGTTTGTCTAGAACCAGACACGTATGAGGCAGAATGCGTCCTGAGAACGGTAAATTGTGGGAAACTGTCTGGAACCAGACGACATCGGCCAGTCCAGCTGCACCAGTAGGGGTCTCAGACTCACTATTCCCTTATACAGGTGCCTCGCTACTTTGCCTTTTCTCGTGGTCCAATGGTGAACTGTGTACGGAGGTTGTTGGGTTTGTCATGCACCACCTGGCGGATGCAGTACCCTCAGAAGCAAGTACCCTGTGGTTCTTGGTTATCAGTGGTTCTGTACAGCTGGCCTGCAGTCTGGCGGTGCGCATGCCGGTACCCATCAGTGTGGTTTTGGGTTTGCCCACGGAGCAAGAGTCTATTGCAGACGTTGGTGCCCTCGTATGCAGCAATTTACGCATCATTGATGGGCTGAGCCCTATCCCCTGGAATGCAGTGTTTGAAAATTTCGCGGAGGGTTGCCCTGTGGACTGCAGCTGTGTGCCTGAGAAGGCAGAGGGAGAGCAGGAGTCTGAGGAGGAAGTGGAAGAGGTGGGCGCCACCCCAGAGAACGCTGTGTATGGTACACCGAAGCAGTCACGGGGCCCTGGCAAAAAGGGTGGTCGCACACGCAAAGGAGACGAGAACAAAGCCTCCTCATCCCAGTCAAAAGGCAAAGGCAATAAAAAAGCCCAGGCATCACGTCCTGACGAGTTTGCAGCCGCGGGAACCGATTCTCAGTCGTCTGCTTCCAAGAAGGCCAAGATTGGGTTTCAAGCATGGAAGGACCGATTCAATGGCGCCAAAAAGAATTAAACGTGCTTTGTTGTAGTTGCTGTTGGTTGCATACTGTTGTTGTAAGCCTGCTCAGTGACCACGATATCAATTCATAACATATAAACACTGTGGCACCCTTGTTGGCGTGCCAGTCTGCTCTCTAGGTCCCAGTGGTCTGTTTTGACAGTTTTCCCTTCACCAACGCGAGACTGACAGTCCTTTGTCACTTTTTTATGTCATTTGGTTGCGGACCACAGTTCCTTTTGTGGAATACAATAATTTTCCACCAGGTTACGCGTCGTGTGTGTGTGGACCAGGCACACAACTGTTTGCGATTTTTGTCCCTGTGGAGCAGGTTTTGGTGAGATCTGTCTGTTTCCAGACAAACTTCAGTGTTTCACTGTCTGCTGAACAAATTTTGATGAAAATGGTATGCGTCGACGAGTAGTGTCTCCGCTGGTGTAGTGATATTGAAGCGTGCATGGACACACATGCATTCCGTGGGGTTCCTCCTCAGAATTTGACTGTTTTTCCCATATTTCTCAAGGCCCAGCCTCAAGTTGGTGTTGAGCGCAAAGTGCCAAAAACGTATATGGGGGTAATGAAAAACGAGCGGAAACAGACGTGCGCTGCTTGTGGCTAAAATTTCACCCCTGTAGAACGCGTTTTTGATGACCCGCATCTTCGACGTTTTTGTCGGGGGTCCGTTTGGGGGGGGGGGGGGGCAACTTGGGCCGTCTAAGCTAATCCCATGACTGTCTCACGACCCACCCCCCTGAGATTCCGAGTGTGGCTGGAAATATCCAAGCCGATGGTACCCTACCCTCTTTTGTGGGAAGGGGCGGTGCGAACTGTCGGATCACACCTGGGCCGCATACCCAACTGTTCAGAGGTGCTAGACACCCCCCTCCCCCCAAGGGACCGCCCCCCCTGACGCCCCCCCCCGGTGCCACTCCTAGAACCCCCCCCCCCCTCCCCCCCCCTAGGGGCCTCCGGCCAACAGTTAGTTGGGGGGGGGGTAGTTGGCGCCCAGAACCGACCCCCCCCCCCTTGATTACCCTAATGATGAACTATGAGGCGAGGTCTTCGATGGGAATTCACCCCATGCGCTATTCCTCGATCGTCCAACATGGTTTCTACACGCCCCGAGGACACCTACTCCACTGTGGCAGGATGGCTGAAGCATCAAGAGAGCAAGATGGACAAGGCCAAGGTGATACTCCAAACCGTTAGGGAGCGTTGATAGTTGAAGAAGAACAAGCACCGGCTACCTACAACCTATCGCGAAGAAGACCGGGTTTTGGTCCACCACAGTCGACTACCCGCACGGCCATACTCCACAAGTGGCGATCCCTCCTTCTTACCCCACAAGATCCTCACCATCAATGGCCATCAATCATTTCACCGTACAATTTTCTCCCCCACTAGGGGGAACTGTGGATTGTGCTGCTCAGCAAATGAAGCACTACTACCACCCAGAGGTCCTATGTGGAGAGGAGTGGGAGTTGAAAACCAGGAGGTAGCGGCGCTTGACCTACGAGGCGCAGCCAACCCTATGGAAGTGGAAGAAACACTCCCCGACATGGATGTTAAGGAAGGCTTCTCCCTAGTGAAGTCCATGGTTCGCCAGCAGTATCGCAAGGGCTGGCGCTTACTTGCCCTATGGGAAGGGTTTGGTATGGACTGGGCCACTTGCAAACCCTTTAGCGCTTGTTTTGCCCGATGGGTGTTTAAACTCAGCTTTGGTAGACCCCCTGTCCCAGAACAGTCTAGGTGAACTTCTTAGGCAAGCTGAAACGCTTGCTCGGCAAAGGAAGCCCAAGGACTAACTCCTTTTGATGCATGGTCAACCTGAACTACACACCGTATTTTGGGACTTAACGGCCGATTTGACCATAGAGATCTGTGAAATTTGGAACCCCGGGCTGTTCCATCGTCTACTACTTTGGCCTCGCCCCATTGCATGAAGGTGAATCACCCGATCGCTGGGTTGGCCAACACCATGAGTGGTGTCCACGCCCCGGGCGAGTTGGAAGGGGGAGGGCTGACTTCCTTGAGGGCAACAGTGAACCTGGGGCCCAATGGGCTAAGTGGCACCAACAGAGACCTTCGGACTCGGACAGCTCCTCCACATCTTCCTCCAGGGATAGGGATGATGACCCTGAAGACCCAGACTACGACCCCTCTGAGAGCAATCAAAAGAAAAAGCAGAAAAAAAAGAAGTCGGTGCAAGCGGGTGCACCGACTACATGTACAAAGTCCCCTAAAAGCGCATTACGCTTCAATTTAGGCTCCCAAATCTGCAGCTTACCCTACCTCTTTGTCAGTTGCTTGTGACAATAGCGGAAGTGCACTCCCTTGGCTCACTTTCTTGCCTCACATATCAGAACAAATAGTGCTTTAGATGTGTGTAGTGGTAGTGACGTTGATGGCAACAGTAGCAGTGGTGACTCTGCAAGTTCCATTTCCCGTGACCATGACAGTCCAGTGGAACCACCCACTAAAAAAGTGGAAGAAATAAACGAACTTTCAACGTGTGGTCCGCAAGCCAGGGGTAAATGTTGTACAGTTTCTGACTAGATTGGGGATTGCAGTATGCCCAACCTTTGGTTGCTGGTGGATTTGCACCAATGGCAAACATTGGCCACACAAAAGGCCACAACAGACCCTTGTGGTTTGCTACTGTTGTGCTGTTGCAGGCTGAATTCATAAAGCGATGTGCTCTCGGGGTCGTTCCCCGATCCCAACCACAAATTGCAGCGGATTTGGGTGTACACGCAAAAAGCACCTCTCAAAGAAGTCATTGTGAATGTTGTACGATGTCTTCCTATGTCATATGTGGATGGCAAGTCATTATCTATATTTTTCAGTGTAGAGCAAAAATTAGCTGCAAAATATCCTAAATGCCTTTGAATGCACACTTGTGGTTTATTTGTTTATTTATTCGTGTGCTACAAAAAAAACCCAAGAAGAGAAAAGTGCATGTAGGGAGGGAGGGGTTTTTGCGGAAAACGCCATTATGAGGGGTTTTGCAACCCCGCCCCCCTTTTGTCGTTGGCCACCTTTCTTTGCCACACTAGGGTGTGCACACAAAGGAGCCCCCCCGCCCTTTGGTTGAGAGCCTCATTACTCCACCTTCACAAAGGTGATTCAAGGCTAGCAAAAGTGGTACAGTTGTTTGCTCATGCATGCTTTCCCTCCACCACATAGCTATTCCTAGGGTCTTATGGCCCGAAACCATGCCTTGGAGATTTTGCCCATCCGTTTGGGTGATCTTGCGCGCCCGGGGATCATTTGCAAGCACGATGCTAGCACCCTTGTTGTCCTCGGAGACCAAAGCAGCCGCGCATCATGTGCATTTTTGTTGCGCCTTGGCATGGCTTGTGAATCTTTGCTGATGATGCAGTACGACTTGTGGCGAACATGCTACATTGCATCTGCCGGCCATGCATTCAACACACCACACTTGGGGAGCCGCCACAAGTGCTTGCCGTTCTACAAGTGATCCCCAACGGTGTCGCTATATGTTTGTCCCTCCCCCCACCATAGCACCATATTGCAACATTCTACACACCAACATATCTCTTGCACTACCAAACCCTGCTACTTGCACTGCTGTTTCATGGTGCTGCTTGAGCTGGCTACTTCTTGTTGCCATTGCCTTTGATGGAGTGGCCTGCTGCTGCATCGGACCAATTCACGAAAAAAGAGACCGATGCGTGCATTGTATCAAGCATCCGATTGAAAATCTAAAATTCCTGGTGTGCTAGCAGGGGCTAGTAGGTGCAAAATCTGGGGCCTTGGGACCTGTGGCATGCATTGGATTAAAAATCGAAAATTCTTTGTATGCCAGCAGGGGCGAGTACGTGTCGACCTTGGGACCTGTGGCGAGCATCAAACTAATAATGAAAAATTCTAGGTATGCTAGCATGGGCCGGTAGGTGTAGAAATTGGGGCACTACAGCCTTGGGGCTGGCTGCGTGTTCCTATTTTTGACTGACTAATAAGAGCATCCATGTGTATTTTTTTTGTTTGTGGAGTGCATACGACAAGCCTCCCCGTGGAGTGCCGCAAGACACACAATCACACAGAACCATAGTGTAGCGCATGATGCGCCTGCTCTTGCACACGAGACCACTCAAAACGACCGCATTGTGGGTTTGGGCACCCCATGAAGCGGTGTTCCAAAACGCGAAACGTGATGAAATGTATGCCTTGTAGGATTGGAGACCCTACGAGGCACCTCTTCGGTGTTGGGCCCCGCCGAAGAGAACCTGTCCATCACCCCCCCTCCCCCCCTATCCCTTGCCGGGGGTGTGGGCGGCTACAACCACCATGACATTGGTCAGGAGGTAGAGTTGAGGCCTCCGTGGTTGTATGTTAACCCCCTAGGCCACCGCGTCCCTACCACACTTGATATGTGAAACTGCTACACCAACTAAGCTTGCAAAGGTCCGTCAAAACACCCACAAATTTCCTTCGGCGTGACCAAAAAATGCACAAATATGCACTTGTGCACGTCCAAGGTGATGCCCCGTGGCACGTTTTGGGAAAACTCCGTTGCGTGCAAAAGGGGTACCCCCCCCCTTTTTTTTTGATGTGGCCAATCTTAGGCCAAACCTCATGGCATCATATTTCGTAGAAGAGCCCCCCACCCCCGCCCTGAGAGCACCGCCCCAAGAACTCCTATGCAGGGAGGCACGCTTGCCCTTCCTGGGGGCGTAAGCCGAATTCTACCGTGTTAGGCCTTAGTGGACCTAGATCCTCATCATTGGCAGAGTGTGGCAGATGGGTCTCCAATGCGTAGTGAGTGGCACCTGAGTGGGCAACTCTTTTTGGCAATTAGCAAAATACCCCATGAGTTTTTGAGTCCACCAAGCCATGCACAACATTACACTGCAAAATGGTCCACCAAATCACCTCGAAGAGGGGTTGTTACATCAAGCGGGTGTGGGAGCCATTTACTCCCCGCTTTTTAGGATCATTTCCATAGCATACCCCCAGGTATGGTATCAGATGTCTCACTCCTTGTAAAATCATCATATTGGGGGTCCCAATGATCCCCCCATGATCCCTCAATTTTGACCCCCCCCCTCCCCCATCCCGCATCTCGGCACCCCTTTTTTGGGAGGGGTGGGTCAAAGGGGAGGGGTCAAAAGGTTTGTGCGTAGTAGGACTCGAACCTGGGTTTGCAAAACACAAGACGGTGTTTGAACCGGCGCCATAATGGTTGACCTGGGACACAATTAGGGGCCAGAAATCAGAAATCATGTGCCCTATCCGCTCGGCCACAACACCGGACTGCAAGTTATATGCTCCCCATCACCCATAGATGTAGGCCGCCACCAAAAACCAAACCGGGTGCTTCTGCGTGCTTGCTTGCCTGTTTTACGCACTTCCGGCATGCCCAGCTAACTGCATGAATGCCGGCGTGCGTGCCCTGCCTAGGTGACTGCTTGACTGGTTGAGTGACGAATGGGCTGCCTAACTGATTGACGGGCAGGCTGATTGACTGATTGTTTGCCTAACTAACTAACTATCTCTCGTGCTTCGAGGTGCCTTGCCGAAGGTATTAGGATCACTTTGCACAGCTTGTTAGATCAAAGCCAGTTGGGCCCGCATATGTGGTGAAAACGTCCAAAAGACAGGAAAGGACCGGTTCACTAAAAATGGCCTAGGGTTTTATGTCGCTTTTCTATGTTGCCGTTTTTGGCGACCTTACTGACCCCATGGTACCCACTCTAAGGGGTGCAAGTGGGGATGTTGTGACAGCATATCTCTTTGGGACATTCAGTTCCTGCCAACACGGAGCAAATTCACATTTTCCCCGGTTTTTCTCAACTTTTAGTCCAATGCACCAAAATGTCGTTACCTTGGGGGGGGTATGTGTATGCTTTTCGAAATCTGTGAGAAAAGGCCATTTCAGAAATGTATGGGTTGGGGGGGGGGGGGGTAGGTGGTCACGATTTTGCGCACAGAGCTGTACAAGGCAGTGGCCTCTGCAGTGGACAGAATCTGGTGTTCCTTGTGGGAGCAGGCAGGTTGCGGTGTCCCGCCTGTACGGGGTTTCTTGGCCTGCTTGGCAGGACGCCGAGTCACACACACCAACTCTGCACCCCCAGAACGCGCCCTTTTGCGCACCAAAGGTTCCTGGGGTGCATCAGGCGAATCTCCAACATGTCGTCAGTACAGCATGCAAACCTGGGTGTTCCAAATAGCCCCTTTCAGTGGCTTTCCGAATATACCCCACATACCCCCCCCCTTTGGGACACTCAGCAGGCACAAATGAGGCAACAACGGCACCAACCCCTGAAAACGCTCCGTGTTGGCAGGAAATTACGCGTCCCAGAGAGATATGCCTTACTAGAATACAACAGGTTATTGTTTGCAGTCTCTAGCCTTGCCCAAGGCCGGTCAAGGCCCGTGTGAAAGACGCAAAATCACCGTTTCTTCCAATAATGGCTTACATGTGTCCATGGGGTGGTACACAACTTGCTAATGCAGTTTTGCGCCCTGGGCAGCTCAAAAATCAAAGTTTCGGAAACATATTTTTTTGATATCGTGACCACTCACAATGACCATCCAAGCCATGTAAAGCATGTTTAGGGAGTATGTATGTGTCTTCTACCCTATTTGGGTGTTGCGTGTGCACTGCTCAGCTTCTCTGCGAGGTGGAGTTGCCGAAGGCAATCACATCCCCCCCCCCCATCTGTAAGGGTGTGTCTGTGTGTGTGTGTGTGTGTGTGTGTGTGTGACAGGTGCACACCTGCATTCCGACTTCATGGCCATTTTCTACAACATGTATGTTCCACATATACATCAGGCTTCGTTTATAAGGAATTAAGTTAATTGGGGGGGGGTCTGGGTGAGTGGGCCAGCCTTGGTGGGTGGGTCAAAAGTCTGGGACCCCCCTCCCTCTTAGAATTGTACTCTGGGTGGGTGGGTCTGTAGTCTAGGACCCCCCCCGTTTAATGTTAGTGTGCAGGCTGGTGGCGCTTTTTTTCGATTTCAAATGTGTTCAACAACCTGAATGGGAGGTAAGTACAGCAGAACTAGACTGTAGTTGAATGGTAGTGCAGCTGTGTGTAGATGTAGACGTCTGTGGTTCAATTCCCGGTGAGGGTAACTGTTTTGAGCTCCGCTTTTTTTGCAAGGAGCTCCGCTTTTTTTTTTTGCAATGTTCGGAGCTACAGTGACATTTTTTGTCATGCCATTGGGGTCGCTTTGTGTGTTTCTGCAGACCCCCATTGTTTGCTTTGCTATGCAGCAGCCTGGGAAGTACCGTTGCGGTTGTGTAGTACTCATATCCAATGTGGGAAAGGCTGAACGTGAGCACTTCAAAAGTGATCGACACCAAAAATGGGTGAAGAGCCAGCAGACTACAAAGACTCTTTCAGTGAGCAGCAGCAGCAGCAGTAGCATTACAAACACCAGCAACAACACCAGCAGTAGCACTATGCACCAGCAACAACAGCAGCAGCAGCAATATCAACTGCAGCAATGGTGGCGGCAACAACAATGCCAGCAGCAGCAGCAGCAACAGCAGCAGCAGCAGCAGTAGCAGTAGTACTGCACGCCCAACTCAAGCCCCATCTCCAGCAACTCAGGCCCCATCTCCAGCAACTCAGGCCCCACCTCCAGCTGCAACTACAACCCCCGCACGACCAGCAGGACAGGCATCAACTCAGGCCCCAACTCAGGCCCCATCTCCAGCAACTCAGGCCCCATCTCCAGCGACTCACGCCCCATCTCCAGCTGCAACTACAACCATAGCACGACCAGCAGGACAGGCAGCAACTCAGGCCGCATCTCCAGCAACTCAGGCCCCATCTCCATCTGCAACTACAACCACAGCACGACCAGCACGACAGGCAGCAACTCAGGCCGCATCTCCAGCAACTCAGGCCCCATCTCCAGCGACCAGTGCAGCAGCAACGCCAGTCCCACCATCCCCAGTGTCAATGCCATCGCCGAAAAGTCCCAAGACACCCGCAAGCCAGACATAGCCACCTGCCACCTCACCGCCATGTACGACTCCCACACTGAATTGGAAAACTTTCTTGAGGGCGGTGAAAGATCTTGGTGCATGGGCAGTGGATCCTGGACTAATTCATAATGCTGCCCAAGCCATTGCCTCCCCAATGTGGAACAAGTGGAGTAAGGCGGATCTTAAGGAGGTGGTAATGGCTGCAGCAGAGCGGAGGCCCCCATGTGTGCCTGTGCCATTTGCTGTTCGCAATTTCAGGGTGCCTGAGCAGGCCCGTGTCCCTGCGGCCGACAAGATAGCTGCCCGCGCAGTATGGCTGCCCAGAAGCATAGTTCCTTCAACCAGTACCCAACCTTGCTGAAGTTTGAAGTTGCTGGCCACAATGATCGCGTACCCCATGCAGTTGTGAGAGCTAGGGTCAGTGGCGATGGTCGATCAACACATCGGAAGTTCTTGAACCTCTTGGCCAACAAGGAATGGGGTCGGACAAAGCAGTATTTGAAGGACTCTGTTGGCTGGGTGTTGCTGTTCGATGGTGCCTCTAAGCTGGCGTATAAGCGTGCATTTGAGGCCTTCTTGTTCCATGACGTGGATGCGCATGCACAACACCGGGTGCGCTTGCTGTTTGTCACTCATTGCACACCACAGGAAATGGAGGAGCTCAGGTCTGTAGATGCCAAGCCATATGGTGCGGTTGCACAGTTCCGAAGACTTTGCAAAAAAATGAAGGAGCGCTATGGGGATCCCAATGACATTGATGGAGAATTGCCACCGATCATGGACGACCTGCTGCAGCTTGCATATGATGGTGCTTCTGAGAATCATGCTCTTCACACCGTTATCCAGGACAAAAAGTTTGATGTTCTTGGAGTTGTTGATGCCAGACACCAACTGGATTGTGCCGTGGTCCATGATCTTCGCGAGAGTACGTTGTACCCCACATATTTGGCGGCCGTCCGGGGGACAACAACAACCATCCTGGGGTGCATGTTTTGAAGGCCGTCATCCTCCAGAAAACCACTTTCCCAGCGTGGCACATTTTTGCACGCATGTTGTTGGCCATAACGCCCACGAATGCCGCTGTGGAGCGTTTATTCTCACGGCTGCGCAAAGTGTTGACTGATGCACATACTAGATTGTCTGAGGACCACGCAGAGGAGGAGCTCGTCTTGTTGGTGGATGCAGAAGATTGGGAGGAGTATCCGCATTATGATGACATTGTGCGGGAGTATCTCGCAATGCGGAAACAGAGAGCAACGGAAAAGAAGAGAAAATCCCGGTCCGACAAAGGCAAGCCTCGGAAGAAGAAGAAGCAAGCCAGCAACAGCCAGGACACCAGCCCCAGGCAGAGCACGCAGAGCAGTGGCGACAGTGACAGCAGCCAAAACAACAGCAACGACACTCAGAGTACTAATGGCAGCGACCACTCAAAGACCGACGAATCTTAACCACACCCCATTACCACCCTGGGCCCCGCCTTCCCCAAGCCCAAGCCCAGGGAGCCCCAGCAGAAAACGACTCGAAAAATAAAAAAAAATTGAAAAAACAGAAAACCCAGAAAAAAATCAGAAAAGTACAAAAGCCCCCCCCAAAAAAAGGCGGGACCATGTGGTTCGGCAGCCGTTCTAGCATCACCTCAGGTGGGGCTGGGGAGCCGTTCAGCACCGGGAGAGCGCCTCAACCCCCCCCTCAAATGTTTATAAGGGTCGGGGGGGTCTGGGTGGGTGGCTTGGTCTTGGGTGGGTGGGTGCCTCGGTCTTGGGTGGGTGGGTGCCTCAAAATCCCAAAACCCCCCAGCCCCTTATAAACGAAGCCTGATATACATAGTTCCAAAACATGTATAGTTCCATTGTATGCTATCTACTGGTGTCGCCACGAATGAGGGGAGAGGGGTGCGTGATTCAGTGTCTCTTAGTGGCCCAGGGCCCCGCGAGTTGGCTCTTGTATTACCCGGGTGGCATATGCTCAGATGTGCGATGTCCCCGTTGCATCTCAGCCCTAGAGGCCCCATTTCTCGGTGTGCACTTGCACAGGGGTCGGCGCGTTTGTCGGTGCTCTCATCATTGGGCCCCGCAGAGGGCGGTTTGGACCTTCAGAGGAGAGCGCAGAGGAGAAACAGTTCCGTGAGAATCGCTACCGTCCACATAACCAAGTCTTGATCTGCACCGGGACCCTCATCTTGTGGTTGGGGTGGTATGGCTTCAACGCAGGATCTACTCTCATGTTGAGTGCCAACGCATCTCTGATTGCTGCCAAGGTGTGCATTCCAGTCTCACACAGTCACTGGCTCGTCTGTACAACCAACGGCCTTGGGGAGGCAATGTGATGGTGTATCCTCCTGATCTGACAAGTCTCGCATTGGCGTGCCAAAGGCTACAACCACCCTCACTGTGCTTCCTTGGAGGTCCTCTCGAACAAGTCAGGCGCTCTCGGCTTTTAAGGGGGGCGGTAAGAATCGATGGGAATCCAGGGCCCGCCCCCTTCAGCTCCTCCTCCCTCTAAAGGCAAGTGCCCATGTGTATTGTTCCACAGGGTTGTGGCGAAGTGGGTGGGTCGAACCCCAGGGATGCCCTGGGATCAGCCCCTCCCCCGCCCCTTTCAGGGTGCCAGTCATTTCCGTTGCACCTGCTTTCAACTGCCCCCAACTGCCCTCCGGCCATTCTGTGACAGTTGGTGTGTGCGTGCTCCGCGGCACCTCCAGCACCGACACAATGTTGCGGCGCTTCTTCAGCCTTTGCAATACGCCGTGCAGTCTCCAACTCCTTCATTTGGAAAGGGGCTTCCCCGTGTGGTCTTGAGCACTGCTTTTTTGCATGCGTAATGGAGTGCCAAGTGTCCGGACTGTGGCGCAAATGGCTGCTGCTTGCAAGCATGAAGGGGTGGGTGATGTCCCGGCAATGAACACTGGCATTGCACACTGTGAAACATCTGCCCATGGCATCTGACCCGTAGATGGGGCGAAGGGCCGCTGGCCCTGCAATATGGCACTCACAGTGCACAATGACCCAGGCTGTGCTGGGCAGGCATTTGGGTATTGGGTGTGTAGGGCCGGGGGTTCTCCCCAATGACGGCCACACAACCTCACAACCTGCTTATGCAGTTTTTCACCCTGTGCAGTTCAAAAGTTGAAGTTTCTGGAGCTCATTTCTTAAATATTGTGGCCACTGATCATCCAAGCTATGTATAGCATGTTTTAGGCAGTGTTCATGTGGTTTTCACCCTTTTTGGGGTATTGGGTGTTGGGGGGGGGCTCCCAATGCACTGCTACACAACCTACCTATGCAGTTTTTCACCCTGTGCAGCTGAAAAATCAAATTTTCCAAAACTTATGTTTTTGACATCGTGGCCTCTCACAATGACCATCCAAGCTATGTAAAGCATGTTCTCAGTAGTATTCATGTGTTTTTCGCCCTGTTTGGGTATTTGGTGCGGGGGGGGGGGCGCCCAATGGACTAGTATACAACCTACTTGTGCAATTTTTAACCGCAAAATCAAAATTTCCGAAACTTATGTTTTGTGACATCGTGGCCTCTCACAATGACCATCCAAGCTATGTGAAGAATGTTTTACGCGGTATTCATGTGTTTTTCACCCTGTTTGGGGGTTGGGTGCTCAAAGTAGATTCTTTGCTAGGTGGACTTGCCGAAGGGGAATTTTTTGCATTCCCCAGTTCATTCTCAATGCACACAAGCGGGGAAACTATGCTGCTCCATGATGCTGCTATGATGCTGCTCCACATTCGGTTGCTTGCAAGCAACTGATCCACCACCATTCCTTGGCTTGGGCACTGGGCTCCCTTGGGGCAGGTTTGGGACAGGGCGCACCTTCCTCATGCGCATTAAACCACCTATGATGCTGGAACTTGAAATAAAGCTCGAACTTGAGCTAGAACCCAAACCTAGTGGCCTTTGAAAACTGAACGTGGCCAGAGGGCATGGAAAGGGTGGCTCACTGGGCAAAGGTTCACGGAAAAGGTGGAGATGGGTGGAGGATGGGGGGCATCACCACATCTAGGAGGCGGCCCCCAATGGATCAAGGTCTGTCGCTAACTCGGACTTGCAAAAAAAAAGATTCCAAAACATACGGAAATATGGCAGATTGCTGGGGAAACGGGTTTGGGGCAGGTGTGGACATCCGATACCATCCATCAAAGCCCAACTTATTGCCCTGCTACCAAACATCCCACTCTCTTGCATGCAAGTGAGGGATGCAGGTGCCTGCTCTGCCCTGCCCTGCCCTGCCCTGCAAAGCCTGGGCCAGACTGCAGTCATTGTGCACTGTGAACGCCATGTTGTGGGGCCAGCGGCCCTTCGCCCCATCCAGGCCTCAGAAATACCCGGACGCGGTGGGTGGTAATACACCCAGCAACGTACCCGTAATGTACCCAGTACCAGGAAAAATGGGGGGAAACATTTTCCCACACTTTTCCCCATTTCCCCCCCATTTTTTCTAAAGCAGCCCATTTCGGATAAGTGCACAGTAACATTCCGGAAATGGGTATTTCTGAGGCCTGCCGCTGGATCAAGGTCTGTCGCTGGCCTGGACTTGCATTCCGAAACATACGGAAATATGGCAGATTGCTGGGGAAACGGGTTTGGGGCAGGTGTGGACATCCAATACCATCCATCAGAGCCCAACTTATTGACCTCCTACCAAACTACTGCCTAATGCATGCTTTACATATTCGATGGTCATTGTGAGTGGTCACGATATCAAGAAAACAAGTTTTGGAGACTTCGATTTTTCAACTTGCCAATCCCAGGGCGACAACTACATAAGCAGGTTGTGTACCAGTCCGTTGAGCGACCCCCCCAACACACACCCAATACCCAAATAGGGTGAAAACCACATACATACTGCCTGAAACATGCTTTACATGGCTTGGATGATCATTGTGAGTGGTCAAGATATCAAAAAAATAAGTTTTGGAAACCCCGATTGTTAGCTGCCCAGGGCGAAAAACTGCATATGCAACAATTGAATGTGGTGGGCAAGCCACCGTGCATGTTGGGTGGTGTCTCTATCTGGCCCAAGAAGTGTTGCCTCTGTCCCCAACCGTTGGTGGGTTGCATCTAAGACACCCAAGAGAAGGGTGCCAGACTCCACATTGGCACTAGCAATGTTGCCCTCAACAGCCTCTGTCTATGGAATATCTGGCTTTGATATGATGATAGGGCTGTGATGAACGCGCCCAAAGGGGCGCCACTTGTACAGGACCCCGCCTCCCTACCTCACAAACATTTCCTCACTGGAAACTCTAGGGTTGGGGGAGGGGGCGACTCCTCGTGTCCTAGGTCGCCAACTCCCCCCTCCCCCCCCCTCTCCAAGGGGCCTCCGGCCAACAGTTAGTTGTCAAAGGTACCAGCCCAAGGAGCTGATGGGCGCTGAAGGCGCTGAATTGTACACAAGCACTAGAAGCACTACCCCCCCCCCCCCCATGGTGGAAACATGAAGTTTGTGAAGGGCCCCCAAACTTCCGGCAGAGCTAAAGTTGTTTGGGGTGTGGACCCATCCATTCACCAACCCACACCCTCAGCATGGCAGTGTGCCATAGTCCTATGCCTGTGGGTGAGCCAGGTGCGGATGCTCAAGGTAGATTGTCCAAAACAAGCAGTGGTGTCCTGGAGGTGCCGTCCACGCTGGTTTCCCTTGTGCCCTTTCCCAGAATCCTCATGCAGATGATCTGTTGCCCATCGTTTGCATGTTGTGGTATCGCAGGTCTGTGTGACCACCACTTTGGCAGCGGGTGCAGGAGGTATCACAACTGTGCTCATGAGCCGCATGTTCATGGGGCATTTTGACGTGAACTACATGATGAACGGCATTCTTGGCGGGTTGGTCTCCGTCACAGCACCGTGCTCCGTTGTCGAGCCATGGGCAGCAGCAGTAATCGGGGTCATTGGAGGCGTCGTCTTCTATGGATTTTCCCGCTTGCTTCTGAAACTGAAGATCGATGATGTGCTGTGCGCATCCGGTGTCCATGGTGCCTGTGGGATCTGGGGCGTGATTGCCGTGGGGCTGTTTGCCACCAAGGAGAACCTGATCTCTGCCTACGGCGCAACAGACCCCACTGTGTATGGCCTGTTCTACGGTGGTGGTGGTGAGCAATTGGGTGTGCAGCTGCTGGGCATTGTGGCCATTCTGGTGTGGGTGGGCGCGCTATCTGCCCTGGTATTTGGGGTGTTGAAGGTCACCGGCCAGCTTCGGGTCAAGGCCGAGGAGGAGGACATCGGGTTGGACCGGTCGGAGCACGGAGGGGGGGCCTTCCAGTTGGCCTCCCCCCGCGCCACACCGCCGCCGATGAACCCATTGAAGTTAAGACCTGAAGATGAGGCTGACGCTGAGGAAGGCCGCATTGATGTGCAGGACGTGTGATGAACACGCCCTCAGAGCCCTGGTCTTGGAAGTGCCTACAAACCGCTGGAGCAGACACCCATAGTGCCCAGACACCCGAGCCCCTCCTGTAGCATCCCCTGGTTTGCTGTGCATGGTCACGTGCAGCACCCGTTTCCGGGTGCATGTTTGTCATTCCCCTTTTCCTGAGATAATGCTGAAAGCTGCGCCCCATTTGTGGCGCGGCTTGTATGTGTTTATGTACTTTACATTGGCCATGCCTCATCATTGCTCCAGTGTGGAAATCATTGATTTGATGTGCAGGCGACTTTTCGCAGTTCTCCGCCCGCGGAACACCGCTGCTGTTTGGCATTGGCACGTGTCAGAAGAGGGAGTTGTGTCCCTTAATGCGTGTCCGTCCCAAAGCAGTAGCATCTGAAGGGGGAACTCGCTGTATACTATGGCTGGGGGGCCTATGCCCCTGCCGTGTTATTGTGTTCGATTGTGTGCATGAAGGTCCTCAAGCCTTTTTTTTTTGTTGTGCTGGGGAAGTTCCCCCCGCAGTGCCTCAGTGGAGGCCACGTGGGGGAACTTGACCAACTCCATCTGCGATTTACAGCACCTTGAATTCTTTATCTATCCCCTGCTGTCCATGGGCCATGCAATACATCAGAGCCGCCCAGAGGATGAGCAAAAGCATCCGGGGACCCCACGGATTTCGAACCGGCAAGGCAGAAGCACGCGATCTGCTTCAGGTCCATAGACCGCTGCCTGAGAGACAATGATGCACCTGCCGCCTCACGTGCAGATGAGTGCAAGGGGCGGCAGGCGACACGGGCGGTTGTACACAACCATCCACAGTGGCATAAAGCGTGCATTTGCTCTGTCTTGTTCTGTATGTTTGGATACTTTATCTAACATCTGTGGTCGTATGTCAGAGCGCTGGAGACACAAGCCTCTGTTCCATTGCACCCAGCCTTCGAAATTTTGAGTTGTCATTTTGGCTCCGTGCACTCCGCTTCTCAGGGACATGGGATGATTGAAATTTGCAGTGCGGTCAGCCTTGCAGCCCCATCAAACCTTCGAGGGCGTTGCACAGGGGTGTCTGTGGTGAACAAGGCATGACTGCGTCTGTGGTGAGTTGCCCAAGGTGGGCTTGTTATAATAAGCGAAATCCCATGGAAGAGGGTTTTTAGATCAAGTGCAGGCGTGATCGCCACATACCCCCCATTTTTGGGGGGCATATGCGTAGTATACCCCAGCGTATGATATTGGGTCTTCAATCCCTTGTAAAATCATCATTTTCAGAGAGAAACGTTTGGCCTCAATTAATTTCTCTGCTTTGATCCCCCCAGCCACTGTACCCCATGGCCTGTTGCGGTCGCTATGCT
Organism: Eutreptiella sp. 'Long Island Sound 2002'; assembly: GCA_964036045.1. Classification (NCBI taxonomy): domain Eukaryota; phylum Euglenozoa; class Euglenophyceae; order Eutreptiales; family Eutreptiaceae; genus Eutreptiella; species Eutreptiella sp. 'Long Island Sound 2002'. Next base: position 14,785,664 of record OZ038380.1, on the reverse strand, counting down.
TGGATCTAGACCCAGGCCCCAGGGAAGTTTTTTCTTCTTTATGGACCCCCAACCAATGGCGGGTCCCAAGTTCTATCTCCAGGTTTCCAAGATCAGCCCCACATATGGCGCCCCACAAGTGAGGACTTGGCCATTTTCATGCCGGCACAGGTTGGCTGAAAAAAAAGCACTTTTTCCAGCGACCCCCAGCGACCCCTGGGGATCCCTGGGTTCGGTTTGAGTCATCCTTTGGCGACAATGGGAGTGCACATACACCCAATGGGAGGTATGTAGCACCAAATAGGCATTCTTATTTCTGCCCATTGGCCTTGAAAAGCGCTGTTTTGAACTGTTTGCAGCGCAGTGGCAAATGATCCCAAAATCGGCGATGCGGAATCTGAACTATTTCCCGAAACCACCCAAACCTTTTTGTCCGCAATAGTCCAGAGTGGGCCTGTTTTTTCGTTGGTTTGGTGTGAAAGTGGGCTTTAGCCTGAGAATCTAAAATTGTTACTCTGATTTGGGATGGGATGATGGTGGACAATGATGGATGATGCGCAACTCAGAAATGCTGGATCTGAAGTAGAACCAGAATCTTTTCAACGTTGTGTCTGTTGTGTCAGCAGTATTCTATTGTGGTCCTGTTTTGAAGTCTGTTTGATGTTACAGTGCGTTATGCTGCGAGAGTCTAAAATTGTGACCTTGATTGGATGATGATGATGGATAATTCCAAAACGGGCAATACTGAATCGGAGCTAAGTTGTTTTCGGAGGGGGTTGTGCTACAAAATGTGCACCAATTCCAAGTAGCCGAAGAATGCATGCTTGTAGATGAATTTAGATTTTGTGTGCGGTCATTTAGGCAAAATTGCCAAAGATATTCTCTTTGACGTGCTTGGCTAGGTCATGGATAAACATTTGGTTTCGCTAAAACCGACCTAGCGTGTGCTCTGAATACCCCTCGGGGACTAGGAATCGCTTTCTGGAGGATGGACGCATATTGATGGGTGTCTCTCTGTACAGTTGGATTGGCTGTGGCAGATTATGAGGCTTCGATGCCGTGCTCAAAGGGGTGGAGTTGGCCTCAACATTGTCCTTGGCCTTCTCCACCTAATAGCGAGTGTCCTCCTTTGTGGTAGGAGTGGCCATGGCCGGTTGCCCCTTGGGCTTTGAGGCTTCGATGCTTCTCTCAAAGGAAGCATTCTTGCCTTCCAGCGATGTGGGGTTGGGTTGAACATTATCATGGGTCTCGGAAAGTGCACCATGAACTTGGGTGCAAGGGGGCGAGAGGGAAGGGGTATGAAGCTCGGTCACCCCATCACCCCATCACCAGATCCTTTTGGAAGCCCAAGGTGCGATGACAGGTGGCAAAATGGTGGTGTCGGGGTGCTGCTAGGAAAGCGCGGGCCAATTCAATGGAGTTCAAGGGTTTCCAAACCCAAACTGTGAAACAGCTCAATTGGAGGCGACAATCCATACTAGAGACAAGCCAATGCAACCCTGCTTAGTCATCACTATTGACCATGAAAGTGTGGGGGCACCAACCCATGCCATCCGCTGGCGAGCCAAATTCAATGGCTTGCATCTGCTTGGACAGACACTTAATATAATGGACAGCAAGAGTCCACACGCATGGTTCATCAATTTCCATGTGGCAAAGCTCTTGATCAAGCCAACACATAATGTCCTTGTCTGTCAAGTAATCTCCCTCCACCAATTGGGTTGTTTCATTTCAAGTGGAACTCCGGGTGCGCTTACGAGGACCAATAAGTGCAACCTGGGGTGCATGTGGCGAGGTTTTAGTTTTTTTACCCCTTCTTCCCTTGTGGCAACCCTCTCTCTGAGGTTGGTGGAGGGGCCAAAACACGGTCTGAAAGAGGTCCAGTTGCTCATCCATTGACACAAACTGGGCAATGGATTGCTTACGCAGAGTGGTATGACGCTTGCCATCTCGAGGTCCAAAAGCAGTGAGGAAGCACAAAAGGCAGCATGAACCGTGCCCTGTTAGGCTCACCAAAGCCGGGAGAGCCCACGAATATACAGCAACGACATCTGCCGATCACGCACAGTTGGCCATTTTTGGAATTTCCAAAGATTGTGCCATGTGTGATGGGTAGATGACGTGGGGGGTAGGTTGCCCCTGGTGGTTTGGACATCAAAACTCGTTGTACAACCTGCAACAATGACCTGTAAATGAATCTTAGTAGGAAGCACAAAGATGAGGTGTGCATACCAGAGGCACCTAATATGCCATGCACTTAATCCAGAGCTTCTTGCGAGAAATGTAAAGGACAAACATGCAATTCTCATGCTCTATTACTCGGCCATTGCTTTGAAGCAAACCCCGAGGTACTGGGGTGGGGGGACTTCAGATGCGCAGTTTGGTTTTGTTGGCTCGAGTAGCCGAAAGCAGGCCCGTTCCCGACGGTTAGAAGGTTGCCTGCTGTGCCGCTGGTACCTCGGAGCAGGATATAATTGATCATGGCCAGGGTTTGCTGCAATCAGTTGCACGCCTGGCTCGCCAAGCTATCATCTTTGCTGAATGCCCCATCACCATATTCGCAGAGGCCACTCCGCCAACTCTTGGTTGCAAATGACTGTCTCCGCTGCAAATTTTGCCGAAATGACGGCCAAGGTTGCATCTCTGAAACAAGAGATCGAGAGTTTGAAGACTGGAGGAAACCCCGTGACCAACGCCGACTTGGATACTCTTTGGTTGATGTTGTGTGCCATTGTGGTGTTCTTCATGCAGACCGGGTTCACGATGCTCGAGTGCGGGTCATGCCGTTCGAAAAACGTCGTGAACATTGTTTTCAAGAATTCCATGGATGCCTGCTGTGCCGCCCTGACATGGTGGGCTGTGGGTTGGGCTTTGGCCTATGGTGGGGATACAGTAACTGGTGGCAGGTACCCCTGCCCCTTTGCACCAACCCACTACCGCCAACCGCATCATATGCAGACGTGCAGGGTCATGGGTCGGGTTATGGATGACCTGGACGGTGGAGGGCGCCCTGGGCAGCAATGCCAGACAAAGGGCGCATGTTTTCGTTGAACTCACCCCACACCCCAAATTTGACAACCCGACGCATGCAGTGTGAAGTGTGAGCATGGAGTCATCGCTTCATAGGCTCCGCAGCTCCGCCCTTACGCACAAGCACGAGGCAGAGGCTGATCCCCGTTTTGAGCAATTTTGCTCTGGGCCTATACCACTGGTTCAGCCCTGCCCCAATGGGGAAGTCACAGGTTTGGTGAAGAGCACTCGGTCCGTGCCCAGCACCCACGTGGGGCGCCCTTGTCCTCCAATTGAAAACGATGGAACCCGCCTTTTCATGGTTCCCCCAAAGAGGCGCAAAACCACTGCAATGCCGCGGATGCAGCCCAGATTTGGCGCCCCTCCCGTGTCCAATCCGCGCCTTCTAAGCTACACTGCCCATAGGGACAGAAATTTTTGGGACGCAAATGAATTTGATCCCAAACTGACTCTTTTCTTCGCGATTGTGACTGTTTGCTGGTGGCTACATGAGCTGTGCAAAGGACGAGGACAATAGAATTGGTTATTTCACCGCGTTGTTCGTTGGATGATGACTCCCTGTTTCACATAAATGGGACCAAATCGATTACATTCAATTGCCGTAGCCACACGCACAGCGGATGCGCTGCCTGGCTTTACAGTCTTTTTTGTGCCAAGCAGTTGTGCCTGGCAAGCCTTCGTTTTGCGTGATCGGCTCAGCCCTTCAGTGGGACAGGTTGCTTTTTATGGATCATCACTTAGAATGATTTTGCGGTTTGGTTGCACTGTTTCCGTATGCCCTCTTTCTCTCTGTGATGGATGCCCCCCCTGTGCGAGATCCATCTCACCATTTTCTGTGTTGAGGGGAAGCTACGGCTTGTCCACGCGACACCCGTTCCCATCACATGCAAAACTGGGTAGGATTGAGCTGCATTTAGTGCAGTCAGTAGGACCCAGTCCCATGGGATCGCGTACGTTGTGATGGACGCTGGTGGCCCACAGCGCCCCTGTCTTTTCGCCTCCAACGTTCAGCCCCCACCCCACAGACAGGTCACCCCTGGGTCTTTCTGTACCTCTGCATATCAGGAATGTCTTCATTGGCGGTGGCGAGTTTTTTCTCGCCTCCAGCGGACATTTCCCAAACACTGCCTTTGCTGGTTGGTTCTTTCAGTGGGCCTTTGCCGCTACCACAGCAACCATTATCTCTGGAGCCATTGCAGAGCGTTGTACCGTCAAGGGGTACATCATCGTCTCCATCGTGATGACTGCCCTCATCTACCCTGTGGTGGTGCATTGGGTCTGGAGTGGAGCCGGGTGGCTTAGTGCTTTTTGTGATACAACAAGCTTTGGGCGTGTGGGGACTCATGGAATGATCGACTTCGCTGGCAGTGGGGTGGTCCATTTGACGGGAGGTGTGCAGCGATCCCTTGGAGCCTTCTTGTGTTGTGGTCAGTCCATGACCGGCCCCATGCTCTATCCCTCAGTTGGGATGGCTGAGGGGTGGTCCAGTTGTGCGTGGATGGCAATGGGGTGGTCCACTTGGGCTGGTGCACGTGGTTAGCCTTCTAGCACTTCTACAAGATGTGGACTCATCTCATTGATGAGGGCGACCTGTGTGCTGTTTGCTGTGTTTGTTTTGCGGCACCATCGGCTGCACAGCTTGTGCACTGGAGTAAGCCCAACCTTTTTTTCAAACTGCATCAGGACGTGGAGTCCAGATGCGGATGCGTCACAGACAGCGGTTTCCCATACTGGGAAAACAGCTTAGGACGAGTAACCATGTGCCAATTCCGGGATAATATCCTCGTTGCCTCTTCACACCCAGACTGCGCCGACACCAAACTCATTCGCAACATTTGCCATGCAATAGGTACAGCTTGGAACCTCAGTGTTCTATGTGAATGCGGGTCCGCCAAACTACCTTGCTAGGGTTCATGCCACACTTCCTCTGTCACTGCCATGGGATTTTGCATGGTCCGAGGATCCGACGGAATGGGATTGGCATATGTCCATCCTAACGCCCTCAGCCACTCATGGGATCTCAAACAGGGGGCACCCCTAAAGAACCCGCGGGCACAACACCAGGGATACCCCACAGCCATAATCACAGGGGCGCTCGCTGCAGGGGCACCATGGTGTATAATATGGGTAGGGCAACTCCTCAGCGTAAGTGCATGGTGTCAAGTGGCTATTCTTTCAGGGTATGAACAAAGACGCGTCGCCAGATGGGCCCACAGTGCAATCCAACGCACGTATGCATGCACGCCACACACATCCGAGAAAACTGCAGGGTATATCCATCAGCACATAAAATTTTTCCCGCGACGGTGATGTTGTCATGTCTGGGCCATCATCCAATAGCTGCAGACACATGCTTTCTGGAAGGGGTCTCAGTATTCCAGTTGGTGTCTGCCTGAACGTTTTTCGCCGAATGGGATAACAGGGGCGTGGTGCAATGACCTGTCTGCAGTGCGCCAGCTATGGGAAATGTCCCACAATGCATGCCCCCATTGTTCCCCATTGAACCCCCTGTCCCTCCTCCCGCTCCCTTCCCTCCATGTTGTGTGTGTGTAGCCACCCGGTTACGGGTGGCCTACCAGCAACAAGATATGTAGTATGCGCTGAGACTGATAAAAAAATTCCCTCCGCTTTTCTCCCCGCGGTAGACAGTATGGGTTACCCAACGCCATCACCTGTGAGGTGTGAAGGATTGAGGCCACACGCATGGCGTGCATAGTGCATACACGCCTCCGGCACGCAGTACGCCCTGTAGGCACCAATTTGTTTCCTCCCCCTGCGACTGACTTTGAACAAATGCCCAACTGCAAGGCGCAGTTCTGCTTGCCCTTTGCTGTAGGTCCTGCCGCACTGAGTCCCGCTGTCTACTGCAGAAAGGCGCCTAGTCGCCCTATTGTCACATGGACGGCCTGATGAGCTGATGACTGCCCAGTGCTCCGTTTTGCCTGCAGGGGTTTAACGGTTTGGGTACTCTTTACATCGTGTGTGTATGTGTGTGTGTGTGTGTGACAGGCACACACTTGTGTCTAGGCTGCGGGGCAATTTTCTAAACCACAGTCCCACTGCATGCGATGGGATCCCCCCGAATGAGGGGGGAGGGGTGGGAAATTGCAGTGTCTCCTAGTGCCCCTGGCCCCGCTGGTTGGCTCCTCTATGCCCTGTCTGTGGTCTGTGACTGTTAGGCCGTTGGGGTGTGCATCATTCAACATTCTGCTGCTGTGTCTTGGGCATGGCCTGTGCCAGCAATGGGTTGAAAAGTAGTGTATCTCTGCAGGTAATAAGTATGTGATTGCTGCCGTTCATGAAGGGGCGGCATGTGCTCAGATGCCCCGTTGCATCTCAGCCCCAGAGGCCCCATTTCTCGGTGCGCACTTGCACAGGGGTCGGCGCGTTTGTCGGTGCTCTCATCATTGGGCCCCGCAGTGGGCGGTTTGGACCTTCAGAGGAGACCGCAGAGGAGAAACAGTTCCGTGAGAATCGCTACCGTCCACATAACCAAGTCTTGATCTGCACCGGGACCCTCATCTTGTGGTTGGGGTGGTATGGCTTCAACGCAGGATCTACTCTCATGTTGAGTGCCAACGCATCTCTGATTGCTGCCAAGGTGTGCATTCCAGTCTCACACAGTCACTGGCTCGTCTGTACAACCAAGGGCCTTGGGGAGGCAATGTGATGGTGTATCCTTCTGATCTGACAAGTCTCATATTGGCATGCCAAAGGCTACAACCACCCTCACTGTGCTTCCTCTCGAACAAGTCAGGCGCTCTCAGGTTTTAAGGGGGGGGAAGGATCGATGGGAATCCAGAGCCCGTCCCTTCAGCTCCTCCTCCCTCTAAAGGCAAGTGCCCATGTGTATTGTTCCACAGGGTTGTGGTGAAGTGGGTGGGTCGAACCCCAGGGATGCCCTGGGATCAGCCCCTGCCCCCACCCCTTTCAGGGTGCCAGTCAGTTCCGTTGCACCTGCTTTCAGCTGCCCCCAACTGCCCTCTGGCCATTCTGTGACAGTTGGTGTGTGCGTGCTCCGCGGCACCTCCAGCACCGACACAATGTTGCGGCGCTTCTTCAGCCTTTGCAATACGCCGTGCAGTCTCCAACTCCTTCATTTGGAAAGGGGCTTCCCCGTGTGGTCTTGAGCACTGCTTTTTTGCGTGCGTAATGGAGTGCCAAGTGTCCGGACTGTGGCGCAAATGGCTGCTGCTTGCAGACATGAAGGGGTGGGTGATGTCCTGGCAATGAACACTGGCATTGCACAATGTGGAACATCTGCCCATGGCATCTGACCCGTAGATGGGGTGGTATCGGATGTTCACACCTGCCCCAAACCGGTTTCCCCAGCAATCTGCCATATTTCCCCATGTTTTGGAAGTATCTTTTTTTTTGCAAGTCCAGGCCAGCGACAGACCTTGATCCAGCGGCAGGCCTCAGAAATACCTTTCCGGAATGTTATTGTGCACTTATCCGAAATGGGCTGCTTTAGGAAAAATGGGGGGGAAATGTGGAAAAGTGTGGGAATTTTTGGATGGTCGATCGCAAAATTGGGAGCTTTGGGGCTGAAAAGGCCAAAAAACGTGGTTTTTATTGGCAGCAAGCCCATTTTGGGCTGCATTGGTGAAAGCTCCTAAGGAAAAATGGCGGTGGAACAGTTGCTTGTTGCTTGTTCATAGCAGCATCATGGAGCAGCATTGTTTCCCCGCTTGTGTGCATTGAGAATGAACTGGGGAATGCAAAAAATTCCCCTTTGGCAAGTCCACCTAGCAAAGAATCTACTTTGAGCACCCAACCCCCAAACAGGGTGAAAAACACATGAATAGCGCGTAAAACATTCTTCACATAGCTTGGATGGTCATTGTGAGAGGCCACGATGTCGCAAAACATAAGTTTCGGAAATTTCCATTTTTGAGCTGTACAGGGTGAAAAACTGCACAAGTAGGTTGTATACTAGTCCATTGGGCGACCCCCCCACCCCCCCGCACCAAATACCCAAATACTGACAGAAATAGAGTGAAAAACACATGAATACTACTGAGAACATGCTTTACATAGCTTGGATGGTCATTGTGAGAGGCCACGATGTCAAAAACATAAGTTTTGGAAAATTTGATTTTTCAGCTGCACAGGGTGAAAAACTGCATAGGTAGGTTGTGTAGCAGTGCATTGGGAGACATTAGGACACTTTAAGAAGTGAGCTCCAGAAACTTCAACTTTTGAACTGCACAGGGTGAAAAACTGCATTAGCAGGTTGTGAGGTTGTGTACCCGTCCATGGGGAGAACCCCCCCGCCCTACACACCCAATACCCAAATAAGGTGAAAAACACATAACTACTGCCTAATGCATGCTTTACATAGCTTCGATGGTCATTGTGAGTGGTCACGGTATCAAGAAAATAAGTTTTGGAGACTTCGATTTTTCAGCTTGCCAATCCCAGGGCGACAACTACATAAGCAGGTTGTGTACCAGTCCGTTGAGCGACCCCCCCAACACACACCCAATACCCAAATAGGGTGAAAACCACATACATACTGCCTGAAACATGGCTTGGATGGTCATTGTGAGTGGTCAAGATATCAAAAAAATAAGTTTTGGAAACCCCAATTGTTAGCTGCCCAGGGCGAAAAACTGCATATGCAACAATTGAATGTGGTGGGCAAGCCACCGTGCATGTTGCGTGGTGTCTCTATCTGGCCCAAGAAGTGTTGCCTCTGTCCCCAAGCGTATACACAAACCGTTGGTGGGTTGCGTTTAAACATTTCCTCACTGGAAACTCCGGGGTGGGGGGGGGGGGGGCGACTCCGCAGGTCCTAGGTCGCCAACTCCCCCCCCCCCCTCCCCAAGGGGCCTCCGGCCAACAGTTAGTTGTCAAAGGTACCAGCCCAAGGAGCTGATGGGCGCCGAAGGCGTTGAATTGTACACAAGCACTAGAAGCACTACCCGCCCCCCCCCCCCCCATGGTGGAAACATGAAGTTTGTGAAGGGCCCCCAAAAACTTCCGGCAGAGCTAAAGTTGTTTGGGGTGTGGACCCATCCATTCACCAACCCACACCCTCAGCATGGCAGTGTGCCATAGTCCTATGCCTATGGGTGAGCCGGGTGCGGATGCTCAAGGTAGATTGTCCAAAACAAGCAGTGGTGTCCTGGAGGTGCCGTCCACACTGGTTTCCCTTGTGCCCTTTCCCAGAATCCTCATGCAGGTGATCTGTTGCCCATCGTTTGCATGTTGTGGTATCGCAGGTCTGTGTGACCACCACTTTGGCAGCGGGTGCAGGAGGTATCACGACTGTGCTCATGAGCCGCATGTTCATGGGGCATTTTGACGTGAACTACATGATGAACGGCATTCTTGGCGGGTTGGTCTCCGTCACAGCACCGTGCTCCGTTGTCGAGCCATGGGCAGCAGCAGTAATCGGGGTCATTGGGGGCGTCGTCTTCTATGGATTTTCCCGCTTGCTTCTGAAACTGAAGATCGATGATGTGCTGTGCGCATCCGGTGTCCATGGTGCCTGTGGGATCTGGGGCGTGATTGCCGTGGGGCTGTTTGCCACCAAGGAGAACCTGGTCTCTGCCTACGGCGCAACAGACCCCACTGTGTATGGCCTGTTCTACGGTGGTGGTGGTGAGCAATTGGGTGTGCAGCTGCTGGGCATTGTGGCCATTCTGGTGTGGGTGGGCGCGCTATCTGCCCTGGTGTTTGGGGTGTTGAAGGTCACTGGCCAGCTTCGGGTGAAGGCCGAGGAGGAGGACATCGGGTTGGACCGGTCGGAGCACGGAGGGGGGGCCTTCCAGTTGGGCTCCCCCCGCGCCACACCGCCGCCGATGAACCCGTTGAAGGTAAGCCCGACCGCAGCTGCGGCTGAGGAAGGCCGCATTGATGTGCAGGACGTGTGATGAACACGCTCTCAGAGCCCTGGTCTTGGAAGTGCCTACAAACCGCTGGAGCAGACACCCATAGTGCCCAGACACCCCTCCTGTAGCATCCCCTGGTTTGCTGTGCATGGTCACGTGCAGCACCCGTTTCCGGGTGCATGTTTGTCTTTCCCCTTTTCCTGAGATAATGCTGAAAGCTGCGCCCCATTTGTGGCGCGGCTTGTATGTGTTTATGTACTTTACATTGGCCATGCCTCATCATTGCTCCAGTGTGGAAATCATTGATTTGATGTGCAGGCGACTTTTCGCAGTTCTCCGCCCGCGGAACACCGCTGCTGTTTGGCATTGGCACGTGTCAGAAGAGGGAGTTGTGTCCCTTAATGCGTGTCCGTCCCAAAGCAGTAGCATCTGAAGGGGGAACTCGCTGTATACTATGGCTGGGGGGCCTATGCCCCTGCTGTGTTATTGTGTTCGATTGTGTGCATGAAGGTCCTCAAGCCTTTTTTTTTTTTGTGCTGGGGAAGTTCCCCCCGCAGTGCCTCAGTGGAGGCCACGTGGGGGAACTTGACCAACTCCATCTGCGATTTACAGCACCTTGAATTCTTTATCTATCCCCTGCTGTCCATGGGCCATGCAATACATCAGAGCCGCCCAGAGGATGAGCAAAAGCATCCGGGGACCCCACGGATTTCGAACCGGCAAGGCAGAAGCAAGCGTTCTGCTTCAGGTCCATAGACCGCTGCCTGAGAGACAATGATGCACCTGCCGCCTCACGTGCAGATGTACACAACCATCCACAGTGGCATAAAGCGTGCATTTGCTCTATCTTGTTCTGTATGTTTGGATACTTTATCTAACATCTGTGGTCGTATGTCAGAGCGCCGGAGACACAAGCCTCTGTTTCATTGCACCCAGCCTTCGAAATTTTGAGTTGTCATTTTGGCTCCGTGCACTCCGCTTCTCAGGGACATGGGATGATTGAAATTTGCAGTGCGGTCAGCCTTGCAGCCCCATCAAACCTTCGAGGGCGTTGCACAGGGGTGTCTGTGGTGAACAAGGCATGACTGCGTCTGTGGTGAGTTGCCCAAGCTGGGCCGGTGAGGGAAAGTCTGCTCTGCTAATTTCCCATCTACAGAAAATGAAATTAATGCAATAAAATGCAGCAATATGTGCTGAAAGGCGGATCTGTGGGCAGAGTGTGGTGGCTAAGCGCAGTTATGGCACGAAATGGCCAAATACGTTGCCGTTGTTAGGGTTGTTCTTGTTGTTGTTGTTGCTGCTGCTGCTGCTGCTGTTGTTGTTGTTGTTGTTGTTGTTGTTATTGCTGACGTTTTCGTTCAATAGTTGTAATTTTAGTTGTAGTTCTGGTTCTAGTTGTAGTTGTAGTTGCCGCCACTACTGTTTTCCTTGTCCAGTGGGTGCTGTTGATAGTCTCTGCAAGTGTAGGAAAAAAGGTGTTGGTGCCGAAGAATTGGCCTTTGATCTTGAAAGTGGCCGATGAGGTGGCAGCACATGGGGAATCACGCTGGTAGAACAGACTAGATCTTCGTTTGACATGGCCAAGGTACAGCAGGTCTGCCATCGTGAATTGCCATTGCCAGTGATCGTTTTTGTTGTGAGGATGAAGAGATTCAAGCAGACTACTTCGGAGCTGTGTTACAAAGCACTTGGAGGCTGAAGATGTTCAAGTTGTTTTTGCCTGATTTGCCCATTTCTATAGCAGGGAAGACCTTAGTGTCTGTTATACTTTTGGGGGCACAGGTGCCTGGGCAGATAGTGCAGCAAGTAGCAGAGTTCTGTGCAAACCAGGAAACGTGCGAAGGGCGATGGGAGGCCATCAGTGAAACGACCAGCGGAGTAGAGTGATTATATGCCTCCCAAATAAGAAGCTCAATTTGACCAATCCCATCTGCCTGCAAATCATACCGCCCACTTGTACAGCAACATTTTTTGATGTTGTGCAAGCTGTGTGGCAGTCATCAGCAATCTAGCATTCACATTCTGCGTCCGCCTTCTGCACAATACAGTGGAACTTGCATCCCCTTTCCGCACTTTGAGGGAGACTGAATACTCTTGAAAGCCCATGCAGCATTCCAAAGACAAGTCAGAAATCACCCAAACGCAAAAAACATAGGGGGGGCGTTAGCGTGCTGGGCGCGCGCCGGGCACGCGCCGGGCATCCTTTTTGACCCGTGCCCCACTGGTGACCCTTTAGGGGGTGCACTAAGCGCAGTGCACGCGCAGTGCAACTATTTGGACGTCTAGCCATCCTAGAACCCCATACTTTGTGATACTATGGGCATTATTGTTGTTTGACAACGGGTATTTAGATGCTTCTTTCACATTCGGGATATGGTATATTTGGATTCTCACCCAGTTTCACCAATTTTCTTCCATTTTTTGCTCGTTTCCACCACATCCACTCCTGACTAGGTTGATTTCTCCCCACCATGGGGACCCCAAGAAAGCAGTGGTAATGTAGCCATATTGATTTCTCCCCACCATGGGGACCCGGAGAAGGCAGCGGTGATGTAGCGAATACTGAGTTTGCGCTTCGTTCTTGTGACGTGAGGCAGAAACGCCGTCCAAACCGCTTGCGGCTTGGGGACTCATTACCATAGCGAAATCTATGGGAAAGGTAAAGGCAAAGTACCGTTTCTTAAGTACAATACAAATGACATTTGGAGTTGTTGAATTCACAGCTATTGTCTAATTATGCAACGTGCTTGTAGGGAAGGTGCGCAGTCCATCATGGTCCATTTGGGGGGCCTTCTCCATCAGAGGGTAAATCTCGGGCTAAAGTCGGGATAGTTAATACAAAGGTAGCGCGCCGGGCGCGCGCCAGGCAAACATTCCCCCATACTGCAGTACACAGAGGCAATCATGTGAGTTGTGACAGTTTGGTCTCCTCTCTTAGGACAAGTGTGTCATGTAGTCACTGGTGCACGAACCTGTGTTTAACTTCTAAAACAACCTTCGGCTCTCCCAGACAGCCATGGCATGACAGTAACACAGCAATTCTCACAAAATAGACACTTGCAGTATGCCAATGAAAATGCGCCATTTCACATGTGGCTTGTGTCAGATATTTCGCGCAAAATCGTCAAATCGAGATAACATTTTCCACACATACACAGTACTGGAGTAACACACTCAACACAACCATGTCAAGAGCAAGGGCCCTAACCCCCAGCCTTGGACTCGTAGGCCCCAGGCATCACGGGGAACCTACTCTGGGGCTTTGGGCACTGACAGAGGTCAAAGACACCGTATGTCATCCTTGGCTGCCTCACAATCATGTCATGTGCCACCTGCATGTGGACAAAAATTCCTCACAACCCCATCCGACGGAAAAACACGCAAACTCCAACTTATATATTGTAGTATGATGGGCCACAAAAATTGACATTTTTTGTCATCCAACAATGGGCACAGCAACAAATAATTGCAGGCAACCTGGTTCAATCCACCTGCCACACCACCATTGAGCTTTCCAGTTTTTCTGCACATTGTGCAGGTCATTAAATGCTGTTTGTCCCAATCATAGCCAAAGCAGCGGGTGTGAACATGTGCTTCATCAGTGAAGTTGGTTGAAGTATGTTTAGATGCTGTATGCCACTGATTTTTTTTTGGAGTAGTGCAGCGCGAAGAGCTGCAGACAACAAGCACAAAAGACAAGTTGCACGTTCGTGCTTCATTCAACATGCATTAGGGTCAATCCTTGTTTGTGAAAGGTGAACATTTGTGGCATCTTGGGAAACTATGCTGATTCCAGTAAACACCCTGAAATGGTCATCCTCTGTGTAGTGGATTTCATTGACCAAAGATGTTTATGGTGTATGCCCAAATTACTGTTGGTATGCACCCCACAGGGGCGAGGGGTGGCGCACAAAATATTACCACTGCGGGACCTCCATGTCACAGATGTTCAAAGGCGCTTCAGATGGCATGTTTTTCGCCTTCTTTAGCATGCAGACCCCAAAAAGGTGGGAATTCTGTGGGTGCATTCGTACTGCCAAAATTTTGGAAAAGGCATTTGGACAAGAGCTTGTCACTGCTGCACGTGTGCAAACAATCATGCCCTTGTATGGTGTACTGCAAATTTCTGTGTTATCAGACGATATGGATCTGGACATTGAAGATGTTCTGACCAATCTGCAGCTCAGCCTACATGACAGGGAGAATTTTGCCCTGTCCAAGTTCGTGTCCCACCACGGCCTGCTGAACGTGGATCCGAGCACCAACCCCGACCGATGCGTGGCCGTTATTGCAGGGTTCCTGAGGTCGGTGAAAAAGGACCAGTTCACTATTGTCCATAGGCTACAGACGACGATGAGAAAGTTCCACTGGATCCACCGATACCTCAAAGAGGTGAATGAGCTCTCCTACCCCCACACCCTGTGCTCCTGCACTCCATGCCCGACCCTGTGCCACGCTATTCAACCCCACCGCAGGTGCTGTGTGCGGAGCTCACGCCGATGCATTGGCATCATCAGGGACCAAAAGTACTTCAGTCGCGAAACGCCACAACGAGAGCCCACCCCCTTTCTCCGTACTGCTGTCTTTCTGGGCGCACCTTGCAATGGACAGGGCGTCCTCACGTTCCTCACTTGCCACTCTCCCTCTCAACCACTCTAATTGTCAAGCCACGGATTTGTCAAACCGACTATCTCATCCTCTGCCGACCAATCACTGCGTCACGTACGGTACAACTGGCGTCTGACGACAATCAATGGCCGCCGGTTGAGTGCCAACCGCCGTCTGTTGAACCGCGAAATCCTGCCACCAAACGCCCCAGGCTGTCCTACGGTTACCATTGGGGTGCTGGAACAAGGTACATTAAAGAAAAAAATATACGAAACAAGGCCTCGTAATGGACCTGTTTGCCCTCCACTCCCAGCCCCAGCGGAGGTCAGTTTGGGCCCAGAAGTAGGGAGGTGGAAGCTCCCCCCACACTGCCCGTCCTTCACATTGCTGGCACTGGGCACCTCTGTGGTTTGTGGATGCCCGCTGCGGTGCTATGCGGGTACACGGAGGCATCTGCTGGCATTGGGCAGGAGGTGGTGTGGGTGCATGGCAGGAGCCCAGAGGGTGGAGGGAAAACAGGGAGGATTGGCCCGACCATGACGATGACCACACAGCACATGGATGTGCAACTCGAGCCACTGGAGCGCATCTTTCGGTGTCAAACTCCGGAGCTTCCCAGTGTACTGGCCATACGTGCACAGGACCCCCCCCGGCCACAACAGCCGTGCGGAAGTAAATGCCGTGCGGAAGTAAATGAGGTCAGCTGCGGGGGGCATACTGCCGTTCAGTGGCAGCACCGAGGTGGACTGTGGCAGCACCGTGGTGTGAGCAAAGAGGCTGGCGGATCAAGGAATGGGGACGGGACATTGGAACGGGACAGAGGGAGGAGCAGGACATAGGGAAGAGCAGAGAAGGCAGGAAGGCGAGAGGCGAAGATGCACTACTAGCAAAGGTGCGCAGTGCAGGGACGCAGAGAAGAAGGCGGGCAGAATGGGGCGATGCGATGTCCAGGAAGGGCGGAGAGACAGCTCCCCAACTCCATGGACAACTTGCGGCCTGCCTGCACCTTGGTGCCAAGGCAGGACGATCAGTGCACAGGGTTTCGGGGGAGGTGAGGCAGGGGGCTCCCTTCGTACGACAGCTGAATACTGCAGTGGTTGTCTGGTGTTGGGACAGGTAACGTCCGAGGGCTGTACGTATATGTGCGTATACGTATACACCTATATCTCTTGGGCACATTTATTGTATGCCAACGCGGTGGGTTTTGCCACTTTTCTGGGCTTTTCTGAACTTTTGGTCCGATGTGCCAAACTTTCGTTCCGTTGGGGGGGGGGGTATGTGTATACTTTTTGAAATCTGTGAGAAAAGGCCGTTTCAGAAATGTATGGGTTAGGGGGGGGGATAGCTGGTCACATTTTTGAGCACAGAGCTGGAAATTCAACAATGCACGGGACAGAGCAATGCACAGGGGACAGCTGATTATTCCGAATCTTAATCGTCGTCATTGTTGTCCCTTCTTTCTAGTGTACTTGTGCCACTGTGCATGCTTGACGTTCTTCTCCAAATCAACGTCAATGCATGTGGCCAGAAACTCGTGCTGTGAAGCCTTTGTCGGGTGCACTTCACGATCCCAAAATTGGCTTGCGAAAGAAGCAGCCTCTGCGGTGGTCAAAATCTGGTGTTCCTTGTGGGTGCATGCAGGTTGCTGTGAACCGGCTGCGCGAGGCTTCGTGGCCTGCGTGGCTGGGTGCTGGGTCACCTTCGTCCAAGTTTCACCCCCAGAGCGTGCTCTTTTGCAAACCAAAGGCTTCTGTGGTGCATCGGGGGAAGCAACAGCACGTGGTGTGAATTTGTAAACAGACATGGTAGCTGCCTGTTGACAAAACGAGGCAGCGAGCAACACAGGCACCGTCCAAAGCGGACGAAACTCTCAAACCCATCGTCAGTACAGCATGCAGATCTGGGTGTTCCGAATAGCCCTTTTCAAGGGCTTTCCGAAGATACCCCACATACCCCCCCCTTCGGGACACACAGGGGGCAGAAACAAGGCAACAGTGACAACGACCACCGAAAACCCACCGAGTTGGCAGAAAACGTTCTGCCCCCGAGAGCTATGTATATATGTGTCTACGTAATACGTATAGGCATACATGTATTCGCGTATACGTCTACGCGTCTGCGTACACACGTATATGTCGCATATACGTCGCGTATACGCATACACATATCAACCCCCCCCCCCCCCGTTCCAATCACCGGAATTGCCGGAACGTGCTGGAACGTTTTGCCGGAACGTTGTGATTCTGTGAGGCTCAATATTTTTCAGTGAAAACGCTTGCTGCTACTGTCAACCGTTGCCGTCCACTTTGCCAGTAACACTTTTGTTCGTCCATCCACTGGCTGAGATGTTGAAATGTTGTTTTTGTGGCTCCAAGGGGGCATCCATGACTGATTTCCATGATCTGCAACTGAAGGAGCAGCTGTTATTGCAACAGAATTGGGAAGATGATGTTGACGTTGATGAGGGAAATGTCTGTGATTTCTGTGTCCGTTCTGTCAAACCGAACAAGTTCTTTGACAGGACCCCTGTTGCAGCCCACCGAGATGAACCTGGACAACGCGACGGCTCATCATCTGCTCAGGTTCAACAAGTCAAACCAGGCAAACCAGTCAAACCAGTCAAACCAGAACCAAAGAACAAGGCCTGCAGAACCGTCAAAACCGTCACAGTAGATGACCGCGTTGCAAAATTTCTTTCAGCCTTGTTTCTGCATGAAAAAAAAAGGACAGCTTTGGATGCAGATCAGAGCCAAGTGACAAAAAGTGCAAGAGACTTTGGTGGGTGGTTAGTGGGGTTTGCAGCCACGCTTGGCAATCTGCAGACCAGTGCATATACCACTGGACCAGTGGCAGATTCTGACATACCACTGATCAGGAACCATGTACAGACCGGGAGATGAAAATTTTTTTTTGCAAATTGAGGGATGCTTTGGGTTTCCACATTACTCCAACTACAGAACAACCAAAAGGAAGGTGTGTTTGCGCCCTGGGACTGAGATCCTGGGCACCGGGAACCTCTTTTGCTGAAAAAACGGCTCGCCGGAACGTTGCGCCGGAACGTTGGGTTTTTCTCGCCGGAATGGGGGAGCACATATACACGTATACATATACGCGTATACATGCCCTTGTGCATGGGTAAATGCCATTAGCGGACCGTTTTTGGGGGAAGGGGTCCTTCGGCCCCCTTCCCAAATGTTGTCTCTTCGCGTCTACAACATGCCAACAGTGTCTACAATTGGCAGGCCGCGTCTACTTGAGGTGCACAGTGTCTACAGACTATACCCAGGTAAGCGTGTATGTACACAGTGTCTACAAACTATGCAAAGTGTCTACAAACTATGCACAGTGTCTACAGGCTATACTCGGGTAAACGTGTATGTGCACAGTGTCGACAACTTATGCGCAGTGTTCACAAACTATACGTATACGCATATGCGTCGCGTCTACGTCACGTATACGCATAATAATAATAATAATAATACGTATACATGTATACGCATATACACACATAAACATACATATCTGCAACGTCCAGCCCTATAATCAGGACTTCCGGGAACATGTGGTCTGTCACAGTGAAAGGCGCCGATGGCAATGTCACTGATGATCCTCTATTGATCTCTTGTTGTTGCTTTTGCCGTAACCTTTGCAAAATCAGGGTTCGGACACCACAACTTTTGTGTCCCATAGTGCCCATAGGGAGTCCTCGAAGGCGTGAGGAGGGCACATGGGTGGTGCATGGAAGGCGGGGCATCAAGGGCACATGGAGGGCACATAGAGGGGGCGTGAAGGGCACAGTCCGGTGCGCAAGAGCGCCGGTGGAGATTGCAAATGATGCGCGGCTACTCCCCCCCGACCCCCATCCGTGCCACCCCCCCGCCTCTGCCCCCCCATCCGCCACTCTGTGCCCCCCACACTCTCCCCAGAGGATCATGGACCGCCGCAAGGACATCGCCGCCGTCGTCCAGCAGCTGGACCAGTCGAACGTGCACGGCATCACCCCCAAGCAGCAGACAGCCGTGGTGTCCGCCCTCTACCTCCAACGCCGCGCCGAGTGGTGCGGGCAACGGCGCCGGTTCGTGCGGCTGTGGGTCCCGGCGCGGCGGAGCTACGACCAGCTCCTGGCGCAAGAGACGCGGGCGATGCCCCCCGAGCGCGCCCACGCCGCGCGCCGGCACCGCCACTGCCTCCGGCTGTACCTGGTGCTGCTGGAGGCCTGCCTGAAGCCGTTCGTGTTCAAGCCCCGCATCGACCCGACCGGCAAACTCACGCTGGCCAACGCCAGCGTCGACCCCGGCGTGACCTCCCTCCTGCTGAAGGCCTCCCACGTGGCCGCGTCTCTCGACCTCAGCAGCCGGCGGCACTCGCAGGCCGGGTTCGCCGCGCGGCGCGGCTCCCTCGCCGCGCCGATGCTCCGGCACTCCGCGTCCTTCACAGGCGACCGACGCAAGTCCTCGGTGTTCGGGCCGGCGCTGGAGGGCCTTGCCGCGAAGTGCGACGGCGCCCCGAAGAGCGGCGCGCCCGCGATGTCCTTCCGCGTCCGGGGCAGCCTCAGCCTCCGCATTCTGCCGGGCCCGGCGTCCGCGGCTTCGGCATTGCCAAAGCCCTCGTCCGCGTCGCCCGGGAGCCCCGGCGGCCCAAGTAGCCCGTTCTCGGAGGCGTCCGCCACTCCAGGGCCGTCGTCCGCTCTGCAGCCCGTGGCTGCGGGGAAATGGGCCTCACTCGATGGCTCCGCGACCACCGGTTCGGGCCTAGAGAAGACGGACCGCGCCGCGAGTAATGGCACGGCGGTTCAGGGCAGCCACTCCGGCAGCCCGGTCCGGCGGAAAAGCAAACCGGCGCAGGGCCCACTGGTGCTCGCCCGGCGGCGGACCGTGTCGCCGGGGGACGCCCCACCCCCCCGGCGGGAGAGCACCGTTCCCGGCGACCCCCGGGGCCTCGGTGGTACACCGGGGGTGGGGGAAGGTCGCAAGCGCACACCCCCGCCGCGCCGGCCGAGCAAAAGGACGCTGGAGCACTCCGGCTGCCCAAGAAGAGCGCCGATCGCGCAAACCGACGAGATGCGGCGAAGGCGGCATACGGAAGGGGGCAGTCCGACCAAGGCTGGGGACGCGCAAACCGACCTGCCTCGGACAAGGCGGCACACACACACGGAAGGGGGCAGTCCGACCAAGGCTCGGGACGTGCGGCGGGGACGGGGGGAGTCGAGGGGAAGGCCGGGCGGTCCGAACAATGCGGGGATTGTTGCGAGAGGGCTCAGGGAGAGGCTGCGGGAACTGGGGGATTGGATCGGGTCCACCTGACCTCAGCCGGCAACACCGCACCCCCTCCCTGCGCTTCTGCCGGAGGTTTAGTCTCCACCCGTTGTCTGCACCTGACAAATATGCCTTTGGTCGCACCCGCTGCAGGTAGCGGCTACCTCTCATGCTCTTGTGGAGCGTTCTCTCTCCATGCGCTAGCACGGCCTTGGCCGGCACAGCGACCCGGCCTGAGGGTCGTATTGCGGACTGCAGGTTTGTGTGCTCTGGAATGCGAGATGCCATCTGCCAAAATGTCTGCAGACCCCTGTTGACATTTTTGTGCTGGCATCTCCCGCGCCATCACACCCCCCCTTCATGTCCGTGCGCAAGCCCGGCCTTGTCTGAGGACAGTGGCCCCGTGTCGGCGGCATTGTCTGGGACGGGGGCCGTGCTGGCGCAAGGGGGGGGGGGGGGGTAACGTTCATGGTGACGCCCAACCCACAGACGATGCGATTCTCCACCTCTTCACAAGCAGGACTCAGCCCCTTCTTGCCCCTACGACGGGCGCATGCACATGTAATTTGGAGGTGTCGGCTGGTGTCACCAAAACGTTTCGCAGCAGTTTGACAGATGTACACGCACGCACACAGACGCCGCGACACACATCGCACACTTGTCACACACGCCATCCGCACAGTGCCATCACACAGACAAGCACGCACGGACCCCTGCATCCTCATTACACAGGCGCGGCAACGTGGGCCATGGCCCCCGATCGCCTGAAACCCTATCAAACAGACCTGCACTCCACAGGAGAACGCTGTGACGGGCAGAGACACCTCTTGCGCCTCTTGTCTTCCTTGTCCTCCTGCGCACACCACCACGTCCCTGTGACTGTGCACCCCGGACCACAGCATGACGGTTGCAAAGATGATGGCAACATGCACCTGTCGTGCGTAGACAAGGCCCTTGTGCCTGCCCCCAAGCGCGATTTTAGGGTCACCTGTCAATTGGGCTCTTTTTCGGGGGAGGGGGGAGGGGCTGCCCAAAGGACCCTATTCACCTCCTCCACACCCCCTTACTTTTGAAGGTCCGCCTACCCCTGGCTGCTCTGTCAAGAAAGCCTGGAGCCTTCCGCCCCCGTTTTGTAGGACACTGATTTCGAAGTGATTTCGTCGTGATTTCCTTCTCTCAGCACTCAGGGAAATGGAATGGGTTATTGGCGCATGTTTCTGCTGCTGTTGATGATGATGACGTTTGTTTGTCGCGCTGTTGTTGTTGTCGTTGTTTCCCTCGTTGTTGTTTCCATTGCCCTTGCTGCACATCACATCCACTCGAGACTCGATACTCAAGTGCATAGCACCGGTCACAGAAGCATGCCTGTCTTGGCCATGCAAGCCACACATGGTTAAAGCCCGCTGTTCCCCTGACCCAGGCTGCAGCCCCCCTGTGCGTGACGTCCATGAGCTCAGTGACGTGCCTTTTCCACACAACTCTCTTGGTGCCGATCAATGCCTGGGCCTGTGCCGTGGATTGTTCCGCCTACCGAAGGCCTTTGCGAAGAAGAAGAAAGGGCTTCAAAGGGACCCCTTTACGTCGTAGCGACCGCCCCCCCCCCCCCCCCCCCACACACCAGGACCCCACCAGTTTGGCTGCATTGTGGGAGGGTTCATCAGGCCTGACATCGATGGCGCCCGGTGACCAAAATGATGTGCAGCACAGCCACGGGGGGAGGGCACAAAGATCCGCAGAACGGACAGGGGGGTCCGGGGGTGTCAGATGAGATTCATGGTTTGGGGGCATTGTTGAACCCCCCACTTCATTCGGAGCATTTTGAATGTGCAAAATTCCGGGGGGTACCATCCCCTTTGGCCATTCCCCCCAAATGGGGGGGGTGTCCCCCCCCTCCCCCTTGTCCATCCCCCCCCCCCCCTTGTCCATCCCCCCCCCCCCCAGGGACCGTCACTTGGCCCATGAACAATAAGAAATCACAGGCGCCGAAGAAAATTTTTAGTGGTATACTAGAATTCAGGTTACTGTTGTGTGGTGTCTGTCCCCCCCCTGGGGGTGGGGGGGAACCGTCGTCCCTGGGGTGGGGGGAGATGGACATGGGGGGGGGGGGGTAATTCTTGTGCCCTGGTCCACAGGGGCCAAAAAAATGTTCCGGGTGCAGCCAGCCCCCAAGTCCGTTGTTCCTCCTTGTTCAGCGGTGGTGTGCGTGTCCTGAGGGGCGGCGGGGGTTTACTGCCCGACAGCTGGACATATGCAGTGCGTGTATGGTGATATGTTGTCACATTGTCAGCACAAAAATGCCATTTCTATTGGCCCCTATCACAGGCACGCATTAGAACAGAAAAAATGGAAGGAGGAGCCCCCCCCCCCCCCGGTCCAACCCCCCCCCTCCCCCTCTTCCAATGCAGGTGAAAGTCTGAGTTGGGGTCCTGGAAAATGTTTTACGTTCACAGTTTCAGGTGCAACTCAAGGGTGAAGAAGGGTGCCAAAGCTGCCAGAACAAACGGCGGTCGAATGGTACCCCCCCCCCCCCCGTGCCCAAGAACCACCTTGCGCAAGAACCAACCCCTGGTTCCGCGGTCAAATTCTCACATCACTTTTTTTACCAGGGTAGTGGGTTTTTCATGTTTCTGGTGGATGTAGGACAGCTATTCAGGTGTGCAGGACATCATTTCATGTGTGTTACTATGGGTCCCCCCATCAGGGGGGACCCTATCAGTCACTCACAGGCTCATGTTTGCTTTTGCACCACCTCTTCCATTCCTTGTTCTGTACCACAGACGTTCCCATGTACACTGCCGGTGAGTCTGTCTTCTATCGGCGATCTGATGGCTCTCTTGTTCCAGCCACTGTGTTGGGTCCTGGTGCCCAGTCTGAGACAGTGCAGATTGAGTACAAACGCAATGAGCGTCTGGTGAGGCACCCAGCTGCTTTAATTGCCAACCTCTCGCGTCCCATTCCCACGATCCCCGATTCTCCGGAATGGGACAGTGCACCAAGTCGGTCCCCATCCCCACCCCCAAGGACACGACCAATGGAACGATCTGCCAAACGACGCCCACGGCATTCTGCGCCCCCCAGTGTGCGACCTGTCCAGATTCAACCAGAGATTACCAATTTCTTTTCTGCGGCGCCTGTCCAGAAGCAAACGGAGATCACCAACTTTTTTGGGCCTAATGCTTCACTCCCCACCAGTAGCAGTTCCGCAAACCAGTCCCTGCCCCACCCCGGGACCTGTTCGCACAGTGGGTCCGAGACGCCTGGGAGCATATCCCTGATGAGGATCTGCGTAAGGCTATGCTGCGTGCTATTTTTCCAGGCGGTTTGAAGCTATCGCAGCTTGAAGATGTTGCGTTTTTTGCAGAGCAACACCCAATGAACGTCGATTTTTCTGGGCACGCAGCCCAGAATGACTGTGACTCCGATTCCTGCATGGACACTGGAACAGACACAGATTCAGATTCAGACTCAGATGCAGATTCTTCCAGTGACTCGGGGTCGGACGTTGGGGATGTCTTTGACTCTGATGACAGTTCTGACTCTGACGGGGCAGGTGATGGTGCTTCTGCGAATGACCAGTGTGTGGATATCATCTGGGCAAAGGCAGCCAGGGGTGTCTGGGGCTTGGCACATGTGTTCAACAACAAGCTGTTTTTCACAAGGGACATCATGGATGATGATGCAGTCCCCATGCATTTTAATGTCCCAGACCCCAAGCCTAAGCCTAAGCCGAAGCCAGCTCCAAAGGCGAGTGTAGCACCGAAGCCTGGCCCCAAGGGGCAGCACAGACAGGAATTCAGGATGGTGTATCACAGGAAGAAGGGTTTCACGTCTCAGCCAGTTGAACAGTAGATCATCCCATGCACGTTGGAAGGCACACTACAGCCCAGTCAGCTGCGATTCACTCCTTTGGTGTTCATTTGTCAACGTGGTTAAGTGTGGGAAAGGAGAGGGCACGCATGTCCCGGCGCAACGTGCCGGAAAATTTTTTTTCCGCGGTACGGGGTTGCCCACGGCTGTGCGCAAGAACCAACCCCTGGTTCCGCGGTCAAATTTAGGGGGAAAAGTGTGCGCAAGAACCAACCCCTGGTTCCGCGGTCAAACATTGCTGGTTCTTGGGCACGGGGGGGGGGGGGGGGTAACGCAGACTCTTGGGACGGCGGTTCAAATCCTGGCCAGCAAGTGTCGCCGGCCGGTCGGGCTTCGAACCGCCGCCCTGAAAGTTCACGGCCCGGCTGCATTACCATTCAGCCACTGCTTGCGGTGACCGAAATCTTTCATGGAGCAGTTGTCAAGGAGGAGGATCAACCCCCCCTCCCCCCCCCCTCAGATCCCCCCCCTCCAGACCCCCCATCCCCCCCCCCCCTCCTCCGCTCCAATGCGTCCCTGCCCTATCCCTGCGGCCCCTGTCCAATATAAATATATATCAATATGAGTGAAACCTCAATGCAGGGCGCAACTCAGTGTATGAAGTGACGGAACGTAGTGGATTGCCTCTGTATTGTGAAGGACACACATCATTGGACTGACGGCTGAAGGTGCCTATGGAGGGGGCATTCAGTCAATCAGGACCGACCAGTGCTCTCTCTCTCCGCCTGTCCAAAATACCGCTTCGTAGTGTGATAATGCCAGAACGCCTGTGGAGGGTGACGGCCATCGTCCCAAGGAGGTGTTGTTGCTTTTTGGAAACATGAGACCGGCGGGTCCTCATTATACTATTATGGATGTTCACACCCTTTGGTAGTGTGATATTGCCAGAACGACTGTGGAGGGTGACAGCCATCGTCTTTCTCTGGCCCAAGGAGGTGTTGTTGCTGTCCCTTTTTGGAAACATGAGACCGGCGGGTCCTCATTATACTATTATGGATGTTCACACCCTTTGGAACTTCCATGCTGGCAAAAAAAATCCATGAACATCCTTCTCCTGATCTTTTTTTAAGGAGTTTTGACAGGTTCCCATAAGGGACTCGACGTGAACGAGCTCCATGACCATTGGGGTGGGTTCCCCTTCTTTTTCTCCTTCCATCTGCTTTAGTGCAGGATATGATGGTCATGGACAGGGTTTTTTGCCCATTTGAACATGATTATTTACAAATATCTACAAATATTCACGAATAAGAGGAAAACCAGGAATTGTAATATCTACGAATATGTACGAATATCTATGAACCTTGGCAATGAGGGATATGGGGATTTCGCCAACTTGTACTGCCGATTCCTTGCGGTTTCTGGGGTGGTCATTGGGGTTCTAAGTGCCTATCTGGTTGTTTCCTTTTGGGAGTGGGGGGCTGCCACAGGGTTGTATCATTGCATGCACCTCAGCATTCCCATGACCTTAGCCATCAAAAGTCAGTGAGCACGGTGTCAATTGACACTGTGTTCTTTGTAGGTCCCCGTGGTGGCAAGCTGCCTGCTGTCCATTTCTTGGAACAAGACATTCACCCTTGCAGTCCTTTTACAACACTCATGTCTAGTAACAATGATGAGATCCCTTCTGAGGAGCCCTAGCATGCACAATTACAGAGACACACAGAGACACACAGCTCACAATCATCATGCTATTGATACGTTCTGGCAAGCCCGTGGATCATTGATATATGATGCAGTTGCACCATGCATATGGTTTCCAACAACTGCAGCACTTGTGGAACGTTCCTTCAGCTTGGCAGGGCTCATTGATGCCAAAAATCGGTTTCAGGGCCACTGCTGTGGCAATGTTTTGTAACGGTGATGTGGAGGAAAGGTTTACCAAGGAATAGACACAATCACTGCCAGTTTTGGATTACCAATCCTGTGCCAAACCATGCCTGTGCTGTTGGGTGTTGTATTTGGGCACCAAGGAGCAATTTTGGGGTTAGAGGGCCACCAGGACAATGCTTTTTTGCATGACAAATATTTACGAAAATTACCGAATACTTACGAATATGTACGAATTTCTACGAATCAGATTTTTGGTCGCAAGTGCGAATCAGTGAAAAACCCTGTCATGGATTCCACAGAATGGGTTTGCAGGGTTTGTTTTCAATCCAATCTTGTGTCAGTAATGGATGCGCCATTGCTGATGCCTCGGCATCACATTTTGTCCGCATCAATGAAGGGCAGAGGAAAGCACTGACGAGTTCTGCACGAGTTGTGGATGAAACTGACAGTGACTGCTGTAAACCGCATCAAAGAACCCCTCTCTGCTGGCTCAGGTGAAACTGGGACACGTTGGCCTGATGCTGCATGTGGGACCCTCGTTTGTAGTAGATGCCCTACTCTTTGATCTGGGTTGTCGCCCGAGAGCTGACTTTGAACTTGATGGACAATTTGAGTCGGAACAAAAAAAAGGAACCCCTCTTTGCTGGGTCATCCACATCACATGTGGCATGCATTTTTTATGGGATGCCTGTGGTGGTGCCACCAGATTGCATTTTGTGTGCATCACAGCAATTTCCTTCCCAGTGTCATTGTATCTCATGTTGTGGGCTTCTGGAATATCCCCCCCCCCTGCCCCCCTGGGGCCTCTTTGTCAACCACCAAAAAATCACACGTTGCAATTCATAGGGGCTCTGTGTTGCCCCAATGCCGTTGTTGCCCACCCACTCTGCATGTTGTGACAGGACATTTTCAGTTGCATATTTACTCATGGATTTGGATAGCACAAGCTAGGGTGCGTCACAAGGTCTCAGGTCCAGCTCATCCTCATCACGTGTCAGACCCGCTACCACAGTTCTTTGTGCGGCCATTGTGGAATTGGACAACTCTGAAGTTGGATTCTGAGCAGCTTTCTTCAGCACCGTACAATGTGCAGACTGAGTCAGCTCATTGTGGTTTGAACAAAAAAAAAACACAATTGTTTCGATTCGTTTCCTGTGCAGTCCAGTGCTTGGTCACGGTGACAGTGCCGTCACTTGGCATCTGTTCCCCCCGGGGGAAGGGGGGGGGGGGCTGTAACATGCCGGGGAGGAGGGGGTTACAAGGGGCTACCCTGGAATGTCTCATTTCAATATCCCCCCCCCCCCCTGTAAAGCTACGCCTTTGTCTAAGCTACAACGGGCGTAGGGGGGTGGGGTTTCGTGACACTTTAATTTCGCATGGGAAATTTTGCGTTTCCAATTGACCGCGAAATTTCCCACGCGCTATTCGGGGTTCTCCGCGAATTTCTCGCACACTAGCAGTACACACTGTGGACACCGACGGGGGGTGATACACACACAGTGACAGTGAAAGGTGTCTTGCTTCCCATCTTGGGCTCTCTCTAATGCCCTTAGCGCAGTGCGGGCACAGTGCAACTATTTGGGCGTCTAGCTGTAATGGAGACCCATACTTTGGACACTAGGGGCATCATTGTTGCCCCTAGCATAGGTTTTGATGCTTCTTCCACATGGGGGATACGGCATTTTTGGATTTTCACCCACTTTCACCCATTTCCACCCCTTTTCACATTTTTGTTTGCTCATCTTCACCATGGACTCCCACACTTTGGTGTGGGCCCTTAAGTTGGGGTGATGGACTCTCACGCTTTGGCATGGCCCCTCGAGTCGACGTGACGGACTGCCCGGTTTTTGCGTGACCACAGTCAAATGCCCTATGCGAGGCCGCATCCCTGCTGATGAGGAAGTGTGGTTGTACCACAAGTTGAAAACAGAGGTTGAGGTGGATTCCCTCCTGCAAGAAACTTTGCCCCCTGGTCCAGTCGAGGATGGGGTGGACACATACGCGGATTTGGGACTAGCTGGTAGAGTGAGTGAGCTTTCAATTGAACAAAAAAGAGGATATGTGCGTGGCTTTCCGCATTTTGCATGATGTGTTATATAAAGGGAAGGTAGCTTGCATTTGTCTTGAGCTAGGGTAGTTTGAGTGACCTACATTTAGGGGCATTTGGGGAGCTAGGGTGGCCTAATTTTGAGGGTGTTTGGAGGGGGTTGGTATGGGAGTTCTTCACAGGGGAATCTAGTCTAAAAGTAGCGTGCAGTGCACGCGCAGTGCAAGGGTTCCCCCAAATGGTTTGCTTCGCTCTGTTTTTTATTTGTGCTGTGTGTTGGGCCAGGTCTAGTTATGGCCTCCAGTCAGTCATGCTTGCTTGTGAGTGAGTGAGTGGTCCTTGTCAGAGAGAATGGGGCGGGCGTCATAGAAACATGAGCAGCGTCATTTTTTTCCTTGTGCCCGATGCTGGATGCTGCACCCTACAACATCCACCCTCCTGCAAGTGGGTACCCTGGTGGCAACGTAACTTAACCCCACAGCCCTCTCAGGCAGAGCTGCGTTGCCACCAGGATATCACGGCGCACACGTCAGCGACCACCTGCAGGGGGTGTTTTAGGGTGCCTGTGGCATGTGCCCCGCCTCTGCCTGGGAGGGCAGCAAGCTCTCTTTTTACATGACTCTTACATGATGCAACGTGCACTGTGCTGACATTGGCACCAGAAGTTGAGTGGGTGGATGACATTCCTGTGCCCCAGGACAATGTTCTAACTTTGCTTCCGCCTCCCCCCGATCACTGTCCCCGAGCATCGTTGTTTAGCAGGTTGCTCCTCCGACAATTGATGTTGCAGAGGGTCTGATCAAAGCAGAGCAAGATGTGGATCGCAGCAAGTGGAAACCACCACCAAAACGCAAGTGAAGGCAAGAGAAAGAAAAAATAAACATCCCTGCATCTTCCTCTGGTAATGCATGTTCCTCTGTCCCTGCCCCTGCCCCTGCCCCTGTTCTTGTTCCTGTTTCTTCCGGCAGGAGTGAACTTTCACGTGCTGCAATGCCTATTGACAGTAGCAGTAGCGGCAATTCCAGCAGTGACAGTGACAATTCCACTGATAGCTCTAGTGATACCTCTGTGGAAGCACCCAAAAAAAATAAGCAAAAATCGAAGTTCACACCTACAGTTTGCAAACCAGGTCAAGATCTTGTGCAGTTTCTGACTTCGTTTGGGTACCAGCAGTATGCTGAAGCCCTTGCTGCAGGTGCTTTTTCCTCAATGACTGAATTGTCTGCGGCAACCCAAAAAGCTCTAAAGTCCTTTGGGCTGCTTGAGGGACATGCTTTGTGTGTGCTGGCAGATTTGAAAAAGCGCCAAGCTCTTGCAGTTATCCCCAAAAAGCAAATGGCGATTCCACCAGATTTTGCTGCAGCACACAAGAGGCAACTCTCAAAGAAGTAGCGTCACAACCTTCTGCAACAGCCTGCTTTGCATTCTGTGTACAGCAAATGATTATCTGTGTTTTTCGGTACAGAGTCCCAGCTTGCCAACTTTTTGGATAATGATTTCGATGTTCAATACTGTGCATTATCTTCATCTATGAATGTGAACAGAAAAGAGGCGGGCCACTGCAAAAAACAACAATGCCCATAAAGACAAAAGACCAAGGCCCAGGAGCTCCTTTGCAGGGAGTTACGGTTGCCCTTGCCAGGGGTGTAAGTTGAATCCCACTGTCAAAGTTTGAACACATTGAGACCAACCACTGGCAGAGTGTGGCAGATGGGTCTCCCCTACATTCTGAGTGGCACCTGCGTCCTGCTGGCGCCCCTATTTGAGAGCGCCATGTCTACCCCGCGAAGGGACAGCACTCAGAGTGCGTCTGATGAGGACGTGCAACAATATGCCGTCCGGTGTTCTACCCCCCCCGATCTGCCCCCCACCCTGCTGGCGCCACTTTTTGAGAGCGTGATGTCTGCCTCGCGAGCGGGCAGCACTCATCGTGAGTGCGATGAGGACATGGGTCAGTACGAAGTCCAGTACTCTACCCCACCCTCCGTGGGGGAGTGGCCCCCTAACCCCTTTACCTTTCCCTCTCTTCGCGGAGCACAGCGTCTCTGCACGGAATCGCCTGCACGGAATCGCCTGGCATGGCCCGACAGGGCCAGGGATGGGTTCGTGACCCCCATGCACGACACTCCACCATGTTGTACAGCATGCAGGAGGGTGCTCTGTCTCCCAACAGCGCGGAGGGGCTCATGAAGCATGGACGGGCCTCACGTGAGGCAACATAAAGGACGGAGGGGGGAGCCTCTTGTCATACAGGGCGGCAGCTCTCCAGAAACCCGCGCGACTTGCCCCTTGGGTGAGTTTGGGGGCTGGAATGGGTAGAAGCCCCATGGACTATTGCTCCTTAATATGATTTCCTTCCTGAGTGGCACCTGCAAACCCCCCCCCCTCTCAGCGGAGTGTCGGGCACAGGCTGAGTCGCAATGGGTGCCCTGTCACACCCCCTCCCCTCTCTCGGTCGCCAGTAGAGCACTGGTCGCCAGCGGCCACGTCAAGCTGGCACTCCACAAAGATGTCCCCAATGACCGATTGGTCACCGGCGTGCACCTCCGGGGGGGGGGGGGGGGCGACTTTCCGGATCTCCTGTTTCCGATAGAGCTGGCGCCCATGTTTGAGGCCGCCTCTCCATCTCCTGCTGCTCCCTCCCCCCCTCCTCTCACATGCCCCTCTTTCCCTCTCATCCCATGCGGGTAAGTGATGAATGTGAGTGTGCGGGAGTGGATCTGTCTGAGTATATAGTGTCAGGTCGGGATACCCCTGATTCTGGTGAGCTAGCTGAGTTCGAAGTTCAATTGCAAGAGTTTGTGCCCAATAACTCAGCCCCCTCGGGCGCGAGTACGGATGACTCACAATGGGTGCACAACTGTGTAGAGTTGCCAGGTTATGCAAGGGGGTGGGTCCCCGTGTCTTCTCCATCGCATTCAACCATGCTGTACACTATGATGCAGGTGGACATGTCCTCTGAGGACCAGGTGATTCATGGCAGAGCATCTACTGAGCAAACATAGTTTGCCTTATGGAAGGAGCCTCTTGTCATGCAGGGTCGAGCCAGTCTAACCACCATGCTGGCCTGACGCTGATGTCAAGTAGGGTGTAGATATGGTGATGGCCCATGGACTATTGCTCCTTAAAATGATTTCCTTCCTGCAAAGCCCTACACACCTCAATATTTCTGGGAGTGTCCGCGAAATTTTGTAGAAAATACTAGGCGCCAAAGAAAATTTTTACAAGGCGCCGAAGGGGCTGAAGCTGATTTACACCGTGATACTATGGTTCAGTTTTGTGGTGCAATCCCCCCCCCCCTCCCAGGGGGGGGGAGCTGGCCTGACAAAAGGGGGGAGATTGCAAGGGGGGGGGGGGGGTAGTGCAGCCACATCAGGCACGGGTTTGGTGACGAATTTGCCAGTTACATAGAGTCATGGACACAATTGTTGTGAGTGTTTGCCCAATTGAGCCCACATAGCTCTGATTTTGGGGATATTGCTGCACCATATCCCCCTTTCTTGCACCAGCTCACCATGCAATCTTCTCTTTTTGAACCTGGGTGTCCAGTTATTTTCACACGTTCCACCGGTGAGCATATCTCTCGGGGACGTTCATTGTGTGCCAACCCGGTGCGTTTTGGCATTTTTTCCGGCATTTTTGAACTTTTCGTCTGATGCGCCAAAATGTCGTTCCCTTGGGGGGGGGGGGGGTATGTGTATACTGTTTGGAATCTGTGAGATCCGTTTCAGAAATGTATGGGTTACATGGGGGGGGCAGGTGACCATATTTTTGAGTAAACGGCTGGAAACTTGACGATACATGGGATAAAGCAATGCACAGCGGACCGCTGCTTATTCCGAATCCAAGTCGTCCGCATTGTTCTTCCCTTCCACAAGTGCTGGGACTCCATTGGGGCAGACATCGCCCTGCTTGTGAATGGGAACATATTTCTTCAATTTTTGCCCGTCCTGCAGCCTGCGTGCCTTCACAGGCAATGGCACCAACCCCTGAAAACCCACCGAGTTGGCGATCGCGCCATCGGCAACGTCCCTGAGAGATATGGATGCCACAATGAAGGGACCATTGGAGAAGGGGGAACTGTTTGCGGTGTTGGAGTGCATGAAGGGTGGGCAGGTGGTTCTCTCATGCGTTCACGTGTATGTGTGTGTCGGTAGTTGTATGTGTTGCGCAGAAGCTATGGCCTTGTCCAAGCTACAGTAGGCATATTAATTTGGGACTTTTGCGTAGCTTTTGCAAGGGGGGGGTTAAGTTCCACATTTGTGGAACTGCTGTCACTCAGTGAACACGCAGTGCCATTGCAGCACAAAGCTTTTGTACTGCCGACATTGTTGCATCTTTATTTCAAGCCCTCTCAATATAAACCAGTATCATGAGTTGCGAGCAAATGAGAATGCCTTTGGAGAAGCCGGGCAAAGGTCATGAAGCAGCTCAGGTTCCATGTGGCCTAGTGCTGTACATATTTGTCCAATCAACATTTCCAGGATTCTCCCAAGAAACTCAATGACACTTGAGCGAGTTGCACTCAAATACAAAACAAATGAGAAAGCCTTTGGAGAAGATGAAGCCAATGAGGAATTGTGTTTTGGCGCTTTTTTTTTGTGCTCTCACGGGGCAAAGGGTGCTCTTTGTGCGCTTTGCACACATTGTGCACAGTTTCCATGCTAAGGCGAAACAGAGATCCATTGTTGTGGTATTGGGGGCATCATGGTCCTGGTTGCTTGGTACTACCATCCCTCCCCCCATTGCCAATGCCCCCCCCCCCCCATTCCAATGCCCCCCCCACCCGGAATGAAGAATCATCCCCCCCCTGCCAATGCCCCCCCTCTTGGGAACGAAGAATCTTGGCCCCCTCATGGGTTTTTGTTGAAGAATCCCATGTTTTTGCTTATTTTGTCGCTGCAACGTGTTGCGAGTTGGACATACAAGATTATTTTGGTCATGAAGGGGAAGTATATCATGGATGGAAGTGCTTGTGGCCTTTGTTTGAACAATATTGCATATTGCCATTTAAACCCCCCCCCCCACTTATAACCCCCCCCCCCCCACTTATAACCCACCCCCCGGGAGATCCGTGCCACCCAGGGACTTATAACCCCCCTTTTTCAGCACACAAGCATAGAACAAGAAGTGCCAGCGGATGGATTGCCAATAATCGTCTCTCATCTGAAAATTCCCCCACCTCATGATCATCAGGAGCTGCAGCACCACCAGGGTCTCCCACAGATAGGTCCAAATCAATTTCCATTACAAAAAGATGAATGACGTCTGAAGGTGCAAATGTGTCTGGATCCATGCCACCAAGGGACTTATAACCCACCCCCCCGCACCCTCAACCAATCCGCAATGCTACTACCCCCGGGGGGGTTATAAGTGGGGGGGGTTTAGGAGCTGGTTGGGCCTAGGGGCTTCCAAACCCTGGAGAGCTAATGTGTCCGATGCCCATACAGGAGCTGCCTAGGGATGCCGATAAGTAGAGAGTGCTTTGTTTGCATGACATGTGAGTAGCCAAAAAATTGAAGTGAGACCTACAACCATTCAAAAGATGTGGGCCTGGAAGGGATGCATCCAACAGTGCCTCAACGAGATGCACGGGCGAGAAAATGCTCACACGCCAAGTTTTTTTTTTACAATTTTGGGTAATACTTGGAGCCAATGCCCCCCCCCCCCCCCTAAATGCCAATCCCCCCGCCCCCCACCCAGAAAGAAGAACCCCCCCCCCCGTCAATGGGTCAAGCATTTCCAATCATCATCGACGGCATCCAATATCCACCTACAAAGGACAAGAAGTGGTGAAGATGGGTGAATATGGTTGAAATTGGGTGAGAATTAATGAAAACTAAGCTATGCCATATCCCTGTTGCTTAAAAACGTGAAACGTATGACCCCCCTCCCGTGCCAATGGCCCAGGCCAATATTCTTCTTTCCCGAAAAGGGGACCTTCCTAGCTTGCTCCTAGTGAACCTGATTCGTGAGTGTGTGCGGGGTGTGCAGTCCTGCCACCAGGATCTAACGGCATACTCATCACAACGTGTGGTTCAACTGGCTCCGCGGAGCGGAACCTGGCCATGAGGCCACATTTACTTCTTGCTACTGCATCAACAAACATACGAAATCCGATCAATAATCAGGTAGCAATATAGCCGAGGATGTCAGCTTTGCAGGATGCGTGCCGGGTGTCCTCCCCACGGCTATGAGGGGCATCACATCCGTGAGGTTCTTGGGCCACCACGTTTATGTACGGTACTGGTGCACATAGGAGCCTGGCGGACTGTTGGTCCTACGAACATTAATGGTGCGGTCTCGTGTTGTGCGTGCACGGCAGAGCGTGGACCCACCTGTTTGTGTGTGCCATTGGCATCACATGAAGCATAGTGCAAGCAAGGTATCTCACTAAGTCAAAGATGCAAGAAGAAGCGGACACAATCCACAGAGCAAAGTCCACCCATACACACATAGGGTCAGAAGGACATGTGTCTACCTCAAATTACAATCCCACCGAGAGTGGGGTACACCCCAAGCGATTAGATGACCATCATGCATCTAGCAAGTGCGAACATTGCTGTTAGGTTACCGTGCTCTCATGTGGGCTTGCGGCTTGAATAGGTCGTGCCCTAGCTGCTATCCTAGGTGGTATGATAGGGCCGACTACTGGCGGTCCCAGAGTGGGGTTGTCGCGCACTCGCCATGTGTGAGGGGCTTGCCGCGTGTCCTGCACGGTGTGGCATCTGTTCCATCGGAGGTGATTCCTGTTGGGCATTCTCCAACTGCATAATGCTCGGTTGGTTCGCGCCCATTCGTTCACCAGCCGGGCTAACTGCACAGCTGAGGTACCGGGATGGTGTTGGCTAGGACATGCAGTCGGATCTTTTGTGGCTATATGGTGGCAGTGGCGATGGTGGCTGTCGTCCGTAAGGTAGTGACAGTTGGGCTGCACATGTCCAAGTCCAAGGTTTACGTTGCTCAGTCAGTTGTATAGGGCAACGGTGATTGCTTCATATGCTCTTTTGGTTACACTGACGGGCGTGCATCAATATTTCTAGCGTTTTCTGTGGACACATTGATTAACCTGCCTACCCCCCCCCCCCCACAGTTAGTTAGTTACCTAACCCTAACCAATGTGGTTATGACCATGCGCCTGTGACACGGGGGCGTATGCGAGCCCAGTTTCCGTTGCCTCATGGCCCACAGTTAGAGACCCACCTACGCTTCATATGAGGCATGCTTGGCTCAAGCCTGCTCCAATTATGAGCAGTGGGTTCATGTTCAATATCCGTCTCAGGAGTTCTTTTCCCTGGCTCCATTTCCTTGGTTGGAGTAGTTGTGCGTGAGCGTTGTGCGGGAATGTGGACCCATATGGCCACATTAGCCAATGCGAGACATGGGGGTGGGTTGGGAGGATGTCCATACATTAGCACAATGATTGAGTACCTGACCTGCCCTGTCGGGGGTGAGGGACCTTTGGCTGATGGAGAACCATTCCCAGCGAGTGTGCACAAAGGTGAGTGTTGTCGATCTTGGTCATCGTCTTTGCACGGATTGTATGGGTGTTTCTTGTATTTTCCGGACTAGAGTTTGGTCGGCAATATCCATTCCTACTGAACTAGGGCCGGGATTGGGGTGGCAATGGAAGTTCGCTTTGCACGTTGCATGGGTTGTACCGTAGGGGAAGGGAGTGGAAACCTCCACACTTTGTGGTGAATGTGATGCAATTTATTGCATGGAGTGGATTGACTCACATAGTTGTGGGGACAATTTTCTTTTCTTTCTTGTTTTCTTGGGTATCGCACATCTCATATTTGTTGTGCAAAGGAAGTTCCCAGATTAGGGTTTCTGTTAATGTGCGCTGTTGGAAGAGGGCTAGGTTTGATTCTAGTGGGCTTTGGAGCCTTCTCTCGGGGAGGATAAAATTGGGGCCAGGATATTTGGCACAAAAGTAGCGTGCCGGGCAAACACTTCCTCATACAATGCAGATTTCGTCAACCAGGGAGGGTTAGTGTGCGGGGCGCGCGCACAGCAACTTTTTTGGGCTGCTTCTGATTCCTACTCCTACTTTTGGGGTGAATTCTACCCCTTGCATGGCGAGTGGGTGGGTGGGATGCAGCGATTTGGGATGATTTCTCCTTATGGACTTGCTTCTTTCCGGTTAGGGATATGGACCGGCCTTTCCCTCACTTGTTGTCCCCCAATTCGCCCAGTTTGATGCGTTTCAAGGCTACAAGGTGCATCTATGTGTATTGTGACACAGGCACGCTGAGGTAGGTACATGCCGATACATTAAGCGTGTCTGCTATGGTGCATCAATTTTTGCCACTTGTGTCCTCATATCTCTTTTGCTATTTGCTACAGAGTTGAGCATTGGGGACAGGGTGTTCTACACTAGGTTTGTTGGGCTTCGGGTACCTATGAAGGTGGTTGGCCTTTTGCACGCGGAGTTGGGGTATGATCAAGGTGGTGCGCGGGTTGTCAATCATCGATGTCCCATGGAATCCATCTCCTTTGGTATCCCCGGTCTCGAGTCTCCACCACCGTCCCCATCAATTTCCACAATTGATGTCTCTGCGGGGATCCACTCTATCATATGCTGGAGTCACCCACTTTCCCAAGCACAGTCTTGAGTACTCCTTGAACTTCTGGAGTCAGTCAAGAAAAAAAATTGATGTCTCTGCGGAAGTTCCTTTGGACCCCCTTGTGGATGGAAGCCGCGTTCGCGGTCGCTCCCCAACATGACCGTCATCACATTCCCCATCCCGAGGCTTCATTGGGTAATGGAGAACTTGGGGACTCAATCTGGGAAATTCATAATAAAAGTAGCGCGCAGGGCAAAGAGTTCCCCAAAAAGGTGCACACAGTGCAAATGTTCCCCGTAGTCAGTGAGCAAACGGCCTAGAGAGTGCGAGCTGAGCGGATTTTTGTCTGGCTTCCCTTTTCATTTCCAATGGCCAGAGCGTCTCATGACCTCTCTCATCCCCTCACAATTCTGCCCCCCTCCCATAACCTGGAAAGAGCCCGTAACCCATGGCCAATGGAGTGCCAGCCTCAGTGCAAGGTTTCGGCAGGTTGTGAACACACAGTGGTCGTGCAGGGTAGTGGTTGTGGCCGACAAAACACCGCAGCCGCATGATAGGGAACGATAGGGAACAGTAGGCCGAACCCAGCATGTGTACATATCTTGGCGAAAGGGAGGTTCGACCAATGAGGCAGACCCATCACCCAGGGAAGAAGGGGACACCTTGTGAACTGTGCCAATGGCTATCACACAATGGACTAATGAAAGCATCTTGGCGGGTACATTCAGTCAGTCGGAAGCCGACCATTGATCCCCCCAATTATGTAGTGAAGGAGGACACAAAACACTCCATTGCGAACTGCAGATCTTTGCTGCATACGCACTAACACGGGCTTGTCCAAACACGGCGACTGCATGTTTCCGCACTTTTCGGCCCTTTTTTGGAAGCCTATGGGTTGATGGTGCATGCATGGGTGTGTGTTGAATGTGGACATGTTGTACAACGGTTGCCTCTTTTTTGTTTGATATTATGGGTGTTCTCTTGACGACCGCCAAGTATGTGTTCCCTCACTTGTGCTATGGAGATGAGATGATGGTCCATTGGAGGATATGGCAAGTGTTTGTATCAAGTGTTGATGTACAAGAGTATGTGTGTATGTATGATGCGAACATTCACGAAATGGTTGTGGCCAAAATTGTGGTGATCACGGCCTGGGTGGGATTGTCGTTGCTTTGCTTACTCTTGCTAGTTTTGGGATCCGTTTTGAGCAGTCATTTCAAACACCAGGATTGTTTTCTCATTAAAGCATTGAATGCCATGTTATCATTGGGGTAGTCATTTGAATCAATCTTTCAACAAACATTTTCATTCTTTGGATTAACACCTTCTATCAAAGTATCTTATCTCGTTTATGTGAAAGAAGGAGCCCTAAAACGGTGTTTTTCTCAGTGGTAGAGGCTTGTGTTTGGCAAAGCCTGTTTTTTTCCCTTTGGAATGGCGTGCCTTACCTTTCTTGTGCCGTCGACGAATTTTTCATGTGTGCAAAATAGCACCATGAACCATCGTTTTTAAGGTGCCAATACGAAGACAATGTGGTTCGTAGCTTTGTGCAGGCTGCAGGAGGCATAAAATTTGGGTGTCAAAGAGTTTGTGTAGCTGCAATTGCATGTGCTCTTGTGTTCTGGGGTGCATGCTCGCCTGTTGGACACCCTTCTGTAGTGATGTACAATTCTCTTTCTACTGCCAGACTGCCTGTCGCATACCAGTGATACATGAACAATGGGGTTGTGCCTGCTTGAGTCTTGGGTCCCTCTACGCAAGATGAGTGGTGCATTCGAGCTGTACTTTACAAAGAGATTGTGGATGACAATTCTGTTCCCAAAGATAAGAAATCCAAGCGTGTCCCTCAGTCAGCCCCCCACTCAGTAAACCAGCCCCAAGAGGCAAGCATGTCCAGCTCTTCAAGATGAGGCGCAAGGTTGGCAAGGGGTTCTATTTGGTGTCTGTCAATCAGAATGCAAGCAACAGAGCGGTACCTGAGTTGCGGACGTGAAGAGCAATGTGTTGCATTGTCGTGTTTCAAGGGATAGGGCACGGGGGGGCCGTCTCCTCGGTTCGGGTACGCGACCCCCCCCCCCCCCCCCCTCCCTGCCCTCCGGGCCCACTTAGTTACCAAGGGTCAATAGCTACCGGCCATACATATGGTGGCGCCGAAGGCGCCCGAAAATTTTTTTTCATTCCCCTTGCCAACGTAGCATCCCTCCCCGCCCAGGCGGTGGAGCACCCCAACGCTATACTTGAACCCAACCTTGACTCTAACACCCACGCCAACCCTCAGCCTGCTCCTAACCCTACACCTAACCCTACCCATGACCCTAACCCTAATCAAGACTGAATATTGGGACCGAGCTGGTGGGGGAGGGAACATTAGATATGAATGGTGAGGGACACCAATGAGTTACACATTGAAGGCCGTTGACAGGGTGGAATCAGCTTGCAAGTGACCCCCTTCACCACAAGGCCCACTTTCAAGGCTTTTGTGGACTTGTGAGGGGCCAAAATGCCCCAAAATGGGCTCAAAATAGGCTCATTTCACCCGTTTGTGCACCCCAAATGGTCTAGGATGAGGTTTGGAAAAATGCGTTTTTGACCCATTTTTGACCCATTTTTGGTCCCAAAACAGCGCATCTTCAAGGCATTTTGGGATTTTCGGAGGACCAAAATGGGCCACCCCAAGCTCAAAACAGTCCAAAAACACTTGTTTTAGCATCACACATGGTCTAGGATCATTTTTGAGAAAAGTCATTTTTCTGCCCCTATTGGACCCTATTGACCCATTTGGGCACCCACCTGTTTGGGCTTGAGCTTGCAGCTTGCCGCAGCCTACTGGGCTTGGGTACGGGGGTCTAGGCGTCCATTTGGGCAATTCTGAGGGGTGGAAACCACAAAACGAGGGGGGTTGCGGGTGGATTAGGTGCCCTCGGAATCGCGTTTTGAGCCATGTAGCCAAAGATATGGCCTATTCTTGGTTTGTGGCTGTCGCCAGCCAATCTGCACAAAATTTGCGGCTTTTGGGGGCCTTTTTGGGCCGTTTCCGGGACATATGGTGGAGTCAGAGGGTCGCAAATGGCTCGTTGACACAAGAAAGTCAAGCCGCACATGGAGTGCACCCACCCTTTCCCTTTCCTTGGCCGTTTTGAATGGGTTCTAGGGCTCTTTTGGCCCAAAAATGGCTGTTTTTGGCCCTAAATTGCAGTTTTTGAAACTGAGGTCCGCCACTTGCGACACCCATTCCCGGCCGCCACCGTTGAGTTTCTGGCTCAAACTTTGTGTGGTTGTCCCTCACACCCATAGGTATCATCCACCAAAATTTCAGCCGAATGTGAAGCACCACGACGGATGTCTGATTTTCCCCCATTTCGCGCGTGCTGCTTGCTGCTTGTTGCTGCTTGCTGCTTGTTGCTGCTGCTGCTGCTAAACCTGGTAGGTCCACCCTAGACCCTAAAAAGGGTTATAAAACCAAGACTGGTTCCACCAGCTCGGTGACCCTAGCCCTAATCAAGACTGAATATTGGGACCGAGCTGGTGGGGGAAGGAACATTAGATATGAATGGTGAGGGACACCAATGAGTCACACATTGAAGGCCGTTGACAAAGTGGAATCAGCTTGCAAGTGATCCCCTTCACCACAAGGCCCACTTTCAAGGCTTTTGCGGTCTTGTGAGGGGCCAAAATGCCCCAAAATGGCCTCAAAATGGGCTCATTTCACCCGCTTGTGCACCCCAAATGGTGTGGGATGAGTTTTGGAAAAATGCGTTTTTGACCCATTTTCAACCCATTTTTGATCCCAAAACAGCGCATCTTCAAGGCATTTTGGGATTTTCGGAGGACCAAAATGGGCCACCACAAGCTCAAAACAGTCCAAAAACACTTGCTTTAGCATCACACATGGTCTAGGATCATTTTTGAGAAAAGTCATTTTTCTGCCCCATTGGACCATATTGACCCATTTGGGCACCCACCTGTTTGGGCTTGAGCTTGCAGCTTGCCGCAGCCTAGTGGGCCTGGGTACCGGGGTTCTAGGCGTCCATTTGGGCAATTTTGAGGCGTGGAAACCACAAAAAGTGGGGGGTTGCGGGTGGACTAGGTGCCCTCGGAATCGCGTTTTCGGCCATGTAGCCAAAGATATGGCCTGCTCTTGGTTTGTGGCTGTCGCCCGCTAATCTGCACAAAATTTGGGGCTTTTGGGGGCCTTTTTGGGCAGTTTCCGGGACATATGGTGGAGTTAGAGGGCCGCAAAGGGCTCGTTGACATGGGAAAGTCAAGCCGCACATGGAGTGTACCCACACTTTCCCTTTGTTTGGCCGTTTTGAATGGGTTCTAGGGCTGTTTTGGCCCAAAAATGGCTGTTTTTGGCCCTAAACTGCAGTTTTTGAAACTGAAGTCCGCCACTTGCGACACCCGTTCCCGGCCGCCACCGTTGAGTTTCTGGCTCATACTTTGTGTGGTTGTCCCTCACACCCATAGGTATCATCCACCAAAATTTCAGCCGAATCCGAAGCACCACGACGGAGTTCTGATTTTTCCCCATTTCACGCGTGCTGCTTGCTGCTTGCTGCTGCTTGCTGCTTGCTGCTGCTGCTGCTGCTGCTAAACCTGGTAGGTCCACCCTAGACCCTAAAAAGGGTTATAAAACCAAGACTGGTTCCACCAGCTCGGTGACCCTAGCCCTAACCGTAGCCCTAGCTCTCACCCCAGAGGGAGGGCAAGGGGAGGTAACGGGAGCCTGTGCCCCCCCCCCTCCCACCACCACCCCAAATTGCCCCACCTGGGACCCCCCCCCCCAACCGACCCTCCCGACCCCCCCCCCATCGCCCCTCCCTGAACCCCCCCCTCCAATGCCCCCCCCCCCCCCCCCTCCCCAAATGATCAATATTGAGAGGATTAATTGATTGTCTTGGACATGCGCGTAGTTGAGCCCCGTTGCTCGGTTGCATCTGGACACCTATCAGGAGCAGTGGCCGAATGCGGCTCCGGTGGAAATGTCACCGGCACATCAGGAGTTAGATGATCAGTTTTGAGCCTGCTTCTTTTCAACATGCCGAGCCGACCAGACAGTGACCAGTATATATAGATGTTACATTTTGTTTGATTACAGGCAGCCGAACTTGGTGCTTCAGGGCCCCTCCGGCCCTGACCCCACTACCCGCGGTTTCTCTAAGTGTTGGCAACGACCTATCAGCCTTCGCTCTCTCTGAGTGTCGCTGACGTTTGTGCAGGGGCGTAAAGCTTCCTATGGCCCGCTGTTGGATTCCCCAAGACCGAATGAGTGTCGGGGAGCACTGTAGAGCCTCTGCAACGCTTTTAAGCTTCACTTGTGGGTCTCCAGCCGGGGGAA
Organism: Eutreptiella sp. 'Long Island Sound 2002'; assembly: GCA_964036045.1. Lineage (NCBI taxonomy): Eukaryota > Euglenozoa > Euglenophyceae > Eutreptiales > Eutreptiaceae > Eutreptiella > Eutreptiella sp. 'Long Island Sound 2002'. The sequence goes on along the minus strand of OZ038380.1, from coordinate 14,744,301 downwards.
CTCGGAAGGCATGATATTACATTATGTCAAGGTGCAATGATATTGAAGTTGAGATCTTCATGTTGAGGATCGCTTGAGGTAGACGATTTTGAGGTGCTATAGTATTGGTGTTTCGTAAGCAGAGCAGACCTGTGAGCAGGTACATAAAGGAACGTTCCAGTCGTGATTAATGCACAATACGAGGAACTGATTGAACTTTGCGTGGCAATGACCGGTCGCCTGTGACACGGGGGCGTTCGGTAGCCAAGTATCCGTTGCTTCATGGCCCCCCTCCCCAAGGGGCCTTCGGCCCACTTCTACTGGGGGGGGAGTAGCGTACAAAAGCGAGGAGACGGCCCCCCCGTGGGATAGGGTTGGGAATTGGCTGATATGGCTGCAATGGGTGTTCCGTGGTATGTGTTGTGCGCAAGCACTGCCTTCTCCAAACACCGCGAGTGCGTGTTTTCCGCACTTTTACCCCCTGAACCAGAACCTGGCCCGTGGTAGCGCAAGGGGGGAGGGTACCAGCACGTGCATGTGCGGAGCGCTTGTTGACCTGCGTGCGGCCCTTTCATTTCCAGAGAACAGCCTTGTGTTTTGCAATGTTTGACAAGCTCAAAGCCAAGGCGACAGCCAAAATGGAAGAGAAGATGGGGGTGGATCTGGACGGCGACGGGGTTGTGGGCAGGCCCGGCGGCAAGCCCAGCTCCTCCGACGACGGTGACTCCCACCATGGCCTCATGGGGGCCATGGGGGCTGCAGCGGGGCTCTGGGCCATGAGCTCCGGAGATTCAGAGTCCGAGTCTGATGACGACCACACAGGGGCTGCCCTCCTTGCGGCCGGGGCTGTCGGACTTGGCGGTCTCGCCTTCTTCTATGCGATGAACCGCAAGAAGAAGCGCGACTATGTTGTGGTCGTGGACGCCAGCTGCAGTATGCAGAGCGGTGTGTTTCAGCCCCCGGGGGGCACCCGCTGGTCTGAGACCCACAATGCAATCAGAAGTATTGCTGCAGGTCTCGTTTCCTCTTTTGTTCTCCTTGTCTGCCCATCATTTTGCGTTCCATCGCCGAGAGAACTGAGGATAATGGTGGGCTAAGGGTGAGCTCCGAAGAGGTCAGGGTGCTTGGCGTCGGTTAGAGTCGGTTGTGGCCACTGACGAGTGCGGTTAGAGACAAAACTCGCAGCGCAGGAGGCTGTGGATTTGTTGCTTTTGCAGAGATTGAGGATTTGGGTTGTGTGCCGAGAGTATGCCCAGACAAACAATGCGGCTGAGCTTTGGACCAGAATGGTTTGATGAGGCTCGTATTTGGTGGCCAGATGGGTTGTTGCATCTGGTTCACCGTGTTTCACCAAAGGAGTGATCGCAGTCACTCAAGTGGAGGGGCGTTTTTTAGAGGACACGTTTTTCTCTTTTTTTTCTGTTGTTACAAAACGTCCACCTGCAACTGCGGTCGGTTCCCTTCCAACGGCTGTTGGTTGCCCTTCAAGTGCCGCCCAATTGTGTGCCTCAATACTGAGCTGGCTACTGGGTGGTCCGAGTCTTCCCCCCCTTCTAATTAACAGATGTCCTGGTGTGGATGGGGGCCGCAAGCCATTTGTGAACGGATGAGAGGCGGTTTCACAGAGGTTGTAAGCAGGAGATTTCCTGCTGATGAGCGTGGGCTTCGAAACCCAAAATTGTGCTGCAGGACGAAGGCAGTCAGTGCCTCAGGCCTGGACCGAAATAGCAATGGACGAAAAGCAGTGGGCGGGGTGGGGGTCCCAAGCACTCCCTAGCGGAATTCTTCTTCGCCAGCACTGGGATCTCCGGGGTGGCCTTGGCCACCGTGGTTTGCGGGGGCAACTTAATGAGGATGCCGGTGGCCACACCGGTTGTAACCTGCACCGCGGATGGCCACAAGTCCACAACTGCCTGCAGAATGTGGCAGGCACGAGTTTGGCTGCACCAGCATGGATTCAGGTGCAGGATACCAAGAATGTGGCACAAAGGAGTTTGACGGCATTAGCATGGACTTAGGGGCAAGACAACACGATGTGGCACTAGAGAGTTTGTCTGCTGCGGAGTGCGATGAGGGGCAGTCCCCCTCTAGACCATGTGCTGAATTGCCTTTGCAACTCTGAAACGTACTCCATGGAACTACTGCCTAGTGCCATGTGATTTATTTCATGGTCCGAACAGATTCACCACTAAGAGGGCCCCCGTGGCACATAGGCACACCAAGCAACCCACGGGTGGTGTGGGGGCATGTAGGGGTGCCCAGGTATTTGTACGACTGGGGGGAGTACCGGACACGGCGCTATTTGGCGACATCCACGGGAAAGATGTTGTGTTGTCGTTGGAATCTGCCCTCTTGCAGGGCACCCCTGGAAGATGTACTTACTTAAGACCGCGAAGGGCCACAACCGGCCAAGGGCCATTTACTTTACATAGTGGAGCACCCCAACCAAGAAGGGGACACGTGCATTGATTGGACTTCGCAGTGCTGCTGGACTAATGGCTGGAATTGTCTATGGCGGGGACATTCAGTCTATCGGAACCGACCATTCATCCCCCCAAGGGCCATTTCAAAGATAATGAAGTGGGTGCCAATTGTATTGTGCTCTTGAGTTGTGCTATGTTTCTGGGAAGGAGGGGGTTGTTGAATTTTTGTGGCCAAAGCATTTCCTCTCCTGAGGGGCCAGTGTGGGAATTGGTAAAAAAATCAGGACGTTTCGGGTGCACTCACCGCAAAAGTAGTGTGTGGCGCCAGTACTCCTCCCTAAGCGCCACCCTTCTTCACCTCAGCTGTGAAATCAAGCACATTGCCTTGGAACTTTGGGTCTGCCGTCTGCCATCCATGTTGTGTGACCAGCGGCAATGGGTCACCATATCTGTGACCATGGGTTCCACATTGTCTTGTGTTCTGTAGTTTATGTCTTGCCTGGGATGCAAGAAATATCTTTAGCTACACACGGGTAAAGCTGCTGCTGTTAAGCTGTAGCACATTTGTGCTGCCCATCTTGGGCAGAGCAAACACAACGGCCAAAACCACACCGTGTGCCAATTTGAGAACCTAGAAAGCGAATACAAAGGGAAAGCTCAAGCTAAGGACAGCTCACATGTGTTGTGCTACATGTGACGCGCAACAAAGGATCGGTAGTTGTGGAGGTGTGCCTCTGGGCTTTGTGTGGTTGTGAGGGAGTGGGTATGTGGGGACGCTTGGGCTTCGAGCCTTCTGCCCCATCACACTCCCCTGCTTTTCTTCTTCGTAACCCGCAGCGTTCCTTCACTCCCTCTTACTCCCCTTCCCCAGGAGCCTGTGGTGCGGACCCAGACGGTCTGACCCTGTACTTCTTCAATGACCAAGTGTCCAAATTCGAGACGGTCAAGAGGGAGGAGGACGTCGACAGCATATTCCAGCGCTACTACCCGTCGGGATTCACAGACCTAACTGCTGCCCTAGAGGCTGCTTTTGCTGAGCACTTCGGCAAGCACAAGAAGCGGCCCACAACGATGTTGGTCATCCACGATGGTGAGCCCAACAACCCCGAGTCCACCAAGCAAAGCCTGCGGAATGCAGCAAATCGCATGCAGTCGAAGAAGGAGCTGGCAGTATCCTTCGTGCAGGTGGGGGACGACCCGCAGGCCACCGCATTCCTAGAAACACTGGACGTGGGACTGGGGACAAAGTGGGATATCGTGGACAAGATGCACGCACGGGACCTTCAGGGCCAGTCCTTCTCTGACGCAGTGAAGCAAAGCATTGGGTAGTCTGAGTGAATGCGGATGGATATGGATGCACCCTCCCGTCAATGGCAAATTCATGCCAGAAGCTGTACAGCAAAATCGTCGAAGGGCTGAAGTTATACCCTGTCATCGTCTCACCACTGGACCCTCCTCCCCCTTCAGGGGTCTCTGGGTGGGGTCAGATGCGCCCACAATGCACAGAATTCCTTCGTGTGCATGAATCCCCCTGGCCCCTGTGGCTTCCAGGCTCCAATAAAGCTGCTCAAAATCACAGGCGGTTTGAAGGTCTGTGGCAGCGCTGTTGAACAGCCTCCTTTTGCAGCTGCAGCACAAAGCTGTGTTGCAGGCTGGTGGTGTGCCGTGCAGGACCGGGGAGCCCATTGCAGATGCCTCCCACTGCCCCAGCCCCCTTCCCCCAAGGCGCTTTGCGACTGCGTTGCTGCTGCTGCCCCATGATGGCTAGCATGACCGGAACGGGCGCTTCGACCCCTGCCTGTTGCACGTCGCGCCCACGGTACACGACCCCTGACCGGCAGCAGCCCGGACACACCGGCATCGACCCTGCAGCCTTGACACTTTGTGCACAGGCTGCGGATCTGCCCACGCTATGTCGAACATCCCGGTCACTCTGACGCCTTCCCAGTGTCGCCTGATCCGGTCCCCCCTGCCCCGATCTCCACCACGGTATCAACCCACTCCACTATTCGCACGCGGCCATGTGCACCTTCATGCTCCCCTGCTGGCATGCACATGAGGCCACACCGTGCCCGATGTTGTATCTAAAATCCTTCTTAAGCGTTTCGATTAGTCCAGTTGGGCCATTCTGGTAGAATATGGCTACGATGGTCTGGCATTCACATATCAAGGATTTGCTGCGAAAATATGATGAATGTGATTGATTCTTCACAGGGGGATGTTTTGTTTGGTTCACGAAGAATGGTATTCTGAAGTTATTAGTAGCTGCTGTCCGGTGTGACAGATTTGCAGCACGCAGGCATACAATGGCCCATTTGTTATCCACTGAGATAAATCACACTATCTGTGTCCCAAACCCTGCAGACGCAAACACATTTTAATTTCATGGGTGCATGTCTTTTTGCAGCTAATGCCCGCTTCAACAAATGTGAGGGCTGTGCACCTGTGGATTGCTGATCCATGTGAAGCAAAGAAGTTCGCATGGCCCGCAGCTTATAGGCAGCAAATAGTTTGTTTGCAATACACCGCCGCAACAGCATGATGAGAACTGTATGAAGGCATTTGCATTCTTTCTCCTTTTTGCCTTTCCTGCGTTGCTGTGATTGTCCAACTGCTTCATTTGGGAGGTTGATTCAGGCTCTTTCCTCATGATTGATCCAGCAGCACCCTTTGTTGGACCTTGTGCCTGTTCGTAAAGTTCCCCTTCCTTGGCCAGTTGCCACCATTGCGGGTAATAATCTTGTGTCGACGAGTGAATTCAAACACCGCCCTTTTTCGTGTCGGCTCTTGTGTGAAAGAGCTAAAATAACCTTGAAGAGGATTGCAACATCATCCGCAACGATGAGGGAAATCTGTGTGGGACAGCCTGGCTGCCATTTGCATAGATATGAAAATGCCCCCCCCCCCCATTTCGCTTTCCCATCTGCAGATCACTCTGAAACCTAAACCGCTCCAAAAAAACATGTCTGCTGACTCCAAAATAGGGGGATGGGGGGGCTGGGGGCCTGGCTCTTTGGGTGCCCAAGACCTCCAGCCAGTGATGCAGGTTGTGCGATTCTTCTCTTGTGCTATGATTTACTCCGCCCCTATTTTGTTTTTCCTGCGTTGCTGTGATTGTCCAACTGCTGCATCTGTGGTGCACACGACACAAAACCCACTTTGTGCTAGAAAACCCCCCAAAATGTACCAAAAACCCCCCTTTTCTTACCAAAAAAACCCCCTACTGCCCTCGCCGGAATGGACCCCCCAACAAAAGCAATATGCACCAACAAAAGCAACTTTTAGGTCCGCCAAATAGGAAATGCCCCCCCTTCCCATGACCCCCCCCCCCCTCCCAACGGTCACCCTAACCCACATCTTTTTGGGGGTGAAAATTTTCCGGTGAATACCAAAAAAAAACCCCATTTTGTACCAAAAAACCCCCCGTTCTGGCGCAAAATGTACCAAAAAACCCCCGGCTAAAATGTACCAAAAAAAATCCCAAAATGTACCAAACCCCCCCCCCCCCCCGGGAGGGGGGGGTTTGGTACATTTTCGGGGGTTTTACGGGGGGGTTTTTGGTACATTTTGGGTTTTTTTTTGGTATTTGGCGGATTTTCTGGTACATTTCAGGGGGGTTTTGGTACATTTTTGGGGGGGGTTTATGGTGCAATTAGGGCGGGGTTTTTTTGATGGTACAATTCAGGGGGTTTCAAGTACACATCTGGGGGTTTTCAGTACATTTTGGCTGGTCAGTTTCAAGGTTTTTTGTAATACCCTCCGGGAGTGAGTGGGGTGTGGGAGCCCAGGCAGGGTGTTAGGTGCATCCTCAGAACTGTTGGCCACCCCATCCCCCCAAATCGTATGTCCAGGTCTAGCTTTGCTTGTAGTGCATGTGGCTGGTCCAGGCAGATTTCAGGCATGGAGGTAGGAGAGGGAATGGAAGGTCATGGAAGTAAATGGGAGTGTCCTCTCAGTGTTTTGCTTGGGTGCAGGAGGGGAGTGTGCGTTGTAGAAAGTGGTGGAAAGGAGGAAACCCCGAGGTAACCCATCCCGGGGCTTTTTAGTCTGAAAGGGGGCAACCAAGTTCGCTTTTTGGTACACAACGGTCCACAAGTGTAGCACACATGGGGAAGACAGCTGTGTGTTTTTTTTTTTGGTAGAAAGTGGGGGGGGGGTTTTGGTAGGCACCAGAAAAGTTTCTCTCGCAGCTGTTTGCTTTCTTTTTTATGCTTGCCATCTGCCCTTGCATCGCTACACTGCTGCATATTTACTGCTGACCCTCCCCCTGCAGTGTGCCCTCTGGTTCTTTTCTGGGAATTCATTCATTCTTTTTCCAGGGGGCCGAACCCTAGGTCAGCCCCCTACACCAACCCCCCCCCCCCCTGCCTCACCCACCTGTACGTATTTCTGTCATATTTCCTGCTCCAAAACAGCCACCTCCTGCAGGCAATATGCACAAAAAACAGCATGTAATGAAGGTGAGATCCAGCAGGCCACCGAGATCAGATTGTACAATTAGGTTTTAACACGTGGCAACATCTTCAGGGTCCTCATGCTGTTCGTTCCGCGGCACATATGTACAGTGTCATTGTACAATTGTTCTGTCGCTTTCCACAATGACCCCACACAAGTTTGGTAACATATGTGACACGTAATAGTGATTCACTGATTCTGCAAGCATTTCATGAAGCTGCTCGATTTTACCTGGCTATCCTGACCATCCAGTGGGACACGGCCATGGCTGTATGCTTCTCGCTGCATTTAGTTGAACCCTCCCCTGCGAAAAAAATTTTTTTTGCACCAAAACCACCCCAGCTCTATATGAACCCCTCCGTTGTTTTTGTACAAACCTCCCTCCATTTTTATACTAAAAATCACCCATTTTGAACAAAAAAGACCACTCCGTTTTGAAACCACCCGTTTTGTACTAACCCCCCCTCCCACCCCAAAGGGATTTGGATATCGTTCGAAATCTAAAACAAAAAGGGTATGAAAAAACTCTCCAAACCCCCCCCCCCCCCAGAGCAGAAAACACTCTGTTTTATACTAGCCTCCCCCAGGATGGGGCTTTAGTATGGGAAGGAATTTTTTGTACTATACTATGGAGCGGGCGTCTTGTAGTACAAAAGGGTTGCTTCTTAGTACAAAAACAATTTTTTTTAGTACGCCCTATTTTGTACTAAAAAGTCACCGACTTTGTAAAAATCAAATCGTAGTTGTTCCGTCCTGAAAATCCCACATTTTGCAAGAAAAAGCTCCTTCGTTTGGAATAGAAACCTATCCCATCTATTGTTCGAAAATACAACCTGTTTTGTACAAAATAACCCCCTGTCCGGTTTGTAGTGAAAAGCTCTTCTTTTTGAATTAAAAAAAAACCTGTTGTTCTGCATTCAAAAAAGCCCTCTTTTTTGTGACAAACAACCCCGTTTTTTCAATAACCCTCTCCGTTTTTTATACTAAAGGACCCTCGTTTTCTAACACGACAACCCTTTTTCCACTAATTGTTAGGTTCACCAAAACGAAAAAGCCGTGTTTCCTACGCATCAAACCCCTCCCTCCTGGCACTTTTACCCATGTCTTTTGTGCGATGAAAGCTATCCATCGCGGTTGTTTGCTTCCGTTATGGTATCGTCTACCCTTGCATTGCTTTGCCGGGGGTAGATAGGAAGTTCGGTACTGAAAATGAAGCAGCCCGGACACGCGTGGGAGAAAGGCAGATTTGTTTTTGATGCATTGGGCAAGGTTGCTCAACCAGTAGCACTATCACTCGTTCCAAGAATACAAAAGGTGTTTTGATGGCGGCTAAACACGAACGCAATGAAGTTTGGTGTGGGGCTTGACTTTTTTGTTTACACTGAAGCATGTGGACGAAAAAATACTCCACTCAATTAGGAAGTGATGCCTTTTTTCCGTGCGTGTCCTCTTTGCCGCAACCTCATGTTGACGCCAATTGCAGAATTGCATGTGGATCTTGGGCGATGCGGCGTGCATGAAGAGTGTAATGCGCGTCCTAGCGGGCAAGGGGTGCATTACATTTGAAGCCATTTGCGGATCGGATATGCTACGGGACCTATTTGGTCTTCTTTTGACAGTTTTCATAAGAGCATAGAGCCTGCAATGAAACTCTAGATCTTTTACGACGAGGCCAAAGAAAGCCAAGTTGGCGAGTCTACTCCGGGGGCCAAATGACTAACGTGTTTGCAATAGCATATTTGTTGTTCTTGCAGGCGCTGTCTTGCTCCGGATGCACATACTTGAACACTATCTTCATTGTGTTGATTGTAGAAAAGGTTTGCAACGGAGTTCAGGGCAGTACATCGCGCATAGTTTGGCGCAAGCACAAAGTGGCTACTGTTATTGATTATTTGGGCAATTACAATGCAAAATGTCCGTGAATGCGCTTGAGACTGCCAGTGTTGAATTCTATTAGTTTCACTCTTAAGATTTGACCTTTTAACACCCCTTTGCTGTTCCTCTCTGGTGGTGCTGTTAGCTAGTGCACCAAGCGCTTATTCCACACGGTTTCAACAGAGACTTTACAGAATTGGTTAATAAATCGTTGATGCAATACTGACTATGTATATGTCTGTAGAGAATCTTTCTACTGCCTTTCCCCGGAATACATGGTGAGTTGGCGAGGGCACATTGTAAAGAAGGCCTTCGGTATGACCTCTAGAACAAACTCCGATGGTGGTACGCCGACACCGTTGGGCGGTTGCGCAACCTTTGCTGCAAGGTATCCTTGTGTTTCAATAGCTTCAACTCAGTTTCCTACGATCAATGGCCAGGCCTCTAGAATGCGTTATGGACCACGAGAGCGCTGGTGTAACAACTCAAGCGGATCGTTCAAAAACGTTCTTTGTTCATCCTCAGGCGCAAGCATTTACGTACGTGGGTATCCCATTTCCCTTTCTCCGCGTCCTGCTTGTGTCGAAACGGTGCGTTGTAAATTGGCGTGCGACCAATATTTTCCTTTGTTTTGGAGGATACACGAGATGTGACGCCTCCTCCCGAACACGCTTGACGATCGAGGGCAGTGCCTCGCGACGTTTTTGTCACACGCATGAATGCTTGGTAGTTCCGGGGCTCTTTAATACGTCGTCTAAAGACCTTGAGATCATGCAAAAATCCTCCTTCGCGGACGCCGAGAATGGCTTTGTCAGCTTGCCTGCGTGTATCAGCGACAACACGTTGTGAGCCAAAGGAATGAACTCTTTGGGAGTGCACATTGTTTTCTTGCCCATCAGTGTTGCATATGCCTTGGGTGCTTGCCAATCAGTCAAACTTGTGACAACTGGATCATCCAGAGCTTGGAGAACAGACACCAAATTTTTTTGAGCACCGGGAGACAATTAGGGGCAGTTAAGGCCTGTCTTAAACGATTCGATTTATTTTAAAATGCACCTTTCTGCGGTGTTTAGAGCGCCAAGGGCAGCAACTAGTTAGTATAAGGTAAAGCAGCCAATAGGTGTACCATTTTGGATGCTTTTAAACAATTAGTTGGCATTTGAGTTTTGTGGTAGTAGGTTTGCATTGGAAAGTAGAAAAGTTGAAGTTTGAAATAAAATTTTACTTGTTGGAAAACATTTCCTTGGAGCTGAGAAATTTACAAATAGAGGGACGTCATGTAGGCGTTGGTATTTGGGGGTGGACTACTTTGTGTGGCACCTCAGTGTATGAATGTTTTGTTGCATTGATGAACGTAGTAGTATTTCAAACTTTGAAAAGTATGATTCAACACCACAAATGACCCTTGAGTGATTTAAATACATTCCGCCCGCAGATAAAACCTTGAATCTTTGGCGCGGGAGGGAGCGGCGCCTTTACGCGCCAGAAATCGAACGATTTCTCTGCCGACGGAGGGATTTTGGATGGCTAGGGGGTTGATTTACATTGTTCTTCACAGGTCTGAGCAGTCAAAACTTTAAAGCATCGAGTGGTCCAGCCAAAATGGGCCTCGCAAAGGTTCCGGAGGGAGTTAGCGGAAGCGCCGACTCCCTCCGGAACTAGCGCACGCTGATTTTTAACGACCGAACATTTTAATTTCAACAGAATATTGATTTGGCATACCTAATTTTATGTTATTTGATTATCTAAATGCCAATATGTACTCAAAGTCATTTGATCTGTCCCCCCTGAGTGGACAACAAACTTGGTCTCCTCCACTTTCACAGAAAGGTTTAGAGTGATTTCAACACTGTGTGTTTGTTGTGCCTCTCCTGCTGCTTGCTGCTGGTGTAGGGTTTCCTGCTGCTTGTTTTTGATGAAGAAAATGTTTTATTTGCTGAAATACAACCAATCCAGGATTACCCAAGCCAGAGATAAGCAAGTAGAAGAAACTCAGGATCAAAGCATGAAGGGCTGCAGTCACAAAGAGTTAGATAAAGAAAACTATCAACAATAGACCACAGCAATTAGCATACATTGCAACTCAGGATGAAATATTTTACATGTTTGAGAAAAACTGATTGGAAAACTGCCCCAAGGGCTCATACTCTTCCTCAGTGCCATCCTGAGATGTGCACTCTTTGTTTTTGGGTCCCATAGGTGCTTAGGTGGCAGGGCATGAGGCGATGAGGTCACTGCCATGTCACATGGGATATTCCTACTTAGCTAGGCTGACCGGGAATTGAACCCAGGACCTCTCAAAAAGAGGTGCCCCAGCCCCCTAGGGTGCATACCACTAGGATAGCTAAGAATTCGTGAGAAAACATAGATGAATTCATCGGCTCTGCCCTGGATATGTCAGTTCTCAGTCAACTCTGGAAAAGATGAATAGCTTCACATTGATAGGGGATTAAGGGGGTCCACTCCATATCCTGATTTAGTGTTTGGTTCCATAAGTCAAAATGTGTTTTCACCCATTTTGGTTAGGCCAATACTAAGATAAAAATGCTAGAGTGCTTAATGCATCTCTAATACAACTAGAGTATGCCTCAAGGCATTGGAAAAGCAATTTTTCTTACCCCCCCCTATGTGCTGTGGTGGCCACCACTGTCGCATTTTAGGAAAAAGGGTATTTTTCTTGGCCTTTCCTTGGTTTCCACATCTACTTTAAAATACCTATGGCCTCCCTCACACTGGAAAAATGGGCGCTCACCATGGCTAGCGCCTTTTTGCTGCTTTGTTCGTGACATTTCCTACAGAAAGCTCAGCGCTCATGGCGCTGCCGGGGTTCCTGTGGCTTGGTTGGGTTAGTTTGGGAGCATGCCAAAAACATGTGCATGTGCATCCCTCCCTCCAAGACGCAGCGCAACATAAACCCAACGCAAGACGCAATATACACACGCGCATGGGTTCTCGTAAACCTGCAGGCGACCTGTGACCTGTCTTAGGGCGAAGGGAGTTGTTAAAAAAAATTAATTTGGCCCTTGGTGGGGTCTTGGGTTCTGCTCAGTCCCTAGGCTGCTGCTTTTCGGCCCGAACGGCGGCCTACTCGGCGACGCTTCGCGAAGGTATCTGTACAGAGAGGAATGGGAGGAGGATGGACAAAACCACGCAAACGCGAAGCGCAAACACCTAAATCCGTCAAATGACGGCCTGTAATTTTTCTAAGACAACACACCTGAGCAGAATGCCATTGTGCATTAAATACACATTTTTAGAAAAATTTGTAGTCTTCTCTTGATTTTTGGAATCAAGAAATTCCTACGCGGAAAAGGGCGGCGCGCAGGAGCGGCTCCTAGCGAAGCGCCGGAAAATAGCGAAATAATGAGATTATAAACGTATGTCTCACGTAGACAGGAAAATGACGAGACACACATAAATGAATAAACATACAGATTCCAACAAAACATACAAACAACAAACTGCGTCGCACGTCGCGCGATCGCAGCAGAAGAAAAATAAAATACCAAGAAAATGACGCACCGCCAGAAGAAATAAAGCAAAAAATCGACTTTTCCGACCTCAGAAACCCCCCCAACAATTTTACGCCGCTGTTTGGCGAGGTCGCAAAATTTAGGACACTCACCAAAAAGGACGAACAAAAGAGTCGCGACGGCGAAGGAGCTGAGCGTTGCTTGCCCCAAACCACCTAGCAAAGTGCGTGCCCTAGGCGCTAGGGACTTGTGCGCGCCCCAAAACAAGCCACACATAGACAACAACAACGCCACCGGCCGCCGACAAGCAAGTATGTTATATGCCGCGCAACGCTAGAAACCAACGAAACAAGCACAACGCGGTAAGAGATAGACAAGGAGAGAACAAGTATGTAACGAACCACACCACAGTGGAGATATACCAGAAGTACACGACCAAGCAATGCAAGCCCGCTCACGTAGGGAATACGACGACGCCGTAACACGCGAAGGGGATCACAACAAAAGAAAAAAGAAGCCGCACAAGTACACAAGTATGTTGCATGTCATGCACGAATAATACACGCAAGCAACAACAACGCCACCGGCCGCCGAAAAGCAAGTGTGTTATATGCCATATATTGTATGCATAACGCCGTAACAAACGCAATACAAGGAAGTTACGTGTCAAGCAACGCCAAAGTGCGCCGCCACGAAAAGCGCAACGAAAACCGCACCGGCAAGGAAAACCAACAAGAGGTGTCACCGAATGAATGCCTATGCTCACCCCCGCTCACATAGGGAAAGAAAGGTATGCCCGTACGTGCGTGCCCGGAACGCCGCAAGGTCACCACCGCCACGAACGAGCAAAATGGTATGAAGGGACAAACAAGGGGGAACAAAAAACCGACAAAGGAGAGAAGAACGCGCGAAGGAGGACACGTGCCACCGAGGTGAGGCACAACACAAAAAAAAAAAAACACAAACCAAAACTAAACATACACACGTGGCTAGTCGGGTCCAAGTATGTTGCATGCCACGTTACGCTACGCAACAAACACGATACGAGAACGGCAACCACGCCAACAAAAGTAAAAGGTGACCACGAGGCGTAACCGAGACGTGCCCACCGCCCACCCGCACGCCCGCTTATGTAGGAGGCGAAAGGGAGCGAAAGGGGACAAAAGGTATGCCGCCGCATGCAAACAAATAGTAGGCAAGCCACACACCGCCACCAAGAACGCAAGTATGTTACCATGTCGTGCCACGTCGCCAACCGCCCGGCCCGCGCCACCAACCGAGACGGGGAAAAAAGAAATGGCCTTCAGCCAGGGAGTGGTTGTCACGGGGGGCTAACGGTCCTGCCCTGCGGTGCAATGCGGGGCAACCGTGACAACTGCTCTTACAGCACAACCACCCTTTTTGTTGCGCTGATTAGAACACACAAATAGCCAGGGAGGGAGACACGGGGAGCATACACACAAATAGCATAGCGCCGTCGTGTGCCGGGTCCCGACAAACACACGTGCATGCACCCACGTTCTCTTCCCCTCACAGGTCCCAAGGAGAAGCGTATGCTCGTGTTTGCGTCGTCCGGGCGTTAAAGTAGGGTTGTTCTAGACGCTTAGACAAGTATTGCGTCGTGCCGTCGTCTCACATTACAGAACTCCCGGCAAGGCGGGAGGACTAGGACACGTTAAGGTAGTGGGGAAAGAAACAGGTATGTTGCATGTCACGCCGCGCGCGCGGAACGGGCAACGAGCAAAGGTAGCGGCCAAAGGGGTGTGGAGTCAAGACGGGAGCAAGTGGGACAATAAACCTACGCACACGCCGGTCGCACACACATGTCGCATGACGTACCAGCCAGCTCGAGGTGCCGTGTCGCGACAAAACCGCCGCCGCCGCACGCCCGTTTACGCCCTCTCCTCTCTCTACGCAGGTTCAAAGGAGGAAGCCCGGGCCGACAAGGAAAAAGACAGAGACACACAACAAAGCGGAGGCAGGGAAAAAGTGCATGTCAGGGAGAAGGGTAGAGGAACGGGTAAAGAGCAACGAAGCCGCGAAAGGAACAAGGGGTAGCCAGCAGACGAGCAAGGGGCGCGCACAGGGGAGGGGACACGGCGGGCACACGGCGAGCACAACACCGCACCGAGACACCGGAGAGGGGAGCACCGGAGGACCAAGGGAAGAGCGGCACCACGCACCACGACACGCACGGCACAGACACCACACACACCGCACACACCCAAAGAACCCCGGCAACCCGCCCAGCAGTGGACGGGCAGTCGGGGGAGGGACAGCGCCTGACCCCAGGCGCCCCTCACAATGGTGGAAGGCACCCCCCCCGGGGACGCCCTTCCGCCACCCCCACAGCGAGCAACTCCGGCCCGCAAGGGCGCAAGCTGTGGGGCCGGTGCTGGGTCCCCACGCCCGCACCGACCGCGCCCGGGACACGTGGGTCGCGGAACCCTGGCTGCCCGCTGCAGAGGACGGGCGGCCGGGGGAGGGACAGCGCCTGACACCAGGCGCCCCTCACAACGGTGGAAGGCACCCCCCCCCGGGGACGCCCTTCCGCCACCCCCACAGCGAGCAACGCCGGCCCGCAAGGGCGCACGCTGTGGGGCCGGTGCTGGGTCCACACGCCCGCATCGACCGCACCCGGGACACACGGGTCGCGGAACCCTGGCTGCCCGCTCCAGAGGACGGGCAGCCGGGGGAGGGACAGCGCCTGACACCAGGCGCCCCTCACAACGGTGGAAGGCACCCCCCCGGGGACGCCCTTCCGCCACCCCCACAGCGAGCAACGCCGGCCCGCAAGGGCGCACGCTGTGGGGCCGGTGCTGGGTCCACACGCCCGCATCGACCGCACCCGGGACACACGGGTCGCGGAACCCTGGCTGCCCGCTCCAGAGGACGGGCAGCCGGGGGAGGGACAGCGCCTGACACCAGGCGCCCCTCACAACGGTGGAAGGCACCCCCCCCCGGGGACGCCCTTCCGCCACCCCCACAGCGAGCAACGCCGGCCCGCAAGGGCGCACGCTGTGGGGCCGGTGCTGGGTCCACACGCCCGCATCGACCGCACCCGGGACACATGGGTCGCAGAACCCTGGCTGCCCGCTCCAGAGGACGGGCGGCCGGGGGAGGGACAGCGCCTGACACCAGGCGCCCCTCACAACGGTGGCAGGCACCCCCCCCGGGGACGCCCTTCCGCCCCCCCCACAGCGAGCAACGCCGGCCCGCAAGGGCGCACGCTGTGGGGCCGGTGCTGGGTCCACGCGCCCGCATCGACCGCACCCTGGACACACGGGTCGCGGAACCCTGGCTGCCCGCTCCAGAGGACGGGCGGCCGGGGGAGGGACAGCGCCTGACACCAGGCGCCCCTCACAACGGTGGAAGGCACCCCCCCCGGGGACGCCCTTCCGCCACCCCCACAGCGAGCAACGCCGGCCCGCAAGGGCGCACGCTGTGGGGCCGGTGCTGGGTCCACACGCCCGCATCGACCGCACCCGGGACACACGTGTCGCGGAACCCTGGCTGCCCGCTCCAGAGGACGGGCAGCCGGGGGAGGGACAGCGCCTGACACCAGGCGCCCCTCACAACGGTGGAAGGCACCCTTCCCGGGGACGCCCTTCCGCCACCCCCACAGCGAGCAACGCCGGCCCGCAAGGGCGCACGCTGGGGGGCCGGTGCTGAATTCACACGCCCGCATCGACCGCACCCGGGACACACGGGTCGCGGAACCCTGGCTGCGCGCTCCAGAGGACGGGCGGCCGGGGTAGGGACAGCGCCTGACACAGGGCGCCCCTCACAATGGTGGAAGGCACCCCCCCCGGGACGCCCTTCCGCCACCCCCACAGCGAGCAACGCCGGCCCGCAAGGGCGCACGCTGTGGGGCCGGTGCTGGGTCCACACGCCCGCATCGACCGCACCCGGGACACACGGGTCGCGGAACCCCGGCTGCCCGCTCCAGAGGACGGGCAGCCGGGGGAGGGACAGCGCCTGACACCAGGCGCCCCTCACAACGGTGGAAGGCACCCCCCCCGGGGACGCCCTTCCGCCACCCCCACAGCGAGCAACGCCAGTCCGCAAGGGCGCACGCTGTGGGGCCGGTGCTGGGTCCACACGCCCGCATCGACCGCACCCGGGACACACGGGTCGCGGAACCCTGGCTGCCCGCTCCAGAGGACGGGCGGCCGGGGGAGGGACAGTGCCTGACACCAGGCGCCCCTCACAACGATGGAAGGCACCCCCCCGGGGACGCCCTTCCGCCACCCCCACAGCGAGCAACGCCGGCCCGCAAGGGCGCACGCTTGGGGGCCGGTGCTGGGTTCACACGCCCGCATCGACCGCACCCGGGACACACGGGTCGCGGAACCCTGGCTGCCCGCTCCAGAGGACGGGCGGCCGGGGGAGGGACAGCGCCTGACACCAGGCGCCCCTCACAATGGTGGAAGGCACCCCCCCCGGGGACGCCCTTCCGCCACCCCCACAGCGAGCAACGCCGGCCCGCAAGGGCGCACGCTGTGGGGCCGGTGCTGGGTCCACACGCCCGCATCGACCGCACCCGGGACACACGGGTCGCGGAACCCTGGCTGCCCGCTCCAGAGGACGGGCAGCCGGGGGAGGGACAGCGCCTGACACCAGGCGCCCCTCGCAACGGTGGAAGGCACCCCCCCCGGGGACGCCCTTCCGCCACCCCCACAGCGAGCAACGCCGGCCCGCAAGGGCGCACGCTGTGGGGCCGGTGCTGGGTCCACACGCCCGCATCGACCGCACCCGGGACACACGGGTCGCGGAACCCTGGCTGCCCGCTCCAGAGGACGGGCAGCTGGGGGAGGGACAGCGCCTGACACCAGGCGCCCCTCACAACGGTGGAAGGCACCCCCCCCGGGGACGCCCTTCCGCCACCCCCACAGCGAGCAACGCCGGCCCGCAAGGGTGCACGCTGTGGGGCCGCTGCTGGGTCCACACGCCCGCATCGACCGCACCCAAGACACACGGGTCGCGGAACCCTGGCTGCCCGCTCCAGAGGACGGGCGGCCGGGGGAGGGACAGTGCCTGACACCAGGCGCCCCTCACAACGGTGGAAGGCACCCCCCCGGGGACGCCCTTCCGCCACCCCCACAGCGAGCAACGCCGGCCCGCAAGGGCGCACGCTGCGGGGCCGATGCTGGGTCCACACGCCCGCATCGACCGCACCCGGGACACACGGGTCGCGGAACCCTGGCTGCCCGCTCCAGAGGACGGGCGGCCGGGGGAGGGACAGCGCCTGACACCAGGCGCCCCTCACAACGGTGGAAGGCACCCCCCCCGGGGACGCCCTTCCGCCACCCCCACAGCGAGCAACGCCGGCCCGCAAGGGCGCACGCTGTGGGGCCGGTGCTGGGTCCACACGCCCGCATCGACCGCACCCGGGACACACGGGTCGCGGAACCCCGGCTGCCCGCTCCAGAGGACGGGCAGCCGGGGGAGGGACAGCGCCTGACACCAGGCGCCCCTCACAACGGTGGAAGGCACCCCCCCCGGGGACGCCCTTCCGCCACCCCCACAGCGAGCAGCGCCGGCCCGCAAGGGCGCACGCTGGGGGGCCGGTGCTGGGTTCACACGCCCGCATCGACGGCACCCGGGACACACGGGTCGCGGAACCCTGGCTGCCCGCTCCAGAGGACGGGCGGCCGGGGGAGGGACAGCGCCTGACACCAGGCGCCCCTCACAACGGTGGAAGGCACCCCCCCCGGGGACGCCCTTCCGCCACCCCCACAGCGAGCAACGCCGGTCCGCAAGGGCGCACGCTGTGGGGCCGGTGCTGGGTCCACACGCCCGCATCGACCGCACCCGGGACACACGGGTCGCGGAACCCTGGCTGCCCGCTCCAGAGGACGGGCGGCCGGGGGAGGGACAGCGCCTGACACCAGGCGCCCCACACAACGGTGGAAGGCACCCCCCCGGGGACGCCCTTCCGCCACCCCCACAGCGAGCAACGCCGGCCCGCAAGGGCGCACGCTGTGGGGCCGGTGCTGGGTCCACACGCCCGCATCGACCGCACCCAAGACACACGGGTCGCGGAACCCTGGCTGCCCGCTCCAGAGGACGGGCGGCCAGGGGAGGGACAGCGCCTGACACCAGGCGCCCCTCACAACGGTGGAAGGCACCCCCCCGGGGACGCCCCTCCGCCACCCCCACAGCGAGCAACGCCGGCCCGCAAGGGCGCACGCTGCGGGGCCGGTGCTGGGTCCACACGCCCGCATCGACCGCACCCGGGACACACGGGTCGCGGAACCCTGGCTGCCCGCTCCAGAGGACGGGCGACCGGGGGAGGGACAGCGCCTGACACCAGGCGCCCCTCACAACGGTGGAAGGCACCCCCCCCGGGGACGCCCTTCCGCCACCCCCACAGCGAGCAACGCTGGCCCGCAAGGGCGCACGCTGTGGGGCCGGTGCTGGGTCCACACGCCCGCATCGACCGCACCCGGGACAAACGGGTCGCGGAACCCTGGCTGCCCGCTCCAGAGGACGGGCAGCCGGGGGAGGGACAGCGCCTGACACCACGCGCCCCTCACAATGGTGGAAGGCACCCCCCCGGGGACGCCCTTCCGCCACCCCCACAGCGAGCAACGCCGGCCCGCAAGGGCGCACGCTGGGGGGCCGATGCTGGGTCCACACGCCCGCATCGACCGCACCCAACACACACGGGTCGCGGAACCCTGGCTGCCCGCTCCAGAGGACGGGCGTCCGGGGGAGGGACAGCGCCTGACACCAGGCGCCCCTCACAACAGTGGAAGGCACCCCCCCGGGGACGCCCTTCGGCCGGCCCCACAGCGAGCAACGCCGGCCCGCAAGGGCGCACGCTGGGGGGCCGGTGCTGGGTCCACACGCCCGCATCGACCGCACCCGGGACACACGGGTCGCGGAACCCTGGCTGCCCGCTCCAGAGGACGGGCGGCCGGGGGAGGGACAGCGCCTGACACCAGGCGCCCCTCGCAACGGTGGAAGGCACCCCCCCCGGGGACGCCCTTCCGCCACCCCCACAGCGAGCAACGCCGGCCCGCAAGGGCGCACGCTGGGGGGCCGGTGCTGGGTTCACACGCCAGTATCGACCGCACCCGGGACACACGGGTCGCGGGACCCTGGCTGCCCGCTCCAGAGGACGGGCGGCCGGGGGAGGGACAGCGCCTGACACCGGTCGCCCCTCACAACGGTGGAAAGCACCCCCCCCGGGGACGCCCTTCCGCCACCCTCACAGCGAGCAACGCCGGCCCGCAAGGGCGCACGCTGTGAGACCGGTGCTGGGTACCCACGCCCGCACCGACCGCACCCGGGACACACGGGACGCGGAACCCTGGCTGCCCGCTCGAGAGGACGGGCGGCCGAGGGAGGGACAGCGCCTGACATCAGGCGCCCCTCACAACGGTGGAAGGCACCCCCCCCGGGGACGCCCTTCCGCCACACCCACAGCGAGCAACGCCGGCCCGCAAGGGCGCACGCTGT
This sequence comes from Eutreptiella sp. 'Long Island Sound 2002', assembly GCA_964036045.1. Classification (NCBI taxonomy): domain Eukaryota; phylum Euglenozoa; class Euglenophyceae; order Eutreptiales; family Eutreptiaceae; genus Eutreptiella; species Eutreptiella sp. 'Long Island Sound 2002'. The sequence continues at coordinate 14,724,629 of OZ038380.1, read as the reverse complement.
GGGGCCGGTGCTGAGTCACCACGCCCGCACCGACCGCACCCGGCACACGCGGGACGCGGAACCCTGGCTGCGCGCTCCAGAGGACGGGCGGCCAGGGGAGGGACAGCGCCTGACACCATGCGCCCCTCACAACAGTGGAAAGCACCCCCCCCCGGGGACGCCCCTCCGCCACCCCCGCAGCGAGCAACGCCGGCCCGCAAGGGCGCACGCTGCGGGGCTGGTGCTGGGTCCCCACACCCGCACCGACCGCACCCGGGACACTCGGGACGCGGAACCCTGGCTGCCGGCTCCAGAGGACGGGCGGCCGGGGGAGGGACAGCGCCTGACACCAGGCGCCCCTCGCAACGATGGAAAGCACCCCCCCCGGGGACGCCCTTCCGCCACCCCCACAGCGAGCAACGCCGGCCCGCAAGGGCGCACGTTGTGGGGCCGGTGCTGGGTCCCCAAGCCCGCACCGACCGCACCCGGGACACACGGGACGCGGAACCCTGGCTGCCCGCTCCAGAGGACGGGCGGCCAGGGGAGGGACAGCGCCTGACACCAGGCGCCCCTCACAACGGTGAAAAGCACCCCCCCCGGGGACGCCCTTCTGCCACCCCCACGGCGAGCAACGCCGGCCCGCAAGGGCGCACGCGCTGTGGGACCGGTGCTGGGTCCCCACGCCCGCACCGACCGCACCCGGGACACCCGGTACGCGGAACCCTGGCTGCCCGCTCCAGAGGACGGATGGCCGGGGGAGGGACAGCGCCTGACACCAGACGCCCCTCACAATGGTGGAAGGCGCCCCCCGGGGACGCCCTTCTGCCCCCCCGACGGCGAGGGACGCCAGCCCGCAAGGGCGCACGCCGTGGGGCCGGTGCTGGGTCCCCACGCTCGCACCGACCGCACCCGGGACACACGGGACGCGGAACCCTGGCTGCCCGCTCCAGAGGACGGGCGGCTGGGGGAGGGACAGCGCCTGACACCAGGCGCCCCTCACAATGATGGAAGGCACCCCCCCCGGGGACGCCCTTCCGCCACCCCCAAGGAGAGCAACGCCGGCCCGCAAGGGCGCGCGCTGCGGGGCCAGTGCTGGGTCCCCACGCCCGCACGGACCGCACCCGGGACACACGGGACGCGGAACCCTGACTGCCCGCTCCAGAGGACGGACGGCCGGGGGAGGGACAGCGTCTGACGCCGGACGCCCCTCACAACGGTGGAAGACACCCCCCCCGGGGACGCCCTTCCGCCACCCCCACAGCGAGCAACGCCAGCCCGCAAGGGCGCACGCTGTGGGGACGGTGCTGGGTCCACACGCCCGCATCGACCGCACCCGGGACACACGGGTCGCGGAACCCTGGCTGCCCGCTCCAGAGGACGGGCAACCGGGGGAGGGACAGCGCCTGACGCCAGGCGCCCCTCCCCACGATGGAAGGCAACCCCCCGGGGACGCCCTTCCGTCACCCCCACAGCGAGCAACGCCGGCCCGCAAGGGCGCACGCTGTGGGGCCGGCGCTGGATCCACACGCCCGCATGGACCGCACCCGGGACACACGGGTCGCGGAACCCTGGCTGCTCGCTCCAGAGGACGGGCGGTCGGGGGAGGGACAGCGCCTGACACCAGGCGCCCCTCACAACGGTGGAAGGCACCCCCCCCTGGGGACGCCCTTCCGCCACCCCCACAGCGAGCAACGCCGGCCCGCAAAGGCGCACGCTGTGGGGCCGGTGCTGGGCCCACACGCCCGCATCGACCGCAACCGGGACACACGGGTCGCGGAACCCTGGCTGCCCGCTCCGGAGGACGGGCGACCGGGAGAGGGACAGCGCCTAACACCAGATGCCCCTCGCATCGCTGGAAAGCGCCCCCCCGGGGATGCCCATCCACCACCCCCACACCGAACAACGCACCAGCGCACCAACGCACCAGCCACGGGACATCCGCACCCCACCCCCTGCTCTTAGACACAGCGACACAGCAATGGCGGAACCAGCGGCACCACGCAAGACACGCCCCCGCTCTCCGACGCTGGACGAAGCACACGAGGTCATCAGGGCGCTGGGACTCAGAGACGGCGAAGGAGACCCCCCACAAGGGGACGCGGGCACGGACTCCGACCTGGAGGCATTGCCGGAGCCCCCCACGGGAGGCGCGCCCGCGGAACCTGCGCCGCCGGCGGGCAGCGTACCCGCGATCTGCCCCGCGTGGAAACGGGGCCACTGCACCGGCGAAGGCTGGTGCCCCAAACAGCACCCCCAGCCCGGCCCCGATGATGGAGCGTTGCCCGAGGTGAAACCCGCGGCCGCACGCGCCGCCCTACGCTACGGGGTGGCGCAGGGCTGGATCCTGGATGAGACCGCGCGCGGCAGCGTGAACATCCAGGAGGCCGTCGACCGAGTCACCCACGCGGGACAGGCGGCAGTGGCCTTGCACACCCGGGGCCGCCACCGCGGACCCGCAGAGGGGATCATTGTGGAACCCTCGTGAATGGTGCTGGTCCTGGCGGCTGACATGGTCCGAGGGGTGCTCCACGCGTCCCGTGTACGGCGGGCGTGCCCACAGTGGACCATCCAGGTGTACACCCCCCCGCGGGCGTGGCCCTTTTCCACGTGGGCGGTGCTCGCCGTCATGTGGCACCTGGCACCAGAGGACGCCCCCACAGGGACCGCGGAGGACATCGCCCGGGACCTCCACACCTGGCCGGCCGACCAGGATTACCCCTGGCGCAGGGCCCGGGGCGGCCTCCTGGTGGCACCAGCGGCAGAGGGGCTCAGCCTCGCGGCAACCCTCCAACGGCACCCCGACAAGCAGGCACGCCACTTCCTGCAGACGGGCACGGTCCCGGCCATCCCGCCAGACTCCGAGTGGCGATGGGACGCAGGGGTGGCGCAACCGCTGCCGGGCCCCTGGACCCTCCCGTTGTGGTACTTGCCCATGGGCACCTTGGCCCACGCCACCCAGGCCGTCAAGGGGGCTTTCCCGCAGCCGCTCCTCCCTGGCGTGGCCCTGCTCCGCAGCCTGCAGGCGGGGGCCGCCTGGGTACGGTGGAAGGAAGGAAAGGGGCGCTCGAGCCCCTATTTCCCCATGGTCCAGGGCCAGGCGCTGATCCACGCCGAGGGCATGGGGACCGTGGAATGGGGGGCGATCGTGCCCGGCACGGCGTGCAGGTGGATCACGGCGACCGCTCCACAGCCCATGCGATCGCCGCCGGCGTGCCACCGCCTCCTACGGATGGTCCCCTCTTTGGCCCCCCAGCACGCCTTTACAAGGGACGTGTGGAAGGCCGTACTGAGCCACACCAGGGAGTGGCTAACGAACCCGGGTGCGCGGTACCCGCCGGGACCGGTGCTCGAACAGCTCACGGCCCCCACACCCGGGGTCCTCCACGCCCTACACAGGGCGTCGGCCCTCACGAAGCAGCTCAACGACGAAGTGCTGGACCTGGCGCTGGAGCCGCTGCGGGTGCTCTACCCGCAAGCCCACATCCCACCCGCGGGCACGTCCAACCGCCTAGGCCGCCTGGGGTTGCAGCGCCGCGTCGAGGCCGCGCACCTAGGAGGCGTGGTGGAACAGTGGCTAACGCTCCGCAACCCGTCCACCGCGGAGGGCCACTGGTACCTGCACCAACTCCTCTTCCAACCACGGGCAGCCCCGGAACACCGCCGGCAAAACCCGTACCACACGCACCCGGAGCGCCGAGGCACACAAAACTACCCGCAGCCAGTCCCGCCCGCCCTCCCGCCGGGGCAGGACCCGGAGGCGCTACAGCGGGGCCCCCCGCTCGACACCGCCACCACGGTACAGCAAAGGGGAAGCGACGGCGCGGGTGGTGCCGAACCGGACTGCACGAACTGCGGAGCGGTGGCCTGGATGGCAGCCTGCAGGCACCTCGCCCGAGATACCACGGGGCTCCGGCAGTACAGACCCACGGACCGCACGGCGCTGGCGTCCGCGGTCGCGGCCGTCACCTGGGTTCCGTGGCGGCGTGGCCGGCGCAATCGCTTCCCCACGTCCCCTGCCGCGACACGCGGCCCCGACGGCCGGCCGCGACGCACGCGCCGACGGCACCCCTCACGGCGGAGCAACTATACGTTGTCGCGGCGGCGTTGCTAGCAGACGGCGGGGAGAGCTTCGTCCACCACCACGGCCCGGCGCAGATTGCGGGATGCATACAAGGGCCTCAGCGCGATGCACCAGACCCGTGGCACGCCACGCTCCGCGGGCGCACCCGCGTCTGCGGTGCGGGCGATGGCACACCCCCGCCCGGGCCTAAGCAGGGAGAGGCACTGGTACTGCAGACGGCAGGCTACCAGGCCATCATACACGGCCACGCCGGAGGGTACCGGTCGTACGTCCTGGCCGGAGGCCGATGGACGGTCTGGCACAGCACCGCCAGGCAAGGGGCTTTCCCGCCCCTGCCCCACATCGACTGGCGACAGGGGCCCACCCAGGCCTACTATATGTCGGCGGACCCCTGGCCGCTGGCGGTCCTGCTACACACTGTCAGCGCCCCCAACAAGAGGCAGGAACCGGGGTGGGTCAACCCCCCCACACTGGTGTGGAGCCCCGACCAGGAGGAGCATCTACGGGCCGCGTGGCAGGGAGACGCCATCAGGGCCACGGACGTCCCGGACCTCCACGCGGGGCCAATCACGCACGCCCGCCCAGCGGCTACCCTGGCGGTGGCCCAACGGGGGCAGCAGAACCCGCAGTGGGTGGTCTGCATGTTCAGCCCGGCGGACGCGCACATCGTCGTCTGCGACCCCGAACGCCTGCCGGGGCCCGAAGCCGTGATCCGCGTGGCAGACTGCACCCGCATGATCATCAAGGCGCTGCGGGAGGGCGAACACCACGCCCTCCTGCTCCAGGTCAGGCTCAAGGACAACGCCCGGGCGGCGAGGCCGGGAGTGTGGCCGGCAACGGCGCACCCCGCCGACCTGGAGCTCCAAGCTGGCGGTCCCGACCGCGGTGTACCACTGGCTACAGGCCTTCCACGACCTGCGATGGAGGGGCAAGCCCGACCGCCAAATCGGCTCCACGCACTGGCAAACGTGGCTGCAAGCAGACGCGCAGCGCGATGCCATCCGAGGTCTCGGGCCCGCCCCTGCGACGCGAGCCCTCGACGCGGCGGCCCCGGGCCGCACGCTGGCACCACACACGGTGCCGCTGGCCAACCTGCCCTTCGAACCAGCGGCGGAGGGCGCCATTCGGAAGTCGGTGCCGCCCCCCCCGGCGCGAGGGGCCACGGAGCCGACGAAATGCCCCCTGTGTGCGGACAAGTACTACACCAGCGGGGCAATGCTGGAACACCTGGCTTGGCACGCGGTGCACGCTGCGGCCCCGGCAGACGACAAGGAGGCGGCCACCAACATCCTGCAGGGAGGAGCACGGAGGTCCCCATGGCACGCCCCGTACACCCGGCGCCCCCCGCCCCAGGCAGCCGACCACGCAGATGGAGATGAGGAGGCACCCGGAGCGGCCACGGGGGCCGGCGGTGCGGCCCCACCAGGGTCCATGTCCATCCCCGCGGGGCTGGCCCTCCTGGCCCCCCTGGCTCCCCCGGTCCCCCGGGCCCCCCTGTGGGCCCCGCTGGGAACGGGCTCAGCGGATGCGGCGCACCCAGATGCCCTGGCTGCGCCGGCGAACCCGGCGGCGATGCCGATGCGGGATAGCCGACTCCGGGAGGACATGACGGGCGACGCCCTGTGGCTCCTCTCGTGGAACCTGCGCAACGGCCTCGTGCCGCCAGACCGGTCCCTCCAGGACACACTCCGGTGGCGCCGGGGGCCGGCGGCCTGCACCGACAAGGAGCACCTCATCACCGGCATGCTGCCCCAGGAGGGGGGCTTTGCCATCATGCTCCAGGAAACGGGGATCGCCACCAGGGCGCAGGAGATGCACGTGGCCGCGGTGCTCCGGGACAAGGGGTGCACCGCCTTCTTCAGCAGCCGGCTGGCGGAGATGGGAGCCACCTCCACCTCGAGAGGGGGGGGCCTCCTCACCGTGGTCAGCAGCAAGTACGTGGCGGAGCACGAGGTGCTCAGCTTCACGGAAATTGTCCCCGGGAAGGCCGCGGCCCTGGAGATCCGCACGGACGGGGGAGGCCTCACCCTCATCAACGTCCACGGGCCGCAAGCGGGCTGCTCCCCGTGGGCGGGACGGGCGGCGTTCTCGGCCGACATACAAATGTATGCCACAGCACGCAGCCTCGGCGGGAGGCACCGGGTGGTCATCGCCGGCGACACCAACATCTACATGGAGGTCCCCGCCAACCCGGCCACGGAGCATTTCTGAGCGGGCTGGGAGGCCTGCGGTTTCCGAAGGGCCGCGGCAGGCGGCGAGGAGGACATGACCCCCACGCGCCACCCGTCCCGGCACAGGGTGGACACCTTCCTGGTCAACGAGCCCCTCCTGCCGTGGTCCCTGCGGGAAAGCGTCTGGGCTCGCGGCATGGCACACCCCCAGCTGGTCGGCTCGGACCACCTCCCGGTCCGCCTGGCCCTGCCGGGTCTCCTCAGCGCAGCGGGGCGCGCGCCGCCTCCTCCCGTACGACGCCGAGACCGCGCCCGTCCAACACTGCCTGTGGGCGGCGGTCACCGCCGCGCAGGATGAAGCCTCCCTGGCGCCCTGGCTGGGTCCCGCAGAGCAGCACGACTACGGGTCCATGCCCGCGGCCGCGGTGGGCAAGGTGTTCGAACACCTCCACGCGACGCATGACGCCCTGGCGCCCGTGGTGGGACGCCGGCAGCCGTCTCCGGCGGGAACGGACCCGGCGGAGGGGGACCTCCCGGAGAGCGGAAAGCAGCTCCAGGCAGCGGTCCTCCGCTATGACACCCTGGCAGCGCGCGCGCCGGCAGCGTACCAGGCGGACGCGGCCAGGCATGGCATCCGGTCCGAGGCGGCGCTCCGGCTCACGGAGGAGCTGCAGGGTGTGTCGCCCGGGTTCCGCCCGACCACGCAGGGCCAGCTACAGGAGGAGCTGGAGGAGCAAGCAGCCGCCCTCGAGGAGGACATTCGCCAGCTCCGTGCCCTCCTGGCGGCAGACCGCAAGCGCGCCATCAAGGACTTCTGGCGCCGCCACACCCCCGACATCGCCCAGCGATGGAAAGCCGTGCAGGGAGCCATAGAGGTAGAGGCCCCAGGCCCGTCAGGCCTCTGGAACGTGCGGGTTCCCAACACCCAAACGGTCCTCACGGAGGCCCACGACGTGATGTTCGCAGTTCGCGCCTTCTGGCGAGAACTGTATGACAAACGCCCGGTGGACCTCCCGGGCTTCCAGGCAGTCCTCGGCCGCCACGTCCCCCGGCTCCCTGAGGGGGCCTGGACACAGGTCCAGCAGTACTCCATGCAGGACCTGAAGTCCGCCCTGGACAAGGCCGATGGCAAGGCCCGAGGTCCTAACCACGTGGAGGCCCGTTTCATCAAGGCCCTCCCAGCACCCGTACAGTGGCTCCTGGTCCATTCCTACCGGGCCATCCTCCGCGGCGCCCCGCCGCCGATGCACTGGAGGGACGCGCACATCTGGCTCAGCCCCAAGGTACCGGGCTCTGCCAGACTGGACGACTACAGGCCCATAGCCCTCGGCCAGCTGGACATGAAGCTGCTCAGGGGCCCCCTCACCAAGCGCATCACGGAAGTGCTCACACGGCACGGAGTGGTCAGCGACTGGCAGCAGGGGGCCCTCCCTGGCTCCAACACAGGCCCCCCGCTGTTCATGGCGCAGCGGCAGCTCCAGCGGGGAAGGCCCAACTACGTCTTCTCCTTTGACGCCCGCAAGGCCTTCAACACCGCCCCACACGGCGCCCTCCAGCTCATCCTGCGCCACCTCTCCGTGCCGCCGGACGTCATCGACCTCCTGCTCTTCCTCCACACGTGCGCCAGGCTGCGCATCGTCACAGCACACGGGCTAACGCAGCCCGTCTACATGCTACGCGGCGTCCGGCAGGGCAACCTCGAGAGCCCCCTGCTGTACGCGCTCCTCCTGGAGCCCCTGCTCAGGGCACAGGGGCACCGCCTGCGCCCGCCGGGAGGGGCCGAGCACGGCCTCATCCAGGCCTATATCGACGACCTGCTGGTGGTGGCCCACACGCTGCAGCACTTCGTCGAGGGCGTGGAGGCGGTAGCCGCGTACCTGGGGATGATGGGCATGGAGCTCAACCCCCGCAAGTGCGCCATTGCCACCACGGAGGGGGTCCCGGGCCTGCAGCTGCGCCTCTGCCCCCACCTGGAAAACCCGTGGTACTGGGTACCAGCGGCGGACTCCGTCCCCTACCTGGGACTCCAGCTGCAGCCGGACGGGGAGTTCTCCCTGCAGCGCAAGCACCGGCTACGCCTGGCGGCGGTGCACCACTGGTGCCTTAACACCCTCGCGCCACCGAAAGTGGTGCAGGACGTCATCCTGGCGATCCTCGGGGGTTTGACGCAGTACGTCGCCCCTTTCATCGCCGACGACCCCGACACTGCACGCCACCTGGACCACATCACGGTCCAGGTCGCGAAAGACAGGGCGCGGTACGCCTTCGACGCCTCGCGGGACAGCCTGCAGGATGACCGGACCCTGGGGCTCACACGGGTGCCCACGCGGTGCCAGCAGGCAGCGGTGGCCCTCGTGGGTACACTCGTCCACCACCGCGCAACCTCCGTGCGCGCCGAGGTCACCAAGATGTTCTGGGAGATAGCCGGCGCGCACGGAATATGTCCCGAGGTGCACTACCCCGTCCCGGAGTTCGCAACTCTGGCGGGAGGCGACTGGGTCCACCGCATACCCCGGGCCCTGGCCGCCCTGGGAGTGGGGATGTACAACCCCATCGCGTGCCCCAGGGCGGCCCATGTCCAACTACAGTCCCCGCCGGGCAACATCGTCACGCTGCGCACCGCCAAGCTGCGACACCGCGACACGTGCCGCCTGACGGTGCCACACACATCGCCGTGGCATGGGCACCACGGGCCACGCCACCCCTTCCCCGACAACCACGATCCGTGGCCGACGGCGGTGCGGGAGTGCCTCAACCAATGCGCCGATGAACACCTCCACTATTGCCGCCGTGAGCAGGAGCCCACCAACCACCCCGGGTGGCGCGACGCCCTGGCCCACCTCTTCCACACCACCGGCACACGGGACCCCCGCCTGAGACTCGTCCACCCCACGAGGGCTAAGCAGGACGCCCACACCGGCTCACGGGTGACCCCGGAAGGCCTGCACCTCCACGTCGGGGGCTACCGCCGCCGGGACGGCCTATCCCCCCCCACGCGGGGGGCGGCGTACCACCCGCCAGCAGCCCTCATGTACATCCTCCGCGACGTACTCGCGGAAAGCGAGCACCAAGAGCCTAACACGGACGTGGCGTGGCCAGAGCCCTTGCGCCCCCGGCCCCACGCGCCGACGCCGTTGTGGTTGGTGACCACGGACGACCAATGCACCCAAGCGACGGGGCAAGCGCAGCTCCGGGCCGAGTGGGTAATAGTGCAAGTGGGGGCAGGCCAGCCCGAACCCCGTGGGCTCCCCCCCGGCACCGCCCTACTGGTGGCTACGGGGGTGCCGCACGACCCACACATGGCGGTACACGCGCTGGAGGACCGGCCGGAGGACACGGGACACCTGGTGGTGCACCAGCGTGGGGGCCCGGCGTGGCTCAAGGAACATGTGACGGCGCTACGGTCCTGGGCAAGCACGGTCGCCAGAGCGGAGATCCGGCTGCACGACCACCCGGCGATCAGCCCAGGCGACACCAGGGCGCTGAGCATGGACCAACTGACCCCCAGCAACCCCGACGTCCGGTGGCACTCCGCCGACCTCAACGCGGGGTGGCTCAGCCCCACCGGATACTACTGGATCCCGGAGGCCTGGGGACACACCTCCTCTGACGCGTCCGGGGGCGGACCCTGCAAACACACCACCAGCGTCGCTCTCGCCGCCGACCTCACCCGCACATGGGCGGTGGCCATGTCGGGCACGGTGCCTGACGGGGAGGGGGTGGCCACCTCCCTCCCCCTACAATACGGTGCCCACAGACCATGGGTCCACACGGTGGACGCCGAAGTCATCCTCCACCTCCTGCGGCACGCAGATCGCGAACGAACCACGGGGGTCCCCGCGGGCGCAGCGAAGGTGGTCAACCAGATGCCCCTGAGGTGGCTCCGGGACGGCCTGTGCGCGCGAGGGCAACACGCCGGGCACCCGTTCTGGTACGTCCGAGCCACCTCGCACCACAGTGACGCCCTACTGCACAAGGCGGACTGGGCGGCGTCCCAGGACACCGTCCTGCAGAACACGCCCCCGGACCCTGGCCACGCCCAACTCATTGTCGCCGGCCGTGACTGCCATCTCGATCTACGGCCCCCCACGATGCGGGTGCTCGGCGAGGTCGCGCAACGGGCGCAGACGGACCATGCGCTGACGCACCGGGGACACACACCTTTGGGCGCGGCCCATGCCACGGCCTACGTCCACGCCCAGGACCTCACCGCGGCGGCCATCAACCGCCGGGCGCTGCGGGCCCGAGACGGCCACACGCCGGTGCAGCGCAGGCTCCGCGTCCGGAAGGAGCGGCTCTCCGGCGTCGCCATCGTCCCACAACCGTGCCTTTTCTGCGGCGGCCCGGAGGAGACCCCGGTGCACATGCACGTGGGATGCACCCACTCACGGCTCGTCTGGCCCCACTACCGCCAGGCGGTACACGAGGCGGCCCGCCACCTCCCACCTGGGGACAAGGCCCTGTGGGTGGCCTCGTGGCGCTCCGCAGGCGCCATGTGGACGGAGGTGTTCTGCTCCGGACTGGTGCCCGAGGACGCGGAGGCGCAGCTCCGCGCCATAACCCGATAGGATCCGCCGGGAGGGACCTCGGTGGACGATTTCCTCCACCACATGCTCCGGCTGGGGGACTTCGCGTGGGAGCTTTGCAACCACCGTCTGGAGCAACTCCTCCGCGAGCCCCAGAGCGCGGCGGGCCGGGCGCACCGGTGGCTCACTGCGGCGGAGGGCGACCACCCTCCCCCTCCCCCGCGCCCTGACAAGGATTTCGTAGCCTCCCTCCGTGTTGTGAATGGCACTCTGGAGTGCCCGCCCCAAGAGAGCCCCCACCCGTACCAGGACCTGCCGGGGGGGTTCTCGAGGCACCTACAAGACGCCCTCTTCCCACCGTGGATCATCGGGCGCGGCTCCATGACCGCATGGGAGGCGCGCATCGTGGGGGAGGAGTGGGCGCGGGAGTGGAGCCGGTGGTGCGCCGCCACGCGCGCCCCGGAGACCCCTGCGCAACGATACGCCGCCATCCCGCTCCGGTGGTGGGGGCCGGACACCCGGCCGAGACCCACCATGATCCGCGGGGCGGGGCCTGACCACCCGTGGGACGCGGCGACGGGGGCATGGCTGCAGGCGGCCCCGGGGCCGCAAACGGGATGGACTGGGGACGTGTCCTCACTCGTCAGGACACCCGTCCCGCCCCGCATCGTCCTTCACGCCGCCAACGTGCTCCGGGCTACGGAGATACGCACGTGGGGACACGCTGCGGCCACCGTCCGGTGGCACCCCCCGGAGGACGGGGCCATCCAACTCACCGTGGCGCACTTCAAAGCTGGGGGGCCGGTATACGACGACGCCCTGTCCCGGCTGGGCGACACCCAGGGGCCCTTGCTCCTCATGCTCCCCACCGGCATTGCAGCCGCGCTGCGCCAGGAGCTAGACGGCTGCGAAGGGCTGCGAGTGGGATGGGAGGCAGTCGCGGACGGCACCGTGCTGGCCCTCCTCCACAGAGACACCGCGAACGGGTGCCGATGGGATGCGCTGACGCCCCACCTCACCGGGCGCCACGTGTACATGGCGAGCCCCCCCCAGGGGCGGCCCCGCCCGGCGTGGGACGACCTTATCGCCGCCTTCCACGACCACGGGATCCTCCCCGACCACACGTGGCAGGAGGTCCAGCGGAAGACGCTTGGCAAGGACTACCGGCGCCGCGTCCGCGCCCGCCTGCTGGAGATCCGGGACCCCCTCCGACAGAGGTGGGACAACCTCTGGCTCCGCCATCTCGACCCTTGGTCGCCGCCCTCCCACCTCGCACACACCTGCCGACTCTGCGGAGAATGTGCCACGGTGTCCTCCGCAGCGTCGACAGGCGCCAACAGGTGCGCGCGGTGCGCCCAGGTAGCCGCGTGCCCCTGGCCCAAACCTCCCGCAGGCCCGCGCAGGCGCACAGAGGAGGAGGCCTTGCGCCGGCGCATCGAGGGGGCACACACCCCCTCGCACAAACAAGCGGGCCCCGCGGGCGCTGCCCTTCTGTGGATCCAGGTGCACCTGCGGAACCCCACATCCGTTGCGCACCTGTCGCACGTGTTCGCCCCCTAACCCCCACCCGCCGCCGCCCTTTGCAGAGCCTGCAGCACCATGCCACGCCGACGGGCGGAACGGCCGGGGCACACCAGGGCCCGCCGCAGAGCGCAGGAGGCGGCCGTCTGGGGCCTGGTGGCGGACGCGGTGGCGGAGGGACACGATGCGGACGCTGCCGCACAGTGTGACCTGGAGGGCAGTGCGAGGGCTTTCCTCAACGAGACCGCCCTCCCAGCCGTCCGCGCCCTGAACGGAGCGGGGGCCCCTACGCTACTACCGGCAATGCACCGGATCGTGAACGCCGTCCGGCCGGGGCTCATCAGCACGGAGGCGGCCCTCTACGGGCACTGGATGGAGTGGCGCGAGTCCAATCGGTCGGGCCGGCCCCTGTCCATGGGGGACACCCTGCGGCTGACGGGGGCAGGGTCCGCCATGTCCCTCCGCAGTAGCGCCCCAGCCCTGCTGCACGCCCTCAGGACGCGCTACCCCGGAGATGCGGCCCCGTACCTGAACCAGGCGCGGGCCACGTACCCGGGAGGAGTGTCCGAGCTGGATGCGGCGCTCCACCTTCCACACCCGCCGGACGAGGACCTGGAGGTCGGCGAGGTCATGGTGTTCGTGGAAGGCGCGGACGAGGCGTCCGCCCGCCCCCGGCCAATCAACCCGGTGTACGACGGCACCAGGCCTACCCCCCCGTACGCCGTCGTCTACGAGGCGTTCCCCAGGGAGCCCACTTGGTGCCCCGCCCTCCCGCCGGCGACGCACGCGCCCCGCGGCTGGGCTAACCCAGACCTGTCCCCCCCCCTCTCCAGGACCAGGGGTGCCCACCACAGGGGGCAGGTCCTCTGGCAGGAGTGCCCTGGCACCCCCCTGCTCCTCCTCGTCCTCGCGACCCGCGGGGACCCGGGGCGGATCCTGGGGATCACCCCCACCCACTTCTATGGGGCAACACCCGTACCCCGCCCCCCCCTCCCGGCGCCCGCGGCGCGGGACGGAGTACACACCTTCCTGCGAACACAGGAGGTCACCGCCGTTACGGGGGTCCACCTGGTGCGGCTGCCCCAGACACCGCTCGACGACCCCCGGGGGCCCAGGGCCCTGGGCTCCGCCCCAGACTGGGAGCTGTGGTGCGACGCGTGGGCCGCTTGGCTCCCCCGCCTCCCCTCCGAATGCCCGTTAATGGCCGCAGGGGCACAGACGGTCCCCCACCCCCTCCCCCCCTCCCCCCCGCAGAGCACCACACGGCACTGCCCACGGCACGGCACTGATGCACCAGGAGGTAGTGGGAAGGGCGCGCCTGCCACCACGCATGCCTACCAGGGTAACAGTGATGGCAGACTCCGATGGGTCCCTCCAGAGGGACGACCGCCACCACCGCCGGTCCCGCTCCCGCTCCCCCGTCTCCTCCCCGGAGTGGACGGGGGAGACCCTCGCGGAGCGCGAGGAGCGGAGGCTGGCGGAGGCGGCGGTGCTGGTTGGGCCGCTGCCGCCAGCCCGGGAGCCTGGGCCAGCCGGGACGGCCGCCCCCGCCGCCCAAGCAGCCAGCCCCGCCGCCCCGCCCCGCCCTGACGCGCAGGGCGGGGCGGGGCGAGCCACGCCGCGGCCCCGACCGCGGCCCCCGGCACGCCACCGACACGGGGGGCAGCCCCGGCGCAGGAACCGGGCGCATCGCCGAGGGCTGCCGCAGCCGCAGAGGAGAGCAAGAAGGGCGCGCGAGGGGTTGCGACCGCACGGGCCACGGGCGCCTCGTCGGCGGCCGCCGCGGCAGCGAAGGAGAGCGGGGAGGGCGCGCGAGGGGCTGCGGCCGCGACCTCCAGCACGCCGCGAACGCAGGGGACGGACCCCGCACGGGCCGCGGGCGCCCCGCCGGCGGCCGCCGCGGCAGCAGAGGAGAACGAGGAGGGCGTGCGAGGGGTTGCGACCGCGGCCACGGGCGCCTCGTCGGCGGCCGCCACGGCAGCGAAGGAGAGCGAGGAGGGCGCGCGAGGGGCTGCGGCCGCAACCCCAGCAGGCCGCGACACCGCCTCGACCGGCCACGCCGCGGCCCCCAGCACGCCGCGCAAGCGGGGGAAGAACCCCGCACGGGCCGCGGACGCCTCGCCGGCGGCCGCCGCAGCAGCAGCAGTGGGCAGGGAGAGCGCGAAGTACCGCGCCCAAGCGAACCCCACCCACACCCACACACACACCAGCCCCCCAAAGCCGTTCCCCCCCAAGCCCTTCCCCCCGGGGCGGGAGCGGCACGTCCGCCCCCCGACGCGCGAGCGCTCGCCGCCGGGCGTCACGCTGCCGCAGCGGCAAAGGCAGCGGGACACCCGGCGAGTGGTCCAGGAAGGGCGCAGCAGCGGGGGAGAGCAGGGGGCCGGGAAGGGGCCAGGGCACGGGAAGGGCGCGCAGGGGCGCGGGCAGGGAGCTCAGGTGCAGGGGGCAGGGCGAGGGGAGGTGGGAGAGCGAGCGGGCCAGGGCGTGGGGGACGGGAGGCGGGACCCGCGACACGGGCAGGGGGCTGGAAAGGGGCCCAAGGGCAAGGGCAAGGGCGCCACGGGCCCCAAGGGACAGCCGGAACGGGGCATGGGAGCCCAGGGGGGAGGACGGGACGAAGGGAGGGGGGCAGCGAGGGCCTGCGCGAGAATCCGGCTCTCGGTAGAGGGGGGCGGGGGAAGGGCGCGCCCCCCCGGCCGATGGCTGGCCCCCGGGGCCAGGACTGCCATGCCCCCCCCCCCCCGGCCGACAGGAGGCATCGCCAGGGGACCAAAGGCCCCCCCCCACTCCCCCCCCCCCCCCTTGGTCCGTTGGCACAACCGACCAAGGGAAAGGGAAGGGAAGGAGTGTGGTGAGGCCGATGGGCACGGTGGCCTACAGAGGGAAAGACCAAGGGAAGGGAAAGGGGAGGGGAGAGGTAAGGTTAGGACAAGGAGGAAGGGGAAGGTCAAAGGGTGGTGAGAAGCTGATGGGCACCACCGCCTATGGAGGGAAAGGGTCCAAGGGAAGGGCGGCGAATGGCGATCGGCCAGTAGGCGCCACCAGCTGCAGACGAGATCATCACACCATGGCGTCAAGCCAAAACCCCCCCCCTCCCCAGCCCCCTCACTCAGCTTTTATGGCACACACTCCCACACCACCCACCCTGGATAAGACAGGAGACTCTGGATTGCCACTCTGGCCCCCCTGACCCATGCTAGCCCTGTGAGATACCCATGCTTCTTCCTTTCTCTTAATTGACCCCGAGGAACACACTCACTGGCCCCAACCCTGGCTTTTTTTTTGATCGCTGCCATAATCCCCCTGGACAACCAACCCATACCCGGTGGCAGCCCGTGCACCCAGGGTTTTGCAAAGCCTTTGGGTTTCAGCCACGCAACCCCTACACACATCCATCGTGCGCCCCCCCTCCCCCCCCCTCCAACACAGGCCCGAGAGCGGGCGGGGGGGGGCGGCCCCCCGACCCCCCCCCCCCGCACCCACCTCAGCTGGGGAGCCACGGGCGCGGCCCTCCGCCCCCCCAGGGCCGGGGTGGCGCCCCCCCCCTCAGGAGGAACGGCGACGCGGTAAGGGCAACGGCGGCTGGACCTGCTCCCGCGAACCCACACCGGCGTGCAGGAGCAACGCGCACAACGGAATGGGAAGGAGGCCGCGCCCCACATGACCCTCCCGTAACCTCAGCCAGGGTAACAGTGATGGCAGACTCCAATGGGTCCCTCCAGCGGGACGACCGCCACCACCGCCGGTCCCGCTCCCGCTCCCCCGTCTCCTCCCCGGAGTGGACGGGGGAGACCCTCGCGGAGCGCGAGGAGCGGAGGCTGGCGGAGGCGGCGGTGCTGGTTGGGCCGCTGCCGCCGGCCCGGGAGCCTGGGCCAGCCGGGACGGCCGCCCCCGCCGCCCAAGCAGCCAGCCCCGCCGCCCCGCCCCGCCCTGACGCGCAGGGCGGGGCGGGGCGAGCCACGCCGCGGCCCCGACCGCGGCCCCCGGCACGCCGCCGACACGGGGGGCAGCCCCGGCGCAGGAACCGGGCGCATCGCCGAGGGCTGCCGCAGCCGCAGAGGAGAGCAAGAAGGGCGCGCGAGGGGTTGCGACCGCACGGGCCACGGGCGCCTCGTCGGCGGCCGCCGCGGCAGCGAAGGAGAGCGGGGAGGGCGCGCGAGGGGCTGCGGCCGCGACCTCCAGCACGCCGCGAACGCAGGGGACGGACCCCGCACGGGCCGCGGGCGCCCCGCCGGCGGCCGCCGCGGCAGCAGAGGAGAACGAGGAGGGCGTGCGAGGGGTTGCGACCGCGGCCACGGGCGCCTCGTCGGCGGCCGCCACGGCAGCGAAGGAGAGCGAGGAGGGCGCGCGAGGGGCTGCGGCCGCAACCCCAGCAGGCCGCGACACCGCCTCGGCCGGCCACGCCGCGGCCCCCAGCACGCCGCGCAAGCGGGGGAAGAACCCCGCACGGGCCGCGGACGCCTCGCCGGCGGCCGCCGCAGCAGCAGCAGTGGGCAGGGAGAGCGCGAAGTACCGCGCCCAAGGGAACCCCACCCACACCCACACACACACCAGCCCCCCAAAGCCGTTCCCCCCCAAGCCCTTCCCCCCGGGGCGGGAGCGGCACGTCCGCCCCCCGACGCGCGAGCGCTCGCCGCCGGGCGTCACGCTGCCGCAGCTGCAAAGGCAGCGGGACGCCCGGCGAGTGGTCCAGGAAGGGCGCAGCAGCGGGGGAGAGCAGGGGGCCGGGAAGGGGCCAGGGCACGGGAAGGGCGCGCAGGGGCGCGGGCAGGGAGCTCAGGTGCAGGGGGCAGGGCGAGGGGAGGTGGGAGAGCATGCGGGCCAGGGCGTGGGGGACGGGAGGCGGGACCCGCGACACGGGCAGGGGGCTGGAAAGGGGCCCAAGGGCAAGGGCAAGGGCGCCGCGGGCCCCAAGGGACAGGCGGGACGGGGCATGGGAGCCCAGGGGGGAGGACGGGACGAAGGGAGGGGGGCAGCGAGGGCGGGGCGCCCCCGCAGCCGGACGTGCAGCCGGTGAGGTGCATCCCCCCCTGGCATCCAACAGATGCCGGCACACCACACCCACCACCACCACCACCACCACCACCACCACCTCTACAACATCGACCCTGACGCCGGCGAGCTCGTCCCCCCCCAACCCCCACGACACCAGCACCATCAAGCCCCCACCGCGCCGAGGGCGGAGCCGGCGCGGATGGCCTCGGCGGAGGGGGGACGGGGCGCGGCATCGGCGCCGCAGGCGCAGGGGCAGCGAGGGGGGCCGGCACGGGGGGCGGAGGAGGGCCGGCCATGGGACCGGGACTGGGGCGCGGTCCCGGACCCTCTGGGGGAGGAGACCCTCCCCCTGGTGGGGGAGGTGTACGGGTGGTTGTGCTGGGCCAACCAGGGGACCTCCAGGAGGTCGAGGAACCGGCCCTTCGATGCCGTGCTCCTCCGGAGGGACGGAGGAAACCGAGAGGTACCCCCGGGGGGGTGGGCAGCCCCAGAGGACCATGAGAGGGTCCTCAGGTCAGTGATCCGGGCCGCGTGGCCCGACATGGAGCCGACGTGGCCGGCCTTCCTGGAAGGGGGAGCGGTGCTCCGCATCACGGATGCGGACGCCAACAACTGGCTCCCCCGGGCTTTGCGCAGCGCCCTCGCCCACTGGCGCTACCGCCGGCACAACCCGCCGCCGCCGCAGCCCCAGCCCCCACACAAGCGGCGGCGCAGGTGAAGGCCCAGACGGCGGGTACGGGAGAGCTGGGGGGGGGGGCTGGGCCCCCCGGCCCACGCCCCCCCCACGGTACGGCACGACGCAAGAGGGCGCGCCACCTCCCGCGGGAGGGAGTGCGGAGACAACGAGCGCGGGGGGGAACCAGCTGCCCCGCAGCCCGCTAACCACTGACCGCTAACCCTCACGGCCACCCCCGACCGGCCGGCGCCGCGCGACAACGGCCGGGGGATGAGGGGCCCCAGCGAGGGCCTGCGCGAGAATCCGGCTCTCGGTAGAGGGGGGCGGGGGAAGGGCGCGCCCCCCCGGCCGATGGCTGGCCCCCGGGGCCAGGACTGCCATGCCCCCCCCCCCCGGCCGACAGGAGGCATCGCCAGGGGACCAAAGGGCCCCCCCCACTCCCCCCCCCCCCCCTTGGTCCGTTGGCACAACCGACCAAGGGAAAGGGAAGGGAAGGAGTGTGGTGAGGCCGATGGGCACGGTGGCCTACAGAGGGAAAGGCCAAGGGAAGGGAAAGGGGAGGGGAGAGGTAAGGTTAGGACAAGGAGGAAGGGGAAGGTCAAAGGGTGGTGAGAAGCTGATGGGCACCACCGCCTATGGAGGGAAAGGGTCCAAGGGAAGGGCGGCGAATGGCGATCGGCCAGTAGGCGCCACCAGCTGCAGACGAGATCATCACACCATGGCGTCAAGCCAAAACCCCCCCCCTCCCCAGCCCCCTCACTCAGCTTTTATGGCACACACTCCCACACCACCCACCCTGGATAAGACAGGAGACTCTGGATTGCCACTCTGGCCCCCCTGACCCATGCTAGCCCTGTGAGATACCCATGCTTCTTCCTTTCTCTTAATTGACCCCGAGGAACATACTCACTGGCCCCAACCCTGGCTTTTTTTTTGATCGCTGCCATAATCCCCCTGGACAACCAACCCATACCCGGTGGCAGCCCGTGCACCCAGGGTTTTGCAAAGCCTTTGGGTTTCAGCCACGCAACCCCAGCACACATCCATCGTGCGCCCCCCCTCCCCCCCCCCTCCAACACAGGCCCGAGAGCGGGCGGGGGGGGGCGGCCCCCCCACCCCCCCCCCCCGCACCCACCTCAGCTGGGGAGCCACGGGCGCGGCCCTCCGCCCCCCCAGGGCCGGGGTGGCGCCCCCCCCCTCAGGAGGAACGGCGACGCGGTAAGGGCAACGGCGGCTGGACCTGCTCCCGCGAACCCACACCGGCGTGCAGGAGCAACGCGCACAACGGAATGGGAAGGAGGCCGCGCCCCACATGACCCTCCCGTAACCTCAGCCCACTCCGAGGTGACAGAGGGGGGGTTCAGGTCAGCTGGGGCCCCCGGGGGAGCGGTCCACGGGCCGCCCCTCACCCCCCCCCCACCCCGGGGCGGCACTTCAGCCCCGACCGCACGCGCGCGCCGGAAGGGAGCGCGCCGGCGACACGGAGAGGGCCAGAAAGGAGTACCGCGTGCCGCCGCCCGGAGCGAGAGCAGGGAGGCCGCGGCGCGACACCCCCCCCCCCCGCCCCCCCACCAGCCCGCCAGCCGCGGGGGCCCCGGCCCCCACCCCCCGAGGCAGGGGGGATGGCCCCCCCCCCGCCCGAGAGGGGAGCCGGAGTGTGACCCGCCCCCCGCTGCAGCCGCCGGCTCACATGGGGGGCCGCAAAGAACAAGCGGGCCCACGCCTGCGCACCGGGACGCCGCACAGATCGTACCCAGAGAAGCCGGGTGAGCACGAACCGGAGTGGTATGGGGGGCCACGCCCCCCATGGACAGCACAACACCAGTGACGCCCGCTTTGTTGCCTGCCCAGGGAAGGCAGAGGGACGGAAAGAGGCAGAGCGACCCCCCGCCCTACGGGTCCCGCCCCGGCCGCACAGCCGGAGGAAACGGCGCACGCCCCCCCCCCCCCCCCAGCCCGCCCCCCAGCATAAGAACGCCATGGACCCGCCCCGCGGCGCGCAGCCCCCACAGGGACAGAGCAGGGCCCCCACACCCGCACGCCCGCGCCCACAACGCGGACCCCGACAGCCCACCCAGTGGACGGGCAGTCGGGGGAGGAGGAGCGCAAGACCCCAGACGCCCCACGCAACGGTCGAAGGCACCCCCCCGGGGACGCCCTGCCGCTGCCCCCATAACCCCAAGCAAAGTAGGGGGGAACCGGGACCGGACCGCCCCCCCCCCAGAGCACGCCAGACGGAGCAAGGGACCGGGGCAGGACACGCGGAGGGGCACAGACCACGTGGAACGGCCCTACCAGCGCCCAGTGCCGGGACCACGCGAGATGCGCGCGCCACACCACCCAGCGGGGGGGGGAGCGGACACCGCGAGAGCGTGAGCGCACACACACGAAAGGGACGCGCGGGGAATACCGGAAGGGCAACCGTACCGAGCGCGCGGAACGCACAGACCACATGGAATGGCGTACCAGCGAGCGAGGGTAAGGGACACCCGGACGGGACGGCCCGCCACACACAGCGCGGAACACGCGGGGCGGGGAGGGGGAAACGAAAGAGACACAACGCCAGGAGCCGGCCCGAACCCCCCCGAACCGGCCGCGAGCGCCGCGCACACACAGACGGGGCACTGCGCCCGCCAAGGCAGTAGTGGCACACAGCGCCACGCCCCAATTCCTAGGCTAGGCAGCCTCCGCGCCAGCCGAAGGGGGTCCCACTGGCGACAAGCCAGTAGCACGGGCCCGGCGGCTCCGGCGCCCCGGGCGACCACGCATTAGGGGGGCGACGCAGTGGGTAAGCGCCTGCAGCC